>OY288265.1:19152248-21639748 GCA_958450335.1 Hibiscus tridactylites | reverse complement strand
TATTAATTTAGTATACATATTTAGTTTAATAACTTTAAACTAATTTTAGTTAAGTATAAAAAAATTATTTCATAATGGTTATTCATTCAACTTAAGTAGATTAAGTAGTTTATCAGAATGCAAGTTAAGTTAATTTAATAACTAACTTAACTTAAAATGAATGCAAGTTAATTAAATTTATTTTTAATCTTAAGTTAAGTTAATTTAATAACTAACTTAACTTCAATTAAAATGAATGCAAGTTAATTATTTAGCATTAATTTATTCCTATAATAAAAAATTTAAGTCATCTTATTTTAATTAAGAATATAGATTTAATTTAATAATTTTTACTCGTTTAACTTAATTTTATTAAGTATAAAATTTTAATTTAATAATGGTTATTCATTCCACTTAAGTTAATTAAGTATAATAGTTTATCTTTGAAGTTATTTTAAAATAATAGTCAAGTTAATTAGAAATACAATTTATTAATACTTAGAATTATTATTAATTCAATTTATCTTTTAATTGAAGTTAAGTTAGTTAATTTATTAATACTTGAAATTATTATTAATTTTATAAATTTTCAATACTTGACATTATTTTATATTCATTAAATATAACTTCTTTAAATGTCAGATAATTATCATTATTAGCAAATCAAATAATAGTATTAGTTCAGGTTAATATCAGTTCAGGTCAATATCAGTTCAGGTCAATAACAGTTCAGGTCAATATCAGTTCAGGTCAATAACAGTTCAGGTCAAGAACAGTTCAGGTCAATAACAGTTCAGGTTCAAAACAGGTCGGGTTCAAAACAGGCCGGTTTCAAAACAGGTCGGGTTCAAAACAGGTCGGGTTTATTTCAGGTCGGGTCCAAACAGGTCGGGTTAAATCGGTTATCTGGCAGGTTAGTCTCGGGTTCGGGTTCGTTTCGGTCGGGTGCAGGTCGGGTTCGGTTACTACAGTAACAGGTCAATTTCGGGTTCGGGTTCACTTCGGTCAGGTGCAGTTCAGGTTCGGTTTCTACAGTTACAGGTCAAATTCGGGTTCAGGTTCGTTTCGGTCGGGTGCAGGTCGGGTTCGGTCTTTGAATTCTCGGGTTAAACCAGGTTCTGACTCGATCGGGTTTCAGGCAGGTTACCAGGTCGGGTCAGTTTTTCACACCCCTAACTAATTCCGATATGAAGAATGATTGGATGCTGTGAAGACAATGCAATGAGATTTATTTCCTGGTCTACTCATGTCAAGAAAGTAAGAAAAGACCAGATTATAACACTTTTGATGATGTTCGATGACAAATCATTGAAATTCATAAACAATGAAGCAAACTAGTTGATTTTAACAAAGTAGAGTTGCTTGAAATTGAAGTTCAAATCGTAGTTTTCTATACCCTAAAAGACACAATAAGAGAGAGAAAGAAAAAGAGAAGAAAGTGAGAGGAAAAAAGAAAAAATGGAAAACAAGAAAAAAGTTAAAAAATAAAAATGGAAAAAATGGAAAAGGAAACGGGAAAAAGAAAAAGAGAAAGAGAAAGAAAAGAAAGGTGAAAAAGTGAAAAAGAAAGAGTGAAAAAGAAAATAGAGAAAATGAGAAAAAGAAGAAAGTGTGAGGCAATGAACTATTGAATAAATAAGTCTCGAAACATCCTGATGGAACTGTGAGGGATGTCAAAAAATCTAATAAGGAGCTACGCTCCACATGTCTAATACTCAAGCGTCAGAGATGTATCTTTAAAGGCGTGTGTATAATAATAGCTAATAAGAATCAGAAGCACACACATGCACTTACGAAATTATATTCTTAGAATGATATTTTTGCATTCTACTGGTTAAACACGTCCGGAAAGCTTGAAAACATTTATGAATGGAAAATGGATGAAGAGAACAGAAAATTAGTTGTTTTCTGGCTGGATCGAGCAATGCGATAATCATAGAGTGTGAACAGAGAGATTTGGAAGAAATTTCATAACCTCAGACATCGCCACAATATTCATGAGTTATGCTACCCATGGGAGGGTTGAATCTAAAACACTCTTGCACTTGATATCCAGGGCATCCTATTCTGTTTTTTTTCTTTATATTAAGACCTTAATTTTCCGGGTCATATAAGGTATCCTTCATTGAAATATTAATCAATAAACTGATATTTTTTCCATATTAGAAAATTTCCTTGTATTGCTTCGGAGATGAACATCAGAATATAAGATTGAGGATACAAATGATTAATCTGACATGGTAAAGACATGATTGAGTATGAAACACTCATATGTTCGGTAGTCTTCTGATCAAAAAGAAGAATCATCCATCAGGGGTCATAATGAGGATAATGACAAGAATACATATATCAGGAAGATAAAGGCCCTGAAGTATGTCTCTACATTGAGTTTTTGATTGAGTCTAAAGAATGAACATAAATAAAGTTTAGGGGATAGAAGAAAGTTCAGTGACTTGGGGCATTGGTTCACCCTAAATGATGAAAGAGGGGCAAATTTTACATGATGAGGTAAGAAATAAAGAGATAATGGGCATCATTGACTGTGAAAATAAGACTTTTGGGGCATGAGAGTCCAAATCAGGATAGACAAGAGAGGACGCAGAGCTTGAAAAAATTCGATCACTAAAGAAGTCAAAATTTTCTCAAGAAGAAAATGAGCCCAACAATAAAATTTTGGAGCAAATGTTGTCAGATCGTGAAGACATATAAGAGCTTTAGACAAATCTCAAGAAGTTCAAGTTAATCAAGATCTGATGAGAACAATCTAAAGAGATAAGAAGAAGAAAATGAGTTCAACAACAAAATTCTAGGGCAAAGCCTGTTAGAACAAGTAGATAATAAGAGCTCTGAATGAAATTCAAGAAGATCAAGCTAAGCCAGATTTGAGAAGAGTGGTCTAAAGAGATGAAATACCGTTGCAACAAAAGAAAAAAAAAATTAACAAAGAAGCAAAGAAGGCCAAAGCCCATCCAAGTGGTCTTCAGTTGCAACAATTCATGCATCATATAGTTAGACATCCATAAGATAAGAGCATACTAACCCATGTATTCAAAGCATTTTGTATTCTTGCAGAAATTTATAAGAATCAATAAAGAACAAACAAAGATTTCAATCTACAACTTTGGGTAATGAAGTAGATACAACAAAGATTAGCAAAGATTTCAATCACATTTTTATAAAGCAAAGATATCGGCCGTTTGAAGAGGCGAATTACAATAAAGATTTCAATCTACTTGAAGAAGTGAATATCAACAAAGATTTCAATCCATTTGAAGAGATGGATCTCAGCAAAGATATCATTATGTTTACAAAGGTAGATCGTAAGATATTTCGTTTATAGAGGCAGATCTAAAGACATTCCGTTTAAAGAGACGGATCTCGGCAAGGATGTCATTCCGTTTGCAGAGGCGGATCTCAGATATTCCATTTATAGAGGCGGATTTCAGGACATTCCGTTTATAGATGCAGATCTCAAGACATTCCATTTGCAGAGGCGGATCTCGGTAAAGATTTTAATCCGTTTGAAGAGGCAGATCTCTACATAGATATTCGATTGTTTGTACAAGAAAGGAAGTGTATTACAACTCTAAATCCTTCGGGTCATCAATAAGCCATTCGAGCGTAATTTCAAATCTTCCAAAAACCTCCAGAAATGATGAGAACTTTCTGGATGACGTCACAGTAAGACAGTTGGGGCATGGTATTGACGAATATATTAACCTTTTGAGTTACTAGTTAAAAAAGAGAGAGAATGGAAAATGATAGATCGACTTTAAGCTCAAATGAAGACGATTCACTGTTTAATTGGTCAAAGTTTCAATGTTTCTCACTGAAACACTTGAAGCTTCTTAATGATATACCCAAGTTGAACATTTGCTTTACAATTATATTGGAACATTAACGATAGATTTGACTTTTTCAGGACATGTAATTTCCGAGTGAAGGAAGAGATAAATCAATAGAGGAAAGAAAAAAAGAGTTGATATGAGCTTTAGCCTGAAAGATCAAGATACCATAGTCAGAAAAACATTGATTCTTGTAAAAACTCTTAATTTGAATTAACTTGATTTTGCTATAACAAATACTTTAAGGACTATTTTGCAAAGTAAATAAAATTTTAAGTTCTCAAAAAGCTCAAAAAATGACAAGTAAAAATTTAACCCAAAATGTTTTAAGGTTTAAAAATAATCCTCCTAAATTCTTCTAAGTGTTTTCAAGCTAAATATGAAGATTTTGCCCAGGCATTTTGATACAGCTTAGGCTTGTTTCGAAACGTTTTGCTACTGGAATTTTTCATATCGAATAGGTCTCGAAAAGACTTCAGCCTGTTTTGATACGACCTTCATTTGGGCAAGTTATACTTTGACTTTGTTTCGAATACGTGGGTTAAATTTTTTTCAAATTGGGCATTTAATGTTTTCGACCATATCTTGTCAGAACCAAAATTTTTAAAGTAAAGTACTCGTTCCGATACGGCCTAGCGTGGTCTCGAAACGTTTTGCTACTGGAATTTTATGATCTCAATTGTTTCGATACAAGTCTCGAAACAGCCCCTTATTGTTTCGAAATGCTTTCGAACGTTTCGATACGACCTCTTTAATTCATATAATAGCTATTTTTTAGTCGTGTTTCAAAACAAGTAGGTACCGTTTCAATACGGGTAGTTGCAAAACTACATTTATGGTGAGAAAATGAAGTCTCAACGGCTATATTTATGATATCAACCACCCAAACGACTAGAAATCAATGAGAATGTATAAAAGGAAGCATTTTAAGCACCAACAACAACTATTGATCATCAAAGCAACATCCAAGCAATTAATCAAAACCCTTGTACTCAAATTTCATATCTTGTACCTCAATTTGTAATCATTTTATTGTAAATCTTTTATTCTCAAATTGGGTGTGTGGTTGAGTGTTTTTTTGGCATATTTGTCTATTGAGAGATAAATTTTATTGCCTTTGTAAATCTTTGTTCTTGTGAGGTTCTCAAGATCAATCTTTGGGTAGAAAGATTGATCTTTGTAAAAGGTTTCCTTCTAAGCCTAGAAAAGAGGAAGATTTCATAGTGAAATTGGTTGAAAATCCTTAGTGGTGACTAAGGTAGTGGATGTAGAGCTTATTCTAAGCTTGAACCACTATAAATCCTCTTGTCTTGATTTTTCAATTTTCCAATTTCATCCCACAACTCTTAAAATTCCAATTCAGCCCCTCTTGGCATTTTCCATTCGATCAATCCACTCAACAATTGGTATCAGAGCTAGACTCTTGGAAGGTTTTACATCCTCAAGAGAAGATTCTAGAAGAGTGTGATCATTTACTTCAACAATTGACATGGTTTCTACTTCGGACCCCAACCTCTATGAAGCTCAATCCACCACCAAGCCACCTTATTTCAATGAGGATAACTATTCCTATTGGAAGAAATAGGATGAAACTATTCATCAAGTCCAATGACTACATGGTGTGGGATAATGTGGAAGATGGCCCAACAATCCCATTGAAGAGGACCGGTGAAGTAAGGCTTGTGCTAAAGACCAAGTATGAGATGAAGAATGAATACAGAAGAAAGCTTCAAATCAATGACAAGGCTCTTCATATAATCTTTTGTACACTTGGTCCGAACATCTACTCAAAGATGTCATTATGTACGAGCGCAAAGGAGGTGTGGGATAAGCTAGAGACCATATATGAAGGGACTAATGAAGTCAAAGAGACCAAGAATGGACTTCTCAATCTTAGCTACGAGAATTTCAAGATGGAGCTGGATGAGACCGTCTCCAAAATGTTCGATTGATTCTCGGTGATTGTAAATGGTCTCAAAAGATTCAGAGAGGAGATTCCCAAAGACAAGCTTGTTCGGAAGTTATTGTACTCTCTTCCCGAATCATCAGATTGGAAGAGAATGACCAACATCGAAGCTAAAAACTTGAAGATGTTGAAGCTCGATGAACTAGTTGGGTCTCTCCTCACACATGAGATTATGAAGCAAGGGAGAGAAGAAGAGAAGAAAAAAGAAGAAAAGAAAATGGAAAAACATGAAGTGGAGAAGAAAAGGCAAGGAATTGCTCTTAATGCCACTCTACTTCAAGATAAGAGCAATTCGAGTGAAGATGATGAATTTGAGGAATTGACTATGATAGCCAAGAGGTTCTCAAGGTTCATGAAATCCAACCGAGGAGAAAGTTTCAAAGAAAGAATGATTTCAAGAACAAGAGCAGGGAAGAAAAAAATGATCAAGTCATATAAGATCGAATTGTACTCAAATTAAGAATAGGGGATTCGACAAGAAAAAGAGCAAGAGGGCCAACATTACCACTTGGAGTGATGAGGAGTCATCATCCGACGAGGAACATAAAGTGGCCAATCTTTGCCTCATGGCTATTGAGGATGATTCTAAGGTAAACTCTAACTCGTCTAATTTTGATTTCACTTATGATGAACTCTATGATGCTTATGATGAGTTGCAAGAAGTTTACGATGAGTTGGTAGAAAAATTCAAGGAATCAGTTTTGAAAAACAAGAAAATAATTTCCGATTTACAAACTCAAAACGACTCTTTCAAAAACCAACTCCAAATTGGAAAAGCAGGTTTTGTATTTGATCAATCTTTCAAATGATCTTAAAAAGAAAAATCTTGATGTTGAAAAACTTCTTTCCAATTTTCAAGATTATCACACAAAGAAAGTGGATAATCTTAAAACTTCTCTTACTATTTAGGAAAAACGGTTTTGAGAAAGGATGTTCTTCAAAAACTCAATATGTAAAGAGAAAGTCATTTCACTACAAGCAAAGTAGCTCTCAAAGGCATCCTAGAGCTAAAAAGTTTTGGAGTGTATGGGTTCCTAAGGAACTTGTAACTTCTAAAAATTATGTTGCTATGTCTCCTTGGATTCCTAAAGGAACCAAGGTTTTGGGAGCTAACACACAAGGACCCAAAATGATTTGGGTACCAAAAATCAAAGTTTAATCCTTTGTTTGTAGGGGGAGCATTGCTACAAGGCCAAAGCTTCAAGTCAAAACTCACGGTACCTTGATAGTGGATGCTCAAGACACATGACCGGTGAAAAGAGTAGATTCATGGAACTCAAGCCAAAGAATGGTGGAGTAGTAACCTTCGGTGACAACTCCAAAGGCCACATTGAAGGAATTGGCTCCATTGGTAATCACTCTTATATTTTTATTGAAAATGTGTTATATGTCAACGGTCTTAAGCATAATTTATTGAGCATTAGTGAATTATGTGATAAAGGGTTTAATGTTCTTTTTGATGTTAATGGTTTTAAAATAGTGGACATTAAAACAAATAAGATAATACTCATAGGTCATCGCATAGGAAATATCTACATGGTGTATTTAGATGACATTCATACATCCCATGCATGTTTGATTGCTCATAATGAAAATGATGCATGGTTATGGCATATGAAACTAGGACATGCTAGCATTAGTGTTTTAGAGAAATTAGTTTCCCAAAATCTAGTAAGAGGTTTGCCTAAGCTTAAATTCTCACTAGATAAAATTTGTGATGCATGTGTTAAGGGCAAACAAAAACGTGTTTCATTTAAACCTATTAATGATGTCTCAACAAGTAGAACATTACAACTAATCCATATGGATCTATTTGGGCCTATTAGGACAACTAGCTTGGGTGGAAAATCATATGCATTTGTTCTTGTTGATGACTATTCTAGATATACTTGGGTTCTATTTTTAAGCACTAAGGATGAGGCTTTATAAAAATTCATCACGTTTTCAAAAATAACTCAAAATGATCTTGATCAAAATATTTCCCACATTAGAAGTGACCATGGAACTGAATTTCAAAATCTAGGTTTTGAGGAATTTTGTAACTCTAATAGGATTAGCCATAATTTTTCCGCACCTCGCACTCCTCAACAAAATGGGTAGTTGAGAGGAAAAACCAAAGTTTAGAAGAAATGTCTAGGACTATGCTTTGTGAAAATATTTTACCTAAATATTTTTGGGCAGAAGCCACAAATACTGCTTGCTACATTATAAATCGAGTAATGATTAGACCAATTTTAAAGAAAATGCCTCATGAGATTTTAAAATCTAAAAAGCCTAACAATAGCTATTTTCACCCTTTTGGTTGCAAGTGTTTTGTTTTAAACAATGGAAAAGATAATTTAGGTAAATTTGAAGCAAAAAGTGATGAAGCTATTTTTCTAGGTTATTCTTTAAACACTAAAGCCTATTGAGTTTTTAACAAGAGAACCTTAGTTGTAAACGAGTCAATACATGTGGTTTTCGATGATAACCTCCTTCTAAGGAAGGATTCTTGTGATGATGATGATGTAAGAATCATTGAAGCCAATGATGGTGGCCAATCATCAAAGGTGAATGATGTTCTAACCAAAGAGGAAGAAGCATAAGAACCACCTCTGAAAGCTTTGCAAGACATGACTCTTGAGGAAAAGGAAGCGAGTTACCCAATGGAGTACAACTATGTCATAGGTGGTGAAATCTTGGGTGATCCATCAAAGGGGGTAACCACTCGATCCTCTCTCTCAAACTCTTTAATAATGTTACATTTATTTCATGCATTGAGCCTAAGAATATCAAAGAAGCATTAAATGATGATTTTTGGATATTGGCCATGCAAGAAGAATTAAATCAATTTGAGAGAAGTAAAATATGGACATTAGTTGATAGGCCTAGAAATAAATCAATTATAGGGACAAAATGGGTTTTTAGAAACAAACTAGATGAGAGTGGTAACATAGTGAGGAACAAGGCTAGGCTTATTGCTCAATGTTACACTCAAGAAGAGGGAATTGATTTCAATGAAACATATGCTCTCGTAGATAGAATAGAAGCAATTAGGACACTACTTGCATTTACATGTTACAATGATTCCAAGTCTTTTCAAATGGATGTCAAAAGTGCATTTTTAAATGGTTTTATAAATGAAGAAGTGTATGTGGAACAACCATCGAGTTTTGAAGATCCAAATTTTACAAACCATTTTTTTAAATTAACAAAAGCTTTATATGGTTTAAAACAAGCTCCAAGAGCTTGGTATAAAAGACTTTCAAATTTTCTTATTAAAAAGGGTTTGAAAAAGGAAAGGTGGACACAACACTATTTATTAAAGGCAATGGCAAAGATATATTAGTAGTGCAAATATATCTTGATGATATTATTTTTGGATCTACTAATGAACTCTTTCGTCAAGATTCTTCTAAATTAATGCAAGGTGAATTTGAAATGAGCATGATGGGGGAGCTCCCATTCTTCTTGGGACTCCAAATCAAACAAATGAAGAATGGCATATTCATCAATCAAGCTAAGTACATAAAGGACATGCTCAAGAAGTTTGGCTTGGAGCATGTAAAGCCTCAAGCTACACCAATGAGCTCATCCATAAAGCTTGACAAAGGTGAAGGAGGTAAGTGTGTCGATTCCAAGATTTATCGTTCTATGATTAGATCATTGCTTTACCTTACTGCAAGTAGATCAGATTTCATGTTTAGTGTTTGCTTGTATGTTAGGTTTCAAGCTAGTCCTAGAGAATCGCACCTTATAGTCGTTAAGAGAATTTTTAGGTACCTTAGAGATACCCCTTGTTTAGGCCATTGGTAACCTAGAAATTCCACCTTTAACCTTCATGCTTATTCGGATACGGATTATGAGGGTTGCAAGATAGATAGAAAAAGTATCTCCGGAACATGTCAATTCCTAGGTAGTATGCTCATATCTTGGTTCTCTAAGAAACAAAATAGTGTAGCCTTATCTAGCACTAAAGCGAAATACATATCGGTCGGAAGCTGTTATGCTCAAGTCCTTTGGATGAAGCAACAACTTTTAGATTATGGAATTAAGGTAGGTATCGTACCCCTTAAGTGTGACAATACTAGTGACATATGTCTCTCTAAAAATTCCATCTAACACCCTAGAAAAAATACATAGAGATAAGACATCATTTCATTAGAGATCATGTCTTAAAGAATGATGTTATTCTATAATATGTAGACACCTTGAACCAAATAGCGGACATCTTTGCCAAACCTCTAGACAAAGAGAATTTTGGACCCTTAGGAGAGAGTTAGGTTTAACCAGTCTTTCTTGACCTTTTTAGGGGCATTTTTATGCAAAATTGCTTGAATCCATTTTGATTTGCATGCTTATGTGTTTTTAATGTTAATTGCTTATATGCTTATAGTTAGGGAAAGTATGCACATGTTTTTTCCTATAGAACTTGCTCATATATCATGTTCATGCATTTAGAGTTGATTGAAAATCAACTTTTCTGCCATTTTGTGCCAAATTTGCACATTCTGGTACATGTGTATTGAAACGGGTTCCCATGTTTCGATACGGGCTACCTTCTAAAGGGAATTTGCCCTTTAAGGGTTTCGAAACAATAAGAAATGTTTCGAAACGAGCTTTTGAAAAGGACATATCTGGAATCATTGGGGTCAAAACGGGTAAGTGGTGTTTCGATACAGCCCCGAGCTTCGAAACGGTCGACTTTTTGTTTTGAAATGCGTGTTACGAAACACTCGTAATCATTTCGATACGGTTACTCGCTGTAAAGGCTATTTAATGCTTTTTCATCCTTATAAATGACTTTTTCTAAACCCAAACTCCTCTCAAACTCTAACCTAATTTTTCCTATAAATACCCACTAAACCTAAACGTTTTTACACACAAATTTGAGGGGGTTTACTCTAAACAAAAATCATAAGCAAGTTTCAACAACTTTGTGCATTATCATCCATTCATTCTTCCTAAATCCCAAATTCAAGATATTTTACTATTTTCTTTTCAATTTTCATTTGATTTCGATAGTTTAAAATTATTTTTTGCATATTTTACTTGTATATACTATGGGTTTTGATGTTTTTGTAAAAAAATTCTAAAAATCTGAAATTTTTTATTCAAATATAAATTTCTTTAACCGTATTTTTCAAAAACCATTTTTCAGTGATTCTCTTGTAAAACTTGTTTTTGAACATATATTGTATATTATCAAACCTTGATTATATGATTACTATTGGATTGAATGTGGATTTCTTATGCATACATATTTTTTTGCTCGCTTAATGTTTTTAGGATGTCTACCAAGAAGAGAGCTAGAGTTTCCTAAGAGGGTCAAGGGTCTGAACCGTCTGAGAAAAACCTTCATCAACCAAATCTCGCCTATCTCTTCAGAAAGACTTTCTTAACCCCTACCGCTCAACAAGCTTTTAAATACTATCAAACCATCAAAATCTGCCCCCGAGCGTGTAGTTGACATTGATTTCCTTGATTTCGATCGTTTTCACTTTCTTTACCTTGACCTTTTAACCCGTTGGAATTTCATGGCCTTTTTAAGCATTCCCAGAGTCATGTATTGAAACCTTGTTTTGTTGTTTTACTCCAATGCCAAATGTATCCTTTGTCCCGGCCGTTTCCAAGTTGTTTTCATTGAGTCTTACCTTTTAGGGAAGAAAATTTGTATTAAGCCGTCTACCTTAGTCAATCTCCTTGGTCTCAAAGATGAGGGTACTGAAGATGAGAACTCACTTGATCCCCATACCGGCCAAGTTAATACCTTGGATGTCCATGATCAGTTTCTTCATCTTATGATCTCATGGTGGTTCCGTCCATCTGGTGGGAAGTTTTCACACATTAGAGAAGTCGATGATTTTTGGCTCAAGTGCTTCCGACAACAACAACCGAAACTTGTGAAGATTATGTTTGTGGAGATGGTGCACTTAGTCAAAAATCACAACAACGTCTCCTCCTTCATATATGATATCGTCTTAAGCTGTATCTTCGTTCTTAGTGGCATTGATTGCACATTTGATATTGAGGAGCCTCTCAATGAAAAGCTAAATGAGACAACACTCATGAAGTGTGGTTTTCGTTTCAATGGTGATGATTGGGTTCGTGTGCCTCGAGGTGAACGTGCTCAAGCTCAAGCTCCTCTTCAAGCTCAAGTTGCTCCACAAGCTCCTAACAATGATGCGATGATGGCTTTCCTCACCGAGCAATTCACCGGCTTGCGTACTCACATGGACAATCGTTTCAAAGACTTCGAGGAACGCTTTGATGGTATGGAAAATCGCATTACCGCTATCGAGAATCAACAATCTTCATCGGATATTGTTGAGTGTGTAAAAGTTCTATTATTTACACCCTTTTCAACCCATATTTCTGCTGCATTCAAGCATCATTGCATTGCATTTAGGTTAGTTTTCAATAAAACATCACAAATGGATTAAAAGCATGGATTCTACTAAAAGATGGCTATTTTTGCAGGTATCTGCCATAGTAGACGTTGAAGGCAGGCGCAGGGCAGAGAAGCAGGAAAGCTGAACTGGACAAGCAGACGAAGAAGACGAAGCTGCCATGGACCTGTCGTGACAGCATGGTGACAGCAGACTTATGAAGAGGAAAAGCAAAGTGGACCTCGATAGATAGAGAAAAATCTGCTCGTCTGTCGTGTGAAAGCCACATATTTTTCCAAGCCCCGGATCAAAAGATATGTCAAGCCAAAGCTCAAGGAGAGGAAATTCCTAGAAACAAGGATGGCGGCTGTAAAGTAGGAATCATTAGAGATTAAGTCTTTATTAGAATCTTACTTTTAATTAAAGTTGTAATCCTTGTTACCTTAGATAACTTGAGCCCAAAGCTTATATAAGGGCATAGATTTTAACCTAGGGACAACCGAATACCTCATAACTGAAACCAAAAACCCCTGCCGTTTACCCGTCACCGACATGTTCTAAATTCCCCTTAGGGCTACGGGTTGTTTTGTAAAGTAGTTGCAAGGATTGTTTTGTTTTAGGATTTTCCAAGTTCAATAAAATAGACTTCAAGTTCTCTTATTTTGGTTTTAATATCTTGCAAGAGCATCGGGAGAGCATTGTGAGGTTATCCATTTACTTAGCATCGGGAGAGTTAAGTATACGAAAGAAATAAGAGCGCGTTCTCTAGTTTATAGTTGAACCATCTCGTGCCTAGGGATAGGGCGAGGTTAAGTGGCTAAGGAAGAATCCATACACATTGGTGTTCATCCTTCGATTCACGCCGGGAGGTATCATCAAAGACGTGATCATCGACAGACTTGGACCTAGGGATAGGCCAAGGCAGATCTGGGATTCTTGCCAAGCTTGAAGTACGGAGTTGGTGTGTCTGCTACCGCGACAGCTAACGGACAGCCGCCGCGACAGGTGCTGTCGGCGACGGGAGCGACGACAGAACTGGAGTTCCTAAGCAATCCAATACTTGCACTACCGAGTAATTCAATACCAGCCCATTCTCTCTATCTTGATAACTCAATTCTTTTATTTGCGTTTTTACTTTATTATTCTCGTGACAACTCTCAAATATTTCTTTTTACTTTGTGCAGTGAATTTAGGTGAAGTCATTAGCCCACTTTCTGTGGAGACGATATCCGATACTTCGTATCACTTTACTACTTGCGTCGTGTACACTTGCACTACAATTGCGATAGACTATTTTACACGCAACAAGTTTTTGGCGCCGTTGCCGGGGATTGGCAACATAACTACACCTTTCTTTTATTGCACTTTTCGTTTTTATTTTTATTTTTATTTTCGTTTTTATTTTTATTTTTTGTTTTTTTTTTATTTTTTGTTTTCAACTCTCGCTTTTCACGAGGTTTTCTTGTTTATGCGCAGATCTAAAAGAGGCGAAGATCCTGAATATAAATTAGATCCGGAAATCGAACGTTCCTTCAATCTCAAGAAACAAATTCGCCATCTTTTAGACCGGAACGAGTACCTTGAGGAACAGCTAGAGCAGATGGCCCGTAATCAGCCCGCTGGTGGAGGTATCCCGCCTGTCGGTGACCCGCCCGTGGCAGATGGACGACGGTCATGTCGTGACTACATGCTGAACGATCATGTAGAACTGGAGACCACGCTGCCGGATATTGATGTTGACAACTTCGAGCTTAAACCTGTCATGTTTAGTATGATCAACAATGCCGGGCAGTTTAGTGGTGCTGCGACAGAAGATGCTAGGGAGCATCTCAAAACGTTCCAGGAGATCTGTGGTTCGTTTAGACTGCCAGGAGTTAGTCCGGAGATACTAAGGCTTCGGTTATTCCCCCATTCATTGAGGGACAGAGCTAAAACTTGGTGGAATAAATTAACACCGGGTTCAATTATGACCTGGGCAGATTTAACTCGTGAATTCTTATCTCGTTTTAATCCTTCGCATTTAGCTGAGCGGTTACGTAATGAAATTGCCACTTTTCAACAGGAAGATGACGAGCCAATGCACGAGGCCTGGGACAGATTTACTACTCTTCTTCGAAACTGCCCAATGCATGGATTCCCCGTCTGGAATCAAGTAACTAAGTTCTATAATGCTGCTAACTTACAAACTCGCATTCGAATTGATTCTGCAGCAAATGGACTATTATTGGATAAAGATCCGGACGAGGCGTTGCAAGTTCTGAAAAATCTGGCTAAGAATGAGGAGCAGTTTCCGACAGCTAGAAGAGGGGGTAAAAGGGTACTTGCTGTCAAGGACTATGAGGCCGACAGCACTATGAAATCGCAGGTAGCATTCCTCACTAAAGCAATGAAAAGGTTATTGAATGATGATGGATTACAAGGATTTGCTGTTGAGGAAGTATGTGATATCTGTGAGGGGAATCATAGTAGGGATGAGTGCCCAATAAACGTCGAAGAGGGAAAATATGTTGGAAACTACAAGCCAAACTATAATTCCAACAACTATAATCCCAATTGGAGGAAGGATCCTAAGTTTTCATGGAGTAATCCCAACAATGCCCTGAATCCTCAAGCACATAATCAGAATCAGGGAGGTCCTAGACTGTTGACGCGACAGCAGCTGCCGCAGAACCTGCCACCGCAGCAGCAACAACAGCTACCACCTGCCACCAGTAGTATATTGGAACAGACTCTGGCCACCTTCATGTCTCAGACCGGTACGTATATGGAGAATATAAATCAGTTTGTCAAGAAGACGGAAAATTTTATAGATAAAACCGAGATGAGAATGACAAATCATGAGGCTACGTTGAAATCTCTAGAGACACAAATGGGTCAGGTGTCGCAACATATTAAACCAAGGCAGAATGGAGGATTTCCTAGCAATACTAAAAATGCTAGATCACCCACACATGAGCAGTGTAAGGCGATTACTACTAGGAGTGGGAAGAAACTACCAGGGCCGGAAAAGGAAGCTGAAACAAAAAAGGATCCAGCCTTAGATAAACCTGCCGAGGAAGCTGCCCCGACAGGTGATAAACAGACTGCTGCCGATGAGCCTGTCACGACAACAGAAGCGATAGAGGAGAAAAAAGATGATTATCGTCCTCAGATTCGCATGCAGTGGGAAGGGCGTATTGCTGATTATCGTCCTCCACCACCTTTTCCTCAACGGATACAGCAAGCTAAGCATGAATCTCAACTTAAAAAGATTTATGATATTTTTAAGCAGGTTCACATTAATATTCCGTTGTTAGATGCTGTTAGAGAGATGCCCGGTTATGCTAAATTTCTCAAGGATGTTATGTCAAAAAAATCTAAACTTGGGGAATTTGAAACGGTAAAGATGACAGAAGGTTGCATGAGCATTCTTCATCGACAGCCACCCCAGAAAAAGAAGGATCCGGGGAGCTTCATCATACCTTATGTAATCGGCGACAAATTTGTGGGTAAGGCACTTTGTGATCTTGGTGCCAGTGTTAATCTAATGCCCAAATCTGTTTTTCAGAAACTAGGTATTGGCAAGGCGCGGCCCACGACAGTTACCCTACAGCTAGCCGACCGCTCTTACGTTCACCCCGAGGGAAAAATTGAAGATATTTTGGTAAGAGTGGATAAGCTTATTTTTCCTGCTGACTTTCTTATCTTAGATTGTGAGGCAGATGAAAACGCACCAGTCATCCTTGGGCGACCTTTCTTAGCCACGGGAAGATCATTGATTGATGTGGAGAAAGGAGAACTCACCATGCGCGTGAACGATCAAGAAATTAAGTTGAATGTTCTCCAAGCAATGAAACATGCTGATGTGGACGAGGAATTTAAGGCCATCATTGAGGTGACCTTTGATCAACCCTGCATCAGGTCAGGCTGCCGTGATATAAAATTTGGTCACTGCCACGACAGCCACTTACAGGCCTGTCACGACATTGACGACGACAGCAACTACGACAGCACCGACGACAGCGAGTCCTCTGAATCCGATACATCCGATACTGAAGGTCAGGAGGAGGTAAACTGGTTAGGCAATCGTCTAGGTAAGTTATTCGAACCTTTGAATTATACTTCGGATAACCATTTAATCCAAAAGCCATCTACTGTTGAACCACCTGTCTTAGAACTTAAGCCCCTGCCAGGGCAGTTAAAATATGCTTATCTTGGTTCCAATAACACACTGCCCGTAATCATCTCTGTTAAGCTGCTGCAGGAACAGGAACGGCAGCTAATCGACATGCTAAGACAGCACAAAAAGGCGATTGGATGGACGATAGCCGACATTCAAGGCATTAGTCCGGCGATATGCATGCACAAAATCCTCCTAGAGGAAGATCATAAGCCGACTATTGATGCCCAACGGCGATTAAACCTTGCGATGAAGGAGGTAGTGCGTAAAGAGATAATTAAATGGTTAGATGCTGGTATTATTTACGCCATCTCCGACAGCAAATGGGTGAGCCCGGTGCAATGTGTTCCCAAGAAAGGAGGAATGACCGTGATAACCAACGAGAACAATGAGCTAATCCCAACCAGGACTGTGACCGGTTGGAGGGTTTGTATGGACTATCGGAAGCTTAATAAAGCTACCCGAAAGGACCACTTTCCTTTACCCTTTATTGATCAAATGCTTGATAGATTAGCGGGTAAATCTTACTATTGTTTTCTTGATGGTTACTCAGGTTATAACCAAATTGCTATTGCACCGGAGGATCAAGAAAAGACGACTTTCACATGCCCCTACGGAACATACGCATTTAGGAGGATGCCGTTCGGCCTCTGTAACGCACCTGCCACCTTCCAAAGATGCATGATGGCTATATTCTCCGACATGGTAGAGGACTTCCTAAAAATTTTCATGGATGACTTTTCCGTCTTTGGAGACGATTTTGAGAGCTGCCTCGGCAACCTTCAAAAGGTACTTGAAAGATGTGAAAAAGCTAATCTTGTTCTCAATTGGGAAAAATGCCATTTTATGGTAGATGAAGGGATAGTCTTAGGCCATAAGATTAGCTGCCGTGGGATAGAAGTCGACAGAAGTTTTTTAGGGCATGCTGTTTTTTATCGCAGATTCATTGCCAATTTTTCGAAAATCACGAAGCCCCTATGTCATCTCTTAGAGCAGAACCGACCCTTTGACTTTGATGATGAATGTACTGAAGCATTCAAGGTTATGAAGGAAAAACTAGTGACAGCCCCCATAGTACAGCCACCAGACTGGACACAGCCATTTGAAATTATGTGTGATGCTAGTGACTATGCTGTCAGGGCAGCACTTGGGCAGCGCAGAGATAAGTTGTTTCACGTCATATATTATGCCAGCAAAACGTTGAATGACGCCCAAGTAAACTACACCACCACAGAAAAGGAGCTGTTGGCTGTGGTGTTCTCCATCGACAAGTTTCGTTCTTACATACTTGGAACGAAAGTAATAATACACACCGACCATTCTGCCCTGAAGTACTTGTTCGCAAAGAAGGATGCAAAACCTAGATTAATACGGTGGATCTTGCTATTACAAGAATTCGACCTTGAGATCAAGGACAAGAAGGGGACAGAAAATCAGGTGGCATACCACTTATCGAGGTTGGAGAAGGGACAGAGTCTACCGTTAGATGATACACACATACTGGAGACCTTCCCAGATGAGCAGCTCTTTGCTGCCGCAATCGCTGTCGCGACAGCCATGGCGGCAGGTAAGTCTTCTGACCTTCCCTGGTATGCTGATTTCGTTAATTTTATAGTTAGCGGAATATTACCTTCTGATCTTAATTATCAAGCCATGAAGAGGTTCCAAAATGATGTTAAGCATTATTATTGGGACGAACCTCTTCTTTTCAAAATGTGTGCAGATCAAGTTATAAGGAGGTGTATACCACAAGAAGAGCAAGAAGACATTCTCCATCACTGCCATGCTTCACAATATGGAGGTCACTTAGGAGGCAATAAAACTGCTGCCAAGGTGCTGCAGTCAGGGTTCTACTGGCCGACACTATATAAAGATGCACAGAACTTTTATAAGAAATGTGACAGGTGCCAGCGGACAGGTAACATCTCAAGGAGAAACGAGATGCCACTGCAGAACATTCTAGAAGTCGAAATCTTCGACGTTTGGGGGATTGATTTTATGGGACCTTTTCCATCTTCATGTGGAAATTTGTACATCCTCCTAGCAGTGGACTATGTCTCTAAGTGGGTCGAAGCTATCGCCACTCAAAAGAATGATGCCAAGACGGTCCAAAAGTTCTTACACAAAAACATTTTTTTCTCGATTTGGCATCCCTAAGGCGATTATCAATGATGAAGGGAGACATTTTGATAATAGGGTAATTGCTGCCGCCTTGAAGAAATATGGTGTCAAGCACAGGATCGCGACAGCATACCACCCACAGACCAATGGACAGGCTGAGATATCCAATAGGGAAGTGAAGAACATTCTTGAAAAGATGGTTAAGCCAACTAGGAAAGATTGGTCTTTACTTCTGAATGATGCATTATGAGCATACATGACAGCTTTTAAGACTCCATTGGGCATGTCTCCATACCGACTGATTTATGGAAAAACCTGTCACTTGCCTGTCGAGATCGAGCACAAAGCATATTGGGCAATCAAGGCAGTGAACATGGACTTGGACAAAGCATGCCAGAAAAGGTTATTGGATCTAAATGAGATTGAGGAATTACGGACAATGGCCTACGACAACGCAAGAATTTACAAGGAAAAGACTAAGAAGTGGCATGACAAGAAACTGCTGCCACGACAGTTCTACCCAGGGCAGCTTGTGTTGTTATTTAATTCTAGACTTAAACTCTTCCCAGGAAAGCTAAAGTCTAAATGGTCTGGCCCATTCTAGGTGATACAAGTTTTTCCCCATGGTGCCATCACGATACAATCATTAAAAGACGGGCACCAATTCAAAGTCAATGGACAGCGCCTCAAGCATTATCAGGGGACTGAAGCCCCAGGAATTCAGGAAGTGGTTACTTTAGGAGATGCCCCACAAGGCACCCCTAATTTAACCTAATTTTTATTTTTATTTATTTTATTATTATTATTATTATTATTTATTAGGAAATTAGGTTATTTTATTCGAATAATGTTTTGTTTTTCTAATTTCAGTTTTTAGGAAATAAAGGAGTCACGAAGAAAAGGAGAAGTGAGCCCAAAGATGGCTATTTAGAACATGTCGTGTATTAAACCCATCAGACACGCTAAATCCAATCTGCCGCCCCGTTATTCCCGCCTGCCGTTGCAGCATTAAATGGGCAGCCCCACGACCGCTATAAAACCCCATTCCCATTTTCATTTTTTCTCACTTCTGCTTATTCTTCTTTGATTTCTCCTCTAGTTTTATTTGCTTTCTTCAGATTTCACAACCCTTGCAACCAACATGTCTACTAGACAGACCCGTCGTAGTGCTGCCTCAGCATCCTCCTCAGCAGCAGCAACGCCCTTTGCCAACAAGGAGCTATGGGAAGAATGTGGTTTCGTTTACATCCGCAAAGCACCCAATATGGGACTCCGGCCGTTCATCGTAAAGGCCATCACAGCTCAATTATGGGAGCACTTTGCTGAACAACCGGCAGAGCTAAACGACACCTTAGTCCGGGAGTTCTACGCGGCCTTAGACAGCAGAACGGCGACATCTGTCACCGTTCGAGGAGTGGAAGTACCCTTCACTGCCGACAGCATCAATCACATGTTTGGCCTCTTCTTTGGCCCCAATGATGACGCTCACCAAAAATTTCTCGACACCCTCGATGCTGCCGCTTATGATGCTGTCATGGTGGAGTTGACAGAGGAGGGAACATCATGGACAACCAGCAAGAAGAACCCCCACTCCGTCAACAGGGGGCAGCTCCTCCCCGAAGCAAAACTTTGGAACGCGTTCATCAAAAAGCGTATCCTGCCTTCTTCTCACCACACGACAGTCAACCGGCAGCGACTCGCCCTCATCCACTCCATCATGCACGACAGGCCTATCAATGTGGGCCGATATATGAGGGACAACATCCTGGACTGCGCCTTCCGCTCCGACTCACTCCTCTGCCTGCCGTTCACCATAACTTCCCTCTGCCGATGTGCTGCTGTACCCGAGGAACCATCCGACAAAATAAGGAAGGGCAGAGGCTGGACAGACAACAACCTCAACAGCCTCATGGAGCTAATCGTGGCTACACCTGTCTCCTCCTTCAACCCTGCCGGCTCTCCAGAGGAATCATCAGAGGAGCCTGCTTAGGAACCTGCGGCCGCCACCGCTCCGACAGACCAGTCTGCCCTCCTCCTTGCGACGCTACAACGGGTAGAGGAGCGACAAATGGGATTGATGACTTTCATCCGGGACTTCACGAATTCGACGGTAAATTTTATTACCCAAACTTTAAATTTTCCCGACGTTCAATTCCCTACTTTTCCTGCCCATTATTTCCGTATCCCCACTCCTGTCCACACACCCACCCCACCTGCTTCCCCGCATTCCCACTCTACTGCCTCCACCACATCACCTGCCCCGACGGCAGCGGACAGCCCTCCGGCAGACACCTCTCCTAGAAGAACAAAGCGGCCTGCCTCTGATGACAGCCCTCTGCTCCGGAGAAATTTGGAGAGGGAATTTACCCCGGTCAAGAGAATAAAGCGTGTGGCAGATAAGAAACGACTGCCCAAGGCTAGCACCACCACCAGCAGCTCTTGGGACAGTGGCAGCAGTTCCGATGTCCAACTTGTAGAGCAGCCTACCCCTGAACCTGCCCAGCTTCCTCCACAGCCCAGACGCCGCCGTCAGATCCGTGTCAGCAGCAGCAACGAGGACAGCGACTAAAAATTTAAGTTTTTATTTTCCTCTTATTGTTGTCTGCTTTTATCTTTTGTGATGTATTTTTCATGTTTTTATTTTTCTGTCATTTTGCATTGAGGGCAATGCAACCCTTGAGTTCGGGGGTGGCAACCCTACATCATTAAATGGAGTCTTAAGTACATCTTTTCTTTAATTGTTGTGTCTATTATTTATTTAAGTTCTCTAAAAAAACAGAAAATATAAAACTGTTGGCTTAAAACTGTGAATTTAGCTTACCTGTCATGAAAGCTCTGTCGTGGCAGCATCTTTAGGACAGTTTAAGGAGAAGTTTAGAGCCTTTCTATAGTTCTGAAAACTTAAACACCATTGTGACTGTTATACTGCTTAGATTTCTTTTAGCCAAACTAGAATAGGAAGCTTAGCACTTGAATAGCCCCTAGAGGTGCCTAACACTGGCTCTAGGAAAGAAGTTTAGCAAAAGAGACTCAAAAACCTAGAGGTGCCTGAAACCGGCTCTAGGAAGCTAACTAGAGGTGCCCGAAACTGGCTCTAGAAAAACTTAGCTTGAAAAGAGAAGAAAAAGAAGCATGAAAATGTGCCTTCTAAAAAATAAACTTTGGCATAAAAATTCGAGTTAAGAAGTTGAATATTCTAGTGAAACTAAGAGAGTCTTAGCATATAACTGTTCACAAGCATGCACACACTGCACGAGAGCTATAGGGAGATTTCGGACAGATCCTAAAACTGTCCGACAGGTTGCTGCCGCCACAGAGAATGAGCGACGAGTAAGGGACAGTTCACTGTTTGAAAGCCAACACAAAAATTTTCACTTTTCTTTTAAGTCTTGATTGCTTGAGGACAAGCAAAAACTTGAGTTTGGGGGTGTCTTGAGTGTGTAAAAGTTCTATTATTTACACCCTTTTTAACCCATATTTCTGCTGCATTCAAGCATCATTGCATTGCATTTAGGTTAGTTTTCAATAAAACATCACAAATGGATTAAAAGCACGGATTCTACTAAAAGATGGCTATTTTTGCAGGTATCTTCCATAGTAGACGTTGAAGGCAGGCGCAGGGCAGAGAAGCAGGAAAGCTGAACTGGACAAGCAGACGAAGAAGACGAAGCTGCCATGGACCTGTCGTGACAGCATGGTGACAGCAGACTTATGAAGAGGAAAAGCAAAGTGGACCTCGATAGATAGAGAAAAATCTGCTCGTCTGTCGTGTGAAAGCCACATATTTTTCCAAGCCCCGGATCAAAAGATATGTCAAGCCAAAGCTCAAGGAGAGGAAATTCCTAGAAACAAGGATGGCGGCTGTAAAGTAGGAATCATTAGAGATTAAGTCTTTATTAGAATCTTACTTTTAATAAAGTTGTAATCCTTGTTACCTTAGATAACTTGAGCCCAAAGCTTATATAAGGGCATAGATTTTAACCTAGGGACAACTGAATACCTCATAACCGAAACCAAAAACCCCTGCCGTTTACCCGTCACCGACATGTTCTAAATTCCCCCTAGGGCTACGGGTTGTTTTGTAAAGTAGTTTCAAGGATTGTTTTGTTTTAGGATTTTCCAAGTTCAATAAAATAGACTTCAAGTTCTCTTATTTTGGTTTTAATATCTTGCAAGAGCATCGGGAGAGCATTGTGAGGTTATCCATTTACTTAGCATCGGGAGAGTTAAGTATACGAAAGAAATAAGAGCGCGTTCTCTAGTTTATAGTTGAACCATCTCGTGCCTAGGGATAGGGCGAGGTTAAGTGGCTAAGGAAGAATTCATACACATCAGTGTTCATCCTTCGATTCACGCCAGGAGGTATCATCAAAGACGTGATCATCGACAGACTTGGACCTAGGGATAGGCCAAGGCAGATCTGGGATTCTTGCCAAGCTTGAAGTACGGAGTTGGTGTGTCTGCTACCGCGACAACTAACGGACAGCCGCCGCGACAGGTGCTGTCGGTGACGGGAGCGACGACAGAACTGGAGTTCCTAAGCAATCCAATACTTGCACTACCGAGCAATTCAATACCAGCCCATTCTCTCTATCTTGATAACTCAATTCTTTTATTTGCGTTTTTACTTTATTATTCTCGTGACAACTCTCAAATATTTCTTTTTACTTTGTGCAGTGAATTTAGGTGAAGTCATTAGCCCAATCCCTGTGGAGACGATATCCGATACTTCGTATCACTTTACTACTTGCGTCGTGTACACTTGCACTACAATTGCGATAGACTATTTTACACGCAACAGATATCTCCTTCACCGCCTTCTATAGTGAATGGCAACACTTTAAAATGAGTCGAGAAAAAGATGAAGATGACATGGATGAAGATGAAGACAATGATGAGCCCTAGTCTAGCTTGCATTCATCTCATATCATCTAGGATTTTCTTATTATGCACCTTTTATGTTTTTGAACCTATGCTTTAGTTTATTGTTTTGGATTATGCTTTTTAGGTTTTAAGTTTGGATTGATGTTATTTTGCTTTTGGAACTTATGCTTTATGAATTATGATTTATGTTGTTTGGTTTACTTTTGCCTATCTTTTTATTTCTCATTGAACTAAGCTTGTTATGATTTTTGATCTAACAAAAAGGGGGAGAAAAGTGTTTAAGAAAATTTTTAAAGTTTTCAAAACCTAGCTTAAACTAAGGGGAAGCTCACTTAAAAATTTTACTTTGTTTTTGTTATATCAAAAAGGGGAGATTGTAAAACCCTTAATTTGAATCAACTTTATTTTGATATAACAAATATTTTAAGGACTATTTTGCAAAGTAAATAAATTTTTAAGTTCTCAAAAAGATCAAAAATTGACAAGTAAAAATTTAATCCAAAATGTTTTAAGGTTTAAAAATAATCCCCAAAAATTCTTCTAAGTGTTTTCAAGCTAAATCTGTAGATTTTGCCCAGATGTTTCGATACGGCTTAGGCTTGTTTCGAAACATTTTGCTACTGGAATTTTTCATATCGAATAAGTCTCGAAACGACTTCAACTCGTTTCGATATGACCTTCATTTGGGAAAGTCATACTTTGACTTTGTTTTGAAATGGCAGTTAACTGTTTCGATATGAGGGTTAAAATTTTTCAAATTGGGCATTTAATGTTTTCGACCGTTGCTTGTCAGAACCAAATTTTTTAAAGTAAAGTACTCATTTCGATACGGCCTAGCGTAGTCTCGAAACATTTTGCTAATGGAATTTTATGATCTCAATCGTTTCGATACAAGTTTTGAAATGGCCCCTATTGTTTCGAAATGCTCTCGAACGTTTCGATACGACCTCTTTAATGCACATAACGACTTTTTCTTTTTTAGTCGTGTTTCGAAATAGGTAGGTACCATTTTGATGCGGGTAGTTGCAGAACTGCATTTATGGTGGGAAGATGAAGTCTCAAGGGCTATATTTATGATGTCAACCACTCAAACGCAAGAAATCAATAAGAAGGTATAAAAGGAAGCATTTTAAGCACCAAGCAACAACTATTGATCATCAAAGCAACATCCAAGAAATTAATCCAAACCCTTGTGCTCAAATTTCATATATTGTACCGCAATTTGTAATCCTTTTATTGTAAACTTTTTATTCTCAAATTGGGTGTGTGGTTGAGTGTATTTTTGGGCATATTTGTCTATTGAGAGATACATTTTATTGCTTTTGTAAATCTTTGTTCTCGTGAGGGTCTCAAGATCAATCTTTGGGTAGAAAGGTTGATCTTTGTAAAAGGTTTCCTCTTAAGCCTAGAAAAATGGAAGATTTCATAGTGAAATTGGTTGAAAATCCTTAGTGGTGACTAAGGTAGTAGATGTATAGCTTGTTCTAAGCTTGAACCACTATAAATCCTCTTGTCTTGATTTTTCAATTTACCAATTTCATCCTAAAACTCTTAAAATTCCAATTCACCCCCTTTGGGCATTTTCCATTCGATCGATCCACTCAACAATTCTAAAGATCCCAACACTTCAAGCTGAAAATCGAGGATATTCCATACCATTTCAATTTGAATTCTTATTAATTGATGATATTTCTTTTTGCAGGTTTAATTTTCCCTAGAGGATGAGGTGAATCAGCAAGACAAAACTCCTAATAAGAAGAGTTCACCAACGAAGAAATAGCTCCTAATGTGAAGAGTTCACTCAGTGAAAGAAGAATTCCTAATGAGAAGAGCTCATCTCCAGCAAAGGAATAAGATAAATAAAGATTGAGGCATTCCATAATCAGAAGAATAGCTTCAAGACTCGATGGTCAGATGGTACAAACAAAATCCGTATCTTTTCAGTCTTTGCCCTATTCATGTTCCATAACAATGAGTAAAGAGGGGCAACTGTAATACCCATATTTTGTCTGGGTACCCATATATATTAGTAATTGAATATAAATAAATAAATGATAAATAAATATAAAGCCCATACAATAAAAGGTTCATTACATATATTCAAGTCTGAAACTCAATCACATTAAATACCCAAAGCCTAATTTAAAAGCCCTTTACAGCTCATATATCAATTTTATAACTTAAAGAAACACAAATCTGCCCTAGAAACACAAATTCCTTACCCAAAATTGTGTCCAAATAGACATGTGGCGTTCCTCTATTGGCTGAAATCATTTTCACATGGATCAAGCCTTTCTGTTGATGTCATCCCCTACATCACTATAAATTGACAAGAGAGAGAAATGTCAGACCATTAATTACCCACTAATAATCAACCATTATGATACTAATAATAATAATAAAATAATAAAAAGATAATAATGAGGAGATAGGAGATTTATTGTGATTTGAATCACTAACAAATGAAGGGTCGTTGGCCATTTTAACCGCCATCAAGGCACCGTGGAGGCTGGAAGTAAGGCCGCTTGAAGTCAAACCTTCCGGAACTCAACCAGTTCGATAGCCGAACCGTCGAGAGCGAAGGAGTTGTTCGAAGTTCGGCCGTCACTAAAAAGCTTAACCGTTGTCGTACGTCGGAACCGAGAGTATTCGCCGGAAGAGAAGCCAAATTATCGTCGCCATCGGAGGTATATTTTCACATTTTTTATTTCTATAAAAAACAATAAAACAATTTAGATTGAAGTGAAAATAAAGGAAAAATGAAATGAAAAGAGGGAATCAGAACTTACCTATCATGGCAACCGGAGTTATTAGAGATTTGGTGGAGTCGAAGAGGGTATGGGCTCGAGTAGAGTAGTTTAGACTAGAGAAGTTGGGTGTTTCAGTCGAAACGACGATTAGATTTAAGCTTAATGTTAAAATTTAAATTTTTTTGGGTATTTAGGGTTTCGACCAGTGGTTGGCGCGACGACTGGCTGAAGATCGAAGGTGGCGGACAGAGTTAATAGTGATTTTCGGTTGATTTTTTTAGAGAGGGTAGAGAGAAGGCAAAGCATGCGGGTTAGTGCGAGAGGGAAAATGAAAAAATAAAAGAAAAGAAAGGGGGGAGATGGAAAAGGGGGTTTATATACCCCTATCGAAACACACCGTTTT
This sequence comes from Hibiscus tridactylites, assembly GCA_958450335.1. NCBI lineage: Eukaryota > Viridiplantae > Streptophyta > Magnoliopsida > Malvales > Malvaceae > Hibiscus > Hibiscus tridactylites. The sequence continues at coordinate 21,613,273 of OY288265.1, read as the reverse complement.
GGTGTCGGGTCACCAAGATTCGTGCACAGTCATTGGGTCGGGTCGAAAGGATTCGCACCCTACTATGGGCTTTTCTCACTTTGGGTTGCTCCGTTTCGCATCTTTTCAATTTGGTCACTTAGTTATTTTAATTTAGGCACTAAGTTTTCAATTTACTGCAATTTAGTCCTGAAATCAATTTAGTTTCTTTTGTCTAATAGTTTTAATGTATTTGTTTAATTTATATTGTATGCATGCTTTGTAGATATACATATAGTATATTTGTTTAGGGGAATTTAATTCACTTAGTAAAATAGAATTAGAGCCTTTTAGGATTATGTTCTCTAATTGAATTTAATTAATTTGATAGGAAAGGACATTATAGTAAATAATTGGATATTGAATAAAAGCTTAAATAGTCTAAGTTGATTAGTATCACATTGCAATGTGATGTTAATCAAGGGGGTATTTAGGTAAGAGATTCAATACGTCATTTGAATATAGAAAATAAAAAATCACATGTAGCTAGTTTAATAAAATTGGAATTAGGATTAAATCATTAGTGACATTAATAATAGGAATAATATTAATTTAGGGCAAATATGGGTAGTGCCCAAAAATTTTAGGTGTTATCACATAATCCCTAAACTTGATAATATTAATAGATTTTAATCAATTAAATCAATGGAGCCCTAATTAGATTTTTACTTAAAAATGACAAGACAATAATTAAACATCCATTAAATCTTTTGTATTGAGATACATTTTGAATATAAATTGAAGTGTCCTAATGAATTTGGACGTTTCAAAACTTATATTCGTCCAAAATATATTTTCTTACAAAAGGATATTCTCATTCGAAATGGATTCCATTTAACGGTTAAAGATTTAATTAAATTCAAATTAATGTTCGAAATGCCAAAATGCGACGTGAAATTAATAACGGATGTTCGTAGGGGTGCTAACCCTTCCCTACACGTAACCGACTCCTGAACCCGGATTTTATTAAAAGAATCTTTAGTCCATTTTTATAGTGTCCGGTCTACCAAAGTGATCGGTGGTGACTCCAAAATGATTTTAAAGAATAAATAAAGGAAAATCGATTTAATATGAAAAAACCCTAATTTCAAGACTAAATTAAAAAATAGATAAACTCCGATTTCAAAACCCTAATCGCCAGGCTATTTTTACACATTGATTTTAAAAATAGTTGCAACAATTAACATGCATATATTCACCCTCGTTGTGACGTTGTCACTCTGTAGGCGTTTAATTTTCTTCCCAAATTCATTCTTTACAGCATTGTTGAATTCAACAAACTTTAACAATGCTTCACTCTTCCTTTAAGAATTTCACTCAGGTATACCTTGAATAATTGTCTATCAGCACTATGGCATAGCGATATCCACTATAGCTAAGAGTTTTCATTGGTCCCATTAAGTCAGTGTAAACCAATTCAAACATAGTTGACTTGCGGCTTGAGAATTTCATGAAATGAAGACGATGCAACTTGCCGAATTGACACCCTTAACAAATTACAGCTTTACGAACATCATGTAGCACTGGTATGCCATCTAACAACTTCTTGAAGGAGATCTATTGTAGTAGTTGGTAGCGTAAGTGTCCCAATCGAGCATGTCAAATTTCTGCACTGTCAATCTGGCTTGTTTTCTTCACATAAGCTTCTCTTGCAGGCAAGACATACAAAGAACCTTTCTTTTCTCTAGTGGTAAGAACATCAGCAGAGATATTTTTCATGTTGTCAAGAATTTTTACATCTTTGACCCCAAATAAAACATATTTTTTTAGAATCAGTAATTTAAGCAATATAAATTAAATTTCTTTTCAAACCTAGAACATGAAAAACATCGTTCAACTTAACTGAACTTCTGCCATCTATGCCAATTTGCACATCTCCTTCTTTTGCCACAGGATAAGCTAAATCATCGGCCGTAACAATGACCTGATCTCTTTCGTGTTTGTTAGGATATTTGTTTTAATATAATAATTTGAAAAATAGTTTGGACTTGTTTATAGATTTCAAAAATAATTCAAAAGTCCTCAAAACTTGAAAATTTTGTTTAAAATGTTTTGACTTTGCACATATATTGAATATACATTTAAAAGTCAACAATTAACCAAAATTGGGTTTTTAAGTGAAAGTTTTGAAACCTTCCCTATAAGGTTTCGAAACCTTTCGGGCAGAATGGCCTGGAATTGAAACCTTAGCAAAGGTTTCGAAACCATGGCTCTATAACGGCTATATTTTTCAAATCCTCCTAAAGGTTTCGAAACCTCTGTGCATATGGGAATTTAAAGCTCAACTTTATAACTTCCCAACGGCTCCAAAACATCTCCAACGGCCATAAACGGCTATAGTATCATTCCACACTATAAAAGCAAGCTTGGGACACTTGAAGATGGTGAGAGAACACATCCAACCATCATGATCAAGAGAAATTAGCTTCCAATTCATATTTCTTTATTTCTCTTGTAAATAGTGTTTAAGAGAGTGTTTTTATTGTTTTCATCCTATACACTCTTGTGAGCTTAAATTGTGTAAACACCCACCTTGTTAGGTATTTAGTTTACCAAACAAATCTCTTGTAAAATGAGAGGTTCTAGTTTAGCCTTAGTGAAAAATTAGAGTGGTTCTATCTTAGCCATTGAAAAGATAGGGTTGTAAAGGTTTCCTCCTAAGCCTTAAAAAGGGGGCGAATTCTTAGTGAATTGGGGAATCCTTAGTGGTGTGCTAAAGTAGTGGGTGTAGACTTGATTGGGTAGTCGAACCACACTAAAATCTTTGTGCAATTTGTCTACCTTTCTTTCGGTTTTTAGCCAATTCATCCAAGAACCAAATACAACCCACTTGACGGTTTTTGAAGATCGATTCGAGCGTGCAACAATCCTAACAGTGTTGACACAGCTCTAAGAAAAGTGAATCATTTCTGGTGACATGATGAGAACAACCAAAATCTACGATCTATTTCTCTTCGTATTTTGCAGTATTGAAAAGAGCTTGCATTTGATTTGAACCTTCATCTACTTCTACAATGAAGCATTGTTTCCACTTTATTTGATCATCGTCGTCTTTCTCACTTGCAACATTAACTTTAGAAAGCTTCACCCTATAATTTTTCTTTATATGTCCAAGTTTACCACATCTATAACACTTGATAGCATTTTGATTTTGAGCATTATAACTGGCATTAGCCTTTCATTTATCTATTTTTTCTTTGTTGGTCTTGTGCCATGTGTTTTTCTTGTAATGCTTCCCTTTTGAGAAGAGAACAACTTCGGAATCATAACTTTTCGCTATCTACTTTACCAACACATCTTATTTAGAATGTAGACTCTCTAATTCTTTAACTAAAGGTTGGTCCGCTCAGCCTCGAATAGAAGTAACAACGAGAATGTACTCCTTTTTTAATCCTCGAATTAGAAATCGTCGCGTTCTTGCTTCATTGATTTTTCTTCAACATCCAGCTTTGAAATTTTAGCACAAATACTTTTAACTCTCAAGAAATATTCAGAAATAGACATACTGCCTTGTGTTAAGGATGCAAGGTCATTCTCCAATAATTGTAAATGAGTTGTATTCTTTTTAGAAAATAACCGCTCAAGAGTTTTCCATAATAATTTTGGTGAATTAACGTCTCAGACATGATCAATAAACTCATTGCAAATAGAGGTCCTCAATGCAAAGAGAGCTTTTTCACATTTTATCTTCCATTTCCTCCAAGCTTCAACATTCTCCTGAGTGTTGGCAGGAATTTCTGCATCTACTCCTGTAACTAATTCCCACAGATCTTGGCCTTGAAGAAATGCCTCCATACACATCCTCCAATACTTGTAGTTTGTCCCTACAAATTTGTCGACACTATAATGAGTGTTAGAACTATTTCTTCCATTTGCTAACTCCATCTCTGCTTTCGGCTTCGAATTTTTCCAATAAGACAAAACAAATGACTTGATAGACAAAGAGAAAAAATAAATAACAGTTTTTTTCAACATGGCTATTGATACCATGAAACAAAACATAGATGCAAATAATCTGCAATTAGCAAGAGAAAATAGTTGAGGAATTGATTACTTTATTAATCTGCCACAAAGGGTTTAGATACATGAAAAGCCTAAACAAACGGTTCCTAAAAGAACTCTAACTATCTCAGAAAATTAAAAAAACAATAAAATACGTTATTGACTTCAACTAAACAACTTATTCCTAGATTTCATGAACAAAATATTGACCAAGTAAAAATAAAAATGTAAAAAGGTATTAACAAAATCTACTGAGATGAACTATTTTTAACAATATATATATATGAGCATTCTAGGCAAGCTTTAGAATTGACACAATGAGAGATTTCCCCTTCAAGTATCTACTAACCCATGCAAGCTTTAGAATGAACACAATGAGAGATCTCCTCTTCAAGTATCCACTATCCCATACAAACTCATTCTCCCAATTCAAAATATCCTTATCTAGGTTACACACCCTGAGTACAATTCTCCATACATCCTTTGAAAATAAACATTCAAAGAACAAATGATTTTGAGACTCAAGCATAACATCACAGTGTCTATATAAACCATCCACGGTCCACCTCAATTTCCATTCTTCTCGATCTATCATCTGTAGGAAGCCTATTTAAAACTGACATCCAAGACACAACAAAATGTTTAGGTACATGAAGTAGAAGCCACATCCAATCAGTTTTCACGCTAGACAAATTTGTGACAGTAACAAAAATGTCTCTAGCTTCATTTCTCAACTGTAAAATCCTATTTAAGCTCCGGCTGATGTTAACCGTCTCACCATCAAACCAAAAATCACTCATCCTAAGATCATATTTCTTGACCTAAGCCACCTAAAGAGAACCTTCACCAGCAATGATGTTTCTCATCAACAACAAAAAAACATGCAAGCTTTATTCGAACACTGTAACCTCTTGACCCCGATGCCACTAATAAAACATTTATACAACTATAAGTTGGTCTAGTAAAATGAGACGCTAGGTCACTTAAGCAAGATTAGAAGTTCGATCCCGACATTGTGAATGGCGTAAATTGGATTGGGATGTCTGCTTCCATAACGAGTCTCTATAGTACTCAATCTGAATTAGTCATCATATAGGTCGGATACCACTGATTATAAAAAAATATGATTAAATTTAGATAAAAATATTAAAAATGTATTTCATATCCTTTTAAATTTACAAAATACAAGAAAGAGATGGAATTGACAATAAAAATGCAAAATCTCTTTTCACTTTTGGAGAAATTTAATTTACTATACAGATATATCTATGGTATCCTGATTTTCCTTATTCTGAGTAACATATAAATATCCAAATTATTTATTTATTTTATAATATATTTCTTAAATATATTATTTTGAAACTATACATTTAAATCAATGAGTGAAATGAGTAATTGCATTTGAAGGAGTTGACACCATTGATATGAGCAAATATATCCGAGGAATTAACCATGTCTTCTTCTTCTTTCACGACAACCTGCATAAAAATGAAAAAAAAAAGAAATTAAACTAAAATTATTGTCAATATATATGGGTTAATTGGACCAACGTCCGTAAACTATTGTTCAGATTCTAAATTGATCCTTACACTTCAGAATGTTCTGATTGAGTTCGTAAAGCATCTATATTATATCGAATAGGTCCTTCTATCAACTTAGCCGGTAATTCTTACACTAAATGCAAACTTAAATATGACATGGAGAATATTTACAACTCTTGGATCACAATGTAAATATGTGTTTGTATCTATTGTATGAACAATTTGGAGACTTGTAAACAATGCATCCACACAGTAGGCATACTCGCATTTACAATTTTGATCCAAATGTTTTAAACATGCTCCTAATGTCATATTATAGTTGACGTTTAATGTCCAAGCAAATGGCTATAAAGTTGATGAAATGATTCGATTTGATACGAGATTAATACTTTATAACTTAATAAGAACGTTTAAGAGTTTAAGGATAAAATTAAAGTCTGAACCATAATTCGAGAACGTCCAGTAGAATTAGCCATATATATGTCTTACTTGATCATCATCATCATCTTCCTCATGATTGCTAGAAGCTTGCCTTTGGGTTTCTCCAAAGTCATCATTTTTGGCAAATCTTCCTCTCACTCGTGGTCGGCTATCAGCTAATGTCTTGCGGCAGGCATACTACACATATGCATATTTCATTGTGCATAAGTAATTTAGTTCATGGAAAAAAAGTAATTTTACCCATGCATGCACATACATATATGTACACACATATACATATATATTCAATACCGTTTTACATATACATGATTTGAACTCTAATCATTTGAGATATTGTCATATGTCGCGTATATATACATATATATATACATGTTTGAGAGAGAATTTTAGGGATACCTTGATTTTCTTGGTAAAGTTCTTTTCATTGCGTTTCTTCATGTACCTATGGATCTTTTCTCTTCTTTGTTCAACGGTGAGTTTTCCAACTTTGTTGAAAGTTGAATCTTCCAAACTTGAGATCTCTGATGTTAATGGAGTTGAGCTCATTGTTGCTCCTACAAGTTGTTGATTATCACAGCTAAGTCCCTTTTGCCACAATCACAAGTAAAAAATATGTTAATTAACTCGGAATACAATTGTATAACTTTTTCATGTTAATATGTATCTATCGAACACATATCCATTTCCGACATTTGCACTTGAGTTTGACTAACTTAGAAGTTAAAAGATTAATTGTATTAGACGTTCTTAAACTATGTCTCATAGCCGATCAAAACTAAAGATGCACGTACCTATTGGAAGGATAATTTGGTACTTGGAAATTATATATCGGGAAAAATACAATGTTACTAAGGTTTATAACTCAACTTTTTAAACGTATTAGATTCAAACCGTCCATGCAATCGATATATACATTATCTATTGATCATCAAAACTAAAAATGCTCTCGAACGTTTCGATACGACCTCTTTAATGCACATAACGACTTTTTCTTTTTTAGTCGTGTTTCGAAATAGGTAGGTACCATTTTGATGCGGGTAGTTGCAGAACTGCATTTATGGTGGGAAGATGAAGTCTCAAGGGCTATATTTATGATGTCAACCACTCAAACGCAAGAAATCAATAAGAAGGTATAAAAGGAAGCATTTTAAGCACCAAGAAACAACTATTGATCATCAAAGCAACATCCAAGAAATTAATCCAAACCCTTGTGCTCAAATTTCATATATTGTACCGCAATTTGTAATCCTTTTACTGTAAACCTTTTATTCTCAAATTGGGTGTGTGGTTGAGTGTATTTTTGGGCATATTTGTCTATTGAGAGATACATTTTATTGCTTTTGTAAATCTTTGTTCTCGTGAGGGTCTCAAGATCAATCTTTGGGTAGAAAGGTTGATCTTTGTAAAAGGTTTCCTCTTAAGCCTAGAAAAATGGAAGATTTCATAGTGAAATTGGTTGAAAATCCTTAGTGGTGACTAAGGTAGTAGATCTATAGCTTGTTCTAAGCTTGAACCACTATAAATCCTCTTGTCTTGATTTTTCAATTTACCAATTTCATCCTAAAACTCTTAAAATTCCAATTCACCCCCTTTGGGCATTTTCCATTCGATCGATCCACTCAACAATTCTAAAGATCCCAACACTTCAAGCTGAAAATCGAGGATATTCCATACCATTTCAATTTGAATTCTTATTAATTGATGATATTTCTTTTTGCAGGTTTAATTTTCCCTAGAGGATGAGGTGAATCAGCAAGACAAAACTCCTAATAAGAAGAGTTCACCAGCGAAGAAATAGCTCCTAATGTGAAGAGTTCACTCAGTGAAAGAAGAATTCCTAATGAGAAGAGCTCATCTCCAGCAAAGGAATAAGATAAATAAAGATTGAGGCATTCCATAATCAGAAGAATAGCTTCAAGACTCGATGGTCAGATGGTACAAACAAAATCCGTATCTTTTCAGTCTTTGCCCTATTCATGTTCCATAACAATGAGTAAAGAGGGGCAACTGTAATACCCATATTTTGTCTGGGTACCCATATATATTAGTAATTGAATATAAATAAATAAATGATAAATAAATATAAAGCCCATACAATAAAAGGTTCATTACATATATTCAAGTCTGAAACTCAATCACATTAAATACCCAAAGCCCAATTTAAAAGCCCTTTACAGCTCATATATCAATTTTATAACTTAAAGAAACACAAATCTGCCCTAGAAACACAAATTCCTTACCCAAACTTGTGTCCAAATAGACATGTGGCGTTCCTCTATTGGCTGAAATCATTTTCACATGGATCAAGCCTTTCTGTTGATGTCATCCCCTACATCACTATAAATTGACAAGAGAGAGAAATGTCAGACCATTAATTACCCACTAATAATCAACCATTATGATACTAATAATAATAATAAAATAATAAAAAGATAATAATGAGGAGATAGGAGATTTATTGTGATTTGAATCACTAACAAATGAAGGGTCGTTGGCCATTTTAACCGCCATCAAGGCACCGTGGAGGCTGGAAGTAAGGCCGCTTGAAGTCAAACCTTCCGGAACTCAACCAGTTCGATAGCCGAACCGTCGAGAGCGAAGGAGTTGTTCGAAGTTCGGCCGTCACTAAAAAGCTTAACCGTTGTCGTACGTCGGAACCGAGAGTATTCGCCAGAAGAGAAGCCAAATTATCGTCGCCATCGGAGGTATATTTTCACATTTTTTATTTCTATAAAAAACAATAAAACAATTTAGATTGAAGTGAAAATAAAGGAAAAATGAAATGAAAAGAGGGAATCAGAACTTATCTATCATGGCAGCCGGAGTTATTAGAGATTTGGTGGAGTCGAAGAGGGTATGGGCTCGAGTAGAGTAGTTTAGACTAGAGAAGTTGGGTGTTTCAGTCGAAACGGCGATTAGATTTAAGCTTAATGTTAAAATTTAAATTTTTTTGGGTATTTAGGGTTTCGACCAGTGGTCGGCGCGACGACTGGCTGAAGATCGACGGTGGCGGACAGAGTTAGTAGTGATTTTTGGTTGATTTTTTTAGAGAGGGTAGAGAGAAGGCAAAGCATGCGGGTTAGTGCGAGAGGGAAAATGAAAAAATAAAAGAAAAGAAAGGGGGGAGATGGAAAAGGGGGTTTATATACCCCTATCGAAACACACCGTTTTGGTGTCGGGTCACCAAGATTCGTGCACAGTCATTGGGTCGGGTCGAAAGGATTCGCACCCTACTATGGGCTTTTCTCACTTTGGGTTGCTCCGTTTCGCATCTTTTCAATTTGGTCACTTAGTTATTTTAATTTGGGCACTAAGTTTTCAATTTACTGCAATTTAGTCCTGAAATCAATTTAGTTTCTTTTGTCTAATAGTTTTAATGTATTTGTTTAATTTATATTGTATGCATGCTTTGTAAATATACATATAGTATATTTGTTTAGGGGAATTTAATTCACTTAGTAAAATAGAATTAGAGCCTTTTAGGATTATGTTCTCTAATTGAATTTAATTAATTTGATAGGAAAGGACATTATAGTAAATAATTGGATATTGAATAAAAGCTTAAATAGTCTAAGTTGATTAGTATCACATTGCAATGTGATGTTAATCAAGGGGGTATTTAGGTAAGAGATTCAATACGTCATTTGAATATAGAAAATAAAAAATCACATGTAGCTAGTTTAATAAAATTGGAATTAGGATTAAATCATTAGTGACATTAATAATAGGAATAATATTAATTTAGGGCAAATATGGGTAGTGCCCAAAAATTTTAGGTGTTATCACATAATCCCTAAACTTGATAATATTAATAGATTTTAATCAATTAAATCAATGGAGCCCTAATTAGATTTTTACTTAAAAATGACAAGACAATAATTAAACATCCATTAAATCTTTTGTATTGAGATACATTTTGAATATAAATTGAAGTGTCCTAATGAATTTGGACGTTTCAAAACTTATATTCGTCCAAAATATATTTTCTTACAAAAGGATATTCTCATTCGAAATGGATTCCATTTAACGGTTAAAGATTTAATTAAATTCAAATTAATGTTCGAAATGCCAAAATGCGACGTGAAATTAATAAGATACCGATAACGGATGTTCGTAGGGGTGCTAACCCTTCCCTACACGTAACCGACTCCTGAACCCGGATTTTATTAGAAGAATCTTTAGTCCATTTTTATAGTGTCCGGTCTACCAAAGTGATCGGTGGTGACTCCAAAATGATTTTAAAGAATAAATAAAGGAAAATCGATTTAATATGAAAAAACCCTAATTTCAAGACTAAATTAAAAAATAGATAAACTCCGATTTCAAAACCCTAATCGCCAGGCTATTTTTACACATTGATTTTAAAAATAGTTGCAACAATTAACATGCATATATTCACCCTCGTTGTGACGTTGTCACTCTGTAGGCGTTTAATTTTCTTCCCAAATTCATTCTTTACAGCATTGTTGAATTCAACAAACTTTAACAATGCTTCACTCTTCCTTTAAGAATTTCACTCAGGTATACCTTGAATAATTGTCTATCAGCACTATGGCATAGCGATATCCACTATAGCTAAGAGTTTTCATTGGTCCCATTAAGTCAGTGTAAACCAATTCAAACATAGTTGACTTGCGGCTTGAGAATTTCATGAAATGAAGACGATGCAACTTGCCGAATTGACACCCTTAACAAATTACAGCTTTACGAACATCATGTAGCACTGGTATGCCATCTAACAACTTCTTGAAGGAGATCTATTGTAGTAGTTGGTAGCGTAAGTGTCCCAATCGAGCATGTCAAATTTCTGCACTGTCAATCTGGCTTGTTTTCTTCACATAAGCTTCTCTTGCAGGCAAGACATACAAAGAACCTTTCTTTTCTCTAGTGGTAAGAACATCAGCAGAGATATTTTTCATGTTGTCAAGAATTTTTACATCTTTGGCCCCAAATAAAACATATTTTTTTAGAATCAGTAATTTAAGCAATATAAATTAAATTTCTTTTCAAACCTAGAACATGAAAAACATCGTTCAACTTAACTGAACTTCTGCCATCTATGCCAATTTGCACATCTCCTTCTTTTGCCACAGGATAAGCTAAATCATCGGCCGTAACAATGACCAGATCTCTTTCGTGTTTGTTAGGATATTTGTTTTAATATAATAATTTGAAAAATATTTTGGACTTGTTTATAGATTTCAAAAATAATTCAAAAGTCCTCAAAACTTGAAAATTTTGTTTAAAATGTTTTGACTTTGCACATATATTGAATATACATTTAAAAGTCAACAATTAACCAAAATTGGGTTTTTAAGTGAAAGTTTTGAAACCTTCCCTATAAGGTTTCGAAACCTTTCGGGCAGAATGGCCTGGAATTGAAACCTTAGCAAAGGTTTCGAAACCATGGCTCTATAACGGCTATATTTTTCAAATCCTCCTAAAGGTTTCGAAACCTCTGTGCATATGGGAATTTAAAGCTCAACTTTATAACTTCCCAACGGCTCCAAAACATCTCCAACGGCCATAAACGGCTATAGTATCATTCCACACTATAAAAGCAAGCTTGGGACACTTGAAGATGGTGAGAGAACACATCCAACCATCATGATCAAGAGAAATTAGCTTCCAATTCATATTTCTTTATTTCTCTTGTAAATAGTGTTTAAGAGAGTGTTTTTATTGTTTTCATCCTATACACTCTTGTGAGCTTAAATTGTGTAAACACTCACCTTGTTAGGTATTTAGTTTACCAAACAAATCTCTTGTAAAATGAGAGGTTCTAGTTTAGCCTTAGTGAAAAATTAGAGTGGTTCTATCTTAGCCATTGAAAAGATAGGGTTGTAAAGGTTTTCTCCTAAGCCTTAAAAAGGGGGCGAATTCTTAGTGAATTGGGGAATCCTTAGTGGTGTGCTAAAGTAGTGGGTGTAGACTTGATTGGGTAGTCGAACCACACTAAAATCTTTGTGCAATTTGTCTACCTTTCTTTCGGTTTTTAGCCAATTCATCCAAGAACCAAATACAACCCACTTGACGGTTTTTGAAGATCGATTCGAGCGTGCAACAATCCTAACAGTGTTGACACAGCTCTAAGAAAAGTGAATCATTTCTGGTGACATGATGAGAACAACCAAAATCTACGATCTATTTCTCTTCGTATTTTGCAGTATTGAAAAGAGCTTGCATTTGATTTGAACCTTCATCTACTTCTACAATGAAGCATTGTTTCCACTTTATTTGATCATCATCGTCTTTCTCACTTGCAACATTAACTTTAGAAAGCTTCACCCTATAATTTTTCTTTATATGTCCAAGTTTACCACATCTATAACACTTGATAGCATTTTGATTTTGAGCATTATAACTGGCATTAGCCTTTCATTTATCTATTTTTTCTTTGTTGGTCTTGTGCCATGTGTTTTTCTTGTAATGCTTCCCTTTTGAGAAGAGAACAACTTCGGAATCATAACTTTTCGCTATCTACTTTACCAACACATCTTATTTAGAATGTAGACTCTCTAATTCTTTAACTAAAGGTTGGTCCGCTCAGCCTCGAATAGAAGTAACAACGAGAATGTACTCCTTTTTTAATCCTCGAATTAGAAATCGTCGCGTTCTTGCTTCATTGATTTTTCTTCAACATCCAGCTTTGAAATTTTAGCACAAATACTTTTAACTCTCAAGAAATATTCAGAAATAGACATACTGCCTTGTGTTAAGGATGCAAGGTCATTCTCCAATAATTGTAAATGAGTTGTATTCTTTTTAGAAAATAACCGCTCAAGAGTTTTCCATAATAATTTTGGTGAATTAACGTCTCAGACATGATCAATAAACTCATTGCAAATAGAGGTCCTCAATGCAAAGAGAGCTTTTTCACATTTTATCTTCCATTTCCTCCAAGCTTCAACATTCTCCTGAGTGTTGGCAGGAATTTCTGCATCTACTCCTGTAACTAATTCCCACAGATCTTGGCCTTGAAGAAATGCCTCCATACACATCCTCCAATACTTGTAGTTTGTCCCTACAAATTTGTCGACACTATAATGAGTGTTAGAACTATTTCTTCCATTTGCTAACTCCATCTCTGCTTTCGGCTTCGAATTTTTCCAATAAGACAAAACAAATGACTTGATAGACAAAGAGAAAAAATAAATAACAGTTTTTTTCAACATGGCTATTGATACCATGAAACAAAACATAGATGCAAATAATCTGCAATTAGCAAGAGAAAATAGTTGAGGAATTGATTACTTTATTAATCTGCCACAAAGGGTTTAGATACATGAAAAGCCTAAACAAACGGTTCCTAAAAGAACTCTAACTATCTCAGAAAATTAAAAAAACAATAAAATACGTTATTGACTTCAACTAAACAACTTATTCCTAGATTTCATGAACAAAATATTGACCAAGTAAAAATAAAAATGTAAAAAGGTATTAACAAAATCTACTGAGATGAACTATTTTTAACAATATATATATATGAGCATTCTAGGCAAGCTTTAGAATTGACACAATGAGAGATTTCCCCTTCAAGTATCTACTAACCCATGCAAGCTTTAGAATGAACACAATGAGAGATCTCCTCTTCAAGTATCCACTATCCCATACAAACTCATTCTCCCAATTCAAAATATCCTTATCTAGGTTACACACCCTGAGTACAATTCTCCATACATCCTTTGAAAATAAACATTCAAAGAACAAATGATTTTGAGACTCAAGCATAACATCACAGTGTCTATATAAACCATCCACGGTCCACCTCAATTTCCATTCTTCTCGATCTATCATCTGTAGGAAGCCTATTTAAAACTGACATCCAAGACACAACAAAATGTTTAGGTACATGAAGTAGAAGCCACATCCAATCAGTTTTCACGCTAGACAAATTTGTGACAGTAACAAAAATGTCTCTAGCTTCATTTCTCAACTGTAAAATCCTATTTAAGCTCCGGCTGATGTTAACCGTCTCACCATCAAACCAAAAATCACTCATCCTAAGATCATATTTCTTGACCTAAGCCACCTAAAGAGAACCTTCACCAGCAATGATGTTTCTCATCAACAACAAAAAAACATGCAAGCTTTATTCGAACACTGTAACCTCTTGACCCCGATGCCACTAATAAAACATTTATACAACTATAAGTTGGTCTAGTAAAATGAGACGCTAGGTCACTTAAGCAAGATTAGAAGTTCGATCCCGACATTGTGAATGGCGTAAATTGGATTGGGATGTCTGCTTCCATAACGAGTCTCTATAGTACTCAATCTGAATTAGTCATCATATAGGTCGGATACCACTGATTATAAAAAAATATGATTAAATTTAGATAAAAATATTAAAAATGTATTTCATATCCTTTTAAATTTACAAAATACAAGAAAGAGATGGAATTGACAATAAAAATGCAAAATCTCTTTTCACTTTTGGAGAAATTTAATTTACTATACAGATATATCTATGGTATCCTGATTTTCCTTATTCTGAGTAACATATAAATATCCAAATTATTTATTTATTTTATAATATATTTCTTAAATATATTATTTTGAAACTATACATTTAAATCAATGAGTGAAATGAGTAATTGCATTTGAAGGAGTTGACACCATTGATATGAGCAAATATATCCGAGGAATTAACCATGTCTTCTTCTTCTTTCACGACAACCTGCATAAAAATGAAAAAAAAAAGAAATTAAACTAAAATTATTGTCAATATATATGGGTTAATTGGACCAACGTCCGTAAACTATTGTTCAGATTCTAAATTGATCCTTACACTTCAGAATGTTCTGATTGAGTTCTTAAAGCATCTATATTATATCGAATAGGTCCTCCTATCAACTTAGCCGGTAATTCTTACACTAAATGCAAACTTAAATATGACATGGAGAATATTTACAACTCTTGGATCACAATGTAAATATGTGTTTGTATCTATTGTATGAACAATTTGGAGACTTGTAAACAATGCATCCACACAGTAGGCATACTCGCATTTACAATTTTGATCCAAATGTTTTAAACATGCTCCTAATGTCATATTATAGTTGACGTTTAATGTCCAAGCAAATGGCTATAAAGTTGATGAAATGATTCGATTTGATACGAGATTAATACTTTATAACTTAATAAGAACGTTTAAGAGTTTAAGGATAAAATTAAAGTCTGAACCATAATTCGAGAACGTCCAGTAGAATTAGCCATATATATGTCTTACTTGATCATCATCATCATCTTCCTCATGATTGCTAGAAGCTTGCCTTTGGGTTTCTCCAAAGTCATCATTTTTGGCAAATCTTCCTCTCACTCGTGGTCGGCTATCAGCTAATGTCTTGCGACAGGCATACTACACATATGCATATTTCATTGTGCATAAGTAATTTAGTTCATGGAAAAAAAGTAATTTTACCCATGCATGCACATACATATATGTACACACATATACATATATATTCAATACCGTTTTACATATACATGATTTGAACTCTAATCATTTGAGATATTGTCATATGTCGCGTATATATACATATATATATACATGTTTGAGAGAGAATTTTAGGGATACCTTGATTTTCTTGGTAAAGTTCTTTTCATTGTGTTTCTTCATGTACCTATGGATCTTTTCTCTTCTTTGTTCAACGGTGAGTTTTCCAACTTTGTTGAAAGTTGAATCTTCCAAACTTGAGATCTCTGATGTTAATGGAGTTGAGCTCATTGTTGCTCCTACAAGTTGTTGATTATCACAGCTAAGTCCCTTTTGCCACAATCACAAGTAAAAAATATGTTAATTAACTCGGAATACAATTGTATAACTTTTTCATGTTAATATGTATCTATCGAACACATATCCATTTCCGACATTTGCACTTGAGTTTGACTAACTTAGAAGTTAAAAGATTAATTGTATTAGACGTTCTTAAACTATGTCTCATAGCCGATCAAAACTAAAGATGCACGTACCTATTGGAAGGATAATTTGGTACTTGGAAATTATATATCGGGAAAAATACAATGTTACTAAGGTTTATAACTCAACTTTTTAAACGTATTAGATTCAAACCGTCCATGCAATCGATATATACATTATCTATTGATCATCAAAACTAAAAATGCTCTCGAACGTTTCGATACGACCTCTTTAATGCACATAACGAATTTTTCTTTTTTAGTCGTGTTTCGAAATAGGTAGGTACCATTTTGATGCGGGTAGTTGCAGAACTGCATTTATGGTGGGAAGATAAAGTCTCAAGGGCTATATTTATGATGTCAACCACTCAAACGCAAGAAATCAATAAGAAGGTATAAAAGGAAGCATTTTAAGCACCAAGAAACAACTATTGATCATCAAAGCAACATCCAAGAAATTAATCCAAACCCTTGTGCTCAAATTTCATATATTGTACCGCAATTTGTAATCCTTTTACTGTAAACCTTTTATTCTCAAATTGGGTGTGTGGTTGAGTGTATTTTTGGGCATATTTGTCTATTGAGAGATACATTTTATTGCTTTTGTAAATCTTTGTTCTCGTGAGGGTCTCAAGATCAATCTTTGGGTAGAAAGGTTGATCTTTGTAAAAGGTTTCCTCTTAAGCCTAGAAAAATGGAAGATTTCATAGTGAAATTGGTTGAAAATCCTTAGTGGTGACTAAGGTAGTAGATCTATAGCTTGTTCTAAGCTTGAACCACTATAAATCCTCTTGTCTTGATTTTTCAATTTACCAATTTCATCCTAAAACTCTTAAAATTCCAATTCACCCCCTTTGGGCATTTTCCATTCGATCGATCCACTCAACAATTCTAAAGATCCCAACACTTCAAGCTGAAAATCGAGGATATTCCATACCATTTCAATTTGAATTCTTATTAATTGATGATATTTCTTTTTGCAGGTTTAATTTTCCCTAGAGGATGAGGTGAATCAGCAAGACAAAACTCCTAATAAGAAGAGTTCACCAGCGAAGAAATAGCTCCTAATGTGAAGAGTTCACTCAGTGAAAGAAGAATTCCTAATGAGAAGAGCTCATCTCCAGCAAAGGAATAAGATAAATAAAGATTGAGGCATTCCATAATCAGAAGAATAGCTTCAAGACTCGATGGTCAGATGGTACAAACAAAATCCGTATCTTTTCAGTCTTTGCCCTATTCATGTTCCATAACAATGAGTAAAGAGGGGCAACTGTAATACCCATATTTTGTCTGGGTACCCATATATATTAGTAATTGAATATAAATAAATAAATGATAAATAAATATAAAGCCCATACAATAAAAGGTTCATTACATATATTCAAGTCTGAAACTCAATCACATTAAATACCCAAAGCCCAATTTAAAAGCCCTTTACAGCTCATATATCAATTTTATAACTTAAAGAAACACAAATCTGCCCTAGAAACACAAATTCCTTACCCAAACTTGTGTCCAAATAGACATGTGGCGTTCCTCTATTGGCTGAAATCATTTTCACATGGATCAAGCCTTTCTGTTGATGTCATCCCCTACATCACTATAAATTGACAAGAGAGAGAAATGTCAGACCATTAATTACCCACTAATAATCAACCATTATGATACTAATAATAATAATAAAATAATAAAAAGATAATAATGAGGAGATAGGAGATTTATTGTGATTTGAATCACTAACAAATGAAGGGTCGTTGGCCATTTTAACCGCCATCAAGGCACCGTGGAGGCTGGAAGTAAGGCCGCTTGAAGTCAAACCTTCCGGAACTCAACCAGTTCGATAGCCGAACCGTCGAGAGCGAAGGAGTTGTTCGAAGTTCGGCCGTCACTAAAAAGCTTAACCGTTGTCGTACGTCGGAACCGAGAGTATTCGCCGGAAGAGAAGCCAAATTATCGTCGCCATCGGAGGTATATTTTCACATTTTTTATTTCTATAAAAAACAATAAAACAATTTAGATTGAAGTGAAAATAAAGGAAAAATGAAATGAAAAGAGGGAATCAGAACTTATCTATCATGGCAGCCGGAGTTATTAGAGATTTGGTGGAGTCGAAGAGGGTATGGGCTCGAGTAGAGTAGTTTAGACTAGAGAAGTTGGGTGTTTCAGTCGAAACGGCGATTAGATTTAAGCTTAATGTTAAAATTTAAATTTTTTTGGGTATTTAGGGTTTCGACCAGTGGTCGGCGCGACGACTGGCTGAAGATCGACAGTGGCGGACAGAGTTAGTAGTGATTTTCGGTTGATTTTTTTAGAGAGGGTAGAGAGAAGGCAAAGCATGCGGGTTAGTGCGAGAGGGAAAATGAAAAAATAAAAGAAAAGAAAGGGGGGAGATGGAAAAGGGGGTTTATATACCCCTATCGAAACACACCGTTTTGGTGTCGGGTCACCAAGATTCGTGCACAGTCATTGGATCGGGTCGAAAGGATTCGCACCCTACTATGGGCTTTTCTCACTTTGGGTTGCTCCGTTTCGCATCTTTTCAATTTGGTCACTTAGTTATTTTAATTTGGGCACTAAGTTTTCAATTTACTGCAATTTAGTCCTGAAATCAATTTAGTTTCTTTTGTCTAATAGTTTTAATGTATTTGTTTAATTTATATTGTATGCATGCTTTGTAAATATACATATAGTATATTTGTTTAGGGGAATTTAATTCACTTAGTAAAATAGAATTAGAGCCTTTTAGGATTATGTTCTCTAATTGAATTTAATTAATTTGATAGGAAAGGACATTATAGTAAATAATTGGATATTGAATAAAAGCTTAAATAGTCTAAGTTGATTAGTATCACATTGCAATGTGATGTTAATCAAGGGGGTATTTAGGTAAGAGATTCAATACGTCATTTGAATATAGAAAATAAAAAATCACATGTAGCTAGTTTAATAAAATTGGAATTAGGATTAAATCATTAGTGACATTAATAATAGGAATAATATTAATTTAGGGCAAATATGGGTAGTGCCCAAAAATTTTAGGTGTTATCACATAATCCCTAAACTTGATAATATTAATAGATTTTAATCAATTAAATCAATGGAGCCCTAATTAGATTTTTACTTAAAAATGACAAGACAATAATTAAACATCCATTAAATCTTTTGTATTGAGATACATTTTGAATATAAATTGAAGTGTCCTAATGAATTTGGACGTTTCAAAACTTATATTCGTCCAAAATATATTTTCTTACAAAAGGATATTCTCATTCGAAATGGATTCCATTTAACGGTTAAAGATTTAATTAAATTCAAATTAATGTTCGAAATGCCAAAATGCGACGTGAAATTAATAAGATACCGATAACGGATGTTCGTAGGGGTGCTAACCCTTCCCTACACGTAACCGACTCCTGAACTCGGATTTTATTAGAAGAATCTTTAGTCCATTTTTATAGTGTCCGGTCTACCAAAGTGATCGGTGGTGACTCCAAAATGATTTTAAAGAATAAATAAAGGAAAATCGATTTAATATGAAAAAACCCTAATTTCAAGACTAAATTAAAAAATAGATAAACTCCGATTTCAAAACCCTAATCGCCAGGCTATTTTTACACATTGATTTTAAAAATAGTTGCAACAATTAACATGCATATATTCACCCTCGTTGTGTCGTTGTCACTCTGTAGGCGTTTAATTTTCTTCCCAAATTCATTATTTACAGCATTGTTGAATTCAACAAACTTTAACAATGCTTCACTCTTCCTTTAAGAATTTCACTCAGGTATACCTTGAATAATTGTCTATCAGCACTATGGCATAGCGATATCCACTATAGCTAAGAGTTTTCATTGGTCCCATTAAGTCAGTGTAAACCAATTCAAACATAGTTGACTTGCGGCTTGAGAATTTCATGAAATGAAGACGATGCAACTTGCCGAATTGACACCCTTAACAAATTACAGCTTTACGAACATCATGTAGCACTGGTATGCCATCTAACAACTTCTTGAAGGAGATCTATTGTAGTAGTTGGTAGCGTAAGTGTCCCAATCGAGCATGTCAAATTTCTGCACTGTCAATCTGGCTTGTTTTCTTCACATAAGCTTCTCTTGCAGGCAAGACATACAAAGAACCTTTCTTTTCTCTAGTGGTAAGAACATCAGCAGAGATATTTTTCATGTTGTCAAGAATTTTTACATCTTTGACCCCAAATAAAACATATTTTTTTAGAATCAGTAATTTAAGCAATATAAATTAAATTTCTTTTCAAACCTAGAACATGAAAAACATCGTTCAACTTAACTGAACTTCTGCCATCTATGCCAATTTGCACATCTCCTTCTTTTGCCACAGGATAAGCTAAATCATCGGCCGTAACAATGACCTGATCTCTTTCGTGTTTGTTAGGATATTTGTTTTAATATAATAATTTGAAAAATATTTTGGACTTGTTTATAGATTTTAAAAATAATTCAAAAGTCCTCAAAACTTGAAAATTTTGTTTAAAATGTTTTGACTTTGCACATATATTGAATATACATTTAAAAGTCAACAATTAACCAAAATTGGGTTTTTAAGTGAAAGTTTTGAAACCTTCCCTATAAGGTTTCGAAACCTTTCGGGCAGAATGGCCTGGAATTGAAACCTTAGCAAAGGTTTCGAAACCATGGCTCTATAACGGCTATATTTTTCAAATCCTCCTAAAGGTTTCGAAACCTCTGTGCATATGGGAATTTAAAGCTCAACTTTATAACTTCCCAACGGCTCCAAAACATCTCCAACGGCCATAAACGGCTATAATATCATTCCACACTATAAAAGCAAGCTTGGGACACTTGAAGATGGTGAGAGAACACATCCAACCATCATGATCAAGAGAAATTAGCTTCCAATTCATATTTCTTTATTTCTCTTGTAAATAGTGTTTAAGAGAGTGTTTTTATTGTTTTCATCCTATACACTCTTGTGAGCTTAAATTGTGTAAACACCCACCTTGTTAGGTATTTAGTTTACCAAACAAATCTCTTGTAAAATGAGAGTTTCTAGTTTAGCCTTAGTGAAAAATTAGAGTGGTTCTATCTTAGCCGTTGAAAAGATAGGGTTGTAAAGGTTTCCTCCTAAGCCTTAAAAAGGGGGCGAATTCTTAGTGAATTGGGGAATCCTTAGTGGTGTGCTAAAGTAGTGGGTGTAGACTTGATTGGGTAGTCGAACCACACTAAAACCTTTGTGCAATTTGTCTACCTTTCTTTCGGTTTTTAGCCAATTCATCCAAGAACCAAATACAACCCACTTGACGGTTTTTGAAGATCGATTCGAGCGTGCAACAATCCTAACAGTGTTGACACAGCTCTAAGAAAAGTGAATCATTTCTGGTGACATGATGAGAACAACCAAAATCTACGATCTATTTCTCTTCGTATTTTGCAGTATTGAAAAGAGCTTGCATTTGATTTGAACCTTCATCTACTTCTACAATGAAGCATTGTTTCCACTTTATTTGATCATCGTCGTCTTTCTCACTTGCAACATTAACTTTAGAAAGCTTCACCCTATAATTTTTCTTTATATGTCCAAGTTTACCACATCTATAACACTTGATAGCATTTTGATTTTGAGCATTATAACTGGCATTAGCCTTTCATTTATCTATTTTTTCTTTGTTGGTCTTGTGCCATGTGTTTTTCTTGTAATGCTTCCCTTTTGAGAAGAGAACAACTTCGGAATCATAACTTTTCGCTATCTACTTTACCAACACATCTTATTTAGAATGTAGACTCTCTAATTCTTTAACTAAAGGTTGGTCCGCTCAGCCTCGAATAGAAGTAACAACGAGAATGTACTCCTTTTTTAATCCTCGAATTAGAAATCGTCGCGTTCTTGCTTCATTGATTTTTCTTCAACATCCAGCTTTGAAATTTTAGCACAAATACTTTTAACTCTCAAGAAATATTCAGAAATAGACATACTGCCTTGTGTTAAGGATGCAAGGTCATTCTCCAATAATTGTAAATGAGTTGTATTCTTTTTAGAAAATAACCGCTCAAGAGTTTTCCATAATAATTTTGGTGAATTAACGTCTCAGACATGATCAATAAACTCATTGCAAATAGAGGTCCTCAATGCAAAGAGAGATTTTTCACATTTTATCTTCCATTTCCTCCAAGCTTCAACATTCTCCTGAGTGTTGGCAGGAATTTCTGCATCTACTCCTGTAACTAATTCCCACAGATCTTGGCCTTGAAGAAATGCCTCCATACACATCCTCCAATACTTGTAGTTTGTCCCTACAAAATTGTCGACACTATAATGAGTGTTAGAACTATTTCTTCCATTTGCTAACTCCATCTCTGCTTTCGGCTTCGAATTTTTCCAATAAGACAAAACAAATGACTTGATAGACAAAGAGAAAAAATAAATAACAGTTTTTTTTCAACATGACTATTGATACCATGAAACAAAACATAGATGCAAATAATCTGCAATTAGCAAGAGAAAATAGTTGAGGAATTGATTACTTTATTTATCTGCCACAAAGGGTTTAGATACATGAAAACCCTAAACAAACGGTTCCTAAAAGAACGCTAACTATCTCAGAAAATTAAAAAAACAATAAAATACGTTATTGACTTCAACTAAACAACTTATTCCTAGATTTCATGAACAAAATATTGACCAAGTAAAAATAAAAATGTAAAAAGGTATTAACAAAATCTACTGAGATGAACTATTTTTAACAATATATATATGAGCATTCTAGGCAAGCTTTAGAATTGACACAATGAGAGATTTCCCCTTCATGTATCTACTAACCCATGCAAGCTTTAGAATGAACACAATGAGAGATCTCCTCTTCAAGTATCCACTATCCCATACAAACTCATTCTCCCAATTCAAAATATCCTTATCTAGGTTACACACCCTGAGTACAATTCTCCATACATCCTTTGAAAATAAACATTCAAAGAACAAATGATTTTGAGACTCAAGCATAACATCACAGTGTCTATATAAACCATCCACGGTCCACCTCAATTTCCATTCTTCTCGATCTATCAGCTGTAGGAAGCCTATTTAAAACTGACATCCAAGACACAACAAAATGTTTAGGTACATGAAGTAGAAGCCACATCCAATCAGTTTTCACGCTAGACAAATTTGTGACAGTAACAAAAATGTCTCTAGCTTCATTTCTCAACTGTAAAATCCTATTTAAGCTCCGGCTGATGTTAACCGTCTCACCATCAAACCAAAAATCACTCATCCTAAGATCATATTTCTTGACCTAAGCCACCTAAAGAGAACCTTCACCAGCAATGATGTTTCTCATCAACAACAAAAAAAACATGCAAGCTTTATTCGAACACTGTAACACCTCTTGACCCCGATGCCACTAATAAAACATTTATACAACTATAAGTTGGTCTAGTAAAATGAGACGCTAGGTCACTTAAGCAAGATTAGAAGTTCGATCCCGACATTGTAAATGGCGTAAATTGGATTGGGATGTCTGCTTTCATAACGAGTCTCTATAGTACACAATCCGAATTAGTCATCATATAGGTCGAATACCACTGATTATAAAAAAATATAATTAAATTTAGATAAAAATATTAAACATGTATTTCATATTATTTTAAATTTACAAAATATAAGAAAGAGATGGAATTGACTATAAAAATGCAAAATCTCTTTTCACTTTTGGAGAAATTTAATTTACTATATAGATATATCTATGGTATCCTGATTTTCCTTATTCTGAGTAACATATAAATATCCAAATTATTTATTTATTTTATAATATATTTCTTAAATATATTATTTTGGAACTATACATTTAAATCAATGAGTGAAATGAGTAATTGCATTTGAAGGAGTTGACACCATTGATATGAGCAAATATATCCGAGGAATTAACCATGTCTTCTTCTTCTTTCACGACAACCTGCATAAAAATGAAAAAAAAGAAATTAAACTAAAATTATTGTCAATATATATGGGTTAATTGGACCAACGTCCGTAAACTATTGTTCAGATTCTAAATTGATCCTTACACTTCAGAATGTTCTGATTGAGTTCTTAAAGCATCTATATTATATCGAATAGGTCCTCCTATCAACTTAGCCGGTAATTCATACACTAAATGCAAACTTAAATATGACATGGAGAATATTTACAACTCTTGGATCACAATGTAAATATGTGTTTGTATCTATTGTATGAACAATTTGGAGACTTGTAAACAATGCATCCACACAGTAGGCATACTCGCATTTACAATTTTGATCCAAATGTTTTAAACATGCTCCTAATGTCATATTATAGTTGACGTTTAATGTCCAAGCAAATGGCTATAAAGTTGATGAAATGATTCGATTTGATACGAGATTAATACTTTATAACTTAATAAGAACGTTTAAGAGTTTAAGGATAAAATTAAAGTCTGAACCATAATTCGAGAACGTCCAGTAGAATTAGCCATATATATGTCTTACTTGATCATCATCATCATCTTCCTCATGATTGCTAGAAGCTTGCCTTTGGGTTTCTCCAAAGTCATCATTTTTGGCAAATCTTCCTCTCACTCGTGGTCGGCTATCAGCTAATGTCTTGCGGCAGGCATACTACACATATGCATATTTTATTGTGCATAAGTAATTTAGTTCATGGAAAAAAAGTAATTTTACCCATGCATGCACATACATATATGTACACACATATACATATATATTCAATACCGTTTTACATATACATGATTTGAACTCTAATCATTTGAGATATCATCATATATATATATATATATATATATATATATATGTTTGAGAGAGAATTTTAGGGATACCTTGATTTTCTTGGTAAAGTTCCTTTCATTGCGTTTCTTCATGTACCTATGGATCTTTTCTCTTCTTTGTTCAACGGTGAGTTTTCCAACTTTGTTGAAAGTTGAATCTTCCAAACTTGAGATCTCTGATGTTAATGGAGTTGAGCTCATTGTTGCTCCTACAAATTGTTGATTGTCACAGCTAAGTCCCTTTTGCCACAATCACAAGTAAAAAATATGTTAATTAACTCGGAATACAATTGTATAACTTTTTCATGTTAATATGTATCTATCGAACACATATTTATTTCCGACATTTGCACTTGAGTTCGACTAACTTAGAATTTAAAAGATTAATTGTATTAGACGTTCTTAAACTATGTCTCATAGCCGATCAAAACTAAAGATGCACGTACCTATTGGAAGGATAATTTGGTACTTGGAAATTATATATCGGGAAAAATACAATGTTACTAAGGTTTATAACTCAACTTTTTAAACGTATTAGATTCAAACCGTCCATGCAATCGATATATACATTATCTAAAATTTGATTTAATATTTTAAATATGCTCTACGTCAAATTCGATCTTACATCTAATGGTCCAGGTAACATATTGATACTTTGACTATATAATTATAATGATGTCATGTTTGGGATCAATTTAGAATATAGACTAGAGTGTGGGATGTTTAGTGCAATTAAACCCAAATTTAATATACTCATATTTTCTAACATGTGTACCTCTATATCTCCATGTTTAAAAATTCGTTGAATTGAATCCGTGCTGAAAATCCCAGAATTATCGCCTTGAAAATCCAAGTCTTGTGGAAAAAATTCATGAGGAGCCGTTAGAATATTCCCGGCGGCGAAAATCCCAGAATTATCTGTAGGCAGAGCGGCAGCCATCGGCATGAAAGCCGCCATTGAAGGACCGCCAAGAAAAGAGCATGAAGGAGATGAAGGGTTTAAAGGCACATAAGGAGGCATTGAGGACAAACAATCGTTGTCGTAAACAGGCGTAAGTAATGGCTGCGATGGCCCCATAAGCGGGGCTGCCGTAACAAATTGATGGTGATTGTCACCACCACCGTATAGAGAAAGTCCGTCGACAGGCATATGGAGATGAGGTTGCACTAATGGGAGGTCGAATTGGTGATCTTGTTGAGTCAAAAACGGTGGAGGAACTGAAAAATTCGAAGGGGAATGACAGTGAGAGAAGTCTATGGAAGCTGAAATGTCGTTGTCGATATCGTCCGGTGAGTCGAATATTATAGAGGACAGATTACTATTGTTGTTGTCGTCGTTGTTGTTAATGTTATTGTCATTGTCAGTGACGCCGGCAGCGGCTGCAACGGTGGTGTTTGTGGTGGTGGCAGCAGTGGGAGTCCCTGAAGGTGGCATGGTAAGTTTATCGCCGTAGTTAGTGCTCTCATCGAAGCAACAATCACCCGAAGTCACCTCCGAGCTTTGCAGGCCGGCGTCGGAGAAGAGATCGGCATCGGAAAAATAAAATACCGGCCCGCTAGTTGGACTCGAAACTTCATCCTGTAAAAAGAAGAAGAAATTAGGGTTTTGAAATGCGAAATGCATGGTTTTTTAATCATACGTAAACTAAAAGATTGAATCAAAATCTCAAATAAAACAGCAAATCAGGAGAATTTCATACGTAAAAACACATGCAAGTGCAATTACTTGGAAATCCTCAAAATATTTTCAAAAGAATAATATAAATACATATTCATATATATATATATATATATATATATATATATATATATATATGCATAATGAAGAAAGTGGAGAATTACAATGGGAAGCTGCTGCTCTTGTGGACGAATCGTGTCTTGCAACATTGTTTTTGCTCTATTTTTTCCCCAGAAATTATGAACCCTAAATTATCAAATCTCCTTTGAAAATACTTAAAATGCAGTGAAAACTAAAGTGGATTTAAGAAACAAGTTCACTCGAACAACGAAAAACAAAAAACAAAAAAACAAAAACAAAGATAGAAGATAGAAGATGTAAGAACAGAAAGAAAAACAAAAACAAGAATTATGTTTTTTTTGTTTGGGATTTTTTTGGAAGAGAAAAACGAAAGTGTGTTAGGTAATTGGAAACGGGGAGGGAAGTTTTAGGGTACGCAAAGCTAAGTTTATATAAAGAGAGTTGGGGAAGTTTTAGGGTTATGTCTGAAACCGGGTTTGCCACCCTGGCACTCTCTCTCTCTCTCTCCGTATCCCTACGAGAATCGCGTCCCGCCACGGATTTCGATAACATGATACGAATGCCAAACGACAAATTAAAATAAAACATGTTTTATAGCATGAAAAACAACATAAACATTAAACACGATATGTTTATGTTTCGTTTTAATGCACGAGAACACCGTGAATGTATGACACGTGATAGTACGGCAATTAGATTTGGCTAAGTTCAAATTCAGCTGACCACGCCTTCACCCAATTATTTCGCTCTTTGCATGGAATTTAAACATGCTTTGTTTTCTTAAACTACACATTTCCCCTAATAATCCGCTTGTTAAATATTCCAATACTGTACTATCAAAGTTTGTGTCCATGGAATAAAAAAACCGAGAATCATTGGTTCATTCAAGAATGGGATGTATATATTTTGTAATGTTATATACAAAAATTAGATTTGAACCTTTTAACATATTAGTTCGGCGTTTAAATATTATACATGCAAAAGTTATTAGACCAATCGGTTCAACTTATGAATCAAGAATTGATCATTTAATCGGTTTAACTTTTAGTTGAGACTATAAAATTCGAAAATGAATATTAAATATACATGGAAAATATTTTTTTTAAAAGATTCGGTAAATCTGAAATTATACGGCGAAATATACGGATATCAATCTAAAGATATACCGTACGGGTTAATTTGGTGAATTGACCCACGAAACGTAAGGTAGTGGTCACGAATACGATATGTACAGTACGGTAACAAGGACCGTACGGTTGCTTTGGATTAGGTCAAACCGTACAAGTACATTTGCAGAAATACCGTATGTTCCGTTTTATTGGGTGAAGTTGACTTCTGACTTTTTGCTAAATTATTCTAATGCATAAAAAATTAAAATTTTCAAAACTTGAATTAATCCGATGTAAATTAATATAACTTAGATCCGTTGAATTAGTATTTCATTTAACTTTCTATGTGTTGTGCTTTCTACGACATATTTGGTTTGGACAACTGTGCAACCCTGTAAAATGCATGTGAGTTTACAGCATAACAACCTAATTAATGGTTAAAAACGACACAATCGTAATATTAGAGAACACATAACTTAAAATATTATCCACACAATAAAAAATATTATAATTTTCGATTACATTTTAGATTTATGGTAAGTTTCAAATTTATAGACAAATTTCAAAAATTGTCGTGAAAAAATATTTTGGGTAATATTTTTGTGAGTAACATTTTAGACTCCGTGTTTTCTAACATTTCAGTCATACTACTTTTTAGCCTTAAAATTAAGGCTCCACACTCTATACTCACCTATTATTCTGTCCGTCGATGATCACAAGACGACTAACAATATCAATGTTGCTAGCTGATATATTGTGGTTTCACTTAGATCACGGTCGAGTAAACCGAGCATGATGCTTGTTCTAGTACTCATTAGTGGTAGATTTAGAAATTTAAAAATGTGAGTTTAATTTTTTTTCTCAAAAGGGTATACAAAAATGAAAATTTTCTTTACAAACTAAACGAAATTAAATTAAAAAAATATTAAATTAAACTTATTTTTAGAAAAAAAGATAAAAATGAGGGTGCGTATGCACTCCTCCGAGGTTGGGTGTATCCGTCACTGTACTCATTTACTATTTATTAATTCTCGATTCGAGTTGTCTTGAATGTTCTATATTAAATTTTAGAGTACATTAATTTATCAAAAAATGATAAATGTACATGCTAACTCAAACGTTGTTAATTATTTAACAACATAGTCTCTCACATGATAAAGGACGATTGATGATAACAGTTATATTAATTAACAATAATCGAAATACGAAATTAATACAATTTAAGTGTTTGTGAAATTAAAAAGAAAGGACAATAATGATGATTTTGAAAAGACTATATATACTAAATCAATACAATCAAAAAAAGAAAAATAATATTCGAAATTGCTACAAAGACACAATTACCCTTAAGCATTTTATCATACGACTCTTACTGATTATATCTGTTTTGAACAATTAGTTTAAGTTGGGATCAAAATTTCATGTACCTGCAGTTGGATGGATTTGATGAATTGGTTACAAGGTGTTGGTAAAGCACATCGGGCTGCTGTTATTTTTCACATACTCAGTTTGTTGTTAGTATGAGGTTTGCTGGTAACAACAAAATTACTCGTTCTGATTCGTTTTTAGTCACTAAATAGAGGCTCTAAATTGTTTTTGATTTTTTAATTTTATTGATAGGTGGTGTTGTTATTAAGGGTGAGAACTGAGTGAGGAATATTCGAAAATTATAGGATACGAGCCACGGGAATGAGAAATAATTGAAACCTTCACCTACGGGGACGGAGAAAATTTTATCATTGAAGCTCAAACGAGATGAAAACAGGGATTGTTATATCTGAACCGTGGGGATAACCGAACTGTAACCGTATAAATAACTGTGGGATCCCCGGGAAATATTCACAAGGATCCCTGATACTTTAAATTTTTTTAATATATATATATATAATTAACTCTAATTTACATGTATACCTTTCTACCTATCTTATTATCAATATTCTAATCCATTAAAATATTTATGTCTTTTGTTTAAACCTTGTTAAGTTTAGGTGACCTCTTTAGTGATTTACTATTTTTTGTTAACTACTATATATAATTTAATTATCTATCTATTTATGTGGTTCATTTTACACAAAAATTTTATTGCCCTTCAACCATATGTTTAAGTGCATTGAGTATGTGACTTGTAAATTGAAATAAACCATATATTTGGTTAGTAAAATAATAAATTTTGTTTAACTTTTGAGGATGAAGATTTTCTAAAAACCGTGAGGATTCGATAGATATGAATATGAGGACAAAAAACTCACCAAAATATATTATAGAGATTATCTAAAACCGTACCTACAAGTGTTTAGAACAAAATAGGAAATATAAAACCGTCCATGAACCGATGTATTCCTGCACCTAGTTGTAATGGTTGATTTGTAACGAGGCCTCTTTGGATGAATAAAAAAAAAATTCATGTGTTGGGTCCATTCCGATCAATACCGACTTGTATTGATGCTATAAATTCATTCAAACGACTTGACCCGGCTATGAAGACATTGACCCGACCCGAACCTCCCACATGACTCCTCGTTTTCCCTCGCTCGTTCCCAGGTGCTGCTTAGTTTTGCCCATAGAATAAAATTTTGAGTTTTCTTCCTTTTTGCAGCGTTCACTTCCCAAACGAAGACAAATCAAAACCCTAAATTAATTTGTTTTTTTTTTCACCATGAACTGTTCAAGTAAGCTCTCCTCTTCTCTCAATCTCTCATTTATTTATTTTTAAAATTTTGTCAAGCGTTGTCGGTTTTTTTATCTGAGAGGAGATTTTGTTTCTCCGTGCAGTCTCCGGCGAGGTTCCGGAAGATCCCGTCGTCTCCAAGAAATCCGGTTTGCTTTATGAGAAACGCTTAATTGAGAGACACATTGCGGTTCATTTCTTTTTATCTACCCTTGAGAAAAAAAAGTTTCTAGGTTTTATGTTCGGTTTCTCAGAAATGTACATTCAAAGTTCGTTTTCTAGCAAAAAAGAGCATAATTATAAAACTGGAAATCTGAATTTTCATTTTTAATTTTAAAAGTAAATTTGGCTGAATTAGCTGCGTTTTGATAGAATGTTTGTTTTTCTGTATTAATTAGGATTATGGGAAGTGTCCGGTTACGGGGGAACCACTTACTATGGAGGACATTGTACCACTCAAAACCGGCAAGGTGATTATACTACTTGTGGTTTCAATACATGTTTTGTTTGCTTCTTTGTGAGCTGATTTGTTTGTTTTTATTTTTGTTTGATGCAGATTGTGAAGCCCAGGTCTTTAACAGCCGCTAGCATTCCAGGGATGCTTGGAATGTTTCAGAATGTACGTTTACATGATAAATAGTATCGTTCTTATGCTGCTTTTTTAATGTCTTAATTACCTCAAATCATTGCATACTTCTAATTTGAAGGCCATAATTTCCTTTTTATTATATCTGTGAGTCTGTGGTGGGGAGGTGGAGTTTCACTTGTCATGTGTAATTTGTAATTGTCTATGTTGATTTTACCATAGGAGTCTTGGGTAGTTCTAGGGTGAGGCACCCTTAGGTGCCGCATTTTAGCCGCACCCTAAGGTGCCTTACCTTAGCATCTCCCATAGGAGTCTTACTATACTTTTTTATATATATCTAGAAATGAATGCTATCCATGTAATTCGTTTTTATCTTTTTATGGAATAGTTTTTACAATGCTTACATCAAATTTTCTTCAGTATTTTGTATCTGATGTTGCATACTTCCGTCATTGCAGGAATGGGATGCTTTGATGCTATCTAATTTTGCATTGGAGCAGCAGCTACATACAGCTAGGCAAGAGCTAAGTCATGCACTCTACCAGGTAACAACAATTGGGATTTCGTTTGATTTCCTTTTTGACAGTCATGTAATGTTTTTTAGTTTTTACTTATTGGCTTTTGTATGTTGTGTTATATCGCTGCACTAGAAAGAACATAACATTTAATATGTTAGTTTCCTTTTGTCTAGATTGAAGCAAAAACCCTTTTTGATAATCTGGTATGAGCACGTTTTGTCAAATCTATTTTACATTCTTACCAGTGGTTATATTCCTTTAGCATTCACAAAGAAGCTGAGTAGTTTAGCTTGATGGTTGTGCAAGGGCTTTTCTTTTTAGTTTTGAGTTTTTATCTTTTTGTGTACAAACTTTGTTTCATTTTTCTATTTGTGGATGCTTTGTTTTAAAAAAATTTACATTCTAACATAAAGTGAACTGATTCAAAAGATCTCTTCTAAAGATCTGTGTGTTTATGAAATCGGATAGTAAAAAGATATTTTGTTTTAACTCACCCATTGGCTTTTGGTGTTCTGTCTTTCTGATCCTTTACTTTTATTCTGAATATAACCAATTCATTTTATTATCTTTTATATACAGCATGATGCTGCCTGCCGTGTTATTGCAAGACTAAAGAAGGAAAGGGATGAAGCCAGGTCATTACTTGCACAGGCCGAGAGGCAGGCACCTTTGACTGCATCAGCAGTTCTTGCTGTGAGCAATGGAAAGAGAGGTTCTTTCTCAGTATGATTTTCATTAATGTTTATTTGTCGTTAATTAATTTTGTGCTTTATTTGAAATTTGTTTTCGTAATCATAGCTGCGGAGGAAGAAGACATGGGTGCTGGTGCGAAGAGAATGCGTCCTGGGGTTTCTGATAGTATTATCACCGAGTTAACAGAATGTAATGCTGCTCTGTCTCAACAGCGTAAAAAGCGCCAGGTAGTTGTATATCTTTATTAATACCAACTACTTTGTAGATAACATTTTTGCATTGTCTTTTTTAGCCTCTCCTTCCAATCTCTGCTTGTGTGTACTTTTCAGATACCTCCAACACTGGCTCCTATTGATGCTTTGGAGAGTTATACCCAACTTTCTAGTCATCCCCTTCACAAGACAAACAAACCAGGCATCCTTTCAATTGATATCAATCTTTCAAAGGTTTGGTGCTCCTTTTAGTTACCCCTTTATGAAACTATAGTTTTCCTACCCTTGTCAATACATGAGGTGATTACGATTAGGATTTTGCATGTGGGCTTGCTACTTAGCAGCTAAAATTAAGGAAATGAGAAATAAATATATTAGAAACAAGATTTGGATGTTAAACTTTGAAATTATGTAATAGTTATTGCCAAGGTGATGGTTAAGTTTGTTTTTGTTTCTGTGCAACATTTGATATTACGACTAGTAGTTTCCAATCTTTTCATTCTATTGTAAGCCCATATTGATCCAGCCCGTGGAACCTAAAGCCTGCCCGAGTGCCAGTCTATTGAATGCAATTTTTTATTTTTCGATGAGTGAAAGTGGTTTAGTGGATTATCTTTATTCACTGAATTAGAGTATATTAGGGAAATCTGTCTTACAGATACAATGGAAAATGTAAATTGGAATAGCCACCAGCATTTTATGTTTTTACTAGGCTTCAAAGCTTGTCAATTTACTTGCTTTTACTTGTGGTTATTAGGACATTGTTGCCACAGGTGGGATTGATTCAAATGTGGTACTCTTTGGTCGAACATCCGGAGAGATCTTATCAACACTTAGTGGTCACTCTAAGAAGGTTTGTTCAGTTTCCTCTTATATATTCAAAAGGAAGCTACTCTCTACCTTTTGCTTCTGAAATTTATCATCCGACTCCATTTTTCTTTGATAGGTTACAAGTGTAAAATTTGTAGCTCAGAATGATGTATTTTTAAGTGGTTCAGCGGATAAGGTAAGCCATTTTTTTCATCTCAAGTTCCAATTGTGTTCCTTTTTCATGG
Organism: Hibiscus tridactylites; assembly: GCA_958450335.1. Classification (NCBI taxonomy): domain Eukaryota; kingdom Viridiplantae; phylum Streptophyta; class Magnoliopsida; order Malvales; family Malvaceae; genus Hibiscus; species Hibiscus tridactylites. The sequence continues at coordinate 21,579,959 of OY288265.1, read as the reverse complement.
TCTTGATTTTAAATTTAAGTTTATGCCCCATAAGAGATGTTTTTAAAAAGGATGTATTCTCATTTCAATCATTCAACTGTAACTTTACTGCATATATATATATATATATTTATGATTTAGCTTGCCTCTCGGCGTGATTGATTTTTGAATGTTGCAGACCGTTCGCATTTGGCAAGGTTCTGAAGATGGAAACTATGGTTGTCGGCATATTCTGAAAGATCATACGGCAGAGGTGCCGACTGTTACAATTATCAAATTCTGGTGCTGTCTCATTTTTGGATCTTGTAAACAGTAGAATAAATCTACCTTCTACTCTTTCAGGTGCAAGCTGTCACCGTCCATGCCACGAATAACTATTTTGTAACTGCTTCACTTGACGCAACATGGTGCTTTTATGATCTTGCCTCTGGCTCATGCTTGACACAGGTTCTAATCCTTCTTTCTCCCTTTTCTTTACAATTGGTATGTATCGTTGCTCGTGAAGTAAATGAATTAATTGATCTCTTATTAGTCAATAGTAGCCTATATCTGTATTTGATTGTCTTTAATTGATCCTAAATTCTGGGTTCTGACAATAAATATAATTTGAGTTTATCTGGTCTGTAGCATGTTTTCAAATTTGAAAATATGTAGGCACCATTTTCTCTACTGGAAGAGGCCATTGTGAAATGATATTATTTCTTCTTTGAACCAAATTTCTATTTCATTTACTTTAATTCCTGTAGGTTGAAGACCCTTCAAATTCTATGGGCTATACATCTGCTGCATTTCATCCTGATGGTCTCATCCTTGGAACAGGCACCGCAGGAGCTACTGTTAGAATTTGGGATGTGAAGAGTCGGGTATTTAGAATCTTTATTTTGAGAACTGAACTTTTGTTTCTAGATATTTTTTAGTTTTCCATTTCTTAAAACCACTTCATATTCAATTATCCTGCAGGGAAATGTTGCCAACTTCGATGGACACACCGGAGCAGTAACAGCCATATCTTTCTCGGAAAATGGTTACTTCCTTGCAGTAAGTGCTTAGCCAAAATTTCACATTAGGTTGATGACCATGAATTCCATGATCTGATTGAAGTATTTTTAACTACAGACTGCTGCTCATGATGGTGTTAAGTTGTGGGATCTGCGCAAATTGAAGAATTTCCGTTCTTTTGAATTATATGATCAAGACACGCCTACTAACTCTGGTATGTAATATCTTGACAACATGCATACTTATATATGAGCAAGCAATACACGTGTTGTTTTTGGTGTAATATTCCCATTCACTATTTTGTCAACGTAAACTAGTTTTCCCAATATACTTGTTTTTCAGTTAGAGCTAGGAATAAAAAAAGGAAATATTTCATTTCTTGTGATCAGAGCTGTTTATCATAAAGAGCTATGTTCTGCAGCAGTTTTAATTCTGTTCTTTTTTCTCAGTGGATTTCGACCATAGTGGGAGTTACCTTGCAATTGCAGGCTCCGATATACGGTATGTGCTCTTAAGGTCTCATATATGGTCTTGGCATAGGATAGTTCTCTGAACTAAAACTTAAATTGGATTCTTGGCTGTATGCAGCTCGCGTTAAATAGTGTAACGCTGTACGTAGATTTTTTAATAGCCATGTTGGGTGCCACTTAACTAAAATTCCAAAGTACGCGTTTCATAAACTTAGCAGAAAACTAATGTCATCCCTTTCTCTGTTTTCATCCTCTCCAGAGTTCTATATTAAAATTTCGATACTTGTTGGTTGATGCGCATTTAATTTTTGGCTTATAGAGTTTTCCAAGTCGGTAGTGTGAAAGCAGAATGGAATTGCATCAAAACTTTACCCGATTTGTCGGGCACAGGTTCATGTTCTCTTCATGTACCCCTCAGTCAATTTTTATTTCAATTGCCAGTTGAATCCAAAGTTTCATATTCTCTATCCGCAGGTAGAGCAACTTGTGTAAAATTTGGCCCAGATGCAAGGTACTTGGCAGTCGGTTCAATGGATCGCAACCTCCGGATATTTGGCCTTCCCGACGACAATGCTTCAACAGAGTCATAAAAAAGAATGACCCCTTTCTGTTTATCATCCATGTGATGGTAAGTTAATCTCAGAAGACTCCTGCAATTTTCTAAATCGGGAACAATACCTGTTTTCTGCCATATTTTGAGTAAAGGCAATCATTCGATTCGCAAGGTTGATTTTGCTTAGAGTAGAGGTCAGAGCTATATATACATATGAAACGATTAAGAAACCCATAAATTATAACGTACAAGCATTTTGCCAATCACAATCAACTTAAGCACCCAAAAATGTAGGGCAAATCATGGATGGTACAAACTAAAGAATAAAGAATGGCAAACTTCAATACCGGTTTTATCATTTCAGCTTAAAAATAAATAAACTTGGAGCTTCCTTTCACTTGCTTTCAGTTTGAAAGTAGTGTGATGCATGTGTGAATCCCCAAAGCTGCAAGGTAAGGAGAAAAAAAGCATGTCGAATGAGAGACGCAATTGGTGTTACTCTTACCTTATTGAGTACATATCCTCCAATGACTCAAGTTCATGTTTCAAGATTAATATTGAGAACCAGAAGACCAAAAAATGACTAGAACTGAACATGGTGGAAATCAACATTATTACCTCAACGGTCTTTAGTTCAAAGTCTTCGTTACGAGCCAAACACAAGTTCCCGAAAGTTTCACACGGTCCACTAGTTCCACTTAACCTATTGTAAAGAGAATAAAATCACAATGAAGAGAAATGTTTTAACACACAACAAAGAGAGAACAGAAACTAGCAACTTACAGATCTCCATCAAAGCTCAAAGCAAAGTTGCCACCGCCTCCTAGTGCTAGCATGTCATTCATACATATATAATAATAACGATTCGCACCTGTTTAGATGAATATGATACAAGATCAGGACTCATAATGCAAGAAAAATCGTTCGGCATCAAATCAAGTAAAATGCTCAAATATTTTGTCGGAATGAAAAGAAACTAATCCCAGCATATTTATACTTTAAACACATTTATTAATGTTTCCTATAAGGATTCGTGGAAGAAACACAGAATCTGGTCTAAAAGATCAGAATGAATGAAATCATATCTTCCATTCAGCATGCAAGCAAGCATGCATTAAATCTATGTTGTTAACGACTCTACTTTTTCTTTTAACTAAATAACATGGGTTACGAATATGACCCTCCAAATACATGAGAAAACTTGAAGAAAATCAAACATGTTAATTTGTAGGCAGGAAGCTTTGTCTAAGCATCTAAGAAATAAAGTAAACTAAATAGTTTGACAAAATTGCATACCAGTGGCTCTAAATAACCTCGGTTCACCATATTTGGTTGTGAATACAAACGTCTGGTTCGTTCCCTGTCATAAAACAAGATAAATAAAGCTAAGAAATGAGAGGACATGGAAGAGCATGGTGCAACCATGCAACAAATCAGAAAGTGAAATTGTTGTCATCATGTAAACGAAACAATGTTCGAAAGTAAAACAAGCCTGTTGTGTACTTGATATTTTCTCTTCGGTGTAGGTTTCAGAGGGCATTCTAACATCGCACCGAAGACAGCTCCTTGCTTATCTCCAGTAATCTATAATTTATACAACATCATGCAAACAATTCCAAGTATTTAAAACTAATCAATGATTGTAAAATTCAGATAGATTCAAGTGATATATATACCTTGCACTCTTTAACATATAAACATTAACTTACCAGCAAACAAGGCCCAGGAAGCTCGGCACTCTTACGAATTAGTGTACGAAGTGATATACCGTGCTTCGACGTACTGCCCTTCATTTGAAAGAGTTAATACCAAATCAAGACCGAAAACCAAAAGGAAACTGTAAAGTTTATCTCAAAACTTACCTATACAACAACATCCATTGGCAGCCTTTAACAATATTGGGAAGGGAAGACATTAAAAACTCGTACAAATCATAGTTAATGAATACAGATTCATCAGAAAGTTTTGGTGGAGACTTCATCGGACTCTGTTCCTCTCTTGCTTCTTGAAACTCTTCAGAATCGGTACCGCTGCTTGCAGTAACGCAGTCCTTATTCTCGCAATGAGGACTAATTTTAACAACAATTTGCTTATCGTCATTATGAGTCCAAATTTTCTTCTTAACTTCACCAGCCTTTTCTAATTCTTCGCTCATACAAGTAGTGGTGTATTCACTACCACTATTCGAGACTTCATGTTGCATCTCGAATTTGTAGTTTTTCCATCGAACGGGATGCGATTGAACCGGCTTTAGATTAGTTCCATTATCATTCAATTTAGACTCAGCATAACTTAGTGAAGGGATAATGTAAGAAACAATTGAAGACAAAGATTTTGACCCGTTGGAGTACCATCTGGCCTACACATCCAACAATTTCATGTCATGGAATCATTCAACTAAAATTCATAACTTTCAAAACCTAACGAGAGTTTCAGCCACAATCTCGAACGTGAACCTAGAACAGATATGGAAAATAAAAAGAACACATATTTTATGAGAAAAAATAAATACATTTTTATGATCTGTTGCTCTTTCTTGCACTATATAAGCTATCAGAAATGGATTCATTTGTTATGATTATGAATCAAAGTAGCTACATTTCCTATAACTAACCCAGATCCAGATTGTTAACAACAAATATATTGGATAAATAAATTACCTGAGAAAGATCTGGTGGAGAAGAAGGAGACGGTGAATCTGCAAATAAACGTGAAAAACTCCCCGCAACTTTATCTTTCAACGTATACATTTTCACCCCAAGCTTCTTTTTTCTGGGCTATATATACATACATATATATCAGGTTTTAACCCATATATATATGTATGTATACAAACAAATGGAGCTTTTTGTGTAGGATTGAAGGGTTAAAAAATCAATCTTTTTTCTGGGTTTGAACACAGACGAGGAAGACGAGAAAAGAAAATTGTCGGTGAGGAAAATGAGGGAAAATTGAAACGGAGAAAAACAAAAAAGAGCGAAATTGCGGTGTTGATTGATGCTTTCGGCTTATTTCTGGACATTAAATTTGTATTATTGTTACTCCTTGTACTATTCTTTTAAGGGTAAACTACACCGGTGAGTACCTAACTTTGAGGTCGTATTTATTTTGACCATCGAACTATTGAATTCGTCAATTAAGTCATCTAACTTTTTAAATTGAGTTATTTTGACCACTGTCATAAAAAATTAGCGGAAGGATAACGTGATAGTTAAAGAAAATTTGTAAAATTATACATTTAATTCTTATTATATCAATTTGGTCCTAATTTTAATTTAATTCAATAAAATTAACCAATCAAACCAAATGACGACACATGTCACCACCTAATTGGACGAATTTACTCTAATTTTTAATTTAATTTATTTAATAATTTTCACTCAATCAGATGACGACATGTGTCACTTAATTGGGTGAAAATTTTAACAAATAAGAATTTCAAGAACTAAACCTACAACCACACGTACAAACAAAACTCACTCTACCACTAAGCCAAGTCTTTCAATTATATCAAATATACTGACATTTTCATTTAATGGGTTTCAAATAAACTATACTCCCAAACACGTTTAGGATATTTTTAACAGTTCACCATCAACCCACAGTTTCAATCACCATTATTATACATTCTGAGCATCATCGAGCTAACTTCCATCACCACCACTGTCTGGCAACAATCCCTTTATCGCCACATCCCCAAAAGTCATTCTTATCTTCTTAACTCAAACTTAATTTGAAACCATCAAACAACATTCATCAACAGTGAGGGAATAATGTTTCGATTATTTCAGTCGTTAACGATCGAAGTCTCTGGCTGACGATCCCAACGGTGAATTGAAGTATCACGGTAAAGAAAGTGGTATACTTCAATTTCGAGCAGCTCCGACGGTGGGCGGCGACGAATTGACACCTTAAGAGGTCAGGTATTTTAGTTTCGTTTTGAGACATTTTGATTGTCCCCGGTAAAGACAGTCCGAGGGAAAGGGGGAGCGTATCAAGATGAGTTCGTTGATAGCGATGGCGAACAAAGCCGTCGCCGGACGACGACCTGGTGGTGATTCAAACTCGACGGCTGCTAGGGTTTGAAAGGAGGAGTTGTTCTCTTTATTAAATAAATTAAAATTGAGACCAAATTGGTATAATAGGTAAATAATATGGATAAAATGTGTAATTTTATAAATTTTTGTTAACTGCCACGTCACCCTTCTGTTAGTTTTTAACAACGGTGATCAAAATAGGCCAGTTTAAAAAATTGAGTGGCCTGATTGACGAGTTTGATAGTTTGATGGTCAAAATAGGTACGCCCCCAAAGTTAAATCTCAACTTTGGTTCTTGATAGTTTCTTTTTTCATTTCGATTATTTAAGAATAGAAGTTTTATGCCTCTTTTGATGCTCATGTGTATGGTCCAATATTAAAAATATATTTAGTGTTGGAATTTAGGATTATAGTTTAATGTTTGAGATGTATGCTTTAATTTTTAGGGTTTAGAGTTTAAGATTTAGAATTTATAAACTAAGATTAGCGTGTAGGATTTAAATTTTAGCGTTAGAAGATAAAAATAAACAAAAAATTGACAATTTTTGTTCATCATTCAGTCCCCTTTAAGACATAATTGACATGACATATTTTTCAAAAAGATGTAATTGATGTGATGTATTTTAAAAAAAAACACGAATGTTCTGATTGAGATAACACACTTTTTAATTTTTTGACACAAACAATTATTATAATTTAGGACAATAATTACTTCTTAAATTGCTTAAAATATATTGTTGGAATAAAAATATCGATATTTGAATTACAAAGGTGAGATAACAAAACTTTTTTCTCTAAATAGATTTAGAACCTACAACTTAGAGAAGAGGAGAGTGTGCTAACTAAGAACTTTAACCACTTATTTTATAGATTATTAATGATGTTTGTTTTTTAATCAAACATTAAGTACTTGTTTAAGCTTGTATCAAACCATCTTTTTATTGAATAAAGATACATTGTTTCTTTTTAGGGTAAACTACACAGATGACCACTGAACTATAGGTTTGGTGTCAAAATGACCACTATATTATTTTGGGAAAACTACACCACTGACCATCAAACAAATTGGGGATACCTATTTGAACCACCGAACTATAAAAAACGTCAATCACACCACCAAACTTATTAAATCAACCTATTTTGACCACCGCCGTTAAAAAGTTAACGGAGGGGTGACGGAAGTGCCACGTGGCAGTTAACAAGACATTTTTAAAATTACATGTTTAGTCCCTATTATTTACTTATTAAATCAATTTGATCCTAATTTTATTTTAATTAAATAAAAATTAATCAACCAATCAAATGAGGACACGTGTCATCACCCAATTGGATTAATTTAATTTAGTTTTAATTTATTTTGTTTAATATTAATATATTTTTTCTTCACCACCTGGTTAAAGGAAATTTCAAGAAGAAAATTGTAACACCCGAGTTTAAGGGTTAGGTGAAAATAATATTTTAATATTATTTGGGCTCGGTTTTATAATTTAAATAATGTTTCGGGTTTTGTTTTCAAATTAATTAATTTGGGTTGACCATGTTTTAAGATTAAACCTCAATTAGCCATGGTTTTCATACTATTGTGAATACCCCATTTCATTAAGGGTAAATGAGTCTTTTGACTTTAAAAATAAAACATAACCAATAAAACACCCACCTTTCCCAATCTTCTTCCCCTCCCTCATTCAAACATAACGACACTCCTCCTCTTCCTTGGGAGTTCACTATTCCATCACCATCTTCACTCATCTTTGAAGGTTTTTGAAAGGTAACGCCGTTTTTTTACTTCCCCTCAACTCCTTCTCTTTAAAAGTACCATTTATTTTCATTTTCATGGAAGTTTTGGAAAATGGAATTTTGGAAGATTTTGATTAAAAATGGAAACTTTATGTTGTTAAGCTTAAAGTTTTGAATTAATATGGTTAGTTATGATGTATAGAAGTTAAATAGTACCACATATGTGAATTTTGAATGATTTTGAGTAATTCCTGAAATTGGGTAAAAATGGGGTTTTTGGAGGGTTTTAAAGTGGTTTTTGGGGTAGTTTTATGTTGGATTTTGAGGGCTGGTGTTAGTATGATATATGCGGGTCACTTTGGGTGTGTTTGATGATTGTTTGGATGCTTGAATTGGAAGATTTCAGTGGGTTTTGTGGGCTGCTCGGGAATTCTATTTTGGGCTTGATTTTGAGTGTTGGTTGCTTGAAAACGTTAATCCGGGTTAGTTCCGAAGATGAGTTATTGATTTTGGATGTTTTGTTTGTGTTTGGGATTGATTAGAATCGAGGTTTGGCGTCGGTGAAGCATCGGAAGTGAATCCGGAAATTTGAAGGTGGTCGCTTGCTTGGTCTTTGAGCTTGGAAGCTTAGGTGAGTGGTTACATATTTTACGCGATTTTTAAATGGTTGGTTCGAGTATGTTGACTAGGTTGGGCTTGGTAGACCCACATAGAGTTAGGATTAGGGTGGTAGCCTAATCCTAAACTTGATCTAGAGCCATTGGTTGAACTTATGTATGGATGTTTATGCCTCGTATGATTTGTGAAATGTTTGATTATGTATATTGTGTTATACATGTGGGATGAGGAATGATTTTGTGATGCTTACGGCATGCATGGAAATGGCTCATATTTGTGATCATGGTGAGTACGTGCTAAGCACGGAATTGATTTAAAATGAATAATGTGGAATGAGTACAAATGATCGATCATTAGGATGTTAGTGTGCACACATGAGTCTAAAGTCGCGCGTGGCCTTGGTGGCGTTGAGTCACCAAGGAGGAGTACGGGTACGCCCGAAAATTGTATTTATATATAGTCGATGATGAGTGGAATCCCATCGACGGGGCGTTAGGATGAGTGGAATCCCCTCCGCGAGACCGGTGATGAGTGTAATCCCACCGAGAGGTAAAGTGGTTGTTGGATGTGAGTTCCAACGTGTTTATCCGCGTATTCGGGTCATAGCTAGGTGCCAATATTGATTGATATGTGTATCAATGTGTTGTGACATGTGATCCTTATTTGGATGTTTATATGTGATTACATGTGATGTGGAATAGAGCTTATGAGCATGGCATTTATTTGGATATTGTTCATGCATCTTAACTTGTGGCTATTGAGGATTCTTGGTAACTATGCAATTTGCCTTGGCTAAGATCGTGCTCGGACCCTGCAATGTTGAGGTTTATTTTTAAGAGCTTACCCTCACTAAGCATCATTGCTTACGCTCTCTTTGTTCAACATTGCAGATCCTTAGTTCGTGGGTTGCTAGCGCAAGTGGAGGGCCTCCAAGTGTGGTTGTTGGCCTTGAGTACATCAAGTATGAGTTTTTAATGTTTGAACATTTAATAGCTAAGCAATGGGATTCATGTTATTTTGATGGATATTGTTGGTTGTTAGGAGCTTGTTTAGACTCCTTGCTATGTTGCTTTTGTATGGCTTGTTGATGCCATGTTTGAATTGTAAAACCATGTCCTAATTGCTTACCATGAATGTTGGCTATGTGCCTTTTGAGGTTGCCTTTGTGTTTGAGTGTTGTAGTATGAGACTTTGAATGCTTAAATGTCATCTTTGATCAATTGCATGATTTCCTGGACGTGTGTACATGTTGGGTGCTTGTATGGCTAAATAGTGATCTGTAAATGCTGTATGAATGCTTGTTTGGGTCTAGGGAAGTCCTAAATTGCATCTAGGTTCGAGTCTTGTATGTTTTAGCTGAGTTTGGGAGTTTTGCAGTATAGGGCGTATCGGTACGCCTAAGGGCCGTATCGATACGCTATTGCCTCTAGGACTCAAGTTTGGCTGGGCGTATCGATACACGGGGGTGTATCGATACGGTTTTTGCTCACTGGAATTCTGAGATTTTGGTGAGATGTTATCGTATCGATACGGTGAGTTAGTGTATCGGTACAGGTTTATCTCGTTGACCACGAGATGTTGACTGGGAAGGGCGTATCGATACCCTTAACAGGTGTATCGATACGGTCTTCCTGTGTTGACCCTCGAGTGTTGACTTTGGTCAAGGTGTATCGATACCCTTGACAAGTGTATCGATGCGGCCTGCTTAATTACAGAAAATGGGCTATTTTATGAATGATGTCTTGAATGGTTGATCCATGTATTGCTCTTGTTTCCGCTGATGTGTTTCACATAGGTAATGGTAATGTATTTAGACAAGATAAATAAAAAGAAATTTTTAGGGTTGTTAACCGAGGGGGAACCTTAACGGGTTTCGCTTCGGTTTTCCCCGTGTAGCCCACTCAGACCGGTCACCCGGCCAGACCGGGACGAGGGGGTTACACTTGTTGGTATCAGAGCCTAAGGTTACCGAGACCTTGGGCAGGTAAGTGAGGTAAGTTTTGAATTGATATGCACGGTGTTTGCTTGCTTTGTAAGAATGGTTGCTCGTTTGACAAGTATGTTGGTTGTTTGGTTAAAAGCATGTTGTGTAAGAGTCCCATTGCTACTATTACATTGGAAAAAGAATTTTTAAAGTGAGGAAAACGTACTTGAACACTTGGAAGCCTTGCCTTGCTAACCCAGCTTGTATGTTTTGTTGTTGTGGTTGTAGTTAATATCTGTGAGAGCGATGTCTAGACCGAGAGGTAGGCCGAGAGTGGTTCGTCAGGAACCACGTGTTGCGGCTCCTGTTAAGCCGATAGTCGGTGTGGAGGCCCATATAGAAGGGCCTGGGGCTGTTGGAGTTGGAGCACCTCCACCACCACCACCTCCTCCGCCTGGAGTTGGGGCGAGGATGGAGCCGGAGGAGAGGGACCTCAAGGTGGCCAATGTGGCCAAGGTCCAGCTGGAATTGATATGACTCCGCTAGTGCAAGCTATAGCGGGAGCATTTCAGGCCGCAGTTGCGGGAGCTCAGGCTGCAGCTCAGCCTAGGTGTGACGATGCTAGTCTACCTTTGGAGAGGCTCCGTAGCTTGGGGGCCGAAGAGTTCAGGGGATCTACTCCAGAGAGATCGAAGTTATGGTTGGAGAAGACAGTTCGTATCTTGGCTCAGATGGGTTGTGCGGGCGCACGTAGATTGAGTTGTGTGATATCTTTGCTTCAGGGTGATGCCTACACCTGGTGGGTCACCATTACTACTGGGGTTCCAGAGGCAGAGATTGATTGAGATTTCTTTGAGACTGCTTTCCGGAAGAGGTACTTGGGACCGAGGTACTTAGATGAGAAGAAGCGAGAGTTTATGGCCCTTACTCAGGGAGAGGCTTCTGTGACTGACTATGAGATCCGTTTTGTTCGCTTGAGTCAGTATGCTCTAGAGTTGGTTCCTACTGAAGTGGAACGCTGTAACCGTTTCCGCTATGGGTTGAGTGTGGAGATTAAGAGGTACACGCTAGCTTCTGACTACTCAGACTTTGATGTATTGGTCGCGAGGGCCAAGGATTTGGAGCACAGTTTGTGTTCGGCCAAACGATCTGGTGGTTCTAGTTCTGGTAAGAGGCATAACCACTTTGATGGTAGAGATGCCAAGAGGCACAGAGGTGGCGGACATCAGTTTGACCATAGACGTGGCGGTGGCCATCATGGTAGGGGCCATCAGGGCCATAGAGAAGGAGGGCGTTTGCCCGAGTGTACCCGTTGTGGGAGACAACACGCTGGTGAGTGTTGGGGTAACTTTCATGCTTTTTGGAACTGTGGTTCGAGGGACCACTTTAGGAGGGATTGTCCGCATCAGGCAGCACAGGCTCCTGCGAGAGCGAATGATTTTCGAAGAGGTCGTGGGTGCGGTCGTGGCTACTTCCAGCCTAGGGCTGATGCACCTAGGGTAGATGCTCAGAGGAACCTTGCTCATCTTGTGGCAGTGCAGCCAGAGGCGGGAGGACCAGCGAGAGTTTATTCTCAGAGGGAGGCCGGGAACGACACTGATGTGATAGCAGGTAATTTGAGTTACAATCTATGTCTTTGCTTTCTTTGGTTGATTCGGGTTCTACACATTCCTACATTTTGAGTAAACATACACAAAAGTTAGATATCCCTGTTGAGATCTTAGATGTAGGTATGCATGTTACTAGTTCTTTCGATGAGACAGTTGTGGTTAGACGTATGTATAGGAGATGTCCACTGAAGATTAAGGGTCATGTGTTCTCGGTTGATATGATGGAACTTCCCTTCTATGGCTTTGATATTATTTTGGGTATGGACTGGTTAGTTGAGCACCGAGCTAGTGTGGACTTTGAGACGAAGAGAATTTCCTTGAAACTTTCTGATGACTACGAGGTAGTAGTAGTAGGCGAGAACATTAAGTTCTTGTCTAATGTGGTGTCAGCTTTAGAGGCTCATAGGTTGATGGACTCCGGATGTGGGGCTTACTTAGCTTATGTTATGAATCCGAATATGAGTGAAGCTAGACCGAAAGATATCAGAACAGTGTGTGACTTTTCGGATGTGTTTCCTGAAGAGTTGTCGGGTTTACCTCCTGACAGAGATGTTGAGTTTGTGATTGAGACTGTTTCAGGGTCTAATCCAGTTTCGATAGCTCCATATCGTATGGCTCCGAAAGAGTTGAAAGAATTGAAGAGTTAGTTGCAAGAATTATTAGACCGTGGTTTCATTAGGCCTAGTAGTTCTCCTTGGGGTGCTCCCGTGTTGTTTGTGAAAAAGAAAGATGGTAGTATGCGCATGTGTATCGACTACAGGCAGTTGAATCAGTTGACTGTGAAGAACAAGTATCCGTTGCCTCGTATAGATGATTTGTTTGATCAGTTGAGAGGTGATTCAGTGTTCTCGAAGATAGATTTGAGATCCGGGTACTACCAGTTGAAAGTGAAAGAGTGTGATGTTCCGAAGACAGCTTTTAGGACTAGCTATGGTCACTATGAGTTTCTTGTGATGCCGTTTGGGCTCACGAATGCACCTGCAGCATTCATGGACATGATGAACAGAATTTTTAGAGACTATCTAGACCGTTTTGTAGTCGTTTTCATTGATGACATACTTGTGTACTCGAAGACAGAAGAAGAGCATGACGAGCACTTGGGATTTGTTTTACAGAGATTGTTGAGCAATCAGTTGTATGCGAAGCTTAGTAAATGTGAGTTCTAGATTTAAGAGGTTGTATTTCTTGGCCACGTTGTTTCGGTCGAAGGTATCCGTGTTGATCCATCGAAGATTGAGGCTATTGTTGAGTGGAAACAACCTAAGTCCGTGACCGAGATTAGGAGTTTCCTAGGATTATCTGATTACTATAGGAGATTTGTTGATGGTTTCTCTAGAGTAGCTGCTCCTTTGACTAAATTGTTGCAAAAAAGAGTTAAGTTTGAATGGTCGGATGCAAGACAGAAGGCCTTTAAGAAATTGAAAGAAGCTTTGACAAATGCTCCAGTGTTAGTGCAACCTGTTTCAGGTAAGGAGTTTGTGATTTACAGTGACGCTTCCTACATAGGTTTATGATGTGTTTTGATGCAAGAGAGAAGAATTGTTGCTTATGCTTCTAGACAGTTGAAGGTTCATGAGAAGAACTATCCCACTCATGATATAGAGCTAGCCGCAGTTGTGTTTGCATTGAAGATTTGGCGTCATTATTTGTATGGTGAGAAGTGTATAGTTTACACCGATCACAAGAGCTTGAAGTACTTGATGACACAGAAAGAGTTGAACTTGAGACAGAGAAGATGACTAGAGTTGCTAAAAGATTATGATTTGACCATTGAGTACCATCCGGGTAAAGCGAATGTAGTAGCTGATGCTTTGAGTAGGAAAGTGGTCGTTGAGTTGAGAGCTATGTTTGCTAGATTGAGTGTGTCCGATGATGGTGGATTGATCACCGAGTTGCAAGTGAAGCCTTCTTTGATTCAGTTGATTAGAGAGAAGCAGTTGCAAGATGTGACTTTAGTCCCTCATGTTCAAGACATAGCCGAAGGAAGACCGACCGAGTATAGTTTCAGTGGTGAGAACTTGTTGTGCTTTAGAGATAAAATTGTTGTACCAGAAGATGTTGAGTTGAGACATCAGATTCTGAGTGAAGCACATTCGAGTCCCTTTTCTATACATCCGGGTAGTACCAAAATGTACCGAGATTTGAAGAATGATTATTTTTGGGTTGGTTTGAAGAAAGATGTAGCCGAGTATGTGAGCCGTTGTATGGTTTGTCAGAGAGTGATGGCAGAACATCAGGTTCCTTCAGGTTTGTTACAGCCTTTGAAGATTCCGGAATGGAAATGGGAGAGGATCACCATGGATTTTGTGTCGGGGTTGCCTTTGTCTCCTTCGAAGAAGAATTCAGTTTGGGTGATTGTTGATAGGTTCACTAAGTGTGCTCACATCTTAGCAGTGAACACTACGGATTCCTTAGACAAGTTGGCAAACTTGTACATCCGTGAGATTGTGAGGCTTCATGAAGTTCCGAAGTCTATTGTTTCAGATAGAGATCCTAGATTTACTTCGAGATTCTGGGGTTTCTTGCATAGTGCTCTAGGTAGCCGTTTGTATTTTAGTACGTCATATCATCCGCAGTCCGATGGGCAGTCAGAGCGAGTGATACAGATTCTAGAGGATATGCTTCGTTGTTGTGTGATCGACTTCCAGGGTTCTTGGGAGAAGCACTTACCGTTAGTTGAGTTTGCTTACACAACAGTTATCAGTCTAGTATTCAGATGACACCTTATGAGGCTTTGTATGGTAGACGATGTAGGACTCTGATTTGTTGGGCTGAAACAGGTCAGAGATTGTTACCTATGCTAGATTTGCTTAAGAGGACTACCGACAAGGTGAAGTTGATTTGTGACCGTTTGAAAGCAGCTTCCGATCGTCAGAAGTCTTATGCGGATTTGAAGAGGAAAGAGATTGAGTACTCTGTGGGTGAGAAAGTGTTTTTGAAAGTATCTCTGTGGAAGAAGGTAATGAGATTTGGCCGGAAGGGCAAGTTGAGTCCGAGGTTCATTGGTCCGTATGAGATAGTTGAGCGGATTGGGCCTGTAGCTTATCGTTTGAGGTTACCTTCTGAGTTAGAGAAGATCCATGATGTCTTTCATGTGTCCATGCTTAGGAGATATAGATCGGATCCTTCTCATGTTATGCCCGTTGAGGAGATAGAGTTAAATCCGGATTTATCTTATAATGAAGAGCCTGTTGAGATACTTGCTTCTGATAGCAAGGTGTTGCGTGGTAAGACCATAGAGTTGGTCAAGGTGTTGTGGAGACATAGAGGCGTGGAAGAGGCCACGTGGGAGAGGAAAGCGGATATGGTTGAGCAGTTTCCGTATTTGTTTCCGTCAGGTAATTTCGGGGACGAAATTCCTTAAGTGGGGGAGAGTTGTAACACCCGGGTTTAGGGGTTAGGTGAAAATAATATTTTAATATTATTTGGGCTCAATTTTATAATTTAAAGGGTAAATTACACAGTTGACCACCGAACTATGGGGTTGGTGTCAAAATGACCACTATATTATTTTTCGTCGCAAATGCACCACACAACTATTTAAATGGTGCCACGTTAGCCACACGCCGTTAAAAAAACGAAAAAGTTGACGGAACTGTTAAAAAAATTGGTATAATTACACATTTGGTCCTCTATATTTATACAATATATCAATTTAGTCCTAATTTTAATCTAATAAAATAAATTAATTATTCAATAAGATGGTGACACGTGTCACCACCTTATTGGAAGTCTTTAATTATTTTTATTTAATTATTTTCCCACCTCCAATCAGGTGGTGACACGTGTCACACCCAATTGGAGGTGGGAAAATAAAAGCAACAAAAGCAGCCCCCCTAGGATTCGAACCCAGGACCTTGGGGAACCAAAGGTCTGCGCTTGCCACTGAACCAAATGCCCTTTTGTGCTAAAAGGTACACCAATTAATATATGTCTTAATGATTTTAATGCCCAGAAAAACTAAAGAGTTGAAAATGCAATTGGAAGGATTCGAACCAAGGACCTTGTGGTATGTGCTTGCCACTAGACCAAGTGTATACCTTGTGATATAAAGTACAACATTTAATATGTCTTATATAGATTTTAATGCTTGGAAAAAGGAAGGAAATTTGGTTTTAGGAAACTCGAATATAATATTTTTATGATGCATAAAAACATCTAACCTAATTAAATAAATATAATAATTAAATTAAATTAAAGAATATTTTGCATATATTTTAAACTATAGTTAGTGCAGGATTTAAAATAAAATTTTTTAATATTATTATTTTAATTTTCTAATATAAAAATCATTTTAAAATTTTTGTATTTTAAACTAAATTTAATATATTTTTCAATTCCAGATTTATTTTTATAATTTCACGTATATAATCATTGAATTGATTTTTTTAACTTAATTAATAATTTTAATATTTATTAAAAAATTATTATATATAATTATATTAAATAAAATTAAAAAAATATATATATTAAATTCATTTAGCGAATTCAAACTCACAAACATAATTTAATATTGTTAACTTTAATTTAATTATTAGATTTATTTAATTGGGTTAGATGTTTTTATGCATCATAAAAATATTATATTCGAGTTTCCTAAAACCAAATTTTCTTCCTTTTTCCAACCATTAAAATCTATATAAGACATATATTAAATGTTGTACTTTATATCACAAGGTATACACTTGATCCAGTGGCAAGCACATACACTTTGGACCATAAGGTCCTTGGTTTGAATCCTTCCAATTGCATTTTCAAATCTTTAGTTTTTCTGGGCATTAAAATCATTAAGACATATATTAATTGGTGTACCATTTAGCACAAAAGGGCGTTTGGTTCAGTGGCAAGCGCAGGACTTTGGTTCCCCAAGGTTCTGGGTTCAAATCCTGGGGGGCTGCTTTTGTTGCTTTTATATTCCCACCTCCAATTGGGTGTGACACGTGTCACCACCTGATTGGAGGTGGAAAATTAATTAAATTAATTAAATAAAAATAATTAAAGACTTCCAATAAGGTGGTGACACATGTCACCGTCTTATTGAATAATTAATTTGTTTTATTAGATTAAAATTAGGACTAAATTGATATATTGTATAAATATAAAGGACCAAATATGTAATTATACCAATTTTTTTAACAGTTCCGTCAACTTTTTCGTTTTTTTAACGGCGTGTGGCTAACGTGGCACCATTTAAATAGTTGTGTGGTGCATTTGCGATGAAAAATAATATAGTGGTCATTTTGACACCAACCCCATAGTTCGGTGGTCAACTGTGTAGTTTACCCTAATTTAAATAATGTTTCGGGTTTTGTTTTCAAATTAATTAATTTGGGTTGACCATGTTTTAAGATTAAACCCCAATTAGCCATGGTTTTCATACTATTGTGAATACCCCATTTCATTAATGGTAAATGAGTCTTTTGACTTTAAAAATAAAACATAACCAATAAAACACCCACCTTTCCCCATCTTCTTCCCCTCCCTCATTCAAACATAACGACACTCCTCCTCTTCCTTGGGAGTTCACTATTCCATCACCATCTTCACTCATCTTTGAAGGTTTTTGAAAGGTAACACCGTTTTTGACTTCCCCTCAACTCCCTCTCTTTAAAAGTACCATTTATTTTCATTTTCATGGAAGTTTTGGAAGATTTTGATTAAAAATGGAAACTTTATGTTGTTAAGCTTAATGTTTTGAATTAATATGGTTAGTTATGATGTATAGAAGTTAAATGGTACCACATATGTGAATTTTGAATGATTTTGAGTAATTCCCGAAATTAGGTAAAAATGGGGTTTTTGGAGGGTTTTAAAGTGGTTTTTGGGGTAGTTTTATGTTGGATTTTGAGGGCTGGTGTTAGTATGATATATGATGGTCACTTTGGGTGTGTTTGATGATTGTTTGGATGCTTGAATTGGAAGATTTCAGTGGATTTTGTGGGCTGCTCGGGAATTCTATTTTGGGCTTGATTTTGAGTGTTGGTTGCTTGAAAACGTTAATCCGGGTTAGTTCTGACGATGAGTTATTGATTTTGGATGTTTTGTTTGTGTTTGGGATTGATTAGAATTGAGGTTTGGCGTCAGTGAAGCATCGGAAGTGAATCCGGAAATTTGAAGGTGGTCGCTTGCTTGGTCTTTGAGCTTGGAAGCTTAGGTGAGTGGTTACATATTTTACGCGATTTTTAAATGGTTGGTTCGAGTATGTTGACTAGGTTGGGCTTGGTAGACCCACCTAGAGTTAGGATTAGGGTGGTAGCCTAATCCTAAACTTGATATAGAGCCATTGGTTGAACTTATGTATGGATGTTTATGCCTCGTATGATTTGTGAAATGTTTGATTATGTATATTGTGTTATACATGTGGGATGAGGAATGATTTTGTGATGCTTATGACATGCATGGAAATGGCTCATGTTTGCGATCATGGTGAGTACGTGCTAAGCACGGAATTGATTTAAAATGAATAATGTGGAATGAGTAAATGTTGGCACTAGTATGCTTGAGTACAAATGATCGATCATTAGGATGTTAGTGTGCACACATGAGTCTAAAGTCGCTCGTGGCCTTGGTGGCGTTGAGTCACCAAGGAGGAGTACGGGTACGCCCGGAAATTGTATTTATATATAGTCGAAGATGAGTGGAATCCCATTGACGGGGCGTGAGGATGAGTGGAATCCCCTCCGCGAGACCGGTGATGAGTGTAATCCCACCGAGAGGTAAAGTGGTTGTTGGATGTGAGTTCCAACGTGTTTATCCGCGTATTCGGGTCATAGCTAGGTGCCAATATTGATTGATATGTGTATCAATGTGTTGTGACATGCGATCCTTATTTGGATGTTTATATGTGATTACATGTGATGTGGAATAGAGCTTATGAGCATGGCATTTATTTGAATATTGTTCATGCATCTTAACTTGTGGCTATTGAGGATTCTTGGTAACTATGCAATTTGCCTTGGCTAAGATCGTGCTCGGACCCTGCAATGTTGAGGTTTGTTTTTAAGAGCTTACCCTCACTAAGCATCATTGCTTACGCTCTCTTTGTTCAACATTGCAGATCCTTAGTTCGTGGGTTGCTAGCGCAAGTGGAGAGCCTCCAAGTGTGGTTGTTGGCCTTGAGTACATCAAGTATGAGTTTTTAATGTTTGAACATGTAATAGCTAAGCAATGGGATTTGTGTTATTTTGATGGATATTGTTGGTTGTTAGGAGCTTGTTTAGGCTCCTTGATATGTTGCTTTTGTATGGCTTGTTGATACCATGTTTGAATTGTAAAACCATGTCCTAATTGCTTACCATGAATGTTGGCTATGTGCCTTTTGAGGTTGCCTTTGTGTTTGAGTGTTGTAGTATGAGACTTTGAATGCTTAAATGTCATCTTTGATCAATTGCATGATTCCCTTGACGTATGTACATGTTGGGTGCTTGTATGGCTAAATAGTGATCTGTAAATGCTGTATGAATGCTTGTTTGGGTCAAGGGAATTCCTAAATTGCATCTAGGTTCGAGTCTTGTATGTTTTAGCTGAGTTTGAGAGTTTTGCAGTGCAGGGCGTATCGGTACGCCTAAGGGCCGTATCGATACGCTATTGCCTCCAGGACTCAAGTTTGGCTGGGCGTATCGATACACGGGGGTGTATCGATACGGTTTTTGCTCACTGGAATTCTGAGATTTTGGTGAGATGTTACCGTATCGATACGGTGAGTTAGTGTATCGGTACGGGTTTATCTTGCTGACCACGAGATGTTGACTGGGAAGGGCGTATCGATACCCTTAACAGGTGTATCGATACGGTCTTCTTGTGTTGACCCTTGAGTGTTGACTTTGATCAAGGTGTATCGATACCCTTGACAAGTGTATCGATACGGCCTGCTTAATTACAGAAAATGGGTTGTTTTATGAATGATGTCTTGAATGGTTGATCCATGTATTGCTCTTGTTTCCGCTGACGTGTTTCACATAGGTAATGGTAATGTATTTAGACAAGATAAATAAAAAAGAAATTTTTAGGGTTGTTAACCGAGGGGGAACCTTAACGGGTTTCGCTTCGGTTTTCCCCGTGTGGCCCACTCGGACCGGTCACCCGGCCAGACCAGGACGAGGGGGTTACAAAAATCATAAAGGGGCTTATGGTTGTTCGAACCTAGGACCAAAGGGATAAAATCCCAAGCTTTTACCATTGAACCAAACTGCTCTTAGTGCTATTATTTGCACCTTTTATATACATATCTTATACTGTAGTAAAAGTTAGAGGGAAAAAAGAAGAAAACAATAGGGCACTATGGTGGTTCGAACCTGGGACCAAAGGGGTTAATCCCCAAGCTTTTACCATTGAGCCAAACTACTCTTAGTGAAAATATTTGCACCTTTTATATACATATCTTATAGTGCAGTAAAAGTTAGGGAAAAAAGAAGTAAAAATGGTTGAAATACGACTCGAACATAGATTACTTCGGATGTGTATAATCACACAAACATCCGATTTAATTTAAATCTGAAACTATTAAATATTTGGTTTTAAAAAATATTCGATTTAAAAGAAAAGAAATTCTATTTAAAATATTTGAATATTTTTTTTCCTTTTTTCATATTTAAATCGAATATTTAAATATGAAAAAGAAAAAATATTTGAATATTTAAATATGAAAAAGAAAAAATATTCGAATATTTAAATATGAAAGAGAAAAATTAAGAAAAAGAAAAAATATTCGAATATTTTTAATCAAATTTATTTTTTAGATATTCGATTTAAATATGAAAAAAGGAAAAATATTCGAATATTTTAAATAGAATTTCTTTTCTTTTAAATCTAATATTTAATAGTTTTCAAATTTAAATTAAATCGGATGTTTGTGTGATTATACACATCCCATGTAATCTATGTTCGAGTCGTATTTCAACCATTCTTACTTCTTTTTTCCCTAACTTTTACTGCACTATAAGATATGTATATAAAAGGTGCAAATAATTTTACTAAGAGTAGTTTGGCTCAATGGTAAAAGCTTGGGGATTAACCCCTTTGGTCCTATGTTTGAACCACCGTAATGCCCTCTTGTTTTCTTCTTTTTCCCTAACTTTTACCACACTATAAGATATGTATATAAAAGGTGCAAATAATAGCACTAAGAGCAGTTTGGTTTAATGGTAAAAGCTTGGGGTTTTATCCTCTTGGTCCCAGGTTCGAACCACCATAAGCCCTTTTATGATTTTCTTCTTGAAATTTCTTTTAACCAGGTGGTGTCACTGTCACCACCTGATTGGAGAAAAAAATATATTAAATATTAAACAAAATAAGTTAAAACTAAATTAAATTAATCCAATTGGGTGATGACACGTGTCCTCATTTGATTGGTTGATTAATTTTTATTTAATTAAAATAAAATTAGGATCAAATTAATTTAATAAGTAAATAATAGGGACTAAACATGTAATTCTAAAAATGTCCTGTTAACTGCCACGCACCCCTCCGTTAACTTTTTAACGACGGTGGTCAAAATAGGTTGATTTAATAAGTTTGGTGGTGTGATTGACGTTTTTTATAGTTCGATGGTTCAAATAGGTATCCCCAATTTGTTTGGTGGTCAGTGGTGTAGTTTTCCCTGTTATTTTTTGCCGCAAATGCACCACACAACTATTAAATGGTTCCATTTTAGCCACACGCCGTTAAAAAAAACAAAAAAAGTTGACAGAACTGTTAAAAAAATTGGTATAATTACACATTTGGTCCTCTATATTTATACAATATATCAATTTAGTCATAATTTTAATCTAATAAAATAAATTAATTATTCAATAAGATGGTGACACGTGTCACCACCTGATTGGAGGTGGAAAAATGAGAGGAACATAATCACCCCTACCAGGACTTGAACTCAGGACCTCTGGGTATCCAAACTGTGTGTTTGCCACTAAACCAAGCACACTTTCATGTTATGGGGTACATTAATATATGTATTTAATGATTGTTAATGCCCAGAAAAATTAAAGAGAAGAAAATGCAATTTCATGGATTCAAACCAAGGACCTCATGGTCCAAAGCACATGTGCTTGCCACTGCACCAAGTGTATGTCTTGTGATATAAAGTACAACATTTAATATATGTCTTATATAGATTTTAATGCTTGAGAAAAGGAATGAAATGTGGTTTTAGGAAATTCGAATGTAATATTTTTATGATGCATAAAAAAATCTAACATAATTAAATAAATCTAATAACTAAATTAAAGTTAAGAATATTTTGTATATCTTTTAAACTATAGTTAGTGCAGGATTTAAAATAAAAAAATTAATATTTTTTTAATATAAATATCATTTTAAAATTTTTATATTTTAAACTAAATTTAATATATTTTTCAATTCTAGATTTATTTTTATAATTTCACGTATATAATCATTGAATTGATTTTTTAACTTAATTAATAATTTTAATATTTATTAAAAAATTAATTAAATTATTATATATAATTATCTTAAACTACTCCAAATTATATTAAATTCATTTAGCGAATTCAAACTCACAAACACAATTTAATATTGTTAACTTTAATTTAATTATTAGATTTATTTAATTGGTTTAGATGTTTTTATGCATCATAAAAATATTATATTCGAGTTTTCTAAAACCACATTTTCTTCTTTTTTCCAACCATTAAAATCTATATAAGACATATAATAAATGTTGTACTTTATATCATAAGACATACACTTGGTGCAGTGGCAAGCATATGCACTTTGGACCACAAGGTTCTTGGTTTGAATCCATGCAATTGCATTTTCTTCTCTTTAATTTTTCTGGGTATTAACAATCATTAAATACATATATTAATGTACCCCACAGCACAAAAGTGTGCTTAGTTCAGTGGCAAGCACACAGTTTGGATACCCAGAGGTCTTGAGTTCAAGTCCTGTTATGGGTGATTTTGTTCCTCTCATTTTTCCACCTCCAATCAGGTGGTGACACGTGTCATCATCTTATTGAATAATTAATTTATTTTATTAGATTAAAATTAGGATTAAATTGATATATTATATAAATATAGAGGACCAAATGTGTAATTATACCAATTTTTTTAACAGTTCCGTCAACTTTTTCATTTTTTTAACGGCGTGTGGCTAAAATGGAACCATTTAAATAGTTGTGTGGTGCATTTGCGGCAAAAAATAATATAGTGGTCATTTTGACACCAAATCCATAGTTCAGTGGTCATCTGTGTAGTTTACCCTTCTTTTTATTGTTTTTATTTATACATTAATACAAAATAAATTTACACCTTAAACTCAAAATTCTAACCCTAAACTCTAATATTAAACCATAACCCCTGACCCCAAGCCCTATTTTTTAATACTGAAATATGGATAGGAGCATAAAAAGTTGGATGATTTTTATTCCTATTTATTTTTTCTTTTGATTTTTTTTCAAATTCGATTTTTCTAAAAAAATAAATATTTTTTTGAATAGTCTGAAAGTGATTATAAGGTAATATCTATTTATACAATATTTTAAACTCTTTGACAAAGTACACACACCTTGCAGACGGAATAATTTGAATCATGGTCTTCTAAGATAAACATAATCTTC
This sequence comes from Hibiscus tridactylites, assembly GCA_958450335.1. Lineage (NCBI taxonomy): Eukaryota > Viridiplantae > Streptophyta > Magnoliopsida > Malvales > Malvaceae > Hibiscus > Hibiscus tridactylites. Next base: position 21,556,454 of record OY288265.1, on the reverse strand, counting down.
TTTTTTTTACTGTGACCACTTATTAAATTATAACAAACTAAATATTATTTGTTCGATCCAAATCAGATGTAGATATAACATTATTATTGTTATAACATCAAAGAAAATATATAATGTTATATGTACATTCGATTCGGATTATAGAGTGATGTAGTCGTTTCCTTTTCTTTTTTTTTAAACAAAGTTGTTTTCTACTTTTAAAATACTCAAAGTTTATTTAGATTCTAGGCGTGTGCAACACGTGGTAAACGAGCAAGTGGCCAGAAAGTAGAAAGCTCAGGAGGGGGAGAAACATAGCCATTGAACGTGGGAAGGTCAACTTAAGGTGGCGTATTCAATCTGATTTTGAAAACAAAGAAATCATAGTTAATGTATTCTTTCTTCCCCAAGTTGTTCAACCCCTGGTTTTATCATATGAAACATAATCCACAATTCTGATTCCAATGTTTTTTTCTTTTTTGCTATCAAACAGCTGAATAAGCTTCTCAACAAGGCAAACCAGATTAACTAACCAAGTGGGTATCTCTCTCTTTTTTCATGTTTTTTTTTGGGAGATTTGATTGTTGAAAGTTGAAACATGGAAGTTTGATTTGTTCGAAAATGGGTTTTTGACGTGTTTTTTTTTTGGAATTTTGTAGTGTTTCCAAAGGTGAAAGTGAAAGTGAAAGACCAAGAGCAGGAAGATGGACAGGTTATCAAGGACTACAAGATAGACTCTGTTTTGTCTTTGAAAGATGTTCTGTTTCTCTCCATGCTTGATTCTTGTTTTCCAGGTATTCTTCTCTTTCCTATACTTTGAAGTTTGATTGCTCTGTAAATCAGTTTCTGGGTCAAAGTTGAATGATTTATGTAATTATGTGTGTTTCTTAGAGCAAATTAAATATGGCCTACAAGAACAAGAGTATTTATTTCAAGCATAAAGTTTGTGGGATGTTCATAATCATATGTTTGGTTTCCAACTCATGAAACTAGTCATTTGAAAGCACTCTATGTGTTTGATGTTTTAACTTTCCCATGCTAATATGTTCGAACTTTGTTTTTTCTAGGTGAATCGAATTCGAGTAGTGTAGGTTGTAAATGTAAGTGACCTTCTAATTGAATTAGAATCTCAAAAAGAGTATTTTCAATTTTTTTCTTTTAAAATTTATCATATAGTTAAGAGTTTCACATGGTATATGCTTGTTTTTGGCAACAACATAATTTTCACATTGGAAAACTCTTGGATCCGATGTTAGACAAGACACATTCATGGTTCTATGGATAAAATCATAGACAACATATTAAATTATCGTGGATAAAACATTGTATACAACACATGAGATGTCAAGATAAAAGTTTAGACACAACATTCTTAATAAGTCGTAGATAAAGCATTGGACATGGCTGCCACGTCGAGAGAGCGTGGAAGTGAAACCAATGTTCAAGAATGACTTTTATATCAGAAAGATGTGGAGCTAAATTTAAGAAATTTATCGGGATTTATTACAACAACAGTAACATTTTATCGTCGGCCATTTTTCATCTTCATCACGGCACTTGTTATCCGGAGTCTGCTCCGGTCTTCCTCTCCGTCGTCTCTCTACTATATCTTGTTCCGTTAATTTGTAATATATCATCGTCTTAGCAAAAGAACCCTCTACATATATGTTGTTTATATAGAAGAAAAATGAAGAATCCGAATAACATAATATTATCATGTTTGACAGTGAGAAGACATGAAGATGTTTCTCCAATGCCTAAAGCAAGAATTCCAAAGTTTTATGTACCAGAAGTAGAGAAACATTCAGATACTTCATCTGAAGGTAGGATTTTTTATGCGCTTCCCTATTCATTTATTTCGTATGTCATTCATACTTTGAACAAGTATCGAATATGATTATGTGTCTGTTACCGGAGATGGTTTCTTTTTCATGGTTTTTCATGTCTTTGAAAGATCATACCTTTTATACCCTTATATTCGAATGTGTCTGTACTCGAGTGTACGAATACTTCATACCATAGTTTAATGCAATGTAGTTGATTTGCAGGGTCGGAGAAAAGCAAGACAAAAGCTGAAGAGGAGGAAGCCAGACCAAATATTAGAGTGTGTTCGACTCCGCGCCCTCGGGCTGTCATATCTAGTCCTGGTAATTACCTTGTTATATCAAAGTTGCTTGTCTTACATTATTGGAATTCGATTGTGCATGCCAAATATATGTATGTATTCGATACGAGTATATTTAATTTTCTTGAAATCTTTTCATGTAAATAGAGGATTCATGAAAGATCATATCTATGTCCGGTTAGATATTCATGAAGCATGGAGTGCTCTATAAGACTATAACTCATTGTTGATTCTGCATTTCTTTTAAATTCAGACAACGATGCGCTGATCCGATATAAAAACAAGATCGAAGTTAGACAACGGAGAGCTTTGAAGAATCATAACACGGTCCAAAATCGACACACGACCCAAACCCACATCTTTGCCAGAAGTCCTGTAAGAACAACCAAGTCCAAGAATGTCGAAATCAAAGAGAAGAAAGGACCAGGACCAACTGTTTTCACTCGGAGAAAACACCCTTTAACTGAAAGACCAAGCTGGCAAGACCCCTAGAAAGTGTAGCTGAAGAAGTATTTTTGACTTGTGCCCGTATTTAGATTTGAGTGCTAAATATAAGTATGTATCCAACACGAAATTTTTTTCTTCATTTATTTAGAAGTTCTTCAAGTCATATTCTCATTCCATGTTCAGATGTAAGCCAAACATGGATATTAAAAGCAAGCACTAAAACAAAATGAGAGCCTATGCAATTGAATTCGAGTAACATTCAATAAAATTGGAACGAACGATATAGAGAAGATTAGCATGTCACAAATTGAGAATTCGAGTAACATGTTTAAATAGCCATTGTAATCGGATGGTCTTATTGAATTGTTGTACAATTCTAAGGGGAAAAAGTAAGAATTGAGCAAATTACGCGTGTAATTAACTAAAATATTCAAACGAGTCCTACTAAATTGTGTGTAATTACAATATAATAAATTATAATTACTTCTTTATTAAAAATGAGAGTATTCTTCGGACCTCGTTAAAAAAACCTCCTTAAATTTAAATGGAGGAAAAAGAGTGTCTTCGAAAATACTTACAAAACAGATCATAAAACCTCAAAAAACTAAACAATTACCCTGATGAGACCAAACTCGACAAATTATCCACTTCCTACGGCGGTTCAACAAACTCATGTAACCCAAGGGGAAGCTCCCAAGCTAGCCGACCCAACTTATCAGCCATTGTGTTTCGATTTCGGTGTATCAACACCAACTCAATCTCCTAGCTTCTGTCAAGTAAATCCCAAATATGCTGAACAATCGAAATCGTATAACTTGCATAATTGCGATCATATATGGATTGGAGAGCACGACTGCAGTCTGATTCTAGTTGAAATCTGTCAATGCCAAGTTCTCATGCTAAATATAATCCTTCGTATATACCCTAAAGCTCAGCTTCAATCTCCGAACATAATCCTACGCTCTTCGCAAAGCCAATGATCCATTCTCCATCGTGATTTCGAAAGACCCCTCCACAAGTGGCACCCCCTGTTGTATTCCGATGAGAGCCATCTGTACATGTCACCCATCCCTCAGGAGAGAGTGGCCATGCTCTAGACCCGATCTGCCCACGGAAACCCTCAGCCTAACTAACGCGCGTTACATCACGAGCCCTGGCAAGAAGCACCTCATCCACCATCCTACGACGTCTAGTTAACACCGGCTCGTGCATGAAATCATCTGGATCAAAGATGTTGTTGTTTCGTTGCTTCCATATTGTTCAAATAATATATCTGAACATCAGCTCCCAGTTACGAGAGACTCGTAGGAATTGGCAATCATCACTTAGGTTCAAAACTATCCATTGTCGAAGAGGTAGGGTGCAAAACTCTCCTAATTTTTTCGGCTTCAACATGTTGACCATATTGCGAATGCAGCTGGAAAATCTCTCAACACATGAAGAGTATCTTCTACTCCGACACCACAACATGCGTAGCTCTCATCCTCTGCTATGTGTCGTCGGACCTTTTTCATATTCGTGAGGATCATATCCCAGTAAACCAACCATAGAAACGTACGTACCCTAGGTGAGCCTTTAAACTTAGCAATACACATCCAACCTTTATCTTCATTAATGGATGGTGTCACCGTTAAGGTCAAATACGCCGATCTCACTGAGAACAAGTGTAAAGGATCCCATCGTCAAGCCGATACTCCTGCTATTGTCGAGGCTAATGGGGGCTTTATTGCTGCAATTTGAAGAATCATTTTGGGCAGGATCAAGGAACTAAACGCCGACCAATTCCAGTCCCCTGTTGGTGTTACCTTATCAGCAATAACACAGTCCACGTTACCTAACCGAGACAAGTCAGTGACATGCTTAATCAAAGGCCCTATGGTGCTTATCTACGAGTCTAACCAGAACCTCACTTTCCGGCCATTGACCATGGTATAGGTTATACCGCCTTTGACATCATCCCATATATTAGTTAGCCCTTGCCATAATCTAGAACTGCCCCATCGCAAAATTGACTCTGGTACTCCCGAGTTCCACTTATACTTAGCTTGTAAAACCTATACTCATAACTGATCCGGACGAGTAAGAAGATTAAACACAAACTTCATTAAAAAAATCTTATTCTGTGCGAAAACTTGACGTATACCAAGACCTCCATCAGATTGTGCTTTACACACATCTTCCCATTTGACCAGTGGGAGACCACGACTCGAATCCGATCCACCCCAAAGAAATCTACGAATTAGATCTTCAATATCTACGCAAACACCCTTAGGTAAAATGACTGATTGCATAGTATAAGCTGAGATATAAAATTGATTTAACAAAAGTGATACGTCAACTAGCGACAAATGCTTTGCCTTCCAACCAGACAACTTATTTTTAACTTTCTGAATAATATAACCATGCATAGAATTTGTAACCTTTGTGTGTAGAAGAGGTACACCAAGATACATCCCCAAATTAGAAACCTCTTCACACCTCAAGACTCGGAAAATATCATTCCTCGTTTCCATAGTTACATTAGTCGAGAAAAATATGCGGGATTTAGATGAACTAACTTGTTTGATTTCCAGAGATCCAGTTTGGCAAGAACGGTTTTGTTGAGTGGATCGAAAGATCGATATTTACCAAGAGGGGGGGTGAATTGGAAATTTAAAGGATTGTAGTGGAAATTGGCAAATTAAAATTGAAGAAAAAGGAATTTAGAGTGGTTCAAGTTCCAAATGAACTCTACATCCACTACCTTAGTCTCACTAAGGATTTGCAACAATTTCACTAAATTGATCTTCCCCTTTTCTAGGACAAGGAGGCAACCCTTTACAATATCGGTTGATTTTTCTACCCAAAAATCAACCCAACCCTCACACAAGAGAACAAAGGAATTTGTAGGCTAATTAGGTATCTCTCAATACAAATGATAGCCCCAATACAAGCACTCAACCCAATTTTACAAAATAAGAATGAAGAACACAAATTGGGATTTTACACAAATTTGGGATTTTTGCTCAAATGCTTGAATTTGATGTTTGGATGTTTGCTTGAAGTTCAATAGTTGTTGCTGATGCTTTTGGATGTCCCTTTTATACCTTCTCATTGATTTCTAGCCGTTTGAGTGGTTGGAGAAGTAAATGGAGCCGTTGGAACCCTCTCTTACCACCATAAATGCACCTCTGCAGCTACGAGTATCGGTACTCGGGAATGGGTTTCGATACCTGTCTCAGAAAAGAAAGAGCCGTTGCATGCAATTAATAGGGCGTATCGATACGCACGTAAGCGTATCGGTACGGGGTATCGAAACGGCAAAGGCCGTATCGATACCTTTTTCTGAACTTAGCTCATTGTCAAAACGCGTATCGATACGGGGGTTAGGCGTATCGATACCGGTCAACGGCCTTTTAAAATTTGGTTACCAACCAACTGACACCAACGGTCATATTTTTAAACCGACTTAAATGCTTTAAAATTCTTTAAACCAGTATCGATACTGGTGTTACCGTATCGATACACTCTTTCAAACTCTTTGAAGTTTAACACAGGGCGTATCGATACGAGGGTTTTCCGTATCGATACGTGTTCCGACAGTAGCCAATTTTGGCAAAAAGGTATCGATACGCCTCAATGGGTATCGATACTCTATGACGATTTTCAATAAATTTGGCTTGGAACACTTAGAAAATATTTTGAGTTTGAGTTTTACAAATCAGTTTTAAAGTGTTGGTGTTTCAAAACTTGTTAAGAGACTTGTAAAAACAATTTTAAGTTTTTCAAATTGATCCTTAAAGATCTAGTTATATCAAAATCAAACATAGGTTTTACAATCTCCCCCTTTTTGATATAACAAAACCAAAACTTAAAATTTTGACACTTTTGAATAACCTTTACAAAGTAACTCCCCCTTAATATAAGCTTGGTAACCTTTGAGTTAAAATCAAAATATTTTAAAGATGTGAGCAAGTTTCTTCTCCCCCTTTTTGTTAGATCAAAAATGCATGGAGACAATCAAGTGCATAATGAAATCAAAGGTATAATAATAATAAGCAACATAATTTTATTCATCATAGCATAAGAAAATCCAAACGAAAACAAACAAGAAATCAAAGCATAGGTTTTTAATCCTAAAACAAACTTAGTCCTAAAAACAGAAACATAGGTGCATAAAAATAGAAAATCCTAGATGATTATGAATGATATGCAAGAAGAGATGTCTAGGCATTGTCTTCGTCGTCTTCATCATCTTCATCATCATCGACCATAGGCTCATTGCTCCGCATGCTATTACGCCATTCATCATGGAAAGCGGCAACTGAAATATTCAAGGAATTGTGCTCGCTTTCAAGGGATGTAAGGCGATTCTCCATACCCGTCATCCTTGTATCGAAGGTGGTTTCCATGGAGGTTAGACGAGTGTTCATGTCCGTGCGTAGCCCAGTAAATTGCTCATTGAGATATGTCATGAGAGCATCCAAATTGGGCTGTGGGACTTGAGGAGCCGGAGGAGCTTGAGGAGCTTGTTGTTGTTCCAATGCGGCTGCGGCCTCGGGTGGAAGTTCGGAAAGACGTAACCAACTTCCATTAAAGTAATGGAACTTTCCCCGAGCAAGGGATCGCTCATCAATAGGATCGGTAAGAGGAGATGCAAGATCAAATGAGCAATCAATATCCTTTTTGATAAAATAGTAACTTAAAGCCGTACCGTAAATAAAGGATGTGATGAGAGAGGTTTGGCGATTTTGAACATGATAGGCGATCTCATCGAACATGATTCGAGCTAGGTTTGGGCGCTTTCGTTGACGGAAACAACGGATCCAAAAATCATCCACTTGACGGATGGTAGAGTATTTGCCACCGGAGGGACGTAACCACCAAGACACCATCAAATGTAGGATTCGATCGTGAGCATTGAGGACGGTTACGGAACCATTGAGAACATGGCCCAAGGCATTCTCATCATTTAAGCCTACATCCTCTAACTTAAAAACCTCACAAATCCCTTTGACATCGAGAACGATTTGCTTCCCCATGAGATAAGAGCGGATGGCAACAATTTCCCCATTGCGAGAAATAATTTTGGCATTAGAATAGAAAATTAAAACCAAAAGACGATAGTAAATACCGGGGATAGAAAGAAACTCCATGAATTTCCAAGTGCGAAGCAATGGAAGATATTCAAACTTGAAGCGCTCGGAGTCGAGAAAAGGAATGGAGACGACCCTTTCCGCACGAATTTTGTAGTTCTCAAATTGGCGAAAATAGGGAAGACCCGCGGAAGTTTCAAAGGATTTGTTATAAATTGTAGCATAATCCGGGCGTGCAACCATTCCGGGAGTTGAAGATTCACCGGCATGAGTAACCCTCGGTCGCTTCCTCGAATGTTCTTTAGGTGCCATAATCTAAAAGAAAAAAAAGGTTTCTTCAATTTGAGTAAAAATCAAGGTAAAAAGATTTAAAAAAAATTTTGAAAAGCAAAGAGATTTAAGAAAACAAAGGGTTAAAAAAAAGAATAAAAAGAAGAGATTACCTTGAAGAAAACTTTGAAGATTGAAGAAAACTTGAGAGAGAGAGAGCACAATTCTTTTCTTGATGCAAGAATTCTTTTAGAATTGAGTTGTAGTGTGGAAAATATGAAGGAGGAAGGGCCTTTTTATAGCCAAAAATGGCTAGGGTTTGTTAGGGTTAAAGAGTTTTAATTTTGGTAAAATTAGATCTCATTTAAGACTGATTTAATGCCATCTACGCGATAGGGTATCGATACTCCTGAGGGGGTATCGATACGGGGATAAAATTGTCTTTTCTCAAAAATGCCCGTTGGAAAGTCGTATCGAAACGGTGGGGCCCGTATCGAAACGACATGTATCGATACGATTTTAAGCGTATCGATACCTGTGAAGCGAGGAAAAAATCTGGGAAACAAGATGAAGAACACGTATCGATACGCGTATATCTGTATCGATACCATATGAAGCGAGGAAAATTCTGGGAACCAAAATGAAGAACACGTATCGATACGCGTATAGCCGTATCGATACCATATGCCCAGAATGACCTATTTGGTTCTAAGAACAACCAAAGGCTCGGACTTAACACCTCCTAAAAGTATGCAAATGATGAATGATCAGTTCTAAGCATGTTTTAACAGAAGCATACTCCCCCTAACTATAGGCATGGATAAGATTAGGAGTTTAAACACATAAACATGGCAATTTCACAAAATCAAGCATTTTAAGCACAAAAGAGGTCCTAAAAGGTCAAGATAGGCTAGCTAGACCTAACTCTCTCCTAAGGGACCAAAAACGCTCTTTGTCTAAGGGTTTTGTAAAAATGTCCGCTAATTGATTCAAGGTGTCTACATACTCTATAACCACATCTTCCTTAAGGACATGATCTCTAATGAATGATGCCTTATTTCTATATGTTTGGTTCTAGAGTGTTGGATGGGATTTTTAGTTAAGCATATTGCACTAGTGTTGTCACATTTTAGGGGTATGGTTCCAACTTTAATTCCATAATCTAAGAGTTGTTGTTTCATCCAAAGAACTTGAGCACAACAACTCCCTAAGGATATGTACTCGGCTTCGGTGGTAGATAAGGCTACACTATTTTGTTTCTTAGAGAACCAAGATATGAGCATACTACCTAAGAATTGGCAAGTTCCCGAAGTACTTTTCCTATCAATTTTGCAACCCCCATAATCCGCATCCGAATAAGCATGTAGGTTGAAGGTAGAGACTCTAGGATACCAAAGGCCTAAACAAGGAGTGTCTCTAAGGTATCTAAAGATTCTCTTAACGGCTATAAGGTGAGACTCTCTAGGACTAGCTTGAAACCTAGCACACAAGCAAACACTAAACAAGATATCCGGTCTACTTGCGGTAAGGTAAAGCAAAGATCCAATCATAGAACGATAAAGCTTAGAGTCAACACACTTACCTCCTTCATCTTTGTCAAGCTTTGTAGATGAGCTCATAGGAGTGGCTTGAGGCTTTGCATTCTCCAAGCCAAACTTCTTGAGCATATCCTTTATGTATTTTGCTTGGTTAATGAAGGTGCCATCCTTCTTTTGCTTGATTTGGAGTCCCAAAAAGAATGAGAGCTCCCCCATCATGCTCATCTCAAATTCACCTTGCATTAGCTTAGAAAACTCTTGACAATGACATTCATTAGTAGAACCAAAAATAATATCATCAACATAAATTTGAACTACTAAGATGTCATTTTTATACATTTTTATGAAAAGTGTAGTGTCCACCTTACCTTTTTCAAATCCTTTTTCAATCAAAAAATTTGAAAGCCTTTCATACCAAGCTCTAGGAGCTTGTTTTAAACCATAAAGAGCTTTGGTAAGTTTGAAAACATGATTTGGAAATTTTGAATCTTCAAAACCCGGTGGTTGTTCCACATACACTTCTTCATTTATAAAACCATTTAAAAATGCGCTTTTAACATCCATTTGAAAAAGCTTGAAATTATGATAACATGCATATGCAAGCAACATCCTAATGGCTTCCATCCTAGCTACGGGTGCATAGGTTTCATCAAAATCTATTCCCTCTTCTTGAGTGTAACCTTGTGCTACAAGTCTAGCTTTATTTCTCACAATGTTACCACTCTCATCTAGTTTGTTCCTAAAGACCCATTTAGTTCCTATTGTAGATTGATTACTAGGCCTATCAACTAATGTCCATACATTACTTCTCTCAAATTGATTTAACTCTTCTTGCATAGCCATAATCCAAAAGTCATCTTTCAATGCTTCTTTTATGTTTTTAGGATCTATGCATGAGATAAATGCAACATGGTTCATTAATCTAAGAGAAGAACGAGTGGTTACCCCCTTGGATGGATCACCCAAGATTTCACCATCTTTGACATAGTTCAACTCCCTTGGGTAGCTCACTTCCTTTTCCTCAATAGCCAAGTCCTTCAAGGCTTCAAGAGGTGGATCTTGTGTATCTTCTTCTTTTGGTTGAATCTCATCCTCCTTTGAAGTTTGACCTCCATCAAAGGCATTTATGATTCCTACATCATCATCATCACAAGAATCCTTCCTAGGAAGGAGGTTATCATCGAATACAACATGAATAGATTCTTCTACTACTAAAGTTCTTTTGTTAAATACTCGATAGGCTTTAGAGGTTAAAGAGTAACCTATAAAAATAGCTTCATCACTTTTTGCATCAAATTTACCTAAGTTATCTTTTCCATTATTTAAAACAAAACACTTACACCCAAAAGGGTGAAAATAGCTAATGTTAGGCTTTTTAGATTTTAAAATCTCATAAGGTGTTTTCTTTAAAATTGGTCTAATCATTACTCGATTTACAATATAACAAGCGGTGTTTGTGGCTTCCGCCCAAAAATATTTAGGTAAATTATTTTCACAAAGCATAGTTCTAGCCATTTCTTGTAAAGTTCTATTTTTCCTCTCAACTACCCCATTTTGTTGATGAGTTCGAGGAGCCGAAAAATTATGGCTAATACCATTTTCATTCAAAAATTCTTCAAACCCTAAATTTTGAAACTCGGTTCCATGATCACTTCTAATGTGTGAAATTCTAAGTTCAAGATCATTTTGGGTTAATTTTGAAAATGTGATGAATTTTTCCAAAGCCTCATCTTTAGTACTTAAAAAGAGAACCCAAGTAAATCTAGAAAAATCATCAACTAACACAAATGCATAAGATTTACCACCCAAGCTCATAGTTCTAAATGGCCCAAATAAATCCATGTGAATTAATTGTAAGCATCTACTAGTAGAAACATCATTAATGGATTTAAAGGAAGACTTATGTTGTTTACCCTTAGAGCATGCATCACAAATTTTGTCATTTGAAAATTTAATTTTGGGCAAACCTCTAACTAGATTTAGAGAGACTAGTTTTTCCAAAACACTAATGCTAGCATGTCCTAGCTTCCTATGCCACAACCATGCATCATTTTCATTTTGAGCAACTAAACATGCATGAGATGTATGTATGTCATCTAAATGCACCATGTATATGTTTCCTATGCGATGACCTATGAGCATAATATTATTAGATTTAATGTCAACAATTTTGCATCCATTTTTATCAAATAAAACATTAAATCATTTATCACACAATTGACTTATGCTCAATAAATTATGTTTAAGACCATCGACATATAAGACATTTTCAATGAGAATGGTAGAGTGATTACCTATGGAGCCAATACCTTTAATGTGGCCTTTGGAGTTGTCACCAAATGTTACTACTCCTCCACTTTTTGGCTTTAAATCCATGAATCGACTCTTGTCTCCGGTCATGTGTCTCGAACATCCACTATCAAGGTACCATGAGTTTTGACTTTGTGCTTTGGCCTTGTAGCAATGCTCCCCCTACAAACAAAGATATTAAACCTTGGTTTTTGGTACCCAAATCATTTTGGGTCCATGAGTGTTAGCTCCCAAAACCTTGGTTCCCTTAGGAATCCAAGATGACATAGCAATAATATTATTAGATTTTACAAGTTCCTTAGGAACCCATACACTTCTAATTCTTTTAGCTCTACTATGTCTAGGGTAGCTACCTTGTTTGTAGTAATTAGTCCTTTTCTTAGGTTGGTGTGTTCTAGATGATTCTCCTATTTCATGTTTGACACTTCCAACATTTTTTAAGGACTTTTTGAGCTCATTTAGCTCACCTAACACCTTTTGGTGTTCACTATTGCATTGAGATAAAAGATTATTAAGATCAACATTTTCATCTTGAAAGAATTTAAGTTCATCTTTTAATCCTAAAATCTTTTTCTCAAATTTAGAATTAGCTAGAGTGAGTGAGTCATTTTTCTCATTTAGCTCTAAAATGATTTTCTTGTTTTTAATGACCGACTCCTTAAACTTCTCAACTAATTCATCATATACCTCTTGTAACTCATCATATGCATCATTTAACTCTTCATATGAAAAATCTAAAGTAGATGAGTTAGAGGTTACCAAGGAGGAATCTTCCTCAAGTGCCATGAGACAAAGGTTAGCCACTTCTTGTTTGTCATCCTCTGATGACTCCTCATCACTCCAAGTAGCAAGTTTGGCTTTGAGTTTCTTCTTCTTCTCAAAGCTCTTCTTCTTGAGTTGAGGGCACTCCGAACGGATGTGGCCGGGTTGTTTGCACTCATAGCAAATGATGGGATCCTTTCCTTCTTCTTTGCTCTTGCTCTTGAAGTCCATTCTTCTTTGGATTTTTCTACCCCGGTTGGACCTCATGAATCGTGAGAACCGTTTGGCTATCATAGCCAATTCTTCAAGTTCGCCCTCATCACTAGATGAGCTCTCATCAAGTTGTGAAGCTTTAGCCTTGAGAGCTATTCCCATCTTCTTCTTCTTTTCAACTTCAAGTTTCTCTACTCTTTTCTCTTCTTTCTTTTTCTCATCTTCCCTTCCTTGCTTCATGATCTCATGAGTAAGGAGAGAACCCACAAGCTCATCAAGCTTTAATGTCTTCAAGTTTTTTGCTTCAATGATGGCGGTTCTCTTCCCATCCCAAGCTTCGGGAAGTGAATAGAGTAGCTTCCGGACAAGCTTGTCTTCCGGTATGATCTCTCCATAGCCCTTTAGCCCGTTGACAAATGTGGAGAATCGATCAAACATCTTTGACACCGTCTCATCGGGCTCCATCTTGAAATTTTCATAACTAAGATTGAGAAGTCCAATCTTAGTTTCCTTGACATCATTGGTGCCTTCATAAGTGGTCTCAAGTGTGTCCCACACTTCTTTGGCATTTTCAATGGAAGAGACCTTTGAATAGATGTCCGGACTGAAAGCACAAAAAAGCATGTGGAGAGCTTTATCGTTGACTTGAATCTTCTTCCTCTCCTCTTCACTCATTTCGGCTTTCTTCTTCAACACCATCTTGCCTTCACCATCTTGCTTCAATGGAATGTATGGCCCATCCTCAATGACATCCCATACAAGGTAGTCACTTGACTTGATGAATAGCCTCATTTTGTTCTTCCAAAAGGAGTAGTTGTCACCATTGAAGAAAGGAGGCTTGGTGGTTGATTGTGACTCGTACATGCCGGAACCGGAGGTTGAAGCCATCTCTTGATAATTGGATGATCACACTCTTCCAAGGATCTCCTCTTGTGGTTGTTAATCCTCAAAGAGTTAAGCTCTGATACCAATTGTTGAGTGGATCGAAAGATCGATATTTACCAATAGGGGGGTGAATTGGAAATTTAAAGGATTGTAGTGGAAATTGGCAAATTAAAATTGAAGAACAAGGAATTTAGAGTGGTTCAAGTTCCAAATGAACTCTACATCCACTACCTTAGTCTCACTAAGGATTTGCAACAATTTCACTAAATTGATCTTCCCCTTTTCTAGGACAAGGAGGCAACCCTTTACAATATCGGTTGATTTTTCTACCCAAAAATCAACCCAACCCTCACACAAGAGAACAAAGGAATTTGTAGGCTAATTAGGTATCTCTCAATACAAATGATAGCCCCAATACAAGCACTCAACCCAATTTTACAAAATAAGAATGAAGAACACAAATTGGGATTTTACACAAATTTGGGATTTTTGCTCAAATGCTTGAATTTGATGTTTGGATGTTTGCTTGAAGTTCAATAGTTGTTGCTGATGCTTTTGGATGTCCCTTTTATACCTTCTCATTGATTTCTAGCCGTTTGAGTGGTTGGAGAAGTAAATGGAGCCGTTGGAAACCTCTCTTACCACCATAAATGCACCTCTGCAGCTACGAGTATCGGTACTCGGGAATGGGTATCGATACCTGTCTCAGAAAAGAAAGAGCCGTTGCATGCAATTAATAGGGCGTATCGATACGCACGTAAGCGTATCGGTACGGGGTATCGAAACGGCAAAGGCCGTATCGATACCTTTTTTTGAACTTAGCTCACTGTCAAAACGCGTATCGATACGGGGGTTAGGCGTATCGATACCGGTCAACGGCCTTTTAAAATTTGGTTACCAACCAACTGACACCAACGGTCATATTTTTAAACCGACTTAAATGCTTTAAAATTCTTTAAACCAGTATCGATACTGGTGTTACCGTATCGATACACTCTTTCAAACTCTTTGAAGTTTAACACAGGGCGTATCGATACGAGGGTTTTCCGTATCGATACGTGTTCCGACAGTAGCCAATTTTGGCAAAAAGGTATCGATACGCCTCAATGGGTATCGATACTCTATGACGATTTTCAATAAATTTGGCTTGGAACACTTAGAAAATATTTTGAGTTTGAGTTTTACAAATCAGTTTTAAAGTGTTGGTGTTTCAAAACTTGTTAAGAGACTTGTAAAAACAATTTTAAGTTTTTCAAATTGATCCTTAAAGATCTAGTTATATCAAAATCAAACATAGGTTTTACAGGTTTCAAGCGATTCACAATAATCTTTGTTATTGCTTTATATAGTCTAGAACACTTGAAGAAGTTAAGAGACAACATCCAAGCAATATGGTCAAGAGAATTAGAGTATAAATCTTTATTTTACTATTCTCTTGTACATAGTCTTTAGAGAGAGCTTAATTGTAAATCCTTTGTTCTCGTGTGAGCTTAAATTTGTGTAAACACCCACCTTGTGAGGTATTAAGTTTACAAAACAAATCCCTTGTAAAAGGAGAGGTTCTAGTTTAACCTTGAAAGAAAAACTAGAGTTGGTTCTATCTTAGCCAAGTCCAAAAGATAGGGTTGTAATGGTTTCTTCCTAAACTGATAAAAGGGGACGAATTCATTGTTTGTGAATTGAGAAATCCTTAGTGGTGTGCTAAGGTAGTGAATGTAGATGCTTAGTTAATAGCCCGAACCACTATAAAATCATTGTGTCACTTGTCTACCTTCATTTCAATTTTATCCAATTCAACCACCAAATATTTACAACCCTCCTTGATGGTTTCGGTGATCGATTCGAGCGTGCTATAAATCCAACATTGCCAATGAAGACATGGAGGTAGATTGGAGACAAAAACGGTATATGTGTTTTGGTTTTGAGCTTGTTCTCTGTTTGAGCTAACCCAACCTCTCCCTCCCTCTCTTAATACACCCTCACATCGCCCCATGTATTATGTTCGTAATACTTTTGCATTCAGATTAATGTTATACATATACATATACATATATATCTTTTTTTCATATAAAACGCTTATTCAGATATGAGTACGAAGGTATGATCCTCTTAATATATTGAGCCTTACTTCTTGAATATATCTGAACTTATTTCGACATGGAGAAAAGATCTTCCTAATACCTCCTCAATCTTGTAGAATGTTGCACATTCACACACGCACACACACGTATAGAGGGGGGGGGGGGGGTTAATTGCAGATGATACAATCGAACTTGAGTTCTTTAAAAAGAACATCATCCTTTTAGTCCCCTCCTAGTTTTAAACTAGACAAATTAAGTCTCTCCTTTTGTTTTGGATTTAGTTGCTTTTTAGGCATTCTTAGTTTGCAACCAAGTAAATTAAATCTTTGCCCCAAATGTTTTAGGTTCAATTGCTTTTTGGTCCCTCTTAATTTGAAACTAGGAAAATAAGGTCATGGCCTACCATTTTTCTATTTAAATAATTTTAGGTCCTTATCGGTTTCAAAATTAAACAGTTTAGACCATAACTCTTGAAGTTTCATCCTGATTTTGTTTCTGTTCAAATATACGCAAATCTCGGAAAAAATAAATTTATCCATTTTCAACATCCATGCATAATATTTATATTGATTCCTACTTTTTGCATAAAAAATCCAATGGCTGCTATCTAATTCCATCTTTTCATTTTTCTTGAAATACACGTATTTGACATTCGGATACGAAAATATAATCCTCCGCATACATAAAAATCTTTGAAAAATATCGAATATACTCTATATCCGACATCCATAAATTATAAAAGTGTGTATGAATAAATCATTCATATGTTTTGTTGATCAATGTGTCAGGAATTGGAAGGAAGGCGATGATAAACAAAATAAAGATATGAATTTCCACAAATTTGTCAATTTCTTTAGAGAATATGAAATCATGGAATATTAATCTTTCACACAATAATTAATATAATTAGGATCTCAAATTTCCCTCTCATTTATCCCTTGTCTGTAGTTTGTAGAGCTCTTAACAAATTTCTGTCATCTTATGAATGATGATTTGTTTTACTGCTGCATCTAACATTTTTTAAGATTACCATAATATTGTTACTGCAGTCGTAATTTGAAAACACAATGATTTTTTTAAAAAATTATAGTGTAATGTCTGCAACTACACGACATTGTTACTGTAATCGTAATTTAAAAATTATTTTTTTTAAATTATGGTGTAATATCCACAACTATGACATCACGACTACAATTTAGTACTATGCCAAGACCTGGTAATTTTAGACATTACTTAAAAAATGATAACTGATAATGTTATATTACTTTATAAATTCGTTTGATTAGAATCTAAAATAAAATTTAGAAATAAAGATGTTTGTGGGTCTGACTAGCGCAAATAAAAAAATTAATTTTTTTTACGTTTTAGAATAATAAAGCAAGAAAAAAAATTCCATGCATCGCCATCTTAATTTTAGCGTTTATGTATTTATTTAGGTTTATATAAGTGATTTAATTTTAGGGTTTATAGATTTAATTTAGATTTAGGGGTTTATAATTTAAGGGTTGTGGTTATAATTTAGGGCTAAAATTCAAGCATTAGAGGTTAGAGTTTAGATTCTACTTTCTAGGATAATATGTTAAGGATTTAAGTTTTCTCTAAATTCTAACCTCAACCTCTAAATTATAAACCCTTAAAACTAAACTCATAAACCTTAAATAAAATCACTAACTACGCTTGTAAAAAAACTTTTTATTTTCAATACCGGTTATAAAACACTAGAAATATAACTTTGTATTTAATAGAAGGGTAAACTATATTAATGACCACCGAATTATAGGGTTAGTGTCGATTTGACCACTATATTTTCAATTGTGTTAAAGATACCATATAACTATTTAATTGGTTCCAATGTAGCCACCTGCCGTTAAAATAATTGGTATAATTACATATTTAGTCCTCTTTATTTATACAATCATTCAATTTAGTCCTAATTTTAATCTAATAAAATAAATTATTATTCAATTAGGTGGTGACACGTGTCAACCTCATTTAATATTTCCCGCTAAGCGAGAATCATACCACTAGACCAAATGCCCTGTTTGGTTTCATCCTTCGTAAGTGTTTCTAAAACAAAAATAATATTTCCCGCTCAACGTCTCAAACCCCATTTAAATTTTCCCAACAGCTGATATCATTTGATCACGGTAAAAACCCCAACACTACTTGTGCGGAGAATGGAGGCAGTTCTAGACGGGATCATCACATGAGAAGACTCCTTCCATATTCATGCCAGGAGGCAGTTCTAGGCAAGGTCAAGGTTGACAATGCCAGAGTAAAATCAACCAACAGCATCAGAGATGTTTGATTCTTTTGTTGCATCGCAACCGCGGGGTATAAAAGTTCCACTGAGTCCAAGCACGTTTGCTGCTGCTTCCCCAAGTTGGTGTTGTATATCAGCAATGATTAAAATGGTGACAATATCAACATTGAATCAAATTCAATACTTGATTTATGGTTCACAACACTTCATCATAAAAACTATACTCCATATAAGTTAAACAGGTAAGATTCTTTATTTTTAAATTAATTTCAATGTTTCCCCACCTTTTGTTTTTATAATTGTAATATTTATATAATTATCCAATTAAGTTTTTAATTCTAAATAGTCAACACTTTTTTATTATTATTTTGTAGTGAGAAATTTTAAAATTCCACGTAAATCTTGGTTTAATGTGTAATTCGGCATATGAACTTTAGTTTTGTGTAATTTTACATGTTAATTTTTTATTTTATTTAATTCAATTATCACTAATCACTAATACTATTTATTGATGTAGCATCATTTTGTGTTTCTATATTACACATATAAATACTTATATTTGTCCAATGTAAAAATAATTTGATGTATTTATAAGTATTTATACTTGAATTGAAATAAAAGTCTTCATGTGTATATTGAATCAAAATCCATGTGTATAATTATAGCAAATCAAATTCACGTATAGAAATAAAAATTAACCCTATATAAATGAATAGTTCTTTAGAATAAATAGTTTTTATACAATATTTAAACTATCCAAATCTCTTTTTCATCCACAAATCACTAGACATTATATGCTTAATTACACTTAAACTCTTATTTTTTATGCATATTATAACAACAACAATACTAATCGAATTAAGGCTACTAACTATTATTCTCTATGATTCGTGCAATCTATAATTTATTCTAAAAGTTTACGAGATGATTGAGCAAGCACATTTGACCGGTTGGCCAAGCTACTCATTGTTGTTCCCTCGTATTCCCTTAAGACATGGGTTCTAGACCCACTAGGAGCACTCCTTTCGTCCCTTAGAGTCCTCTTTCTCCTCTCCTCTAGGTAGGATTAAAATTAATTTTTTTGAAGTCTACAAAATAATTAAAAAGAAAAATTGTATCAAGAATTATGTAAAAAATAAGAGATTGAATAAGTAGGCATAATTTTTTTTAAAATAAAATACATGAGAATCAATATCTAAATTTTAGTCGTCGTTATGATTATATTTGATTTATTTTATATTTTCACTGTTTAATTCAATCAAACACATTTTGACTTCTGAATAGTTTAACGTTAAGTTATCCTCGAAAGGTTAATGTTCTGGAAATTATGATGTTTTATTCTAAAGTTACCAGCAATGGGCGTTTGGTCTAGTGGTATGATTCTCGCTTTGGGTGCAAGAGGTCCTGAGTTCGATTCTCGGAACGCCCCTTACATATTTTAATTTCTTTTTTAAGTTCTCTTGGAGGCTTCAGAAGGAGACACGTGTCGACAAAAAAATGTGTGAAAAAATAACTCAATAATTAGGGGCATTCCGAGAATTGAACTCGGGACCTCTCGCACCCTAAGCGAGAATCATACCACTAGACCAAATGCCCTGGTTGACAGATTATTTCATACGTACTTACAAAACAATATACACATGTTTCCCGCTCGACCCCATTTTAGTTTTCCCAGAAACTTATCATTGATCACTGTGAAAACCTCTGCCATATCTAACCATTGATTGTTTATCACTATGATCGACCCCTATTTTGCTAAATGAAGCACCCTTTGCCATGTCTTTCGGTTTGTTTCGATAATTCCCTGTTATTTTATAAATGCTCTGAGCAAGTGAAGCTCCATATTTGCTGTTTCTGCACCCACTAGTCCATCACTATTCAGTCTAGATAGTTGCAAAAGATTCTCATCCCCACTATTTGGAATTACAGTAAAATCTTAACTAAGTTATCATAAATTCCATGTTCGAAATATATCTATATATCACACACACACACATTAAAAGAGATCAAAGATGAAATTGGTGCTGTCCCAAACACTGTCATGGCAACATTCCTAGAAACAGAACAAAGAACAATTGAACATGACTGCATCATATGAAAAACTAGGCCTAATGTCATAAAACAAAACCAACTAAAGAAAAAGCAGAGTGTTGCTGTTCACTCGGTCACCAGCTTTGGTTTTCACTGATCTGATGGAACCTCGGTTGAAACCATGCACCTTGTTTCTGCAAAACCCTATTGTTTTCCTAAGGTACCATCTTGTTTATACGAGCATTGTCACACGATACAATCGTCCCGCAGATCGAAACTTGAGACATATCCTCCAATGCCAACCGTTCCTTCAGTTCATTCATTTGATTCGTCTCCTCCTCGTTGTCGAATCTAAAAATGATGCCCTCGTCATCCGTTTCCGGCTTCACATACCGTGTTTCCGCGAGGCGCAACTCCGGTTGATCGATTGAATAATACACCATCAAATTGGTGTTGTCGAAGAAGTACAAACCCCTTTTATGGTAAGCAGCGTAGCGGATTCTCTTGGGATACTTAGATTTGAGGTTGTGCTCGGTCCAAGAAGTGGCCCCACGGCGGAACGCATAGAATTTGATCTCGATTTTGGTTCGACTAATGACTCCCACGACACAGTCTTCCGACGTCGGCGGAGCCGAAAGGATTGCTACGTGGTTGGAGATTACAGTGTGAGGGAATGTCCACGGAATGTCGATCTTTGCACGGGACAAAGGGCAGAAAAAGAACATTGAACCTTCGCAGAATAGTATGAGCCACCCTTCACACGATGCCAGGCATTTTGTTCCCGTCAGTTCTCGAAGATCAATGGTGTACTTTTTAATAAATCTAATAAAAATAGATAAATCCCTCAAATAAGGTGGTGACATGTGTCACCACCTAATTGAATAATTAATTTATTTTATTAGATTAAAATTAGGATTAAATTGAATGATTGTATAAATAAAGAGGACTAAATATGTAATTATACCAATTATTCGTTTTTTTAACGGCAGATGGCTATATTGAAACCAATTAAATAGTTATGTGGTATATTTAACACAATTGAAAATATAGTGGTCAAATCGACACTAACTCCATAATTCGGTGGTCATTAGTATAGTTTACCCTTAATAGAAAAATCTTGGACTATTTTTTCAATTTACCCTAATAAATGTTCTTTTTGCTTTTAAGAGAGCCCACGAGCAATTCTCCATTCGCAGTGACGGCTATCAAAATTTGGAAAATTTTATACTAAAAAAGCCAAACAAAACAAACAGTGAAAACCCCAAAAATCCCAGTTCACAACTGAGCCAAAAATACAGCAAAGCACACCCAAAAATACCAAAAACACACAGCGGAGAAAAAGCTTCCCTCAAATCTTTGTTTCTAAAGGTAATAACTTTTCTTCTCTTTCTCTGAATACCCATCTCAAATTTCTTCATATATCTGCTGTTTTTCTTTTCTGGGTTTTATTTGTCTGGTTTACTTTTAGATTATCCAAATGTTTTAGTGGTGCAGATCTTGAGGCAGTGAAGGCTATTTTAGGATCTATATAAAAAGTTCATTTTTTTAAGTTTCTTTTGGGGTTTTAGGGGGTTTCAGCAATGACATCTCCTTATCCCATTCCAGTTACTGCTACTCAGGTACTTAACAACCCCCCTCCTTTCATTGCATTTTTTATCTGGTTCTTTAAAAAAAGTTTTGTTTTTTATTGTTTTTTTGAAATGTATAGTTGAAATGAAGGTAAATAAAATCTGGGTTGTTTTTGTTGTTGTTCATTATGTTGTTGTTTTTTCAGGTGGGAACATATTTTGTTGGTCAGTATTATCAGGTACTTCAACAGCAGCCACACTTGGTGCACCAGTTCTACAGTGATTCCAGTACCTTGGTTCGCGTCGATGGCAATAACAGGCAAACTGCTGCCGGAATGCTGGTATTTCTCTAGCTTATTGAGTTTGCGGAGTATAATCTTTGACGTAACTAAGTTATTTTGATGCCCTTTTGTTGCATTTTTTATGGAGTATGGTCATGTATCCAGTTAGAGGATTAGTTTGATATTCACAAAATTTTAGTTCATAAAATGTATTTAGCGTCCGTTCTCGGTATGTCAATAATTGTATATCGATCAAAAGTTGGCGTTACGAACTTACAAATCGTTGTTTGGGGATAGTGCTGTCATTCATGTTGTGTCGTCACCAATTATCTTCATATTATATGTGCTTAGCTATTTAAAATTCGTTTTTCCGTTCAATTATGCTTGCGTAAATTTACTTTCATTGTACATAACAACAACCACCAATTTTCATTTATGGTCTATTTCCCCATTTAGTGCTGGTTTTTATTGTTTATTTATGCATTGAATGAATGGAACTATATGCTTATTATTTCCTTTTTTTTTCTTATTTTCATTTTGTAGCAAATCCATGCTCTTGTTATGTCGCTTAATTTCACCGGGATTGAGATAAAGACAGCGTATTCCCTAGAATCGTGGAACAGCGGTGTTCTGGTGATGGTTTCCGGTACAGTGCAAGTGAAGGATTTCAATTCCAGGAGGAAATTTGTGCAAACATTCTTCCTTGCACCACAAGATAAAGGCTATTTTCTTCTAAATGACATCTTTCACTACATTGACGAGGAACAAATTCACCAACACCCTGCAGTCCTATTAGCCCAGCACAATCTTGATCTCAAACTCAATGCTTTCGTAACAAATCCTGAACTAGGTATTTCTCGTCTAATTCATAATCTGAAATTTATGGTTCATTGGTTCCTCACAAGTCTACCAGATATGACTTTTCCTTCCGAAATTTATTGAACTACAAGTACAATTCAGCTTGCATTTCTTTAATTGTACTTACCATCTTAGAGAAAGTACTATTTTCACGATGGCTTTGAACTGGAATCATAGGTTATTAATTTCAGATTTCTTTTCAAATCTGATTATAAAGTGATTCTGTAATGTGTCTAAGCATTATTGTCGTTCTGATAATAAATTTGCCCTAAAAATTAGTATAGCATGGAGACTAGGATACTGTAGATGTTTTTGCTGATAACTTTAATTCTCGTCGTAGTGCCAAGCTATATGCTGGGAGGAGATATCCATGAACGGGAGCTTTTGGTTCCCGTCAATGCCAATGAAAACGGTCTCATTGACAAGTATAGCTTCCCGGAGCAACAACTACAGCAAGCTCCGGAATCTGAAAGTATTGTGGAGAACAGTTGTGTGCACGAGTCCAACGGTTCGTTTCTGCATACAGTGAATACTGTCCTAGAGCATGTGCCTCCTGCTGTTGAGGAACCTGTTGGGGAACCCCAAAAGCAAACCTATGCCTCTATTGTATGTTTTACGAGTGGTGGTTAATTTTATTTAATTCATATGTTTATACACACAAAATATGTGTTTGTTGAGTTAAAAATTCTCTTCTTTTCGCATTACTGATTTTATTTTATTTTTTGTTTACTGCATGTGATTGTCTAAGTTACGGGTTGCTAAAGGACAGCCTGCACCATCAGTCGTTCCTCAGGTTTCTGTTAACATGAACACACCACCTGTTTCTGATTCGGAGCATGATACTACTCACACCGCTCAGCAACCCGTTTTCTCCTCTAATGCAGTTGAAGTGTCCAGCACTGATATCGTTGATGAAATTTCACCTGCAGAATATGAAGGTAAAAAAGCTTATGTTTAACCATTTTACTCTATGGGATGGTGGCATGTATGAAATGTAAATTCCCTAGAAACTGTACAAGATTTTGTTGTTGCAAATCTCGAAACATTCATCGTGTTTACATCTTTAGAAAGGCAATTGCTGGCTAGAATTTCGAAGCTAAATTTTGCTGCTCGTTTGTTTTAGGTGAAGTCAAATCTGTTTATGTAAGGAACTTGCCCACTACTGTGTCTGAGTCTGAAATTGTGGAGGAATTCAAGAAATTTGGTGAGATCAGTCCTGATGGAGTGGTGATCCGTAGTCGCATGGTTAACTTTCTAGCTTCTTCCTTGGTCCAATTATGGTACCTTGATTTTAATGCTAAACTATTCCTTTTGTGTGCAGGATGTCGGCATCTGTTATGCATTTGTTGAATTTGAAGATATGACAAGTGTTCATAATGCCGTCATGGTCTGGATTTACTTCCATAAAGGAAACATTTTTCTCGTTTTAGTATCTAACCTTTTTTTTCCACCAAAGAACCCTAAGCATAGTTTTAGTTAATTTTCCGTGTTTCTGTATCTTGCTCCTATTTTTCTTCTCTACATACATAATTCCTTTAAAATTTTCTCTGATGAAAATTGATTGGTCATCGTCCTTCCCTTTTTCTTCATCCTGCCGGCCAAGCACACTGTTAGCCCTGTAATTCTTATTTTTCATGTTGGACTTTTATCTTGATTGACATCGTATGCTAATTTAATTAAATCTTATGTAGGCGGGAAGTGCACAGGTTGCCGGACAACAAGTGTACATCGAAGAGCGGAGACCAAACAGCTATATACCATCTCGAGGAGGAAGTATGTATATATTTACCTTTTCTTTTAATGGATGCAATTCTTTCCTACCAGGATACGTTTTATTGTGTAGCAAAACATTGTCTAAAACGGGCATCGTACAACCTCTGTTATAGCCGTGTTAACAGGTGGGCAGTTCTCACCGGGTCAGCATCTGTGGTGTGTGTGTGTATATTATATATACCGAAAACGAAGTGATTTTTTCTGTATTGCTGTGAAAATATTTGATACTATTTGTTCCATAATGACAAATATGACATCCAGAACATCTGTTTTCTATTCTTATCGAAGTGTTTAAATGTTCCGGACAGGGAGGGGTAGAGGCCGAGGCCGAGGCGGCTATCCAACGGAAGCTTCAAGGGGGCGTTTTGGTGGTCGAAGTTATGGCAGGGGCGGTGCCTACGATGGGAACAATCAAGACTACACTCGATCAAGAGGAAATGGATTTTACAGGCCGACTCCTCGCCAAGATCGAGTCTTGTCCGGGCATTAAGTATCAAGAAATGGACAAACTTCATAGATTCACAGCATCTTTTATATCTTCTAAAGGATGAAAACATTTTGTTTCAGCCACCATAATCAGCAAATATATAGATTTTGTTAGATTCAACAATATATATAAATGAGATGTTTTCATTTGAATAGGATTTGCACTATTTTTGGAAGGGTTTGTAATTTGGATCATACTTCAAAAAAAATTTCTTACAATATTTAATAGGTAATATATTTGCAGTTTTGGGGCTCAATTTTGCTCTTTCTTTTAGGGGTGAGCAGAACTCGACTCGAAAAAACCGAATAACTCGACTCGACTCGAGGCAAAAATACTCGACTCGTCTTGACTCGACTTGAAATTTCATAAATTCGAATAACTCGAAAAAATTTCAAATAAAGTTTGAGTTGTAAAATGGAAGTTCGAATAACTCGAATAACTTGAAATTTTTAGTGATTAATGAATTTATTTTTAAGTTTGAGACGAGTCCCTCTATTTTTTATGATATATACATACTGATATATAAAAATATGAAAAAATATTGTCACATGTGAAAAAATATGATTAGAGAAAGGAGTTTAAATTAGAATCAAACCCTACTATAACATGATAAATAATTACAGTTAAATTTTTATAGGAACTCGAAAACTCGACTCGAATCGAAAAAATTTTAAATAAAGTTTGAGTTGTAAAATATGACTCGTCAACTCGAATAACTCGAAATTTTTTGACTCGACTCGATCGAACGCTCACCCCTACTTTCTTTTACTTGGGGATGCCTTAAAAAAGATTGGTCTATTTTTCAATATAACATAGAAGTTTGATCTTCTCTCTTTTACTGGATTTTATTTTGTGTAATTATATACTTGAAACTTTAATTTTGGTTCAATTGTACCTATAAAATTTTGATTTTAATTCAATTATTTATTTTTTTGAATATGTTGGTGTGATGCAAGAGGTAAGTACTTGTTTAACTTTTTTAATCTTTTCAAAGACGACACATACATCATACATTATTGGTGTTCAAACCCGAGTCCCAAAAAATGATGAACATCTACCTTTACCACCAGCAATGTCACCAATTTTTTTTTTAATTTCACCAATTTAGTTTTAATCTCTTAAATTGTATCAATTTTGTTTTTGACTGTGATTGACAGATAAAGCCGATAAGTTCTATGTAAGTGGTCACTATATGCTTACACTCTAGTCGTTAACATCAATTGTCTTGTCACGTAGACGAAGGCAGTCAGTTTTGATAAAGTTATAATACAAAGGAAGAGTTCTAAAATCAATTAATTATTTTAAATTATGTTTATATTTTAAAAAAATACACGTTAATTATATTGTCACGTCATTAAAATTGGCCTATCACCATCTTATTAGAAGACATTAATTTATTAAAAAATAACATTTGTAGTTGCTAACGTTGTTAATTATTTAACGACAACGTGTTTGACATGACAAAGGGCGACTGGTGATAACTATTCTGTTAGTCAACAACAGTAAAATAATGAGATTGATGCAATTCAAGAGTTTAAGGGCTAAAGTGATGAAATTAAAAAAAAAGTGACAAAATTGTTGATTTAGAATTACTACAGGGATAAAACTACCCTTTAAATAAAACATATACTATTATTCGACAAAATTGGTGAGATATTGTATCAAAAAAATATTTTAAAATCTAACGCATAGTTAAAATTATTTCAAGAACTAGGGTGTTTTCAATAGTGAGGTTGGATTATTTTCTAACCGACCTCATAAAATTAAAAAAAAATTAAAAAAAGTTGAAGACCCCTTACTTTCTATCCGACCTCATGGTCGAATATGATAAAAAAATCTTTGAGATTCCATTGCTTTCTATCCAACCTCATGGTCGAAAATAAAAAAAATAATAAGGGTTGGTTAATTTATGTATGACCTCATATTTAAAATAATAAAAAAATAATGAGGGCGGGTTGCTTTGGTTCCGATCTCATATTGCCAGGAGGTAAAGACTGCATACTTGCAGTCCTACCTCATAGGCATCAGATAGAGCATTGCAGTGTGAATGACCAGTGATAAAAAAAAAAGGTAGTGTGACTGACCAGTGATAAAAAAAGTAATATTGTGTGATTGAATTGCAGTATTGATTTTTTCGGAAATATGTTTGATTCGAATGATTGAATAGATTGGGTAGTGATAAGTCATTTCTATCCGGAAAAATGTTTTAGAGTTATTGAATAGATTGTAGGGGAATTGAATTTAAATTTTAAATAATTATTAAATAATCTGTAAGGGTAAATAACGAAAAAAATTGGTATTATTTTGCATGTTGTGTTTTTGTGATAAATAAGTGAGTTAAAGGTAAAAGTTTAGAAAACGTTGAGTGAAGAAGGAGAAGAAGAAAGTGGAGGAAAAATTTTTGAAGAAATTTTTAGTAAGTTGATTTTTACATTTTGTTTTAAATATGTAGATTGTTTTTTTTATTTTGTTGTTTAGGTAAAAAATTCGTAACAATAAAATATAACATTTTGATAATTTTGATTTTTTTTAATTTGATTCAAATATATACATATATATGATTTTGAACGTGCAGAGACAATGAGCAACGTGATTGTGGTCGTTATTCATTACGGTGGAGAAATTGTGAAAACTGATATCGGTGTCGTATTTGACTCGAAAAACACTACAAAGATGAAGCTTGAAAAGAACATTTCCCTTCGAGAGCTAAAGCAAGACATAGAAAGAAAAATAGGAGATGAGATTGTTCGTTTGTGGTACCGGTGGATAACCTCTGATGATCCAGTCAAATATTCTGCAATAGCTCTTAAAGATGATGATGATGTTGGACTCATGATTGCAGAGCATGATTCAATACGCATTCAAAGTGTGGAGATATGACGACTCGAGCCCATCCAGAAATGTAAATAAAAGTTCTTCTCAAATGGGTTTCGGTAGTGCGGTTGAGGATCAACCATATAGGTTTGGAGACGGTTTTGTTGCTCTGTTGGAAAGTGGGACATCGAATGTATTTCATCCATATGCCGGACCTTCGACGTTCCCAATGGTTGAGCCGATAATTGATCTGAGTGTTGGCATTGACGTTGAAAATTTTCAAGGCCGATGAGGAGAAACGCTTGCTGATTCCCATGAAGATGAAGATGAAGAAATTGGAGATCCCGATTTGAGTGGTGATGACCTTGATGATGAGCCTATTTTTTGTGGTGGAGAGTTCATGTGGGGTGGGGATGACATCACATGATACGAACCTCATGCTCATATGAACCTAATAGATTACAATATGATAAGGGCACCTGAATACCCAATCATGCCACAAGTATGTTCGGATTCCTCTGATGAATTCTCGATTCGGATGCAATTTAAAGACAAGAAAGAAGCTACATTGACAATTAAAGAGTATTCCATCAGAAAGTATGTAGACTTTACTGTTAAAAAAGTCAATCTGAGAACTATGTTTGTCAAATGTGTTAAATATTAACAAGGTTGTAATTGGAAGATTCGAGTGCCTAAACTTCAGAGGAGAACTGCTTGGGAGATTACAAAGTACAATGGTGGACACACTTGCTTACGAAATTCAATCAACCAAGATCATCATAAGTTGAACTCCGATGTAATATCTCGCCACGTGAAGATGTTGGTTGAAGCAAATCATAGCGTTATTGTTTCAACGATTATGGCAATTGTGAAGCAACAATTTGAATACCAAATATAATATGGCAAGGGTTGGTATGCAAGGGATAAGGCGCTTAAAAAGGTGTACGATAATTATGAGAAGTCGTTGTAACGGGGTTTTTTTTTCCACATAAATCAAGTTCCCGCTACTTTTGAAAAAAATGTTCGATTTGATTTAAAAAGGGGGAATTTAAAAATTGGCTCGGGTTTTGGAAAGAAAACCTTTTAAAAAATCTTTTTCTCGGTTTGGAGTCGCCACCGGCCACTATGGTAGGCCAAACACCGTAAGAAAACAAAGCCAGAGATTCTTTTGAAAGGGTTCGGGAGTTGGTTACGTGTGGGGTAGGGTTAGCGTCCCCATCACGCCCGGAGATCGGTACCAAAACAATTGTTGCTTTTAATTGATGGAAATTACTCGAAATTTAAAACGGATTTAATTAGCGGTTCTAGATTGAAAATTAGGCTTTAATCACGAGCTTTTTCAAATTGGTGGTATCGAATTAATTAAGCATTTAATTAAAAAGGATGACGGTACACCGGACCAAAGACTAAACCGACATCATATAAGACTGACTGCCGTGTTAGTTTAAGGTTCGGATCCCGTACGTCACCTTTATGCATGATGCAAGCAGATAAATATGGTGTTATGGTCTTGTCCGTTTTAATCTCGAATTTACCTTTAGACGATTCGAATTAATCCGAATATTCGCGGGACATCCAATAAGCTAGGTATGTCGACCCGAATACGCGAATTAATAGGTATCTCCGTTTCATAATTAAAAATGAATTAATTTAAAAATGCTAAAAGTCACATGAATGACAATAAAAATGCATGTCACAAATATATTCGAACGATATTAAAAAGCATACAACAAATATATATTCGAATGGCATTGAAATAAATAGGCATGCAATATCAAAAAAACATATATGCATATATTAACATGAATAATATAACAAAACAGAAACTCGATGCAAAACATATAAAAATGCAACATGCATGAACAATAATATCAATAGTGCAAAATAAATGAAATGCCAACTGGTAGGGACTGAAAATGTAAATTACCCATTGAAGAAAAAACTAACTAAAAAGCAATACGGGACTCGATTAAAAAGACTCGAAAAACCAAAGGGACCAAATCTGTAAAAAGCCCATTTAAAGGAAACAATTAAAACTGAAATATGGACGAGATTGAAAACGCGGAAAAACCTACAGGGGCTAAAAGGGGGATTTTACCATCCGAAATTCGATTTAAACGAAGACGGTGGCTAAATTGAAAATATTTGGAAAACCACGAGGACTGCGGAAGGGGTTTCAAAACACGGAAGCCCTCTCCGCGCAATTAAAGTGACGCGGGAGGGCTTAAAATGCGATTAGACCAAAATTAAAACCCGAAAAACATTATATAACCCGTAAAAAAAATAAATCGAACCCTTTTCATTTTTTAAAACCCTAACAGACCAAATGTTCTCCTCCTCTTCTCTCGGTTTGCTCCGGCGCCGCATAGGGGTTCCGGTCGCCGTTGCCGGCGCCGGAACCCTACAAAATCCTTTTCCGAGCCAAAAACCAGGAAAACCCTTTCTTTTTCTTGAAATCAAAGCCGTTCCTGTTTTTCTTTTGTTTAAAACCCAAAACCGAAACTAAAAAAGACCACAAACTTACCCCTTTCGCATCACCGGCTCACCATGCATGGCTTCCGAGGGAGCCAGAAGGCTTATCGCCGGCAACGGGAAATGGGGAAGAAGAAAGAAACGACGAGGGTAAGACCTTAACCCCTCTCTTGTTTTATTTTGTTCTTTTTACAATTCGAAACTGAAAGAATAAAAGGATGATACCTTTGAATCTTTTTGTATTGATTTCTGCAATTCCGATTACAAGTCTCTCTGATAACTCTCTCAAAAAATCCTCTCTCTCATTACATTTGGTTTCGGGTATTTATAGCCCGAAAAATCCTATTTTTCCATGTTCTAAAATGCGTATAATTGCTGGAAAATGCTGTTGGGTTGTTGATGATTTTGGCTGTATTCATGTCTGTGATTTGCGGTTGTTGCCTCTGCCATTTCTGTTTCTTCTTTTCTTTTGCGTTTTTGCAATTTTCTGACGCCTTTGTTTGTTGCATGTGGCTGCTGGAGGAGGGGACCATAGAGAGCATCCAACGGCCGTGGATCGATCCTGAGTGACCGAGTGTCATCGGCACGCGCGCGTAGGGCATCCGAGCGGTCGCGCGTGAGGTCGTGGGAGCTGGACGGTTTTGCGTGGATCATACGCGTGAGCCGTGGCAGAGGGAGGGCTTCAGTTTGGGCCGTCAGATCTGATTAGATCTGACGGCTGGGATCATGCGGCGCTGGAGCTCGAGAGACGCTCCTTTAGGGTTTCGCTGAGACACCATCTGGACCGTTAGATCTATCCCAGATCTAACGGTCGAAACGGGGAGGCGGCTGTAAAAAAGAAGATGGGTATTAGGGTTTTTGTTTTAGCAGATTAGGTTTTTTTTGGATTATTCGGGCCCGAACTGGGCTTTGTTATTGTAATGGACTTTAAATAATATACTGGACTTTATTTGATGTATGGATTTATTTATTTAATTTGGGCTTTCATTACTTAATATATTTATATATATATTTTTTTCAGACTCGATCCAATATAATATGATAGTATTAATATGCAGTAATATGAATAACTTATATAATACTAATAGTAGCATGAATAATATGTTATATGATAATGCAAATCAGTATAGTCAATTGAAATGATGAGTATATATGATAATTAGTAATAGTAGTTAATATAATAGGATACTAATAAATAGTAAGTACCAGTAAATGAATATAATGGGTGATAATAAATATTAGTAATAACCATAATAACTAATAATAAAATTGGTAACAAAAATACAAGCAATGGTAAGGTAATGATAGTAATGGATAATACCTAGTAGTAATAATAGATAGTACATATACTATTTTTTCCTCTCTTTTTTCTTTTTTTCTTTTTAATATTAATACCTAAGCCCATTATTAAAGAAAAGAAGATAAAAATGGGTTTTGACACCCCGGACAAAATAGGTGATTACAGCTGCCCCCCTTTGCTTATACTTGTGAAACAAGGATAAAGCAAAGGCCATAAACACCAATTTTGTCCGACTTCCCTGTTTGGATTCCGAGTCACCATGCACTTGAACTTCTGGCGGTCCGGAAGTCGGTATGGGAAAATGCAACGATCGCGGAGGCTTGAAGTTTTTTCTCTCACTTCAACATTCTTCAACCCTTCGAGGTCTGAACATATAGACAAATATTCAAAAAGCTCCATTCTCCAAGTGCCCGAACGGATAGGCGGATTCTATTCTCGAAGAGCCTGAATAGATAGGCTGGTTTCATTCTCCAAGGGCCTGATCGGATAGGCGGGTTCCATTCTCCAAGAGCCTGAACGGATAGGCTGGTTTCATTCTTTGAGAGCCGGATCAGATAGGCGGGTTCCATTCTCCAAGGGCCTGATCGGATAGGCGGGTTCCATTCTCCAAGAGCCTGAACGGATAGGCTGGTTTCATTCTTCAAGGGCCTGATCAGATAGGCGGGTTCCATTCTCCAAGGGCCTGATCGGATAGGCGGGTTCCATTCTCCAAGAGCCTGAACGGATAGGCTGGTTTCATTCTTCAAGGGCCTGATCAGATAGGCGGGTTCCATTCTCCAAGGGCCTGATCGGATAGGCGGGTTCCATTCTCCAAGAGCCTGAACGGATAGGCGAGCTTCCTTGTATGAGAAAAGCTTTGATATTCCATTCTTCACGAGCCTGAACGGATAGGCGAGCTTCCTTGTATGAGAAAAGCTTTGATATTCCATTCTTCACGAGCCTGAACGGATAGGCGAGCTTCCTTGTATGAGAAAAGCTTTGATATTCCATTCTTCACGAGCCTGAACGGATAGGCGAGCTTCCTTGTATGAGAAAAGCTTTGATATTCCATTCTTCACGAGCCTGAACGGATAGGCGAGCTTCCTTGTATGAGAAAAACTTTGATATTCCATTCTTCACGAGCCTGAACGGATAGGCGAGCTTCCTTGTATGAGAAAAGCTTTGATATTCCATTCTTCACGAGCCTGAACGGATAGGCGAGCTTCCTTTTATGAGAAAAGCTTTGATATTCCATTCTTCACGAGCCTGAACGGATAGGCGAGCTTCCTTTTATGAGAAAAGCTTTGATATTCCATTCTTCACGAGCCTGAACGGATAGGCGAGCTTCCTTTTATGAGAAAAGCTTTGAAATATCTGTCAAAAATAGGTAAAAATGATATGATTATGTGAGTTAGCATGCCCCTAATCCTAGGGATGCCTAACTACAAGTGATGCATGAATTACGACATCAAAATGCTCGGATGCTTCTACTCTCCGAGTTGGTCAACCTCGACCTTCTTCTTGTCTTTTCTTCTTCTCAATTTCTTCGGGCTTTCTCATCTTTGCCAGATATCAATCTTTTGGTCTCTTCAAAAGACGACTGCTGACTTAGACCGGTCATAACACTTCTCATAGTGCTTGCTCTCAAAACATTGCCCCCTACTCAATCTGGGTGCTCAACTATTCTCTTCGTCTTAACATGACGACTTTTCTCTTTTCCTAACAGTAGGGGAAGTATATGCCCCCAAGCCCCTGAACTTTTCTCTTGAGTTCATTAAAGAGTGCTCGAACGCTTTCACTCTTTGGACTGGTCCATCTCAACCTTCTTCTTCTCTTTTAGCTTTCCTCCTTGCCAAATCTCGATCTTTTGATTTCTTCTCGAAAGATAACCACTGACTTTCACTGGTCATACTGGTCATAACACTTATCGTAGTGCTTGCTTTCAAAATATTGCCCCCTTTTCAAACTGGGTGCTGAATTATTTTCTTCGTCTTAACTTAATATGACGGCTTCATCTCTTCTCAACAACGGGGGAAACACATGCCCCCAAGTCCCTGAACTATTGCATGTAGGAACTGATTACAATCTTCACCATAGCCACTGACAAGCTGTCATTTGTATTCATGGCATTGCATTCTAGACTTTATCCCTGAAGCAAAGGGAAATTAATTTGTGTTCACAAAAAGATTTAGACTGCATCTTCTAATTTCAAAATAAGATGCATTTTCGAAAACTAGATTTTCTTTTCAAATCATGGATATATCAAGCTAGATCAAATACCCTGAATATCAAGTGCGCAGACGACACTGTTATGGCTTACCAATGATTGCCTCAAGCATCATGTGTCTAGGAGACCTCGAAAGCTAAGCTGATGTCTGAAAATGTGACATACTCTCCAAGTTATTTCGGCTTTTAATCAATTAGATTTATCTTCAATAGGCTTCGCCTTTATCAATTCATTACGATTTTGGGGAAGTCAACTCATCACATTCCTTTGGCTCGAGAATAAGGATGGAGCATACAACGATACCCCGAGTTACTCGGCATTGTCACGATTTTACCATCACTCATGTAGCTAAAGTGGATGGTGCATAGCAACCTTATTGGTCTTTTGCTACAGCGGAGTGCCCAAAAATTAGATTTATCTTTAATAGGCTTCGCCTTTATCAGTTCTTTATGATTGTGGGGAAGTCAACACATCACATTCCTTTGGCTCGAGAATAAAGATGGAGCATACAACGATACCCCGAGTTACTCGGCATTGTCAGGATTTTACCATCACTCATGTAGCTAAGGTGGATGGTGCATAGCAACCTTATTGGTCTTTTGCTACAGCGGAGTGCCCCACAAATTCCACATTTGTATCCGAAAATGCCTATTACCAGGCTTCGAACATTGTTAGGCTTAGTATTCTCGATTTTTTTTTTGGCACGGAAATTTTTCCGGTTATTCCTCCGAAGGTCATAATTCTATGTGTGTTTGATTAGGTGACCAAATTAACTTGGAGTGTAAGCCACATATTCATCATCTTCAAAGCCTTCGATTTCCACTAGACACAGGCGGCTCGAAGTCAACCTTTGGGGTCAAGGTCAATGCCCCTTGTGCAATTGATCTACGGGGACTCAATAGGCAAATATATACACAAAATGAAAAGGCAATTGAAACATAATGCATCCTTTCATTGAAACTGAATTTTTAGAAGTTTTGTAATTTTTTGTAATTTTTTTTCTTTACATCAATTCATTGACTCATTTATACACTCGTCAGTACTTTATCCTCAAAAGTTACTTATTTAAAAATAATATTATAAATATATTTCAGAAGTTTAGATGATATTTTTTATTAAATAACATTACAAATCTTACTTATGCATGTGAAAAATAATATGAAGAAATATATATATATATATATATCCATATCTTATATGAATAGAGAAAGTCGTTTAAATTGGAATCAAATCGTACTATAACATGATAAATAATTACAATTAAATTTGTATAGAAACTCGAAAACTCGACTCGACTCGAACTCGACTCGAATTTCATAAACTCGACTCGAATCGAAAAAAATTCAAATTAAGTTCAAGTCGTAAAATATGACGCGTCAACTCGAATAACTCGAAATTTTTTTACTCGACTCGCTCGAACGCTCACCCCTAATATCACATGCTCGATTACATAACATACCACAATAATTTATCATATGGTTGCATATAATTCAATCAATAACATAATTCAATTCAATTTCAGCATACTCAATCTCATGCTTAACAATTGAATTAATCAAGATCTCATGCTAATCCATACATAGCACTTTTAACTTATCAAAACGAAATCACAATTTCATCATAGGCATGTCATTCGAATGATCTCAAAATATCATCCAAAAATCAGAATTTTCCATTTCTTAATTCCATGTATTCGAATAGGGTCATTACCCAAATTTCACATAACCGAACTTATAAACAATTCATATGCTTCATATCATAATCGAA
The DNA here is from genome assembly GCA_958450335.1 of Hibiscus tridactylites. Lineage (NCBI taxonomy): Eukaryota > Viridiplantae > Streptophyta > Magnoliopsida > Malvales > Malvaceae > Hibiscus > Hibiscus tridactylites. Next base: position 21,520,949 of record OY288265.1, on the reverse strand, counting down.
AGGACCAATGTCCACATATCATAACATTTCATATCACATCATATCATGCTAAGTCACACAAGCAATTTATCCACTTCATAAGCTATATTTAACTTAGCAAGTTCCATTTAATTCATGTAATCATATCACATTATAATTCATTTTATTACTTTTTCTTTAATTTCATTGCCCAAGGTAGAATAGTCGTATCAGATATTCAAGCCATCGGAAGGGTAACATGTAACGCAAATAGTTGCTCGAAGCAACATCAAGAGTCGCACAAAGCAACATCAAGGGATGCCCATAGCATCATGTGTCTCGAACAACAATCAAGAACACATATCTTATAATCAAGATTACACAAAGTACTATCAAAGATTGCACAAAGCAATATCAAACGGTGAGCTCAGACTCTAGGCATGCCGTTCTTATCTAAAACTTCTAATCGACCGAGGGCGTATTCTTGTTAATTAATTAATTCGTTATCTCAATCAACATATACATTTTTCATAATTCAATTTGCATGCTCATTCGATCATATCATCATGCATGGCAACAACTTCATACATACATAATCACATGCATTTTAAGCATATATATATATATATATATATATATATATATATATATATCATAGGACAGTCCACATACTCATATTATCACGTATCATCAAGAATCCAATTCATGCATATTCATCATACAAATAATCATACAAATAATCACATGGGCAGTCCACATTTGCACATTTTCTAGCATTATCAAAATCCAATTCGAACATATAAATCATGGCAATTAACATTATATAAAGCAGCCCACATATTGCACACAATCAAATATAAATCACAAGTTTCAAATCATGCATCCAATTTCCTTTTTATCTCCTTCCCTTACTAAACACATTACCGAATATTAATTAGTCCAATTTCATGCATAGAAAACATAAATTATAGATAATAAAGTGGTTCGGACACTAGTCCCAACCCTAATACAAAATTACACTCACGAATTACACTCACGAATCCTTAAGCTTGATCTCGAATTGAGATGCCTTTGTTTCTTCCCTTCGAGTGATCGATCCTAGCTTCCTCCAAAGTTTCTTCGCAATTTCGATCTTAATTCTCAACATAAAATGAATTCACACTATATTAGGAAGCAATTCAATCATAATTACTTCTCAATTTCAAGCATGAATTCATATTTTCAAATCTGACTTTTCATTAAACTAGTTGGAGGACTAGTTAGCGTTTTGATCATATCTTTTTAATGACTAATCCAAAATTAACTTATCATATACCGTTGGAAATGTATTAAACTCAATTTTACACTCATGTGAACCTCATATTTTTATCTTATTCGAATCAATACAGTTTATTGCTTAATTACACTCCTTTCGGTAAATCTGGGCAGCCTGTACTGTCCAACTTTAAAAATTCATATCTCTTAATTTACATACTGAAATTGAGTTCAGTTTTCTCTCAATGATTCTAGACATATCAAAGTTTATACAGTAAAAATTTTAGCTTGAAATATTTTATATCCAATTTCTGGTGAATTTCCAAAGTTACTGTTTTTAAGTTACATACCACTTGACAGCTTTCTTAACTTACACTTTAACTTAAAATTCACCTAATCACATACTTAAATATAAAAATTCATTCATGGCATGACTTATACTATTCTTCCATGACATTTTACATTCCATATTAATTTTCAAACAATTAAGTACTCCACTTCACCGATTTTCCAGATCAGTCCCTAATCTCCATTAATTTCGATTACATGTCCATTTTTAGTTCTAATCAAAATTTCATCTTTTTAATCCATTTTTCCAGCAACCAATAGTCATCTATAACAAAATATTAATTTCTTCACAACTTTCTCCTAGTGAGAATTTTCTGATTTTAATCCCTAAGTATAGAAATTTTTCAAATATTCAAGACTTTACATTTTCTTTCAAAACAGCCCCCTTATGACTCTATTCATATTTTCTCAAGAAATTTTCAAAGATTTCATTAGTTCATCTTGTTATTTCCTTCAAGATTCATATAGTTTCATGCTCATACAAGTTTTAGGTTTGCATGCATGGTTTTAAATTCAACCGAATAGTTACGAGTAAGAAACTTACTTTTGATCTCCTTGACAACACTAGCTATCTTCTTCAAATTCCTAGCTTAAATCTTCCACCATGCAAGCAAAAATCTCACCATTTTAGCTCTCAAATTTTCAGACTTTTGAGCTTCTCTTTCCCCCCATTTTTCTCTCTACTTCACGGCAAATGAGAAGAAAAATGATGAAGGAAGACAAGCTTCCATAATCTAAGTGATTTGATGGCCTTAGTAATTACCTTAGTGTCATTTTGCCTATCTCTTTTATCTTTATTTTACTAAGGGCAGCCTTAAGGACATTTTATTTTTATCATGCAAATTTCAATATTTGTAAACCTTTTAATTTGGTCATCAATTTCCCTTGTTCCATGCTTTCTTGAATTTTCTCAATTTAATCTGATTTTCTCAAGGAAATGTAATATTACTTAATTTCTTTTTATTCTTTTAATATCATACCATCGATCTTGTTATCACTAACTCAAATTCACTAATTTACCAATTGGCTAAATTCCTTAATTCGAAACTAATTTTCTTTCTAATCCGAATTGGTGCACTAATTGCCCAATTAAGAAATTTAAGGACCAAATTGCATAATTCACTAAATTTACAAACTCAATTGCTTCTAAGAATAAATAAATAATTTAATTTTACGGCTTTAAATTCTAGGACGAAAATGTGGGTGTTACACTACCGCCTTTATTACACGCAATGGCATTTTTCATTATAGGGACCATGATCAAGTATAAAACATTGGATGCATGCAACCGAGAAGGTGAACTTCTTCAAGGGAAGAAAATATTCGACAAACTATTTTGGGTGTTCAAGTCATGTATTGATGGCTTTTCATATTGCAAATGAATGGTCCAAGTCGATGGTATGTGGTTGTACGAAAGATATAAACATGTACTGTTGATTGCCGTTACACAAGATGGTAGCGGAAATATCTTTCTGATTGCCTTCACAATTGTTGATAAAGAGTCAGGGAACTCTTGGAATTTTTTTGAGCAATTTACGTAAGCATGTTATCCAAGAACACAGAGTTTGCTTGATTTCTGATAGAGCAACGACCATTTTATCAACAATTGATCGACAGGCAGCGGATGGACACCTCCACACGTATATCCTGCGTACTGTGTGCGCCATATTGGCAAGAACACTATTGAAAGATAGAAAAAACCCACCTTCGCAGCGCAATTTTAAATATGGGTATGTAATTTTTCTTTTCTTGAACTTAATTAATTATATGTTATGATTTTTGTCGATGCTAACAACATATATTACAGAATAGACTACGAACCACTACAATCAAATTTTGAGCAGAAGTTGACAAATTTACGCATGGAATACGGCGAAGATGTTTGGGCGTGGACAAATAGTACAGAGAGCGAAAGATGGGCCCAATCGTATGATGAAGGTCAACGATACAGGCAAATGACAACCAACCTTGTAGAGTGCATAAATGGTGTATTAAAAGGAACACGCTATCTCTCAATAGTTAGCTTGGTGAGAGAGACATACTACAAGTTGGCTAAGGTTTGGTCCGATAAAGGGTCAAAAATTCAAGTTATGATAAATATGAGGCAAGTTTGGTGAGAAGATCTTGTGAAAAAGATGTAAAAGAACGTGAATTCGGAAAAATAGATGGTTGTTCACGGGTTCGACCTAAATGGACAGATTTTTGATGTTGTTGATTCCCTGCGCAATAACGAAGGAGGGCACCGCCAAACATTTCGAGTCAATTTTAGGCAAAGATGGTGTGACTGTGGTGAGTTCCGTGCATGGCGATATCCATGTAGGCATGCAACCGCGGTATGCATGTCTAAAGGGGTTGACTCGTACAACTTTGCGGATGAATGCTTTAACTTGCACATGATAATAAATATTTACAAATGTGAGTTTCCACCGATCGCGAATTTATAATATTGGCCACCACTGGAGCATAATGAATGGTTACCAAATTCGGCACTCCGTAGAGAATCAAAAGATAGACCTCCATGCCAGTATGGATCTTTATTACATGTAGGCAGATAACCAAAGAGATGTACGAAATGTAGGGGTACGAGACATTCCAAAAACAAATGTCCAAACCCGCGAAATTACATGACAATGCCTCAGTGATTTCATTCACTATTTGTGGACTAGTTTCATTTTTATGTTTGTATTCGAACGGACATTTTCTATTTGATTATGAGTACATTATTTGATGCATATCTTTATTTGTTAGTTAATGCATGTTCGGTTCGATGTTTATTTTGGTAATAAATTATATGCTCAATTTATTGAAATGTTTTTGGACTGAATTCAATTATTACAATTTTTTTAAAGAATATTCAAGAAATATTTCTAAAACAAATTCAAATAACTAATAATAATAGGCATCCACATATTATTTGTATTACATCTGTCGAAACCTTGTTGAGGTAATCACAGCAAAATTTTGCACATGATTCCTCTGTCTCCTTAACCAATGAACTCTCGTTTATCGGCATCCCGATTAGCATCACCATGTCTTCGAGCGTAATGATACATACTCCACACGACATGTGAAACATATGAGTCTCCGGTCTCCAGCGCTCAATTAGTGCGTTAATTAAACTGGGAATCAGCTTGTAGCCACGAATAAATGTGGCATGATAGAATCCTACATCTTTCAACCATTCAATTATATCATGGTGTAGATGATTACTCCTCGTGCTTAGGTGATGTTTAAAGGTTTCTTCGGTTGCTTGCATTAAATTAAAAAAATTGTTAATAATAACAAATAAGAAAATAAAATATTACTAATCTCAAATTAACTTCTTTAAAAATAATTTACCATACCATCGACCACAACAGTAGAGACATGCCGTTTTTGTAATCTCAACATAGGATTTGAATCGACCATCCTTCTAATAAAGCTACATAGAAGACAAGTAAAAAATTATTAGTAAAAACAAATAACACTAAATTTAATCGTAACTACTACTTTAAAAATTACTAAATATACAATTTTCATGATAAAAAAGAAGCCAACTTACTAGTTTACAAATTGACACAAAAATATTCAAACTAAATTTTTTTCAAATCTTCTTTCTTCTTCTTCTTCTTCTTCAAATTTCTTTAAAATAACAAAAAATGTTCGTATTATATTTAAAAGCAAAATATATAGATTTAAAAACTTACAATATTTTCTCTAAATTTTCTTCTTTCTTCTACTTCTTCACTCAGTTTCTTCACAAATTTTTTTATTTCTTCTATTTCTTCACCTAATTTCTTCACAAATTTTCTTCTAAAATTTCTTGCCCTCAACCCCTATTTAACAACTAAAAATTAAAACTTCAATCACTCAATTTACCACACTACCATTCAGTCAGTATAAATCACCACCCCATTCTCAGAAAAAATATCCCTACTTTTCAGATTTCAATGTTGCACTCATTTTTTTCACTTTTCAGTGACGTACGTGCTGTATAATTGAGTGTGCAAACCTGTGAACTCTCACAAATTTTTTCCTCATTTTTCAGTGTTGTACACATATTTTTCATGCATTTTTTTTTTATCCATGGTCTGCGGTGGCAGACCTATTAACTTGGATGACTTGTGTACAGACCCGTGAACCTTGGCTGGTCGCGTAGGCAGTGAGCATGAGGCCGTATTGAATGTAATGTGCCCTCACATTTTTTATTGTTGAGGTCGAATTGCAAGTAATGTGCCCTCGTTATTTTTTTATTGTTGGGGTCGGATTGCAAGTAATGTGCCCTCACCAATTTTTTTTGTTATGAGGTCAAATAAAAATCAATGTCCCCTCACATTTTTTTTTAATTTCTGATGAGCTTGGAATGAAAGGACCTTAAAATGTCATTGTAGAAAATGTCATAGATTCGAAAATAATTTTAGGAGTACTATAAATTTTAAAATAATTTTTTTGAGTACAATATTGCCCTGATTTGCCCTATTATTCGATTCGATTATTTATTTATTTATTCCCGAAAAAAGGCAGCTAAAATATAAAACTCCCATGCCCTAAATTTATAAAAATCATAAAAATAAAAATAGGACAAGCTTTGTTAATTGTTGTTGTATATTCTTACACCGCCTCCCATGGGAGTCAAAAAATAACAAACAACGGTTTCGTCTCTTTCACCACAAATCCCACACCATTTTTTCCCTTTATTTTCTCGTCGTCAATTCATTTTTCCTGCCACTTTTTGTCGTCGTACATCTGTTACGACGGCAAAGGGCCGACCTTTCTTCCTCATCAACACCATCGGCCACGCACGAAAACAAACAGAGAAACACTGACGGTACCTTCTCTTCTGCTTTTTAGCCTCCGTTATGAGTGTTCGGCCACCGCCATTCCACCTCTTGGAACTCAATATCATCTCCGCCCAAGATTTGAAGCCGGTATGCCGTCGCAAGATGCGGACCTACGCGGTGGCTTGGGTCCATTCGAAGCGGAAACTCTCCACCCGAATCGACACCCAGGGTCACACCGACCCGACGTGGAACGATAAATTCGTTTTCCGCGTCGACGATGAGTTCCTCAACAGCGAGACCTCCACTTTAATGATCGAAATCTACGCCGTGCATTGGTTCCGCGACGTCCATGTAGGGAGCGTACGAGTCATCGTTAAGAATCTCATCCCGCCGGTTTCTCCGTCGCGCGGCCGCCACCAAGAACTCCAGCTAGGGATGAGTTTCGTGGCGTTTCAGGTCTGGAGACCGTCGGGTCGGCCCCAAGGGATTTTGAACATCGGGGTGGCGTTGCTCGATAACTCGATGCGGAGCATGCCTTTGTATTTCCAAATCGGGTCGTCGGCGGTGGGTTACCGGCATTTGATGGGCGAAGAAGACGCGTTTCAAAGCTCAAATAATCTCAAGATTCTTTCCAGCCCTAAAAGCAACACCACCAACAACCACTTTTTGCTTACCGAACCGATTAGACCCGAACTTCGACGAACCAAGAGCGATTCGAGTTCGATTTTCGGGCCAAACATAAAACCCAGAACATCGATGAAAGGATCGTCGGTCATCAACGGCGGCTCAATCGTTAACGGTTCCGATATCGGAAAAAACAACTACAAGGTTAATACAAGAGGAAGTTCGTTGGTGAATTACGAGTTCAACAAAAATAGTGGGAGAAAGACGAAACCAAGCTCGATTCTAAACGGTTCAAAAAAAAGGCCCGCGCCCAAAATCTGGACCAATTCGGAAATAGGTCCCTCGCCATCGGAAGTGGCGGCGGCGGTGGTGAAAAACATGTACCATAACAGAACGGAAGAGGCGGAGAGTTCGGTGGGCGAAGGGTGGAGTTTAGACGGGAGCATCGAAGGACTCGAATCGAAACTGGAACGGTGGAGAACTGAAGTCCCGCCGGTTTACGACCAGAGTAACGAGATGTCGAGTCTGTTTTCCGATGAGATTCCGAGGACGATGAGTAAAAGGTCGAGGCATTCTAAAAGACGGGGTCACAAGAACAAGAAGGGTTTATTTTCATGTTTTGGCACCATTTGTGGATGTGAAATTAAGGTTACTTGTGGCTAAATTTGTAGACTCTCGGATTATTTATTTTCCATGAATCTCATGTGGATATGTTATTTAATTATTATATGCTAATATTTTGATGTATGTCAAAATAATAAAATAAAACATTTTAATCTAATGTAACTAAGTTTTGGATAAATATTTTTTTGTATTATCCAAAATCTGATGTAAAAATATAATACTCCATATATTTTAGTACTTTATCTCTATAACCACATGTTTATAAATTATAATCCAAATCTTAGGTTACGTTGTTTGTTTAGCTAACTGGTAGGTTTATCTTTTGCTATATCAGGCGTGTTACAGTTTTTGTTTATTTTTTTACTTTTGTTTTTGTTTGTGTGTATTCTTTTTCTCTATTAAAATTTAATTTTTTTAATATATACATATTTTAAAATTAAAGTTTTTATAATTTTATTTAATAAAATAATATTTACCGAGAAAAAAAATCAACCCTGATTTCTATGCATTCAAGCACGGATTAATATATTTTGTCATAAAATCGTGTTTCTAAAAGTGGATAAAAAATTGACAACATTTCATAATTATTTTCACATAAGCGATCGTCTGACAATGATTGTACTGTATTGGTTAGCATAATTTTTTTATTAAATAGTGAGGTATTATATTCTTATGTCGAGATTTAAATTCATACAAAATAAGGTAAGATAAACATCTTTAGCCACAAGACCAATGAATGAATCTCATAATTTTTAATATATATAATATTTTAGTTTTTTAATTCAATCGGGTCCGTAATAATTAAACTCAAAACTCAAAATTTAATTGAATTATTTGTCTATTTTACACATTCACTAAATTTAGCCTTAAACAAAGAGAAAAGTGATGAAATAACACCCTCCGAGAATAGCTCAAAAGCCACCAAATTTCCATTTTGTAAATCACAAAATCAAAGCTAACTATCTGTTAATGTGGTTAACTTCATGAACCCTAAAAGCATGACAACCTCATATTGCATGCCATTGTTTTCACCTCAATTCCAGCCCTCTCAACTTCACGGTGCTGGTGGCAGTGGCAGTGGTTCTTTTACCCTGCCGCCGGTAACCATCAATGGTGATTTCATCGTCACGGAACTAGAATGGAAGATGCAAAGAGTTCAGTGCCCGAGGAGTGGAGTTTAGACGGAAGCATAGAGGGGCTCAAATCGAAACTAGAACGATGGAGAACCGAGTTTTTGCTGGTTTATGATTAGAGTAATGAGATGTCGAGTTTGTTTTTCAATGAGATTTTGACGAGGATGAGTATAAGCTCGACGCTTTCTAGAAGACGGGCTCACAAAAATAAGAAGGGATTGTTTTCATGTTTTGGCAACATGGATGCACCGTCGTTTTAGAAGGGGAGCAGCATGAGTTCCCGCTTAGAGCCTCCATTTTTAATTTTCATAACTTTAATAATTTTTCAAGTGATAATTTTGTAAGTTAATAGTTGTACTTAAAAACTATGTCTCGATTAGTTGGCCATGATTTTCTTCTAAAAAATGGTAAAAGAAATTAAACAAAAATGTATCTGAAACGTACACAAAGACAGAGGACCAAAAGACATGGAGTTTAACAATAACAAGGTTTGAGGACATGTTGATTACGGTCCAAAGGAATGGATCATGAGGGATGGATTGTCAAATGATTCCCAAGAGAGGAGACAACACTATAATCCCTAAGGAGATGAACAAATGTTGATTAGTACGATGCTGTGTGTATGTAAAAAATTCTTGATGGGAGACTTATTCACTAAAATTAAATGTGCGATACAATTTAATTCAGATTAGTCAGGTTAACGCCTTAAAGAATTAAGAAAGCAATAAAAAATCATATATAAAAAGAATCAATCTTCAGTTTTAATCTCCATCTCCAATAAATCACAATCATCATATCAACTCAATTGAGATCACTAAATTAATTAATATTAATTCTATCAAGATATGACTATCTAAATTGAATCCATGTAAAAATAAAAAGTTTAAAATATACAATCTTCCAAATAAATGGAATTAATCATAATCTTCATGCATTCAAACAAGATCTTCATATATTTTGTCACAAGACCATGTTTCCAAAATTGGACAAAAATTGACAACACTTCATTTTTTTTTTCATATATGGTTTGGGAGTGATTATTTGCCTGAGTTAACACATGCTTTACACCAATAGAGCTTGATCGAGCTCGAGTAACTCATTTATATCACAAACAAAACTCGAACCCAAAATTTTATGTTCGGTCGAGCTTTGAATATTGGGTTAGAGCTTCAACTTGAGTCAATCACTATTTAAACTCGACTTAACTCGAATACATTTTTAGTTTGAGATTTCTTCTCTTAACAATATCAGTTTGAGACTTACAACTACACTTAAAACATATTAGTACGAATAGGAGTTAAGAAATTTCACATGTCTTATTCATTTATTATTTTTAGATAGCCATTTCGAACACTTAACAGATTTTTACAGCTAATTTATCAAATGAATATCCATATTTTACAATTCAAAACCCTACCTTCTCTCTTCAAAATAATTCCCTTTTGAGTTTTTCACTGAAACCTACTTGTAATTTTCATCATGTATAAATGTTCTAAAATATTAATTTTTACAAATAAACTCGAGTTAGATATTAAAACATTTGGACTCTAATTTCAAAGTAGATGAAATATTTGCAATAATTATTTTGTTTTGGACTTGATAAGACCAACATTTCATTATTTTTAGCATTGATTAGGTTAAATAGTTTGGTCCAATTTTGGATAAAAATTACAATAATAAAATATTATTTTGTTTGTTTAATTGCGTTAATTTTAAAATAAGTACTTAAATATTTTGTTTTTTTTTCTTTGCCTACTTTTTTTTGTCCTTTTTAGGTGTCCAAATTATCATATTTTTGCTACTTTTAAGGTCAAGTTGAGACACCTACTTTGACAAAAAAGTGTAGTTTGGGCACTCTTAGAAAAAAAATTATAGTTTGGGCACTTAAAAATGTAAAAAAAAAGTTTAGGCACCTAAAAGGGAAAAACAAGATAGTTTAGGCACCTAAAAGCGAAAAATAAAATAGTTTGGACATCTAAAAGGGATAAAAATAATTTAGGCATTTAAAAGGATAAAATGAGATAGTTTGGAGACTTTATTTTAGTATTAAGCCTTTTTAATTAAATCATAAACCCTAAACTAAAAAGATATGGAGTATATTTTCTACATGACCTCTACAACAATTTTTTTTTATTTGTCTAGTTCGATGGATCTGATTTAATTCAAACTTTTGATAACTTAATTTCTCACCAGTTTAAATATTTATTTAAACTTATTTGTAACGCAAAATTATTTTTAAATTAAGAGATAAAAATTTAGATCCCGCCAATTTAAATTATAAAACAATTTATTTAGTTTAACTTGGACAAATTATTTTTTTTAAATTAAAATAATCCAATTTGAATACCGTAAAAACTTATCATATAATAACACTTCCGATTTAATTAATTTTGCTATACATGGCTCAAATCTCATGTATAGTTGATGACTATTTTCTAATTAAAATATAAAACGACCGAAGTTTTAGAATTATGAAATAATTGATTTACACAATAAGAGAATCAAAAATGTCCCGATCAATTAAAAACTGAATATAGCAAGGAGTAAATCCAAAAATGACAACATAAAAGTAGGAAGTATCCGTTTTCAACTTTGAATTTCTTCCAAGGCTATCCACCCGAATTCTTTTTGCGAAAGTAATTTTATCATTTGTTTCCAATAAAATTTCAGAAGAAAATTGTGTGTAATTATAGAAACGTAACCCCGAGTTCTTCGTGTGCATGATCACCTTTAAACACGTTTCATGCACACCCAGAGCTGGGGATTACGTTTCCATAAACTAACCACAATTTTCTTCTAGAAAATGAATAAAAAACACATAGACAAAATTTTAAGAGTTGAGGAACGTTTTTATAGGAAAAATATGAGCACGTAGAAAGAATCAATAGAAATATTTAGTCTTTAATTCTAATCTCTAATAGATTTTAATTATTTTATAAAATCAATTACGATACTCAAATTAATTGATAATAATACTATGAGTTATAACTATATGAATTAAGTACATGTAAAAATAAAAATAAAAATATACACAAGATTACCAAATTAATTTGAATTATCTTCGAATGATAAAATCTTCTAAATAAAGTGAAATCAATCATGATCTCCGTGCATTTAAACAAGATCTTCATATATCTTGCATGAAATTTTTTAGATGCGTTGTATTTGATATATCTTTTATGATTATTAACAAAATTTGGTTATCATTATAAAAAAAACTTACAAAAAGGTAATTTTTTTGGCATTATTAGGTTAAATAGTTAGATCCAATTTTGGATAAAATTTACAATAATATGTGTTATAACTATCTGAATTAAGTACATGTAAAAATAAAAATATACACAAGATTACCAAATTAATTTAAATTATCTTCTAATGATAAAATCTTCTAAATAAAGTGAAATCAATCATGATCTCCGTGCATTTAAACAAGATCTTCATATATCTTGCATGAAATTTTCTAGATGCGTTGTATTTGATATATCTTTTATGATTATTAACAAAATTTGGTTGTCATTATAAAAAAAACTTAAAAAAGTAATTTTTTTGGCATTATTAGGTTAAATAGTTAGATCCAATTTTGGATAAAATTTACAATAATATGTGTTTTATTTTAATTTTTTTAAAATTAAATTGATCCAATACAGTTAAACTTTAAATCTTAAATTAAATAATTTTATTTGAATCGTTTGTCGAATATTCCGAATTTAGATATTATGGGATCACAAAATTTAGCCTAAAACAAAGAGAACTGATGAAATAACACCCTCTCAAAATAGGTGAAAAGCCACCAAATTTCCAACTTGTGAGTCACAAAATCAAAGCTAACTATTTGTTAATGTGGTTAACTTTCGAGCAAGCTCATGAACCCTAAAAGCATGGCAACCTCATATTGCATCTCATTGTTTTCACCTCAATCCCAACCCTCTCAACTTCACAGTGCTGGGGGCGGTGGCTCTTTTCCCCTGCCGCCGGTAATCATCGATGGTGACTTCACCGCCACGAAACGTGATGGTGGTGGCTGATCCGACGCCGCAGTCGGCCGCGGCCCTCCAATACGCCCTTTCCCATGCATTGGTAGAGCGAGATAAGCTCATTCTTTTCCATATCGGAAACCCCAATTCCTGGAAGAACACAATCTCTACGTTCCTCCGGAGACCGAACCATTCTGCGGCATTGGCTCCAAACTCGGTCCTTGATGGAGCTTCCGGCATAGACACAGACTTCCTCGACCAGATGAAACGTGCCTGCCAAGTTGCTCAACCCAAAATCAACGTACGCGTCGAGAAAACCGACATGGACGGCAAAGATAAAGCTACCATAATTCTTTCTAAGAGCAAAGCTCTGGGGATTGATCTCATTATCATAGGGCAGAAACGGAGTCTCTCTTCAGCAATACTAGGGTGAATTTTCATACCCTTTTCTAGTTCCTTTGCCTATGATTATCGTATCGAATACGTAAATAGATCTCGAATTATACATGTCGATTAAACTTAGCTTCTTTTTCTGCAATGTACAAACAGATACAAGAGGCAAAATGGGTCAGTAAAAGCAGGAAAGCCAATAGACACAGTAGATTATTTGATTGAGAACAGCCAATGCACATGTGTTGGGGTGCAGAAAAAGGGACAAAATGGTGGGTATGTTATCAACTCCAAAACCCATAAAAATTTCTGGCTTTTGGCATAATATTTACAGTTTAATATAAATCGTAAAACGGACGTAAAAATACTAAAAAACACTCATTTCTGGTAAACATAGTTTTTAATAGTCACAGAGACCCCTGTTTACCAGAGTTATCGAGTATGTAAGTGTTAGATACAGATATGTATTAGCAAATATATATTATGCTTTTTTCCCCCTAAATTTTCATGTATTTTAAGTCTTTAAATGAAAAATAAGTCTATTTTTTCCTTCTAACCAAACATGATCATAGAGGAAAGGAGAGAAAAATCCTTTAAGAAGGTTCAGTTACTGTGCTGGAATTGTGAAAATATCAGTGGCTAGATCGAAAATTGTGGTGACAAAGATTAAGTTTCTGTAATAAAAACTACATCGTGTCAAAGTTCATCATGCATAGGTTGCTGTAATGGAAGTCCTTTATCGGGAACTACATTACCGTCGAATCGACCTTGGTTAATACCTTCTTCTACAGCTTTGCGAGCAAGCTCTGGTTTTCCGGCCATTCCAGCTCTTATGGCTGTGGTAATCGTCCTCTGCAACTTAAGTATGCCAATTCGCTTTGAAACTTAAGTTACTGAACTAAATTCGGGGATTTTAGGCTAATTACCATGTCTATAAAGGCCAAAGAAACTACAAATAAAAGAAAAAACTAATACATACTGCAAATTGCGCCGACGAACCGTGGATTCTTCTCCACCACCGAGAAGTTCTCTCTACAAAAGATACATAAATATAACTGACTTCGCGAGAAACCAAAAAGCAGAACATTTCACATGATGTAATTAACAACATACCTAACAAACTTTGTATGGTAAAGTAACCATTTTCAGATTTTACACATCAAAGTGATTTTACCAAGGATTTAAATTACGGTTCGCATTCTCGATGCCTCATGTTTATTATGGTTGCAGACATAATGAATACAATTACGGCCAATAACATCAAAGTGAACCAATACCGCAACGAAAACGACAATCCATGGCTATTACTCTCAATTTAGCAGTACCTAAATTATGTTTCAATCTTAGCAAATGAAGTTTCCTACCTCCTTCTGAGCAGTTTTCCTCATATTATCCTTTGCTTGCAAATTTGCATTCCTCAGACTCAATCTCAAACTAATCACAGAAATAACAATGAAATCTAAATAGTAAAATAATAACAACAAGCTTTGCTAAATTGCAGCTAAACACAATTAACAAGAACCAAAACGTAAAACCCAAATTCAAAAAACAAAAAAAATCGCATCTTTGATCCAAAACACAAAATTTGGGGTTTAAATTCACCTATGGGATTGGCTTTTACAAGTTTCGAGCAAAGCTTTAGCAGACTGGTGTAAAGGATGCTTACCGTTTACATTTTTAATTTTTCTTTATTTCTGTTTTAATGAAACGATGCGCATCAGGCTAGCTGTAATAGAGTAGAAACGTTGTCGTTTCTGGGTACTTTGTGACCGTTAGGGTTAAAGGGTTTGTTTTGCCCTGTAACCACTCTATCAATGAAATGAACTGAATCTTATTTCTCTATTTTTTCTCGTCTTTCTCACATCTTTCTCACATCTTTCTGATTATTTTCTCTAAAATTGGCTCGAATTAGTATGGGTAATTACAAGCGTATCAGAGCCTCTATCCGATCTAGGAAAAATGGTCGACGACATACTCACTCAAAGTCAGGCGGCCTAGCTCACGCTCATCACACAACAAACCGACATAGGCCCTACGGATCCCTCAACTGAGGTACTACAATGGCAACAAGAGACTACCAGGCTTCAATCTGAGATCTTCACAGTGAAAGCCGACATCGTCCGGCTGGATTTCAAAATGGAGGAGCGAATTACTGAGATGTGTACCGCTATTTTGTCCGAATTTCAAAAACTAATAGAGATTTCTTTGGGAAGGCGGTCACTACGGATTCGACGAGTGCTCAACCTCAGGAGACGGCGGAGTCAGCTAGAGGGATTTTGGGACCTCACCCAAGTACCCAACCAGTTAATAGCCCGGGACAACAACCTTCGGTGGAAGCGATAATCATGGATGAGGAGGAACAAGTTGTAGTCAAAGACGCTCCATTACCTAGAGGTAATATTCACAGAGAAAGTACCACAATGGTACAAAATTTTACTTATCGACTTCTTTGCCCTAAGTTTGATGGCACTGATTTCAAGGGCCACATAATAGTAGAAACCAGTATAAGTCACGTGAGCAGGTCCTCATAGATCAGTAAAAATTAATTGAAAAGGTACAGTATATGTGGTACTAGAATCTGCAAAAGGCAACTTGTGGCTCTTGCCAATCTAACAAGCTGAACAAAGATCCGTCTTATTCTTAGCAAAGGAATCAGAAATGTTACATTTCTTCAAAACACTAAGCAAAGTCGAATGAGCAGGGTGCCCTAAACGACGATGCCACAAATCATACAAAGTAGAATTCAATTGAACCAAATTTGACTCAACTTGAGTACTAGTATTAACAACCCTAGTACTACCCTTATTGAAAGCATAAAGCCCACCCGTTTCAGTACCACGAAGCAATTCAACACCTGTTTTCTCATCACGAACAACACAGTGGGTTGCATGAAACTGGAAGAAAACTTCATTATATCTAGAAAACTGAGATACCGACAGAAGATTTTTTGTTATTTTAGGAACAACCAACAGATTATGCAATTTCAGGATACGAGAATCAGATGTAAGATAAGAATCACCAATTTTCAAAATAGTAAGTCCCTTACCATCAACAACTAAGAGCTTACCTGGACCTGAGTAGTCCGATGAGTGATGAACACCTGAGTCTTCTAGAGTGACATGATGAGTTGCCCCAATGTCTGCAAACCACTGATTAGAATTGCTGGAGGTAGAGGCACTGTATCCATGAGTGCACTGAGTGCAGTTAGCAAGAGGAGTGGTCATCCCTGCAGAATGATGCGAAGAGGTAGCATTAGTGTCAAGAGAACATAAGTTGGCATTAGATGAAGAACCTCCAGTGGAAGAGATCCTGGAGTTCGAAGCAGTGACTCCTGGAAAAGTTTTGTCAAATCGTCGATAGCATCGATTGACCAAATGCCCCATTTTACCGCACAACTGACATTGAAAACGATTACGCCCACAACCTCTGCCATTGGAACCTGACTGAGATTGAGGACGAGACTCCCTTGATTCAACTTCACCACTGGATCTCCCAGTTGAACCATGAGCCCCCGATGAAAATTGAACTGAGTGAGCACTCATAGGCAGAGATCGTTCATGATCAAACAGAGATTGTTGAGCCTCCGCATCAACAAGGATGGATGTGACCCCTTCCAGCATATGTGGCTCACGGCTGGCCGTGATAACAACAACAAAGGGCTTGTACTCAGCAGACAAACCATTCAGGATAGACACGATCTACTCAGTGACCGATACAGGATTACCACACGACGCAAGCGCGTCACAAATCTCCTTCACCTTGGAGATGTAGAGACGCATACTCATCTCTCCTTTTCGCACAGATCGAAGGCGAAAATGAAGACTCATGATCGTCGTTGTTAATTTGCTACTGAAAAATTCAACAACTTTTTTCCACACTTCAGCAGAGGTTTCGGCACCAACAAATTGGGAGAGAAGATATGGACTCATCGTGGATAGAAACCAGGAGGCCAATGCACTATCCTGAGCCACAAAATCTTCGTATTTCTCATTTTCGACCTCCGTACCATTAGCAGCTTTGACCGTAGCCGGCGGAGCAGTAACCGCACCGGTGATGAACTTTTCAAGTCGATGACTGCGCAAAGTGAGGAGAACCTATTGTTTCCAGACGAGGAAATTAGTTTCGTCAAGAAGAACATTCACCCGCTTGTTGGTGAACATCTTGCCGGAGTGAGACGATCCAGATCCAAGAAGATCGTCACCAGGAACAAGATTAGAAACAGAAGGCATGAGGAAGAAAAGCAAGAAGAGGAAATGAAACGAAGCAAAAGAATGAAGCGGAAAGGAAAATCAAAAGATTTGACCGGAAAGAAAAAAGAACGGCAACAGAGAACGACGAAATCAAGACTGTCCGACGACTGATACCATGTTTAAACTAGTAAAGTCTAGAAACCGATAGAAGGGTTTTACAAATGGACTGAAAGAGAGAAAGGAATGTAGGCCTCAATCTTTGCTTAATTGGGCCAGAGTCTTAGACTATTTATATACCCAACAAGTGATAACCAATAGATGGGTATAACTAAAACCCAGTCAGTTATCCTTAACGGGCCGATGGTTATAACGGGCCACAATCAGTTATAACCAACCAAAGGTTTAATAACCTCCAATATTTTTCAATGAGATTTTGACGAGAATGAGTATGAGCTCGACACTTTCTAGAAGACGGGCTCACAAAAATGAGAAGGGGTTGTTTTCTTGTTTTGGCAACATTTGTGGATGCACTGTCGTTTTAGAAGGAGAGCAACATGAGCTCCCGCTTAGAGCCTCCATTTTTAATTTTCACAACTTCAATAATGTTTTAAGTGATAATTTTATAAGTTAGTAGTTGTACTTAAAAACTATGTCTCGATTAGTTGGCCATGATTTTCTTCTAGAAAATGGTAAAAGAAATTAAACAAAAATGTATTTGAAACGTACACAAAGACAGAGGACCAAACGACATGGAGTTTAACAATAACACGGTTTGAGGACATGTTGATTACGGTCCAAAGGAATGGATCATGAGGGATGGATTGTCAAATAATTTCCAAGAGAGGAGACAACACTATAATCCCTAAGGAGATGAACAAATGTTGATTAGTACGATGTCGTGTGTATGTAGAAAATATTCATTAGGAGACCTATCCACTAAAATTAAATGTGCGACACAAATCAATTCATATTAGTCAGGTTAAAGCCTTAAAGAACCAAGAGAACAACAAAAAATCACATATAAAAAGAATCAATAGAGATCTTCAGTTTTAATCTCAATCTCCAATAAATCACAATCTATCATATCAACTCAATTGAGATCACTAAATTAATGAATATTAATTCTATCAAGATATGACTATCTAAATTGAATCCATGTAAAAATAAAAAGTTTAAAATATACAATCTTCCAAATAAATGGAATCAATCATAATCTTCATGCATTCAAACAAGATCTTCATATATTTTGTCACAAGACCATGTTTCCAAAATTGGACAAAAATTGACAACACTTCATTTTTTTCCATATATGGTTTGGGAGTGATCATTTGCATGGGTTAACACATGCTTTACACCAATAGAGCTTGATCGAGTTGGAGTAACTCGTTTATATCACAAACAAAACTCGAACTTAAAATTTTATGTTCAGTCGAGCTTTGAATATTGGGTTAGAGCTCCAACTTGAGCCAATCACTATTTAAACTCGACTTAACTCGAATACATTCCTATTTTGAGATTTCTTCTCTTAACAATATCAGTTTGAGTCTTACAACTACACTTAAAACATATTAGTACGAATAGGAGTTAAGAAATTTCACGTGTCTTATTCATTTATTATTTTTAGATAGCAATTTCGAACACTTAACTGATTTTCACAGCTAATTTATCAAATGAATATCCATATTTTACAATTCAAAAACCTAGCTTCTCTCTTCAAAATAATTCCCTTTTGAGTTTTTCACTGAAACCTACTTGTAATTTTCATCATATATAAATGTTCTAGAATATTAATTTTTACAAATAAACTCGAGTTAGATATTAAAACATTTGGACTCGATTTTCAAAGTAGATGAAATATTTGCAATAATTATTTTGTTTTGGACTTGATAAGACCAACATTTTATTATTTTTAGCATTGATTAGGTTAAATAGTTTGGTCCAATTTTGGATAAAAATTACAATAATAAAATATTATTTTGTTTGTTTAATTGCCTTAATGTCAAAATAAGTACTTAAATTATTTTATCTTTTTAGATGCTTATATTTTATATTTCTTTTAGGTGTCCAAATTATATTTTTTTGTCACTTTCAAGGTCAAATTGAGACACTTACTTTGACCAAAAAATGATAGTTTGGACACCTATTTTGACAAAAAAGTATAGTTTGAGCACTTAAAAAGGTAAAAAAAAGTTTAGGCACTTAAAAGGGAAAAACAATATAATTTGGGCACCTAAATGGGAAAACAAGATAGTTTAGGCACCTAAAAGCGAAAAACAAGATAATTTGAGCACTTAAAAGAGATAAAAATAGTTTAAGCATCTAAAAAGTTTAAATGGAATAGTTTGGAGACTTTATTTTGGTATTTTTAATTAAATCATAGACCTTGAACTAAAAAGATATGGAGTATATTTTCTACATGACCTCTACAACAATTTGTTTTTATTTGTCTAGTTCGATGGATCTGATTTAATTCAAACTTTTGATAACTTAATTTCTCACCAGTTTAAATATTTATTTAAACTTATTTGTAACGCAAAATTATTTTTAAATTAAGAGATAAAAATTTAGATCCCGCCAATTTAAATTATAAAACAATTTATTTAGTTTAACTTGGACAAATTCATTTTAAAAAAAATTAAAATAATCTAAATCGAATACCGTAAAAATTTATCATATAATAACACTTCCGATTTAATTAATTTTGCTATACATGGCTCAAATCTCATGTATAGTTGATGACTATTTTTTAATTAAAATATAAAACGACCGAAGTTTTAGAATTATGAAATAATTGATTTACAATAAAAGGATCAGAAATGTCCCGGTCAATTAAAAACTGAATATAGCAAGGAGTAAATCCAAAAATGACAACTTAAAAGTAGGAAGTATCCGTTTTCAACTTTGAATTTCTTCCAAGGCTATCCACCCGAATTCTTTTTGCGAAAGTAATTTTATCATTTGCTTCCAATAAAATTTTAGAAGAAAATTGTGTCTAATTATAGAAACGTAACCCCGAGTTCTTCGTGTGCATGATCACTTTTAAACACGTTTCATGCACACCCAGAGCTGGGGATTACGTTTCCATAAACTAACCACAATTTTCTTCTAAAAAATGATTAAAAAACACAAAGACAAAATTTTAGGAGTTGAGGAACGTTTTTATAGGAAAAATATGAGCACGTAGAAAGAATCAATAGAAATATTTAGTCTTTAATTCTAATCTCTAATAGATTATAATTATTTTATAAAATCAATTACGATACTCAAATTAATTGATAATAATACTATGAGTTATAACTATCTGAATTAAGTACATGTAAAAATAAAAATAAAAATATACACAAAATTACCAAATTAATTTGAATTATCTTCGAATGATAAAATCTTCTAAATAAAGTGAAATCAATCATGATCTCCGTGCATTTAAACAAGATCTTCATATATCTTATATTAAATTTTCTAGATGCGTTGTATTTGATATATCTTTTATAATTATTAACAAAATCATAGCAAATGAAGTTTCCTACCTCCTTCTGAGCAGTTTTCCTCATATTATCCTTTGCTTGCAAATTTGCATTCCTCAGACTCAATCTCAAACTAATCACAGAAATAACAATGAAATCTAAATAGTAAAATAATAACAACAAGCTTTGCTAAATTGCAGCTAAACACAATTAACAAGAACCAAAACGTAAAACCCAAATTCAAAAAACAAAAAAAATCGCATCTTTGATCCAAAACACAAAATTTGGGGTTTAAATTCACCTATGGGATTGGCTTTTACAAGTTTCGAGCATAATTTTGTAATCACTAATTTTGTCCGGACTTCGGACCCTTTTAAGTTTGAGTTGTTAATGGGCTTATATTGGGTAAAATAATTATAAAAAAGTTAAAAAGAAAAAAAAGAAAAAAGAGAATATATATATATATATATATATATATATATATATATATATATATATATATATATATATATATGTGTGTGTGTGTGTCATGACTTGTATCATCATATTAGTTATTAGTATAATACATACCGTTACCATACTATGTATTATTATATATATATACGCATGTTGTTTGCATGTATATATTTGGCACCGATATCCGCCATTGTCATTATGATAGTATTATTCATATTATTTTTGTTGTTTGCTAGTAGGTATTGTTACTATTATTATTATTATCATACTTATTATTATTATTATTATTATTATTATTATTATTATTATTATTATTATCAGATATTACTATTATAATTATAATAAAATTGGACATAATAAATAAAAACCCACTTTGATTAATAATGAGAGTCCAAAATAATAATATGATCCATAAACTTTCCATTTAAAATACAAGCCCAAAATAATACAATAAGCCCAGCAAGCCCAATGACAAAAAAACCCTAAGCTAACCCTAATCCTATACTTTGTGATGCAGCCGCCACAAGCCCTAGCCGTTGGATCTGGCACGAGATCAACGGTCCAGATGAAGCACGGATATGGAGTAACCCTAGCAAACTCTTCAAGCCTTTCGCGTCGCACGATCTCAGCCGTCGGATCACGCGAAGATCCAAGGGCCTAGACCTGGCAAACTTGACCCGAGACCCGAAACCCGAACCGAATTACCCGAACCGAAACCCGATTTTGACCCGAACATGATGATTCGAAGTTGACCCGAAACCCGAACCGAACCGAATCGAACCGAACCGAAATTTTTTGTTGAACCGAAATGGACCCGAACCGAAATAGACCCGAACCGAATAGACCCGAACCGAATGGACCCGAACCGAATGCTACCCGAACCGAAAGCTGAACCGAATATCGACCCGATTTTAACCCGATTTTAACCCGATTTTGACCCGATTTTAACCCGAATATCTATTGTTAACAATATAATAAATAATAAAATGAAGTATAGAAATTTGAGATCTTGGTGACCAATTTTATAATTTCATCATAAAATATAGCATAAAATTGAAATTGTAGACTAAATTGACAATTTGGAAGTGGAGAAATTTGAGAGTCCAATGATCAATTTTGTAATTATACCATATAAATAAATAGGGGTCAATTTTGGCTAAAAATTAAATCTTTGAAATTAAAATGAACGAAAATATCAATATATTAAATTAATAGACTAAATTACAAAGATTAGTCAATTTCAACTAAAAGTAAATTTTTAGAGACTAAATATCACTACGGGGAAGGGATTTCTATATCCGAAGTCTAAACCGTGGGAATACTTGTGACTAAATTAAATTAAACTAAAACTTAAAGTTGACTAAAATGTAACATTTTAAATGCAACATGACCTAAAAAGTAATTAATCTCTAGCTTAAAAAATTGGTGGCTTATTTCCCTCCAAAATTTTTTTTCTCTCTCTATTTTTTCCAATTGTTTTTTTTTCAATCTAGCTTAAAAAATTGGTGGCTTATTTCCCTCCAAAATTTTGTTTTTTCCCTCTCTATTTTTACCAATTGTCTTTCTATTTTTCTTGATTTAATTGAGTTTCAATTTAGATTAATTTAATTGAAATTTTACATTTAGTTTTAAAATTATTTTAATTATGTCTGTGATTTATGCTTTTAGATTTTAGTTAATTCAATTAGATCCTAAGTTTAATAAATTAATTCATTTCAGACATTATTATTATTGTTATTATTATTATTATTATTATTATTATTATTATTATTATAAACTTTGATTCAATATAATTATACAAAAAAAATTATATGGATACATAAAGTTCTGATTTAAATATTTAATCAAATTCAAATGCATAGATTGACAAGTTGAATCAGAATTAATCTCATACACCAATAACTCTATACTAAACCATAAATATTAAACCTCAAACCTTTAACCCAACTCAAATCAAATTGACCCGAAAATTTAAATGTTGACCCGACCCGAAATTGACCCGAAATTGACTCGATTTTAACCCGAACCGAAAGCGACCCGAACGACCCGATTTTGACCCGAACCGAAAGTGACTGATCCGATATTGACCCGACCCGAAAACAACCGATCCGATTTTGACCCGATCCAATACCCGAACCGAATCCGACTCATCACAGACCCAAATTAGACCCGAACCCGAACCGAACCGACCCGAACCGAATCTAAACCGATTCTAGATAGACCCGAAATGACCCGAACCGAAACGACCCGAACCGAACCCGAACCGAATGACCCGATTGCCACCTCTACAAGGGCCCAGATCGTTCCAGACCAGAGAAACCCTAGCAAGCACCCCTTTGCCCGAGCACCGCTCTCCTCGTAGCCGTTAGATCGGGGTCTATCCAACGGCCTCGGATCGGCGCGGGGAAATTCCAGAAGCCTTACGCGCGCGTAGCCCAGTCCCGTGACCCCTCGTCTGCCATGAACTCGCCTTCTGCCGCGTCTGCCACAACCACCAGCCGTGTCACTCCCGATTAGGTAAAACCAGCAAGCACATACCAAAGGAAACAGATATCAGATACCAAAAAGGCAAAACAAACAAAACGCGAAAAGAAAAGGTCAACCAGACAGGACAGCAGAGATCAAAGATAAAATTGATTTTTTAAGCATTGCATGTAATTTTTTCGGTTATATAGAGAGAACCGAAAAAACACAGAGGGGAGGAATCAGAAAAAAACATAGAGAGTATCGAGCAAACAAAAAAGAGAGCAATAGAGAGAAACCAGTGAGCACGAAAAATCAACAGAGATCCATTGTAAACCCATTTGGGATTTCGAAAAAGAAATACAACAAAAGAGAAATTCAGAGGTATTTTTTTGTCCATTTTTGCATGTAAACCATCGAAACAAAAAAGAGAAGAGAGGTCTGTCTTTTTACCTTTCGTGTAACACCCGTGTTTTGGGGCTAGGAGTTAGCCGGGTTATAGTTCGAGTCAAATAAAATTTAATTAAAATAAACCAACTATAAATAATGACCTAATTGAACTTTTGTTGAAAGGGGAGGGCTTATGAGGTAATTTGACCCTAAAGTTTTAAAAAGCTAGACAACTTCCAACTTCAAAAAAAAGAAGAAGAAACCCCATCTCTAAAACCTCTCAAAACCCTAGCTTCAATTCCATCATTTTGCCACATGATTTCAACCCCGTTTTAAGAGGTAATTACATTTTCTTAATCTCCTTTTCAATCTCTATCTATCCTTTGTTTTAGATTTCAAAAATGTGGTGTTTTGGGAATTAGGGTTCATGTGGAAATTTGGGGTTTCAATGGGGTTTTTCAAATTGTTTTGATAAATTGTATTGGGGGTTTGTTTAAGCACTATGAAATACTCAACATATGTTAATTTGGTTAATTTTGGATGAAAATTCGTAGTATGGTCTTAAGGCTAGTTTTAAGGTTGTAAAACTTGAGTTTTTGGTGTGGTTTGTGTTGGAAATTGAAGGTTGGTGTTAGGGTAATAGTTGGGGGGCTGTTTTGGAAGCATTTGAATGTGCTAATTGTGTTGAAATCACAAGTTTTGGGCTGTGTATAAGGGCTGCTCGAATTTGGTGATTTTGGGGGTTGTTCATGGTTTGAAATGTTGAGTTTGGTGTTTGATTAGTGTTCCGGGTTTGCTACATTAATTGATGAATTGATTTGTGGTTGTTTTACTTGTGTTGAGATGTCTAGAAGCTTGATTTTGGGTTGGTGAAGCCTTGGGAGCAAATTCGGAAAAAGATTGAAGACCATGGTTGCTTGGTAGTTGAGCTTGGAGTAGAGGTGAGTGGTTAAAATATTTTTAAATGGTTTTGAGCAATTGGTTCGAGCATGTGGACTAGGTTGAGATTGGTAGACTCACCTAGAGTTAGGATTAGGGTGGTAGCCTAATCCTAAGCTTTAGTTAGAGACATTGGATGATCTCTTTAATTGATGTTATGCCTCTTGATTATTTGGGTATGTATAATGTGTTATATATGTTGTTGGGACATGGTTTGAGGCATTGCTATGCTTGTGGTTTGTATTGTGATTGTGTATGATGATGTTGAGTTTAATATGATGTAAGATGCCATATTATTACTCTTGAACATGATATTATGATATTATGTTGTTGAGATAATTGATGTTGAGCTTAAGGTGATGTAAGATGCCATATTATGACTCTTGAACATCGAAGGTTGTGAAATTTGATTTAATTGGCACTAGTATGCTTGGGTACAATGATCGACCATTAGGATGAGTGTGCACACAAATTGAGTCAAAACGTACGTGGCCTTGGTGGCGTTAAGGCACCAAGGAGGAGTACGGTGATGTAATATTCCACCGGAAGCTTTTATACATTTCTACGTGATGATGAATGGAATCCCATCCGTAGGGCATGTGGCGATGAGTGGAATCCCGCACATGCAAGGACCGGTGATGAGTGGAATCCCACCGAGGTAATGTTGTTGTTGGAAATGCGTTCCAACATGTTATCCGCGTATTCGAGTCATAGCTAGGTGCCAATAAGAGAAAGTATGTTTATGCCAATATGAAGTTATGCATACATGATAATATGAATTGATATGTGTATCAATGTAATATGAAATGTGAATTTCAATGTGATACGATATGTGATGTGGCTAATACTTTGAGTTATGTATCATTGTATGTTGAACTATTAAGTTGTTGAGCATGACATGAATTTGGTAGTATGTTCATGCATCATCTATACTTATGGCTCCTGTGAATCGAAGGTAAAATCATGTATAATATCATGGTGGTTGCTCGTGCTTGGACTCTGCATTGTCGAAGGTTTGTTTTATGAGCTTACCCTCACTAAGCTTTTATGCTTACGCTCTTTTTTGTTCGACAATGCAGATAAACAGCTTGTGGGTGGCATGGGCAAGGAAAGGTCTCCAAGTGTTGCTTTTGGTGAGCTCAATGTATGAGTTTTGAGTAAATTAATGTAATAGTTAAGCAATGGGATAGGTGTCATTGATTTGTGCCTTGATGTGTATCGTTGTTGGCTTGATTAGTGGATGCCTTGTTTGATTGTAAATATTGCTTATATTACATGCCATGAATGTCTACGTGTTTTGGTTGCTAAGGCATGAAATCCTAAATGCTTGTATGTCCATATATGCATGAATTGCTTTTTGTATGAATGTTAAGTATGGATGCCTTGATTCATGTTAATTGCTATGTATGGCTCATGTATGTTTGCTTAAATTGTCATATGTGCGGGTCTTGTGAGTGTTGATGCATGCTTTTGATCCTTTTTACGCTCCTATACTTGTCCATGTATGATTTTGGGGTTTTGCAAGGTTAGGAAGTCCTTAGGTTGAGCAGAATGTGATCCCCTGCACTAAGGTTTCGAAACCATGGGTAAGGTTTCGAAACCTTTGCAGAGGATTTGGTCCCAGGCCATTCTGCCAACCCAAAGTTTTGAAACCTTTGGGGTAGGTTTCGAAACTTTGGTCAAAGGTTCCGAAACCTTCCCAAGGTTTCGAAACCTTTGGTGAGATTTTGGTTCCAGGGCATTCTGCCAACCAAAAGTTTCGAAACTTTAGGGGAGGTTTCGAAACTTTGGTCAAAGGTTCCGAAACCTTCCCCAAGGTTTCGAAACCTTTGGAGAATTTTGGTCCCAGGGGTTTCTGTCAGCAAAGGTTTCGAAACCCTTCCCCAAGGTTTCGAAACTTCTGCTTAGTATTGCACTGTTTTGAGTTGTTGGCCTGTTCAAAGAGAAAAATACATAGGATTTAATATGCCTTTAGTTAAGATTAAAATTTGGGCGTTTGTTTGTGGTTTGGGGTTCAAAATGACGAGTTTAAAAATGAAAAAAAATTTAGGGTTGCTAACCGAGGAGGAACTCCTTTGGGTTTAGCTTCGGTTTTCCCCGTGTGGCCCACTCGGACCGGTCATCCGGCCAGACCGGGTCGAGGGGGTTACATTTCGGGAACCCTGGTCATCTCCGGCTTCGAGTCGTTCCGGCAATAAGCCCTCGACATCCATCGGAAAGTCGTCGGGGTGAGCCAACGAAACTTCGACGGAGAAGCCTCTTTTAGGGTTCCGTTTCGAGTTTCAAAAATGGGTAAGGGTCTCGTCGGTTTTAGTTTTTTCCCCCTTCTTTTTGGGGTTGAACGGATTAGCGTCGTTTTGCCGCCTAGGGGTAAATGGGGTTTCTGGTCGTGAGGAAAATTAGGAGAGGAAGGGGATGAACGACGCCGTTAGGTTTCTTTTAGTTTTAGGGTTTTCAATCCAAAATAAGTTGAATATATATGAGAGCGTGTTGGTTTAATTTAGTTCAGGCCATCGAGTTTTTAAAAAACTACGCTCGCAGTCCCTGATGTTTTTCGATTCAGTGGATTTCACCCCTCAGCCGTCCGATTTGTTCAAGCCTTCACGGGGAAATCCCCCTTTCAGCCCCTATATGTTTAGAATCTCCTTTAATTTCACCCCGTTTGGTTTAACTGGTCTACCTTCTTTTCGGGACAATCTCGTTCGAACCCATAGATCATCCTTTTATTTCAATTTTCGTCATAAAATCATTGGTTTATTTATGTATGTGACCCCGTAATTTGTCTCCATTTTACTTGCTGGTCATGTTATATTTATCTTATCTTTTTATGTAGATACATTCGTGTATATCTTAAACCCTTGTTGTTGCAAGTTGCATGTTATTTTATATGATGTCGAATGTGTAAGCTTGCATAATATGTGTTTTTTATGTAACCTTGTTCATGTGTCATAGTTTCTTAAGGTTGTATACTCGTACATGTGTGTTATGTATCTTCGTGCATGTTTTTATGAATCGTATGGTTTACGTGGAATTTTAATTTTTGCATACTTATCCTTTTTTTTAAAAAAAATGTCGTTTATGTTGTCCATGTTACAATATGTTTTTAGCTATATGTCTCTGCCTTTTTATTTAGCCATGCAATTTATTTGTCTCGTTTTTAAATTTATGAGTTGCATTTGAATTATAAGATATAATGCGAATGTCTTTTTATTCGGGAACGAACGAGGCCAGTACCAACCGTAGTGGTGGTGGTTCGGGCGTTCCTTCTCGAATATTAAGGCTTTTAAAATTCACTCGCCCGTATAACCAAATTTCGATACGATTCGTCACTTTAATTCGCAAAGTTTGATATTAATGAAGCGGTAATATTTTTGGTACCAATTTTGGGCATGTCGGGGGTGCTCATCCTTCCCCGCGTGTAACCGACTCCCGAATCCATTTTAAAAAAAAAAGAATCTATGGTTTATTTCGGTGTCCGGTCTACCATTTTTAAATGGCCGGTGGTGACTCTTCTCCTTTTTAAATCTGACTAATTTTTCGAAACCCATCTAAAAACCTGGTCCGTCCGAGCGACGTCCGAGGCACTTATGTATTTCCTAAAAATTAGTCGCAACAGATGGCGACTCCGCTGGGGATAAATTTTTGTTTTCAAAAACAAAAAGAGAGTCGAGCCAAAAAAAACTTTACCGCTCAATTAATATTAGAAGTTGCAAATTAAAGTGACTGAGTCGATCGATATTTGTTTATAAGAGCGAGTTTATTTTAAACGCATTTAAAATTGGCATTTAAACCCGTTCGTTTAAGTGGGGGGAAAATGCTAGTGCTTTCTTGGGGATATTGTTCCTCCGTATGGGCCTAGCAAGTACCTTCGGGGCTCGAATACCCTATATCTTCGTGGGAATATTGTTTCTCCGTGCAGATATAGCTAAAGGGTCCCCTCGAATTGAACTCGGTTGAGAGGAGCCTATAATGGGTGATGACCGGGGGCCTTGCTACCCTTAGAAGGGGACAGCGAGGACAGTTCGAGTACCTCCTAGAACCAAAATTGCATTTAGAGAACTAGAAAGCCCACCCCTTTTAGAGCCATGCCTACAACCTAGGTTCATTAGACGGGATAAATAGGGTTGCTTGCTTTCATGCTTGCCTTTTTATCATGTTTATCCGACTCTAACGATTATTCTTATGATCCTTTTGCATTCATTCTCGCATGCATTTCATGACATAAAGGTGTTGAGTCAAGGTGGTTTTACTCAATCAAGGGCTATCATTATGGACGGGAGGTTGCTAGAAAGGATGGTGTCAATTAGCAAGTCCGACATCGGTCAGAGTTGAATTAGAAAGGATAAGGGAGCAGCTTACCGAGCGAACACACAGTGTCAGATCTAGTGCCCACCATTGAAGAAAGCACAACCCTTCTCCATCCCGGGGAAGTCAAGCAAGATCGGATCTACTCCGAACATCCAAAGTTACGAAACTACCCGACCAAGTGTAAAGAGGAGGCCGGAAAGAGCATGGCGGCCGAAAAGAGCATGGATTAGGTCAAGGGATGGATTCAGCTTCGAGGAGATAGCTATTTTTTTAGACTGTCTCCAAGACTTGATACCGGCAGGGTTGGGTGTTCTTGAATTTCTAGAGAAGAAAGCAAATCTGGCCTCGGCTACCTCAGCCGAAACCTTCATTTCCTTGAGCACAATTCGAAGATCCAAAGAGCATCCGTAGGACTTTTGCTATGACCATCCTACAACGAGGAACCTCCTTTATGTTCAAATGAAAGTTGACCTAAGGGGAATCACCTATATGATCAACACCTTTGACTTGCATACATTTGTAACATCTGTAGCATATATCATTTCGAAGCAGCATAAAAATTGTCAGCCATGCACCCATTTCATGATAATGCATTTGTTAATTTGAGTCCATAATACATCCATCATTGGACATTAAAATTTGCTTAAGGCATTTCATCGCATCATTACTAATTGGGGAGAACACTCATCTGAGAGAGAGAAAGAGAGAGAGAGGAAAGAATAGACAAGGGAACGGTTTCTAGCCAGTGCAGCTTTAGAAGTATGAATGACCTAGTGGCTAGGATGGATAAGCTCAAACAACTTCAAGAATATTTGGTTCAGAATCAAAGGGAGATAAGATCATAAAGGAGGAAAATAAATCCTTTGCGAAAAATCCAATTTTCATGATTGGTGAAAACTGATTGTACCTAGGGGAATGGTACAACTAGCCCGGAGCAAACAGCTACCGGTAAAGGCAATTCAAACCCGTTGATCCCTGTGCATTTGGGAAAAATGCAAGTCTCGATTCAAGAAAAATGAATTGGAGACATCATATCGCTTCATGAAAGAAGAAGCGATGTTTGGGCAAGTCCGACAGAAATGTTGGCACAACGTGCTTAAATACGGTGAAGTTTAAGACAATGGATAATTCAAATGTCCATCGAAAAATCCATTTTTACGAATGGTCGAAGGGAAATAAATCCTTTGCAAAAATCCAATTCTCATTATTGGTGAAAACTGATTGTACCCGGGGGAATGGTACAACTAGCCCGGAGCAAACGGCTACCGGTAAAGGCAATTCAAATCCGTTGATCCATGTGCATTTGAGGAAAATGCAAAAGGAATAAGCTAAGTTGTAGATTTTTTTCAAATAAAGAGTATAGTTATCATAACAAAATTTTCATTTTGCTATTTAGAAAATATTCCGGTATTCCTTAATTCTTTAAACATTTCATAAATTTACTCTTGTTTTCCAATTACACATGTATATACTTTTTTGAGATTAACTTTAATTCAATTTTCTAAAAGACTGAATGTTGTGAGGACGTTATAAATATGAAAACCCTCTGTCCTACATAGGCCAAAGGAGGAATGACAATGAGTGTTCAGGAATAGTGGGCCACTCCCATTGAGTGAATTTTCCCTCTCGGGCATTGTTGTTCAAGGTCGTTGAATGAAGTGATAACCCTAAAACTTCTACCACCTGAAGACCAATTTTGATATCCGTGTGTGGGAGGACATTTGACATTCCTTCAATTCCCTTCACATGGAAAGAAAATAAGAAAATATCCATTGTTGTCCCCGTTTGAGCCTGTTAAACCTTTTTCTTCTGATCTAACCCAAACCAAGGATCACCCCTACACCGGTGGCAATTGAGGTAGAAATTTATGGACAAGTAATTGACATTGGATTCTGATTATGCTATGAGGATGATGTCTTGTGAACTAAGGGGCATTAAAAGAGAACAGATACATTGGATACACTTTTGGTTTGAGCTACTTTCCAGCCGTCATCTTCTTGCTTGGGATTTTCTCTCCTTGAACTTTGGGCTTGACATATCTTTTGATCTGGGGCTTGGAAAAATATAAGGTTTTCACACGACAGACGGGCTGAATTTTCTCTATCTGTCGAGGTCCACTTTGCTTCTTCTCCTCAAAACTGCTGTCGTCCTCTGCTGTCACGGCAGCAACCGTGGCAGCATCGTCCTCTTTGTCTGCTTGTCCAGTTCAGCTCTTCTGCTTCACTGCCCAGCGCCTGCCCTTTCTGTCTGCTACGGCAGCAACCTGCAAAAACAACCATTTTTAGTAGAAACCGAGCCTTTCAATATATTTGTGATGTTTTGATGTAAACTGACCTAAATGCAATGAATAATGCTTGAATGCACCAGAAATATGAGTTAAATAGGGTGTAAATAATAGAACTTTTACACACTCAACACACCCCCAAACTCAAGTTTTTGCTTGTCCTCAAGCAACTAAGACCTAAAAGAAAAATGAAATATTTTTGTTTTGGCTTTCAAACAGTGAACTTTCCCTTACCCGTCGTTCGTTCCCTGTGGCGGCAGCAACCTGTCGGATAGTTTAGGATCTGTCCGGAATCTCACTATAGTCCTCGTGCAGTGTGTGCATGCTTGTGAACAGTTGTATGCCAAGACTCTCTTAGTTTCACTAGAATATTCAACTCTTAACTCTAATTTTTATGCCAAAGTTTATCTTTTGAAGACACTTTTTCATGCTCCTTTTATTTTTTTGTTTTGACTCGATTTCTCTATTTTTTAAAGCTAAAGTTTCACTAGAGCCAGTTTTAGGCACCTCTAGTTAACTTCCTAGAGCTAGTTTCGGGCACCTCTAGGGCTGTTGAGTCTCTTTTTCTAAACTTCTTTCCTAGAGCCAGTTTCGGGCACCTCTAGGGGCTATTCAAGTGCTAAGCTTCCTATTCTAGTTTGGCTAAAAGAATTCTAAGCAGTATAACAGTCACAATGGTGTTTAAGTTTTCAGAACTATAGAAAGGTTCTAAACTTCTCCTAAAACTATCCTAAAGTCACTGCCACGACAGAGCTGTCACGACAGGTAAGTTCAGTTCACAGTTTTCAGCCAAAATTTTCAATATTTTCATTTTTTTAGAGAAAAATAAACTAAGTAAATGACACAAATTTTAACTAAGATGTACTCCATTAATATGGAGGGTTGCCACCCCCAAACTCGAGGGTTGCATTGCCCTCAATGCAAATGACAATATTAAAATGAAAACAAATGAAGGCAGTACATCACAAAATATATATGGTAGGCAGCAATAAGAAGATAAGAAACTTAAATTTAAGCGCTATCTTCGCTGCTGCTGCTGAGCCGGATCTGGCGGCGGGTGCAGGCTCTCGGGGCGGGCTGGGACTGTTGCTGTACAACCTGAACATCAGAGCTGCTGCTGCTGGCCTTTGGCAAAGTGTTCTTATCTGCCATTCGTTTATGCCTCTTTACCGGTGAAAACTCCTTTGACAGATTCCTCTGAATAGAGGGTTCATCGTCACTGTCTGCCCAAACAGAGGAGGAGGAAAACCCAGCAACAAAGGCAGCAAGGTCATCCGATGGCATTGGTCGCTTTGTTCCTCGGGCAGATGGTTCGGCCTGAGTGCTGCCGGCTGCTGTCGGGGCAGGCGATGGTATGGAGGCTGCAAATGGTGTTTGTGGAGTAGCAACATGTGTAGGTGTGTGGACAGGGGTGGTGACAGTGAAGTAATGGGCAGGGAAAGTGGGGAAAACAGCATCATGGAAATTTAAAGTATTTTGAATAAAATTTATCGTAGAGGCGGTGAAGTCTCTGATGAATGTCATAAGGCCCAACTATTTTTCCTCCATCTTTTGAATGGCAGCTAGGATCTGATTGGAGGAGTCTGTTGGAGCAGCTGCTACGGCGGCAGGTTCAGGATTTGGCTGCTCTGGTGATTCAGCTGTGGCGGCAGCGGGGTTGAATGAGGATAGAGGGGTGGCAACGGTCAGCTCCATGAGGTTGAGGATATTCTTTTCCGTCAAACCCCGTCCTTTGACTATTAGATCGGTGTGGGCTTCTAGCACGTTATGGCCGCGGCAGAGTGACGTGATGAGGTAGGGGAGGAAAAGGAGGCCTGTCAGTCGATGTGCACTTTCCAAAATACTCTCTCGAATATAACTACCCACATTAATGGGTCGTTCATTTAAAATAGAGTGTATTAAGGCTAACCTTTGCTGGTCAACGGTTGTATGGTGTGACGACGACATGATCCTCTTTTTGATGAAGGCATTCCATAGTTTTGCCTCCGGCAGCAGCTGACCCCTCTTCACCGTGTGTGGATTTTTCCAGCTGGTATTCCATTCGGTTCCCTCTTCCGTCAGTTCTGCCATGACAGCGTCATAGGCAGCATCGTCCAAGGTGTTGAGGAACTGCTGGTGTGCATCATCATTGTGGCCTATGTAGAGGCCATATAAGGAGTTGATGTGCTCGGCTGTAAACGGTACTTCTTTCCCTCTAACACTCACTGCTGTCACTGTTTTGCTGCTGATGGCAGCATAAAATTCTCTCACCAGCGTCACGTTCATCTCCTCCGGTTGTTCTGCAAATGTTTGCCATAATAGAGCTCTAATCTTCCTGGCTATGAAAGGTTTGAGGCCCAGATTCTTTGCCTTTGGTGTATAGATGAAGCCACGTTCTTCCCACATGTCTCTGGTCGCAAAGGACTGTGGGGGGAGTTGCTGTCGGTGAAGAAGTAGAGGCAGCACTACGTCGGGTTTTTCTAGAAGACATATTAGTGCAAGGGTTGTGAAAAGTAAATGAAAGCAAATGAAAACTAAAGGGGAGAGCAAATAAGAACGGCAGAAGTGTATGAAAATGAAAATGAAACGGGGTTTTATAGAAAAGGATTTGCTGCCCGTTGAAACTGTAACGGCAGGCGTGAATAACGGGGCGGCTGTTGAGCTTTAGCGTGTCTGACGCGTCAGACACATGTTTCTGCGTCTGTTACGCGTCTGTGGCGTGTTTCCGCGTCTGTCGTGACAGCGTGATGATAGCCTGTATTTCTGCGTCTGTCGTGGCAGCTGTAACGACAGGCTTCAAATATTGGGCTTTGTTGGGCTGGTGGATGGATGGTGGGCTGAGTTCACTTCTCCTGTTCTTCTTGACTCCTTTATTTCCTAAAAACAATAAAAATAAAAACATTATTCAAAATAAAATAAACCTTATTTCCTAATAAATAATAATAATAAAATAAATAATTAAAATTTAGGTTAAAGTAGGGATGCCATGTGGGGCATCTCCTAAGGTAACCACTTCCTGCATTCTTGGGGCTTCAGTCCCCTGATAATGCTTGAGGCGCTGTCCGTTGACTTTGAATTGGTGCCCGTCTTTTAATGATCGGATTGTGATGGCACCATGAGGAAAAACTTGTACGACTTGGAATGGGCCAGACCATCTAGATTTCAGCTTCCCTGGGAATAGTTTCAGTCTGGAATTGAACAACAATACAAGTTGCCCTGGGCAGAACTGTCGTGGCAGCAACTTCCTGTCATGCCATTTTTTTTGTTTTCTCCTTGTAGATTCTTGCATTGTCGTAGGCCATTGTCCGAATCTCTTCAATCTCGTTCAGATCTAACAGCCTTTTCTGTCCTGCCCTGTCCAAGTCCATATTCACTGCCTTGATTGCCCAGTATGCTCTGTGCTCTATCTCGACAGGTAGATGACATGTTTTCCCATAAATCAATCGATATAGAGACATGCCCAATGGAGTTTTAAAAGCTGTCCTATATGCCCATAACGCATCATTGAGAAGTAAAGACCAATCTTTCCTAGTTGGCTTGACCATCTTCTCAAGAATGTTCTTAACTTCCCTGTTAGATATTTCAGCTTGTCCATTGGTCTGTGGGTGATATGCTGTCGCGATCCGATGCTTGACACCATATTTCTTCAAGGCGGCAGCAATAACCCTGTTGTCGAAATGTCTCCCTTCATCACTGATAATCGCCTTAGGGATGCCAAACCTAGAAAAGATATTTTTGTGCAAAAATCTTTGGACTGTCTTGGCATCATTCTTTTGAGTGGCGATAGCTTCAACCCACTTAGAGACATAATCTTCTACCAGGAGGATGTATAGATTCCCACATGAAGATGGGAATGGTCCCATAAAATCGATCCCTCAAACGTCGAAAATCTCGACCTCTAGAATGTTCTGCAGTGGCATCTCGTTTCTCCTTGAGATGTTTCCTGTCCTTTGGCACCTGTCACAGCTTTTGTAGAAGATATGTGCATCTTTATACAATGACGGCCAGTAGAACCCTGACTGCAGCACCTTGGCAGCAGTTTTGTTGCCTCCTAAGTGACCTCCATACTGTGAAGCATGGCAGTGATGAAGTATGTCTTCTTGCTCTTCTTGTGGTACACACCTCCTTATAACCTGATCTGCACAAATTTTGAAAAGGAGAGGTTCGTCCCAATAATAATGCTTAACATCATTTTGGAACCTCTTCCTGGCTTGATAATTAAGATCAGAAGGAATTATTCCGCTAACTATAAAATTAACGAAATCAGCATACCAGCGGAGTTCAGAAGACTTACATGCCGCCATGGCTGTCACGGCAGTGATTGCGGCAGCAAAGAGCTGCTCGTCTGGGAAGGTCTCCAGTATGTTTGTCTCATCTATTGATAGACTCTGTCCCTTCTCCAACCTTGACAAATGGTCTGCCACCTGATTTTCTGTCCCTTTTTTGTCCTTGATTTCAAGATCGAATTCTTGCAATAGCAGGATCCACCGTATCAATCGAGGTTTTGCATCCTTTTTTGCGAACAAATACTTCAGGGCAGAATGGTCTGTGTGCACTATTACCTTTGTCCCAAGTATGTAAGAATGAAACTTGTCGACGGAGAACACCGCAGCTAATAACTCCTTCTCTGTGGTGGTGTAGTTCACCTGGGCGTCGTTCAGTGTCTTACTGGCATAATATGTGACATGAAATAAATTGTCTCTCCGCTGCCCAAGTGTTGCCCCGACAGCATAGTCACTAGCATCACACATGATCTCAAATGGTTGTGTCCAGTCTGGTGGCTGTACTATTGGGGCTGTTACCAGTTTTTCCTTCAGAACCTTGAATGCTTTAGTACATTCTTTATTAAAGTCAAAGGGTCGGTTCTGCTCTAAAAGATGACACAGAGGCTTGGTGATTTTTGAAAAATTCGTAATGAATCTCCAATAAAAACCAGCATGTCCCAAGAAACTTCTAATACCCTTGACTGTGGCCGGCGGCGGCAGCTTTTCGATCAATTCTATCTTTGCCCTGTTGACTTCTATCCCACGGTAGCTAATCTTATGGCCAAGGACTATCCCTTCATCCACCATAAAGTGGCATTTTTCCCAATTCAAGACCAGGTTTGCTTTTTCACATCTTTCAAGTACCTTTTGTAGATTGCCTAGGCAGCTCTCAAAATCGTCTCCAAAGACTGAAAAATCATCCATAAATATCTCAAGGAAGTCCTCCACCATATCGGAGAATATGGCCATCATGCACCTTTGGAAGGTGGCGGGTGCATTGCATAATCCAAACGGCATCCTCCTAAAAGCATATGTTCCGTAGGGGCATGTGAAAGTCGTCTTTTCTTGATCTTCCGGTGCGATAGAAATTTGATTATACCCTGAATAACCATCAAGTAAACAATAGTAAGGTTTACCCGCTAATCTATCAAGCATTTAATCAATAAAGGGTAAAGGAAAGTGGTCCTTTCGGGTAGCTTTGTTAAGCTTCCGATAGCCCATACAAACCCTCCAACCGGTCACAGTCCTGGTTGGGATTAACTCGTTGTTTTCGTTGGTCACCACGGTCATTCCTCCTTTCTTGGGAACACATTGCATCAGGCTCACCCATTTGTTGTCGGAGATGGCGTAAATAATTCCAGCATCTAACCATTTGATTATCTCTTTACGCACAACCTCTTTCATCGCATGGTTTAGCCGCCTTTGGGCATCTATAGTCGGCTTATGATCTTCCTCTAAAAGGATTTTGTGCATGCATAACGCCGGACTAATGCCTTGAATATCGGCTATCGTCCATCCAATTGCCTTTTTGTGCTGCCGCAGCATCCCTATTAGCTGTCGTTCCTGTTCCTGCAGCAACTTAGAAGAGATGATTACGGGCAACATATCATTTGAACCAAGAAAAGCATATTTTAGCTGCCCTGGCAGGGGCTTCAGTTCTAAGGTAGGTGGCTCAACAGTAGATGGCTTTTGGATTGCATGGTTATCCGAAGTATAATTTAAAGGTTCGAATAACTTACCTGGACGATCGCCTATCCAGTTTACCTCCTCCTGATCTTCAGTATCAGATGTATCGGATTCAGAGGAGTTGCTGTCGTCAGTGCTGTCGTGACAGTCCTGTAAGTGGCTACCGAGGTAGTGCCCAATTTCGATGTCGTGACAGCCTGACCTGATGCAGGGTTGATCAAGGGTAACTTCAGTGATAGCCTTGCATTCCTCGTCTGCATCAGCATGCTTCATAGCTTGGAGAACATTCAACTTAATCTCTTGATCATTTACTCGCATGGTGAGTTCTCCTTTTTCCACATCAATCAGTGATCTTCCTGTGGCTAAGAAGGGTCACCCAAGGATGATTGGTGCGTTTTCGTCTGCTTCACAATCTAAAACAAGAAAGTCAGCAGGAAAAATAAATTTATCCACTCTTACCAGAATATCTTCAATTTTTCCTTCCGGATAAACGTAAGAGCGGTCTGCTAGCTGCAGAATTACTGTCGTGGGCCGCGCCTTTCCAATACCTAATTTCTGAAAAACAGATTTTGGCATTAAATTAATGCTAGCACCAAGATCACAAAGTGCCTTACCCACATATTTGTCTCCGATTACACAAGGTATGATGAAGCTCACCGGATCCTTCTTTTTCTGGGGTTGCTGTCGATGAAGTATGCTCATGCAGCCTTCTGTCATCTTCACCGTTTCAAATTCCCCAAGTTTAGATTTCTTTGACATGACATCCTTGAGAAATTTGGCGTAACCAGGCATCTCCCTCACGGCATCCAACAGCGGAATGTTAATGTGAACCTGCTTAAAAATATCATAAATCTTTTTGAGCTGAGATTCTTGCTTTGCTTGCTATAACCGTTGAGGAAAAGGAGGTGGGGGACGATAATCAGCAATACGTCCTTCCCACTACATACGAATCTAAGGAGGCTTGGGTTCATCGTTTTTCTCCTCTGTCGCTTCTGCTGTCGTGACAGGCTCATCGGCAGCAGTCTGTTTGTCACCTGTCGGGGCAGCTTCCTCGGCAGGTCTGTCCAAGGCTGGTTTTCTTACTGTTTCAGCTTCCTTTTCTGGCTCTGATAATTTCTTCCCACTCCTAGTAGTAATAGCTTTACATTGCTCATGTGTGGGCTGCCTAGCATTTTCAGTATTGCTAGGGAATCCTCCAATCTTCCTAGGCTTGATATGATGTGAAACCTGACCCATTTGTGTCTCCAAAGATTTCAGAGTAGCTTCATGATTTGTCATCTGCATCTCTGTTTTATCCATGAACGTCGCTGTCTTCTTGACAAACTGATTCATGTTCTCAATATAAGTACCTGTCTGAGACATAAAAGTGGCCAGAGTTTGTTCCAGTATACTGTTCGTGGCAGCTGGTGGCTGTTGTTACTACTGTTGCGGCGGCAGCTGCTGTCGCGTCAGCAATCTAGGTCCTCCCTGATTCTGATTTTGTGCTTGAGGATTCAGGGCATTATTAGGATTGCTCCAAGAAAACTTGGGATCCTTTCTCTAGTTGGGATTATAGTTGTTGGAGTTGTAATTCAGCTTATAGTTTCCAACATATTTTCCCTCTTCTAACTGTATAGGACACTCATCCGAACTATGATTTCCCTCACAGATTTCACATACCTCCTCAACAGCAAATCCATGTTGTGCATCATCATTTAATAACTTTTTCATTGCTTTAGTAAGGAATGCTACCTGTGATTTCATTGTGCTGTCGGCCTCATAATCCTTGACAGCTAGTACCCGTTTACCCCCTCTTCTTGCTGTCGAAAACTGCTCCTCATTCTTAGCCAGATTTTTCAATACTTGCATTGCCTCGTCCGGATCTTTATCCAATAATAGTTCGTTTGCTGCTGAATCAATTCGAATACGAGTTTGTAAGTTGGCAGCATTATAGAATTTTGTTACCTGATTCCAGACGGAGAATCCATGCATTGGGCAGTTCCGTAGAAGAGTAGTAAATCTGTCCCAGGCCTCGTGCGTCGGCTCGTCATCTTCCTGTTGAAAAGTAGCAATTTCATTACATAATCGCTCAGATAAATGTGAAGGATTAAAACGAGATAAAAATTCACGAGATAAAT
Organism: Hibiscus tridactylites; assembly: GCA_958450335.1. Taxonomy (NCBI): domain Eukaryota; kingdom Viridiplantae; phylum Streptophyta; class Magnoliopsida; order Malvales; family Malvaceae; genus Hibiscus; species Hibiscus tridactylites. The sequence goes on along the minus strand of OY288265.1, from coordinate 21,481,343 downwards.
CTGCCCAAGTTCTAATTGAACCCGGCGTAAGTTTATTCCACCAAGTGTTTACTCTGTCCCTCAATGAATGAGGAAATAATCGAAGCCTCAGTATCTCCGGATTAACTCCTGGCAGTCTAAACGAACCACAGATCTCCTGGAAAGTTTTGAGATGCTCCCTAGCATCCTCTGTAACAGCACCACTGAATTGACTGGCATTGTTGATCATGCTAAACATAACAGGTTTTAGTTCGAAGTTGTCAACGTCTATGTCCGGCAGCGTGGTTTCCAGTTCTACATGATCGTTCAACATGTAGTCACGACAAGACCGTCGTCCGGCAGCAGCAGGCGGGTCGCCGACAGGCGGGTCGTTTCCATTGTAGGCCATCTTCTCTAGTTGTTCCTCAAGGTACTCGTTCCTGGCTAGTAAGTGACGAAGTTGTTTCTTGAGATTGAATGAACGTTCGATTTCCGGATCTAATGGATACTCAAGATCTTTACCTTGATTCGATCTGCGCATAAACAAGAAACCTTGTGAAAAGCAAGAGTTGAATGCACCAAAGAAAATCAGAAAAATAAAAATAAAAACAAAAACGAAAAGTGCAGTAAAAGAAAAGGTAGAGTTATGTTGCCAATCCCCTGCAACGGCGCCAAAAACTTGTTGCGTGTAAAATAGTCTATCGCAATGGTAGTGCAAGTATACACGACGCAAGTAGTAAAGTGATACGAAGTATCGGATATCGTCTCCACAGGGATTGGGCTAATAGCTTCACCTTAATTCACTGCACGAAAGTAAAGAAAATATTTGAGAAAATTGTCACGAGAATAATAAAGTAACGTAAATAAAGAGTAGAGATATCAAGATAGAGAGAATGGGCTGGTATTGAAGTGCTCAGTAGTACAGGTATTGCAGAGTTTAGGAAATCCAGTTCTGTCGTCGCGCCCGTCGCGGCAGCATTTGTCGCAGCAGCAGTCCATTGATTGTCGCGGCAGCAAACACTCAACTCCGTACTTCAAGTTTGGCAAGAATCCCAGATGTGCCTAGGCCTATCCCTAGGTCCAAGTCTGTCGATGATCACGTCTTTGATGATACCTCTCAGCGTGAATCGAAGGATGAACACCAATGTGTATGAATTCTTCTTTAGCCACTTAACCTCGTCCTATCCCTAGGCCCGAGATAGATCAACTATAAACTAGAGAACTTGCTCTTATTTCTTTCGTATACTTAACTCTCCCGATGCTAAGTAAATAGATAACCTCACAATGCTCTCCTGATGCTCTTGAAAGATATTAATAACCAAAATAAGAGAACTCGAAGTTTATTTTATTGAACTTGAAAATTCCTAAAACAAAACAACCCTTGCAACTACTTTACAAATCAACCCGTGGCCCTAAGGGGAATTTAGAACATGATGTGGGAAAGAAAACGTCTAGAGTTTGGGAAGAAGGCTAGGGTAATCGGTTATGCCCTCTAGGTTAAAATACATGTCCTTATATAAGCTTTGGGCTCAAGTTATCTAAAATAGCAAGAATACAACTTTAATTGAAAGTATGATTCTAATAAAGACTAAATCTCCAAGGAATCTACTTTCCAGCCGTCATCTTCTTGCTTGGGATTTTCTCTCCTTGAACTTTGGGCTTGACATATCTTTTGATATGGGGCTTGGAAAAATATAAGGTTTTCACACGACAGACGGGCTGAATTTTCTCTATCTGTCGAGGTCCACTTTGCTTCTTCTCCTCAAAACTGTTGTCGTCCTCTGCTGTCACGGCAGCAACCGTGGCAGCATCGTCCTCTTTGTCTGCTTGTCCAGTTCATCTCTTATGCTTCACTGCCCAGCGCCTGCCCTTTCCGTCTGCTACGACAGCAACCTGCAAAAACAACCATTTTTAGTAGAAACTATGCCTTTCAATATATTTGTGATGTTTTGCTGTAAACTGACCTAAATGCAATGAATAATGCTTGAATGCAGCAGAAATATGGGTTAAATAGGGTGTAAAAAATAGAACTTTTACACACTCAACAAAAAACATCAAAAGGAAACAATGAAAGAAAAGTAGGTGCTCAAAGAGCTACCCAAATCAAGTCAAAAGTTACCGACATAAAAGTTAAAGAAGTCAAAAGCAAAGGCACTAAAGTGAAAAGTGCAATTTTGAAAAGAGAGAGAAGCGGATAAAGAAAAGGGACAAGAGGATTTCCTATCCAAATGAATCTCTGCTTAGATGAGCCTCGAAAGATTGTTCACCTTTGATCAAAGGCCTGCACTAATACAATGCGAAGGTGCAAATTGATCCAAAACTACACTTGATGAAAGGAAATGAACTCTAGGGTGAAAACCCCAACAAGAAGGGGCAGTCTAGAGCGATCGAAAGAAGCAAGAAAAGAAATAGCATTTCGTCGGAGCATAATTGAGACTTCAGATTGGAAGAAATGATCATTGGTTTCACCATCCTTAAACACTTGTTTGAGCCTATTTACCCTTTCTTTTGTAGCCATGAGCCTTAGCCTGCATTACAAGCCATAAAAGACCATTTGGACCGTACACGGACGGATAAATTTGTCTTCAGATTACATCCCGCCTATCGGGGTTAACCTTTCTTCAAGGATTGCCACACTTCTAATGCCTGATTGAGATTAGAAAAGAGGGAAGGATAGGGCATGGTGAGTTAGTGAGTTAAAGAGAGCCACCTTTAAATTGGGTAGAAATTAGGTATGGGAGTCGCTCCTCTCGGAAGCCTAATAGCCCAGAAAAGATTTCATATGTGCATCTTTGCAACATTCGGAAAATGTCACTCGGGTTGACCTTTTTTTCAAAGACCCCAAACTTGATTTTCACTTGACATGACTTTTCAAATGTATATTTTCATAATAAAATTATTTTTACCCAATCACTTGCATAAGTCTTCTACATGGGAATGAACAAGCGGACTGATCGTGGCTCGAGGTAAGGCCATCAGTACCTAGAGGGACACGATCGGAGGTTCAAACTTTGCTACTAGACGATGAATACACCAGTTGAAATATCAAGACCGTCTTCGGTGAAATGTTGAGCTACGAAGTCGACCTTCGCTAAGAAGTGTTGGGATAGAACCTGAGGGTAGAGATTCTGACATTGAGAATCGGGGAACAGAAGTTACCCTCGGAACATAAACATCTTGCCAGAGAATGTCCCGAGAAGGACCGCGCGCGTCGCGTTGAGGGCACGCACTGAGATGAGACAGTAATCAACTCGGTAAAAAGCAATAGGGATATGCCTAAGAAAAGAAGGAAGGTAGAGGAGAAAAAGAAGAGAAGCCGAGACGAGGACCCCAAAGGCACTTTGGGGCAAATGAGCGAAATTCAGAAGAGGCGCTCTTGACCATGATTTTATAGGAACAAGGGCCAAAAATTGGTGGCATCTTTGGACAGAAGACATCATTTAAAGCATTCGACATTAACCAGAGGTCAGTTAGAAGGTACATAAGCCTAAAGCAAGTGGGGGCAATGGGATTCTAATCAGTGTAAGTCCTCCCTTCAAGAAGAAGCGAAAAAGAGAGAAGTTGACTTCAAGATGAAAACTCAAAGGAGTGACCAAAAAGAGAAAAAGAAGAAGAAATAGGACAAAGAAGAGAAGATGAGACACGGTGAAAACCCAAAAGGCACTTTGGGGATTAAAGCGAAAACTCATGGCGAAGGAGGCGGAAACTCAAAGCCAAAAGATTTTAGAGCAAAGGAGGCAGATACTCAAAGCTCGTGACAAAGGAAACAAAAACTCAAAGCCAAAAGGTTTTAGAGCAAAGGAGAGAGATACTCAAAGCTCGAGACAAAGATATACGATATCTGCTCATCTATTCGGGCATTTGGAGAATAGAACCCGCCTATTCGTTCAGGCACTTGGAGAATGGAAATCTGCCTACCTATTCAGGCAATCAAAAGTCAGTAGAAGAAAAGAAAGAAGAAAAAACAAAAAAAAACAAAGCAACAACAACAAAAAAGAAAGAAAAGAAAAGAAAAGAAAAGGGGAAAAAGAAAAGTTCAAAGTGAAAACCCGTATGAGCACTTTGAGGCAGACAATTCCATAAGTGGATCAAGATGAGAAGAAGAAGAATAAGAGACCGGTAAAGCCGTGAAGAGGTGCAATCAACGCAAGAGGTAGCACCAAAGGACACGATGTCAACAAAATTAATATGTTTAAATAACTTGGAAACCTCAGTCATGCATCACGAGTAGTTAGGCATCCCTAGGTTAGGAGCATGCTAATTCATGACATCATAGAATTTCATCTTTTACACAGGTACCCGAAAATCGAGTCGGGCCCTTCATAAAAGAAGAAGTAAACGGCGAAGCGAAAACCTAGAAAATATTTCGGAGCAAAGGAGGCAGATGCTCAAAGCTCGAGAATTTCAGGCGAAGAATTTCAAACTCACCACATCATGATTTTAGGGCGAAAGAGGCAGAAACCCAAAGCCCAAGAATGTCAAAAAAGAGGTAGATACCCGTCGCTCAAGGATGATAGGTGAAACCTTTCATGTTCGCGACTCAAGGATTTCAGATGAAAGCTTTCAAGCTTGCCGATAGATTTCAAGATAAAGGATCCTACAGAGAAAGGGTCCAAACAAGCTCTATATATGAGGAACTTGCGACTTCAGGATCTCGAAAGTGGAGGGTCCTACGGAGAGGGGACTTGTAGATCCTTGATTTTAGAGGGGAGTTCAATAGAGAAAGAACTACCACTAAAAAAAGTACGCTAAGGAAGAGGAGTTTTGTGGAGAAAAAACTCAGAATCCTAAGGGTTCAGGATCTCGAAAGTGAAGGGTCCTACGGAGAGGGGACTTGTAGATCCTTGATTTCAGAGAGGAGTTCAATAGAGAAGGAACTACTACTCGAAGAGTACGCTAAGGAAGAGGAGTTCTATGGAAAAAGAACTCAGAACCCTAAGGCTTCAGGATCTCGAAAGCGGAGGGTCCTACGGAGAGGGGACTTGTAGATCCTTGATTTCAGAGAGGAGTTCAATAGAGAAGGAACTACTACTCGAAGAGTACGCTAAGGAAGAGGAGTTCTGTGGAGAAAGAACTCAGAGTCCTAAGGGTTCAGGATCTCGAAAGCGGAGGGTCCTACAGAGAAAGGACTTGGAGATCTTTAATTTCAGAAATACGAAGACGAGAGTTCCATAGAGAAGGAACTACTACTCGAAGAGTACGCTAAGGAAAAAGAGTTTAGTGGAGAAAAAAAACTCAGAATCCTAAGGCTTCAAGATCTCAAAAGCGGAGGGTCCTACACAGAGAGGACTTGGAGATCTTTAATTTCAGAAATACGAGGACGAGAGTTCTATATAGGAAGAACTGCCACTCGAAGAACACGCCAAGGAAATGAGTTCTATAGAGAGAGAACTCATATTCTTAAGGCTTCAAAGAGAAAATTACTCGGTGTAGCGCGTTGCAGCTCCAAGAGAGTAAATCGTCCAACAGGGAAGTTGGACAGATATAGTTATGACCAGTTTGCTTTACGGCCGTGAAAGGAAAGCAAATCCACTTGGACGCCCAAGTTCGCCTTTCGGCCGCGAAGAGGAGGCAAAAGTATTTGGAATTTCAGCTTGCTTTTTGACCGCGAAGGGAAGGCAAAGTTGTTTAGATGACTAGCTTGTTCTTAGGGAAAAGAGAAGACAAAGATATTTCGAATCTGCTCATCTATTCGGGCACTTGGAGAATAGAACCCGCCTATCCGTTCGGGCACTTGGAGAATGGAAATCTGCAAAAAAAAAGCACTCTCTGTCTACCTGTTCAGGGCATCCGGAGGGAGAACTCACGATTGGAAGGCTTTGGGAAGAGGAATTACTTGGAATCGCGTGTCTGCGTCGGGAGTAAACCGTCCAACAGGGAAGTAGTACAAAATTAGTGCTTATGGTCTTTGCTTTATTCTTGTTCCACAAGTATAAGCAAAGAGGGGCAGCTGTAACCACTAATTTTGTCCGGACCTCGGACCCCTTTAAGTTTGAGTTGTTAATGGGCTTATATTGGGTAAAAAAATTATAAAAAAGTTAAAAAGAAAAAAAAGAAAAAAGAGAAATATATATATATATATATATATGTGTGTGTGTGTGTGTGTCATGACTTGTTATCATCATATTAGTTATTAGTATAATACATACTGTTACCATACTATGTATTATTATATATATACGCATGTTGTTTGCATGTATATATTTGGCACCGATATCTGCCATTGTCATTATGATAGTATTATTCATATTATTTTTGTTGTTTGCTAGTAGGTATTATTACTATTATTATTATCATACTTATTATTATTATTATTATTATTATCAGATATTACTATTATAATTATAATAAAATTGGACATAATAAATAAAAACCCACTTTGATTAATAATGAGAGTCCAAAATAATAATATGATCCATAAACAGTCCATTTAAAATACAAGCCCAAAATAATACAATAAGCCCAGCAAGCTCAATGACAAAAAAAAACCTAAGTTAACCCTAATCCTATACTTTGTGATGCAGCCGCCACAAACCCTAGCCGTTGGATCTGGCACGAAATCAACGGTCCAGATGAAGCACGGATATGGAGAAACCCTAGCAAACTCTTCAAGCCTTTCGCGTCGCACGATCTCAGCCGTCGGATCACGCGAAGATCTAAGGGCCCAGATCGTTCCAGACCAGAGAAACCCTAGTAAGCACCCCTTTGCCCGAGCGCCGCTCTCCTCGTAGCCGTTAGATCGGGGTCTATCCAACGGCCTCGGATCGGCGCGGGGAAATTCCAGAAGCCTCACGCGCGCGTAGCCCAGTCCCGTGACCCCTCGTCTGCCATGAACACGCCTTCTGCCGCGTCTGCCACAACCACCAGCCGTGTCACTCCCGATTAGGCAAAACCAGCAAGCACAGACCAAAGGAAACAGATATCAGATACCAAAAAGGCAAAACAAACAAAATGCGAAAAGAAAAGGTCAACCAGACAGGACAGTAGAGATCAAAGATAAAATTGATTTTTTAAGCATTGCATGTAATTTTTTCGGTTATATAGAGAGAACCAGAAAAACACAGAGGGGAGGAATCAGAAAAAAACAGAGAGAGTATCGAGCAAACAAAAAAGAGAGCAATAGAGAGAAACTAGTGAACACGAAAAATCAACAGAGATCCATTGTAACCCCCTCGTCCCGGTCTGGTCGGATGACCGGTCCGAGTGGGCCACACGGGGAAAACCGAAGCGAAACCCGTTAAGGTTCCTCCTCGGTTAACGACCCAGAAAATTTCTTTTAACTTTATCTTGTCTATAGGCATGATTAAATCCTATGTGAAGCACACAGCGGAAATACAAACAATCCAACATCGACCAACCAAGACAACACTTTACACAGCTCATTTTAACCCCTTTACAACAGGTCGTATCGAAACACCCTTAGGGTGTTTCGATACGCCTTGACTTAGTCAACATGCCAAGGTCAACCTGAGGAGACCGTTTCGAAACAGTGGTGACCCGTATCAAAACGACCCCAACGGTCAACTTCTCGTGGTCAACGAGATTTGACCGTTTCGAAACATCAAAGACCCGTTTCGGAACGCCTTTATCTCGCCAATTTCTCAAAATTCCAGTAGCAGAAATGTACCGAAACAGCCCCTATCCGTTTCGAAACGCTCGGCCAAAAAGAAGGGACCGTATCGAAACAGGGTAGCCCGTTTCGAAACGCCCCCTGTTTGCAGACTCGTTTTGGCTGTTTTAAGACACAAGGGTGCCCCAAAACACCACCAAAATCTCCAACAACATACTAACAATTAATCCTAAGGCAAACCAACTTATAAGCATGCTTTAACATCATTAAAACGAGACTAAACACCAAGGCATAACATCGCAAGCCATGCATTCATACATATCATTAAAGGAGTTAAGCATCCACATAGCCAACACTTAGACAAATTCTAGATAGCAAAATACTAACAAGGTTTCAAGCAAGGCATACATCTCAAGCCAAATAACAAGCACAACGAGGAGTCTAACATGCTCCTAAGCAACATCAACCACAACATAATCCGAAAACATCATAATACGATTACATGCCCCATTGCTTGACCATTACATCTTAATTTAAAAGTTCATACTTGGTAGCCCAACAAGCACCACAAGCACACTTGGAGGCCCCCTTCTTGCTCCTAGCAACTCACGAACTAAGGATCCGCATTGTCGAACAAAGAGAGAGCGTAAGCGATAAAGCTTAGTGAGGGTAAGCTCTTTAAAAACAAACCTCGACAATGCAGGGTCCGAGCACGATCTTAGCCAAGGCAAAATACATAATTACCAAGAATCCTCAAGAGCCACAAGTTAAAGATGCATGAACAATATACAATTATATGTCATGCTTAACAAGCTCAATTTCACAACACATGTAATCACATATAAGCGTCCAAGTAGAAATCACATTCTACAACACATTGGTATACATATCAATCAATATTGGCACCTAGCTATGACCCGAATACGCGGATAAACCCATTGGAACTCACATCCAACAACCACTTTACCTCACGGTGGGATTACACTCATCACCGGTCTCGCGGAGGGGATTCCACTCATCCTCACGCCCCGTCGATGGGTTTCCACTCATCATCGACAAATATAAATACAATTTTCGGGCGAACCCGTACTCCTTCTTGGTGACTCAACACCACCAAGGCCACGCGCGAATTTAGACTCATGTGTGCACACTAACATCCTAATGATCGATCATTTGTACTCAAGCATACTAGTGCCAACATTTTACTCATTTCACATTATTCATTTCAATCAATTTCGTGCTTAGCACGTACTCACCATGATTACAATCATGAACCATTTCCATGTGTGCCATACGTATTACAAATCATGCCTCATCCCACATGTATAACACATCATACATAAATCGATCATATCACAAGTCATACGAGGCATAAACATCCAAACATAAGTTCATCCAATGGCTCTAGATCAAGTTTAGGATTAGGCTACCACCTTAATCCTAAATCTAGGTGGGTCTACCAAGCCCAACCTAGTCCACATACTCGAACCAACCATTTAAAAACCACATAAAATGTTTAACCACTCACCTAAGCTTCCAAGCTCCAAGCCAAGCAAGCAACCACCCTCACGTTTCCGGATTTCCTCTTGATGCTTCACCAACACAAATTCCCACTTCTAAACAACCTCAAACACAATTCAAACAATCTCAAATCAGCCCAACATCAAAAGACCAACCCGGAACACAATTCAATCACAATTTACAATGTTGCAAGCCATGAACAAATCCCATTTTTAGCAAACTCGGGCAGCCCCAAAACCACATCCAAAATCCATGTTTCCAACACCCATTGCACCCATAAATGATCCCAAATCAACCCATAAACATAGTACTATCAAAAGCCTATCAAATTCCACCTAAAACAACCCCCAAAACTCACCAAAAACCCTCCAAAAACCCCATTTTTACCCAATTTCGGGAATTGCTCAAAATCATTCAAAATTCACATATGTGGTACTATTTAACTTCTATACATCATAACTAACCATATTAAATCAAAACATTAAGCTTAACAACATAAAGTTTCCACGTTTAATCAAAACCTTCAAAACTCCATTTTCCAAAACTTCAATGAAAATGAAAACAAATGGTACTTTTAAAGAGAGGGAGTTAAGGAGAAGTAAAAAACGATGTTACCTTTCAAAAAGAAGTTGAAATGGATGAGCTTTTTGATGGAATAGTGATGAAGAGGAGAGAGCTCCTTTGTTCACGTTAAAATGGATGAGGAAGAGAGTGAATAGTGTTTATTTTGTGGAAAGGGGGATTTAAATTAAAAGATGGGTAAATTACCAAAAGGCCATTAATGAATGGCTATCCCCTTAATTCTTTAAAATCTCTTCAATTTGCAATTTAATCAATTTGGTCCTATTTCAAATATTTATTTTTGAAACCCGAAACTTAAAAGATTATTTTTAATTATAAACCTGAGCCCAAATAATATTAAAATATTATTTTCACCTAACCCCTAAACCCGGGTGTTACAACACTCCCCCACTTAAGGAATTTCGTCCCCGAAATTACCTGATGGAAACAAATATGGAAACTACTCAACCATATCTGCTTTCCTCTCCCACGTGGCCTCTTCCACACCTCTATGTATCCACAACACCTTGACCAACTCTATGGTCTTTCCACGCAACACCTTGCTATCAGAAGCAAGTATCTCAACAGGCTCTTCATTATACGACAAATCCGGATTCAACTCTATCTCCTCAACGGGCATAACATGAGAAGGATACGATCTACATCTCCTAAGCATAGACACATGAAAGACATCATGGATCTTTTCTAACTCAGAAGGTAACCTCAAACAATAAGCTACAGGCCCAATCCGCTCAACTATCTCATACGGACCAATGAACCTCGAGCTCAACTTGCCCTTCCGGCCAAATCTCATTACCTTCTTCCACGGAGATACTTTCAGAAAGACTTTCTCACCCACGAAGTACTCAATCTCTTTCCTCTTCAAATCCGCATAAGACTTCTGACGATCGGAAGCTGCTTTCAAACGGTCACAAATCTGGCATAGGTAACAATTTCTGACCTGTTTCAGCCCAACAAATCGGAGTCCTACATCGTCTACCATACAAAGCTTCATAAGGAGACATCTGAATACTAGACTGATAACTATTGTTGTAAGCAAACTCAACCAACGGTAAGTGCTTCTCCCAAGAACCCTGGAAGTCAATCACACAACAACGAAGCATATCCTCTAGAATCTGTATCACTCGCTCTGACTGCCCATCAGACTGCGGATGATAAGACGTGCTGAAATGCAAACGGCTACCTAGAGCACTATGCAAGCAACCCCAGAACCTCGAAGTAAACCTAGGATCCCTATCTAAAACAATAGACTTCGGAACTCCATGAAGTCTCACAATCTCACGGATGTACAAGTTTGCCAACTTTTCTAAGGAATCTGTAGTGTTCACTGCTAAAAAGTGAGCACACTTAGTGAACCTATCAACAATTACCCAAACAAAATTCTTCTTCGAATGAGCCAAAGGCAACCCCGACACAAAATCCATGGTGATCCTCTCCCATTTTCATTCTGGAATCTTCAAAGGTTGTAACAAACCTGAAGGAACCTGATGTTCTACCTTCACTCTCTGACAAACCATACAACGACTCACATACTCGGCTACATCTTTCTTCAAACCAACCCAGAAGTAATCATTCTTCAAATCACGATACATTTTGGTACTACCCGGATGCATAGAAAAGGGACTCGAATGTGCTTCACTCAGAATCTGACGTCTCAACTCAACATCTTCCGGCACAACAATTCTATCTCTAAAGCACAGCAAGCTCTCACCACTGAAACTATACTCGGTCTGTCTTCCTTCGGCTATGTCCTGAACATGAGGAACTAAGGCCACATCTTGCAACTGCTTCTCTCTAATCAACTGAATCAAAGAAGGCTTCACTTGCAACTCGGTGATCAACCCACCATCATCGGACACACTCAATCTAGCAAACATAGCTCTCAACTCAACGACCATTTTTCTACTCAAAGCATCGGCTACTACATTTGCCTTACCCGGATGGTACTCAATGGTCAAGTCATAATCTTTTAACAACTCTAGCCATCTTCTCTGTCTCAATTTCAACTCTTTCTGTGTCATCAAATACTTCAAGCTCTTGTGATCGGTGTAAACTATACACTTCTCACCATACAAATAATGACGCCAAATCTTCAATGCAAACACAACTGCGGCTAGCTCTATATCATGAGTGGGATAGCTCTTCTCATGAATCTTCAACTGTCTAGAAGCGTAAGCAACAACTCTCCTTTCTTGCATCAAAACACATCCTAAACCTACGTAGGAAGCATCACTGTAAATCACAAACTCCTTACCTGAAACAGGTTGCACTAACACTGGAGCATTTGTCAAAGCTTCTTTCAATTTCTCAAAGGCCTTATGTCTTGCATCCGACCATTCAAACTTAACTCTTTTTTGCAACAATTTAGTCAAAGGAACAGCTACTCTAGAGAAACCATCAACAAATCTCCTATAATAACCGGCTAATCCTAGGAAACTCCTAATCTCGGTCACGGACTTAGGTTGTTTCCACTCAACGATAGCCTCAATCTTCGATGGATCAACACGGATACCCTCGGCCGAAACAACATGGCCAAGAAATACAACCTCTCGAATCCAGAACTCACATTTACTAAGCTTCGCATACAACTGATTGCTCAACAATCTTTGTAAAACAAATCTCAAGTGCTCATCATGCTCTTCTTCTGTCTTCGAGTACACAAGTATGTCATCAATGAAAACAACTACAAAACGGTCTAGATAGTCTCTAAAAATTCTGTTCATCATGTCCATGAATGCTGCAGGTGCATTTGTGAGCCCGAACGGCATCACAAGAAACTCATAGTGACCATATCTAGTCCTAAAAGTTGTCTTCGGAACATCACACTCTTTCACTTTCAACTGGTAGTACCCGGATCTCAAATCTATCTTCGAGAACACTGAAGCACCTCTCAACTGGTCAAACAAACCGTCTATGCGAGGCAACGGATACTTGTTCTTCATAGTCAACTGATTCAACTGTCTATAGTCAATACACATGCGCATACTACCATCTTTCTTTTTAACAAACAACACGGGAGCACCCCAAGGAGAACTACTAGGCCTAATGAAACCACAGTCTAATAATTCTTGTAACTGACTCTTCAATTCTTTCAACTCTTTCGGAGCCATACGATACGGAGCTATCGAAACTGGATTTGACCCTAAAACAGCCTCAATCACAAACTCAACATCTCTGTCAGGAGGTAAACCCGGCAACTCTTCAGGAAACACATCCGGAAAGTCACAAACTGTTCTGATATCTTTCGGTCTAGTTTCACTCATATTCGGATTCATAATATAAGCTAAGTAAGCCCCATATCCGGAGTCCATCAACCTATGAGCCTCTAAAGCTGACACCACATTAGACAAGAACTTAATGTTCTCGCCTACCACTACTACCTCGTAGTCATTAGAAAGCTTCAAGGAAATTCTCTTCGTCTCAAAATCCACACTAGCTCGGTGCTCAACTAACTAGTCCATACCCAAAATAATATCAAAGCCATAGAAAGGAAGTTCCATCATATCAACTGAGAACACATGACCCTGAATCTTCAGAGGACATCTCCTATACATACACCTAACCACAACTGTCTCACCAAAAGAACTAGTAACATGCATACCTACATCTAAGATCTCAACAGGGATATCTAACTTCTGTGCATGCTCACTCAAAATGTAGGAATGTGTAGAACCCGAATCAACCAATGAAAGCAAAGACATAGACTGTAACTCAAAATTACCTGCTATCACATCAGTGTCGTTCTCGGCCTCTCTCTGAGCATAAACTCTCGCTGGTCCTCCCGCCTTTGGCTGCACTGCCACAATATGAGCAAGGTTCCTCTGAGCATCTACCCTAGGTGCATCAGCCCTAGGCTGGAAGTAGCCACGACCGCGTCCACGGCCTCTCTGAAAATCATTCGCTCTCGTAGGAGCCTGAGCAATGTTCGGTGCCTGTGCCGACTGATGCGGACAATCCCTCCTAAAGTGGTCCCTCGAACCACAGTTCCAACAGGCATGGAAGTTACCCCAACACTCACCAGTGTGTTGTCTCCCACAACGGGTGCACTCGGGCAAACGCCCTCCTCCTCTATGGCCCTGATGGCCCCTACCATGATGGCCACCGCCACGTCTATGGTCAAACTGATGTATGCCACCTCTGTGCCTCTTGGCATCTCTACCATCAAAGTGGTTATGCCTCTTACCAGAACTAGAACCATCAGATCGTTTGGTCGAACCCAAATTGTGCTCTAAGTCCTTGGCCCTCGCGACCAATACATCAAAGTCTGAGTAGTCAGAAGCTAGTGTGTACCTCTTAATCTCCTCACTCAACCCATAGTGGAAACAGTTACAGCGTTCCACTTCCTTAGGAACCAACTCTGGAGCATACTGACTCAAGCGAACAAAACGGATCTCATAGTCAGTCACAGAAGCATCTCCCTGAGTAAGGGCCATAAACTCTCGCTTCCTCTCATCTAAGTACCTCGGTCCCAAGTACCTCTTCCTGAAAGCGGACTCAAAGAAATCCCAATCAATCTCTGCCTCTGAAACCCCAGTAGTAATGGTGACCCACCAGGTGTAGGCATCACCCTGAAGCAAGGAAATCACACAGCCCAATCTACGTGCGCCCGCACAACCCATCTGAGCCAAGATACGAACTGTCTTCTCCAACTATAACTCCGACCTCTCTGGAGTAGATCCCCTGAACTCTTCGGCCCCCAAGCTACAGAGCCTCTCGGCTGAGTTGCAGCCTGAGCTCCCGCAATTGCGGCCTGAAATGCTCCCGCTATAGCTTGCACTAGCGGAGTCATATCAATTCCAGCTGGACCTTGGCCACCTTGGCCACCTTGAGGTCCCTCTCCTCTGGCTCCATCCTCGCCTCCAACTCCAGGCAGAGGAGGTGGTGGTGGTGGAGGAGCACCAACTCCCGCGGCCACCGGCCCTTCTATGTGAGCCTCCACACCAATCATCGGCTCAACAGGAGCCGCAACACGTGGTTCCTGACGAAACACTCTCGGCCTACCCCTCGGCCTAGACATCACTCTCAAACGATAACTACAACCACAACAAACAAAAATATACAAGATCGGGTTAGCAAGGCAAGGCTTCCAAGTGCTCAAGTACGTTTCCCTCACTTAAAAATTCTTTTCCGATGAAATAATAGCAATGGGACTCTAAACAACACACTTTAAGCAAAACAATCAACATACTTGCCACACAAGCAATCATACTTACAAAGCAAGCAAACACCGTGCATATTAATTCAAAACTTGAACTTACCTCACATACCTGCCCAAGGTCTCAGTAACCTTAGGCTCTGATACCAGCAAGTGTAACCCCTTCGTCCCGGTCTGGTCGGATGACCGGTCCGAGTGGGCCACACGGGGAAAACCGGAGCGAAACCCGTTAAGGTTCCTCCTCGGTTAACGACCCAGAAAATTTCTTTTAACTTTATCTTGTCTATAGGCATGATTAAATCCTATGTGAAGCACACAGCGGAAATACAAACAATCCAACATCGACCAACCAAGACAACATTTTACACAACTCATTTTAACCCCTTTACAACAGGCCGTATCGAAACGCCCTTAGGGTGTTTCGATACGCCTTGACTTAGTCAACAGGCCAGGGTCAACCTGAGGAGACCGTTTCGAAACAGGGGTGACTCGTATCGAAACGACCCCAACGGTCAACTTCTCGTGGTCAACGAGATTTAACCGTTTCGAAACATCAAAGACCCGTTTCGGAACGCCTTTATCTCGCCAATTTCTCAAAATTCCAGTAGCAAAAATGTATCAAAACAGCCCCTATCCGTTTCGAAACGCTCGGCCAAAAACAAGGGACCGTATCGAAACTGGGTAGC
This sequence comes from Hibiscus tridactylites, assembly GCA_958450335.1. Classification (NCBI taxonomy): domain Eukaryota; kingdom Viridiplantae; phylum Streptophyta; class Magnoliopsida; order Malvales; family Malvaceae; genus Hibiscus; species Hibiscus tridactylites. The sequence continues at coordinate 21,465,871 of OY288265.1, read as the reverse complement.
CCGTTTCGAAACGCCCCCTGTCTGCAGACTCGTTTTGGTTGTTTTAAGACACAAGGGTGCCCCAAAACACCACCAAAATCTCCAACAACACACTAACAATTAATCCTAAGGCAAACCAACTTATAAGCATGCTTTAACATCATTAAAACGAGACTAAACACCAAGGTATAACATCGCAAGCCATGCATTCATACATATCATTAAAGGAGTTAAGCATCCACATAGCCAACACTTAGACAAATTCTAGATAGCAAAATAATAACAAGGTTTCAAGCAAGGCATACATCTCAAGCCAAATAACAAGCACAAACGAGGAGTCTAACATGCTCCTAAGCAACATCAACCACAACATAATCCGAAAACATCATAATACGATTACATGCCCCATTGTTTGACCATTACATCTTAATTTAAAAGTTCATACTTGGTAGCCCAACAAGCACCACAAGCACACTTGGAGGCCCCCTTCTTGCTCCTAGCAACCCACGAACTAAGGATCTGCATTGTCGAACAAAGAGAGAGTGTAAGCGATAAAGCTTAGTGAGGGTAAGCTCTTTAAAAACAAACCTCGACAATGCAGGGTCCGAGCACGATCTTAGCCAAGGCAAAATACATAATTACCAAGAATCCTCAAGAGCCACAAGTTAAAGATGCATGAACAATATACAATTATATACCATGCTTAACAAGCTCTATTTAACAACACATGTAATCACATATAAGCGTCCAAGTAGAAATCACATTCTACAACACATTGGTATACATATCAATCAATATTAGCACCTAGCTATGACCTGAATACGCGGATAAACTCGTTGGAACTCACATCCAACAACCACTTTACCTCACGGTGGGATTACACTCATCACCAGTCTCGCGGAGGGGATTCCACTCATCCTCACGCCCCATCGATGGGATTCCACTCATCATCGACAAATATAAATACAATTTCCGGGCGAACCCGTACTCCTCCTTGGTGACTCAACGCCACCAAGGCCACGCGTGAATTTAGACTCATGTGTGCACACTAACATCCTAATGATCGATCATTTGTACTCAAGCATACTAGTGCCAACATTTTACTCATTTCACATTATTCATTTCAATCAATTCCGTGCTTAGCACGTACTCACCATGATTACAATCATGAACCATTTCCATGCATGCCATAAGCATTACAAATCTTGCCTCATCCCACATGTATAACACATCATACATAAATCGATCATATCACAAGTCATACGAGGCATAAGCATCCAAACATAAGTTCATCCAATGGCTCTAGATCAAGTTTAGGATTAGGCTACCACCTTAATCCTAACTCTAGGTGGGTCTACCAAGCCCAACCTAGTCCACATACTCGAACCAACCATTTAAAAACCACGTAAAACGTTTAACCACTCACCTAAGCTTCCAAGTTCCAAGCCAAACAAGCAACCACCCTCACGTTTCCGGATTTCCTCTTGATGCTTCACCAACACAAATTCCTGCTTCTAAACAACCTCAAACACAATTCAAACAATCTCAAATCAGCCCAACATCAAAAGACCAACCCGGAACACAATTCAATCACAATTTACAATGTTGCAAGCCATGAACAAACCCCATTTTTAGCAAACTCGGGCAGCCCCAAAACCACATCCAAAATTCATGTTTCCAACACCCATTTTACCCACAAATGATCCCAAATCAACCCCTAACCATAGTACTATCAAAAGCCTATCAAATTCCACCTAAAACAACCCCCAAAACTCACCCAAAACTCTCCAAAAACCCCATTTTTACCCAATTTCGTGAATTGCTAAAAATCATTAAAAATTCACATATGTGGTACTATTTAACTTCTATACATCATAACTAACCATATTAAATCAAAACATTAAGCTTAACAACATAAAGTTTCCACTTTTAATCAAAACCTTCAAAACACCATTTTCTAAAACTTCAATGAAAATGAAAACAAATGGTACTTTTAAAGAGAGGGAGTTGAGGAGAAGTCAAAAACGATGTTACCTTCCAAAAAGGAGTTGAAATGGGTGAGCTTTTTGATGGAATAGTGATGAAGAGGAGAGAGCTCCTTTGTTCACGTTAAAATGGATGAGGAAGAGAGTGAATAGTGTTTATTTTGTGGAAAGGGGGATTTAAATTAAAAGATAGGTAAATTACCAAAAGGTCATTAATGAATGGATATCCCCTTAATTCTTTAAAAGCTCTTCAATTTGCAATTTAATCTATTTGGTCCTATTTCAAATATTTATTTTTGAAACCCGAAACTTAAAAGATTATTTTTAATTATAAACTCGAGCCCAAATAATATTAAAATATTATTTTAACCTAACCCCTAAACCCGGGTGTTACATCCATTGTAAACCCATTTGGGATTTCGAAAAAGAAATACAACAAAAGAGAAATTCAGAGGTATTTTTTGTCCATTTTTGCATGTAAACCATCAAAACAAAAAAGAGAAGAGAGGTATGTCTTTTTACCTTTCGGGAACCCTGGTCATCTCTGGCTTCGAGTCATTCTGGCAATAAGCCCTCGGCATCCATTGGAAAGTCGTCGGGGTGAGCCAACGGAACTTCGACGGAGAAAAACCTCTTTTAGGGTTCTGTTTCAAGTTTCAAAAAGGGGTAAGGGTCTCGTCGATTTTAGTTTTTTCCTTCTTTTTGGGGTTGAACGGATTAGCATCGTTTTGCCGCCTAGGGGTAAATGGGGTTTCTGGTCATGAGGAAAATGAGGAGAGGAAGGGGATGAACGGCGCTGTTAGGTTTCTTTTAGTTTTAGGGTTTTCGATCCAAAATAAGTTGAATATATATGAGAGCGTGTTGGTTTAATTCAGTTCAGGCCATCGAGTTTTTAAAAAACTATGCCCGTAGTCCCTGATGTTTTTCGGTTTAGTGGATTTCACCCCTCAGCCGTCCGATTTGTTCAAGCCTTCACGGGGAAATCCCCCTTTCAGCCCCTATATGTTTAGAATCTCCTTTAATTTCACCCCGTTTGGTTTAATTGGTCCACCTTCTTTTCGAGACAATCTCGTTCGAACCCATAGATCATCCTTTTATTTCAATTTTCGTCATAAAATCATTGGTTTATTTATGTATATGACCCCGTAATTTGTCTCCATTTTACTTGCTGGTCATGTTATATTTATCTTATCTTTTTATGTAGATACATTTGTGTATATCTTAAACCCTTGTTGTTGCAAGTTGCATGTTATTTTATATGATGTCGAATGTGTAAGCTTGCATAATATGTGTTTTTTATGTAACCTTGTTCATGTGTCATAGTTTCTTAAGGTTGTATACTCGTACATGTGTGTTATGTATCTTCGTGCATGTTTTTATGAATCGTATGGTTTACGTGGAATTTTAATTTTTGCATACTTATCCTTTTTTTTTTTAAAAATGTCGTTTATGTTGTCCATGTTACAATATGTTTTTAGCTATATGTCTCTGCCTTTTTATTTAGCCATGCAATTTATTTGTCTCGTTTTTAAATTTATGAGTTGCATTTGAATTATAAGATATAATGCGAATGCCTTTTTATTCGGGAACGAACGAGGCCAGTACCAGCCGTAGTGGTGGTGGTTCGGACGTTCCTTCTCGAATATTAAGGCTTTTAAAATTCACTCGCCCGTATAACCAAATTTTGATACAATTCGTCACTTTAATTCGCAAAGTTTGATATTAATGAAGCGGTAATGTTTTTGGTACCAATTTTGGGCATGTCGGGGGTGCTCATCCTTCCCCGCGTGTAACCGACTCCCGAATCCATTTTTTAAAAAAAAGAATCTCTGGTTTTATTTCGGTGTCCGGTCTACCATTTTTAAATGGTCGGTGGCAACTCATCTCCTTTTTTAAATCTGACTACTTTTTCGAAACCCATCTAAAAACCTGGTCCGTCCGAGCGACGTCCGAGGCACTTATGTATTTCCTAAAAATTAGTCGCAACAAACTTTAGCAGACTGGTGTAAAGGATGCTTACCGTTTACATTTTTAATTTTTCTTTATTTCTGTTTTAATGAAACGATGCGCATCAGGCCAGCCGTAATAGAGTAGAAACGTTGTCGTTTCTGGGTCTTTGTGACCGTTAGGGTTAAAGGGTTTGTTTTGCCCTGTAACCACTCTATCGATGAAATGAACTAAATCTTATCTCTCTATTTTCTCTCGTCTTTCTCTGAATTTTCTAATTCTTTTCTCTAAAATTGGTTCGAATTAGTTTGGGTAATTACAAGGGTATCAGAGCCTTTGTCCGATCTAGGGAAAATGGTCGACGCCGTACTCACTCGAAGTCACGCGGCCTAGCTCACGCTCACCATACAACAAATCGACACAGGCCCTACGGATCCCTCAACTGAGGTACCACAATGGCAACAAGAGACTACCAGGCTTCAATCTGAGATCTCCATAGTGAAAGCCGACATCGTCCGGCTGGATTCCAAAATGGAGGAGCGAATGACCGAGATGCGTACCGCTATTTTGTCCGAACTTCAAAAACTGATAAGGATTGCTTTGGGGAAGGCGGTCATTGTGGATTCGACGAGTGCTCAACCTCAGGAGACGGCGAAGTCAGCCAGAGGGATTTTGGGACCTCACCCAAGTACCCAACCAGTTAATAGCCCGGGACAACAACCTTCAGTGGAAGCGATAATCGTGGATGAGGAGGAACAGGTTGTAGTCAAAGACGCTCCATTACCTAGAGGTAATATTCACAGAGAAGGTACCACGATGATACAAAATTTTACTTATCGACTTCTTTGCCCTAAGTTTGATGGCTCTGATTTCAAGGGGTGGTTGCTGAAATTGGAGCAATTTTTCGAGGCTGAAAGGGTCCTTGAAGACTGTAAAATCAGGTTGGTAATGCTACACATAGAAGGGAGGGCCCTACAATGGCACCAGTTCATCACCAAGAACAATCGAAACCTGAGTCAGTTCAGCTGGAATCAATATATAAAGTTGCTACAGGAGCGTTTTGCACCAGAGGGGTTCGAGGACTCATTTGCAGAGCTGGTGGCCCTGAGGCAAACAGAATCAGTTGATCAATTCTATGAAGAGTTTGTGCAGCTGTTGAACCAGGTTCAGTTACCTGATGAATATGTGCTCAGTGTCTTCAAAAGTCACCTCAGGTTAGAGATATCTCAATTTCTGAAATTGCTGCAACCTGCTACATTGATTGATGCGTATAACATGGCTAAACATCTGGAAACTATTTTCTTTCCTGTTTCGAAAAAAAAACAATATTGCCAACTCTAGAAACAATGTATTTCTTGCTTTATCTATACATGTGAAGACCCATAGTTCTGTGTCGTGAAGCCCTTTCAGTGTTCCTAGTACAACCTATAGTTCTAGGAGTGTCTCCCCAGGGGCAAGTTAACCCTCGTCCTCGAAAGTTTCCAGTGTCATAGGTACTAAGAAATTTGGGAAAACCTTATCTTCAGCAGATATTGATGATAGGAGAAGAAAAGGACTCTATTTCTGGTGCGCTGTCAAATACACTCCTGGTCACAAGTGTGCTGAGAAGTCTCAACTATATCAGATAGCTGTTGAAGGTGTAAAAGCTAAGGGGGACGGTGAAGTGTTTCTTGACTGTGAAGAGGAGAATGGGGAACCTGCAGGAGCTGGGAGGGGAGATAAGCATGTTTTATCCCTTCAAACTATGTGGGGAATGGTTGGGTGTGCCACCATGAGAATAAAAAATTCAGTGGGAGGACTTGAACTAGTAGCGTTGGTGGACTCAAGAAGCACCCACAACTTCCTGAATTACTCAGTGGCTAAGAAGTGTAGCTTGCAACTAAAAAAGAAGTGTGTTGTGAAAGTGATAGTTGCAGATGGTGAACAGTTGGAAACTGTGGAATGGTGTAAAGAAGTGCGGTGGGGTACAAGAAACTACATGTTCATCACTAATTTTTTGTTTTACCTTTGAAAACATGTGATGTGGTACTTGGGTGCAATGGCTTGCCACACTAGGACCTATTCAGTGGGATTTTGAAGCTTTGACAATGAGTTTCGAGCAGCAAGGTGAAACTAGAAATTTATTGGGGTTGCATCCAAAACCTGTGAGTGAGATTGAAGCCAAAACTTGCTTAAAAATGCTGAAGCCAGTAGCTGGACCCTACACAGCTTGTTTGATGATGGATTCACAGATGAATATTCAACTTAAGAAAGAAAATTCTTCTGCAGATTTGCAACAGTTATTGGGAGACTTTGAGGATGTGTTTAGAGACCCAAAGGGGTTGCCACCAGTCAGGGGATAAGAACACAAGATTCCTTTGATGGATGAAGGAGCTGTAGTGAAAATTCCACCCTATAGATATCCAGTGTACCAAAAGGATGCTATAGAAAAAATGACCAAAGAAATGTTAGATACTAGAGTGATCAGGAACAATAACAACTGACTAAAGAAATGTTAGATACTAGAGTGATCAGGAACAATAACAACTCTTTTGCTTCTCCTTTAGTAATGGTGAAGAAAAGAGATGGCAGTTGGAGGATGTGTGTGGACTACATGAGGCTCAATCAACTCACAGTCAATGACAAATTCCTAATGCCTATTATTGAGGAACTATTGGATGAATTGGGTGAGGCCAAGTTTTTCTCTAAGTTGGATCTGAGGTCTGGCTATCATCAAATCAGGATGTGGGAGCCTGACATAGCCAAGACTGCTTTTAAAACTCATGAAGGGCATTATGAGTTTCTGGTAATGCCATTTGGCCTTACCAATGCCCCAGCAACATTCCAAGGCTTGATGAATAGGGTGTTTAAATCATTATTGAGGAAGAGCGTGTTGGTGTTTCTCTATGATATCCTAGTTTATTCTAAGGGGTGGGAAGATCATTTAAGTCAGTTAAGAGAAGTCTTGGAACTGTTGAGATTGCATTGTTTATTTGCAAAGTAAAGTAAATGTTGCTTTGGAGCTGAGCATGTGGAATATTTAGGTTATGTGATTGTTGATGGTCATATATCCATGGAGCAAGACAAAGTTTAGTGCATTTCGAATTGGCCTGCACCCAAATCTGTTAAAGAGCTGAGAGATTTTCTAAGACTCTCAGGATATTACAGAAGGTTCATAAAAGGGTATGGCACTATGGCCAAACCACTCACAGATCTGTTAAAAAAGGGTGGTTCGAAGTGGGGTGATGAACAACAAAAAGCTTTTGAGTCTTTAAAGAAATCTGTGCACACTGCCCCAGTGCTAGCATTGCCAGACTTCAATGATGAGTTTACAGTTGAGGCAGATGCATCAGCTTTAGGAGTGAGAGTTGTGCTAGTTCAAAAAGGGAAGCCTTTGGCCTTTTTCAGCAAATGGTTAGGGGTTAGACACCAGGCTTTATTCATTTATGACAAAGAGATGCTTGTAGTGTTAATGGCAGTTAAAAAATGATCTTCTTATCTGTTAGGAAGATATTTTAGAATCAAGACTGATCATCAGAGTTTGAGGTTCCTATCTAGCCAACAGACCATTACTCATTCACAGCAAAAATGGGTAGTTAAAATGATGGGCTTTGACTATGAGGTCTGCTATAAGAAGGGTATTCACAACATGGTGGCATATTTATTATCTAAAAATCCTCTATTTGTTGAATGTACTCCATTTACAGTTAGCACAGCCACAACTGACACAATGTAGAGAATTGCTGACTCTTGAAAATCTGATGAGAAGCTAAGGAAATTGATAGTTGAATTGGAGGAGGGGAGTAGACAGCAGGGTAAGTATTCTTGGGATGGTCAGAGACTAAGGAGGAAGGGTAAACTGGTGGTGGGTAAAGTTGAGGATCTGATAACTGAAATTCTGAAATTTTTCATAGTAGTCCTATAGGAGGTTATTCAGGGGCACATGCTTCCACTAAAAGAGCTGTTGCAGTGGTGTATTGGAAAGGATTGAGAAAGGATATGAAAAGGCTGGTAAGGGAGTCTAGGGTGTGTCAGCAAAACAAGCATGATTTACAACACCCTAGAGGGTTATTACAACCTCTACCAATTCTAGAAAGAGCTTGGGTGTGCATCAACATGGATTTCATAGAAGGCCTTCCAAAATCTCAAGGTAGCGAGGTAATCTTTGTGGTAGTTGATAGATTAACCAAGTATGGGCATTTTATTGCCATTTCTCATCCCTACACATCTATAGATATTGCTCAAACATTCATGGAGCATATATTCAAAATGCTTGGTTTACCAGAAACAATAGTTTGTGATCAAGACAAGGTATTTATGAGCACATTTTGGAGGGAACTGTCTAAGAAGTTAGGTGTGGCCATCACCCCATCTACAGCTTACCATCCGAAAATAGATGGTCAAACCGAAAGGGTTAATCAAAGTTTAGAAGCATATCGTAGGTGCATGATAAGGGAGAAACCGAAAAAGTAGAGCTCATGGTTGTATTTAACAGAATGGTGATACAACATATCTTACCATTCTGCTATTAAGACTACTCCACACATGGCATTATATGGGCAGGAACCAGGTCTTTATTTACCCTATTTAACTGGTGACTCTCCAGTAGCTGAGGTGGATAGAAGCCTACAACAGAGGGAGGCAGCTGTGAAGATGATGAAGTTCTATCTTAAGAGAGCTCAGGAGAGAATGAAACAACAGTCAGATAAAAGAAGAATTGATTGTGAATTGAACAATGGAGACTGGGTATATTTGAAACTACAACCCTACATGCAACATTCTGTGCAAAGGAGGGTTTGTCAAAAGCTAGCTCCTAAGTGGTTTGGTCTCCATCAGGTGATTGAAAAATTGAGGAAGGTAGCTTACAGATTGGACTTGCCAGCAGGATCTAGGGTTCATCATGTGTTTCACATATCTCAACTGAAGAAGTATGTGGGTGTTGATCTTGTGCAGTAAGATTTACCAGTGATTGGGTTGAATGGTACAATTGCAAAAGAACTAGTGAAGATATTAGACAGGAGGATGGTCAAGAATGGGAATAAGGTTGTTACTGAGGTATTGGTTGAGTGGACAAATTCATTCCCAGAAGATGCCACCTGGGAGAACTTTTACAAGCTGCAGCAACAATTCTCAAATTTTCATCTTTGACGTTAAGGATTTTGTTAAGGGGGAGTATTGTAAGGGATACTTACCTTTACATTTTTAATTTTTTGTTATTTCTGTTTTAATGAAACGTTGCGCTTTAGGCCAGCTGTAATATAGTAGAAACGTTGTCGTTTCTAGGTCCTTTGTGACCGTTAGGGTTAAAGGGTTTGTTTTGCCCTGTAACCACTCCATCGATGAAATGAACTAAGTCTTACCTCTCTATTTTCTCTCGTCTTTCTCACCTCTTTCTCTGAAATTGGTTCGAATTAGTTTGGGTAATTACAACTGGACCTCTTCATCGATAGGAAGTTGTGGAGCAAGAAGATCGAGATTGAATTGCAATGAATTAAGCAGAGCCAAACCATCTTGAGCCAACCCGTTTAATCTGGGCAATGAATTTTTATTCTTAGTTTCGTCCATTGTTGATTTCCCATATCCTTGAATCTCTTTTATGTGTTTCTGGGTCTTTGAATAGGCTTCACCCCCACTCTTTTCTTTGTCTTCTCCACTTCTTCCACCACCTTGTCCATTTATCTGTTTTTTAATTTTCGATTTAAGTTTTTTTTTGCCTGTTTGGTCGATGAGAAAATGGAATGAAAAACTTCCGGGAGGTTTGATTTCAGGGATCTACAAGGTCAGTCAGCATAATAATTAATTAGGGTAAATATTACCATTGGGCCACTAAACTATTCTCGCTTTCCTAATTGATCATAAAAATATTGTTTTTTTTTGCAAAATAGTTACAAATGTTACTTTTTTTGGTCACCGCCGTTAAAAAATTCATAAAAAAACAAGAAAGCGAGAATAATTTAGTGATCAAAATATGAAAAAACAATAGATTGGTGACAAAAATAAGGGGAAATAACATTGATGACCAAAATAAAAAAAACATAACATTTGCACAAAATTATAATTTGTAACACCCCAGTTTAGGGGTCGGGTGAAAATAATATTAAAATATTGTTTCGGGTTTCGGTTTTAAAATTTAAAATAATAAAATATTATTTTGGGCTTTAGATATTCGAATCAAAAATTTTATGTTAGATCAAAATTGTTTTGGGAGTTAAATCTCATGGATTTTATGATAAATGAGAATTTGACATCTCATTAATGGCAAGATGGTAATTATGAGAGCCTTCAAATTTAGAACCCCCTTTATGTTAAAATAAGCCTTGTCATCTTCTTCTCCACCCTTGTTTCCCCATTTCCACTACAAGAAGAGAGTTTCTCTTCATTTCACCATTTCAACTCTTTCAGCTTCATCTTTGGAGCTTTTTAAAAAGTAATTGTATTTTTGACTTAGCCTTGACTTCCTCTTCATGTTGGTACCAATATTTCTCATTATTGTTCATGATTTTGAAATTGGAAGTTTTAGGGTTTTGTTTAAAAATGAGAACTTTATGGTCTTTAACCTAAGCTATTGATTTATTATTGTTATATATGTTGATTACTACCCATAAGGTCCAACATAGTTAATTTTTACATGGTTTTATGTGGAATCCCGAATTTGGGTTTTAATGGGTTTTTTGGAGGGTTTTGGGTGAGTTTTGGGGGTTGTTTTAGGTGGGAATTGATAGCCCAATAGTAGTACTATGGTTAGCGGTTGATTTGGGATCATTTGTGGGTGCAATGGGTGTTGAAAACATGGATTTTGGAAGGGGTATTAGGGCTGTCCGAGATTGCAAAAATTGGGGTTTGGTCAAGGTTTAAAATATTGAGTTTGATGTTTGATTAGTGTTCCGGGTTTGCTACATCAATTGGTGGATTGATTTGAGGATGTTTTGCTTGTGTTGAGGTTGTTAGAAGCGAGATTTAGAGTTGGTAAAGCTTCGGGACCGATTTCGGAAGTCATGGAGGCTTGTGTCGGCTTTGCTTGGCTTGCTTAAGGAAGTGAGGTGAGTGGTTAAAATGTTTTAAATGGCTTTGATCAATTGGTTCATGCATATGAATGTGGAAATGTTTTCAAGAATCGTTTTGGTTCAAGGTTGGTTTTGAAAGAGTTTGGTTGGGCTTGAAAAGTAAATTTTAAATTCAAGAGTAAGTTGATGAGAATCGCCTCTTTAATTTCCCCTTTTTCCATTTGTTTTCATTACTTGTGATGATGGTTTGTTAAGCATGAAATTAAATACTTTGAGTAGAAGCATGTTGCTTATTACTATATCGTTAATGATGTATGATGGTAATAATGGTGACGTTGTTATACCTTGTAAGATGTGCGTAAGTTGGTGCAGGGTGTGCACGAAAATGGTGAGTAAGACCATTTGTGATTGGTAAGATTGTAAGTAGTAAGTGATGCCTAATTGTGGATATTGTTACATCTTGTTTTGGTTGTGCATGATATAGTGAGTACATGTCGCATGTTAGTGATTGTATATCGTGTTGCATGGTTGGTGTCGAACCTCACGTGATGGTTGTCGTTGCTCCGGTGATGTGTAGTCCCGCCGGTAGCGAGTGGTATAAGACTCCGGTGATGTGTAGTCCCGCCGGTAGTGACTAGTAGAAAAGTACTTTGATGTGTAGTCCCATTGGAAAACTACTAGTCGAAACGGTGATGTGTAGTCCCACCGTGTGTGTTTTGGTTATGCTTGTGCATACCATGTGTTGCTCATGTTGTATCTCACTATATCATTCCTTTTTATGGTTTTGCTTTAAATTAGGATCACGCCTTTATGCATACCATGAAGTGTAATGCCACGATAAATGCCTATATTGTTGACCTTTGGTTGAACTTGTATGTTAGTAGAAGGATTAGGTCATTGGGTGACTTGTATGTGTTGGTCTTTACTTTTAACGAAAGCTTTGAACCCTGCATTGTCGTAGTTATGTTTTAGAGCTCCGCTCACTAAGCTTTATGCTTACACTCTCCTCTTTTTCCGACAATGCAGATCTTTAGCTTGGAGTTAGCAAGGAGCAAGAAAAGGGCGTTCAAGCGTGTGGTAATTGCTCAAGTATGGTTTATTAAATAATGTAGTAGTCTAGCAATGGGAAATGCTACGTGTTTAGGGAGCTTGTATCTAGACTCCTTTGTGTTGGCTTTATGTTGTTAATGTCTTATGTTGATGTTTCGGATTGATTATGGGTTGTAATGCATGAATGCTACGATGAATGTTTGTATATGGTGGCATGCCTCTAGACGTTTAGGTTGCCTTGTTAGTGATGCAAACATCTTATATGTTGAATTGTGCCTTTTGGGGCCTTTTGAACTTTTATGTGTGCCCTTTTATGCTAAATTTGCCCTTTGTTGGAATGACATGTATGGATGCATTGTTTCATGTTTGAATGCTTAAGTTGCTTGTATAGTTTGTGCACCACCTTGTGTTGATTTGTGCCTTTAGCTTTAAGTTTTCAAGCATGTTTGTTATGTTGGTTTGCCTTAGGAATGATGCTAGTGTGTTGGTTGAGGTTTTAGTGGGATTTAGGGGCATCCTTGTGCCTTAAATCAGCTAAAACTTGTAAGTTCGTAGCAGGTGTATCGATACGGTTGAACCCGTATCGATACGACCTTCTTGTTTCAGGCCACGCGTTTCGATACGCGAGGGGGGCGTATCGATACCTTTTTGGTCACTGAAGTCACTGTCGATTTGTGTATCGAAACGGGCCTTTGGCGTACCGATACGGTCTTCTTAGCGTTGACCGTGAGAAGTTGACCGTTGGGGAGAGTATCGATACACTCTTTGGGTGTATCGATACGGTCTCCACGGGTTGACTCTGACCAGTTGACCTAGTCAAGGCGTATCGATACACTCCTTAGGTGTATCGATACCGCCTGCAGTTTAAGTATAAAATTGGGCTGTTAAGTGTTGTTATGGGTTTGTTTGTTTTGCTCGTGTATGTTGTTCCGCTGTTTGATCGCTTAGGATTTAATAATCCTCTAGACAAGATTAAAATGAAAGAAAAAAATAGGGTTGCTAACCGAGGGGGAACCTTAACGGGTTTCGCTTCGGTTTTCCCCGTGTGGCCCACTCGGACCGGTCATCCGGCCAGACCGGGACGAGGGGTTACATAATTTAGTGAAAAAACAAGAAAACAAAAATAGTTTAATGGCCAATAATAATGTTTACCCTAATTAATAGGGTTGGTTCCTATATTTTATAACTGTTTATTTTTATTCACTGAAATTAAATAAAATAATTTTTTGTCACGTACAATATTAATTTAACCTATAAATACGATCAAAGTCTTCAAATCATCGAAAGACTTGTCGGATCATCGGCTTCTACCTCCAACTCTATAACCAAGTTCTGCCACTGTTAGGCTGTTTGAGCCTACCATTTCAAAATACTAGACCAAAAAGATGATGATTAGCTAGTTATTCCATCGGCCATGAATGACACTAGTCGATGGTCAACCAGATTAGGAAACCGACAACCGAAACATTGAATATGGTATTCGTGCACGCCGAGAGATTAGCTTGTTATTCCATCGGCCATGAATGGCACAGTGGTTGATGGTCAAGCTCGAGGTAACTAGCGGCCTTTTCTAATGGTACATTTTGTATGGTTTTAGTTCTTAAACTGTTACAAGGGAGATGCATTTTGGCTTTAAATTCCAACATAATTAACCTGGAGGTTTTGTCGTGCGGCACCTTATAGTACAGTTAAATTAAGCCTGCCTCTAACATAAATTCTTACTGAAGGTAAAATTTAACTTAAATTCTTACCTAATTAGTAAGAATATATGTTATAACATATTTTTTATTTAGTTGATAAGAATTTAAGTTATAAATAAATTCTTACCTAATCAGTAAGAATATCAATTCTCTCTAAATTATTACCTAGCCCTACACAAATTCTTATAAAAATAATAAAAATTTATGTTGGCCGCATTTTAGCCTCAGTCTAAGAGTGAGGCATCTTAGTATTTCTCATAATTAACCATGTTTTTCTTGCATTAAATTTAACTGCCACTAACTGTTTCATCTGAAAAGAATGCCAAAATATTTCTTGCATTCTCTATTTCTTTAAAGTAAAATGCTTGATATTTTATGGTACTATTTATTATATTTGTCCAACATATACTTGCATTGGTATAAATCTGATTTTTAAAATGGTAGTTATTTAAAGGTAAACTACATTTAAGGTCATTTAATTATGGGTTTAGTAACAAACAAAACACTTTTTTAGAACTTACAGACATGCTACTCAATTAAAAATTGTTACAAACATGTTGCTTCACTTATAAACAAGTCACTCAATTAACATAGTGGTACAAACATGTCACTCAATATTTAAAAATTATTACATACATGACACTTTTTTTCTGGTATAATAACATTTTAATCCCAAAATTTGCACAATCTATCAATCTGATCCTAACTTGAAACATTTTAATAAATTTAACTCTTAATATTTAAAAATTTCATCATTCTAATCTTTATTCTTCTCCTAATTTGCGTACTCTTATATTGGAAATGTTGTATTACTTTCATGTTATAATGACAACTTAATAATAGCTTGTTGTTGCTTTTATGGCATAATGTAGTTATCGAATTGTTGATTTGATTTGAAGGGCTCGCTTGCTTTGACAGTATCACAAAAAAAATTAATGGAATTTTTAAATACGAAGGATTAAATTTATTAACTTGTTCTGAATTAGGACAAAATTAATAAAATGTAGAAGTTTTAGGGACTAAAAGTGTCATTATGCCAAACAAAGTGACATGTTTGTAACAATATGTTGATTGAGTGACATGTTTGTAAAAAAATGTTAATTGAGTAACATATTTATAACTTTTAGAAGAAAAAAATGATGTTTGACATTGAGTATAGTTTATATATATATATATATATATATATATATATATATATATATATATATTGAGCATGTGATGACGGCCTGGTGGTCAGAGCACACTCACCTGCTCTACTCTCTTCCTCTAAGGTCCCGGGTTTAAGACCCCTCAGGAATATTGCCTTCACCTAGATTTTTCTCCTCCTCCTCTAGGTAAAACTAGAAGAGGATTTTAAAAAAAAAAACAAATATTATATTTTTATGTTAATCTAAAATTCAGTTCATGGTCGTATAAGTACTCAAAAATTATATCATTGTTTAAAAGCTTATATAATAAATTGGTTCATGTCGAATTAGACTACAATCAAGTGAAATGTTATTTTAATTAAATATATTCAAAAAAATCATTTTAATTGAGCCATTATTTGAAAATTCGCCATTAGATAAGTAAAATGATAAATTTTTAAATAATTGTTTAGTTGAAACTACAATTCATTTAAAGATTTATTTGATTAGATATCTACTAATTGATTTAATGGTCGTTGATGCTCATCCACTTTACTTATTATTATAAATTCGAATCTCGATATTTCCTTTAAAAATATTATTATAATATTACTTAATTAACAATATCAATTTATTATATAAACCTTTGAACAATGATTGTCCTTTTCCTCTTTTAGGCTTTTAGATTTTAAACTAAATGGACTTGATATGAATGGGCTTTTCCATCAAGTCATCCCATGATCATGAATTGGAAACATCAAAACAAAAAGGTGATGAAAATGATATGTGTTTTTATCTCTTTACCAAAGCCTTTTTCAAAGGATAGGTCTCCTGATTACCCAATGTGTGTGACAATTGCATCAAGTGAGAAAACATTGAATTAGGTTAAAACCAAAGTTTATTCCAATTATTCTCAAAAGTTACTATGGAATAAATATGATATTCACATCTTTAAATCTTCTTTTTAATATCTCTAAATCACTCTACGTCGATATATATATCTGAATCATATTTTTAATAATAAAAACAGATTAATACTCAAATAGGTGCCTAAACTATACATGATTTTTCATATAAGTATCTAAACTAATTTTCGGCCTAAGTAGGTGCCTAACGTTTCATTTTGTAACTCTTTTAAGATTTTTTTTCATGACAGGCGTTAAAAGCTTTCCATCATCCAATAAAAACGCTACACATGGCCTATTTCTGTTATTTTATTTATTTATTATTTAAAAAATTAAAAATCTTTAATTTTATTAAAAGATCCTAAAATCTTTAATTTCTCAAAAAAGCCCCTAATCTCTAACCCTAAAGCATTAAACCCATAAATTCCTCTTATCCGGTCGTCGATTCAACTCCCACCAGCCATCACTTCCTTCACCGATCATCCACAGTCGATAACCCCAACCTTACATTGTTAGAAATCGATGAACGGGCGGCCAAACGAGCCATAAACATCAAACATTAAATCTTTAATCGAACGACAAACGACAGATGAGCGAATGACGAAATGAGCCTTGCGACTTGTGTGGCAAGAGTAGGAGACGTCACCGATGCAGCGACAGTGTGATCTTCGACGGCGATAGATGAAAAATTTAGGGGTTGTTTTGAAAAGCATTAAAGTTTTGGGATTCTTTTTTAAAAAGTCAATGATTTTTCGACGTTTTAAACAAACTTCAAATGAAAATTAAGAAATAGGTCACGTGTCAAGGTTTAATTAGATGACGTATTTTTTAACAGTTGTTAACGAAAAAATCTTAAAAAAGTAACATAATAAAATGTTAGACACCTATCTGAAAAATTATGTATAGTTTACGCACCTATTTAAATATTAAGCCTAATAAAAATTAGAGTAATTAATGAAAAATAGAGTAAGTTTGGACTAACTAATGAAGCTCAAGAAATGGATAATTGATGCTTGGTGACTTGATTTCACCCTTTGAAAAAGAGGAGGAAAAGGGAATGATTTATAGAATAGAAGTGGATAATTGTAAGGATGATGGCAATATTTGCCTACCCAAATCGTGTGGGAGGCGTGTAAAAGGGAATGATAAAATAAATAAATGATGGATCAACTAACTCGATGCCCCAAGGTTGACTGATTGACCCCCACCAAAAGTTATCAAAATTTTTTAATATAAATAATGTAAAGTATAACAATAACCACTAAATTATGGAACAATATCATTTTAGATAAGGGTGAGCAAAATTTGACTCGACTCGAAAAATTAGTTTTATAAGATTTTATGAAATAATCACTAAACTATGAAACATGATCGTTTTAGCCATTGTCCTTTCGAAAGTTACAAAATAATTATTGAATTTATCGAACTGCTACAAATAATTATTAAATTTATTGAACTGCTACAATTTAATTATTGTTTTATAGTAGTTCGATAAAATTTAATGACCATTTTGTAAGAATTTGATAAATTCAATGTCAATTTTATAATAATTTAATAAATTTAATAGTCATTTGTAACTTTTGAAAGGTTAATGACCAAAACGATCATTTTCCATAGTTTAATGACTACTTGTGTATTTTATCCATATATATATTATATACCCATATGAAAATATCATTGATCAAATGTTTATTTCATTTTTGGTACTCTGCAAAAATCCAGAAGTCAATTTATCCATATAAAAGTGCGCACTCTTTTCCCTATTTAGAATTAGAGAGGGTTTTAACGATGTCTTTTATTTTTCATAAAAAATATCTATTTTAATTCGTTAAAATTTAGTATTTATACTATATGAAACTTAGAAATTAATTTATATGTTTTTTTAAAGAAAAAGACTTCGTTAAAACTATTTTCATATCCGAAATCAAGCATGAAACTCAATTCCAAACAACGAAAAGAAGAAAAGAGTGGCACAAAATAATATTATTCGAGAGCCATAAACGGGTAATTATTGTTTTTTACTAATTTGTTGCATATAAAATGTTGAACTATTAATTTTTATTATTTTAATGCATATAAATTGTTGAACCATTGATTTTTGTTATTTTCATGTATATAAATTGTTGAATTTCAAATAAGTGATTTATAAATTAAAGTAGATGGACTAAGATTTCAATTTTATAAATTAAAAGGATGAAATTAATAATTATACCTTGATTAAAAGGCAAAATATTTGTCCACTCTTGCGGGGTAGTTTTGGCTTAGGAAAGCAAATGCTAATCTTTTGGAGTTGACTGTTGAATGTTGGAGAAAAAAATACATTGAATGGGGCACTTAATTAATTAACGATAATTTAATGAAATACTAAGATAAAAAGTGAAACATTTATTTTAGTTTATCTCTTGAGATTTTTTTCTTTTCCTTTTTTATTTTTATTTTGATTTTTAGAGTTTCGTTCTGATTAATTCGGATCGACCCGCATTGCACATCTAGTTTTAGTGGATAAGTCTCTCAGTGAAAATTTTCTGCGTACACGACGCCTCAAACTCGAAACCTACTTAAGCGATACTAAATTACTTACCACTTGGACCAATCTTTGTTGGTGTTTTTTTTTCTTTTCTTATAGCGTTTTTTGATGACATAATTTGTCCAGGACAAAGGGGACATTGTTTTGATTTTGTGGGTAGTGCCCAACCGCCCAAATTTATATGAGATCAAGTTTGGTTTAATAATTTCATCTTAAGAAATTATAGATTTCATCAATCTACTTTTGATGTCAAATTTTAATTTTGTACTTTAGAAAATATTAAAATTAGTTTAATTATCGATAATTATATATAAAAAAAATTTATGATTCAAATTTCACATTGTTCTGATAAAAAAAAGTTTATGGTGTGATCTATGAATATGTAAATGCGATTTAAGTTTTAGAGAATTGTTTAAAGACCGCAAATAATGTTAGCTGTGCAATCTCAATACCTCTTATTTTATTGTACGATCATCATACTTGTCATTATACCATAACATAAAATTGAATTGTACCGATACGCCCTAACTGGTCAACTTCTCACGGTCAACGATACACGACCGTACCGATATGCCCGAAACCCGTACCGATACGCCAAAATCTCGTTAAAATCTCACATTTCCAGTGAGGTTTTGGCGTATCGATACGCCAACGCGTATCGGTATATTAGGCTTAAACTGAGCCCCCAAGTGCAAGACCGTATCGATACGGCTCGTAGGCGTATCGATACGCCCTGCACTGCAACACACAAAACTTCAGCTAAGGACTCCAAACCACGACTCTAAATGCAAATTGAGACACGCCTAAGCACAAGCAAGCATGCATATAACATTCATCAACCAAGATTCAGCATATGAGGCACCCGAAACTAATAAGAACCACACATCAAAGGAGGCATACATAGCATTCATAAGAGTTCATGCTTCAAACATCCAAACATAAGGCATCCACAGACAAGGCTCATAACTCTTAACCACAAACAGTTAAGCAACAAAATAGACATAACACATCAATAACTTAGCATGCTCAACTAACACAAATCACCTAAGGAGTTTGACACCAACTCCTACAAGTCTATACCCCATCGTTTAGGCATTATTACAAAACACAAATCATACTTGAGCTAGTTTGAGAACTCCAAAGCTCCTTCCTTTCCCACTTGCCTCCCGAACTCTAACGATCTGCATGTTGGAAACAAAGAGAGCGTAAGCTAACTAGCTTACTAAGAGAAGCTCTACAATTCAACAAGCATGCAGTTTTCAAAACACTTTTCATAAATGGAAATAAATCAATGGATGCACGAATGACTTTCTCAACAAACTACACATGGTTTGCATTTGTACAACCAACATACACTCACGGTAGGACTACACATCATCGTTTCGGCTAGTAGTTTTCCAATGGGACTACACATCAAAGTACTTTCCTACTAGTCACTACCGGTGGGACTACACATCACCGTAGTTAAGACAACCATCATGTGAGGCTCGACTTCAACACGACTACACATTAACAACTGTATAAAACAACTCAATATGCACATGATAATCACAACACATAGTCTTTCATCCACTCATAACAAAACATAGGAGTAGTAACTTACACTTGGGTTTAGGTGAACCGTCAAGGTCCCACCCAAACCCCCAAGAGTTCCATGGCGCAATCAAATCAAAGGTTAACAATCCTACTCACCGTGAACTATCCAAGAGAAGACCGAAACCAAACTCAAGACTCCAAAATCTTCGGATTCGTCCCCGAAGCTTCACTAACCAATTTCCTTGCTTCTAATCATCCCAACACAATCAAAACAACCTCAAATCAGTCCACAATTCAATATAGTCAACCCGGGTCACAAACCAAGCACCAAACACATGATTTCAACTAAAAATAAAACCCAAATTCCACATGTCCGAGCAGCCCTAAGCACACCCTAAATCCAATGATTCCAACTCTTAAATTGTTCCCAATAGCCTCCAAAACAACCCTTACATATAGTCTAACCATCAGCCATCACATTATCACATAAAACACCCCCAAAACCCAACTCAAAACCCTTCCAAAACCCCCTCAAAACCCAAATCCGGGAATATATATATAAAACTATTTAAAAATCACATATATTGGACCTCATGGATGGCAAACAACTCACACATCAATAACAAATCAAAATCTTTAGCTAAAGACCATAAAGGTAGCATTTTTAACCAAAATCCTCAAAACTTCAAATTTCAAAAACATGGACAATATTGAAAACCGAGGGTGTTATCTTGTAGAGGAAGAGGAGGACAAACCAAAAATGTATTTACCTTTCAAAAATCACCCACAAAGACCAAATGAGATGATGGAATAGTGATTTGAAGGGGCTTTGGGTTTTTGATGTGAAGAGAAAAAATTTGAAGATGATGACTCTCTCCTTTTGCTTAAAAGCTCATATTTTCTAAACTTTGAATTAATTACATAAACGCCATTAATGAGATGGCTAAATCCTCATCTCCTAAAATTCATGGGTTTTGGATTTGAAACCAAACAAGCCCAACGTAAAACATTTGTTTTGAAACCCGAGGCCCAAGATATTTTATTATTATTATAATCAGAAAACCAAAACTCGAAACACTATTTTAATATTATTTTTCACCTGACCCCCAAACCCGGATGTTACATTAAATCTTAATTTTGTCCCTGATTCTCGCGCTCTATTCGTAAAATGTGCTTTTTTTATCTTATAATGATAATTTGAATTTGAATTTGAAATTGTATGTAGTTATGGACCATTCAACAAACACCTAAAGTCTTAGAAAATGAAATGCCAAAAAAACATGTTCTAGACTTCAAAATTTAGGTCCTCCACAATTGTAACTCTAAAAAACCAAGCAAAAAACAATAAATATATAATAAAAAAAGTATTGAAAAGGAAATGCAAAATAAATAAATAATGTTCATCATCAAAATTAGGTCCTTAATTCTAAGTATTGAGACAAGCACCATTGGCTAAAGTTTTTGGGTCCTAGATGACAGGTACGGTCAAAGTTTTTTTTTTTAAATTGTAATTCAATCCAAAATTGGTCTTAACTCTTAAGCAAATTACTCACTTTTTACCGGCCAACAAATATATCTTATTTTTGTGAATATGATTAATATTATTATAAAATATGGACCGAAAGTCTCAAGCAAATAATAAGTTAGGCAAGCTATATTTGAGTTGGTGATTATCCAAAGTTTGTAGGCAAACATCAACAAATTGATCTGCAAATTTAATTTAATTATTTTATTTTGGAGATTTGAGATGGAGTCGGATTCGAATTTGTACAAAATTTCATTTTATTATATAAAATAATATTATATATATTTAAGTAAATTTAAATAGAAATAATATTTTTTTATTATTAAACACGAGTTTGGATCAAATCAATTTAAATTTATAAATTCGTTATCAAAAGGCATAATGTCAAAAAATACCTTTAATGTTTGACTGAAAGTTATTTTGGTCCATATTCTTTTTTGAAGTATTTTAACCCTTAACGTTTCAATTGAGTCAAAATGACTCACCCGTTGATGAAAATTAGTAGTCAATTAACATTAAATGACTTAAAATGACGTGACAAACTTACATGACAGTGCACACTGACATATTAGTGTCATATAGACAAATGTGTTGAATTTATCAGACTAGTCAAAAAATAATTTTATAAAATTTAAATTTTTTTGATAATGTGTCATTCTGTCAAGTTATTTCAAGTTGTTTATCGTTATTTGACTCAGTTTTTATTTACAAATAGATCATTTTAACCCAAAATAAAATGTTAAGAGTCATCTTATAACGGAGTTCTGTATTATCAGATTCAAATTAATTATCTAAGATTTATATAGAAGACAATACCAAAAGAAGTTACATTAAAAATGATTTTATATTGTGAATTAGTGGTGTAAACTTTTCTTTTTGTCTTGAGAGGAAGAGGGGGCAATTTTACAATAATTGCAGTGAAGAAAGGTGACAAAAGGGTAAGATATTGGTGGAAACCTAAAAAATTACCTTTTTATGTTTCACAAGTCATTTTTCACCTTTCTCACCATATTATTGTTGGTTGTGCAAGTACTTTTCAATATTCATATGGCTGTTAGATATGTCTATGGTTCGGGTGATTCGTCCGGTTCGATAGATTTTGTCTAATTTAGTTGGATTTGAAAAAGGATTACGATTGATCTTGTTTAATCTAAATTTATATTAAATAGTAAAACATATTTTTATTTAAATTTAATTAGAAAACATCAAAATATTAACATAAAGTACCTTTTTCACAATTTTATTAGGGTGGTGAAACGAGTTACCGAATTGAGTCATCAAGTAAAATTTAGGTTATGGCTTTGACTAGGTTCATGGACATTTTTACTGACTGTAAAAAATAATTTGATTGGTAAATATACATGGTCTTAATTTTTGTGCCCTAACTGTAAATCTAATCATATTATTAACGAGATTTTTTTAGTTAAGTAGAGTTATTATATTTTAATGTCGGAATTTAAACATATACAAGATTAGATAAGATGAACATCTTTGATCAATTAGCAAATTAATGGATCTCTTATTAATTTTACAAAGATGCATTGAAATCCTAATATTATATTTTATCGAAATGGAAGTTACATCAATTTAATGTTGTCCTTTTAAATCAATATCAAACTATTCTAAGTTAGGAAAATTCTACAACGTGCGACGAACATCGATGAACATCACTAACGATGAACACCGATGAACACCATTAAATTAATTAATAAAGATTTAAAATTTCAAGGACCCATCATACAATTAATAATTATTTTAAAATTTTAATTAAATTATTTTTATGTATATTAAAATTTTACTTTTTTAATAAGGGTAAACTATATATTTAGTACTTCACTTATTTTCGTATTTTTATTGAACCCTCATTATTTAAATATTATTTTAATTTGACCATATTCTTTATAAAAAATAATTTAACCCTCACTTAAAACCCTAAACAATTAAACCTTAAACCCTTAAACTCTTAAACATATACCCTAAACCATATACCATTAAAAATAATTTCACCATCATCGATTCAATCCAATTCAATGAATCGTTGAATTCTCCTAAAAAATTTAATTAAATTATTTTTTATATATATCAAAATTTTTGTACAACGATTCATTGAATTGAATCGATGATGGTGAAATTAATTTTAAATTTTGATATATACTCTCAAATCTCCCCGTCAAATCGCTTGTCCGTTTCAGGTTCGTTTCCAAATCCTGGAAATCCCTAATATCCGACCCGGTTTTCATCAAGAAGCACCTCAACAGAGCCCAAACCGATCCCAAATTATCTAAAAAAACGAGTCTTGATGAAGACTTCAAGCACCCAAAACCCAGACCGATATAGCATCAAATCATTTAATCAAAAACCAGACCGGTATAGCATCAATTGTTAATACCACAGAATTTGAATATCCGTCGACGGAGGTTTCTCAAATTGATATGATTGTGGGTTCATGTAATGGCTTAATCATTTAAGGGTTTAAGGTTTAATTGAAGGGTTTTAGGTTTAATTGTTTAGAGTTTTAGGTTGAGGGTTAAATTATTTTTTTATAAAGAATAAGGTCAAATTGAAATAATATTTAAATAATGAAGGT
Organism: Hibiscus tridactylites; assembly: GCA_958450335.1. Classification (NCBI taxonomy): domain Eukaryota; kingdom Viridiplantae; phylum Streptophyta; class Magnoliopsida; order Malvales; family Malvaceae; genus Hibiscus; species Hibiscus tridactylites. The sequence goes on along the minus strand of OY288265.1, from coordinate 21,442,020 downwards.
TCAATAGAAATACGGAAATAATTAAAGTACTAAATATATAGTTTACCCTTATTAAAAAAGTAAAATTTTAATATATATATATATATAATAATTTAATTAAAATTTTAAAATAATTATTAATTGTATGATGGGTCCTTGAAATTTTAAATCTTTACTAATTAATTTAATGATGTTCATCGGTGTTCATCATTAGTGGTGTTCATCGATGTTCGTCGCACGTGGTAGACTCATCCTCTAAGTTAAAAATATTTACAAGTGACATCTTCGTTAATCTACTAAAATATGTAAAGAAAACCTTTCATTCCAAGAAAAAACATCTATAATTAATTAATAGAGGTTTAAAATTTCAAGGACTCATAAATAATTAATAATTACTTTAAAAAATTAAATTAAATTATTTTTATATATATTAAAATTTTATTTTTTAATAAGGGTAAACTATATATTTAGTATCTCACCTATTTTCGTATTTCTATTGAACCCTCATTATTTAAATATTATTTTAATTTGACCATATTCTTTATAAAAAATAATTTAACCCTTAACCCTCTTAAAACACTAAACTATTAAACCTTAAACCCTTAAACTCTTAAACCTATACCCTCACTTCCATAGGAGTAACCAAACAACATCTTTTGGGGAACTAGAAGCCACAAAATGTGCACTCGGCTGACCGACATTTGAAATCGAGTTTTCAATTTTCTCGGCAGCAGTATTTCTTAAGTATCAACCACAAAACTATTATCCTAAGTAAATTGAAGGCCAAAAAAGGACCAAAATGTTAAGAATGCTATGCTATCAATTGTTTCCCCAATTTTTACAAATAAAACTTGCAGCTTTCAATCACAGGGAAAGAGCATCGCATTCTTCACCGCCAATCCGATGGCTTCTTTCGTGGAGCCATCGTTCGAGTCCTCTGAATTGTTATCTTCATCCATATGTACTGAACATGTAGAGTTTCAAATTCTCTGCAGCAACAATGCCAACCAATTATGAATTAACCCTTTTATTCTATGGAGTTAAGCATAGAGATTCGATGAAAGACAGTTTAACTTAGAATAGTTTGATATTGATTTAAAAGGACAACATTAAATTGATGTAACTTCCATTTCGATGAATTAACCCTTTTGTTCTATGAATTAACCCTTTCATCTATAAGTCACTTGATGTGCCAAATTCATACAAATATATAGATTTTATTAAATAAAATTATTTTTAAGGATATATGGTTTAGGGTATAAGTTTAAGAGTTTAAGGGTTTAAGGTTTAATAGTTTAGGGTTTTAGGTTGAGGGTTAATGGTTAAATTATTTTTTTATAAAGAATAGGGTCAAATTGAAATAATATTTAAATAATGAAGGTTCAATAGAAATACGGAAATAGGTGAGGTACTAAATATATAGTTTACCCTTATTAAAAAAATAAAATTTTAATATGTAAAAACAATTTAATTGAATTTTTTAAAATAATTATTAATTGTATGATGAATTCTTGAAATTTTAAGTCCTTATTAATTAATTAAATAATGTTCAGCGATATTCAATATTAATGGTGTTCAGCGGTGTTCGTTGCACATTGTAGAATTTTCCTATATATATATATTGGCACCCCTTCAAGTGACATCTTCGTTAACCTACTAAAATATGTAAAAGAAAACCTTTCATTGCAAGAAAAAACATCTATAATTAAAAATTTTGCTGTAATGATAAATTTAACTCTTAATATTTATATATTTTATTAATTTAATCTTTATTTTTTTTCTTGAATTAAACTTAACCCCCAATCTTTCAAAAATAATCAAGTTATTTTATAAAACGAAAATGCTTATTAAAACATTAATTTTTAAGGTTTTAACGTGACAATTCAATTGACAGTCTATGAATATTTCATGCTGACATGACACTATTTATCTTATATGTCACGCTAATAAATAATTTAAAATTATAAAATATTCAAAATATAAAATTAATATGAGATACATGTGGACTACTATGTGAGATGACATGTCAATTTCGTTAAAATTTTAATGTTTTAGGCAACATCTTTGTAAAAAAAAGTGATTGGACTTTTAAAAAAGTTTGAGGTTAAAATTAACTTCTTTGAAATGTTGAGATCAGTTTTAGCTAAAAAAAAATCAGAGTAAAAAAGTATAATCCTCAAGAATTAAATTTAACAGTATGCCCAAAAGTTTTGTTGCAAAGCAATCTTGATGGGTAGATAACATCATAATATCATATGATATCAAATTGTTGGAAACTTACATTCTAATTCAAGTACAATTTTTTTCTTAAAAAGAAATCAAAAGCTACCTACAAATGTTGGGTACAATTGTAAAAAATATTGCATTCCGAAAGAGAACACATGTGCGAATATAAAAAATGATATTATTGAAAAAAATTATAAATTCTGAATATAGACCGTAAAATAGACATGAACTATACTAAAAAATTAAAATCAAAAGCTTAGGAAAATAATTATTAATTAAGAAACCTCACAACATCTGTATGTACACTGTACATTACAATTTATTATCGAAATAATGAATTAAATTGATCTAAAAAAGACACGTAGCATCTGATTATTCTTTAATCTTGTTCATAAAACTAAAAGATTTTACTATCCGTGTATAAGAACGAACTCGAATAAAACTAACGAGGAAATGAAAAGGAATATGTTTATCATACATTTGGTCCTAGAATTTGTACTCTCCAATTACATTCTCTTAAACTTGTATTTCATCGTGCATATGGGTCCCTTTTTGTAACCACATTAAGTTGCCGGTGATTAGGGATGACAGGCGGGTACAATTTTACGGATTTTGTATCGTACTCACTCCAGTTGGGGCGGAAATAGGCATGAGTTTTGTGGGTAGTGAGCATGTGTGGATGTAAAAAATCATACCCGTCGTGGGTAGTGGGTAAGTAATAAATTTGAGACCTTACTCGCACTGTATCCACCCGCCCCACCCCGCATCTGCCTGTCCCGTCCACTAACTAGACACCATATGAATTTTGGATCATTATAAATTTAGGAATTAGTTCACAACCTATTTTGTAAAGCTTAATATTTTAAAGGACATACCTTATAATTTAACCGAATCTTAGGGTATAAACATTCTTTACAATTGTCTACCGCCATTAGTTAGTTAGACGTAGTTAAGTAAAATTTATACCGACATAAATGTGATTTAGTTATGTTACCTATAATTAGTTAGTTAGTTATAATTAAATTTGTACATGTATAAATGTATTATATATATATATGCATTTGATCAATCAATATAATATGTAAAGTTTTACTCTTTTTTACACAAGTCTATGATTTATTTTTACATAATTTGATATTAGGGTTGCTTGCCAAGTGAGTACGAGCGGGTACAAGTTGGATAGTGGGCACCCAGTTAGGTAATGGGTGTGGGGTGGATTTGAAAATGTACCCGCTTGAGCGGGTGTAGATTTGAAAAATGTACTCACCGTATGTGGTAGATAGGTAGGAAATATAAGATTAAGAGTGAATGTACCCGCACCAATTCACATCATCACCCCCTTAATGTTTTTTTTTTTAAAAAAAAAGTGACACTCCTTGAAATACAAGATTAAGAGTGAATGTAGAATAAGAAAGTTTAGGGATCATTATGGGAGGAAGAATTCATGGGCTAAATGTATAATTAAGCCAAACAGATAAATAATCTTACACTTTTACCCCTGTTCTAAACAGAAATTATTAGCTTAGTAATTAAATTAATAAAGCTCACATGCTTAGAGTTAGCTGTTAAACAAAGTTTAAGCAGTACAAGTAGTCAAGTCTTTCAGCTTTTGAAACACTATCTTTGTTTAGTGCGGAAATCCGTACAAGACACGGACTATTATTCCTAATCTGGATTAATTAAATAAAACAGGGTGACAGCTGGGGGTACGAATTTTCCATGCACCAAGCAAAGAATTAAATTGATTTTATATCATCAAAAAAACCTAGGATTTATATCCAATACACAACAAACATTTTAGTTTTAGGGTTTATAGTTTAGGTGTATGGATTTAGAAATTATGGTTATGGTTAGAATTTAAGGGTTATAATTTATGGTTTAGAGGTTAGGGTATTATGGTGAAGATTTAGATTTTAAATTAGAAACTCTAAATTATAACCATAAACCCTAAATTTTATTCACAATTACTAAATTAAGGCCTAAAATTAAGGCGCTTGTAGAAACTAAAAATTTCTACGCCAATATATCAAATAATTACCCTAAAAATATATAGACTTTCAAGTTGAGAATTAACTTGAAATAATTTCTTAATTTATAAATATAAATCGCTTCATTAACTATGAATATTTTAAATTTTAAAATTATTACAAAGTACTATTCCTTCTGTTTACGAAGATTGTTCCTTATTAATTTTTTTAACTTTTACTCGTGATTATTTAAAATTTATTATTGATAAAAATATTAAAAATATATATATTTTAAAATTCTCTAATGAGTAGATTTAAAATGTATATTTTATAAAATTACTTAAAATATTTAATGCAATAAAAAAATTGATTTTTAAAAAATATAATTTTGAACATTTCTTTTAATTTAACTCACGCAAATATAACATTAGTTGTTGCAATTAGACTTGTTTATGAACCAAATAACATCCAATTGGAATTTGAAATTTTAGAGGAAAATAAAAAAACCGATTCCATTCTAATTAAAAATATAAATCTAATATAAATAATTTTAAATATTTAAAAATATAATATAAATTTAAGATTTAAAGAGAACATGGATTACTATGCAGCCACTAGGTGAAATTAAGCTTGTCATTTAAGACCAAAATATAGAAAGAAGACAAGCTGTCAATGGCGACGTTCGGAAAACATAAAAAAAACTGTATGAATAATTTATTGTAACCCAATAACCAATATGGAATCCAACAATATTTATTTTTATATTATGGTTTTAATGAAGAATATTTGAATTAGGAAAATTCTACAATGTGCGACGAATACTGATGAACACCGCTAATGATGAACACCGATGAACACCATTAAATTAATTAATAAAGATTTAAAATTTTAAGGACCATCATACAATTAATAATTATTTTTAAAAATTCAATTAAATTATTTTATATATATATTAAAATTTTATTTTTTTAATAAGGGTAAACTATATATTTAGTACCTCACCTATTTTCGTATTTCTATTGAACCCTCATTATTTAAATATTATTTCAATTTGACCTATTCTTTATAAAAAATAATTTAACCCTTAACCCTCAACCTAAACCCTAAACTATTAAACCTTAAACCCTTAAATCTATACCCTAAATCATATACCATTAAAAATAATTTCATCATCATCGATTCAATTCAATTCAATAAATCGTTGAATTCTCCTAAAAAAATTAATTAAATTATTTTTATATACGGTGAAATTATTTCTTGGCAAAACTGATGGATCAGTCCAGTACAGTAACCATTCAAAACATCGAAATAATTTCACTAGTTTTCATCCCTTGCTCCATAAAAAAATGGAGGATCTCGATGAGCAAAGGGTGCGGCTTGAATCACCATTGGTAAATTCTCAACAGAGATTTGACAAAAATGAAATCGTTGCAGAGATGAAGAAGCAGCTGATGTTAGCAGGCCCACTGTGTCTGTTAATTTCTTGATATTCGCTCTGCAGAACCTTGCTTTTTTCGGTGCTTCCATGGCGTCTTCGTTTGCCTCGGTCACCGGTTTTAGCTTGTGGGTATTCAAAGACGACAATGTTGTTTCGATGATGGTTATCTCGGGATTTAAGGTTTAGGGTATAGGTTTAGGGTAAAATAATTTCACCATATATAAAAAATAATTTAATTAATTTTTTAGGAAAATTCAACAATCCATTGAATTGAATCGATGATGGTGAAATTATTTTTAATGGTATATAATTTAGGGTATAGGTTTAAGAGTTTAAGGGTTTAAGGTTTAATAGTTTAGGGTTTTAGGTTGAGGATTAGGGGTTAAATTATTTTTTATAAAGAATAGGGTCAAATTGAAATAATATTTAAATAATGAGGGTTCAATAGAAATACAAAAATAGGTGGGGTACTAAATATATAGTTTACCCTTATTAAAAAAATAAAATTTTAATATATATAAAAAATAATTTAATTGAAATTTTAAAAATAATTATTAATTGTATGATGGGTCCTTAAAATTTTAAATCTTTATTAATTAATTTAATGGTGTTCATCGGTGTTCATCATTAGTGGTGTTCATCGGTGTTCGTCGCACGTGGTAGACTCTCAAACCTATTTTTTTGCATTCACAACGTTAAGATTTATATATCTGGCCTTATTTAAAAAATCTATTATCTTATCTCACTAAACTAACTGGATATTGATTTTGAATTAATCTCTTTAACAAGTAAGCAAATCCAACACGTGTTGAATTTTCACTGCTCATCCAGTAATTTCATTTACAAATAAAATAAAATAATCATCCACCCACTTTGTATAGTATTTTTTTTATTTCTCCTAAGATTATCATGTCTTTTTAAAGTTACTAGATGCGCATAGTTATTAACTTAATGGTAAGTTTGAAAGACCTATAATCGTTAATATCAGGGGACGAAGTCAAAAATTTATTTAAGGGTATTATTTTTTAATAATATTTAAAAAAAATTATTTTATTTATAAAGAGATATTAATTTTATATATTTTAAATTTTTTATATACACATTATATAGAAAGATATAATTAAAAAAAATAATTGGGATGTCAACATACACCCCAATTGTGGATGTGGGCATGTGGCTCCACCCATTAATATATTAAGCCAATGTTGAGAGTTTTGGGAACATCGACTGATTGTCTCACATGTACGAGCTTTTATTTGTATAAATCATGTGTAGGTTATTTTTATATTTTAATCTAATATGATTTTGAATATACTTCGATTACCAATCTGATTATATTTTTTTACAATAATTTTGATTATATATCATCCAAACATGTATTACTTGTAATTGTAGTTATGTTTATACTTGTAACTTTGCTTAAGTCTTATTTTTACACTGGCGATGGAAACTGAAAGTTTTCACAAGCTCTTAGTTTTAGGGTATAGGGGCTTAGTTTAGGGTATAGAATTTAGGGATTTAGATATAGGTGTTTAGAATTTCGGGATAGTTGTTTAAATTTAAGGTTTATGGTTATAATTTAGGGTAATATGGTGAGGATTTAGGTTTTAACCTATAAACCTTAAATTATAACACTAAACCTTAACTTTAAACAACTATCCTTAAATTATAAACTCATACACCTAAACCCTTAAACTCTATACCCTGAAACTAAAATGCTTGTGGAAACTTTCAGTTTCTACCGACTATGTATAGAATATTTATCTAATTATTAAATGTATTTATAGTGATGTACATAAACCTTAGATTACACGTGGCATAAAGCTACGATATTCTTTTCCCCCTCTAACTTACCTAGTTACCTTTAATCTCTTTTTGGCATCAAACAAATATATTCTAGTTGGATAATGTCACCCAATGCATTGACATTTCCAATATTCATTACAATTCTACAATATTAGCTTAAATATCCTTTAGACACTTTCATTATAACCAATTTGTATATTTCAACTTCCCAATTTCCAACAAAGTTTTAATGTAAAATTTAATAAAATTTGAAGTTATTATAATAAAAATTAATAGTTACAAAATAAAACTGGATTAATTATATACATGTATTTTTTAAGAAAATTATACATATTATGTAAAAAAGCATTATACATATATGCATATTCACTCTTTAAAAAATACTATCTAAATTTTTTACCCTAAAATTATAAACCCTAATTTCTATAAAGTAAACATCAAAACCCTAAAACAAAAGGTATTGTGTAGTCTAACAACTACACGACATGCATATTGAAAAATTTTCTTTTAAAAAGACCTAAATATTATAAGATTTAAACTAAAATAAAATCCAAAGACAAACACATGATAAAAATGAAACTGAGTGTTTAAATACAAGACTGTAACTTTTGGGGAAAAAAATATGCTTCTTTTCATACCTCAACACTGAAAAAAATTTAAGTTTTAATCTTAAATTCTAAATTTTAAACCCTAAAAAGATACATCATATCCTCAAATCCTTAAACCCTAATACTAAACCATAACTCTAAATCTTAACCTTAAACTTAAGGGTAAACTACTCATGTGACCACCGAACTATTTAGGCGTACATATTTTATAAATTCCCGTTAACTGTAATGTCACCCCTCCGATAGTTTTTTAACAGTGGGGGTCAAAATAGGACCAATTTAAAGTTGTTAGTCGTATTGACGAGTTGCATAGTTCGGTGGTCAAAATAAATACGCTCAAATAGTTTAGTGCTCACCTGACTAATTTATCCTAAATTTAATTTTTTAGTGTAAGACACAAATAATTACGTTAAAAAGTGCCGATGATTTCTATCAGCAACTTTCGCCAACTCTATCAAAAAAAATTAAATTTTTTTTGAAAGAATTTGGATTTTTTTTTGAAAAACTTTAATCTTCAAGGTTACATTTGTCATTTACAAATGATATGATGGTTATCTTAATCTTAGAGATCAGCAGCTGTACCTTAAACAAAGAGAAAAAGGAAGATGTGGGATGATTTTGAAAATGACCAATTGGCCACCTTTACTTCATATATAAATAGAGGACACAATAAGCCTCATAAGGCAAACAATATTTGCTCTAAACTTTAGCTTCATAAAAAAATTTATGTCTTGGGCAGTGATGCCTGGTCACTTTGGTTGGGGTTCCATTGAAGAAGGATGGAGGAAAGGTCCTTGGACTGCTGAAGAAGATAAGCTCCTTATCGAATATGTTAGGGTACACGGCGAAGGCCGTTGGAACTCCGTTGCTAAGCTCGTCGGTAAGTGAAATATCCGGGTTTGAAAACCCATGTCTTATTTCAGTTAGTTCATGCAGTTATCTTTAAAATGTGACATTCAATAGGTTTAAGATTCGAATCATAACATCTGTAATCCTTTTTCCGTATCCCTTAACTTTGGAGTAACATGTAATCTTGCTGTGTTTTCAGAGTTGAAAAGGAATGGAAAGAGTTGTAGGCTGAGGTGGGTGAATTATTTAAGGCCAGACCTTAAAAGGGGCCAATTAACCCCTCATGAAGAGAGTATAATTCTTGAGTTACATGCAAGGTGGGGGAACAGGTAATAATCTGAACATCAACTTTGTCTGAAATAATTCGAGTCTGATATGTACTTGTATCTGATACTTACATCGGAATCCGGTTTTTCAGGTGGTCAACAATTGCAAGAAGCTTGCCGGGAAGAACTGATAATGAGATCAAGAACTATTGGAGGACTCGTTTCAAGAAAAAAACCAAACTCTCACCGGACAACAACTCTGATCACAAGTCAAAAGCTCGTTTGATGAAAAGACAACAATTTCAACAGCAGCAGCAGCAGCAGCAACAACAACAACAATTACTGCTGAATCAGTTCGACATGAAAAGGATCATGTCTTTGCTTGATGAAGCTGAACATGAACCATCACCAGAGGCAGAACTTCCATATGTGCAACAGCTGAGACAAGAAATGACAACATCTGTTTCATACCCCAACACAACCGAACAACAGCAACAACAACAAGCAGCCTTGTTTTATCCCACGTTCGACGGAAATGTTTCCGGTTCTGGCAGCGACACGTCAAATGAGGTGGATGTTCTTTGGGATGGTTTATGGAATTTGGATGATATGAATGGAAATCTTGGTGCAACAAGCAAAGTTTGTTGGCACAGTCTAGCAGGCGCTTTCTGTTAATTCTCTTTAGTTTTATTTAGTGTTCCCACCGAAGGAGAAAAGCTTTTTACCGACGAGTATTCCGTCGCAAAATGTCTACTCTGTTGTAGTGTTCTCGTCTAGTCTTTTAAGTCATCATAAAATGATAAGGCCAACCTTAGATTGATGACCAAGGTGTGAAAATTTCTAAGTTTAAAGCGCTAATTATGATGAAATCTGATAAATAAAATTGTATGATATCTAGATGTCTTTGAAGTTATGTTTTTTTTATCAAATTTTTATGGATGAAAAAATAACATGAAAGAAATTTTGTCTATGTTTAAAAATCTGAATATAATCAAATTTCATATACTATTGAACACCAAAAAGATTCAAATAAAATTTCTAAATAATATTACTATTAAATTATTTAAATTTTTTTAGAGTTTAGAGTTTAGAATGTAAGAATTAAGATTAAAATTTAGAATTTAATTTGTAAGTATTTTTTAATGTAAGATATAAAAAAAGTATAATTAGGAGACAAAAAATTTGAGGACGATAAAGAAACAACCATCTAAGTTGAGGCATATTCATTCGGGTTGGGGGCAAGTCCATTAAATTAGTACATCTCAATGCATTGAATTTTTACCAACTACCAAATGATTTTAAAACATTTAACTTAAAAAATCATTTGGCATAATAAAAATATAAATAATTTTACTAACTACTAATTGATTTAACTTTATTGCAACGAGATAAGATGTTAGGTTATTTAAATAAAATTGAAGGTTTAAATTTTGATATTATAAGTGCTCTGAGTTAAAAGATTTGTTTTCGTAATAAATTTTTGATCAATCAATAAATTAATGCTGGTATTATACAAAAAGATACATATATTTTTAGGGTAATTGTTCTATATACAAGCGCTTGTGGAAATTTTTTTACACAAGCGTCTTAATTTTAGGGGTTAGAGACTCTGTTTAGGGTTTAAAATTTAGGGGTATAAGTGTAGTAGTTTTGAATTTAGGGACTGTTGATAAAATTTTGGGTTTAGGGTTAAAATTTAGGGTTTATAGGTTAAAACCTAAATCCCTAGACATATTACCCTAAAACTAAACCCTAACCCTAAACCCTAAATTCTAACCCTAAATCCTAAATTCTAAACATGAACCATAAATTCTAAACATTTACATTAAAACCCCTAAACTCTAAATCCTAAGCCCTAACCCTAAACCCTATAATTGAGGCGCTTGTGGAAATAAAAAATTTCCACCGCCAGTATATAGGATATTAATCCATATTTTTATTACTATTTTTAAGACAAATAAAAAACTATTATAAAGTTGGAGAATCTGAACCTAGAACTCAAATCACTATGGGGGATAACACGTCACTAATAAAATCCTTTGACACACTTATGTTTTGTCTTTGCTGTCGAAATTCGACAAAATTTTCAACCATAAAATTCCTTTAATTATTCTCTCCTTGTTTATTTTATTTTCATTTTTTTGTTCCATATCTGCCTTTATGCAAAAGCATAAAAGTAGTGCCAAAACAACAAAGGATTTATTTCTTAGTGTACAAATGAGATAAAAAAAAGTTTGAGAAAAAGTAGTCATTATAGATATTAAAATTTGAATATTAAATTAAGTAGAAAGATATTAAATTTTCAAGAGAAATGTTGTGATTCAAAATCATATTTTAAAAATAGTCATACTTTCTGTATTTTTTGTTATGTTTGTTTTTTCTCTCTTATAACACGTTTTTTTTTCTGCCTTGTGGCACGTTTCTGTCTTGTAGTACAATTTTGTCTACTTTTGCGATGAATTTATGTTCGTGTAGAACTTCTCACGACGCTCAGATTTAATCTGTGTTTGTCGCTTTTTTTTCAGTAGTTCGTAAACTTTTTGTGGTTGTTTGTCGTTGTTCGAAACAGCCTCCAAGACGTTTATTTCGCTCACCACTCCTACGTCACATTTTAAGCGTCTAGTTAAATATAGACAAAATATATTATTGATAATTGTTGGATTTCCGTAGACAATGGACATTAGTTTCAAAGCTGGGTTCAGCTTTTCATTGCACCTTTGATTTTTCATTTATGAGATTTTAGTAAATTTAGTCTCAAATTTCTCTTTTTAATAGGTTGTGATGTTCATGATGCACATTCTTTCATTTCAATAAAATCCAGTTCATCGTTCTTAGTTTAAAAAAATAGTATTATAAATTAATTGAATTAAATAAGTATAAAATTATATTTTAATTCTTTAAAAAAATAAAATTTAGTTCTAAGTCTAACCTTTCTAAAATAGATTTTCAGGTTCGCAAATGGAACAAATCAGACAAATAACATAACCCTTGAACATGTCTAATTTTAAGAGTACATAGCTAAGCATGATGGGGTTTATGGTAGATGAGGCTTATGTCACATTGAAAACTAAAGGTTGTAAAGTAACATAAAAAAACAAAGTGGTGTCCCAAATATATTATTTTATCATTAATAAATAAAATGGTGAAAGATTAGAACTAGATTCTTTCTTGATTGCATTAATCTCTTATGTTATCTTTTTGTGATTTCCTTTGTCATATAGTTTAATGGTTTAAGTTATAACTTTATAAATTTAGAGTTAAGATTAGAATTTAAAGTTTAAAATTTTTGAATTTAAAATTAGAGATTTAAATTTTATATTGTGAAGTTTAAACAGACATACTTATGTAAAAGAAATATAGATATGTCCATGCTATGGAAGTTTTTTTTATTAGATGGAACTCAATGATTAGTTTTTTTGCATTCTATTAGCCCATACAGGAGCAGACGATGAATATAAGTAGTAAAGCATGCATTTTAATTCTAAAATTATAAACTCTAATTACAAACCCTATAAACTAAACAACTAAACTAAATCTATAATCCTTAAATTAAAAAAGATTGCGCAGTCTAAAGACTATAGATAAAGTGTATAAAGTTTTAGATTAAACAAATCTATGACCACCTCTACTAATAATAGATAAATAAATAGAAGGTGTATAATCAAAGAAGATTACCGATAACTAGTTGATCTACTAGGCCGAGGCACTATATTCTTTAAGTAAGGTTAGAGGTTTGAATCGTGACATTGTGAATGAAACAAATTGAGTTGGAAAGATGGCTCTAACGTGTCTCTGCAATACTGATGGTTAAAAAAAATATTTGGATTGATTTAGATTGATCAATCAATGAATTGAATACTGATGGTTAAAAAAATATTTAAAAGGCAAAAGCATACGGATAAGAAAACATTTTGGGAAGTAGTACAATCCGTGCTTGCTTTAGTGGTTAGCAATGTCTCACTTCATTTCATTTCTCTTTGTTTCCATGTAAAGATGAAAGCATAAAATATTAAGGAAGTGCCTTTTTCTTATTTTTATCATTTTAATTCAATGAATAATCCCATGTTAAGATTTGATGTTTGATTCTCTTTTTCTATGTTGCATTGCAAGCATAATGTGTTTGCAAGCATAAAAATAAAAATAAAGGACTAAATATAGAATTTTCAAATTGTTAGAGGGCCAAGGCCTTTTAGGCTTCTATTATGCTTCGTCCATGTTTGTCATGTTATAATATTAAGCTGATAAATGTTAGAGTTAAAATCAGAATTTTTGTGTGGAAGAGTCATAATTGAACTATGAAATTTTAGAAAATTGAAATGTAATTTTATAATTGTATAAGCTTGTAATTTTATAATTTTTGAAGAGATTGAATTAAAAAATCATTTTTAGACCAAATGTAATAGAACCATTACATTAGCTTATAATTTTATAATCCTACATGCCCTCTTTTGTCACCACCCCAGATTAGAATGGTAGCTTAAGGTAAATGTTCAATACATTTGGTCCTTATTGGACAATTTTTAAAGATTTGAGTGTTTGATGAACAAATCTTACATATTTAATTTCTATTTATTTATGTTCATTTATTGACTTAAGTAAATTAGTACAAGTAATATTTTGAGGCTCGTCCATTAAATCAATCAATGATAAATTATGTGTATTTACATAATTTCTGTTTATAAACAATATCATTTACGCTCGTTTTAAATTTATTAATTTTTTTAATTATTATAGGTTTAATGGTGCTTGAAGCCTTTGAAATTTTTAAAAAATAATTAAATTCTTAAACTTTTTCTTCACCCAATTAAGCATCCGAATCAATAAATTAAAACCAATTAAGTTTTCTGACTAATTTTGACAATTGATTTTTTGACGTGTTTTTTCTTGAAATATTACTGTCACGTGACACTTTTCAATTTTGTCATGTGGTATTTACAAAGTTTTTTGGGAAATTATTTTTTATATGTTTTTTTAATAGAGCTTTTATAGATTTTTTAATGAAATATATTTTTTAGAAATCTCAAGGGATAACACTGTGGCGCGACAAGTTACATCAACTACGAAAGAACTGTTAGATTTAATAGTTAACGTTTTTCAAATAATTGGCTTGATAAATTTTGGAGTATAAGAGATTAATTGGGTAAAAATATTATGAGCTTAATCGATTTTTTTCAAAAGTTCAAGAGCTTATAGCACCATTAGGCTATTATTATATAATTCATAAGTTTACTATTGTTTGTATTTTTATTTTAATAATTTATATAATTTTATTGATATTTACGTTTGATTATTATTATATATATGATTAAAAAGCTAATTATTCCATGCACAAGTGTCTGTGAAAAATTTTAGGGTTTAAAATTTTTGTTTAGGGTCTAGTGTCTAGGGGTTTTAGTGAACGTGTTTTGAATTTAGGAGTATTGGTTAGAATTCAGGGTTTATTGTTAAAGTTTAAGGTTTATAGGTTAGAACATAAATCCCTAATTATATTATTCTAAAAACTAAACCCTAAATTTTAAAGCATTGCACTTAAACCCTTAAACTATAAACCTTAAATTAGATCTATAAAGTCTAAATTAAGGTGCTTATAAAAAAAATTGTTTCCACGTATGGATATTTTCCTAAGAAATGTGTTTATTTATAATTTTAACATTTTCAATTTTGAATCGTTACTTTCAAATTTCAATCTTTACTCTGCTCCAGCATCCTGGGGAGTTCTAGGGTCAAACCTCTAATTTGAGGCTAATTTAAGGTAGACGGGTTGTTCATGTTACAAGTTTGTACATAATTTATTACAATGTGTGTACATAATTGATTATAAAAAGTGTAATTAAAACGATACATACATAGTTTGTTACATGAGATCACAAAAACCAAAAAACCTCAACAAATGGTAATAAACTATGTACATACATAGTTTGAAAGTATGAAAACCTAATTTGTTACAAAAGTATGACAAATTAAGTACGTACTTAATATATTACACGTTGTACGTAATTTGTTACGAAATTTGTAATAAAAAGGGTATGTACCTAAATTATTACACGAGGTCACCAAAACCTAAAACACCTCAAGCAAGGGTAATAAACTATGTACATACATACTTTATTACAGGAAAACATATTTTGTTAAAAAAGTATGACAAATTAAGTATGTACTTAATCTATTACACGAAGTGCGTTATGTGTTACAGAATTTGTAACGGAAAAGGTATGTACCGAATTTATTACAGGAGAGCACAGACCCTAAAATTACCTCAACCAATGGTAATAAACTATGTACACACATAGTTTCTTACATGAAAACGTATTTTGTTACAAAAAATATGACAAACTAAGTATGTACTTAATTTATTACAAGTTGTGCGTAGTT
The DNA here is from genome assembly GCA_958450335.1 of Hibiscus tridactylites. NCBI lineage: Eukaryota > Viridiplantae > Streptophyta > Magnoliopsida > Malvales > Malvaceae > Hibiscus > Hibiscus tridactylites. The sequence goes on along the minus strand of OY288265.1, from coordinate 21,426,509 downwards.
TGTTACAGAATTTGTAATAAAAAACGTATGTACCGAAATTATTACAGAGGAGCACAAAACCCAAAATTACCTCAACAAAGGGTAATAAACTATATACATACATACTTTCTTATATGGAAACGTATTTTGTTACAAAAAGTATAACAAACTAAGTATGTACTTAATTTATTACAAATTGTGCGTAATTTGTTACAGCATTTGTAATAAAAAACGTACGTACCGAAATTATTACAGGGGAGCACAAACCCTTAAATTACCTCAACCAAGGGTAAGAAACTATGTACATACATACTTTCGTACATGAAAACGTATTTTATTACAAAAAGTATAACAAACTAAGTATGTACTTAATTTATTACAAATTGTGCGTAATTTGTTACAGAATTTATAATAAAAAGGTATATACCGAAATTATTACAGTGGAGCACAAACCCTTAAATTACCTCAACCAAAGGTAATAAACTATATACATACACACTTCCTTACATGGAAACGTATTTTGTTACAAAAAGTATGACAAACTAAGTATGTACTTAATTTATTGCAAGTTGTGCGTAGTTTGTTACAGATTTTGTAATCTAAAAGGTATATACCGAAATTATTACAGGGGAGCACAAATCTTTAAATTACCTCAACCAAGGGTAATAAATTACGTACATACAAACTTTCTTACATGGAAACGTATTTTGTTAGAAAAAGTATGAGAAACTAAGTATGTACTTAATGCATTACAATTTGTGCGTAATTTGTTACAGATTTTGTAATGAAAAAGGTATGTACCGAAATTATTATAGGGGAGCAAAAACCCTTAAATTACCTCAACCAAGGGTAATGAACTATGTACATACATACTTTCTTACATGAAAACGTATTTTTCTACAAAAATTTGAGAAACTAGGTATGTACTTGATTTATTACAATTTGTGCGTAATTTGCTACAAATTTTGTAATAAAAAGGTATGTACCGAATTATTACATGGGAGCAAAAACCCTTAAATTACCTCAACCAAGGGTAATAAACTATGTACATACCTAGTTTCTTACAAGAAAACCTAATTTCTTACAAAAAGTATATTAAATTAAGTATGTACTTAATTTATTACACGTTGTACGTAATTTGTTACAAAATCTGTAATGAAAACAGTATGTACTTAAATTATTACACATCACAAAAGCCTAAACCAGCTCAACCAAGGGTAATAAATTATGTACATTCCTAGTTTCTTACACGAAAACTTAATTTGATACAGAAAGTGTGATAAATTAAGTATGTACTTAATTTATTACACGTTGTACGTAATTTTTTTACAACATATGTAATAAAAACGGTATGTACTTAAATTATTACACGACATCACCAAAACCTAAACCAGCTCAACCAAGGGTAATAAACTATGTATATACCTACTTTCTTACACGAAAACCTAATTTCTTATAAAAAGTATATTAAATTAAGTATTTACTTAATTTATTACACGTTGTACGTAATTTGTTACAAAATATGTAATGAAAACGGTATGTACTTAAATTATTACATGAGATCGCAAAAACCAAGAAACCTCAACCAAGGGTAATAAACTATGTACATAAATAGTTTCTTACACAAAAACCTAATTTCTTACAAAAAGTATGAAAAATTAAGTATGTACTTAATTTATTACACGTTGTACGTTATTTGTTACACAATTTGTAACGAAAACGGCATGTACTTAAATTATTACATGAGATCACAAAAACCAAGAAACCTCAACCAAGGGTAATAAACTATGTACATACATAGTTTCTTACTCGAAAACCTAATTTGTTATAAAAAAGTATGAAAATTTAAGTATGTACTTAATTTGTTACATGTTATACGTAATTTGTTACAAAATCTGTTATGAAAACGATATGTACTTAAATTATTACACGACATCACCAAAGCCTAAACCAGCTCAACCAATGGTAATAAACTATGTACATACATAATTTCTTACACGAAAACCTAATTTGTTACAAGAAGTATGAAAAAATAAGTATGTACTTAATTTATTAACGTTGTACGTTATTTGTTGCAGAATCTGTAATGAAAACGGTATGTACTTAAATTATTACACGACATCACCAAAGCCTAAACCAGCTCAACCAAGGGTAATAAACTATGTACATACATAGTATCTTACACGAAAATCTAATTTGTTACAAAAAGTATGATAAATTAAGTATTTACTTAATTTATTACACATTGTACGTAATTTGTTACAGAATTTGTAATTAAAAAAGTATGTACTGAAATTATTACACGAGATCACCAACCCCAAAAGTACTCAACCAAAAATAATAAACTATGTACATACAAAGTTTCTTACACGAAAATGTATTTTGTTACAAAAAGCATGAGAAATTAAGTATGTACTTAATTTATTACACGTTGTACGTAATTTGTTACATAATCTGTAATGAAAACGATATGTACTTAAATTATTACACGACATCACCAAAACCTAAATCAGCTCAACCAAGGGTAATAAACTATGTACATACCTAGTTCCTTACACGAAAACTTAATTTGTTACAAAAAGTATGAAAAATTAAGTATGTATTTAAATTATTACATGTTGTACGTAATTTGTTATAAAATCTGTAATAAAACGGTTTGTACTTAAATTATTATACGACATCGGCAATTCCTTTTAATTTGTGCCTTTAATTTTAGGGTGACCGGTTCACCGGGTCACCTTTTTTTAATCTAACAGTTATTATTCTACCATCTGAATTTAACAGTTTAAAATAACTGGTCTTATATTAGCCTTAAATTAAAGGGTTTTTTTTAAACAAACCCCAGCATCATTCATCATTATCACCGCCAAAATCCAAATCCAAATGACCTTCCTCCTCACCCGCAACTTACTTGCTTTGAAAACCAGCCGTTATTACACATCTGCCACTGTGTTCGACTCGCCTTTCAATCTCCTCCACCTCCTCAATCTCTCCTCCACCCATGAATCTCTCCGACTCACCAAGCAAGCCCACGCTCGAGTCTTCTTCCTTGGGTTCACTCAAAGCCCGTTTTTAGCCTCAAAGCTCCTCTCTTTATACGCCTCTTTTGGGCACTCAACCGAGTCAAAAATCGTCTTTGATTCGGTTAAAGACAAGAATGTTTATCTTTGGAACACGATGATCAATGGGTATCTCAAAAGTTACTCGTATGTTGAAGCTTTTGATTTGTTCTGTAAAATGGGTGGTTCTAACGTAAAGCCTGATGATTTTACATTGGCAACGGTTTCGAAAGTTGCTGGCGAAATAAGGGATTTGGTTGCTGGGAAATTGGTTCATTGTCATAGTATAAAAACTGGGTTTGTGTTGGATATCGTTGTTTCCAATTCTTTGATTTCAATGTACGGGAAATGTGGAGAGTTTGAGGGGATGAAGAACGTGTTCGACGAAATGTGTGAAAGAAATGTGGGGTCTTGGAATGCATTGATTTCGGGTTATTCAAATTCAGGGGATTGGAGAATGGTGAAGAATTTGTGGGAAGTTGTTAAAAATATGCAACTTAATGGAATGAAACTTGATGGATTCACGATTTCGAGTCTTTTGCCTCTGAGTGGCGGTGAGGGTACTTGGGGATGTAGTTATGGAAGGGAACTTCATTGTTATATTCTGAAGAATGAATTGGATTCAGGCCTTGGTTCGGATGTTCATTTGGGTTGTTGTTTAATCGATATGTATTCAAAAAGCAGTAAAGTTTCGATGGGTAGAAGTGTTTTTGATCGAATGGGATTTAGAAATGTTTATGCTTGGACAGCAATGATCAATGGTTACATTGAAAATGGAGATTTTGAAGAGGCACTGATTCTTTTTCAGAAAATGCAGTTGAATGATGGAATAGAACCCAATAAAGTGTCTCTAGTGAGTGTTCTTCCCGGTTGTAGCTCTTATGCCGGTTTAGTGGCCGGGAAACAGATTCATGGTTACACAATTAGAAAAGAACTGACCAGTGATGTAGCTTTGTGTAATGCGTTGATCGACATGTACTCTAAATGTGGGAGCCTGAATAGTGCGAGGCGAGTTTTCGATAAAGGTTTGTTCCGTAAAGATGCTATATCTTGGAGTTCAATGATTTGTGGATATGGATTACATGGAAAGGGTGAAGAAGCCATAAGTCTGTATAACCAGATGCTTTTGCTAGGGGATAAACCAGACATGATAACGGTGGTAGGTGTTCTTTCTGCTTGTGGTAGGTCGGGATTGGTAAACGAAGGTCTTCATTTTTATAACACAATAACAAATGAATATGGGATGAAGCCGACAGTTGAGATCTGTGCTTGTGTTGTCGACATGCTAGGTCGATCCGGACAGCTCGATCAAGCATTGGATTTTATTGAAACCATGCCTGTTGAACCTGGGCCAAGTGTTTGGGGTGCTCTTGTTAATGCTTCGGTAATGCATGGAAACATCGAGCTGCAAGAACTTGCTCATAGGTTTCTAATTCATTTAGAACCCGAAAATCCATCCAATTATGTCTCACTTTCGAATTTACACGCTTCTTCTAAAAGATGGGATGTTGTGGCTGGGTTAAGGAAAATGATGAAGGAAAAGGGCTTGAAGAAGGCACCTGGATGTAGCTGGATTAGCATCAATGGCAAGACTCATTGCTTCTATGTGGCTGATAAGGCACATCCTCTTTCCACTTTGATTTATGAGATGCTTGATGATCTTATCTTCATAATGAAAGGAGCTGGTTATCCTATTGATTTCGAAGAACCGTCACCGATCACTAGTTGCTAATCGAAGAGCACCTCTGTGGTCGATGCGGCTGCAATCCGTCACCCGTTGATAGAAAGATCTAACTTTTCCAGGTTGGTTTTATGGCATATTGTTCCAGTAGTTATTTATATTCTTTAATGAAGGATAATAATTAGAGAATGGTGTATTTGTAGTGTATGCAATATATCATCCATTCCCAATTTTTACTCTGTATAAGTTTCATTTCCTTGAGATAACCAAAAGTAAGATAATCTTCTAGGGTGTATTTCTATATTAAGAATTGATAATTGAGTCAACCGTGAAACTGACCCGTTAAGTGAACCGAATGTAACATCGTTTGTGTTATAAATTTTTGGGTTGGATAAGGGGTGTTACACCGAACTCCTTCGAGTCAGAGCTCAAAACAAAAGAAATGCAATGTTCAAAAACAATACATTGTCGTATGTTGCAAAACTGCTGGGTTCATACTACTGATGACCCTAGAACAATGCTATTTTCTTGTTTTTTCAGCTCATGTGCTCATAAGTTCTCACAACCTAGTTTAATAGCTTCTCTACTTCTGTGCATCGGATTCTCTTTCTCGTCGGTAAGCATAGACTGAACCGACCACGACTCTTCCAACCCTTCTGGTTTTTCGGTTTCTTTTACTCAGACCTTTCTTCCTTTTCTTCTCATCAGGTAGAGACATGGGTACTCGATGAATCCATCCTAAAGGCAACAGTGCAGCAAGGAACTGTATCAAAATTCCTACAGGCAACTTCGAGTAATCACCGGATTTTATTCCGAGAGAAGCAGCCAACCCAACTCCGCAAAATCCACTAATAATTGATGATAGGCACAATGCCGATGCTAAGAAAGAAGTAAGAGATCCTTCACAACCCCGTGGACACAAAGTTGCAAGTAGCACTGAGAAAGGAAGGATCTTAAATTGCGCAAGAATTTCTGCTAAACCCGAAAAACAGAGGGAAAACACTTCATTTGGAATTCCGATACAGAGATTGATCTGCCTTACCAAAACAAGATCAAGAAGAAGGGAAGATGCGTACAAAATTTGTACAGCACCGATCAACTTTCTCATGGGAATTTGTTTCCAATAACGGTTATAAAGCACGGTCAAGGAAAGAAGCATCAACTGGCCAATTACTCGTGACATTCCAATAACTGAAGGATCAAGATGTAGGCACTGGGTTTGATAGCAAAAGATTGAGCCTGACAGAATAGGAACCACGGCAATGGAAGCTACAATCCAAGTTAAAGGCCGGAAAACGCTGTCTTCGCTGATGGCAATCATAAGATCAGATACCTGTTTTCTGATATTTTCTGAAATTGACTGTCCTGATGGAATATGATCCAAAGGTCGGGCTAAACCAAGACATTCTTCTCTAGCTGATGCAGAAACTGCAAACTGAAGAGATAATAGAACCGAAAAAACGAGGAACATCATTCCGGATGGTAATTTGAGTGCGAAATATCCTCCTAGCAAGTTCCCCAGGATCCCACCAGCAGCTAAAGCCATGAAGGCATAAGACTGAAGTCCAGTAATTTGGTTTTTTTGGCCATACTCCGTAATAAGAGCATCCTTTGCGACTTCCGTAATGGCTGCTCCCATATTACTGAGAAGAACACATGCCATGAGAGCAGGAAGGGCTTGACCTGCAACTGGAAACAAAGCCAACTGACCCCAAGACAGGACCTGCAGAAGGACTGGAAGTTGGATTCTATGTAAGGTTCGATGAAGTTATCTAAAGACTAAAGTATGAATCCATCATTTCGTACACATGATGTTAGATTTTCTTCTCTGACAATAATAAATTTAAAGTTACTAAACTTGAATAAAGTGCTTAGTCTAGTTAGTTCATAAACTCAAGCTTACGAGAATATATGGGGTCCAAAGCTCCTCCATTTTTCCATCAATTACTATCCAATACAACTTTAATCATTAGTTTACAAGTATGACCTCAGTATATGAATTGGTACTGCAAATTTTGTTCCTCATAAGGTAATAGTTTGCTGTCAAAGTCATTCTGAGACACTGTTTTTTTGTACTGCAATGGAATTTGGAAATGAAAGCTTGGACCAAGGAAATAGAAGAAACAAAAAACAGAATCAAAGGCATAGTTAAACGGGAAAATATGAAGAAGAAGAAAGTTAAGAACATGAAACCAGAGTACCAGACAAAGGAAGGAATAAAGGAACAACAAAATACAAACACCAAAGTATGCAGTATAGAACACAAAATCAAAAGCATAAACTGATAAACATCATAATTGAATCAAAAGAAATAGGTTAAAAATGCAGTGAAATTCATGAAGAAGCAAACTGACCTCCAATGCAAATATAAGGTATTCTATGGGCACTCCCAATGTAAATAGCATCTGAGAGAATTCCAAAGAGTGGCTTAGCCACCATGGGCAGGTTACCAAAGTTCTGCACAAGCTGCAATGTTGAAGGGTTCAAGTTAAGATCGTGAGCCATATGGAAGTTCAAAGCCAACCATGGAAAACACCTAAAACCTTGAACCCAATACCCCAACCCACACAATCCCAACATTTCTTGAAACCCATCCTGCCACAAAGTTCCCTTCTTGTTCTCCCCTTCTCTCACAGAAACCTCACCAGGACTAGTTCCTACAACAGGGTTCAAAAACTGGGTCTTGGATTTTTGTTGCTGAAATGACCTGAATATTGAGATTGATTGGAAGGTTGAAAACTTTGACTTTGAGCATCTCTCCTGGATTCTTGGGGTCTCTGAACTGGTTAAAAAAACTGGGGTTTTGATGGAAACCAATGGGAAAATCATGGTTTTGGATTTGGTGAGGCTTGGAGAGAATTGATGGAGAAGAAAGTGTGCTATAAATCCCACATTCCAACAAATTGGAGATGTGTTGCTGTAAGAGGAAGAAAGAATATGAGTCCTTGAGTGTTTGGAGAGCGAGAAAATTCTAGACAAGGGTTTGGGGTAGTGGAATCAGAGGCCATAAATAGTAAAACAAATAGTTTGAGAGAATCAATGAGAAAAATGGAGAGCTTTCCAGCCTTTCTTGTTTGTTTTCCAGAAAAGGTTTTCTGAGACTGAGGCCTGAGGGGTCCCAATTGGAATGTGGTTTTCATGGGATCTTGAATCTTGGAGTTATGGGGCCAAATCAAATCTATATGAATTGTTGAACTTAGCAGCCGATGACTTGGACGACACGTGTGACGTTTTTGTTCGGAAATTCCTATGCACCGTTAGATTTCGTACACGCACATAATGCGACACACCCGGGAATATTAATATTCTTGGAGAAGAAAATAAACATATTAAAACTCAAAGGATGTGAATGAAAGAAAATCAAAACTAATAACTTCTTTAGAAAGAAAAAAAAACAATAATTTATTTTGATCAAAATGCTCTATAAATTAATAAGTGAATTCTTTTAGTCATTAAATATAGACACAACAATAAATTATCGCAAGAGAGAATTATAAGCTGAACAAACTGTCAAACTTTACAAATAAGAATGTTCGCTGAAATTTGATACATAAACATTAAATTACCACAAAATTGATTAAAATTATCATGAAAGCATAAAAAATAAAAATAAATATAATATGAATTTTGCCACATCAGAACATAGAAAACGAAAATCAAGTAAAAAATCATAAAAATGCTCATTAAAAAAGATGAGTTTTATTTAAATACAACCAAACTAAAATTAAAAATCAATAAGGCAACATAAAGATTAATAGCGGATCTTGATAAGACACGTTGAAGAGGCTTAGTTAAATTTTTTGAAATTAATGAGAATTTTAAAATTTGAGATTAAATTAAAACGTTTAAAAAAATTAAGGGTCAAAATTAATTTTTAGAGAGATTAAGGGTTAGGGCCCTTCTAGCTCACACCATAATCTGCCTCCGACGAAATTCCTCGGGGGACGACACTCTTAAAAATAAAAAATATGTTATAAAAAATTGAATCGTTTTAAAGACAAAGAAAATTTTAAACTAATTACAATGTGTTACGTCATTTTAATAATTATAAGAAATAATATATCTGATATTATTATTAATTTTATTAAATGATAAATAATACATATTGCAATACGCCACGTTATATTTGCTTTGGTGGTACATTTTCTGGATTACATTCAAACCAGTCCACTCTTTCATTAAATTAAAAATAGTAAAATAATAATGATGTAGCTTAGCTTGTTTACCAAATCCTTGAATACTACTTTGCTTTTGATTGTCTTCATTTCTGTTGAGGGTTATGTCCCATGCAACCCACATGATTAGGTTCCTTCCCAAATATTCTTCCATTTAAATTATAATATATTTTTCGTTATTTATTTGTATCGAATATTAGATACAATGATAAGGTACATTATATTTCTAATGAGATCATTCATATTCAAACTTTGAGTAAGATATCATTAGAAGAGATAATCACGTATCTCGGACATAAACTATAAATGTATGCAGGTTGGCCCTGAGATGATGATCACATGTATCGCGGTTGTTGTTGCGGTTGTATACTGTCGAGATAGTGATCGGAAAGATAACGACGAGAGAAAACAAAAGTAAAGAGAAATCGGAGAAGGCAAGTCAAAGAGGAATTAGGGATTTTGTGAAAGTCAAAGGACTCTGATATATTTCATTGAATCTGAGTTAATCAAACTACATAGACCTTGACCCATATTTATAGTGGGCTTGACCCAAGTAACGAATTGGGCTAACAGATTAACAGAGTCTGTTAGCAATTCTAACTAACTGAAATCTGTTAATTTCACTTAAGCTAATATTCTCCCTGCTTTTTTTTTCTTCTCTAGACTTAAGTACATCTTCATACATCATTACATTAAGTCTTTCTCGAAACAAATTAAAATAAGCACTTGTCAGTGGCTTGGTGAACCCATCTGCTGTTTGAAACGCAGCAGGAATATAGTTCACTTGAAGTATCTTCTCTGCTACTTTTTCTCTGATGAAATGAATATCAAGATCCACATGCTTTGACTTTGCATGAAACACCGGATTAGCACTCATTGAAACCGCACTTGTGCTATCACTCCAGATCACTGGCATACTTGCAGAGGACACTTTGATGTCAGTTAACAAAGCTTTAAGCCAAAGGACTTCAGAAGCAGTGTCAGCAATGCTTCTATATTCTGCTTCAGTAGTGGAACGAGAAACAGATTTCTGTTTCTTTGAGCTCCATGTTACAAGACAGTTCCCAAGATACACACAGCTTCCAGAGGTAGATCTTCTGTCATCTACGTTACTTCCCCAGTCAGCATCAGCAAATGCCACTAGACTTGGCTTTGTTTCAGAAGGTATGAACACCAGGCCATAATTCAGAGTTCCACTAAGATACCTTAGAATCCTTCTTACTGCCAGCATATGCCCTTCACAAGGTTTATGCATAAACTGTGCTACCTTGTGCACACTAAAGGTGATATCTGGCCTAGTATGCCCCAGATATAACAATGCACCTACTATGCTTCTGTACCCTTGAGCATCTTCAATTGGACTTCTACTATCTTGACCAAGCTGCATTGAACTGACCATAGGCGTGGATGCTGGCTTGGCTTTATCCATCTGAGTTCTTTCCAATAGTTCTAAAATATATTTCTTCTGGTTTAAGAATACAAGGTCACCATGTCTTTGAACTTCTATTCCCAGGAAATAAGAAAGTTCCCCCAAGTCTTTCAGCTGAAATGTTTTCCCAAGAAGTTCAACAACTTCTGTAACTTGAGAATCAGAACTTCCAGTTATTATTATGTCATCAACATAAACTAGGGCATATATTATAAATCCATCATTAACTCGAACAAACAAAGACACATCAGCAGTTGAGCCTGTGAAACCAATCTCCAATAGACACTTTCTGAGTTTTGAATGCCAGTTTCTAGGTGCTTGTCTTAACCCATACAATGCCTTTTCAAGTTTGCAAACTGTAATAGATCCATCAGCAGAACATACTTCAAACCCAGGGGGTTGTTGCATGTAGACATCCTCATTTAAGTCACCATTGAGGAATGCATTATTTATGTCTATTTGCCTCAGCCTCCAACCATTTGCAACAGCAACAGTCAGCACCACATTAACAGTTGCAGCTTTGACAACCGGACTGAACGTGTCATGGAAGTCCTGACCAGGTATCTGAGAGAACCTTTTGGCCACCAATCTGGCCTTGTATCTGGCTATTGATCCATCAGGGTTCCTCTTTATTCGAAAAATCCACTTACACCCTATCGGAGTTCGTCCAGTTGGGAGAGAAACCGGCCTCCAAGTCCCATTGTTTTGCAAAGCTTCATATTCTGACATTACAACTTCCTTCCATTGTGGACATTTAAGTGCCTCATAGATATTAGCAGGGAGCTTATGAACTCCATCAATATCAACATTTGCCAGAAACACCTTAGGCTTCCTAATGCCCATCTTTCCTCTGGTCATCATTGGATGAACATTAAGAGTGTTCTTTGACGGCCTAGCACCAATGGATTCAGTGGAAATATCTACAGTTTCATTCCCACCTGAATCCTCAAACCCAAACTCAAACTCAGCTGGATCCTCAAACCCAGTTTGATTTTCAGAATTTAGCCAACTGGACTCATCCCTTCCAGCATCTAGATCAGATGCAATTGTCTCAGCATCTATCTCATCAGCTTCCTCAGCAACTGTTTCAGCAGACTGTGTATCAACTGGTTCAACAGTTTGTGCCTCCTCAGCAGCTGGGTCAGCCTCCTCAGCAACAAGTTCAACAGGTTCAGCCTCCTCAGCAACTGGTTCAGCCTCCTCAGCAACTGGTTCAATCTCCTCAGCAACTGGTTCAGCCTCCTCAGCAACTGGTTCAATCTCCTCAGCAGCTGGTTCAGCAACAGTTGAACATTGTTGAGGTGAGCTCTGAGATAGCACATGTTGATTGGTCAACACTCCTTTTGCACCTGAAACAACAGTCAAGGACCCTCCATGGGACTGTGACTGAGTTGAGCACTCATGTGGTTGTTGCTTAGTATCCCCTGCAAAAGGAAATACTTTCTCATCAAACACTACATGACGAGAGATATAAACTTTCCCACCTGGTCCAAGGCACTGATACCCCCTGTGTTGGGGACTGTAACCAAGAAAAACTGATGGTTGAGACCTGAAGTCTAGCTTGTGAGTCCCAAATGGCCTTAGAAAGGGAAAACACCTGCACCCAAATACTTTCAGCAACTCATACTGAGGAACCTTATCATACAGTTTTTCATAGGGAGAAATGCCACTGAGCACTTTTGTAGGAGTTCTATTTATCAGATATACTGCTGTAGTAACAGCATAGGACCAGTAAGTGAGAGGCATTGATGCTTGTGCAAGTAAAGTGAGTGCTACTTCAATTATGTGACGGTGTTTTCGCTCAACAACACCATTTTGTTGGGATGTGTGAGGACAAGTGATCCTATGAACAACTCCAGTCTTTTGTAATAAACTAGATAGACTCCTGAATTCTCCTCCCCAATCACTCTGAATTTCCCTAATATCAGCTTTAAACTGAGTCTTAACAAACTGTTGAAAAATTTGAAAAACAGCTAGGGCTTGAGATTTATCTTTCAGTAAATACACCCAACTGTGTCTTGTTGCAGCATCAACAAAAGAAATATAGTACCTAAACCCCTGAGAACTAACATGTGCTGGTCCCCATAAATCAGTATAAACTAAATGAAAGGGTTCAGTATAGACAGTAGTAGAATTGGTAAATGGCAACCTGTGACTTTTTCCCATTTGACAAGCCACACAAACTTCCAATTCAGTTTTATTGAAATTCAAAGGGAGATCAACATTACAAAATTTGCAAATCTTTAACAAAGAATCATGAGCAGGGTGCCCAGTCCTCCTATGCCACAACTCATATGTATCTATACTATTATGTGCTACATTGACCTCAGCATTTCTACAAGTAGCATTATTAGACAGTAACGAACCAGAAGAAAAACTGTAAAGACCTTCAACCTCTCTTCCACTAAGCAGAACTGCACCAGTAGCTTCATCTCTCACCAAACATGAATGAGCATGGAATTCAAGGAACACCTTGTTATCTCTAGCAAGCTTAGACACCGAAATAAGGTTTTTTGTTATGCAAGGTACAAGTAACAAATCATTTAACTCTAAAGTTCTTGAAGAAGTACCTAAACTAGAGCAGCCAACCTTTGAAATATTTAAACTAACACCATTACCTACTGTTAGCTTACCAGGGCCATCATATTCAGCACCTTCAGCTAAGTTGTTGCCTTCAGGAGTGACATGATGTGTAGCTCCTGAATCAACAAACCACTGCCCTGCATTTCCATGTGAAAGATGAGCTTGTGCTCCAGAGATCCCTGGTGCACTTGGTCCAGCTCGAGGTGCTGATGCACCAGCAGTTGCACCTGCACACTTACACGCACACATTGAGTTATTGGGCTCATAAGCAGACAAATTCACATTTGGCACATTATCCCTGGATTGATCCACACTATTACGAGCTGTTATTCCTGCAAATGATTCATCAAACCTATACCAGCAGCGGTCTACAAAGTGTCCAATTTTACCACAAAGTTGGCATTGTGGCCTACTACGACCACCACGACCTCTGCCTCCACTTTGAAAACTCCCACTCTGAAAATTTCCATTGTAACCTGATCCACTCTGAACATTACCACTGTATCCTGTTCTACCTCCACCACTATTATCCCCAGTACTTACATTCTGTCTATACGGCCTGGAGTTATTCACCCTAGTATCAGACTCATTACCAGAACTACCAGATGAAACTTGCGCAACACTTGCACTAGGCATTATACTCAGATTGGCAAACTTATCATAACTTTCTTGCTGAGTTTCTGCATCAAACAACACTGATATGGCAGCATCTAAAGTATAAGGTTTTCTACTAGCAGTAATAACAGCAACAAACGGTTTATACTCTATAGGCAAACCATTCAAAATTGTAGCAATTTTCTCAACATCTGATATAGGACTCCCACACGAAGCTAAAGCATCACACACCTCTTTAATTTGCGAAACATAAGCACGCATACTAAGATCACCTTTTCTAATTGATTTTAGTTTATAATGCAAACTCATAGCAGCAGATGTAGATCTATTTGAGAAGAACTGATTTACCGTAGTCCATATTTCAGCAGTTGTTTCAGCTCCGACAAATTGAGAAAGGAGTCGCGAACTGACCGTCGAGAGAAGCCAGGATGCTAGCGCACTATCCTGCGCTACAAAGACTTCATAATCTTCGTTTTCAACCATTTCACCTCTATCATTGGCCACTTTTTCCGGCGGAGGTTTGAGCACACCACGGAGAAGCTTTTCGAGTCTGTGACTACGAACTGTCAACAGCACTTGCTGTTTCCACAAAAGAAAGTTCGTTTCGTCAAGCACAACATTAATTTTCTTGTTGGAGAACGACTTACTCATTTCTGAAAGTGTTTCTTCAACAGTTTCACTCGCCGAACCACCTTCTTGATCTACAACACCTGGGCTCATCGCAAATTGATCTAGTTCTGGTCACGGACGATCACCGGCCACCGTCGCTAAGCTCTGATACCATGTCGAGATAGTGATCGGAAAGATAACGACGAGAGAAAACAAAAGTAAAGAGAAATCGGAGAAGACAAGTCAAAGAGGAATTAGGGATTTTGTGAAAGTCAAAGGAATCTGATATATTTCATTGAATCTGAGTTAATCAAACTACATAGACCTTGACCCATATTTATAGTGGGCTTGACCCAAGTAACGAATTGGGCTAACAGATTAACAGAGTCTGTTAGCAATTCTAACTAACTGAAATCTGTTAATTTCACTTAAGCTAATATATACCACTATTTAAATCCCTATCGCTAATAGTAAGTAATGAAAAAAATTAAATTTGAAGAGTATGTTCATAATAACAAGTATTAAAAATTGAGCCCCTAATAACAAATATTGAAGAAAAAAATGAATTTTAAGAGTATGTCTATAACAACAAATATTAAAGAGAAAAAATGGCCCCTAATAACAAGTAATAGAAAAAATAAATTTTAAAAATAGACCTCTAATAATAAATATTGAAAAAAAATAACACTATATTAACAAGCATTAAAAAAATAAACATTTAATAATAAATATTAAAAAATTAGACCATAAACAACAAATATAATCCAAGAAAATATTATAGATATATATTTTCATAAGCCGTGAACCCTAGACAAACGCCCATATCGCCCTAGACTAGGGTCGGGCCTAAATGCATGTAGCGTGACAAAAAGGGGTAAGACTTCTTTTTGGTATTTGATTATCTTATAGGACTTAAATCAGAAATTATTATAGTGATATTTTTGTCTTTTCGTACATTTATATAATCACTAAATAAAATAATTAAAAATCACAACTTAAGAATCGAATGCAAGATTTAATGCATTTATATACATATTTTTTAGTGTTTTATCTAAAATTATTTGTTAAACAATTTTTTTTTATCTTTTCTTACATTTAGAAATATGATATATATAAAAAATCTACATAATATGAATATAGGAAAATGATAAATAGAATTAATATAATATAAATTATTAACATATCAAAATTTATATAAGTATGTGACATTTTAAACACAATATAAGCATAGTATTGACACAACTTTTTTTAAAGCAGTATTAGCACAACTTGAATGTACACAAATCACTAGATTTACCCAAGCTTGTAAAAAATCTGATTGTTTCGATTTGTGTTTCAGTTATGTAAAATATAAAATGAATTGAGATATAATACAAAAATATGAGAAAAGTAATTAAACGGGATCGACTAAAAAAATGAAACTGACACAAATAAATGATCAACGATAAAAATTTACATAAAACAAATTAGGGTAAATTATACCAATGACTACCAAATTATACGGTTGGTGTTGATTTGATCATTATATTTTTAATTGTGTCAAATATACCACTTAACTATTTAAATGGTTCCAATTAAACTACCCGCCGTTAAAAAAATGAAAAAGTTGACGGAACTGTTAAAAAATTAATATAATTACACATTTGGTCCTCTATATTTATACAATATATCAATAAGATGGTGACACATGTCACCACCTTATTGAAAGTTTTTAATTATTTTTATTTAATTAATGTAATTAATTTTTCACCTCCAATCAGGTGATGACATGTGACACACCCAATTTTAATGGAGATTGCTTCGAAGAGGAATCGATCCTGGGACCTTGGAATGCAAGGGGTGAATGCTTGTCACTGGGCCAAGCACTTTTTTGCGCTATGAGATACAATCTTTGATATATATTTAAATAGTATTAGTGCCCAGAAAAATTGAAGAAGAGAAAATGATGTTGTGTGGATTTGAACTTAGAACATTTAATATATGTCGTATATGAATTTTAATGAACCTAATTAAATAAACTTAATAATTAAATTAAAGTTAACAATATTTTATATATTTTTTAAATTATAATTCGTGCACTATTTAAAATAAAAGATTTAAAACTATATGAAATTCATTTTGAATTATGTTCGTGGGTTTGAATTCCCTAAATAAATTTACTATAATTTTAACTTTTTAATATAATTATATATAATAATTTAATTAGTATTTTTTTTAAATTAAAATTATTAAATTGATTTTTAACTTAATTTAATAATTTTAATTTTCTAAAAAATAATTAAATTATTATATATAAATTATATTAAAAAATTAAAATTATAGTAAATTTATTTAAGGAATCCAAACCCACGAACATAATTCAAAATGAATTTCATATAGTTTTAAATCTTTTATTTTAAATCGTGCACGAGCTATAATTTAGAAAATATATAAAATATTGTTAACTTCAATTTAATTAAGTTCATTAAAATCCATATATAACATATATTAAATGTTGGGTTTTATATTATAAAAATAGGGTTGGCTTAGTAGTAAGCATGCGTGATTTCCATTCTATTGTTCCATGTTTGAATCCTCCTTACATCATTTTCCCTTCTTCAATTTATCTGGGCACTAATACTATTTAAATATGTAACCCCCTAGACCCGCCTATGCGTTACAACGGATCCTAGGAAGTCACATTAGGGTCACAAGAGCGACCCACAGTGAAAATACACATAAAAACATTTTTCTGAAGCACTTATTAAACTGTAAAATCAACTTCTGTTTAAAATACCATTTCAGGAAGTCATTTAAACACATAACAAAAATTTCAGAAAACATTTTACAGACACTATCATAAAACAATACATGACATACATGCCCACTAACTATACAGTACCGTACTCCAAAAGCAACGCCGAGAGAACTCCGAACACTAATGTCAAACATTATACCGTGATATAATCTTTTAACCTGCGATGGTAAAAACAATGTGAGCTTGGAAAAGCACAGTAATACAGAACTACCAAAAGATGTTATAAGCTCATGCAAATATATGGTAGCCATAACATTTTCATGATGTTTCATGTAGTAACAGTCTCCATTTCTGTTCTACTATTTCGAGGTAGAATTATACTTGAGAATAACAATATTTGTTCTTTAATCAAACATCAAGATTTAGACGGGAATTATATAGGCCGGTAACATACGGAGGTGGAATCAAAGAGTTTAATGTCTAGTTTGTTCCAATAAGTGCATATCAAACAAGCATAAATACATGCCAATCATATCTTAAGAACACATAACAATTCAATGCAAATGTTCAAGTACATACAAGGGTTTTCTAGTAACTACCCTCCAACCTTACTCCAAATATGCAGTTCCCCAAAACTACATCCATAAGGACTTACCCTAGGCCCGATGGACATAGGTGCCACCTAAGGGGATGCCTTAGGTCTATAAAGATTTACCCGTGCTAAAGCGTCGGAACCTACTCAAGGGGAGACCTTGAGTCCATAAGGATTTACCAGCTAGATCAGGGCTGCACCTGCAGAAACTTCATAACATAACCCAACAGTATACCCCAGATAGTAATCGGGTTCAGATTCCAGACATGAGTAACAGAATACATGTGACAAACATATTCTATTCAGAGTATTAGAAATGAAAGATTCATACTTTTGACAGATAAATGGGCATACCATTGAGCAGAGCGGACAATATTATCATTCATCATGCAAACAGAGTGTACCAATAGGTCAAGCTAACATATTATACTATAACTTACATCAGGCAGATAGACAATATTATCACAGATCAAATAACCACATAGCACAATCATATACTAAGTATACAGATCAAGCGAACTTACAATGAGTAGGCAGAAAATGTTATCATATGTCTAGTTCATCATTTCATCAAGCATATCATCGTTCATAATTAAGTCATTAGATTGTTTAATAACATGTAATAGTCATATAACACATTCAACTAAATGTAGCACACATGGAACACGCTAGATAGAACAATTTATTTCTTAAAGATACTCGGTATTTACAGAAGGGGACACATTGAACTTTGACAATTTGGACGGATTTCAAGAACGAGATCCCTATTAGAAAGGGTTCATAAAACGATTCATACCAGGTGTTCAGGAATTGATACATCAAGATCTTAGAGAGTTCAGATATATCATGAGTACTTTAGACATTTAAGCCTACAAGGCATTATGGTCATTTTATCATACATGGGCGTTTTGGTAATTTATACCAACGAGGCATAAACAGTCGCTCAAGAAATTCTATTTGCTCATCAGTTTTCCTGCCAGACATTCAGAGATTTTTATGATAAGATCTTTCACGATATCAGATACATTCAGGGCTATTTCTATTACTTTGGTCATTTTATCATACATGGGCGTTTTGGTAATTTATACCAACGAGGCATAAACAGTCGCTCAAGAAATTCTATTTGCTCATTAGTTTTCCTGCCAGACATTCAGAGATTTTTATGATAAGATCTTTCACGATTCATACCAGGTGTTCAGGAATTGATACATCAAGATCTTAGAGAGTTCAGATATATCATGAGTACTTTAACCATTTAAGCCTACAAGGCATTATGGTCATTTTATCATACATGGGTGTTTTGGTAATTTATACCAACGAGGCATAAACAGTCGCTCAAGAAATTCTATTTGCTCATCAGTTTTCCTGCTAGACATTCAGAGATTTTTAAGATAAGATCTTTCACGATATCGGATACATTTAGGGCTACTTTGATTACTTTGGCTAATGAGGGTGTTTTGGTCATTTAACTATCAGGGGTGATTTTGTAATTTAGCCCAATAATGATAAAATGACGATTTACAATATTTAAGATTTCCAGAAGTTTTTCGAGCCTCCAAAACCATTCAAACTTACATATCCCAACCTTCCAATAATAACCAACCCTACTAATGTATCTGACTGTATCGTATATCTGAACGGATGCTTTCATATTTCACCACATGACTTGTCACGGAGTAGTCGAACTTATATTATGTGCTGAAAAACCTCCAACCTCATATCGATATCAGGAGTGATTGACATACATGAGTCATGCTTCAACCCTTAGGGGCATTTTAGTCATTTTTAAATTTATTGGCATTTCCAGAATTTTATTAAAGGCAATTTACTTCATGTCAATGGGGTATTTTCAGTTATTTTGAAACTCGGGATATCCATCGTTCCTGTCATTTGAACCATAAATAGTATTTCGATCATTTAAGTACTCGTGGGTGTTTCAGCCATTCAGAAATTTCAGCACCTCCAACCACTTCATTTATTTAAGAACTCAAAGGTTTATCTATTGTTCTGGTTAATTTGCAAACCCCGTTGTCCGAGGATACTTCAGCCCTTTTTGGTCAATACGATCGTTCCAATTAGTTTAACCATATCAGTATTTCCAGTACTTTTAGTCATTTCAATCAATTCAGAATTTTGAGCCGCTTGCTTAATTCAGAGGTATGAATAGATTCCCCTGAATCTATAGTCAGAGATTTATTCCAAACCCAAGAAAACCTAACACCTTACAATCTCGAAGGTTTAAATCTTGTTACCATAGCTTTCCAAGTAGTTCGAGGTTTTTAGATGAATCAGGTTGTTTTACCATAACTAGGTAGATTTCTATATCGCTTCCAATTCTAAGGGTGTTTTAGTCATTCTTATACCTTAAGGGCATTTACGTAATTTCATAAACAAATATTCTTCACATTTAATCATTTGACACTAATAATCGGATTTAGAGATTAGCTGCCTTGTTAAATTACTTATTGAACTCCGAATCCTTCTGACTTATTGATTTTCTCATTCGAGCATTACAATCTAATCTAGATTATCATACTCATTTTTATATCCGATTTGAGTTGAGTAGGATTAACAGTACTCTTCATCATTTTTATGCATGTATTAACAAATACCAACATGTTCATAAAGCATACAAGATGTAATAATGTATTACCTTAACTCTGAGCTATAATGGTCAATTCATGAAATCCCATTTGATTGCACTCGAACTCGACGTCCATCAACAATTCATATTCAAGGAGCTATGAGTACCTTCAATTACACAAATTCACATTTCAGTCTTTACAGTACTCCTAATTGCAATATTAATACATATAGAAGTTCAAGTTCAAGGTCAGATTCGGAGGCTTTTGGGTCAGAATTTTGCGAAACGGGCTCAAGATTTCGAAAAACATAAAATATGAGTTTGCGAAAAAGTTGACTTTTTTGGTCAACAGTCAAAGTCAACACTGACGTCAGCAGGTCAATGCTGACATCAACAGGTTAATGGTCAACGGGGTCAAAGTCAATGCTGATGTCAGTAGGTCAACGCTGACGTTAGCATGTCAACGGGCTGAGGTCAACTGAGTTGACTCGACTGACTCATTGTGTTGACTCGAGCTGAGTTGACTCAGTGGCTGACTCGGACTGAGTTGACTCGACAGACGGGTTGGGCGTCGAGTTCGAGTCGGGTACGGGTTGGGTTAGACTTGGGTCTAGGTCTGGGTCACGGGCCGACCAGTTTAACCGGTCTAGCCGGTTCAGTCGGTTTGAACCCGGTTCACTCACCCTAGGTTTCAGGTCACCGGACGGTCGCCGAAAAAACCACCAGAGACACCAAACACCGCGGTTTCTACCAAAAAAACATAACTTGTCAGTCAAACAACCCATACTTCAACGAAACAAACCGAAAAATTGGCCGGATTTTACCTGAAATCCCAAGGGACGGTCGGAAAGCAACGACGCGACGGTTTAGATACGCGCGTAACGGCCATGGGTGTGGTTGGGACGGCGCGACGGTTCTGTTGGTGCTGGCGGTGGTGGCCACGACGCGACGGTGGAGGCAGATCGGGCGATCGGACGGATTTTGGGGAAGGTGAAAAGTTTGGAGAACCTTCCCAATTTTTCTCTCTTCAGATGCAGGTGCAATAATTGTGGTTGAGGTTGGTTCAAATTATTTTATTTTTGGTCCAACCCAAGAAAAATAAATCACATAAAAACTAAGTGAAATTAAAACCAAAATAAAAGCTTAGTTCATATAGTTAAGCCTCTTGCACACTAACCCAAAGGTTACGGGTTCAAACCCCATGATACACATTTCTATTTTTCTTTTCTTTTTTTTTCTCTTTTTTTACGTACATTTAAATAGCCAATTCATGGGTGTTACAAAATATATATCAAAGATTGTATCTCATAGAACAAAAAAGTGTTTGGCCTAGTGGCAAGCACCCGCCCCTTACATTTTAAGGTCCCAAGTTCAATTTCCCTTATTGAATAATTAATTTATTTTATTAGATTAAAATTAGGACTAAATTGATATATTGTATAAATATAGAGGACCAAATGTGTAATTATACCAATTTTTTAACAGTTCCGTCTAGCTTTTTCGTTTTTTTAAAGGCGGTGGCTTAATTGGAATCATTTAAATAGTTAAGTGGTATATTTGACACAATTAAAAATATAGTGGTCAAATCGATACCAACCCTATAGTTTGGTGGTCATTGATATAGTTTACCCAACAAATTATTAATCACCGTAAAAAATTATGGGAAAATGAGATAAATTGAAACACAAAACGAAACGAGCATATAAATTATTACGAAAAAACTAAAAAACATAATACGAAATTATGCCTTAATAAATTATCAAGAATAACATGAACGCCAAATGTATGAATATCGTCATTAACTCGCCCGGATCAGCTTTGAGTTCAGATTCTACGTGCTAAGTATAATTGGCCTGGAGGAATTCCGTTTGAGATTAGTCGCCATGGTTCATCGCAGCTATGGCTTGGGCCTTCGAAGGTATGGGCGGATGTTCACCAGGGTGTTTCATGGAGTGGAAATATTTTGCCATCTCACCTTCTTCTTCATATTGCCACCTTTACTTTCGACAAGTGTTGGTGTTCCGGGGTGAAAATGGGACCCGAATATCGATACCCATACCAGATGTGTACCAAAATCCGCCACAAACTCACATTTAACATCACCAAATCATCATCAAAACATATGGACATGTTTATGACATCAATATTAACATAAAAGCATTCAACTCTAAGCACATGACAAGCATTTGATATTACATCACAAAAATACAAGGCATATAAAAGAACATGCTTAAACCACAAGCCATAAGCATCCCAAAAGGCAAGGTAAAGTAACAAAACATTCATAATGGTCTTCTACAAACCGAAAAGAGCACACATAACTTGCTACAACTCAAGGGAGTCCAAAACACATCTCCCTAAACAAACCATTAAATCCCATTGCCATATCTCATTACTAAAGGTAAATGTAAAAATCATACTTGAGTTTATCTACTTCTTGGATTCCATTAAATCTCATTGTTGCCCAAGATGTCTCAACTATTTGCATTGTTGGTAAAAGAGAACGTAAGCACAATAGCTTAGTGAGGCATGCTCTAAAAACATGAACACAACAATGCAAGCTTTTAAAACATTATCTTGAAATTCATTTTTAAAACCATGCTCTTTCTATCTCATGCTTGAAATTCATTTCAAAGCAAAACACCATTTGAAAACCATATGTGCCATCTATCTATCTCATGCATTCAACCAATACAAAACTCATGGCAAGGCCACACATGCTTGATATGCAAAAGTATTTCATAAACTCAAATCTCACATGCATTTCTCATATCATAAAAAAACATTTCAAGCATTGGTACATTTGAATCATAAATCACTCTCATATATTGGCATTTCATATTCTATCTTTACTCGGATATGCGGATTAGCTTGACATAGAGTCAAGTCCTACCTTAGTGGAATCTTGCATCACCGGACTCTCATGGCGGTATCTATCTTCGCCACAAAGCTTGGGTGTTTCACCAAGACCTACCCCGATGAAATCTCACATCATCGAACTCTCACTTTGGATCGGGATGGCACTACCCGCATTGCCCGACTCCAAAGAGCACGTACGAATTTTAGTTTAGAGTGCACTTTACATCCTATTGGTCGACCAATTATATCCGATAACTTCTCATCAATTATGCCAATATATTATGTTAAAATCATCATCTCGCCTACTGTTTTGATGCAACATTTCTACATAAAACACATCTCATTTCAAAATCAAAGTCCATGCATAGCATTTGATCAAAATCTCAAATCTCTTTGTAATACCGTTCTATCTCACAGGATCAATACAAAACATCATCTCATGTCATAAATCATGCATA
Source organism: Hibiscus tridactylites (assembly GCA_958450335.1). Lineage (NCBI taxonomy): Eukaryota > Viridiplantae > Streptophyta > Magnoliopsida > Malvales > Malvaceae > Hibiscus > Hibiscus tridactylites. Next base: position 21,403,149 of record OY288265.1, on the reverse strand, counting down.
AAACAGTAGGAATTTATCTATCTCAAATCAAGAGCATGTCAATTGCAATTAGGGCATCATTCACATTACGAGAGCAAATCAAAACATACTTACTTTCGGACTTAAGATGGTGTTTCAAACCAATCCTAAATCCTCAAAACTTGTTTCCTTGTCCCTCAAGGACTTCTAAAACCATTTTCACTCACCGACTACGTTTCACTTACTTGCCAAAGTGATTTCTAAGCTTTTGGTACTTCAGGATCAACACCAACCGCATCCGATGAAGTCTCCCATGTTCAACACACATAAGAGCAGAGGATTAATGCATCACCATACATTAAAATCACCAGCCACTCATTCTAACACACTGACCTGCTCAAATCTAACCTTTCAGCTATCCGAAATAACCGAAAACACCTCCAAACTTTCACCAAACAAAGCGCAGCCGAGATCTATCAATTCTAACCTTTTCTCAACTCCAATTAACATCAAAAATCAACATAAACTCGACCTTATACCTCCACCAATAGCAGAACATCAACGACACCTCAAAAACCACAAATCTAACATCTTAAAATTAGGGACCCAAGCCTATTCGGGATTTATTTTTTAAAACCTCACTCTCAACACCAAATAACATCCAAAACAAGTTGAAAATCAACCTCAATTCATATCATTACATAGAAATACGAAAATCACCAAGATCTCATCAAAAATCTTGAATTTAATAACTATTTCTTATTTATAACATCAAAACAACTCAAAAACCATTAACAAAGGATTGATAACTTGGGAATTTCAGTAAAGAACTGATCATTAGAGGAGAAGAACGAAGCTTACATCTAATGGTTAATCTCTCTTCAATTTGGGCAAGTTTCTTGAAAAATTCAAAGCAAAATCAATGTAATTTGATGAAACAAAGTTGGAGAATCATTTAGAGAATGAAATCTCAGCAATCAAGATGAAAATCAAAGGTTCTTTGCTGAGGGAAAAGTGTTTGGCTGAATAGAAGTTGAGAGAAAATGAGAATAGGAAAAACTAATGTGAATTTGTTATGAAAAGTCAACTTTTAGTTTCCTTTTTAATTTCCTTTATTTTATTATAAAATTATTTATTAAAAGCTTCCAAATTAAAGAGAAATCTGATGGAAATAAATGGTAAAAATAGCTCATTAAAGATTCAAAGTTTCAACCTTTACAAAACAATCACTAGCCAACTTTTGCAAAAACTGCATTTTGGTCACTATACCAAAATGTAATATTTCCAAGACTCATTTTGTAAAATTATTTTACCATAATCATTTACATAATAAATAATGATTTTTAGATATTTTTTCATATTTTTAAAACATCCTGAACTAGGTCTTCCCTGAACCGACCTCAAGGATTCGAACCGTTCTTGACCGGCCCGATCCAATGTCTAAAACATCTAGGCCCAAAACCAGGGCGTTACAATTCTCCCCCACTTAAGAAATTTTGTCCTCGAAATTTACCTGGTGGAAAGAGGTAAGGAAACTGCTTCTTCATGTCACCCTTCCTTTCCTACGTAGTTTCCTCGACGCCACGATGTCCCCATAAGACCTTGACCAACTCGATGGTCTTACCCAAGAGAACCTTGTTATCTGAATTCAAGATCTCAACAGGCTCGTCTTCATATGTTAAGTCTGGATTCAACTCAACCTCTTCTATAGGCATAACATGCGACGGATCCGATCTATACTTCTGAAGCATGGATACATGGAACACATTATGTATCTTTTCTAACTCCGAAGGCAACCTCAACTTGTAAGAAACAGGGCCTACACGTTCAATCACCTCATATGGTCCAATGAACCTCGGACTCAATTTGCCTTTTCGACCAAATCTCATCGCCTTCTTCTAAGGTGAAACTTTCAAAAACACACATTTGCCAACTGCGAACTCAATATCCTTACGCTTCAAATCCGCGTAAGACTTTTTCCGGTCTGATGCTGCCTTCAAGCGCTCACAAATGAGCTTCACCTTCTCAGTGGTTCCTTTCAACAAGGCCGACATCGCAACCAACTTTTGCCCTATTTCAGCCCAACAAAGAGGAGTTCTACACTTTCTCCCATACAAAGCCTCATATGGTGCCATTTGAATGTTTTCCTGGTAACTATTATTGTAAGCAAACTCAACCAAAGGCAAGTGCTTCTCCCAAGAACCTTGGAACTCAATAACGCAACATCTCAACAAGTCTTCAAGCACTTGGGTAACACGCTCCAACTGTCCATCCGTCTAAGGATGATAAGAAGTACTGAAATTCAACCGTGTACCCAAGGCTTGATGCAAACATACCCAAAACCTCGATGTGAACCTCGGATCCCTATCTGACACTATAGACTTTGGCACCCCGTGCAAATGCACAATTTCAGCAATATACAACTCAACTAGCTTATCCAAAGTATACGTAGTATGCACAGGCAAGAAATGTGCACACTTCGTAAGTCGATCAACAATCACCCAAACAGAATTCTTCTTTGATGGTGATAAGGGCAAACCGGACACGAAATCCATAGTAATTTTTTCCCACTTCCATTCCAGGATTTTCAACGGTTGCAACAACCCAGAAGGAACCTGATGTTTAGCCTTTACTTGATAACAAACCATGCATTTTCTAACAAACTCGGCAACATCCTTCTTTAGCCCCACCCAATAGTACTCATCCTTCAAACCACAATACATCTTCGTACTACCAGGGTGCATATCGAAAGGACTACTATGAGCTTCAGTCAGAATAGTGCGCCTCAACTCAACATCATTCGGCACCACTATCTGACTCCCAAAGCATAGAACACCATCATCATTGAAGCTGAAATCCGAAGGCCTACCATTTACAATATCCTGAACGTGAGGAACAAGAGAATCATCAAGCAACATTTTATCCTTGATCAACTGAATCAAGGATGATTTCACTTGAAATTTGGCAACAAGACCACCATCTCGCGATATGCTCAAGCGAGCAAACATCACCCTCAACTCTATAGCCACCTTCATGTTCAAAGCATCAGCCACAACATTGGCCTTCCCAAGATGATACTCGACCAACAGATCATAATCCTTAAGCATCTCCACCCATCTTTGTTGCCTAAGATTCAACTCCTTTTGAGACATAAGATACTTCAAACTCTTGTGATCCGTATACACAATACACTTCTCACCATAAAGGTAATGCCTCCAAATCTTCAAAGCGAACGCCACTGCCGCTAGCTCGATATCATGCGTGGGATAATTACGCTCATGCACCTTCAACTGTCGCGATGAATAAGCTACTACTCTACCCTCTTGCATCAACACACACCCCAAACCAACATAGGATGCGTCACTATACACCACAAACTCTTTTCTAGATTCAGGTTGAACCAAGATAGGAGCTTGCATCAATGCCTCTTTTAGCTTCTCAAAGGCTTATTGTCTTGCTTCCGTCCAATCAAACTTAACATCCTTCTATAATAACTTCGTCAAAGGGACAACAATCTTGGAGAATCCATCAACAAACCTTCGATAGTAGCCAGCCAAACCAAGGAAACTACGAACTTCATGAACAGACCTAGAAGGCTTCCAGTTCACCACTGCCTTGATCTTCTAAGGATCAACACAAATTCCTTCGGTCGAAACCACATGGCAAAAGAAAACAACATTCTTCAACCAAAACTCACATTTACTCAGCTTGGCATAAAGTTGATTTTCTAGCAAAACTTGGAAAACCACCCTCAAATGTTCCTTGTGCTCCTTATCAGTACGAGAATATACAAGGATGTCATCGATGAACACTACCACAAACTTATCCAAGAACTCATGAAACACCATGTTCATCATATCCATGAATACAGCAGGAGCATTCGTCAAACCAAAATGCATCACCAGGAACTCATAATGCCCATACCTAGTCCTAAAAGTAGTTTTTGGCACATCCACATCCTTAACCTTCAATTGATAGTACTCGGACCTCAAATCAATCTTCGAGAACACAACCGCTCCACGAAACTGATCAAAAAGATCATCAATCCTTGGTAGAGGAAACTTATTCTGAACAATCAACTTATTCAACTGACGATAATCAATACACATCATCAAGGGTATAAGCTATCGTCCTACCAAGTTTTAAAGCCATTCATATTCGTTTACAAGGTTTTACCATTTTAGCGTAAAATATGAACTATAGGTCATGACATGATACATGAAAAGCACTATCCAACCATTTACTTCATAAATACTTAGACATAACATAGACATACAAAAATAGACATATCAAACTTATACATAGACCTTGCCACCATACTAGGAGTTCGAAGGATAAAACACCTTACTTGGACTTGGTTGTGACTTGTGCAACGTACCAACTTCTCCGATCTCGATCCCAATACTTGCTTATCCTGAAATGGATGCATGAAATGCATTAGGCATACTTTGCCTAGTGAGGTAGTCACATAACTATAAATATACATATCATGACTTATAACATGCTTCTAAGAATCATAACATTAATCATGCAATATCATGGCATATTTCATATTCATAACAAGGCATATAATAATATCATGGTTCATGGCAAATCATTATCTTAAGTTCATATTTCCCTTGGATCGATTTATCGTATATGGATACACGAATTCCACCTCCTCGCCAAAACACATAAATGGTCATCCCGCCGACATCGCTAAAGACCAAACACAATACATCCCTCCGCCTCGCCAAATCATATAGGCCGTAGCCCTAGGATCGTAGTCCACACGTACACTGAGCTCATGAATTCTATGGCATGCCAATTGTATCTAATACTTCGAATCCAAGGTTCACATTTCATAATTCGTAACAATAACAATTTCAATTATGCATATCATACTTATCACATGTAAATGCTTGCAATGAATTTCATAATTAACATGCTTAAAAAATCATGGAATCAACGAAATGCTTGCCATACACTTACCAACATATGATCAATGATGAAAGCCTCTAACTCAAAGGTTAGTATTGACATTTATAATAACAAATTCGAGTAGGCCCTTGCCAAACTCGAGACGTTACTACACTCACCTCGACATTAAGGTTCTCGAATAACGACGCCTTTTCCCTTGGTTGGCGGTTGTCCTTTCTCGACTTCTTGAACTAAATTAAATAGGAATTGGTTAGGACTGACAAGACAATATCGAATAAATATAAAATTATTAATCAGATTCGATACCGGAACTTAAACCAACCAAGGATTTGAGCTTACCCCGACATCGGTAGAGATTCGATATTACTATATCAAAAATATCAGATCACCAATCTAACACTGAACCGTCTAATTATTGTTTCTTCACTGACTCCTTATTTTCTTCCTCATTTGCGCATAATCTTCCCCTATTTATAGCCAACATTGACCCACCATTATAGATTTTTCATGCTCCACGTTGCTTGGAGCCGTGGCATAACTTGGGATTAATTCCCCTATTTATACTAACAGCCGGCTCCCCCCTTTGATTTCCAATCTCCACATAGGTTGGAGCCGTGGCATCTTTATGGGGCATGGCCCTTTGTTTTGGCCACGTGGGGCAATTAATGCCACAATTTCTTGCTTGCTTGCCACGTTGTGGCAATTTGCCACCAATTGATTTCCCATGTTCCACGTATAGGAATTCGTGGCACAATTTAGGATATGAATCCCTTGGCCGTGGCATTTTCTTGGGGCATAAAGCCCTTGGGGATGGCCACGTGTAGTGGCTTTGTGCTACATTAAATTTCATTCGGCCGAATGGCCTTGTACGTGGAATTGTTTATGGCAATTCCTTCACTTTGAAGGAATTACCCACGGTAATTCTTTTAATAATAATAATAATAATAAACCAATTTGAATACCTACTATTTTGATTTAAAAACAAGATCAAACTAACTTATAATCGAAACAAAAATATTCGATTGCTAGAACTTGACCCCGAATATTCTAATAAGATTGAATAACTTATTTAATCGATACAAAATATTCGGTCATCGGAACCTAATTCCGACTAGACCGGTTTTTGGGGTGTTACAACTCTCCCCCCCTTAGAAAAGAATTCGTCCTAGAATTTTTACCTGTAGCTTCGGATTGTTCATCCGTGCACTCTTCGGGATCATAATCTTCTGGAGATGAAGAATTCGCCTTTCCTAATCTTTCTGGCCAAGATCGCCTTGCACTAACACGTCGATGTTTCTTAGAAAATTTCTTAGGACAATCTCGTGTGAGATGATCCATCTTGCCACAATCGAAACAAGCTTCGGTTCCCTTTTTACAGCGTCCTATCGGATGATTATCTTGACAAAAGCTACAAAGAAATCTTTCTTGATTCGGCTCATTTGGTTTCTTGACTGAATCTGACATCACTTAGGAACGAGGGTACTTTTCAAGGAGGATGCTTATTTCACACTCTTGAAACAGATGTGGGTTTTGGTCTTACTATTGCTGAGGATATATATCCATATATAGAATGTAAAATTTGTCTTTTTCCCACCTTTCTAAGAACCAATCACAAATTCTCTTAAGGTTTTGCAAAGCTTATCCTTTCACATCTTCGTATTCACCTGACACTTGCACTTTCTAATAGAATTCAACATCTTAGGTGTCCAACACATAGGGTGAGTCATCATCCTCTAATTTCAAGCTATTCTTCTTGTTATTTCTTATTCAAAATCTGGTACCTGTATCGATACACTCTGACCAGTATCGATACGGTTAAGCACAAATCCAAAATTCAGTTAAAAGCTGTTAAACTGTTCCGATACTCTCATACTTGTTTCGGTACGTTTTTATGGGTCGTTTCGATACGTATCTTTTCCCGTATTGATACGCCCACCCAGAGTTCATTCTTTCTATTCTATATATAGGTCCCTAACTAGGCTTACTTAAACATGATTTCTTATCAACATACATAGGCATAAAGATTAAAATTCTTACCCGAAATAGTGTTGAGATCATCTGCCGAGCCCGTTCCCTGAATGTGAAACATCAGCGCAGAAGCTTTCGATTCGATTCTACTTGTTATTTTGACATTCCCGATCCTCTCGGCTTTCCGAAGGATCCTTGATTTGCCCCCTTGCCTCAGGAAGGGTTGGTTGTCACAGAAACAAGCTTGTTAGGATTCTCTAGACAATCTCGAATGAGATAACCTATCTTTCCGCAGAAGAAACATGCACTGGTTTTCTTGTGACACTGTCCTTCATGTCGTCGTTGACAGAAATTACATTTAGAAACTCTCGTGTCTTGCTTCGAACCAACATTACTTTCAATAAGAACGACATCCGATAGAAAACGAGATTCAAACTGAGAAGGTTGCGAGTAACTATTTTGTTCCGAGCTGCAATACCTTCCTTTCTTAGAAAATCTTGAGAAATGAGTTTCATTTCGATTTCTCTTTTCTGACTTGTTAGATCCACAGACCCTCTGAGCTTTTTGTGCTCCTTCTGTAGCCTTAACTCTGTTTACGAGATCTTGGAAATTGGTAATACATAATGCTGTGAACACGAGACGTAATTCATCATTGAGTCTAGCGATGAACATCCAACATTTTTCTTCCTCTTTCTTAAAAAAATTAGCACCATATCTGCATTACTTGCAAAAATTCGTGAATATACTGTTCAATCAGTCATCCACCTTGCTTAAGATGAAGGAAGATGCTTCGCCTCTCGGCCAGGTAAAACTCACTTATATACTTATTACGGAACTCTTTTAGGAAGAACTCCCAACTCACGATATCTTCAGAGACGGTAAGAACGGTAGTCTCCCACCACTATAGAGCTTCACCGGCAAGCAACGCGAGAGCGCATTCAAGCTTATGTTCACCTGAATACCTTAATTGCTTATCCAAAATCCTTAAAGTATTTTCTAACCAATACTCAGCTATTTCAGGGTCGTCATCGTTCCGACCCGTAAAGGTGTAAGCTCAATATTGAGATAACTTATCAATTGGGGCTCGAAGAGGTTGCGCAACAGGTGGCGTAGGTTGCATGACTTGACTAGTCTTTATCACATTTATAAATTGTTGAAACATATCAGCCATGTTCTAATAACATTCTGTCTGAGCTGTAGGAGCTTCAGGCTCTACACCTCGAACATGAGGGTTTTGAGGATTCGGAGGATTTTCTTCTTGCACATCCTCGCCATGAGTCGAGGAGTTAGCAACAGACTCATTATTACAAGCTTCGTTAGTTCGAGACATATCTATATTATAAAAGAGATCGGATCAGTTGACAAGTCACAATACTTAACAGATTAACTCCTAGGTGGCAAAGTAACTTAACACACAATACAAACATACTTAAATTTAGTCCAAAACCGACTAAACTCTAGCTCTGATACCACAAATGTAACACCTCCTTCCCGGCCTGGTAGAGAACCGGGTCGGAGAGCGTTACCAAAACAAAGCGATAAAATCTTTTAACTTCATACTTAAAAACTTTTCCCCAAAACTTAACTCTTGCACTTATCATTTAAGCCTTCAACAATATTTATTCGAACAGGACGTTACCGAATTTACGTATTAATCCATTTCATTCCTATTAAAGCCTTAGGAAGATCAACCCTGTATCGAAACGCCCTGTGCCGTTTCGGTACGGCTTGACTAAGGTCATCTTATTTATTGTCCCTTTATAACCGTATCGATACAGTTTGACCCGTATCGGTACGGGTTGACTAACCTTGACTCGTCTTTGACCCGTTTCAAAACCAGTATCGAAACGGTGGTCTATAGTAGCCAAAACGTTCCGAAATGGAACTACCCCGTTTCGGTACACCCTGCTTTTCGAGGTTCAAATTATGATTACCCGTATCGAAACACCATCACCTGTTCCGGTACGGTTAGGCCTACAATGATAACTTCTAACTGTTTTTAATCCTTTTTAACCTAGCAGTCATGATCCAATTACAACGAGACTTTTCCCACAACATTTTAAGGGTATAAGCTATCGTCCTGCCAAGTTTTAAAGCCATTCATATTCGTTTACAAGGTTTTACCATTTTAGCGTAAAATATGAACTATAGATCATGACATGATACACGAAAAGCACTATCCAACCATTTACTTCATAAATACTTAGACATAACATAGACATATCAAACTTATACATAGACCTTGCCACCATACTAGGAGTTCGAAGGATAAAACACCTTACTTGGACTTGGTTGTGACTTGTGCAACGTACCAACTTCTCCGATCTCGATCCCAATACTTGCTTATCCTGAAATGGATGCATGAAATGCATTAGGCATACTTTGCCTAGTGAGGTAGTCACATAACTATAAATATACATATCATGACTTATAACATGCTTCTAAGAATCATAACATTAATCATGCAATATCATGGCATATTTCATATTCATAAAAAGGCATATAATAATATCATGGTTCATGGCAAATCATTATCTTAAGTTCATATTTCCCTTGGATCGATTTATGGTATATGGATACACGAATTCCACCTCCTCGCCAAAACACATAAATGGTCATCCCGCCGACATCGCCAAAGACCAAACATAATACATCCCTCCGCCTCGCCAAATCATATAGGCCGTAGCCCTAGGACCGTAGTCCACCCGTACACTGAGCTCATGAATTCTATGGCATGCCAATTGTATCCAATACTTCAAATCCAAGGTTCACATTTCATAATTCGTAAAAATAACAATTTCAATTATGCATATCATACTTATCACATGTAAATGCTTGCAATGAATTTCATAATTAACATGCTTAAAAAATCATGGAATCAACGAAATGCTTACCATACACTTACCAACATATGATCAATGATGAAAGCCTCTAACTCAAAGGTTAGTATTGACCTTTATAATAACAAATTCGAGTAGGCCCTTGCCAAACTCGAGACGCTACTACACTCACCTCGACATTAAGGTTCTCGAATAACGACGCCTTTTCCCTTGGTTGGCGGTTGTCCTTTCTCGACTTCTTGAACTAAATTAAATAGGAATTGGTTAGGACTGACAGGACAATATCGAATAAATATAAAATTATTAATCAGATTCGATACTGAAACTTAAACCAACCAAGGATTTGAGCTTACCCCGACGTCGGTAGAGATTCGATATTACTATATTGAAAATATCGGATCACCAATCTAACACTGAACCGTCTAATTATTGTTTCTTCACTGACTCCTTATTTTCTTCCTCATTTGCGCATAATCTTCCTCTATTTATAGCCAACATTGACCCACCATTACAGATTTTTCATGCTCCACGTTGCTTGGAGCCGTGGCATAATTTGGGATTAATTCCCCTATTTATACTAACAGCTGGCTCCCCCCTTTGATTTCCAATCTCCACATAGGTTGGAGCTGTGGCATCTTTATGGGGCATGGCCCTTTGTTTTGGCCACGTGGGGCAATTAATGCCACAATTTCTTGCTTGCTTGCCACGTTGTGGCAATTTGCCACCAATTGATTTCCCATGTTCCACGTATGGGAATTCGTGGCACAATTTAGGATATGAATCCCTTGGCCGTGGCATTTTCTTGGGGCATAAAGCCCTTGGGGATGGCCACGTGTAGTGGCTTTGTGCCATATTAAATTTCATTCGGCCGAATGGCCTTGTACGTGGAATTGTTTATGGCAATTCCTTCACTTTGAAGGAATTACCCACGGTAATTCTTTTAATAATAATAATAATAAACCAATTTGAATACCTACTATTTTGATTTAAAAACAAGATCAAACTAACTTATAATCGAAACAAAAATATTCGATTGCTAGAACTTGACCCCGAATATTCTAATAAGATTGAATAACTTATTTAATTGATACAAAATATTCGGTCATCGGAACCTAATTCCGACTAGACCGGTTTTTGGGGTGTTACACATGTGCTCAACTAACCAATCCATTCCAAGGATTACATCAAATCCATATAAAGGAAATTCTATGAGATCAACCATAAACACATATTCTTGCACCATTAAGGGACATCTCCTATATAACTTCCTTGTTACAATCGTTTCACCAAAGGAACTAGTCACACGCACACCCATATCCAAAGACTCAATAGGCAATCCAAGTATTTGAGCATGTTCACGCAATATATATGAATGTGTAGACCCATAATTAATCAGAGAAAGTAATAATAAAGACTGCAAAGTAAAGGTACCTGCGATCACGTCAATGTCATTCTTCTCCTCACGGTGTACATAAACTCTGGCCTGACCATCTCCCTCAGGCTGGACAGCTACCACGTGAGCTACATTCCTCAGACCATCATCTCTACGCTGAAAGTTGCCATGGCCGCGCCCACGGCCCTTTTGTGGCTCAACTACTCTCACCGGAGCATGTTTCTCTCTCGTCGGCTGAGAACAATCTCGTTTCATGTGCCCACAAGAACCGCAATTGCAGCATGTACCAACATTGTGGCAACACTCTCCTGTGTGCCTCATACTGCACCGGTTACACTCAAGTGTACGAACAAAAGCATTCGGTCTCTGCTGACCTCTCCCTGGGTTACCTCCTCCACGTCTAGGATCCGAATAAGACCTTTGATCCTTAGGCCTCTTAAAACGATCCCTCCCAGCATCATAATCTGCAGCTCGCTTCCCTGAGCTAGATCCTTCTGCTCGGCCCGCCAGACCAAGGTTCAGCTCAATATCCTTGGCTCGAGTGACCAAAACATCAAAATCGGAGTAATCCGATGCAAGCATGTACGTCTTCACCTCTGTCACCAATCCATATCGGAATCGCTCGCACCTCTCCCACTTATTAGGAATCAACTCAGGTGCATACTTACTGAGCCGCACAAACTGCACTTCATATTCGGCCACGGACATGCTTCCTTGCACCAGGGACATAAATTCCCTCTTTTTCTCATCCAGGTACTTCCTCTTGAACGCATTCATAAAGAACGTCCAAGTCACCTCATCAGCCTCCAATCTCGTAGTAATTGTCGTCCACCACGTATAAGCATCACCGTGCAACAAGGATACAATGCATCCTAGCTTCTAGACATCATTACAATTCATTTGTCCAAGGATCCTCTTGGTTCTTTCCAACCAAGACTCAAAATTCTCAGGGGTCAGCCCTCTGAACTCAGTCCCACCAAGACTGCGGAGTCGCTCTAACGGCAAACTCGCACCAACACCAAGCTGAGGTGCAGCCACTTGAGCACCAGCTACTGCTGTCTGAAAGGCTCCAGCAATAGCCTGAATCAGCATAGTCATATCAGGAGCAACTTGCCCACGTGCTCCCTCGGGTGCATCAACCCCTACTCCAACTCTAGCACCAGCCCCCACTCCACCACTATCGGGTGGTCCACTAGGAGGAGAAGGCGGCAAATTTTCTACACGCTCCTCCATCTCATTCATTTCATTCTCAACCGAGCTACGAGTGTTAATTCTAAGCTCTCTTCGTGGCCCTATTGGAAATAATGCAACTAGAAAAATGCAATAAAACTCAGTTAGACAATTTAAGGCAAGAAAATCCAAGGTGCTCATGTCTCATTTTCAAAAAAAATTCTTCCATTAGTAACGATATGGCAATGAGTTCCCAATTTATACCTCAACCATAGCATAGCAACACAATTTAATCTCAAACAACAAAATTGCATGCATTCCATCTCAATCAAGCTCAAACATTGCACAAATACACAACATGCATTCAAAGAATTTTAGCACAACTCGTATCTAAACTTACCAACCACTTACCAACGCCCCAATTTTTTGCAAACCTGGCTCTGATACCAACAAGTGTAACCCCCTTAGCCCGATCTAGATGGATGACCCGAACCAAGAAGCTTACATGGGGAAAATCGAAGCCAACTCGTTAAAGCTGACTTCGATTAGCGACCTTTTTTTCCTTTTTATCTTTTCTAGATGAAATTTAGATCCTATGTGATCATCAAAGAGCATAGGAAGAAACGACACATCGATCGGATTTCATTTAGGGGCTGAATTGCATAACTTAAACATTTAGAGACCAAAGTGTAAATTCTATAAAATACAAGAACATTTCTGATTTTAAGGTCACCAATATTCGATTAGTCATATTTCATGCTTCTCTGCAAAATTTCATCACAATCAGATCATCCAAACTCACCTAATTGCATACACGAAGTTTAGGGACTAAAATGTAACATTTCAGAACTTTAAAAGACGCTTTTAACAGATTTTAACGGTCGAGTATCGGTACACCTAGGGGTCGTATCGATACGCGGGAAGGCAGTGGCCAAACCTGGGAAAGAGGTATCGATACCCATTCCCAGTATCGATACGCCCTTCAAACTTTGCCCAGGCGTATCAATACACTCTTCATTCGTACTGATACCCCTGGACAATTTGGGCACCAATTTTGCTTATGAGTATCGATACTCAAGCCCGAGTATCGATACTCAAGCTCGAGTATCGATACCCATACCAGATGTGTACCAAAATCCGCCACAAACTCACATTTAACACCACCAAATCATCATCAAAACATATGGACATGTTTATGACATCAATACTAACATAAAAGCATTCAACTCTAAGCACATGGCAATCATTTGATATTACATCACAAAAATGCAAGGCATATAAAAGAACATGCTTAAACCACAAACCATAAGCATCTCAAAAGGCAAGGTAAAGCACCAAAATATTCATAATGGCCTTCTACAAACCAAAAAGAGCACACATAACTTGCTACAACTCAAGGGAGTACAAAACACATCTCCGTAAACAACCCATTAAATCCCATTGCCATATCTCATTACTAAAGGTAAATGTAAACATCATACTTGAGCTTATCTACTCCTTGGATTCCTTTAAACCTTCTTGCTGTCCAAGATGTCTCAACCATCTGCATTGTTGGTAAAAGAGAGCGTAAGCACAATAGCTTAGTGAGGCATGCTCTAAAAACACCAACACAACAATGCAAGTTTTTAAAACATTATCACGAAATCCATTTCTAAAACCATGCTCGTTCTATCTCATGCTCGTTCTAAAACCATCTATCTATCTCATGCATTCAACCAATGCAAAACTCATAGCAAGACCACACATGCTTGATATGCAAAAGCATTTCATAAACTCAAATCTCATATGCATTTCTCATATCATAAAAAACATTTCAAACATTGGTACATGTGAATCATAAATCACTCTTATATATTGGCATTTCATATTCTATCTTTACTCGGATATGCGGATTAGCTTGACATAGAGTCAAGTCCTACCCCGGTGGAATCTCACATCACCGGACTCTCATAGCGGTATCTATCTTCGCTACAAAGCTTGGGTGTTTCACCAAGACCTACCCCGATGGAATCTCACATCATCGAACTCTCACTTTGGACCGGGATGGCACTACCCCCATTGCCCGACTCCAAAGAGTACATACGAATTTTAGTTTATAGTGCACTTTACATCCTATTGGTCGACCAATTATATCCGGTAACATCTCACCAATTATGCCAATATATTATATTAAAATAATCCTATTGGTCGACCAATTATATCCGGTAACATCTCATCAATTATGCCAATATATTATATTAAAATCATCATCTCACCTACTGTTTTGATGCAACATTACTACATAAAAACACATCTCATTTCAAAATCAAAGTCCATGCATAGCATTTGATCAAAATCTCAAAACTTTGTAATACCGTCCTATCTCATAGGATCAATATAAAACATCATCTCATGTCATAAATCAAGCATAAAACAGTAGGAATTTATCTATCTCAAATCTAGAGCATGTCAAATGCAATTAGGGCATCATCCACATTTCGAGAGCAATTTAAAACATACTTACTTCCGGACTTAAGATGGTGTTTCAAACCAATCCTAAATCCCTCAAAACTTGTTTCCTTATCCCTCAAGGACTTCTAAAACCATTTTCACTCATCGATGACGTTTTGCTTGCTTGCCGAAACGATTTCTAAGCTTCTGGTACTTCCGGATCAACACCAATCGCGTCCGATGAAGTCTCCCCTGTTCAACACACATAAGAGCAGATGATTAATGCATCACCATGCATTAAAATCACTAGCCACTCATTCTAACACGCTGCCCTGCTCAAATCTAACCTTTCGGCTATCCGAAATAACCGAAAACACCTCCAAATTTTCACCAAACAAAGCCAGACAAGATCTATCAATTCTAACCTTTTCTCAACTCCAATTAACATAAAAAATCAACATAAACTTGACCTTATATTTCCAGCAATAGCAGAACATCAACAATACCTCAAAAACCACAAATCTAACATCTTAAAAGTAGAGACCCAAGCCTATTCGGGATTTATTTGTTAAAACCTCATTCTCAACACCAAATAACATCCAAAACAAGTTGAAAATCAACCTCAATTCAGATCATTACATAGAAATACGAAAATCACCAAGATATCATCAAAAATCTTGAATTTAATATCTCTTTCTTGCTTATAACATTAAAACAACTCAAAAACCATTAACAAAGGATTGATAACTTGGGAATTTCAGTAAAGAACTGATCATTAAAGGAGAAGAACGAAGCTTACCTCTAATGGTTAATCTCAGGGGCGGAGCTAAAAATTTATTTAAGGGGTGTCATTTTTTCAACGATATTTAAGGAGGGTTAATTATTTATAAAATGAGTGTCGTTTTATTTATAAAAGTGTGTCATTTTATTCATAAAAAAGGTGTAATTTGTCTATATTTTTTAATTTTTTATAAATAAATTATATAAAAAAAATAAGTTTCAAAAAAAAATTGGGGTGTCATGAGACACCTCATTCCAAAGGGTGGCTCCGCCCATGGTTAATCTCTCTTCAATTTGGGCAAGTTTTCTTGAAAAATCCAAAGCAAAATCAATGTGATTTGATGAAACAAAGTTGGAGAATCATTTAGAGAATGATATCTGAGCAATCAAGGTGAAAATTAAAGGTTATTTGATGAGGGAAATATGTTTGGCTGAATAGAAGTTGAGAGAAAATGAGAATAGGAAAAACTAACCTGAATTTGTTATGAAAAGTCAACTTTTAGTTTCCTTTTTAATTTCCTTTATTTTATTATAAAATCATTTATTAAAAGCTCCCAAATTAAAGATAAATCTGATGGAAATAAATGGTAAAAATAGATCCTTAAAGATTCAAAGTTTCAATCCTTTACAAAATATTCACTAGCCAACTTTTGCAAAAACTGCATTTTGGTCACTATACGAAAATGTAATATTTCCAAGACTCATTTTGTAAAATTGTTTTTACCATAATCATTTACATAATAAATAATGATTTTTAGATATTTTTCCATATTTTTAAAACATCCCAAACTAGGTTTTCCTTGAACTGACCTCAAGGATTCAAACCGTTCCCGATCGGCCCGATCCAATGTCTAAAACATCTAGGCCCAAAACCAGAGTGTTACAACGCGGCTGGGACGGCGGTGTGAAATGTATTGGTTAAACCAAGCGAACTGGAAGCCTTCTTCTCTTTAAATTTGCGAGAATGGGTTGTAATTAATTTGGAGAGCAACTGCATATTTCCTAAAAGTACGGATAATTGGGATTTATGGTTTGGGTACATGGTATGGAATGTATGGATACTGCGGAATAAGTGAATCTTCGACCGAATTTTGTGGTTTGCGAGGAGGCGATTGTACAACGGCGTCGACGACTCAAAAGGTAGCGGCGGCCCGTGCTAATGCTGCAACTGCTAGGTCGTTTGCAGGTTCGTATCCTTGCGTGCAGGCCGGTCGTAGGCGTTGGTTCGCCCCTCCCGAGGGATGGGTGAAGGTTAATATTGTTGGCTCTTTTCACAGTTCTCAGAGGGTGCTACATTTTACGTAACCACAAGGGAGAATGGATTGTGGGATTCACAAAGAGTATTGGTATATGTTCGACATTAGAAGCAGAGTTTTGAGGAGTCTTTGAGGGTTTGCGACTTGGTTAGGAACTTGGTGTCGACCATATTTTTATTGAGATTGATTGTTCAAACGCCCTCAAGGTGATAACGGATAGGGGCACTTTGCAGTCGGGCATGTCCTTAGTGCAACACATTTGGGACTTATTGGATAGACATTGGGAGGTGAAGTTTTCGGTTATTGCACGGGAAATCAATAAGATAGCGGATGCGCTCGCCAAGCTTGCATGAAAACTTCCACTCGACATACATGAATTTGTGGATCCGCCTAGTAGTGTATGGCGTTTGTTTCAGTTGGATAGTGCGTATTAATGGTTTTTTGTATGTTTGTTATGCTTTCACTTGTGTAACTTTTGTAAATACTATCAAGGATACTCTTTTTCCTCTAATTTAAGGTAGGGAAATTTTTTAACGAGGTCCTTGGTAGTATCTCATTATTAATAAAAAAATGTCATTAAATAAAATTTTAATATGTATTAATACAATTTTATATAAACATAAATATATGGGTAAAATACATAAATGACCACCTAACTATAGGGTTGGTGTCACTTTTGGTAATATATCACTAAATTATTTAATTGGTTCCAATATGGCCACAAACTGTTAAAAAGTAACGGGGACACTGATGTTGTAGTTAAATAAATTGGTATAATTACATATTTGGTCCTCATTATTTACACAATTTATCATTTTGGTCCTAAATTTAATTTAATAAAAATAAATTAATTATTATATTCGGTGGTGACACGTGTCATCACCTGAATGGGGGAAAGAAAAATCAAAGGCAAAGAAATGCCACTATGAAGACTCAAACCTAAGTTTTTGGAGAGCAAGTGAGCGTGCTTGCCACTAGGCCAAACATATTTTTGTGATTGTATTACACCCTTTAATATATGACTTATATGGCTGTTAATGCCCCAAAAAATGAAAGGAGATAAAATAACTCTGGGCGAATTCAAACCAAGGTCCTTAGAGCACAAGTGGTGTGTGCTTACCACTAAGCCAAATATATTTATATGATATAAAGTACAACGTTTAATATATGTCTTCTATGGTTATTAATGCCTGGAAAAAAGAAGGAAATGGGGTTTTAGGAATTTCGAACATGACATACTTATTATGATGCATAAAACTTTTAGAATTATATTAAATTTATTTAGCGAATCCAAACTCACGTACATAATATAATTTTGAATTATGTTCGAGTTTAAATTCGCTAAATGAATTTAATATATATATATATATATATATTTATTTTAAATCGTGCACTAACTATAATTTAAAATATATACAAAATATTGTCAACATTAATTTAATTATTAGATTTATTTAATTGGGTTAGATGTTTTTATGCATCATAAGTATGTCATTTTCGAAATTCCTAAAACCACATTTTCCCCTTTTTTCAGGCATTAATAAACATAGAAGACATATACTAAACCTTGTACTTTAGGCCATAGAAATATACTTGGCTTATTGGTAAGCATACATTACTTGTGCTCTAAGGACCCTGGTTGGAATCCGCCCAGAGCTATTTTATTTCCTTTTATTTTTCTGGGCATTAACAACCATATAAGTCATATATTAAAGGGTGTATCACATATCACAAAAACATGATTGGCCTAGTGGTAAGCACACCCACTTGCTCTCTAAAGACCCAGATTTGAGTTTCCACAGGGGCATCTCTTTGCCTTTAATTTTTCTTTCCTCCAATCAGGTGGCATGTGTTACCACCGAATTGATATATTTAACAGCCACGTCAGTGTCTCCATTATTTTTTAACGGTTGGTGGTCATACTGGAACCAATTAAATAGTTTAATGGCATATTTGCTAAAATTGAAAGTATAATGGTCATATCGACAGCAACCCCATAATTAGGTGGTCATTTATGTAATTTACCCTAAATATATTAACGTAAAAAATAACACGATTATAAACCCAATATACATCAGACATATTATTTTGACCCGAACAAAATTAAAAGAAAAAATAAAGCATTTTAAATCTAATTTGACGTTCCATTAACCCTAAAATCAAGTTAAATCCCTCCTCTTATTCGTCTTAAAAACAATATTGTCAATTCTTCAATTAAACTTATCACATGCATAGACATGCATGTAGATATGTTACACGATGATGGTTGATATAAATATAAGTGAGTGTTTAACTGAGTATAAAAATTTAAATTAGTAAAGTTGACGAGTCTTATTTTATAATTTAAATTTTATTTGAATTTTTTTTTAGTCAAGTTGTTTGAGTTTATGTTCAAATTTATTTGTAAATATTTATAGAGGTAAACTACATCAATAATCATCGAACTATTGTTCTTTCCCTATTTTGGTCACCAAACTATTTTTGTTTTAGTAAAATCATCACTAACGTTACGTTTCTTTCCTATTTTGGTAACTAGCCGTTAAGAATTAACAGCGACACCAACGTGGGTAATTTTATTTTTAGTTTTTTTATATCATTTTTTCTCTCCTCGTGAGCAACTCATGTATTATTTTTAAATAATTTTATTTAGACCAATAATGTAGTGACATGTGTCATAAGATTTGTCAAATAAAACTGAGGAAAAATTAACATTTAAGTGCTTGGAGGACTCAAACCTAAGACATCTTGGAGAAAGGACTAATCACCATAGCTATTCTTGGCATGGGTGAGAAGGGCATCCGTCTAGGGCCTAATTCTTTTTTATAATATTAATATTATGGCATAATTTTTTAATACTTATTATTTAAGGTTTACTCTTAAATTTTAATTTTTTTTCCAATATTTGTTATTAGAGCCCAATTTTTTTTCATTAATTGTTATTAGGGGACCAAATTTTTAACACTTGTTATTAGGGACTCAATGTTTCCCCAATATTTGTTATTAGGTGTCCGTTTTTTTCTCAATACTTGTTATTAAAGGTCTAGTTATTTTAACATTTGTTATTCTAGGCTCAATTTTTATCAATACTTGTTATTAGGGACATACTGTTAAAATTAATTTTTTTCAAATATTTGTTATTAGGGTCCATTTTTTCCAATACTTAGATTAGAGGTCTAATTTTGTCAATAATTGTTATTAGGGCCCCATTTTCTTCAATAATTGTTATTATGAGCTCAATCCCCCCTCTCCCAATATTTGGTATTCAATGTCTACTCTTAAAATCCGTTTCCCAATATTTGTTATTAGAGTTCAATTTTTCTCAACACTTGTTATTAGGGACCTATTTTTTTTCAATATTTGTTATTAAGCATATACTCTTAAATTTTATTTTTTTCTAATACTTGTTATTAGATGCTCAATTTTTTCTCACGATATTTTTTATTAAGAATCCACTCTTAAAATTTAATTTTTATGATCTTTGTTATTAGGAGTCCAGTTTTTTTCTCAATACTTGTTCTTAGAGACATATATTTTTGCAAAAAAATATTTGTTATTAGAGACCCATTTTTCTAATACTTAATATTAGAGACCCACTTTTAAAATTCAATTGATCAATACTTTTTTTTGAAAGTTTAATTTATCAATACTTATTATTAGAGTTTAATTTTTAAGTTCGCTCTAAAATTACTAAAATCTCAGAAACGGCTCTACTAACCACCAAACTGTTCAGCTAAGTAACACATCTGATAAAATTTCACCAACACTTATATTTAAGTTATACTGTTTTAAAACCTATAAATTATATCAAAATACATATGGAGTGGTGGTGGACCTGTACAAATTGGGATTATTAATCTTATTTAAGTTAGTGACGATTTTACCAAAAAAAAATACTTTGATGACTAAAATAAGAAAAAAAATAATAATTTGGTGATTATTTGTATAATTTACTCATATTTATAATGTTATGATATAGTGTAGATAACCATAGTTTGGGAATTAAGAAAAAGTAATTAGATATTTTTCCTTAAGGGTGTGTTTGGTTCACGGAAAAGATGATTACCTCTAGGAATAAGATTACTGGAATGTAACATTACTTGACATATTACTGGGAATGTTATATTCCCTTGTTTGGTTTATTTGGCAGGAATGTATGATGACAATATTTGGTTGGAGGAATATAATATTAATTAAATGTATATTTTACCAAATTATCTTTGTGATATATATTGGCAAAATAACAGATTTACATCGGTGTAAATTGTAATTAAGTTTGAGAAAATATAACTTATTTACAACGGTGTAAATATGTCGAGATTATTATATTAGAGTTAAAATTCTAAGGTTTAGGGTTTACGTATCAGACGATATTAGTTTTTAAAAAGAAATTTTCAAAATACGATGAAAAATTATATTTTTTAATTTTTATGGTTTGTGGTTTAGGTCTTTGCGTTTGAGATTTAGGGTTTATGGTTTACATATCAAACGATATTAGTTTTTAAAAAGAAGTTTAAAAATATGATGAAAAAATATACTTTTTAATTTTAGGGTTTAGGGTTTATGTATCAAACGATATTAGTTTAAAAAGAAGTTTAAAATATACAATGAAAAATTATACTTTTTAATTTTTAGGGTTCAAGGTTTGGGGATTGGGTTTGGGGTTTACGTATCAAATGATATTAGTTTTTAAAAAAAAAAATTAAAATACGATGAAAAATTATATTTTTAAATTTTTAGGATTTTGGGTTTACGTATCAAACGATATTAATTTTTAAAAAGAAATTTAAAAAGTACGATGAAAAATTACACATTTTAATTTTAGGGTTTAGGGTTCATATTTTCATATTGTAGGGAAAGACTAAGCTGAAATTTTCATATTTTATGAGGGTAAATTTGTCCTAAAGGGAAAAAATTGTCAAATACCAAAAAATTGGAGGGATAGGATTTCCGGTATAAAGCTTAAAAAGCGAAATTATTAGTAATGTTGTATTACTCTTAGGGTGCGTTTGGTTCACGGAATATAGGATTACCTTTGGGAATAGGATTCCCGGAATGTAACATTACCTGAGATATTACTGGGATTATTAAATTACTTTGTTTGGTTTATTTGGTAGGAATGTAAGATTACATTGTTTGGTTGAGGGAATATAAGATTACTTGGAAGTAAATTTTACTATATTGTCCTTGTGATATATATTTTTAACAAGTTAAACTTTCAATATTAGTTTAAAAACATTTGCTTGAAGATTCATACACTTATACTTAGCATACTACTAATATAATTATTATAAACAATATGAAATATATATTTTTATTAATATTAAAATTCTTATAATTAAATTCAAATAAATAAATATTTAATGGGTAACAACATTTAAATCTTAAACTAATTATATAAAATAATTTTAAATAAATATACTCTCCAAATATTAAAGCACGATTGAAATAATAAAATGAATAATAAATCACATAAAGTCAAGGAAAATGATAAATAAGAGATGATGATCGTATCATGAAACGCTAAGTTACGACGATTTCTACGAAATTAGAACATAAAACCAATAAACGCAAAGTTTCTCTTTGTAATATGTTATGTGTCTATTTTATTTTATTAATAAAATTTTATAAAAAATTTACAGAGTATTTAGACATTTTATCGAAAATTTTCATAGCCATGAACTTTTCTTTTATTTAAATATTAAACTACTTTTAAATATGTGTAAAACTATTTAAATATCAAACTAATATGAAACAAAATTATTTAATAAATTTATATCATTTACATATGCTACAAAGGATCCAAATTAAAAAAAAATTATTACTTTAAGGGTAATTTTGTCCAAAGTGGCGGGAATTGACAAATACCTAAGGGAAGAGTGGGAATCACATTCTTGGAATGTTGACAAAAAAATACTACTGTTGGTAATAATCTTTTCCGGGTTGGTGGGAATGAGGACAAACCAAACATGGGAATAAGAATTCAGAAAAGATTATTACCCCAGATAATAATCTTTTCCGTGAACTAAACTTCCCCTTAGTTAGAATCTTTAAAAACCAAACACAGGTTTAAGATTTTAAAAAAAAATTATTCTCCCTGATAATCTTCTTTTCCGCGATCCAAACGCACCAAAAAGAAAAACCTCAAATTCAACGTGATTTCCAAATTTCCCTTCCCAGGTAGAAAACGCTGCGTTCTGCTGAAGGATTTATTTAAACATCCAAACGACATCGTTTTAGTATGCATCATCCTCTATATAATACACACAAAAAAGGGAGAGAGGAAAATCAAAGTCGAAGAAAGAAATCCCTAGAAGCAGAAAAAAGGGGAAAAAAGATGAGGCCGATGCCGATGGAATACGTGACGGATCCAGACGATCAAGGTTCAGCCATGGAAGTCGACGACGTTGACTCACTCGACCTCTTAGGAGAAGGTGTCATCGGAACCGACAACAAGCTCGCCGACGCCGATTTCTTCAATAACTTCGAAGACGATTTCGATGACTCCGATATCAACTAGAATCAAACAAGAAGAATCCCTAGAAGTACACGTCTATCTTTGTTTCTCTATTCCTCTCGATTTTTAGGGTCGAGAATTTCGTACTGTTTGTTGAATTCAGTCGAATTTGAACTATGGATGTTAATCGCATGCAAATCGTAATGCCGTAGTTTATGAACTTTTATCAGTATAAATAGATGTGTTTTTCTTTTTAATTCGATTTTCTTTTGATTGTTATATTACTGTTTTTATTTTAGAATATAGTTAAGTTTAATTATTTATCATGTATTTATGTTCAAAATTACAAATCAAATTTACTTTTATATCAGCTTATTCAGCTATTAACAACGCGTGGATCCAACATTACCAATCATTTTGATTGGCTACCAATTTTTTACATTCATATATTACTTCCATTGATTTATTAACATAAATAAAATCCCACGATTTCTTGTCCAATGGTTTTCCCATCTCATTTTCCCGAGAAAACAAAAGAAAAAACGATGCATGGATACGAGCGCGTTAGTGGCACGGACCCCAGCAAGGGGAAGCAGTTTGATCTAGAGTCAGGGGAGACTCTTTACCCGGGACTCAGCTACGGCGAGAACGAGCTCCGATGGGCCTTTGTCCGCAAAGTTTATGGCATCCTGGCAGCACAGCTGGTGCTGACCACCGTTGTATCCGTCATTGCCGTATTGTCGCCTCCGATTAATGACCTCCTTTGCGGAAACTCTGGCTTGTTGCTCTTCCTCTGTTTAATCCCCCTCATCTGTATATTGCTTTCCTATTTCTTTCTTATCAAAGATCATTAGTCCTGCTATTTTTTTATGTAAGAAATAATTTTTAGGTCCTTTGAATAGTATATATGTTGATTAGGGCATTTTTCAATGTTCTTTATGAAATTAATCTCTTTTCTAGTTACAGGAAGAAGTTGAGAATCAATATAAACCTCAAAATTATACATAAAGTTTCATTTAATGCTAATGTGATACATAAACTTTAATTCTGTAAAATTGTACAGATAAAACTTTGGTTTTCATTCGAAATTATTTTGCTGTTTTTTCTCTTGATTCTATACTGTAGAACTTGATCCATGCAGTGGTGTGGCCATTGCATATCTATCACCAAAAGCACCCTCTGAACTTTATCATGCTTGGCTTCTTCACTGTGTTTCTGAGTCTCACAATTGGTGTGAGCTGTGCACACTGATGGTTCGTGTCTTGCTCAGTACTTTCCGTAAACGACTCTAGGTCTAGTTATAAATCTAGGATTGTCCGAACTAACCGCTTTCGTTTCATGATTGCAGGAAGAATTGTGCTTGAAGCACTGATCTTGACAGCAGCTGTGGTGTCATCTCTTACCGGCTACACTTTCTGGGCATCTAAGAACAGCAAGGACTTCAACTATCTCGGGCCAATTTTGTTCACCGGTCTAATTTTCCTCGTCCTAACTAATCTAATCCAGGTGAGACGTCTCGGTCTCGGTCATTTATCTATATGGAATTGGAAGTTCCAAAATATTTTGTTTGAGGAGACGGATCACTGTTGTTAAGTCTGTGGGGCAAAGCAAAATGGCGTATTGTGATACTGTCCTCAAGTGACTTAAATTGTTTCAAGACCGACATGCCTTGTGATACTCTTTTTCAAAGTCGATCCGCGGAATACTTGGCAATTAAAGAGGCGTTTTTATTATTCCGGTCTTCTCCATGGTCCGACTGGTCTTTGATCATCCAGAGAAAGCTCCGACTATATTCAAACAGTATATAAGTGAGTATGTGAAAGCTCCGGCTGATATGTTGGCTAAGCAGGGGATCATACTTTCTTTGGGTCCCTTCCAGTTTAGTAGGTATCTAAGCATGTGTTGTATCAGTTTCAGGTAATTCCATTTTGCCGACTCTTGTTGTAACTGTCTATATAGTTATGTTTTACTAGAAACGTGATTGCAGCGTCAACAATTTTATTAATCACAACGATTAGTATCAATATGATTTAATTATATAAAATTCATATTTACCTATCAAAATAGAGTTCACACATAATTTAGTGTTTGATCTTAAATTTAAATCACTTTTCATAAATAATAATTTTATTTGATTCCACCCAAATTATATTTTTCTTTGAGTTTTCTGTATCAAAATCTCAATCTCCCCAGCATGTCTTGTGCTGTAATTACATTGTCTTTGTCACCAATGCAAAATTATCCATTTTAATCTTAATTTGTTTTTTTAATAAAAGTAGCTAGTTTTATTAAATGAGAAAATACTAAAAATTATAATAAGAGTTTATAATTATTATCGTAAACTAAATATATAATTTGGACAATTTTTTAAAACTAGCCACTTTAGATCATATAAGGACCATACATGAAAAAGGTTTAAAAACTCATCCAAAAGACTCGAACAAAAAATAGACACGAAAAAATCTAATTGCATCGCCAAACAAACCACAAAAGGTGATTAAACTATTGAAAGACCATCGAGAACTGCAAATCAGATGCGAGCGTCGTGATAAACTATCCACGAGTGCAAACTGCATATCCAAATTCAATCAGAGGGTTCAGAGCAGGGAAGATCAGCAGGATTATAAATAAGCAACATCTTGATCAGTCGTGGCGTTGTCAAATTCAGGCTTGAGAAAAATATAAAATAAAAGAACAACCAAATGACTGAAAAAAAAAAAGAAAAACATGCCAAAAGACATAGATAAATGTGCCACAAAAGCAGGAAAAAACATGCCAAAAGACATAAATAAATGTGCCACAAAAGCAGGAAAAAACATGCCACAAAGGTAGAGTTATTTTTATTAAAAAACTAGAAAATAAATAAAAAATAGATCTGGCGGCCGGTAACTAGCATTGTAACCGGTGCCGTCGTCGGCTAAATAAATGAAAAAAATAAAATTTGCGGCACTCGATAGATGAAGAAGGTTGCGCTAGAGGGAAATTGTAATTAAATTTGTCTAAATTTTAAATTATATATCTAATTTAAATGCATTGAATCACATGTGACTCGAATTCGATCTCTAAAAGAGCAACTTAACAAGTTGAATGAAAATGATGCAACCCAATGAAAATGAACTCAAGAGCAAAGCATTTAGCTAGCTCCAAAACCCTAAACTCAAGTTACATATTCATACAAATATCTGGTGGTATTTGACGGATCTAAAGATTAAATTTTAATACACTTAACCTTTAGACCTATACCAAAACCTAAAATAAACTATTCAAATTCTTAACTAATACAAGCGTTTCAATTAAAGTTGAATCACCCACTTGTAAAAGATTTGTATTTTGATGATAACAATTACAATAGAGTAATGTATTGCTAAAAGTTTAAAAACTTTGAAGTTGAGAATGATAAAATTATTTTTTTGTTCCCAAGAATGTATAATTCATCATTGGAGCCTCATTAAATTTAAATTTTTTAAATGCTCCATCTAATTAATAATGTTTAATTCCGACATCGAGGTAGTAGGATTAGGGGTATAAATGAGTCGAGTCGAGCCCGAGTAATGTTGAGCTTGACTCGGCTCATTAAGAATTCGAGTTGAATTCGAGCTTGACTCGAGCTTGAGTGTGCTGAGCTCGACTTGGCTCGAGGCTCGTTAAGGACTCGAGTTGAGTTCAAGATTGAGCTCGAGTCGAGTCCAATCAAGTCGAGTGTTAATCGAGCTTTGACCGATTCGAACTTGAGTAGCTCACGGTCTGTCTCGTTTCATCTACAACCATATTATTATTATTATTATTATTATTATTATTATTATTATTATTATTATTATTATTATCGATCAAATTGCATGATTTCATTATAGATAGAATCATACAAAAGAGATATTTACACGTGCCTCGTTAAGAACCCGAGTCGGGTATCAAGTAGCTCAGCTTTACTCAGTTCGTTAAGAACCCGAATTGAGTCTAACCGAGTCAAATATTAACCAAACTTTAACCAAGTCAAGCCCAAATAACTCGCGATATGTATTGTTTCCTTTACAACCCTGGGCGAGACCATTTCCACACATTTTCACCAAATTTCATGCGCATGGTACAATAGCACTCAGCAAAGGTTCACTCATTAAAGTTGTTTTAGGTTATCATTTTTGCACAATATTGCAACATGTGTGGTAGATGTGTGCGCATGCAAAGCATATACACTAATGGCGGCTAAAGGCAACTTGTTACATACTCCCATAAAAATTAGAATTCACATGTCGACCAACGAAGGATCTTGTGGGGACTATTTCTAACTCTAAAACATGTTAAAACCCATGGCTACATAAAAAGGACCCTCCTCTATGTGTCAACATGTTAGGACATATCCTATATGATGTGTAGTTGGAATGGACCAGGTATGAACAAATGTATTTGTTAGTTTGATGGTGCAATTAACTCCGCGAAATATATCTTTTTAACACATTTGCTTTAAAAATGTAATTTTTTCTTTACTTAATTAAAAGGACCGAATCCTCATATTCTAAATGTTGATTGTTTTAGAGGTAACGACTTTATTTCATCTTCAACAGCTCCAAACAACTAATATTCGTTAGGAAGATATAAAAGCAAAGTCAAAATATCTCAGCAACAAGCCAACAACAAAAAACATATTGGAAAGAAATACCAACATCAAAGAGTCTTAGAGTGCTTAATTGTTGTATCTTTTATTGTAAAAACACTTGTGAATTATTGTTGTTATTTTTGTCTAAGTGTTGTTTGAGTGAGAGCTTAATTTTACAAACATAGCTTAATTTTACAAACATTCAATATTTGTAAGGATTACTTTAAGTTTGTTTCATTTGTTTACTCTTTGAGAGAGTGTGTAGTAAAAAGGTTTTGGATATAAATATGGAGAGAAATTGTAAGGTCACAACTTGTCCTTAAAGGTAAGTAAATTTAATGTGTAGTAAATGATTAAATTTTGAAATTACGAATGAAATAATTAAGTAATAAAAAACACCCTCATAATAAACCTATGTAATATCCCTCAACCTAATAATTTTGGTCAAATTATCTCAAAAAAATTATAATATTGAAATATGACATAAAAATAACATTAATTTTTGAATATATTAAATGGGTCGCTATTATATTTTAAAGTTTAGGAGATAATTATCCCTTTAATCCTAGCGACTTTCTATTGCCAAAATTCTTTTAACTCTAGTCGTTCTCTATTTTGATTAATTCTTTTGATCGGTGGCCGACAATCAATTTTAATATTGGTTGTCAACCATCGGATCTATTAGTTTTCTTATTTTTTTTTTATTTTAATAAGAATCTCTTTCTCTGTCCTTATGACACGTTTTTTCTTCTGTTCTTGTGACATGTCTTTGTTTTTGTTTTGTGGCTTGGTTCATCTGTCTTTGTGGCATGCTTCAGCATACTTTAGTGATCGATTGTTGTTCGCACAGAGATTCGATCGACGCTAGTTTCTGATTTATGTTTTTGTCGGTGGTCACTTGAAAAGTTATATCCCCACTCAGTTGATGGTTGTTTGCCGATAAAATCAGTCCTGTGTAGCGGTACTTTTTGCTTGACAGTTTGGATTGCGCACCATTTCTTCTTTCTTTACGCGTCTCGTTTGGACAGAGACAAAGAGATTCAAGAGGCTGCTAAATTTTTTTGGTATGCTTATCTCCATAGAAGTTTTCATTTTTCTTTGTTTTTGGGTTGTAAGGATTTTTTGGGTTGTTTAATCAAAATATTCTTCTTCTTGGATGCATTGTAATTGTGTTTTTCTATGGATTTAATAAAAATTTAGTGGCTTTTATCAAAAAAAAAAGTTTAGGAGATAATTTGAACCCAACAAATGGTCCCTGTAAAAAAGCGGATGATATTTATCTTAAGAAACTCAAGTTCAAGCACAGTGTGAGCAAGGTGTGTGTATTGTTGTAGTGAAGTTTTTTTTCTAAGTGAAAATCGAAAGTCGTTACGAGTTATTTATTTGGCTTTTGAAAATTCATTCTTCTATCTTTCCCGGAAAATGATAAAATTTACAAAAATCGGATCTTAACGAAAAAAGTTTTGGAGTCGCCACCGACCTCTTAGGTAGGTCGGACACCATAAAACCAGAGATTCGTTCTGAAAAAGGGTTCGGGGGCTGGTTACGCGTGGGGAAGGATTAGCACCCCCAGCACGCCCGGAAATCGGTACCAAAACATTTGTTGCTTTTAATCGAAGAAACTTATTGAAATTTAAAACAAATTTAATTTGGTGTACTTAACTGAAAATTGATTTTAATTGAACAGGCTTTATCAAATTGACGATCTCAAATTAATTAAGCATTTAATTAATAAGGATGACGATACATCGGACCATAGATTAAACCGACATCGAATAAGCCCAACTGCCGTGTTATTTTATGGTTCGATATTCGTATGTCACCTTTATGCATGATGCAAACATTTAAACACGATGTCATGATGTTGTCAATTTTAATTATAATTTACCTTGGGGCGGTAAAGATTAATCCAAATATTTGGTCAACATCTTTTAAGCTTGGACTGTTACGATACAAATATCGAAATTAATAAATATCTCTCTTTTTATGATTTAAATTGATTAATTCAAAATAAAGTGATCATATGAATGGCAATTTAAAAATGAATGTCACAAAAAGACTTAGATTAAGCATGTAAAAGCCTACGAAAGCCCTAACCTAAAAAGGCCCAAATTATAGAAGTTTAATTAGTGATCTAATTATTAAATAGGTGAATATAATATTAGCCTAAATTAATTAACCCTAAAAGACTAGAATCCTTAACAAATTATGAAGGAGGAAATTTAATGTCAATCTAGATGTGAAATTAACTTTATCCTAAAGAGTAATTAAGAAGTGTTCAACTAATCTAGTGAATTTAACATTTATCCCAATAAACCAATGATAATTTTAAATTCACTAAACTAATTCGAACCTTAAATCTACCTACGGACCTAAAAGCTAATCTAAATTAGTTTATTTAATTTAAAGATCGCTCTCCTATGAGATGAACACACGATTTCAAATTAATTGAGTTAACTTTGCCTAATCTAAGACTAAGGTTACCCTTAGGCCTTAACAAGCCTAAAGCCCATTAAACACAACAAAGCCCAAAACCATCTAAACCAAGAACAAATTAAAAATACCATATGTATTAATGTATATGCTTACAAAAGAAACTACACATTATATAAAAAAAACTACATGATAATGAAAACCATATATTATACGTATTATGATACAAAAAACCAGACTTGGTACATAAAACTGTCCATTTTATTAAAGCTATGTATTACATGAAGATTACATATTATATGTATAAAAACGTATTATGTATATCTATATTATGTAAACTAATACCTTTCAAAAAAAATATTATGTAAACTATATATCGTAAATAAACTATATCATATAAAAACCTTATTTATACATATATGAAGTAAATATATGTTAAATGTTAAGGAAACATATCATATATATTGTAAAACTTTATATCATATATTGTATTATAGGTTATATAGAGATTATATGTTATAAAACTATATATTATGTGAAAACTATATATATTATATTTTATATATAAACTATATGTTATACATTATACAAAGAAACCATATGTTATATATTATATTATATGAAAACTATACTTTATGCATAAAAATATACATTATACTAAAGCCATACTTTATATAAAACTATATATATATTATAAAACCATATGTTATGTGTATATAATATGTAAAACCCTATATTATATTCCATACATATAAACTATATATTATACATATCAAGCCACAAAATACACAAATATACATATCCACAACATAAAAAAGAAAGAATAACAAGCATTAACAATAAACATGACTAAAAATTAAAGAAACTAAATTACAGGGGCGGAATATTAAATATGCATGGTGGCAGGGACAAAAAAAACCATTAGAAGCTGATTAAATCATGAAGAATGACCAAGTTGAAAGAATAAAGCAGATTCAAGGGATTTAAAAGGGTATTAACCCACTGAAAACCGAATTTAGGAACAATAGGGACGGAAATGCAAACGTTTTGAAACTTACAAGGACCAGAGGCGCTATTTAAGGAGACGAAATGGCTATGGTCGTGATTAATGGGGAGCGGAGGGGCTTTAAAGAGATAAAATTATTTTTAAAAATTAAAACACGGTATAAAACACACTTTAAAACTAAAAAAGACCTTCTTCCTTTTAACACTAAAACCCTAAAACACAGCCCCCTTTTTTCTCTGAAAAGAAGGACGAACGGCGTCGCCCCTTCGCCATGCCGGCCGACGAACTCATAACCCGAAAAAACAACATCGAAACGACCTTTCCCCTCCCTTAATCTGTTATGGCCCTAGGGTTCGAATTGGGAAATTCAGAGAATAAGGAAGTCTGGTGGAAATTGGGGAAAACGACTCGTGCAATCGTGTTTCGATGAAGCTGAAGGAGGGAGGCTCGTGAGAATTCAAAAGAGCACGTGCTGAGTGAAGTGGGCTGTAAACCCAATAGCGAAGCCCAATGCCCGGGTGCAGGAGACCACTTTAGAAGTTGATGGAGCGAATTCCATAATCCTTGGAGCCGTAGAGCCAGCTGTAAAGAACAAAAATTATCCTAATTTGTACTAGGCAGTATATAAGAGAAAGAACGATTGTTTTGTAATTTTTTATACTTTTGAATGATATTGTCAATACAATTTCTCTCTGAAACCTAATTCTCTTCTAAATTCTGAAACCTTTTCTAAAAACTTTACATCAACCATAACAATTGGTAATCAGAGCTAGCCTTTGATCCACCTTCACGTTGGGAAAATTAAAGAAAAACCAACAAATGGCTAAAACTGTAGACCTTTCTGACATTCAGCGCCAACTGGGAGAAATGAAGGTCGACAATGAGGTTTGGGAAAAAAGAATGGACCAGATTGAAATGAGGCTTGAAAAAACACAGGCGGATCTGAGGAAGATTGTTGGATTGCTAACCAGGGAAGCTGAGAGTATGAACGCCAACACTCCTGAAAAGCCACAACCACAATCTGCCAATAACACAACAAAACAAGAAGGTAAAAAACTTGTGCTTGTCACTGTTATTGATGAGAAAGAGAGATATTCTATGAAACTAGACGAACCAGAAGTACTATCTTCTAAACCACAAAAGCATGCCGAAAGGTTTAAGATGGGAGGACAATGGTCTGAAAAAGGAGACACTTCCCTTCTTCAGGATCAATGCATGACAAATAAGAAAATACTGGGAGGAGTTTGGAGTACCTTCAACCTTAAACCTAAGATAGAGATGCACATGTTTGATGGGAAGAATGCCAGAGGCTGGGTAAGGAGATGTGAAAAAGTATTTTTTTCATTTTTCGATTGCTGAAGAAAGAAAAATGAAAATAGCAGCCATGTGTCTCACAGGAAGGGCAGAAATATGGTTTGATAGTTACATTATACATAAGCTCAAAGTTACTTGGCCTGAGTTTGTGGCTGATTTACGCCATCAGTTTGCTGAAAAAAATCTTAATAATGTCATAGAGGAATTCAATAAACTGCAACAGAAAAGATTTGTGGAGGATTACCAGGCTAAGTTTAAAGAGCTTAAGCCCTATGTGATGCAACTCAACCCTAGAGTAACTGAAAGCTATTTTGTATCTACCTTTATTAGTGGGCTTAAAGATGAGCTAAAGCATAAAGTAAAGGTGCATGATCCCACAACATTAGCTACTGCACTAAGGCAAGCTTAGTTGTATAAACTAGCTATGGAGGTGGAGAACAGAAAACAAAGATATACTTCTAAGGGAGTGACCCACACATCAATAGTTACATCTAAGAATCTGAACAATACCCTTACTCAGAAAGGAGCCCCAGTACAATCAGCCAACAAACAAGCTCTAATGGAGTACAAAAGAAACCACAATTTATGTTATAATTGTGGAGAAAAATTCATGTCAAGGCACCAATGTAAGGTTAAATAGTTCAACTTGATGGAAGAGGAAGAGGATCTGGGGGAGGATGAAGAAATGACAGATGAACCAAAAGAGAATGTAAAACCAGAAGTTCAGGGGGATGGAAACTTAGAGATCTCAATGAATGCTTTAAGAGGGAACATTGGCTTCAACACTCTAAGAATTTCAAGAATCATTAAAGAAAAATTAATGAGTATATTGATAGATAGTGAGAGCACTCATAGTTTCATAACTCCAGTTTGGGCTAAAGAAGAGAAGGAAGTGGTACAAACTCAATCTTTAGCCATAACTGTAGCCAATGAGAAGAAATTATACAGTTTTGCCAAGAGTAACAAGCTAGAGTAGAAGATGTAAGGGGAACTGTTTGACCATGACTTTAGGGGTTTGAGCATGGGGGAAGTGATATGGTTTTAGGGGTGGATTGGATGAGAAGGTATAGCCCCATCATGATGGACTTTAGGGAAATGACCTTGAGTTTTGAAAAGGAAGAAAAGAAGGTGATGCTCTATGGGGGAGGAAGACAAACCACATTGAGAATGATTTCGGACAAAAAACTGCAGAAACTAAGGGAGAAAGATGGAGAATTACAGGGTGAGTTGTATTTACTCAACACTGAAACAGAAAAGGCAGATATTTCAGAAGAGCTGGAACCAATTTTAGATGAGTAAAATGAAATATTTGGGGAGCCCAAGGGGATGCCACCATAGAGGACACATGACCATGCCATTAATCTTAAGGTAAGGTCACAACCATCAAATCAGAGACCCTACAGGTTTCCCTATTTGTAGAAAGCAGAAATTGAAAAATAGTTTAGTGAGATGTTGGCAGCATCCATCATTCAAACTAGCAAGAGTCCATTTGCAGCTCCTTGATTGCTAGTGAAGAAAAAAGATAGCACATGAAGGATGTGTGTGGACTACATGCAACTAAATGAGATGACCGAAAAGGATAAGTTTCCTATTTTAGTAGTAGAAGATTTACTTGATGAATTAGGGGGAGCTGAGTATATCTCAAAATTATATTTGAGGTTTGGTTATTGGCAAATTAGGGTTAAGAGGAAAGACATTACTAAGACTGCATTTAGAACCCACCATGGCCACTTTGAATTTAAGGTTATGCCTTTTGGGCTCACCAATGCTCCAGCTACTTTTCAGTCTTTGATGAATGAAGTGTTTGGTCCCTACCTAAGAAAATTTGTGCTGGTGTTTTTTGACGATATTTTAGATTACAGCTCCAGTCTGAGGTTACATGTGGAACATCTAAAGCAGGTTATGAGTATTCTGAAAGAGCACAAGTTGTTTGCCAAGAAAAGTAAGTGTTTCTTTAGGCAAAGGCAAGTGGAAGACTTGGGTCACATCATATCACCAAGTGATGTATTCACTGACCCTTCAGAGATTGAAGCAATGAAGAATTGGCATATACCTCAGAATCTTAAGTCCTTAAGAAATTTTTTAGGGTTAACTGGCTATTACAGGAAGTTTATAAAGGGGTATGGGGAAATCAGTAAGCCCCTGACTGAAATGTTGAAGAAAGAAGGCTTTAAGTGGTCTGAGGAATCATTTGAAGCTTTTCAGCAACTTAAGGAAGCTATGTGCAGGTCTCCAGTGTTAGCATTACCAGATTTCAGTCAAACATTCTATTTAGAGACAGATGTCAGTGTTAAGGGAGCTGGAGCTATCCTAAGTCAACAAGGACGACCTATTGCTTATCTTAAAAGTCCTAAACAAATTGATTTGTCAATTTATGAGAAAGAGTATATAGTTATTTTGATGGCAGTAAAAAAATGGAGACATTACTTAGAGAAAAATCAGTTTGTAATTAAAACTGATCATGAGTCCCTGAAATATCTTTTAGACCAAAAGATCGCTACTACAGTTCAGAAGAAAGGGTTGACAAAGTTGTTAGGGTTGAACTACACCATTCATTACAGCAAAGGAAAGTTAAATGTGGTGGTTGATGCTCTTTCGTGGCAACATAAAGCTGAGTCAGAGTTAATGCAGATGCAGGCAACATTCATTATACCTAGTTGGGTGCAAGAAATTGAGGGTAGCTATCTGCAAGATTCTAAAGCTCAAGAAATGATTACAGCTCTGGTCATAGATCAACAAGAGCAAGAAGGATGGACATTCAAAAGGGGATTTTCAGGTATAAGAAGAGAGTTTATGTAGGGAATAATGGTAATCTCAGGAGGCAATTGATACAAACTCTCCATGACTTTCCTCAAGGAGGTCATTCAGGGATGCAAGCTGCATATCATAGAATCAAGCTCTACTTCTACTGGAAAGGCTTAAAATCTATAGTCAGGAAATACATCAAGCTTTGTGATGTTTGTCAGAGGACAAAAAAAGGGAACATGTGGCAACCCAGGAATACTACAACCTCTCCCAATTCCCAAGCAGGCTTAGGAATTTATAACTATGAATTTTGTGGAATGGTTACCAATTTCAGGAAAGTTCAACTACATTCTGGTTATTGTGGATAAGTATACTAAAAATGGACACTTCCTAGCTATTTCCCACTCATATACATCCATGGATATAGCGAAAATATACATAGACCAAGTCTACAAGCTACATGGGCAATCAAAGTTGGCTTTATCAGATAGGGACAAGATCTTTACTATTGTTTTCTGGAAGGAATTACTAAAGCAGACTGGTACGTCACAATTACTTATACTAATAGTGTTACACAAAAAATTTGTCACAAAATTTTAATATTTGTGACAAAGTTGTTCGTAGTCACTATCAATTTGTCACTAAAAACCTATATTGTTGTAGTGATTGCAACTATTTAACATCATAAAATTATAAATGTTTACAATTAAATTTGAACAAAAACTTGAACAACTCAATTCGACACGAAAAAATTTCAAATAAAATTTAATTATAAAATAGATCTAGTCAACTCGACTAACTTGAAATTTATTGACTTGACTCGATCGAATGCTCACCCCTATTTTTAAACCTTTTTATATATAATTTTACTAAAAAAACACACGTGTGCGAGCGTGTAAAATCATACAGGCTTGCGCACACGGCGCGCACAACGATTTTCTCTATCGTCTCCCTCGCTCGAAAGTTGAAAGCCTCTGAAGCATAACGAATCCACATTTCTCCCCCTCTGTTTTAGTGTCTACGTTTTTCCCATTTTCATTTTCATTTTTCTTCTGGGGTTTCTTTGATTCTTTCTCTTTAATCGACCCCTTCCGTTTCCTTCTTCAGCAGTTGATCTTGTTTTCCGTCAAGAAAGAAATCCTTTTCGTCTTGAATTAAAGAAGGAATCCCCTAAATTCTAAAAAGCATTTCTTCTTTTCCCTAGCCTTGATTCAGGGTTTCACCTTTCTGTTTTTGCTTGTTAAGGGGTTTATTCTTCCATAAAAGTTACCTTATTTCTTCTCTCTTTAAAGCATGATTTCTAATCAACTTTCCCATCAAAATGCCATTAATGTTAGCCTCGAGAAAACCCCATTTCTCCATGTTCACCTAAAATCGCTTATCTCTATCAGTATCAAATTCAGTTTCTTTCGGGCATTTTAACAAACACTTGAGCTACACTTTTAGAGAGGATATATTTTTTTCTATGTTCTTTCTTCTTTTTTAACTTTGTGTTTCGAAACCATGGGTTGTGTTCTGGGAAAGTGTTGTAACAGACATCCGTTGACATCGGACGAGGATTCAGGCCACCATAGAGGAATAAGGCCTTATAAGAGCAAACACAGCTTTACCAGAAGTTCATTGGAGCTGGTTCATGTTCCATCTCACAACTTCACTTTGCAGTACTCGAGCTTGATACAACATGGTTATTACCCAGACGCAGTTGAGAGGGAAAACCAAGATAGTTTCTGTATCAAAACACAAATCCAAGGTAACCCAAATGTTCATTTCTTCGGTGTATTTGATGGGCATGGTCAATACGGTGCTGAATGTTCAAATTTTGTTAAGGATAGACTTATAGAAAAATTATCTAGTGACCCCGCATTGTTGGATGATCCATTCAAAGCTTATAATTCAGCATTTTTAGCTACGAATTATGAGCTACATGATAGTGAGATTGATGATGCTTTGAGTGGTACCACGGCGATAACTGTTCTCGTTGTTGGGGATACTCTTTATGTTGCTAATGTGGGTGATTCGAGGGCTGTGATTGCTGTTAAAGATGGGGACCGAATCGTGTCCGAGGATTTATCTCTGGATCAAACACCATTTAGGAAAGATGAATATGATCGGGTGAAGCTTTATGGAGCCAGGGTTTTGAATATTGAACAAGTGGAAGGCCTTAAAGATCCAAATATACAGAATTGGGGTGATGAAGAAAGTAATGGTGGCGATCCTCCAAGGTTGTGGGTTCCGAATGGAATGTATCCTGGGACTGCATTTACAAGGAGTGTAGGAGATAGCACGGCGGAGAAGATTGGTGTAACTGCAGTTCCCGAGATTTCGGTTGTTCGGCTCACACCTAGTCATTTGTTCTTTGTTGTTGCAAGTGATGGAGTTTTCGAGTTTCTCTCTAGCCAAACTGTTGTCAACATGGTATGATACAACTCCTTGGAATGTATTAACTCTTTTCCCATTTGCTTACAATGTTACGGTATATCCATCGATAGATCATTCATCTGTTGACATTCAAATGCATGCTGATATGAGATTTATTTGCTTTTGAGTCGCAGTCCACTGCATAAGTGTCGTATACATTAGATTTTAATGCATGTTTATTGTTTGTAAAACAATGTTTATTGCTAAAGTGGCTTTTCTCAGATGTAGCAAATAATCTATCATTCCTGCTGGTTACCAAAGATGTTTGTCATACTTTGCACTCCCACGTCCCACCTCACCTGATTATTTGAGAAATATATTTGAGAATTTTATAATGATTTTTTTTTCAATTTTAAAAACTTAAAATTTCCAAAAACATAAAAAAAATCATAAAATTCTCAATTATATTTTTATAAATACAGATTATTTTAAAAATGTTCATATTTTCTAATAAAATTTTAGTTTTTTTAGTTTTATTCTTTTTGCCATGTTGCCACTTTCTGGTGGTGCCATTTGGCAGTTTTTGATGTTGCCATGTCATTTTGAAGGATGGAAAAATCGGGTGGGGTAGGAGTGGTAACAATGGAAAACATTAGGTACCTGGAATATGTAAAAAATAGGTTAGGTAACTAAAGTTGAAAATGGTTATACTTCAGTGGTTTTTTTTAATAATAAAGCCTTAACAAATTTATAATTTTCTTAATATAGGCAGCAGAATACAAAGATCCCGGGGATGCTTGTGCTGCAATTGCTGGAGAATCTCATAAACTATGGTTGGAGCGTGAAAATCGAACTGATGATATTACAATCATCATTGTACAGATCAAAGGCTTGTCTAATGTATGAACTATGTAAATCTTTCTCTGGCTAATCACGTTCTCAATATTTAAAACTACAATTTTTGCATTATGGAATTGTCTCTTGATGCTGTGTTCTTTCTTAGAAGTGAGTAAAGATATTTTAGAATTACACAATAGAATTTTTGACTTTGCATTCGATTCGAAGCAACTTGTCCAATTAGCTTGGTTGAATTACTACCATGAGCCATTAATCTATCTTGATTTAGAAGGGAAAAGAAGTTTGAATTTAATTGCTTATTCTGCCTTTGATATAACTCGTACATATGTACTTATTGTCCTAATAGAAAGTTTTAGGGAAGTTCTACTTTGAAGAACCTTTGTGGTCATAGTAAAGATTCTGTGTAATCTCATGATGCTTGCAGTTTGTGTGTTGTTTGTTAATTACCCTTAATTGCATTGCGATTAACTAGTCTTCTTTGCAATCCTGCAGTCAGGTGATAGTGCCACATATGGCGAAGTAGATTACAGGCCCAGGTCAGTCGAGGGAAATCTTGATGTTTCCGGTGTCTCTGAATCAGAAACCCACGGTTCAGTCCAACATGGCGATTTGATTAATCGAAGTTCTGCATTTGTTGTCCCATCCCCGATGCATCAAATGCCTTTGGAATTGGTTGGTCACTTGAGCTGTAGTTTTGAGTACTTTCCGAGTTTATATACATTATTTGAGCCATCAGATTAGTTGATTTGCACTAAACTGCCTCATGCATTGTTTCTCTGCTTTGCTTCCCGTCTTATTTTCTTTGCTCCATATGCATAGCCATTGGATGAATCAGGGTATCAACATCTCTGTTGCTTGCATCAATGGATAAACTCTTTGATTGAAGCTTTTCCATATGATTGAAGCTTTTCCTTTTATTTTCCTGATATGTGGAGAAAGGATACTTTGATTCTGAATCATTACAAGTAAAACAAAATGCATCAATGGATCTTCAATACCGATGTCTTCATCATTTTAGTATGCACACATGTAGGTTTGCAGCGAGAACTGTTTTTTATAATCACTTCTCTTCGAATGCAGATGCATACTTCGTATAGTTGTCCAAATCTGAAGTGATAGTTTTGTTTTGGGTGGTATCAGGATGTAGGTTAGCCTTAGGAGCAAAAGGGAAGCTGTTTTTGGGCATACAAGATTCGATTCTCATTGTGAATGATTTCAAGGCCTGAAGGACATCTTGCTCACGAGGCTTTGTAAACACCAGGTAAAGTACTTGACTACTTGAGCTCTGATCTTACACCATATCAGATTCAGAGAAATCCCATTAGCAAGTTCAAAGTTGATTATCGATGGCACGGGGTTCCACTGATTAGGATCTCTTGTTCTTTCTTACAACGAGGAGGCTACCTTCATATTGTTAGCTCCCCAAATTTCATGAACGACTTCAATGTTAAAAAATCTCGATTTGAGGTTGAATCGGCTACCGGTGTTTATTATTTTCTTTTGTTTTTTCAATTTTAATAAGAATTTTTACTTTTGTGGCACGCGTTTTCTCTATTTCTGTGATATGCTTTTGGTTTTTGTGGTTTGTTTTATCTGTTGTTTGGCACGATTTTAACATACCTTGACGGTCGTTTGATGCTCACATAGAGTTCCTCACGGCGCTAGTTTTCTAATTTTATTATGTCGGTGGTCGTAGAAAAGATTGATCCCCACTCGTTTGATGGTTTGTTAGCCGATGTAATCAAAATTGTGTATCGAAGCAATATGTCTGATAGTTTGGTTCGCGTACCACTCCTTTTTCATCCTGTAAAGTGTCGTATTTGGCTAGAGACAAGGAGATTCGTAAAGGTTTCTGGGTTTTGATGGTATGTTGATCTCAAGTGTTTATTTTTCTTTGCACATTTGTATGAAATTTTTTAGTAAACTAGTCTTTTTTTTCTTTTTTTAGATGAATAATAAATTATTACCATGTGTCTCATTAAAGACCTCCCTACAACTAATTGAAGAAAAAATAATACACATGATAATAATTAAATAATCAACTTAGAAGGATAAATCCGTCAAAACAAATAACACAAAAAAAAAATCGAAATCAGACTGTAACCTAAACAACTAAACAGTTATATCCTCCTACAGCAAGGACTCAAACCCAGGTGGGCCAACTCGAAATGAACAACGGCAAAGCTATCGGACTTGGCTAAGGCATCAACCACCTTATCATCATCTCGGCGAATATGTCCAAACTTACACACCAGTCTCTCTAACCTAACTCATCCAAATGTAACAAAAGAAGAAGACTTTTTATTTTTTTATTTTTAATGCATTATATTTATAATATCTTTTATGGTGTCTAATAAAATCTAGATGTTGTTATTAAAAAAAATTATATTCACATATATTGTTTAATAGTAATTAATTGTAGAAACTACATTGAAAAGTAATTGTTAAAGTTAATGAACTTATCTAACCTCAATTAATTATATTAAAAAAGGCCAAAAAGTGGCCTAAAAAGTATTTAATATTATAATTAAACTTCTTATTATTAAATATAAATGAAGCACAATAGATTAATTATTGGTAGCTTAAAAATGAAAAGGTCAAAAAAGTAATGTGATTTTTTTAGTATATTACAAATATTTGATTTGTTGATTGACTAATTTCAATCAGCTATTATAAAGGTTCGTTATGAGACAATCGTTTTATATCGATTATTCTATTTACAAAATCATAA
Organism: Hibiscus tridactylites; assembly: GCA_958450335.1. Classification (NCBI taxonomy): domain Eukaryota; kingdom Viridiplantae; phylum Streptophyta; class Magnoliopsida; order Malvales; family Malvaceae; genus Hibiscus; species Hibiscus tridactylites. The sequence goes on along the minus strand of OY288265.1, from coordinate 21,361,944 downwards.
TTCAAACTCTGAAATTTATTTAAATGATTTAACATCTCATCTCACTAGACAGGATTGAGATAGTTTTAAATAAAAATTTTAAATTAATTTGTCATTAATGCTTCGAACCACCCCCTAAGTTTTGATTAATAGAAAAAGGAGGAATAAAAAATTATGAGTTTATTTATTTATTTATAGTTTAAAAATTCAGGTATCATTGTCAGAGTAATGATTAATTTATTCTTTACTAGTTTTTATACAAAGAAATAAATAATTAATCACGAAATATACTCCATCCTCATAGATATTATTATTATGAAATACGGGAATCCTTACTTTTTATAAAGAAAAATTATTATTATGAAATAAGAATTATAAGATGTGAAATAAAAAATGTAATATGTCTATTATCACATTAGAAAACTTATTTATTATAATTTTATCCGGTAATTTGGTTATTAATATGCTTTTTATCTTTCAAAAATTTCACCTAACTTTTTAGTGTTAGAATTTGAAGCCAACCAATAGAACCTAAAATAAATAAATAAATACATATCTTTAAGTATTTTTTTAAAATACTATTCTTTTTATTTAAAAAACAAAATTCCAAACCCTTGCCTAATTTTTAACTCAACCATGGTTCTAAAAACATCTTTAATCCATACTAGTAATAAATACTTCATTGAGCTAGTATTTATATAAAAAATACTAAAAAAAATTATTTGTTTTATGTAAATATTTAAAAAATTTAACTCATAATATTTATTTATTTTATCAATTTATCCTTTATTTTTCCGCTAAACTTTGTTCTTAATACTTCAATTTAACGGAAACTGAAATGAAGATTAGATGGTTAAGTTTTTTAAGAATTCAATATAATAAAACGTTTAACAATCTACAAATATTTCATTACCGATACAGTACTATTCTGTTGACATGAATGTCTATACGATCTTACACTCTTTTTATAAAATTATTTACTATAACACGATATAGTACTAGATCGATAATATAATATATATGGATTGTCATGTAAATTATCACATAAACACTATGAAAATTTAACGACTAAATTATCATTTTCATTAAAATCGGAGTAATTTCATGAGACCAAATTGAATTAAAAACGGATTAAAATGATAAAAATATAAATATTGAGAACTAAATGTATCATTTCCCCAAAAAATAAATCTTACAAAATTATGTAATAATGATTTCTATTATATATTCTATAAAGCGAAAAATATTTTTCTTAGAGATGACTGAAACGTTCAATGCACAAAAAATAATTAAAAAACAAAGAAAATGGTCGCTTATATAAATATACACACATTTTCTTCATTTTGCACCGATGCTATGAGATAGGCGAATTTTCTCAATCAAATAAGCTTTGAATCGGGTATGTTTTCCGATCATTAATCTAATAAAGCGATTTCTCTGTTACCTATTCAGTAACTCAAATTATAATTATTTTGTAATTTTCATTGTTCTATTGTTTTAGATTCTAATTTTGTATACTGATAGATTGAATTCAAGTCTTGCGGTTTTACTCGCCGGATATGTTGTTAATACCTCGATTAATTAATTTTTGAATCTGAGCTGTTTTGTTTTCATTGATTTTTTTCTCTTTTTGTTGCAGAATTTTGATTATTGTTATTGTCAATTTTGATCGTCGTGGTTAAAAGGTACGATTTCTGTTTTTGAATATATAATATGAAATTATCAGTGTTTTTAGTTTGCTAGTGAATGATCTAATGAGCTTATTATGTAATCCTTTCAAATTTGGAAGTTGGAATTCGGATTCTGTGTTGTGTTTTTAATTAAGTTTGGCGAATGGGTAATTGGATAGTTTAGCTTTTGCATTGAGGATTGATAGATAGTTTGATTTTGTTGTTTGTTCTTGATGCAGCTTAAAAATGGCATCAGTGGTTCTTAAAGGTAGTAGCCATGCATCTCCATTGATGTCGATTCAAGAAAAAGGTAGCCGGAATAAGCGGAAATTCCAGCCTGATCCGCCGTTAGGTGATCAGAATAAGATTATAACCTCGCCTCAAAACGGTTGCCCAAGTTATGAGTTTTGTGCTGAGAAGTTCGAAATCACACCAGTCCATCATCAAGCTAGCGTGTGCAACTTGTGTGGTGTTAGCCAAGATCAATCTGACGGATTAAAACTCGACCTGAGATTGTCTGGCACATTGGGTTCTTCTGAGGTTGGACCGAGTCGGCCTAAAGAGGAACTTGAGGCAGATGAATTCCAAGATGCTGATTGGAGTGATCTCACAGAATCTCAGCTAGAAGAACTTGTTTTAAGCAATTTGGATGCAATATTCAAGAGTGCAATAAAGAAAATCGTTGCTTTTGGTTACACAGAAGAAATTGCTACCAAGGCAGTTTTGAGATCAGGCCTTTGTTATGGTTGTAAAGACATCGTCTCTAATATAGTGGACAATACCTTAGCATTTCTTAAAAGTGGCCAAGATTATCATACTAAAAGAGATCCCTGTTTCGAGGATCTGCAGCAGTTGGAGAAGTATATATTAACAGAACTGGTTTGTGTTCTTCGAGAAGTTCGGCCTTTCTTCAGCACTGGGGATGCTATGTGGTGCTTATTGATTTGTGATATGAATGTGTCACATGCTTGTGCTATAGATGGTGATCCTTTGAATGGTTTTGTTGGGGATGGAGTTTCCAATGGATTTTCTTTTTCTTCTAACCAGCCCCAGTTGAAGCCCAAAGCCAGAACCTCTGAATTGAATCTTCCAATTCCGTGTAGACCAGTTCCATCCTTTCCTTGTTCTCATAGTTCTCCACATGAGGTGCCGTCTATCGGAACTAACAACACTGCAAAATTGAAGAATTCCGTTGATCCGATTGGTGTAGTCTCAGAGAAAGAGGGAATGAACTCCTTTGCTGATGGCACAGATAAAACTTTCAGAGCGGCAGGAACATCTCAGTTTTCGACAATGGAAGAAAAGGTCGTGGGTAGTAGAAAGACTCACTCTACCAAGAGAGAATATCTTCTCCGGCAGAAATCGCTTCATCTGGATAAAAACTACAAGACATATGGATCTAAAGGGTCATCGAGAACTAAACTGAGCAGTTTGGGAGGTTTAATCTTGGACAAGAAACTAAAATCTGTCTCTGACCCTGCTGCTGTTAATGTAAAAAGTTCATCTTTGAAAACTAAGGGAATGGGAGCCGATGTCCCTCAAGATAATGGGAATCATCTTTCGGTTAGTTCAGGACCGTCTTCTTCTGCAACATTTTGCTTAGATGATGATAATAATATTTCTACAGTGCTTAAGACCAATATAGCAACTATTTCTTCCCCGGTAAACATGTCACCTGAATTACCACCTATGAATAACCCACCTGCATTATCAACTGCTGATACCGAGCTTTCCCTTTCATTGCCTACCAAAAGCAATCCAATTGTAGTGCCTCCTGTTTCTTGTTCTGAGACTGCTAATCCGAGCTATGCTGGGATGCCATTCAGTAATTCCTTGGGGCATTGGTTCCCTCAGGATAAGAAGGATGAGATGATACTGAAGCTGGTACCGCGGGTGCGAGAACTGCAAAATCAGCTCCAGGAATGGACAGAGTGGACTAATCAAAAGGTTATGCAAGCTGCTCGTCGATTAAGTAAGGACAAAGCTGAACTTAAGACTTTGAGGCAAGAGAAAGAAGAAGTTGAAAGGCTTAAGAAAGAGAAGCTGAGTTTGGAAGAAAACACTAGGAAGAAGCTCGTCGAGATGGATGTTGCTTTGTCCAAGGCTAGCGGGCAGGTAGAACGTGCTAATGCTACTGTCCGCAGGCTTGAGGTGGAAAATGTGGCACTACGGCAGGAAATGGAGGCTGCAAAATTACGAGCAGCAGAGTCGGCAGCTAGCTGTCAAGAGGTATCAAAGAGGGAAAAGAAAACTCTGATGAAAGTCCAGTCCTGGGAAAAGCAAAAAACCTTGTTCCAGGAAGAGCTCATGACCGAAAAATGTAAGGTCACCCAACATCTGCAGGAATTACAGCTGGCTAAGGTTATCCAAGAACAGCTTGAGGTATGTCTTAAAAAATGTTTAATTTGCAAGAATTTGTTTTTCTTTTGCCTTTTCCCAGTTTTCTCCTTATAGAAAACAGTAGTAATCCTTGATATATTTGATAAACTTTTACCAGTTCTGTAAAACTGACTTGGAGAGGAAGGCGTCTATTGCATGATGGATACTGATATTTTGACGTGTGACGTTTTTTGAATGGTTAAAAGAAGTTTGCAAACAACTCAAAGCAGAAATGTTGATCTAAAATCTTTTATATGGAAGTCTCCAGGTGTTGTGTTTCGTGTAGTCTTTTTGACATTTACATCATATAAGCACATCAAAGACAATTGGTATGCTCTTCTGATATGGCCAATGGATATGGTAAACACATGTAAATGGTGCTTGTAATGGGCATAAGATTTTTTGCTAGAAAAAAGGTATTGCAAATGCGGGATAATGGAGTCCGGTTATTTTCAGATTGTCTGTTGTATAACATACTAGGAAAGTATCAATTGCCGAAATTTCTCCAGATTTGTGTCAATTCTTTGCTTAATTTCTTTTCTTTCTGATTTTAGTTTGCATAATTTATCTAAATTTTAATGCCAAAATCGATCAGAAACTAATATTTGCTATACCCTTTCTCCCATCTAATATTAGGTCTTAATGTTTGGTTGTTGGAGTTCTCCTCTAGCATATTCATTTTTTTGGATAACTGCGTATTCATTTCACCTTATGCTTTTGCTCACAGTTTTTCTAGTTTTTCCGATAATATATGTGTTTCGGACTGATTGTGTAAAACGATATCAAGCGACCACTCATATCAATTATTTTAGGTATGCTACTAGTTCGGTAAAAACGGTCGAATTGTAATTGTTGCATATCCTATGATGATTTTGTTCTCATTGAAAACCATAAAACCATGGCAGGTTAAATGGCAACAGGAACAAAAGGCAATGGAAGAAGTGCTTACTCAGGCTAGTTCGATAAGAAAGGAACGAGAACAAATTGAGGCGGCAGCAAAACTAAAAGAGGACATGATTAAGTCAAAAGCGGAAACGAGTTTGCAAAAATACAAAGAGGATATTCAGCAACTTGAACAAGAAATCTCTCGATTGAGACTGAAGACGGACTCCTCAAAAATTGCAGCACTTCGAAGGGGCATTGATGGAAGCTACATTGGAAGATTCACGGATAGCAAATATAGCACGATTCAGACGGAATCTCGAACACCTTTTATCTCAGAAGTGGTGACGGATCTCCAGGACAACTCTGGGAAAGGAGGCGTGAAACGTGAACGTGAGTGCGTGATGTGCTTGTCAGAGGAGATGTCTGTGATTTTCATCCCCTGCGCGCATCAGATAGTTAGCACCATGTGCAATGAGCTCCATGAGAAGCAAGGGATGAAGGACTGTCCTTCTTGTCGGAGTCTAATCCAGCGCCGTATTCCCGTCCGGTATGCTCGGTCTTAATTCTAATATTCGAAGTGAGTTGAGTGAGTGTTCTGAATAATGTTTGTGGAAACTCTTTGAATTGAATAATGCAATTTGGGTTGCACTTTTTTTAGAGCTGAGAACAGTTAAGAAGTTGCATTTACAGTTCAAGATGATATGCTTCATTTCATGTTCATCCTTAGTTTAAAGTGATGATATAAGGCTTAGGGTGCGTTCAACAATGTTTCTCCAACGGGCGTTAGAGCGCCAAGCGGAGAAACAATTCCGAATAGGGACAAAGAGCACGCTGAGAACGTTCCGCCACAGTTGAAAAATTCAATTTTTCTGAAAAAACGAGCGTTTCAAAATCCCTGCTGAACTGAGCCTTAGTTAGCTCAATGTACTATTTAAAAATACCAATATTTTTTTACCATTTGATAACGCACACACCTTGTAGACAAACTGTTTGAATTCGGATCTCCTAAGATAACAACATTCTCCTTTTCATTGAGATCATTTGAAGATTTTATTTTCTTTTACAAGTTAGAGATGGTGGTGTATTCCACATTTTCTTCTGTTCATCATAGCTTCCTAATACAGCAGATTGTTTTTCATCATCCAATCTATCTGCAAATTGTTCATAATATGCCATTGGATCGATGTTTTTCAATATCTGAACTAATTTCCCTTGCCTTTCATCGATCAGAATCTGCCCATCGGTGGATTCGACGCCTTCAGCAACGACTCTGATGGGCATTTCTTGCATGGCGGGTTTCAATTTGGGATCATCTCTGCCCATCAATACAGCTCCGAGGATTTCACCAAAGAATATATCCTGTGAAACGAAACAGATTCAGTTGTTTCGATATCTAGTAACAACAATAGCATTCGTTACATCTATGATCACGATAAACACAATAAACCGGAAACTTTACCATATGGCGATATCTGAGGTGAGTTTGCTTCAAAGTGTATAGCGTGGACAATAGGCGCTTCACAAACTGAGATTCGGGAGTTCTCCCCGTCAGCTGCAGCCACTGTAAGGTCTTGGCAAACCGACTGACTTTGCGTTGAGTGCCGAGCGGAATCAACGTGATGTTTAAGCCAGATTCGAAGACGGTTTTAGCAGCGATCGGATCAAGAAACATGTTGAATTCGGCATATTTATTGGAAGGAATTGTGAAGACATTTCCTTTGTCAAGGCTACTTCGGCTGATATGTCCTCCAACAACATACACATTCTGCAATTAGATTTGGACAAAAAAACCACTTGTTGATTCTTCTTTTTTTTTCGACATGGGCACGAGGATATGATCCATAAAGACTCTCCAAATATACGAAAATATTGACACATACTCGTGTTCGACACTCACAACTGAATCCAAAATTCAAGTACCTGTATGAGTGAAGCTGTATCTGTTTGAGTTATAATCTTGGCTAAACTTGTCAAAGGTCCATTTGTCAATATAGTAATTTTAGATCCAGGATCCATAGTTTTCAATATTGAATTCCAAACTTCCAATGCCAACGGTTGTCTCATTTCTGGGTGATCTGTATCTCTTGGTGCTCCAAATTTTACAGAGTTTTCTGCTGTATACCTGCAATAAATCGTTTCATCCGATGGACCGACTCAAGTACACCAAATTCGTATTTGAATACCTTCTGGGACTTCGTGGTAAGTCCCGGGCCAGCCCATAGAGGGTATCCGAATCCAGATATCCACCACTCCCATGTGGGATAGCCTTAGCATATTTACAGTCACCAACAGGACCGAAAACATGGTCAGATTGGTTCGTTGCGAATACATCTCCGAGACCGACCGGAATGTCATCACGGCCCATCATGTGCAGTAAATTGTAGACGATGTCGATCGTTGCGGCATTGGCCCAACCTGTTGGACTCACTAATATTGCCTGGACAAATAAAAATGTAATCGTATAACATTCATTACATTTACAACGTTGTTTAAATAACGAACCGCAAACATGATGTTACGGCCTTCTTTTATTGCATATGATCTCAATAACATCTGCTAGGTCCGCAGACATGACGCGGGAACAACTAACCTTAAGGTCGATCATTTCGACGGGCACCTTGAGGAGATAGAACAAGGCCATGAAATCTCCGGCACTCATATCCATATCGAAGACGACCGGTTTCCCCAATGTTGTGTTTCTAAAATCTGGTTTGTAGATAACTTGTCTGAAATGAGGAAACTCTGTTGTGAGATTGAAGATTGCTGTGTTTTCGGGTCGATTTAAGACCTGCATTCAGTCCATATCAACAGTAAGTTTTCAGACAAAAGTGGAGAAAAAGAAAATTTGATTTGAAGAAGTTACATCCAAAAAGTTGAGGAAAAATTGTCTGTTGAGGTTGCTGGTAATGTTTTGATTAGATTTTGCCTTTGTTGCAACAAGAACAGGAACTGCATCTGGACCAGTTCGCTCCTCTGTGTACCCATCCTGTTTCATTATATGCAGACTTTAGTTGGAATATGTTTAATTTATATACATTCATATATATTAATTTCAAGAAAAATGAAGAATCCGGACACGCTTTTACCTTGCATTTCCCTTTTCCATTATCTACAAAGCAAAGAGGATCTCGGAGTCCGATTTGAACATGACCGCTATGCACTCCACCTTTATTCAATTTGAACTTGGGAGCTTCAACTCCATCAAAGAATGGATTCGAACCATCCGATATTCCGTAAGGCTCGTTCGAAGTAACCACACTTATGTTCATGTATTCCATTTCTGCAAATTCATTCTCCCCATTATTCTTCTCCGAATTACGCATCATCGACGCCGCAACACCCGACATGAACGAATCCCACATGAAGTAGCTCTGCGGATCGTCAAAATTTTAATATAAACACGACTTTATCCCGGAAATAAGTGAAGAGATTCGAGCCTAAACTTGCTACTCGTCACCTCTTACAGGCGGTTGTACGAACCAATCGAGTTAAACTTTTGGTTTGTTTAGGTATTATGATGTTGGTGTCACGGCCGGTTATCCCGAGCTGCATTACACCAACATCATTGAACACAAGTCGATATTGTTTTCTCTGGACACTGTTACTCAAAGGCTTTGTCATCCGAATGTGTGCCTCTCCAAGTAAAGTTTGAACCCCAAGAATTTTTAAGTTCGAACTTGGGAGGTACACATTTAGATAACAAAGCCTTGAGGGTCCGGTAGGTATCCAAAGAAGATAATAACGACTTGTGCGTTGACAGATCATGACGGTAGCTAGTGGAAACCCGACATCGGAAATTACCGTATAGAAGTAGTCATCGAACCAAGTATCGCGAGCCATTTTCAACGATTGAAAGCAATATTGTGCTTCATAAGTCCGTTGGCTCTCCTCAAACGCCTTGAAAAACTCCTCGGTTATGGGGATGGTGTTTGTTGCATCCAAAGGAACAAGGGTGACTGGAATACCTGAATGAAACACCTACAAATAGCAATCCAGGCGAAATTCAGGTTTCGGTATCATACTACGGTGAAGAGGCCTAACTTGAATATAAACTCCGAGGCAATTCGGGATTTAAACGGTACCTGATATGCCGCAAACGGATCTCCGAAGATATTGAACTCGGCATAAGGATTAGTGTTGTAATCGGTGAAAAGATTTCCGCGGTCGCCGCACTGGCGAGGCTGGCAAGGCAAGGTACCATTTTTGGGGCAACACCCTGTAGGATTCTTGGACCTCACTCCACCACCCATCACATATATGTGCTCGATATTTCGCTTTAGATGCGGGTTACTCATGAGAAAAACGGCGAAATTCGTGTGTACTCCGATCAAGAATACGGTAATCGGACCCGCCGATGTTTTTTCAATCATCACTTGTTGAGCAGTTGGTTGTTGAAGAGGAGAATACTTCCTGCTCCCCTAATTCCATGAATGAAATGAAACCATAAGCTCTAAATATTTTAAAATGAACATGTCCTATACTTGTAGCCGAATATGTATCCAAATGACCGACGGAGACGAGTAATTCAAAAGCAATAAATCAAGGGTCGGAGTTCGGTACCTGCGGAAGGAATGCTTTCCGAAGGCCATAGTTAGTGTCTACATCTAATCGTCCACCGAGGCCTATCGGGATTGCTTGCCTATATCTACAACCTCCGGCCGTTGTCATCCCCTGTTCGATTATCGGAAGATATCCACCAACATTCGGTAATATGGTACCATCTTCAAGGATACCGCCCTCTCCTCCGACACCAACGGCTATGTCGTCACGGCCCATCATGTAAAGGATGTCATAAACTTGATTCACTGCATTCCCGGCATCGATCCATCCATTGACGTTTATAGTGATTGCCTGCGTCAGAATCATAACTACGAGATATTACAATTTATTGTCACAGCAATAAGTGTAACATCGCCAATAACACGACCATGACCACAATTTAAATCCTACTCTATCGATCTTGAACCGAAAGTACAATGATTTTACATCAAAGGAAACATAAAAAAATGCAGAAAAAGAGTTCACCTCCAATTCGAATTCCGATCTGTTAAGCTTCAAGAGGTACAAAAGAGCGAAGATATCATCGGTATCAACATCGGTATCCAACAGAATCCGACGACGTGTGGCCGGAACAGAGTAAAGCTTTGCTCCGAAAACATCAACGATCAGAACTATTATAATTATCCAAAAACTTCTGAGACAAAACATTCTTCCACAACTGAAAAAACTGTCGAAGCATGTACAGTTTCAGACAAAGGAGCTGAAGTTGTGTCTTTACTAACAGTGCTGGATCAGATTCTTACAACTTTTATGTAAGAGAAAGGCCAAAGATATATAAATCAAATGTACAGTGAGTTAAGTTAGGAGCGAGCAAAATTCAATTCGAAATAAAAAAATTAAAAAATTTCGAATCGATTTCACGTTCGTCATGTCACCTATGGTTACCATCGTAGACTACTAATAAACGTACAGCAAGTGTTTTGGATTTTATACATTAAATAGCTTAGAAAAATAATTGTACAATAAATGCTATGGATTTTATACAGCAAATGTCTTACCATTAAATACCAGGACAAATAAATGTACAATCCAGTGGTTGGTAAGAAGAAATCCAAGTCACCAAATGGGTCGTAGAGTTTCAACTCCATTCCAACGAGGGGTGTGAATGAGCTTGATCGAGCCCGATTAGTGTTGAGCTCGACTTGCTCGTTAAAAACTCGAGTCGAGCTTGAGTTAGAGTCTAATCAAGTCGAGTATTGACCGAGCTTTATTCAAGTCGAACTCGAGTAGCTCGCGATTTTTCTCGTTTCATTTACAACTCTAATAATAATAAGGGTAAATTACATCAATGGTCACTGAATTTTTAGGGTGCTTTCATTTTGGTCACCGAACTTTTAAAATTTTCATTGGGTCACCCAATTTTTATTTCACTTTCATTTTGGACCCTTCCGTTAGAAAATGCTAACGTGGCCCCGTTAGTTTTCCTTTTCCTCAAGGGTAAACTACATAAATGGTCACCGAACTTTTAAGGTACTTTCATTTTGGTCACCGAAATTTTAAAACTTTCATTGGGGTCACCCAACTTTTGTTTTGCTTTAAAGCCCCGTTGGTTTAAGAAAAAGCTCTTTCAATGTATAAAAAACAAAAGTAAGAAGTAGATTTTACCTTATGATTATCGATGACGATTGATGTATTTACCGGCATAAAATATTTTTATATATCGTGTTTTTAAATATTGTATGTAATATAAAACCATTATTTTGATCTATAGATCACATTGTATGCAACCTCATCTTCAAGCTACTTAAAGGTTAATAAGTACAAGGGAGAAAAAAACATTGAGGTTAATTATTGACCAAGAGTTTAGTTTACTTTTGAAAGTTGTATTTAAAAATTGTTCCACAAATTTCTCAGAATATGCAAGCAGATTTGATGCACCCTATGTTTAAGTTCAAACATTAATTTACTTTGTCATTAGAGACGGAGCTAGGATCTAACATTAGGAGGGGCAAGAGTCTATTAAACCTTTAAATATAAAAATCGTGAGGGACAAAAATCTTATTTTATTAGTATTGAAACTAATAAAGACCTAAAATACTATTATACTTAAAATCGGGAGAGGCAGGCATCCCATACATCCCTCCGTCCTTGTTTGCCATCATGGTCGATGTTGTTTTAATATATACCTTTGTGTTTGGTCGCAGCTTGTACTTAGTCGTTGATTTTCTATTTTTACTCTACTTTTCATCGCAACTTGTACCTTTTCTTTATTCTTTTTTTTAAGTTCTATTATTTTTTTTTTAAATTTTGACCGACGTGTTTCAACATCTATGCTCGTCTATTTTCCTTATAAGCCAACACTAAAAATGAATTCATGACGAATTCATTAAATAATGGAGCTAAATAGAAGTAGTAGAAAAGAGAATGGAGAAATGATGCAGTAAAACGATGGAAGGAGGGGGTAGGGAATGTGTGACCCCAAAAAAAATTTAAAAGTTCGGTGATCAAAATAAAAGCACTCTAAAAGTTCGATGACCATTTATGTAGTTTATCCTTGAGGAAAAGAAAAACTAACGGGCAAGTCAGCATTTTCTAGCAAAAGGTAATAGGAGGGACCAAAATGAAAGCGAAATAAAAGTTGAATGACCTCAATGAAAATTATTATTATTATTATTATTATTATTATTATTATTATTATTATTATTATTATTATTATTATTATTATTATTATTATTATTATTCAACATATATTTTAGTTCACTTTAATTTAAAAAAAAATAAAAAAAGTTTAATATATTATATTTTCGAGTAGCTCACGAGATTTTCAAGTCAAGTATTGAGTAGCTTAGCTCAACTTGTTAAAAACTTAAGCTGAGTTTGAGCTCAACTCGAGTCTAATTGAATCAAATATCAACTAAAATTTAATTAAATTAGACTCGAGTAGCTCGCGATATTTCTCTTTGCATTTACAACCCTAATTTGAATGTGTTGAGAATTTGTGAGTGAAAATATAATCAATATGAGGACATAAATTAATTACACTTAGAAAAAACATTTGATGTGATTCGATCTTTTGACATACATTCATAATCTCGAAATCGTAACTTTTTGCATATATAAGATTTACAAATTAACCCCTACATTAATGGATGCTTACACCTTTTGTCTCTAAATTTTTATGTTTTTATTGTGATCCTAACTTCATCTTTGATCGATAATTTTATTTTATTTCACTTAACTAAATTTGGACATTTTGTTTTCTTTTAAGAAAAGATAAATTACACCAGACGCCACTTAACTCTAAGTTTAGTATCGATTATATCATTAAACTAAAACCGATATTATTTTAACATTAAACTTTAGTTTAGACATCAATTATACCACTGAACCATTAAAATGAACATATTTTAATAAACGTAAAATAATATTTTTAACATTATGTCTTTACACAAAGCTATAAACTGTTTGGTTTAATTATTATAAGTATAAAGTAAAATCAGATTTGAAGGAATATGATCTTCACTTTGATTGATTGTGTCGTCTAATTAGCTATCACAAAATCACACTTTTTTTAGACATGGATATCGAAATTGTCACTTTCTTGTAATAAAAAATGGTAATATTTGTAACTTGTTTATTTTATCCTTTTCAATTTATTTGACCATAGTTATTCTTGTACTTTTCTTATTCTAAAATTTTATAGAATTAGGACTATTTTAAATATATGTTAAAGAACAAGTTTAGATATTTAAAATGCGAGATTTGATTAGTCCATGACTTATTTGAAACAACTGGATGAATCTTAATTCAGATGTCACTGTAGATATGTTGTAATATCTAAAAACGCAATTGATATTCTTGTTGCTACAATATTCTGGAACTTAGATAATATTGTTGACGTTTCAACATTTGGATAAATTGATACCTGAATATGCATCGAACACAGATATTAGATGATTCGGCACTATGAACTAACATCGCATCATCAGACAATGACTTCATTCTACCATCACAAGTTGGGCATAGTAATTACAATCCCCACCATAGCAAAATTACATGAACCCCAACTGATATCCTCCTAATACCTTACCAAGACACAAACCATCGACCTCGCCACCAAGCTCTAAAAAGAGAAGATCGATCCATTCCATCTTTAGCGAGAATGTTTGCATCTCGCGGCACAAAAGTAAATCTCACCTTCTCAATTTTCGTGACAAGTCTATCAACCTTTAGCAAAATTTGCCACCACACCCAAAGTCGTTGGAATTTATTTGTAATCCAATTTAGTACCAACTTTGCATCTGATTCAACAATTAAAAGAGCTGTCCCGATCCAACCAGCTTCAACGAAAAATTCAAGAACAGATTTTATTGCTATTAATTCTGCATATTCGGGTCCCAAGCCTTCAATAGGGCCCGAGAAAATTGCTCTTATTATACTTTTCTCATCTCTAAGAACGCCTCCACACCCAGTAATCTTCTCTTTAGCAGTTCCGTCCACGTTGAATTTAACTGATCCTGCCTCTGGTGGTATCCAATCTATGCTCCCCACAATCTCCTTTTTGTCACCCAATCCTTTTCTCGAATCCAACCACCACACATCAAAATTTGGCGACCATTCATCCCTTAACGCCTTAATCTAGAAAATTGCTCGCAATTTAGAGTAGAAGAGTAAATCTTTTAAAGCAATATTCTTTGATAACTTTCTCATTCCTTGCAAGCCAAAAAAACTCTAAAAAGAAACTCCTATTGTTATTAGTCAATAACAACGAAGTTCCCATGAGAAAGGAGCTTCAAAACAAAAATCCATAAAATATTGACCATCTTACACTCGTCTCCTCGGGATCTTCCACCAAATACAAAACAGGTACCAAAACGAGTCAACATAATTGCATTCCACGAAAAGGTATATTGAATCCTCTATGCTCAGTCCACACCAACATAAGCACTAGTCATCTTCTAGGGAAACCCTACACGTTCTTAAGACAACTTTAGTTGGAATTATGTCCAACTTTAGCAGCCACAAGAAAGATCTAACTCTAGGTGGCACCCTCATTTTTCAAATATTATTGTAATTAAAGCTTGGAAGTTCAAGATCAGAATTCACCATCAAGAAAGAAAGTTTTTTCATCGAAAATTAACCCAATTTATCATGGATCCAAATAATTCTATCAGGTACATTGCAACACAACTTACACTTGCCAGTGATTTTCTTTAATTCTTGCACCAAGTTTATTTCTTTATCCATGAGGTTTTTTGAGAAAAAACATTCTGCCACTGAATCTCAGTAAAGTCTTCCCCATTTACCAAATCAGCCACCAACACTCCTTTTAGAATCACTAATTTGTATAATCTCCCAAAGGGTTTGCATAAAGGTTGATCTCTACACCACCAATCTTCCCAGAAAAGCACTGACTTACCATCACCCAAATAACCTACTCTTCCTATTCCTTGGTACAAACCAAGTAAAATTCTTACCCACCATAGGTAGATCAATTAAACAATGATTATCTATGAATTAATTATATTCAGTGGCTCTTGTCAACAGACTTATATATTCACTCATTTCTTTTTTTTTCTCACCGTATTAAAATCCCCTCCTAGCATCCATTTCAAATTCCTTTTCCCTAACAACTTTCTCGTCGTTAAATCATTCTATAACCCAGTTTGCTCATAAACAGAGCATGGAGCATATACATTAACTACTACAACATCTAATCTTCTACCAACCATTTTCCTTTTAATAAGATAAATTTCGGATTAACTGAGGAACTCACCAACTGAAATTTTGATATGTCCCATATTGTTACGAGTTCTCCCGATCTTCCATCTGCATTAGCCACTCTATAATCCACCTCATCTTCGTACCACAGTTTGTTGATGTTGTATCTCTTCGCAACGGGAGCAAACACCTTATCATAATCGGTACCTGTCTTTTGCTTGTATCCCTTTGTAACAAGTCACGCTTTGTACTGTTTTATCTCGCCTTGAGCATTCATATTTTTCTTGAACACCCACTTCACACCAATAGGCTGACTTCCTTTCGGCAATTCTACTAACTCTCATGTGTTGTTGCGGTCAATCGCCTTAATCTCCTCGTTCATGGCAGTTTGCCACTTCTTGTCTCGCAAAGCCTATTCAAAGCTAATTGCTTCAGCATCTGCCAAAAGACATACAAGATGTACCTCATTTTTTGAATCATACAAATCTTGCAAACTTCGCATTTTGGGTTGTTTTGGTTCATCTTCATCATCGGTAGTTTTAGAGTTTGTCGGTATACTTTCTGGTGCAGCGATTGATTCTCCAACTTCAAAAATAACCTCCACCGAATTGTTCCAATCCCACTCGCTTGCTTCGTTTACTCACACATCACGACTTACCATCACCTTCTTGCTTATCGGATCGAGTAGCTTGTACCCTTTTGTCTTCTCATCATACCCAATAAAAATATACCTTTTGCTTTTGTCTTCAAGCTTTGTTCTTCGTTGATCCGGTACGTGTGCATAAGCCACACTACCGAACACTTTAAGATGAAAAACTATCGGTTTTTGTCCACTCCATGCCTCTTGTGGTGTTTGATCATCTAATTTCACATGTGGACATCGATTTTGCACATAGACGGCACATTGCATAGGTTCTGCCCAAAATTGCTTCAGCATTTTCTTACTTTTGAGCATTGATCGTACCATGTCTAGAATGGTCCGGTTCTTCCTCTCGGCCACACCGTTTTGTTGAGGAGAGTATGGTGCGGTTAGAAATCTCCTTATGCCTTGCTCCTCGCAATACTCCATGACAGTTATCGAAGTATACTCACCACCTCTATCGGATCGTACGGCTTTGATGTGTCTACCAGTTGCCTTCTCCACCATCACTTTGAACTTTTTGAACATTTCAAACGCCTCAATTTTTTCTTTCAAAAAATAAACCCAAGTCTTTCATGAGAAATCATCGATAAAGGAAATGAAATACCTTTTACCACTGAAAGATTCGAGGGTGATTGATCCACATATGTCGGTATGAATCAACTCGAGAGGATGTTTAGCTCGATATTCTACCTTCTTTCAAAAATACCGAGTAACCTTTCTCTGTGAGTTGTCCCACACTCAAAATGTTTGTCTTGAGATCTGGTACGTAATAAACATCTTGGATTGACCATATCAAGCCATCTTTTTGTAAGTAACAAACCGTACCTCGGCCTTTAACCTCCACTTTTGATGCATCCCCAAACGATACATGACCATCTTCAATCTTTTGCATCTCTTTGAATAGCCTCTAAGCAATTTATATTATTATTATGGGTAATCTTCACCAGTGGTCCCTTTCGTTTAGGGTGTGTTTTATTTTGGTCACTAGAATTCAAAAAAGATTATTCTGGTCACTTACGTTTAAAATCGTTTCTATTTTGGTTCCTTAGCCGTTAGTCTCCGTTACTTTAAAAAATTAGTTTCTAATTTAACCCCCAAACTTTCAAAATTTCATTTTTCACCATATTTCCCAAAAATTATAAAACTAAAACCCCATAAAATTAAACCAATGGCTATAACCCACCACTACAACCCATTTAAAAGCTTTTAATCTGGGGGAATGAACATGGATAGGGAACAATCATGGTGAAATCTACATTACAAAGAGGACTCGTCGTCGTCCGTTGCCGACTTCTATAGGTGGGGAGGGAGTCGCCAGCAGCTGCTGTCAACTATGGGTAATTTCTTTTCTATTTTTTATTTTAGGATCATGATGTAAAAATATTAAATTCAAGTGTTTAAAATGTAAAATTTGAAAACGTGACTAAAACTCACAGTTTTGAGAGAGGTAATTACTTTAAGTTAAATAGTTTTGGTCTTCGGTTTTAAATTTTCTTTTCAGTTTTTTTATTCATAACGTATGTTCTTATTATTATAAGTGTATTTTTAAGGGATAAAAATCTTCTGAACTTTTCGGTGCTCATACACTAAAAATACTATAAAATTAAATTTCAAGCCCTAATTCTAAATTCTAAATCCTAAACCCTATATCTTATACCCTAAAAATACACCATACCCTAAATTCCATAAACCATAACCATAAACCTAATTTTAAGCGTGGGGCATAAGTAAGAGCACCGAAAAGGGGCAGACGATTTCCATCCATTTTAAGTATATACTAGTATAAATATTAGTAGTATTAGATAGGAATAAA
This sequence comes from Hibiscus tridactylites, assembly GCA_958450335.1. NCBI lineage: Eukaryota > Viridiplantae > Streptophyta > Magnoliopsida > Malvales > Malvaceae > Hibiscus > Hibiscus tridactylites. The sequence continues at coordinate 21,344,354 of OY288265.1, read as the reverse complement.
AATCATCTACCCCTTGTATCGAATAAGTGGTCTGGATCATGTTAATCCTAAAAGACCATAAATATATATCATCTTATAATTACTTTTAGAATATTCAAATTAAAATATTGTTTTCCAGGTCTTCCTTTTCCCAATTAAAAAGAAGGCTTTTATTTTGTTGTGATGCCTGCTCCCATTGATGATTAAAGCCACTTTATACACATTAATTTAATTGCGTTTTGGGTGCTTAAAGTCTGAAACATTTGAGCTCTAATTTCCAATTGTCTTCTGAGAAACATTGTAAATAATTTTGTGAGCACAGAAAAGGAGTTCACAACTGTACAATGGCTTGGTCTGTTGTGGCCTCTGCAGTGACGACAATCGGCAAGCTGCTAGCTGAAGAAGCAGTGTACCTATGGGGCGTGGAGGACCAAGTTGTCCGTTTGCAAACTGAGCTCAAGTGGTGGTGGGTTATAGCCATTGATTTTATTTTATGGGGTTTTAGTTTTATAATTTTTGGGGAAGATGGTGAAAAATAAAATTTTGAAAGTTTGAGGGTTAAATTAGAAACTAATTTTTTAAAGTAACGGAGACTAACGGCTAAGGGACCAAAATAGAAACGATTTTAAACGTAAGTGACCAGAATAATCTTTTTTGAATTCTGGTGACCAAAATAAAACACACTCTAAATAAAAGGGACCACTGGTGAAGATTACCCTATTATTATTATTATTATTATTATTATTATTATAAAAAGTGAATGTCAAATCTGAATCTCACATATTCCCAAGCCCTAAAGTTTATTTGCAATCTCCAATTGATTACCTTGCAAAGAGTATCCCACAAAATGAATTAGTGGCTGCAAGTCTCGTCTATTTCTTTATGTTTACTCGGTTTCTGGCATTCACTTCCTAAAGGTCTTACTGTACTTGTTTACATTTTGATAAATTGATACCTGAATATGCATCGAACACATATATTAGATGCAGAACAAACATAATTGTTATGATATTGCATAACAATTTAAATTGAAATCATAGAATGCAATCAAGATTCCATCAAGACAAATGCACTTACGTATTGGTAACATCTTAACTTGCAATCTAGATTGTTATGATATAACATTTTAAACTGAAACTTAAAATCTTTCCTACTCTAACCTAAATTTTTATATGAGATTTGATCATCCCAGAATGAAAATATTTCACAACAAGTATTGAAACTTTCCTCTAAGTTTCGAAACTTCTTATAACTCTTAAAAGAGAGTGTATTTCCTCTAGATTTATGAATTCAATTGTCCCTGCATCAATGTTTCATGCATTCATTTTTACATTTTCATGTTTATTTTCTGCATTTTGTCTAACTCAAGTCTTAGTTGCTCTTATTATATATATTTTTGTTTTTTGCTATATTGTCGTTATATTACTAATGTACCTACAAAGGAAGTTTCACCATTGTAACGGCCAACTGTCCAAACTATCAAGGATAAGAACGAATATGCCAGCTGAAATTTTTATTACAACAAATTGTGTATGACACATAGTCACGCAAAACACATGAAGGACTTGTGTCTTTTTACCTTGACAGCCTATAAAACGATACTTCTAGAGGAGAGAGAAGAAAAATTCACACGAAATTAATTTTTCTATCATCTTCAACCTTCTGAGCTCTCCTCTAAGGGTGTCCAAAAAACCGAAAAATCGATTTCGAAACCTAAAAATTTTGTTAAACGAACCGAAAAAAATCAATTTCATTCGGGTTTTTGTTTTTAAAAAAGAAAACCGGTTTAGTTACGGTTTATGGTTTTAGGACAAACTGGGTAACCGAACCGACCGGTTATATAATATATATTATTATATTATATGCCATTTTAATATTTTATATTAAAAAATTAGATTTTATTTTATTTTCTCATTATCCAAAAGTAAAACAATAATTTCATTTTATGAAGTGTATGTGTTTAACTTGCTAGTATTTAAAAAATAAAAATATCATGTGCCGGTTTTTAAAAGTATATAATTTTTTTCTAACATTTTATTAAAATTGATATTTTTAATAAACAAAAAAACCGTTACCCAAAACAAATCAAACCGAATTTTTCGGTTAACTGGTTGAATGGTTACAGTTTAGGGTCGAGAATTGGGTGACTCGAACTTATCGGTTAACCGAAATAATTAGATAATGGTTAACCGAACCCGATTTTGCACACCTCTACTCTCCTCCCATGTCGGCTTAAACTTCATTTCTGGAGATCCAAGGCAAAGTGAGGCAGAAATATTAGAGAAAATGAGAAGTTAAGTGTTGAAACAAAAAAGAATACATGTTATCTTCTTGAAATCTTTCTAGAGATAGATGTTTATGGACGATTTTATTTTATTTCTTGTTTTAATGACAAAGGTTTAATTCTTTTAGCTTTGTATGAATTTGTTTAAATTTTGTTTTTCAGTTTAATATAATCTTATTAGCTTATTTTTATTTTTAATTGTTGGATCATATCTTTGTTTGCACGAGAGTGTTTAGCATAGTCACTGACGTTGAGAGATGCAGTGACAAATCGGGTTAACAAGTTATTACAATGAGACTTGAATAGGGATACAAAGAGAGTTGATCCACTTGTTCGAGGATTTGTAGCTTTGACAAACAATGAGTGTTGTGGTTGGTCTACATCTTCACGTCATCAATTGAGAATTTAAATAAAGTTAGTAAGTAGGCTTGGTATTTTATTTGTCAAATGAACCATCGTATATTGTTTCTTTGTTGTACTTGATGTTCTACCGAGTTAAACCGAGGGTATCCAGATCTTTACTTAATATTTCTCTTATCTTCATGATATTGTTCCTTTTTTTTCACAATCAATTTTATATTCAATACTTTATTATTTCATTGCAGCCACTTTTCACACTCACAATCTCTTTATTTTTAGACTTGCTTGTAGCGATATAAATATTTTGATAAATCATTTTTCTCGTGGGATCGATATCCGATAGGATCAACCTATCAATTATTCTTGCATCGACGTGTGTACGCTTGCAAAGTTTGTATTACGTTTATTCATCGATCACTTACCCAACCTAAATCCACATTTTACTGAAAATCAAGAATTGTTGCTTAAAAGCAATATCACAATTTTCATCAATTATCGAATTTCAGGTTTGAATTGTTAAAATCAAGTCTAGATTACTCATATACTCTAAGAAATCTTCATTACTCAATACAAAATATTAAGTTTAGGTCGAAATTAACGAAATCTCTATTAAAGAGTTAAAGAACTTGAAGATAACCTATTTTTTCATCAATTACCTAATTATGGGTTTAATTTGTTAAAATCAAGTTTAGATTATTCATATAATCTAAGAAATCTTCATTATCCAATAAAAAATCTTACTTTTAGTTCGGAATTAACAAAATCATCATTAAAGAGTTAAAGAACTTGAAAATAAGTTATATATTCAAATACCTCATTTCGTGTTTAACTTGTTAGATTCAAGTTTAGATTACTCATATACTCTAAGAAATCTTTATTACCTAATAGAAAATTTTAGCTTTAGTTCGAAATTAACAAAATCACCATTGAAGAGTTAAAAACATGACACTCGACTAGACTCCAACCTAAACATTTTATATTGCAACCAAAAAATGCTATAATATTTTGGTAACATTTTATATTGCAAATGAAAATGTTATAATTGCACATACTTGTTATGAGTCTCAAAACTTGGCTGCAAGCTTCGAGACTTGCACCACCCAACCTAAGATGTTACCCCCTTCACATGATGTGTTATGATTTAGGTTGCAACTTGGATTGTTATAGTTTTGAATAATATTTTCGGTTGCAACCTAAATTGTTATGGTTTTGGGTAATATTTTAAGTTGAAATCTAAAATTTTACTCACTTCAACATAAATTGTTACATGAAATTTGATCATACCATAATGAATATATTTCACGGAAAGTATCGAAATTTTATTTTGAGTTTCAAAACTTCCCAACCCAAATCCACGTTTTTACTCAAAAGTAAGAATTCTAACTTAAAAGCAATATCATAATTTTCATTAATTACCTAATTTCGGGTTTGATTTGTTAAAATTAAGTTTAGATTACTCATATACTATAATAAATCTTTCTTACCCAATAGAAAATATTTAATTTAGGTTGGAATTAACAAAATCATCATTAAACAGATAAAAACTTGGAAATAAGTTATTTTTTCATTAATTACCTAATTTCATATTTGATTTGTTAAAATCAAGTTTAAACTAATCATATACTATAAAAAAATCTTCATTTCCCAATAAAAAAATAGATTTAGTTTGGAATTAACAACATGACAATTAAAGAGTTGAGAACATGGAAATGAGTCTTTTTGAAAGAAAAACATATTCAAATGTTGAAATCTCAATTTAAAATTTTAAACCTTTTTGCATATTTCTCTGTATGAAAATTAATCTCTTTCATTGAACCATTTCATCCTTTGATCGATAACAATGGAGAATATCATTTCATCCTTTGTTCTAGATAGGTTTCTCGACAAGTATCGAAACTTACCTTTGAATTTCGAGACTTACAACATCTAATCTAAAATGTTATACTTATTGGGTTCAGAAAATAACATGCATGTTGGATCCATTCCTTTCGATTAACCAATGTTAAATATATGGGGTCTTTTTGGTAATAGAATCAATGGTTTAATCCCAACAGAAATTAGAGTTTTATTAAATTTGTATTCACACTGCAACATGCTCATTGGATCAATATCAATTAATCAATTTTAAGTTTTTACTCATTTCTCTAAATCAATCAATCCCTCCACTGGTACATGTGCATGCATATATATATTTGTATATGTTGCATGTGCATGCATATATATATGGATATATGTTTCTTTTTTGAAAAGTTTAAGGTGTGAATCAACTCAGGAACCCTTGTTTTCAACTTTCTTAATTCAGAAATCATCCAGCTTTGGAAATCTAAAACGTGTGAAGGGTTTCATCAACTAAGAAAGAAAGGGAAAACAAGTATATATTTAGTAGTCTGCAGTGTTACCACTGAAACTGCAGCAGATCAAACATGGCCTCATTCTTCACCAATACCATTATTCTCGGGGTTACCTTCCTCGTTTCCTTGGCTACAACTAAGTCAGCGACAGATGAGTCTAAACCTAAAGCTGTGTTAGAGAGTGGATGGTGGAGTAATAGCCACCCCTATGGTAACGACACTTCACAACGTTGCAAGTGGCCTGGTATCTCATGCAACCCTGCTGGAAGCATCACCAAAATCGACTTATCTGATACGTTCGATATCGAGGTCCGAGATAGATTTGGTAAATTGAATTTCTCTCCCTTTCCAAATCTCGTCCATCTTGATCTTAGTGGTTGTCCACTTGGTGGGAACATCCCGCCTCAGATAGGCGAGCTTTCAGCATTAAAGCAACTTTGCTTGTCCGATTGTGATTTATCCGGTGAGTTACCTCCTTCTCGTGGAAACCTTACACATTTAGAGGTTCTCGACATCTCCAGTAATGTTAATATTAATGGCTCCATCCCTCCACAACTGGGGAAATTAAAAAAGCTTGTTAGTATAAATCTAAGGTGGAATGGTCTTACTGGACAATTTCCTCAATTTCTTGCAACTTCAATCAACCTTAGGAGTCTTATACTTTCTGAATATCAGTTTGATGAAGGTCCACTCCCTCAAAATATTTGGAATTCGACGGGTCTAGAGTTTTTGGACCTTGATCAATGTGGAATTCTTGGTCCAATCCCTTCTTCTTTGGGTTAATTAACCAATCTTAAATATTTGATTCTTTCTGGCAACAGAATTAATGGATCCATCCCACCGGAAATTGGACTTTTATCAAATTTGGTTATCTTGATATTAGATGGCAACATGCTTGTTGGTTCAATACCAAATACTCTCTACAATTTAACCAATTTGAAAATTTTGGGACTTGGTTATAACAAACTTGAAGGTTCCCTCCCTCAAGATATTGAAAATTTGAAGAACCTCGGTTATTTAAGCTTCGCTAGTAATAGTTTTGCTGGTCATATTTCGCTGGTTTTGTGTCATTTGACAAAACTGAAATACATGTACCTTGGTGGGAATCAATTCAGTGGTTTAATCCCTTCTTATATTGGTAGTTTATCCAACTTGACAGGATTGGATCTTCATTCAAATCTATTACAAGGTTCCATTCCCTAAGAGATTTGGAATTTAGAAGCACTGAGATCATTAGACCTCTCCTAAAACAGATTGTCTGGTTCCATCCCCTCTCAGATTACCAAGCTTCGTAGGTTGTCTGATTTGAACCTGATCTTCAATCGCCTCTCCGGTAATGTCCCCATCTTGTCTTCTACTAGTCTTCGTATTGTCGATGATACAAATGGCTGTTACAAGATTTATCCAGAACCTTTTGAAGGAAACAAGGATTTATCACCTTGTATTGCTTCCTCAAATACCACTACCAGCACACCCAACAACACTAATATTCCTCTCTATATCAAAATATTTCTCCCCATTGCCATCTGTTACACATTCTCCGTTCTATGTTATTTGTTATTTTCACGGTTTAAGGCTAATGTCACGCTTGAGAAGAGGCAGGGTCATTAATCCCACATCGAAAAGGATAAGGGAGGTCTTGGGATATATAAATGGTGGCACTGCACATCCTATTAGACATGTCTTTTGGGAAGAGGGTGATGGCCACGTGACAAGTGGTATCAGAGCGACCCTTTGACTGTTCGATTTCACGCCGAGCGCCCATAAGTGGGGTAGACAGGGTGGACAACCGTGACAATTGGCCCATCACGAGAGCGGAAGCTCGTGACGAGGGCGTCACGAGGTTGAGTGGGGTAGAATGTCACGCTTGAGAAGAGGCGAGGTCATTAATCCCACATCGGAAAAGAAAAAGGTCTTGGGATATATAAACGGTGGCGCTGCACATCCTATCAGACATGTCTTTTGGGAAGAGGGTAATGGCTAGGGGTGTTCATATCCGGGTACCTAGAATTTTCGGGTACCTAAAAGTCGGCCCATGACCCGGCCCATAAGAACCGGGTACCCGCAAATCAGGTACCCGTAAAATTCGGGTACTCACAAATTCGGGTATCAAGTACCCGGATTACTTTTTCATATATTTTTTTAAAAATAGATAGGAAACACATAAAATTTTATGATAAATATTTCAAACATAAGAATTATTTATTTGAGGTTAATTTTAAGAGAGAAATATTTAGATATATATATGTATATATATTAAAGTTTATCGATAAAAGAAGGTATTAAAAATATTAATCTCGATCATAATTTTTCTTTCGACTCTCATATTGAAAATTTAATATAAATATTTTTTAAAAATTGTAAACGTAAAAGTATCTAATATAAGTATAAAAGAATTTAGGGATTTTAAATTAATTTAAGGAAAAATTATAAGAAACATAAAATGAAAATAGAATTTAAAATATTAAATATATAAATATTAAAATTAACGGGTCGGGTCGAATACCCGGTTATAAAAATATTTCGGCCTTGACCCGGCCCAACTACCCAGAAAAAAAAATATGGGACGGGTACCCGGCCTGAAAAATTCGGGTACTTTAATATAAATACCCAGTAAATTTTAATCGGGTAGACTGGCCGGCGGGTCGGGTAGTTCGGGCCGGGTATTTTTGAACACCCCTAGTAATGACCCCGTGACAAGTGGTATCAGAGCGACCCTTTGACTGCCCGATTTCACGCTGAGCGCCCATGAGTGGGGTAGGCAGGGTGGACAACCGTGACAATTGGCCCAAATTTTGCGCACACACATATATAAATACAAATCATGTCTTTCTTATTTATATATATATATCACAACGGTTTAATATTTTTTTATTTTTTTTCAATGTACAGTAAAATTTTTGTAAATTAATATTCTATAAATAATAACTTCTCTAAAATAATATTTTTTTAGATTGTGACTTAGGCCCAAGGTCTAATTTAATAAATTGATAAATTAATAAGATAATAATTTTTAAAAGACCTTTATATATATATATATGTGATCACTTCAATATCATAAGTTAATAATTCTATATAGTGTTTTTAGATGTGAAGCCATCATGGCCATGACCCACCCCATGCACCCAAAAATATATTTTAGATGTTTGAAAAAAGAATTTGCATTTTTCATCGTTAAAACCAAACCTTTTTTAGTTTCAGACTCTCATTACCTCAAAGTTTAAACTTGGAAGTGAGACTTTCTAAATTTTCTTATTGTTCATTTCCCTCTGCTTCAATTCTAATCAGGTATGCTTTTTAAAATTTTCTTTCAATTTCATTGTTAAATTTCTTTCTTTTTTTCATTTCGTTGGAAAACAAAAATTTATGCTACTGGTTATGGGTAAATCCAAATTTCATTTTGATTGTAAGACTCCCCTTTGGTGCTTTATGCTTTGATCATGGTTATGATGTCTCTGTTTTTTAAAGTTCTTTGCTTATTAAGGTTAACAAACAGAAACTTGCATTTTCGTGGGTTGATTATGTGAGCTTGTAATGGGGTGGGTTTAGATGCCTTCTGAATTTTGCTTCATCTGTTTAGTTATGGGTGAGTACTGAGTACATTGTCAATATATTGTGTTGTATTTTTGCCATAGATTTTGAAGTGTAATCTTCTATTGTTACTTAGGGTTTCGATAGCTTTTTCTTACCTGTATATATTCTTTTTGAAAAGATCAACCAGTGCTGATAATGGCCTCATCCTTCACCAATACCATTATTCTTGGGGTTACCATCCTCGTTTCCTTTGCTACAACTAAGTCAACGGTAGATGATTCTGAAGCCAAAGTTGTGTTAGAGAGTGGATGGTGGAGTAATAGCCATCCGTATGGTAACAACACTTCACAACGTTGCAAGTGGCCTGGTATCTCATGCAACCCTGCTGGAAGTATCACCAAAATCGACTTATCTGATACGTTCGATATCGAGGTCCGAGATAGATTTGGTAAATTGAATTTCTCTTTGTTTCCAAATCCCGTCCATCTTGATCTTAGTGGTTGTCCACTTGGTGGGAACATACCGCATCAGATAGGCGAGCTTTCAGCATTGAAGCACCTTGGCTGGTCCAAATGTGATTTATCCGGTGAGTTACCTCCTTCTCTTGGAAACCTTACACATTTAGAGGTTCTCGACATCTCCTATAATGTTAATATTAATGGTTCCATTCCTCCACAACTGGGGAAATTAGAGAAGCTTGTTAGTATAGATCTGAGGTGGAATGGTCTTACTGGACAGTTTCCTCAATTTCTTGCAACTTCAACCAACCTTAGGAGTCTTATACTTTTTGGAAATCAGTTTGATGAAAGTACACTCCCTCAAAATATCTGGAATTCGATGGGTCTGGAGTTTTTGGACCTTTATGAATGTGGAATTCTTGGTCCAATCCCTTCTGCTTTGGGTCAATTAACGAATCTTAAACATTTGAGTCTTTTCGGCAACAGAATTAATGGATCCATCCCACCGGAAATTGGACTTTTATCAAATTTGGTTATCTTGATATTAGATGGCAACATGCTTGTTGGTTCAATACCAAATACTCTCTACAATTTAACCAATTTGAGAATTTTGGGACTTGGTTATAACAAACTTGAAGGTTCCCTCCCTCCAGATATTGAAAATTTGAAGAACCTCAGTTATTTAAGCTTCGCTGGTAATAGTTTTGCTGGTCATATTCCGCTGGTTTTGTGTCATTTGACAAGACTGAAATACTTGTACCTTGGTGGGAATCAATTCAGTTGTTCAATCCCTTCTTGTATTGGTAGTTTATCCAACTTGACAGGATTGGATCTTAATTCAAATCTATTACAAGGTTCCATTCCCCGAGAGATTGGGAATTTAGAAGCACTGATATCATTAGACCTCTCTCAAAACAGATTGTCTGGTTCTATTCCCCAAGAGATTGGGAATTTGGAAGCACTGATATCATTAGACCTCTCCCAAAATAGATTGTTTGGTTCCATCCCCTCTCAGATTGCCAAGCTTCGTAGGTTGTCTGATTTGAACCTGACCTTCAATCGCCTCTCCGGTAATGTCCCCATCTTGTCTTCTACTTATCTTCGTATTGTCGATGATACAAATGGCTGTTACAAGATTTATCCAAAACCTTTTGAAGGAAACAAGGATTTATCACCTTGTATTGCTTCCTCAAATACCACTACCAGCACACCCAACAACACTAATATTTCTCTCTATATCAAAATATTTCTCCCCATTGCCATCTGTTACACATTCTCCATTCTATGTTGTTTGTTATTTTCACGGTTTAAGGCTAAGAAGAACCATGTGGCCATACAACCGACAAAGAACGGGGACATATGTTCCATATGGAACTATGACGGAAAGATAGCATACGAGGACATCATTGCATCCACGGAGGATTTCGACTTTCGGTACTGTATCGGAGTTGGTGGTTATGGAAGCGTTTATAGAGCTCAACTCCCTTGTGGAAAAGTTGTTGCCCTGAAGAAACTTCGTCGTTTAGAAGCTGAGAATCCTGCTTTCGACAACAGCTTCAGGAACGAGATCAAGTTTCTATCAGAAATACGGCATCAGAATATCGTGAAGCTTCATGGATTTTGTCTGCACCGACGCTCCATGTTCTTGATCTACGAATACATGAAGAAAGGGAGTTTATTCTACAACCTGAGAGATGAAGTGGAAGCCGTGGAAATGGATTGGACGAAAAGGATTTAGATCATCAAGGGCATGGCGCATGCTTTGTGTTACTTGCACCATGATTGTATCCCTCCAATAGTTCATTGAGACATATCAAGCAACAATGTTCTGTTAAACTTGTGCTTTCAGGCCTTTTTGGCTGACTTCGGAACTGCTAGAATGTTGGAGCTGGATTCATCCAATCACACCCTTGTTGTTGGAACCTGTGGGTGTATAGCTCCAGGTACTAGTTCTCTCTCTCTCCAACTTCATTTACTGACCCTTTTTAATATATATATAATTGATTGAATTTCTTTCTGTATGATCTGTGCATGCAGAACTTGCCTACACAGTGGCTGTTACCGAAAAATGGGATGTGTATAGTTTTGGAGTAGTGGCACTTGAAACGTTAATGGGAAAACATCCAGAAGATGTGTTGTCATGGTTGTCGTCACCGACTTCTCTGGTGAATACGAAGTTGATCGATGTGTTAGACAGCCGTTTACCGCTTCCAACAAGTCAACTACTAGCACGAAATATTGTTCATGTCACTACACTGGCGTTTGCCTGCTTAAACCAGCAGCCGAAGTCGCGGCCAATAATGAAAGAAGTGTGCAAAGAGTTTGTTTGTGTCCAAAAATCCTTGAGCGTTCCTCTGAGGATGATTTCTTTGTTCCAAGTTGCGAAGCAGGCAATGCATATGGGAGAAAGCTCTCAAACTTGCCATGCATGAAGTCTCCATTGGATGTGGCAATCGCAATATAGATTATTGGATACTGTTTTTATGATTTGTTTGTAATAGTTTTGATATTGGGCGAAGAGAATTGCTTTATCATGTATGAAATGCATTTGCTCTGAGAGAGCCTTCAAATATGTTGATGTTTCTTCAATACAACAGTGATCATCCTAATCTGAAGTCAGAGCGACCTTTTGAACACCCCTAGTAATGGCTCTGTGACAAGTGGTATCAGAGCGACCTTTTGACTGCTCGATTTCACGCTGAGCGCTCATGAGTGGGGTAGGCAGGGTGGACAAACGTGACAATTGGCCCAAATTTTGCGCACACACATATATAAATATAAATCATGTCTTTCTTATTTTTATATGTATATCACAACGGTTTAATATTTTTTTATTTTTTTCAATATACAGTAAAATTTTGTAAATTAATATTCGATAAATAATAATTTCTCTAAAATAATATTTTTTAGATTCTGACTTAGGCACAAGGTCTAATTTAATAAATTGATAAATTAATAAGATAATAATTTTTAAAAAAAACTTATATATATATGTATATATATATATATATATACATATATATATATATGGTCACTTTAATATCATAAGTTAATAATTCTATATAGTGTTTTTAGATGTGAAGCCATCATGGCCATGACCCACCCCATGCACCCAAAAATATATTTTAAAAGTTTGAAAAAAGAATCTGCATTTTTCATCGTTAAAACCAAACCTTTTTTAGTTTCAGACTCTCATTACCTCAAAGTTTATACTTGGAAGTGAGACTTTCTAAATTTTCTTATTGTTCATTTCCCTCTGCTTCAATTCTAATCAGGTATGCTTTTTAAAATTTTCTTTCAATTTCATTGTTAAATTTCTTTCTTTCTTTCTTTCATTTCGTTGGAAAACAAAAAATTTTGCTACTGGTTATGGGTAAATCCAAATTTCATTTTGACTGTAAGACTCCCCTTTGGTGCTTTATGCTTTGATCATTGTTATGATGTCTCTGTTTCTTAAAGTTCTTTGCTTGTTAAGGTTAACAAACAGAAACTTGCATTTTCTTGGGTTGATTATCTGAGCTTGTAATGGGGTGGGTTTAGATGCCTTCTGGATTTTGATTCATTTGTTTAGTTATGGGTGAGTACGGAGTACATTGTCACTGTATTGTGTTGTATTTTTGCCCTAGATTTTGAAGTGTAATCTTCTATTGTTACTTAGGGTTTCGATAGCTTTTTCTTACCTACATATATTCTTTTTGAAGAGATCAACCAGTGCTGATAATGGCCTCATCCTTCACCAATACCATTATTCTCGGGGTTACCATCCTCGTTTCCTTTGCTACAACTAAGTCAGATGCAGATGATTCTGAAGCCAAAGCTGTGTTAGAGAGTGGATGGTGGAGTAATAGCCATCCCTATGGTAACAACACTTCACAACGTTGCAAGTAGCCTGGTATCTCATGCAACCCTGCTGGAAGCATCATCAAAATCGACTTATCTGATACGTTCGATATCGAGGTCCGAGATAGATTTGGTAAATTGAATTTCTCTTTGTTTCCAAATCTCGTCCATCTTGATCTTAGTGGTTGTCCACTTGGTGGGAACATACTGCATCAGATAGGCGAGCTTTCAGCATTGAAGCACCTTGGCTTGTCCAAATGTGATTTATTCGGTGAGTTACCTCTTTCTCTTGGAAACCTTACACATTTAGAGGTTCTCGACATCTCCTATAATGTTAATATTAATGGTTCCATCCCTCCACAACTGGGGAAATTAGAGAAGCTTATTAGTATAGATCTGAGGTGGAATGGTCTTACTGGATAGTTTCCTCAATTTCTTGCAACTTCAACCAACCTTAGGAGTCTTATACTTTCTGGAAATCAGTTTGATGAAGGTCCACTCCCTCAAAATATCTGGAATTCGACGGGACTGAGTTTTTAGACCTTTATCAATGTGGAATTATTGTTCCAATCCCTTTTGCTTTAGGTCAATTAACCAATCTTAAACATTTGAGTCTTTCCGGCAACAGAATTAATGGATCCATCCCACCGGAAATTGGACTTTTATCAAATTTGGTTATCTTGATATTAGATAGCAACATACTTGTTGGTTCAATACCAAATACTCTCTACAATTTAACCAATTTGAGAATTTTAGGACTTGGTTATAACAAACTTGAAGGTTCCCTCCCTCCAGATATTGAAAATTTGAAGAACCTCAGTTACTTAAGCTTCGCTGGTAATAGTTTTGCCGGTCATATCCCGCTGGTTTTGTGTCATTTGACAAGACTGAAATACTTGTACCTTGGTGGGAATCAATTCAGTGGTTCAATCCCTTCTAGTATTGGTAGTTTATCCAACTTGACAGGATTGGATCTTGATTCAAATCTATTACAAGGTTTCATTCCCCGAGAGATTGGGAATTTAGAAGCACTAATATCATTAGACCTCTCCCAAAACAGATTGTCTGGTTCTATTCGCCAAGAGATTGGAAATTTAGAAGCACTGATATCATTAGACCTCTCCCAAAATAGATTGTCTGGTTCCACCCCCTCTCAGATTGCCAAGCTTCGTAGGTTGTCTGATTTGAACTTGACCTTCAATCGCCTCTCCGGTAATGTCCCTATCTTGTCTTCTACTTATCTTCGTATTGTCGATGATACAAATGGCTGTTACAAGATTTATCCAGAACCTTTTGAAGGAAACAAGGATTTATCACCTTGTATTGCTTCCTCAAATACCACTATCAGCACACCCAACAACACTAATATTTCTCTCTATATCAAAATATTCCTCCCCATTGCCATCTGTTACACATTCTCCATTCTATGTTGTTTGTTATTTTCACGGTTTAAGGCTAAGAAGAACCATGTGGCCATACAACCGACAAAGAACGGGGACATATGTTCCATATGGAACTATGATGGAAAGATAGCATACGAGGACATCATTGCAGCCACGGAGGATTTCGACTTTCGGTACTGTATCGGAGTTGGTGGTTATGGAAGCGTTTACATAGCTCAACTCCCTTGTGGAAAAGTTGTTGCCCTGAAGAAACTTCACCGTTTAGAAGCTGAGAATCCTGCTTTCGACAACAGCTTCAGGAACGAGATCAAGTTTCTAACAGAAATACGGCATCGGAATATCGTGAAGCTTCATGGATTTTGTCTGCACCGACGCTCCATGTTCTTGATCTACGAATACATGAAGAAATGAAGTTTATTCTACAACCTGAGAGATGAAGTGGAAGCCGTGGAAATGGATTGGACGAAAAGGATTGAGATCATCAAGGGCATGGCGCATGCTTTGTGTTACTTGCACCATGATTGTATCCCTCTAATAGTTCATCGAGACATATCAAGCAACAATGTTCTGTTAAACTTGTGCTTTCAGGCCTTTTTGGCTGACTTCGGAACTGCTAGAATGTTAAAGCTGGATTCATCCAATCACACCCTTGTTGTTGGAACCCGTAGGTATATAGCTCCAGGTACTAGTTCTCTCTCTCTCTCTCCAACTTGATTTACTGGCCCTTTTTAATATATATAATTGATTGAATTTCTTTATGTATGATTTGTGCATGCAGAACTTGCCTACACAGTGGTTATCACCGAAAAATGTGATGTGTATAGTTTTGAAGTAGTGGCACTTGAAACGTTAATGGGAAAACATCCGGAAGATGTGTTGTCATGGTTGTCGTCACCGACTTCTCTGGTGAATACGAAGTTGAATGATGTGTTAAACAGCCGTTTACCGCTTCCAACAAGCCAACTAGTAGCACGAAATATTGTTCATGTCGCGGCCAATAATGAAAGAAGTGTGCAAAGAATTTCTTTGTCGCCAAAAATCCTTGAGCGTTCCTCTGAGGATGATTTCTTTATTCCAAGTTGCGAAGCAGGGAATGCATATGGGAGAAAGCTCTGAAACTTGCCATGCATGAAGTCTCCATTGGATGTGGCAATCGCAATATAGATTATTGGATACTGTTTTCATGATTTTTTTTGTAATAGTTTTGATATTGGGCGAAGAGAATTGCTTTATCATGTATGAAATGCATTTGCTCTGAGAGAGCCTTCAAATATGTTGATGTTTCTTCAATACAACAGTGATCATCCTTTCTGTATATGGATTTCTATAGGGGCCAACTTTATCATCCTTCAAATATGTTGACATTTTCACTAGTCTGTTGGGGACTTATATCAATTGCTCAGGTATTTCAACCCCTTCTTCGGCATACCAGACTATGTCGTCTCCGTGGCTCGATTCTTCGACATACTATTCGGAGTTATCGCCTGGATTCCACTCAATGCAAACAAGGATTCTCTTTAATCACACATTTAGCAAATATTCAAACATGTCTAACCTCTGATGCACCTACACTCTACAGAGACTGTAGAAATATTTGGCAACATGTTCAAGCAAAAATATTTAGAGCAATCACACCATTTTCTTTTTCACCGGTATCCAACCTCTAATATTTGGCAACCCATCCATAAAGAAGGAAGCAATCATAATGAATTATTCTTTCCATATTCTAACAATTTCAAGCAAAAATATTTAGAAATTAATTCACTCATAAAATATAAAAATAAATTAATTTTAATTTTGGAAACTTGAGATTCTGTTCAATCTTTTAAAATCCATCATCTGCTAATTAGCAATTAAGAGCAATCAATGGCATGGATTTCAATCGATTCAAGTGCTATAAATTTCTTGCTTTTCTGTTTAATTTTCATCAAAAACTTTAACATTTTCCCAACCAATGATGAAGTCCTTTTTAATACCCAATTTGGTTTCTGCTTTGCTTCTTCTTGTTGCTGCTCAAGTCCATGGATTCGCCCCTTTTGATTTTGAATCTGAATTTTCCCAGGATTCTAAAGCTTCTGAATTTTCCTACGAACCCCAGTATTTTCCCGAATCAAATCCTGAAGAACCTTCTTTGCTTTCGGAATCTGAATTTCCTCAGGATTTGATAGAAACCCAAAATTTTCCCAAGTCAAATGATGAATTAACTTCTTTGTTTTCAGAATCTCAACTTCCTCAGGATTCGCTAGAAACCCAGAATTTTCCCGAGAAAACTTCTCAGATTTCCGAAAATGAATTTCCCAAAGAATTTGAATACCCCGTCGAGTATTTCGAATCCCAACAAGTTCCTTACGAAATAAATGCACGTCGGGAAATCAAATCGCCACCACCAGCTCCTGCACCGTCGCCATCCGAAACACCAGCGCCGTCGCCATCGGAAGCACCAGCGCCATCGGAAGAAGGAAACACTTGCAAATATAAGTGTTCGTTGAAATGCCGCAAAGAAAAATTCCCTCTTCTTCGCAAATTATGCAACCACGTCTGCAAGACGAAATGCTTACTCCGTTACTCGGTGTTGATCTACAGTTGTACCAGCCGTTGTGCAGAATCCATGCCTGGAATCTTCAAATCCGGTAAACATCACTCGTTTGTTCTAGAATCAAATATAATTTACATTTAACTTTTTTTTTTATCATAAAACTCATTGTTTCTCTTTTCTTTCGGCAGATATGAAGAAAGCAGCTGGATACGTGGATTATTGCTACAAAAAGTGCATCAAGAAATTCTAGGCCTTTTCTATATATATAAAGAAATTATGGACTATTTTGTAATTTGATGTTTTAATTATTTATAAATATCAAAAAATTTATTTATTAATAAAAAAGAATCCCTTGGTTTATATTACTAATGATTTGGTTAAAAGTTTTCACATTTAATTTAAATGGCTTCTTATAATAATATACAACACATAATGACACTAATATAAATTTTTTTATTTATGACCATTTGATAAATGAAATAGATGGTTAGAATTAAAAGTTAAAAATGTTAAGTTCATTTATTTCAATCATTTAATGTTCTTAAATTAGTATGAAAATAATTGATTTGACTTTTAAATTGATCGACTAATTATTAAAACTTTTGAGTTATTTTAATTTTAATTTGATCGTTTTTTAGTTGACTTAATATGAGTTGAATTATCTCAAGTTGAATTGAGTTGAAAATTTTAATTTTTTGAGTCACGCTTGCTCATCCCTGCATGTTACACCAAAATAATAACAATTCTAAATCCATAAACGTAAATGGAAATGGAGGTCAAACCTTTTATTTAATCAAATTCATCACATTTTTTTTCTCTATTAAATTTACAACTCAACAATTGATTTTAACAAATCAATACTAACACTGAATATATTGGTCTAAAATATGTAGTATACATTCTGATATTTATTGAGTTAACAAGAGGGGAAAACAAAGCTTAGGTCACAGGTAGAGGCATAATTTTTCCCAGAAGTAGTTTTCTTGGAATCCAATCATTCCCTATTTAAACTGAAAGAAAATACCTGAAGCTAAATAATATTAAACACAGTGTTATTTTTTGGTTTAAATAATATTAAAAATATTTGATTCGATTTAATTCAAATTTAAACACAACTAATAATTTTGAAGTTGAGTGTGTAACTTATTAAATTAATTTTTTATTAGATAAATGAACCTAATCCGATAAATTTGAATAGTTCAATCTTTATCTTAAATTAAACTCGAACATTAAAGATAGCATTTGATGAAAATCAATAAAAGTTTATCTGAATTTAATTTTTTATATTTAAGCTCAACTTAATTACAACCTAATATGACTTTTCAAAATACATAGGCATTACATTTTCTTAAAATTAAGTGTATTCATATTTGACCCTCGTATTTATTTTTTAAAAACATTATAATAAACAAAAATGGCAAACTGAAGAATAGTTTGATGCACAAACAATGGTGAAAAAAATCAAGTTTTTATTAAGTTATAGATAATAGAAATTTTAATATATTTAACATCTATAAGAGGTTAATAAATTGTTTTAAATAAGTGAATTCAATTTTATTCAAAATAATAAATTTATTAAAAACGCAATTTTTAAATAAAAAAACAACAGTGATATATTAAACATTTTTAAGAAATTAACAAAATTGTATGTTCATTATTTTATACACTGATGGTCGAGTTTTTTAAACTCTATACGCGAGACTATAAAACCTTTTAATTATAATTTATTTTGTGAAGTGAAAAAATTATATCGCCACTATATTAGATAATTATCTAGACTATGTTAACACACTTAAAAGTTAAAACATGAGGCGTGGTGTTATAAATGGAGTAATCTACGTTAGAATGATCGTTTTATAATAAACATTTTTGATCCGGATTAACATATCATTAAATCAAATATTGATAATTATACTTAAAATTTAAATAAATTTGAAAAAAATATATAAAGAAAAATTTAGTGAGAAAATATATAAAAAAATTCAGGAAAAAAAAACTTAGCTGTAAATGAGTGGAAGAAAATGCTGGAGTTTCCGCAGACAGGGCAATGTCAATCTGAGTCAGAACCAACGCAAAGCATCGTCACTTGAATTATCAATTTGCCAATTTGGCATTTCCATAGTTTGTCTCATCCATTGGTAATTTTAACCAATGAGATCCATTTATTTCGTGTTTTTTAATGTGAATCTTTACTTCTTTTCGACGTGTAAATAAAGAGTTGATAGTTAATTAAAAAAAAGATAGATAAATTTTGTTGTTCAAGATCATGTATGACGCGGTGAATCAGATTCATCTAATAATTTCTCGTCCATTGATTCGTATTCAACCTATCAAATTATGGTATTTTTCTTTTGACTTTAAATTTTTAAACTTTATTATATTGATTAAAATATAATAATAATCAAAGACGGAGGTACATGGTCCTTTAGGAGGAAAAATTATATCATGAGTCATTCCCGCCACGTTATTTATGAGACCAACCAATAAAAATTATCTATATCATTATTTTTTTTCTTATGTCATTTTTTACCAAGTGAATCTTTACTTGGTAAAAACTATTTTTAAAATTTAATTTACAGTAAATATGAGTAAAGATTCATTTGGTAAAAAATGATATAGTAAAAATTAATGAGATGAATGGTTTTTATTGATCAATCCATGAATGACGTGGGAGAATGACCCATGATATAATTTCTCGAATAGGAGGATGTAGCTACTCCTAAACTCATTTGTTTTTACTAAAACGTATAATAATAAAGTTTTTCTTACCGATTTAGGCTCCAAGTTTCATTTCATTTAAAATTTATCTATTTTAATTTTATGATTAATTATACCTTACTTCTAATCTTAATTTCTGACTTAATCCCTAGAGCAATAACGACAAATATAATTTGACATAAATTATTGCATTTTTATTGATATTGTCAAAAAAATAACTAATTTATCCTTATTAAAATGATGATATCAGTTTATTATTTTATAAGTTAAATATATTTAAATTTTCCAATTACATTATAATTGACATCAACATTCAAAGAAAATCATTCCGCCATTTATTGTCAAGAAATTTCCGATTATTTTCGCTCCAAATTCGGTAAAATAAAGAATTCAAACTACGATTACTTTTATGTGTAATTTTTTATACACGTGTAAAAAACTATACAAATTTGCATATTTATTGTTAAAATTGATATCCATAAGAAAAAGGGAATTATTTGGTGCATAATTTTTTTCTCTAAACTACCAAAGAATTTATTTCAGTTTCAGCTTAAGGGACGAACTGTTTACATTTTATTTCTGAGAACATTTGAAGATATATAATACAGGGAAAGCACAAACACCTAAAACAGCTCAACAATGTTAAATTTCAAGATTTACAAAGGTACCTCAATCATGCTTGAGACTTCCAAGCTCTGGCTCCCCGGTTTCGTCCGAATGTTACTCGAACACCTCGTTCGATGCGATCCTCTGAACATGGATAAAATCTTAGGAAAAGGAATCATCAAACTTAACATGCATGCATCTGTAGCACTCCTTTCGTTCGGGGCCTTGCAGATTTAAGAGCGTATCTGGCACCTACGGCCCTGTTGACAAACATCTTCGTATTGTTACTGCAAACTCAACAACCCTGGTAGGGTGAAAAAAGACTGCACACATCCCTAAGCAAATAGCAGCAGTGGCAATTACAAATACAGCCGCACCCGGACGAGATCTCAATGTTGTGGTGGCGGAAATGGGACTACATGATTTTCTCAGGCACTCTTTACTAAGGTTCACATTCATAATAACTTCTTCGTTTAACAGGGGAACGGACTCGCTTCTGGTCAAAGTAGTCGATGCCGTCATTGCTCGGAATTTATCACTACTTCTTTCCTCGAAAACCTGCAAATAAAACATCGCTATATAAGTACCAAAACATGTTCTATATGCATGACATCAGAGGTTTTGAAAACCTCTCATACTCCCCTCAATGGCATCGTACGAAATGAAACATATTAATTACTTGGTAACAAAGAAGGCAAAGCTTCACATTCCATGCATTCAAAAACCAGATTTTGCACGGCAAACTCTATGCCAGAAATTTCTCGAGATATATAGATACATAAAATATATACTCCTACATTTATTTCACGGCAAGCACAAAGAAAAAGATCTTCAAAAAATTTTCCAAGTTTTTTCATGTATTTAGAGGATCTTTAGAGAGTTATATCATAATAAAAGTTGAACACGGATGCTTCAAGAAGAACAAAAAGTCAAAGTAACATAAAAGCTTTTCAGCTGAGATAGATATAATAGCATGGATCATATAAAACCCTTGGGTTTATTTAGAGGCAAGGAAATAAAATTGGTGTATTCAACAAAAAATTTCAATCCTCACCTGAGAACCATTTGGAACAATCGATAAGCCATCATTTGTGGAGCTGCTTCGAGAAAACCATTTTCCTTCTCGCTCGATGTACTCTGAAAGAAGCACTGGCCTTTCACCTTTTTGAAGTTTGTTATTAAGGATATCTCTGGCATAATCCATATATTTCTGTAGTAACATCATATCAAAATTATTAGTTCCATTAAACCCAGTTTTGTCCATCGCCGTCATCAGATTTTGTAGTACTTTCTTCAAAATGACTGTTGATTCGACTTGTATGAGAAATCTCAATAAACAATTGAATCTTTGGATTTGAGAAGAGACCGTAGTTTCTTGAAAAATCTCAGATCCAGGCTCCCTCAATAACCATGCTATTTCTAAAACAAGTTCAGAGTATGCTTTTTGTTGAGAAGTTGATGTATCACATGACGACCCATTGGAAGAGATCTTTGATCCTCCCCTAAAAAGAGAGGCATCAAACTTCTGCTGTATTGCCTTCATCTCAGAACAAACCTCCTTATCCCCAATTAGGACAGGAATAAAATTTGATAATCCAGACTGATTATCAACCTACAAAGAAATCCATAATTGGAAGGAAAGAAAAAGCCACGATAAGTTAACTCCATTTATTAAACATATTATGTCAAAACCTCATTCAGATCGATATTAATTTGTTCTATCTCAACTTGGGGGAATTTTTTGTGTTTATATATATATATATATAATCTCATAGACAAAGAAAAATTATTGAATGTGAAGAAGACTGCTAATCATTTAACAAGGACAGACATGGGTTGTAAAGTGTATTGTTTAGTCAATGTTCTATTTGAGATGAGAAAACAACCGAAATATTTAGATAGAACTTTCACAGTTCCTACCTCAATGAATACGGGACCAAAGAGATCTGGTTCAGTTTGGGGGACATATATTTTGAATAATTGATGATCACAAGTAGGAGAATCCTCTTTACCATGGACATGTGTGGATGCAACACAATAATCATTCGGCAGATACCTTCCAGCAAAAGATACTAGAAACCTGGGATAATTATCATCTTTCTAAAGCATTAAATTATAACAGTTGACCATTCTGGCAAAATGCATAAGAAAAGTTGTAAAAAAAAAGAATATAGGTCCAATAAGACCTTTATCCCCCCCCCCCCCCGATATTTATATATAACAAAGGTAATATCTGTACCGAAATTTGGGCTGCAGCAAATTACTTCCGCAAGCAACAAACTCCATTGGCTTGCCAGCCTCAAAACATGAAGGATGGACATAATGAAGTCTAGGGGCCTGCATCTCCACATCAATTTTCACCAAAGAAGTTCCACCTACACACGAAAGAGATCTTAATCACACTTCGAGTGCCGGGAGGACTAACTATATCAAATGCAGCCACCTAGAAGACTGGAGAATTTAAACCACAAAGGCACAGTAGAAAAAAATATGAAATCAAGCCTAGTCAATTGTAAAGAATCTAAAATCCTGCAACTAGCATACAGGTTAGTTGATGGAAAAGACCACACATGAGGTTAAAATTAACTCATTCTAAATTACCTTCCAGAAGTTTTAATCATCCACTTAGAAGCTTTTCAAAGGGAGGCATCAAATTTTAAAATAAAGTGGAAATCATGAGTTAAATTGTTAGTGAAATAATCATTTTTTTCTTACCTTTCCTGGTACGGAAAATCATGTTGTTAAGATGAATAGTCATGAAGCCTCTCCCATACAGCATCCTTCCAGGTGTAAAGACAAAGTCGTGCATGTAGGTCATTGGATTTTCAGATAACTGTTTGGAAGAAAAAATGAGGTTAATTTCCTATGAAACATGCCAAAACCATGAAAGAGAAGGACAGAACTGCAAGTGCAAGAAGATAATTTTTTACGGAATAAATTAATCAGAATGTTTTCCTGAATTAACATTGACTATTGACATCTATCAAAATACAAACCAGGATGTATTAGAGAGCATGACATATTTCATAAATGTATATAAAGTAGATTTTCATGAAGTCATTTCTTGCTTCACATCCACAGTAAGCATCAAATTTCCACCATTACAACAAATTGCATTCTTATATACTTTCTAAATTCTATGTTATTAGTGCATATACCATATACTAAATAATCATTATTGCTGATAAATAATTGCAGGTTACAAATACTACAGATTAAAAACTAAAGACTTCAGACACCATGTAGTTAAGGAAATGTAAGTAAAACGTTTTTTTCTCTCATGTTATCGGCTTAAAAATCAACTATTGATGTGTGTGAGGACAAGTCTGCATGGTCAATATAATGGCCAGATATAAGCTAAAATGATATTAAATAAAAGCCATCTGATTGAACCATTACCTTTATCCACATATTCTTTGGCATTGAAACAAACACAGTCAAGATTGTACAACCAGGGCGGATATAGCCTTCCAACTCAACAGGCATATTGGCCAACCATTGAAAAATCTGCAAATTAGTTAACCACATGTCAATCAATTCCTCAGATCTCTAGCCATGAAGATGATTTGATTTATTTAAATACTAAACTGTAACATAATTCTTTAAAATACTTGGTGCCGAAGTCTTCGTGGGAATTCTGCGGGATTCCAATCATAAAGCTTGAATGAGATCCTGCCTGTAGGGCACTATAAAGAAACACAAAATCAATATATTCATATGCATATTACTGACAAGCTTCCTCCAAAGAATAAAACAGAATATACTGCACAGTGCACAGCCAACATGAAAAAACAAAGAACCCACCATGGATGAGTAAGTAGAAATGGAAAACTTGGAGTCCTCTTTCCCTACATCCATTTCAGGGTTAATACGAGCTACAACGCTATCATTATTAACACTCTGCAACATGGGATCAGAGCAATGAGCAGAAACAAGCCCATCTTCAGACTCAAAGGCAGGTTCTTCTCCAGCTATTTGGCCACTCAAGCTTAAATCATCTGTATATCACAAATAACAAATTATTTTTAAGAAGGAAAACTTACAGGTCCTACAAGAAAGGGTCATTAAATACATTACACGTAGAACCTTTTCCTGCTTCACCATCACAAGCAATATCTTCACTTTGCACATCCCCTTGAGATTCTATGTTCACTGCAGTCTTAGAACCAACAGGCTTCCTTCGGCGTCTATTGTTGTGGCGCTCTAGTTTCCTTCGGCAACTCCTTTTCCCCTCATCAAAATCCGTCAACAGGTGAAACCTGACAAGTAAAATTATAGGTAAAACGAACAAATTTAATACAATAATACCCCCCCCCCCACACACACACACACACACACACAAAAGGAACTAATAGTTCCACAGTCATCCATTAAACAAAAGCAATAATACAATTTTGGGAACATGAATTCGAAGATTTAGATTTGGAATTCATTTGCTATAATAAATTATGAGAAATATCACATGCATACAATATGTATCAATTAATTGGGATTCAATATCATTACATATTGGAATGGTATAGAAACATGAATTTCAGATTCCAAAATATGTATCAATCATGAATGGTACATATGTACTTGTTTTATCACACAACTTACACTATTTTTGAAGTCCACATCCAATTCAAGTTCTCAAATACTACCTTCAATTGTTACTTTTTCAATTTATTTTTGCTAAAACTAAAATGTAACTGTAAATTATGCCTTCAATTATATTAACAGAAAAAAAAAAGTTAAGTATAATTCATAAAACGTAACCAAATAAACTTAAGCATCGCCTAAAAGTTAAAGTCACTACTAAAAAAAGGAAAGCTTACTTGCCACACTGTTGGCAATATCTCTTGGTTTCACCATGGATCAAAACGGTGCTCGAGTTCGCACATTGGAGACAAACTCTGTGCCTCCTATGGTAACCTTTAAGTTCCGTAATATCCGCTCCGCAACCCGGAACTTGACACCGACACGTCCCTGACCCGACACGTCCAGTTCGGACTCGCTTCTTACCCGGAACCCCCGCCTCTTCTTCTTCAAGCTTCTCCATTTGCGCGTCGATCTCGGGGCAGGCACACGGGACCCGACCAGCTATAAAATTCGAACAAGTCATCCTCGGGTCCCGCTTCCTCACACGATCGGGTCCGGGAACTGGTCCCGGATCCGGACTCGGACCATGGGCTGGAGCTGGAGCTGGAGATAGAGATAGAGATGAATGTTCTAATGGCGGAGGAGATATGTTTTGGTCGTCAAAGGCGACGGAGAAGTGATCATCTACGGTGAAGTCCAGGAGATCGCCCCAGTCCCAAACGGAGGAAGTCGGGTCGGCTTCGGTCACCGGAAGATGCACATCCATTTCGGGATCCTTAGACCGGTGAGCGACACGTGACGTATTGTTGGGAGGAGATGCAGGTGGTTCCATTACAACAGAAACCCTAAAAATCAAGATGATTAGGTTCGGTTGGTGGTTCGATTAGTTGACGGGGAAGCTACGAAATAAACGGAAAGGTCAAGTCAAAGCAATTATAGGTTTTTTATTATTTTAAAAATCCTCCTTATTTTTACTATCATTATATATATATAATCAACGTTAATCATGAAATACAAAAAACAAACAAAATACCAATCACACTATCTAACTAATTCATGTCCCCTCGTGCCTTGAACAGTCAGTATTTAGTTTTACTTTTTTTATTTGTTCATTTTCTTTATTTTTATTAAAAACCCTAAATATGGGGAGTTCTAGGGAACAACCTTTAAATACAGGCTAAAGAACGGCTGACCTGTTTACCGGGTAAAAAGCGGTACACAAATTGTTACATGAAGCGGTACACAAATTGGTACAATATTGTAATAAAAGAATGTATATACAGTTTTATTACACGATGCACTGTTTACCGGTACACAAATTGTTACATGATGCTGTACACAAATTAATACACTTTTGTAATAGAAGAATGTATATACCCTTTTATAACACATGCAAGAATTTTTGGAATGGATTATGGACGTGTAAGGAAATGTGTACATACAGAATTTCTTACCCGGAAAGCATATTTTGTTACAATAGAGGTATGGAACTGTGTATATACATATATTACTACCAAATATACAGAAATTTGTACAAATTTGTAAGAGGAAAAGGTATATACATTTTTTTGTACACGGTTTGACGAAGGTTGAAAATGGACTTGTACTTGTAGGGAAATGTGTACATACAAAAATTCTTACCCGATAAACATAATATTTTACAAGTTTTGTTAAGATTTGTGTATATACTCTTAATAGGACGAATTGTACATGAATTGGAACAAATTTGTAAGACGAAACGGTATATATCTTATATATTACAAATGTGTAAGATGGAACAAATGGGTCATTAGTTGTAGGAAATGTGTACATACACAATTTGTTACCCGTAAAGCATATTTTCTTACAAGTTATGTAAGGAGTTGTGAATATACACGTAATAGTACCCAATGTACACAAAATAGTAGAAATTGGTTTGAGGAAATGTTATATACCTTATTTATTACAAACTGGGTAGAACTCTGTATGTATACTTTTTTTATTACACAAAATTTCCCAGGGTCGTCGAAATGTCCAATTTGTTTGTAAGGAAATGAGTACATACACGTATTCATACCCAAAAAATACTTTCGTAGAATTTATGATAATGGCATCGAAACCAGGTCAAGGTGGGTTCGGTTCTGGTTTTGCATCGAAACCTCGTATATAGGGTTTCGGTGCTGGTTAAGCGCGAAAATATTTGAAGGTCTTTAACCTTATGAGTGAAAATTACTTGGTTTGGTATGAAAGATGAAGAAATTTTATGACAGAAATAAAATGCATTCCAATTCAAACAACGTTCAAATACATTAGATATTAAAAAAAACATAATAAATCCTCCCCTCCTCATTCCTGCCCCGAGAAACGACCTGCATGCCCGCTGCCACCCATGGCACTGGAACCAGCCTCTGGTTGGTGCTGACCAACCATCTCTGAATAAGATCGGATATCATATCTGACCCTATTGTTGCCTAATGAACAAAACATGTATTCATTAGTATGAGAAGAAGTGAATCTTGTAGAAAAGAAGAAACTTATGATAGAGACAACCTTGAGAGTGGTGGCGGTTGAAGTAGTCTATATCCTCTTTCGTAGGCATGAAACCATATAGTTGGCGCGCTGTGCCTGGAGCATAGAAGATGCCTTGACATTGTTCTCAAGCTTTTCTATCGAAACCTTGGGCAGCAAACTTGTTATGCAGATCCTGAGCGTCGAGATAACCTCTTGCTGTGCTCTGAAAAATCAAAAGGCTCATCCCACGATGGCCGTCGGGTCCATATGAATGGCGAGGCTTGGCAATAGTATCATAGGAAGGGAAATAGTCCCGCAGCTCTTGGTTTCCCATGCCAATCCACTAAAGCATAAAATGCAAGAGATTAGAAGTGAAGCAATTGTAATAATATTGAAAACATAATTCAAATTTGTTAAATAACTACCTTCCCAGTATCATCCCTTTCCAGCCGTGTGTTCATTATCATGACCATGGGCGGCTAGAGTATTTGGTGATCATGAACCTCGTTGTTTGCAGACAGGGGGCAGGCAGTATTAGCAGCAGTGGGATCATCTCCCAAAGCAGTCCATTGGCCAAAAGCTTGACCCTGAGGAATAGAAGAAGTGCCCCTTGTAAGCAATTCCTCATCCAAGAGTTTAGCAAAATGGCGATGGAGCTTCAGCTTTGGTCCACCTTTCATTCTGGCATGTGACCGTAGGGACTCAATGCCAGTAAACTTCTGAGAGGCACCAGGACCTCCTTGGCAGGCTGGACATAACCATTTTGTAGCAGGTTCAGTGATGGTCACCATTGTAGTAATGGCCTGGAAAAAGCTCCTGAACCATTTGCTTCGTCAGAGAGTTTCATTGCTCGGTTGTTCATCGTCGTCAGAATCCAAATATAAGTCATCATCAGAATTTGAGTCAGACTCAAATTCTAATTTTCTCTTCGAGAAATGGTGAGGAATGTTTTTTGAAGATCTGCTTGAACTCATCTTAAATGAAAGAAGTTTAAAGTATTTGGTTAGGAAGAGAATATAAAGAAAGAAGGGTTCAGATGACTATAGGGAATTGTTGATGTTGTAAAGAGTATGGAGAAGAGTTGTATATTTATAAGGAAATTCAGTTGGGAGGGAAAGTGAAAAAGTGAAAAGGCTGAATCGTTTTTGCTTGGTTTCGAAAAAGTAATTGGTTCTATGGAGGGGGTACCTACTTTGAGAAGGCACGCTGTGTGTCTGTTCATTGCACTAGGTACATGAACATGAACCCCTTCATTAATTAGAAGACAGAAATCTGAAAAGGCTGAATCGTTATGCTTGGTTTCGAAACCAGCTGTAAACACGATGAGGAAGAAGAAACGGTTCATGTGATTATAGTGAAAAGACAAAACAATGAAAAAGCAAGATTCCTTTTAATAGGTTCGAAACCATCGGAAGGGGTTTCGGAACTATATACAGTTATTAGTAGCAAAATGTACATAGATCGGTACAAGATTCAAAAAGAAATCGGTATATACATGACTTTATTACACACTTTCACGAATTTTCAAGTTGGGTCATTTAATTGTTAGGAAATGTGTACATACATAAATTGTTAACCAAATGCAAAGTACATAATTTTGAGGGGCATCGAAACCACCTCAATGGGGTTTCGGTGCCTGTTTGAAGTGCAGAAAAAGTTACTAACTTGTTCGTAGAAGCCAACTATAAAGTTCTGCGATTATACATAAAATATTAGCCCTTTCATGTAATTGTTTAGGTTTAAAAATGCCTCACGAGATGTCTGTTCATTGAAGCAGGTGAAAGCAACTGAAAAAGCCTGACTCGTTCTGGGGGTATCGAAACCAGCATTATTTTTGGGTAACACGCAAGGGTGCAGGTGATGACAGTGAAAAGACAGAACACTGAAAAGCAGATTCCTTTTAATGGTTTCGAAACCAGGATATGGGGTTTCGGTACTATATACACATAGTACTTGTAAGAATTGTACAGAAAGGCGTAGTCGTTGTACATGATGTGTATGTGGTATCGAATCTACAGATAAGGGGTTTCGGTGCTATGATTTCATTGGGGCATCGAACCCCGATTTAAGGGGTTTCGGTGCCTTTCGGTTTCGAAACCCCCTTAAGGGGTTTCGGTCCTATATACACATATCTTCACATACCCTGTGTAGACCTTTTTTACAATAAGAGTTGTACATAAATACGTTGTCTTTGTACATGATGTAGGTTTTGGTACAAAACTGTAAATGTATCATGTTATAAGTACAAAATTTCTTGCCAATAATATTTCTGAATATATAAGATTGTATGTTATAATTACAGAGATACAAAAGACGTTTCAAAACATATAATACAGAGGAGATTAGAAGAGAAAACTTGGTTAATTCAATTGCCATCCACGGTTTCAGCTGCATTTAATCAAAAAACGGATGATGCTTCACGTACTCCTGTACATTGTCTGCTGCGGCCATGTTTTGTACATATACCCTAATGGAACCACCTATTTCTATGATCAAGTGCAAGTACATAATTAGGTTGCAAGTACATTGATTCATTTTTATAATGAAAAAGTGTCATTTTAGGGTGTTGTACCTAATGCGTTATGCGTTCTCTCATCTTCTGGGTTGTAGGATTTAGGACAAATGTAGTTGTTCTCCTGTAAAACGAACATAATCGACAACATAATTATTTGCTACAGATTCATTGACTATATTGCAGATAGTAAGGAGCAAAATTGAAAATAGTTGCGTTCTTCACTGACCGGATTATTAAGCATTTTAGCTTCGGAGTCGTCAACCAACAGCGTGTTTCCTTCGTTATACTGAGGCATATTATCCCACACGCGCCTCAGATTTTTTGTATATACATTTGGATAGGAGGGATGTTTTTCGCAGTGACTTTGAACCTGCAATATTCAAATAAAGTCCATCAGATTTGTCAAATTCTATTTATATGCTTTAACGAAGATAAACTTTGAAGTTACCCAAATGAAGGCAAGTCTTGGTTTAAGATCACTAATTCTCCAAAGTGCCCA
Organism: Hibiscus tridactylites; assembly: GCA_958450335.1. Classification (NCBI taxonomy): domain Eukaryota; kingdom Viridiplantae; phylum Streptophyta; class Magnoliopsida; order Malvales; family Malvaceae; genus Hibiscus; species Hibiscus tridactylites. The sequence goes on along the minus strand of OY288265.1, from coordinate 21,314,200 downwards.
GTGTAGGTTTTCTCTGCATTTATGAATAGTTCAGGCACAAATATAGTTAATCCACAAATTATCTTAAAGGATCGTGTAATTATATACATTTAGGGTGGTGGCATATGTCCGCATTACCTTGTCCTTGAAGACCAAATAGCAACCTCATACGCAGTAAAACATGAATACAGAAACTCAAATGCACCAGGTCTGAGTTCCACAGCTGCAATTGAAAAAACATAAATTCCCTAATCTAATTTATGAGCATTTGTATTAAAAGTGAGTCACAAAATTAATACCGTCTTTACTAACAGTGGCTAGCACGCCATTGTAATCAAGAATAAGAAGCTTCTTCGTCGTGGTAGGTGCTACGTTCATGTACCATTCGCCATATCTTTGCGGAGGACGCCTGGGTCTCTGAATTTCAGAGTCTATTTCATTACTTGGCGTTATGCCATGGCGATGAAGCTTCTTTCGCCTGTAAGTGAGAGTCACTTGAGGTATAGAAGCACGCGCATGAGCATGGCCTTCTGCCGGAGCAGATGCCTGATCATGAACAGCAGCTGCAGCATATGCATCATCGTTATCTTTTGCAGAAGTACATGGGACATTTTCTGTTGGGCCAGAGGCCTGATAATGGCATCTTGGTGCAGAATATGCATCAAAATGCTCCTCAGCAGGTGTACCTGTGACATTCTCTGTATAGAACAATCCAATGTTACGTCGAGGAACACACCCTAAACTTATTAATGAAACTAAACAGAATGCAACACGATATGGAAGGGAGGTGTAAATGGACTGATTTTTAACAAATGTCAGTCAATGTGCATGAAGCAGTCTAACAAATTCAACAAATGTTTATTCATGTAATACAAGAAATCCATATACTATGCATACTAGCCTAACCATCATCATAATCATTTGCATCCTGAGGCGATGTCGGTCGAAATACATGCTGATTCCGTTCACGTTCCAATGAATAAACACGAGCTTGTAGTTGCTCAAATCGGGAATTAGCCTCTGCCACATGACTGCGGATAAATGCATCCAAGTTCTTTAGTGTGTCGTACATGGCGTCAATTTTATTTGGGGGTGGAGCATCTGGTACATCTTCAATTCGTCTGGCAATTCTTGCTTCATCTTCATCTCTTTTATGGACCCATTCACCCTGAATGAACGTCCACCCCGTCTTCTTTGTTGTTGTTTCATCAATTTTACTTGGTAGCGGGATTTCAGGGTCCATGGAGGTGTCGATCCCTAAACATTCAAATATGTGACTAAGCACACATCCATAAATGAGGGAGCCTCTTGAAGGGTTGCTAATGATTTCCGCAATAGATCTGAAGATGATTGTAGCTATATCGGGTTTATTTTCCGACCGAAATTGGTGCAACCACCAATAATCAATATGACGCATGCGAGTGCATCGTCCACCTGATGGCCGGAAAAACCAAGTTGTCATTAGATGCAGAAGCCTTTCATGTATATGAAGATGAGTTGGGCTGTCATCATCGAACTTCAAGGGGACACGGTCGTTTTCTTGCTCTTCACCAGTAGCTTCCACACCAAGGTGTTGGGCAATAATTGCCGGAGTGATTGTAAATTCAACTCCCATTAGATAGGACTCGATAGCTACACAGTGTTGGGTTATGGCATCATGCTGAAGGGTAGCATTTGCATAGAAGATCTTCACCAGGTTCTGATAAACACGGGGTTTAATATCGAGATATCTGATCCAACCCCATTCCACAAATAAAGGCCAGAAGTTGAATTGATAATCATTGGACATCAAAAAATCCAAGTCAATCGTTCGCTCATTCCTAATCTTCTTCGCCTCGTACACTTCGTGGTATCGCTCAAGACAATCGGGATCACGGAAACAATGGCTCAAAATATTTGGAGGTTGTGGCGCGTCCGCTACAATCGAACCGATAGAACCACCTGTTTGATTCGGACCTCGTTTACCTTTACTGGGTTTGTTTTTTGGAGCCATGTAAGAGTTTTTGGTAGGAATATCTGAAACAAACCCTAAACAATCGAAGAAGAAGAAACGAACGGTCTCAGGTTTCGAATATAGCTGGTAATCGAAGAACAAACAATAAAAAGCGTTAAAATTCTAGGGTTAGGGTTATAAAATTGTGTTTTCCGAGATGGAGGAGAGGGAACGTTTTAATTTACAGTCTATATTTCCCGCTATTTACAATTTGAAACAAGTTTCGAATCCCCACATGTAGTTTCGATGCTGATTTGGTTTCGATACTTGACTTTTGGTTTCGATGCCGGTTTGGTATCGAAACCTTCGTATTAAAGGTATCGAAACCGTTTGACGATATATCATTTATTGTATTACCTACCAGCCCATCTGTCAACTTATTGCAATTGAAAGTGGCAGCTGATATTAAAGGTTCTGCACAACTACTTCTCCTTATTTCACCATCAACGTCAGAAGTAATAAAGGAAGGATTAAACAACATATCGTTGTAGACCATTTTTTCCATCTTCCGTGTGTAAACATGGCTGGTGTAAGAGTTGAGGAAGCTCAAATTGGTGAACCAGATGAGTGCAAGACAAATGAAGTTGGTGCTTCCGATAATTTGGTTGGTATGGTGTTTAACTCTCGTGATGAGGCGTGAAACTATTATCGACTATATGCGAAGAATAAGGGGTTCAGTGTCAGTCGTGCAACAACAAGGACTGATGGTATGGGAAATGTACATACGCAAGAGTTTTGTTGTTCACGGGGAGGACAACGCAGAAGGAAAGTTAATGACTCCGACCGAAAACGTGCGCCTCGTGATATAACATGAATTGGTTGCAAGGCAAAGGTGATTGTCAAGTGCAAAGAAGAATCAAGGTGGGAGATAGCAGTATGTCACACTGAGCATAATCACCCATTGTGCCCACCTATAATGCAACCGTATCTTCGGTCGGCTAGAGAAGTTACTCAAGATGATGTAATTGAGGCACAGGCTTTGAAAAGTGTTGGCCTGCGGACGTCAGAGGTAATGAATTATTTCACGCAACAGTCGGGAGGTTTCCACAATGTTGGTTTCATTCGAAAAGACTTGTACAACTCCCTTCAAAAAGCAAGGGCGGATGAATATCGTGACGGTGATGTCAATTCTCTTCTTGCATACTTTGACTTCAAGAAAGATCAAGATGCAGGATTGTACATGCAGTTCAACACTGATCCATTAGGGGGGTTGCATAATATTTTTTGGTCGGACTCAACATCTAGGTCCGACTATGTATGCTTCGGTGATGTCATTGCATTTGATACAACGTACAAGGGTAACATGTATGGCCGGCCTATAATGCCTATTGTTGGTGTTAATCACCACCATCAAACCATTATCTTCGGTGTCGCAATTTTAGCAGACGAGACTGCAGACACATTTGAGTGGGTCCTTACTGAGTTCATGCAGGCAATGTCTAACAAAGCTCTTGTCTCAGTCGTCACGGATGGTGATAGGGCCATGCACAGGGCTATCAAGACAGTGTTCCCATATGCACATCATCGCATATGTTCCTGGCATCTTTCTCGAAATGCCCAGGCAAACGTAGGTGATCCCAAATTTACATCTGCCTTTACACGGTGCATGTCCTCTTGATGGACAATTGAGGAATTCGATCGCCAGTGGAGATCAGTTATGAAAGATTTTAACGTGGAGCAGCTTCCCTGGGTTGTGGAGAAGGATCACACGGTTGGTATGTGGGCACAAGCATATCTCACAGGACATTTCTTCGCAAATCTTCGCTCAACACAACGTTGCGAATCTATGAATTCCGCCCTCAACATTATCCTCGAACATAAGAAGACATATCTTGAAGTGGTCCGTGCCATTGACAAGGGAATAAATGACATGCGCATAAATGAGTTGAACGAAGAATACAAAAATTGCACCTCGAAGCCTTTCCCAGTGACCAAATTGCATGACCTTGAAGGGAGTGCAGCTGACATCTTCACCCGGTCATCGTTTGACAAATTTTTGAAGGAACTCAAAACTGAGACACTGTTTCGTGCTCTCCATCCGATACTTACGACTGAAGGTGCACGAACGTATCGTTTGACACAGTATAAGGATCCAGATGCCATCTATGAAGTTGTGCTTGATTTCACAACACATAACATTACATGCAGTTGTCGGAAATTTGAGACGATCGGCCTTCCATGTCGCCATCAACTGCACGTTCTTAAGTTGGAAGACTTCTCCGCCATCCCAAATTGCTTAATACTACCGCGGTGGACAAAAAATGCTAAGGTATCTGCTCCATCTTATCTTCACAGCGAAGTCTGTCCTGAAATAAGACAAATGTCTCGATTTGCATCGCTACGCTCACTTTCATCGCGGTTGTGCTACCTTGCGTCTCAAACAGACGAAAGTTTCAAAACCACAAAAGATGAGTTACTACGACTAACTGCTCAATTTGAGCAGTCCGTAACATTCAATGACTCCTCAACACCTAGGGTAAGCCAAAACACCGTTCGAGACCCGCAAACGAAGGACGCAAAACGAAAGCAGAAAATAAACATGAATGCGTCCACAAAACGGAGGAATCATTGTTCATTTTGCAAAATGGAGGGACACAATAAGAACACATGCCCGGGACTGAAGCTTCAACTTCCAACGGGTACTACGGAACTTGACGACCAAGACATGTCTCAACCATAATGCAAATGTCATTAAAATCACTGTAAGTAAAACCTAACCATGTGCATATGCTACTTTTATCCACTGAAATTTATCATATATTGCAAAATTTCTGTACAAGCGTTTTACCACATTGTAGCCCTGAAATTGCATAATATACATTCTAAATTTGTACATTTCACTCTTACCTAACCTATGTATGCTTGCAGCACATGTCATATACAAAATGTTTTCAGTTCATATACATCCAAACATGGTTACGACCCATAAAAAAGTGGGTTCCTTTACGCACTGCAACGCCACAAAAAAAAGTCAAAATCCATTGCCATCCATTCACCACTGCCCCATCCCCTAACATGTTCTTCACCAAACAAAATTGCATTAGATTACAATAATGGACAACAATACATAATAAACAAAGCATTCAGTCCTAAAGCCTTACCATTGCGGCCGCTTAAAAGTGCCATGTTTTGGAACCTTTGGTTCGTTTGCCTTCATGTACCATTGACCTACAGCAACATTGATATTCCTCCGCAATTTATTCTTATCATGACTGATAAGTTCGTACAAAAGAATCATCCGATCCCATTTTCCAACGCTCTATTAAGACAAGTACAAACAAATTAAGCTTTTATTATAGACCATTATAGTATACATGACCAAAGTAAGGAAAGTTGAATGAAGATTAACCTAAACCCTTACCACTTCCCCTATATGCTTCTCATTCCAAAGCTGCATCCATCTGATGCAAAACATTCCACAATCATCTCTGTTAGAAAACAAATCCATGTTAACATAATACCACGAGTAATCCTTCCCAATTTGTTAAACAAAATTAACACAAAGTACTAGAATACGACAACTCTGTACCCATTATCCTGATGTTTGACTTTTTCCACCATCACGCGCATATCGGTCAACGGCCTTGATGGTGAGCCAAACACTTGGACAAACTTCTTATCTTTTAAACATTCTTTTAGATTATTGGTCTACATGCAGAAACATTTTTTCTGTTTTTACATACTTTGTACCATATTAAACAATGGAAGAATAAAAGTTCGTAGTTCTCGATTATTACCAGTTTCTCTGCCATACACACTCTTGCACCATTGCCTCGGGTATTTGGGAAGCTGTCCAGTAGCTTCACTACACCATCATCAATATCGACGACACACATAAACCAATGAGTGTTGCTCTCATTCACGGGGATAAAGAGCTGAAACAAGCAACGATTTCCATTGTAATATACAAATGACATGAAACTGCATGAGATGTTTAATTTATTAATGCTTCTTCTTACCACTTTACAGTCCGTCAACAAGCCATATGGATTGCCAATCTTACTCAAATACTGAGCGATTATACCAACATTTACTCCGTCCAGAAGCTGAGACTACAATAGATCATTTATTATTAACCATGTATCCTTACAAAACCATATCCACTTGTTCATAATAGACATAAGATTCTTTAATATTTTACTTACACTCAATGCACACGGGATGTACCCTCTCCTTCTTTTAGATTTCTTCCTTATATCTTCATCAACAATGGTAAAACCAACAGCATCTATAACCTAAACCACAAACACATAGCAACTATCATACTAAATTTCTTCTAATATATAAAAAATGATTAAAAGGAATAGTCAAACCTACTAACCATTGAACCCACCCAACATCCAGGTCGTATTGTATCTGCATCGCTTACAAACAAATATGTGTGCCCAAAATCTGCAATTGATTTACTGCACCCATACAAAAAAACTTACATATTATATTTAACAGAACAACATCATTGAGGATTACTTTCAAATTCAGATTGCTTACGATTCAGGCAATGGCGTATTCCATATATAGTCACAAGTATCTTTTGTTGACTTGCCTACTCCTTCCGGTACTTGGACGTATGTCAGTATCTGCAATGCTTACACATTTCTTGTTCAATACTTAATCTACTTAATAAGACAAATAAGTACTTCACGTTCAAATATACAAGTTTTATTAGAAAACCTCATTAGTTATTCAACCACTAAACAATTAGTTTGAATAACATTAGAATTTCATCCATATTTGTCTATAATAAATGTACTCATACACACACAGCATTTATTGTGGACACAAATCCAACTTAAACCAAACATTGTCACACAGCATTCTTCATTCAATGGCTGACTTTATTCATGTTCCGAGTTCGAATTCCTAGTCTTATTCCTTTGCCACTAACCTTTGCAGTGGCTATAGCTGTTGTCTTGCCCTACAAGTTAACACAAACAATATCAACAACAATACTCTCAATCCTTAACATCTAGAAAAGTTGATCAAATGAACTTATTATACCTTTTTTATTGTTTTCGGTACATCAACGGCTTCTTCATTCAACCACTCGACTTCGTCCTCCATCATTGGGTCCTCCTCAATATGAACTCCTTTGTTCGGATCAGAAACTTTGACTTGCCCTTTGTCAACCACTTCTTCTCCTTCTTTAACATGAACAACAATTTCTCCATCAGATTTCCTCAACGACTTCTGCAATTCTATCATGTTAGCATTTAAACTCTTGCATTCCTCCTTCAATTCCCTTATACTTTCTTCGATTTCTTTTTCCTTCTCCAGACGGGCTTGCAGACTATCTTTTATTCCACCCAACTCTACCAATACAGTCTGCAGCATATCCATAACAACATGATTTGTTCCATTCTTTTGATCCCCTTCTTCCCCTTCCACTTTCTCATCATCATACCCAAGTACCTGCAAACATCATCAGTAAATCATTTCATATAAACACAACATCCTATATAATACCATGTTGGTTTAACCCACTTACCTTGGGTCTTTTTGGATGGCTTTCTTCCTTCAGGCTATTTACAATCTTCTTTACTGCCTTCTTGTTGCCCCATGCATGTATGCGACCGCGACCTTGAGAGGCAGCAACTATTCTGCTCGCGACTCCACTCCAAAAATCAAATAACCTCACCTAAATTTATTATTCATCAAAACATTATAATCTACCTCAATAAACTCAATCCCATGAAACAAAGCCGTTCGAACAAAACATAATTTTAAACATATATTACCTCTAATATCGCGATGCATCCGGTCATGTATGCCAAACCACCACGAACTTTCCAGTTCTCTACTCCATCAAGTAACTTGTTGTATGCATATTTGCACCAATTCAGATTTCCCTTCAACCCCTCTGGGCACAACAACCGTAAATGTTCCGAGGAAGGCATATTGTTCGCATTAGGACTTATAAAAACACCAAGAATGAAAAGCAGAACGCGAGTTTTCAACTCGTCTTCCTCAAATTTACCGCTAACTATGTCCTCCTCAAGTTCATTCACCTTGGCATCCCTCTTTATTCCGTACTTCGATGCCATTTCTTTTGCATTAACATTTCTTGTTCCAATTCCAACTTCGACTCCTTCATTCTTCAAACCCAAAACAGCCTCCACATCTTCCACCAAAACTGGAATTTTATGTCCATCAAATTCCATGATCGACCTCTGGACATCAAAATTCTCTACTAAAGTGCGACATAGGTCGCGATGAATAGCTCTCGGTTTTATTTCCAGTAAAGGACCAAACCCTAACTCATGTACCACACCCTCAATATTCATCTTCCTCATCTCTTCAAACACCTCTGACAGCTTAATGAGGCTACATCTTGAAGACTTCTCCTACAACATTTCATAAGTACATTATTTACTTCACTATTACACAAATATACCTAATGTTAGAACAATTTCATCTCTTTCTCCATAAATAATTTCAAAAATTCACTTACCTTTTTCTCTTTCTCTTCCTCAGGTACAACAATATCCTTCACATTTGAGGCTTTCCATTCAGCTAGAGCCTACTTCTGCTCCTCGAACATTTTTTTATAAGGCTCCTTTTCATCTTCACTCATCTGTCTCCACCTTAAACCCAATGCTTTTCTTTCCTGTATCACTCTCACAATTAGTCCAATACAAATATCATGTACAATTAACAAACCATTACACAACATACTTACATCGTTGTTCATTGTCTTCTCCCCCTCCAAACGTTTACATTCTGCTTTACTGTAAAACATAAATTCTCTTTTAGCTTATGCAACTGATATTTAATAAATTTTACAGTTCTATATACATTTAACTTCAACTTACTAGAATTGGAAATATGCTGTACATAGCTTAGGTGTCTCTGCATCCCCTTTATGAGACTTCTTATGTTTCATTGTCTGCAACGTGTACCTAAATATTATCAAAGATGCAAACCAGTTTTTAAACCAAATACAACAACCATCTCCTCGACAATATTTCTTTCTTAAAGAATTCAAAACTTCTTCTTTGGTTATCTTTTTTAACTACTGTTAAACACTTCTTCAAACTACTGTTATCTTTTTTTCCCAAAAACCCTTAACAGAACACTAACCAAAAACACCGAAAATTTCTTCCAATCCAATCTCCTATACAAAATTGATAATATTTTAAAAAGAAATCCACATTCGCACGATTTTATACAAAAACCTTCACCATTCGCTGAAATATAAAAAAAAAAACCCGAAAAAAACGAAGCAAGAAGCAAGAAGCAAGAACTTACCTAAAAATCGTGCTCAAACCCAACTTCCTCGACAAATTTCCTTCAGATTTTCTTCTTTGGTTGATGCAAAAACCAGCTCGTCGTTTTGTTTTTCTTTTGGGTTCGATGCCCTAAAATTTTGTTTTTCTTTTCCCGCTCGTCGTATTTTACTCAACTTATACCATCGTTATAAGGGTTACCGGTTCACCGGGTAACCTTATCCCCCGTTTTTTTTTTCAATCCAACGGCCTATATTAAACCGGCTCCATCTAATGGTGTTTTTTCCTTCGTTTGTATTTAGCCTGTTTTTAAGCCGCCTGCTTTTAGAAAAGCCTCCCTAAATATAAACTTTACTCATAAACATTAAAGTATAAAATTCTTCATCTTAAATTAAATATTATTTTTTGTAATGACAAAAATGTACTTGCAAAATAAATCTGAATAATAGAAAGACTGGTAAATATATAGTATTTTAGTATTTGAATGTAACTTTTAGGAATAGAAATCACTTGTCCCTTTTTGGTGCCTTATTTATGTTCCTCATTAAAATTTAGGTTTAAGGTTATAATTTAGGATTAAGGTATATTAAATTTATGGTAGAGCATATTTTTAAATTTTAAAGTTTAGGATCTAGAATTAAGGTTAAGGTTTAAATTTTGATTTTTTTAATAATGAACAGAAAGGGGAATCAAAAAGGGAAGAAGACTTTTCTCCATAATTTAGTACCTTTTTTCCTAATTAGTACTTAAACTTGATCATTAAGTTTAAATTGATACTTAAATTTGATTCATTGTTTAAATAAATTGTTTTATCGTATTAATTTGGACCAAAAAATAAAGTATGCATGTTAATTTGAACCAACAAATTAAACTCGGATACGTATAATTAGAGCAAAAAATTTTAGATACCAAAATGAATTCAATTTGAAGACTAAAATATTAATTTACTAGCTGATTAATTCGGATTGAGTATTGAGTATTATTCCCGAAATATATTAAAAAAGAATGAAGGACGGCTTTCCTCTTCAAGCGCACATTAGCAGGTTTAATGCGGCCTGAATCTCGCTGTCTGTTCTGCTAATCTGCTCGCAACTGTCATCCCCGTTAACTCATGGTTTCTTCTTCACCAATCGATTGGCGAAAGATTTTTGACGGAGTGGGAGACCAATCTCTGAATTTTCACCCTCTTTGAACGATCGATGGTGAATATATGGTTCAGCCGCCTCCCCAAGTCTTTGAGTCTGAAATTTCCAACTAAAAGCACGCTTTGGTAGCCAATTCATTGGATCGGCCTCAAACTTCAGTACCCTTCAACGAGTTATCAAGCTAATTTGGGGAAAATTCGTGAAGGTCAGTCTCACCGGCTCTGGTTTATATGTTTTTCGATTCCCTAATTCTGATGATCGAGACAGTGTTCTAGAAAGTGGTCCCTGACACATACAACACAAACCTTTGATTCTTAGGAAATGGGAACCTAATTTAAAAAAACTAGATTTCGACCTTACTCATATGCCCATTTGGATTCAGCTTTTTAATGTCTCTCTTGAGTTATATAATCAGTCTGGATTGAGCTATATAAGTAGTGCAGTAGGCAAGCCTCTTTACATGGACTTTGTCACTGCAAAATTAGAGTGACTTGAATATGCGAAAGTTTATATCGAATTACCTGCTGGTACCTCTATCCCTTGGATCGTTAGGGTGATGCTGCTAGATGGTAGCATTGTTCAAATTCGAGTAGTAGTTCCATGGTTGCCTCCTTGCTGTTCACAGTGCCGAATCTATGGACACAATGATAAATCATGCCCTTCACTGCCTGCGAAGACAAAAGCTTTGAAGCAAGTTTGGAAACCAAAATATGTTACTACGACTGGTGAGTGTTATGGAGTTAGGAAGGAGATTAATGATCCTCTAATCCAGCCCGACAATGAAGCACCTGTTGGGAACATAAGTGTTGCTGAATTAAGTATGGATATTGCAGAAACTGTCAGTGATCCTACTGTTGAGGATGTTGTCATTTTAGACCAAATTAAACAGCTTATTAAAACTGTTGTTTCTCAAGGTAATGGTAATTTGGATTCTAATTTCAATTCGGGTAGTCCTGAGGTGCTGGTGACTCTTGAAAATGACTTTCCCACTCTTCAAGTGTCTGTGAAAAAGAAAAAAAATGAGGGAGACCCCTGAGGATAATTTCATTGCTAGTGGTTCCTAGTTTAGGAAATTCAAATTGTCAAAAATGATAAATTGAATAAGCTTAAAGGCAAGAGTGTTGCTCCTATTGCAGTTGTTCATGTTCCTTCTTCCCTGTCTCAATGACCTTTTGCTTTTGGAACATTAGGGGCTTTAACAACCCCGATAAACAAAAGAAAATTTTTCGTCACCTATCTAGCTTTAATGTTTATATTGTGTCTGTTAGAAACCAGAGTGAGGTAGAATAGATCGGATCACTTTGTTAGCTCTTTTTCCTCTAAATGGAATCACTGTCTTAATTATTCTGCTGTGGAAAATGGAAGAATCTGGGTCTTGTGGAAGAAATGCATCCCTATTACCATTTTTGTTGTTCATGACCAGTCCGTTTCTTTTAAAGTGCACAACCTTGGTAGGGATATTCTTATTACATCTGTCTATGATCTTAATGATGGATTTGCTCGTAAATCTCTTTGGGAACAACTCAAGGCGGTGGATGCTAGTGTTGAAGATCTGCCTTGGCTAGTTGTAGGGGGTTTTAATATTTTTTTTGATGCTGAGGAAAGCTCCGATTATAAACGGATGGGTTACTACTTAAACTCGGATATGGTTGATTTTCGAGATTGTTTAGATGATATTGAAATTGCAGACCACCCTTACTGTGAGCCTATACATACCTGGTCCAATAAGCAATATGAAAGCTTTCTAGCAAGGAAGGTTGACAGAATCCTTGTTAATTATGCTTGGTACACTACCTTTCCTACTTTCTTTGCTGAATTCTTGACTCTGGGCGTCTCCGACCTTGCCCGAACATGATCTGGCCCACGAAAGAGAATTCAGTCAATAGACCTAAACCTTTCAGGTTCTTCAACTTTTAGACCACTCACCCTGACTTCATAAGTGTTGTGGCTCGTTCTTAGGGAGTAAATATCACAGGAGACCCTATACAGGTTCTTTTTGAAAAGATAAAAAGACATAAGATAGCCTTGAGAGTGTTTAACAAAACTTATTTTGATGATTTACCGGGATAAGTCATTCTGAAAAGACAGCAACTTAAAGCTATGCAACTATCTAATCTTTCTGAAACTGTAGTCGATATAGAGGTTGAAATATCCTTACAACAAGAGCTGAGTGCACTTGAGGTAGCTGAAAACTCTTTCCTTAAGAAAAAGGCTCGTGTCACTTGGATTCAAGAAAGGGATTCAGGATCTCGATTTTTTTATAACGCAGTAAAATTCAAGTGCAAGAGGAATAATATACGATTGTTTGTAGATGAAAATGGTAATCGTCTTCACACTTTTGATGATATGGCTTCTGAGATGACCAAGTTCTTCACTGGCATGATAGGGAGCAAAGATGACAATGTTCAGGACTGCTCTGTTGAATCTATCTCCGATCTTTTGCAACAAACTCTTTCTTCTAAAGTTGTGTCTGCTCTTTTTTGGCCTGTCAGGGATTCAGTGATTAAGGATGCTCTTTTTAAACAAAGTATTGACAAGAGTTTGGGACCGGATGGTTATACAGTTGGCTTCTTTCGTGTAGCATGGGATATTGTTGGTGGTGATTTTCTCAGAGCTATCCAGCACTTTTTTCTAGACATCTTGCATTCTTCCGCCTTCAATGCTACAGTTATTGCCTTGATTCCGAATGTGGCAAATACTTTCAAACCTAAGGAGTTTCGGCCCATCTCATGTTGCTTGGTGGTTTACAATACCATCACCAAGGTTCTTGTCTCCCGACTGATTGAATACCTACCATTTCTAATTTACCCTAATTAGTCTGTGTTTATTAAGGGCAGAAGTATTACAGTCAATGTTCTCCTTGCCCAGGAAATCGTAAAAGGCTACTTTAGATCATCTATTTCTTCGAGATGTGCTCTTAAGATTGACCTTCAGAAAGCCTTCGATTCTATTGATTGGTCTTTTCTCCTTAAGGTCCTTGAAGCTATTGGTCTACCCTTACAACTTAAAGAGTGGATTATTGCGTGAATCACTACATCTCGTTTCTCTGTTTCTCTAAATGAAACTTTGGTAGGATTCTTTAAGGGCAAGAGGGGTCCGACAGAGTGACTCTTTATCTCCTTACTTATTTGTTCTGGTTATGAATGTTTTGTCTTCTCTTTTGAATAACGTTGTTAAGCAGGGTGTATTCAAATATCATCCAAAGTGCAAACGTATTGGTCTCACTCATCTGTGCTTCACAGATGACCTTCTGATTTTCTGTAGAGGGGACTTGGACTCGATTCTTGGAGTTCCCATTGGAGGTCTTTTACAGATACTCAGGCTTGAAGCTTAACGTTTTCAAATCTGAATTGTTTGTTTCGGGTATTTCACCTCCTTGCTTTGCTGATATTGCTGTGAACTCTGGTTTTATGATTGGTAATCTCCATGTTCGATATTTGGGCATCCCTTTGGTAACAAAGAAGCTTTTTGTCAAAGACTGTGGGCCTTTGACCGATAAAATCACCGACAAGCTAAAGACTTGGTCTGTGAAGCATCTCAGTTATGGGGGGGGCGACTACAGCTTATTCAGTATGTTCTTTACAGCATCACAAACTATTGGTGTAGATAGGTTCCTTTTCCAAAAGCAGTCCTTAAACGAATTGAACAGTCCTGTTCCCGTTTCTTTTGGAAGGGTTCTGATCAAACAGCTCATGGTGCACGTGTAGGCTGGTCACAAGTCTGCTCCCTCAAGTCTGAAGGAGGGATGGGGCTAAAAAACTTAGAATGCTGGTCTAATGTTTACTTTCTTGCACTCATTCGAAACATCCTTACCAATCATGGTTCTTTATGGGTGGCATGGACCAACGAATATGTCCTGAAAAATGTGGACTTCTGGCATGTTGAGGCCAAACATGACCTTAGTTGGATAATAAAGAAACTTTTGAAGCTACGTCCCATTGTAGCTTTCCTTTTTGTTTCTAACCAAAACTGATCAGTGGTTAAGCCTAGATGGATCTGAGAAATGATTCGTGAAAAGAAAGAAAAAGTTTCTTGGCATAGATTGGTTTGGTTTCCCCTTCACATACCCAAACATGCTATATTCAGTTGGATGGTTATCCTTGATCGTCTTCTAACGTACGATAGGTTACAGAAAATGGGTCTCTCGGTGGCTAATACTTGCCTCTTATGTGGCTCTGATGTTGAGTCTAGAAGCCACCTCTTCTTTGACTGTCCTTTCTCACACTCTGCTTGGTTGCATCTCTTGCAACTCTGCAATACCTCTCAGCATGTGCTGGACTGGAATGGATAGCTTGCTTGGGCCACTTCTCACTTCAAGGATAAATCTATTCTTTCCACTATTCTTTGACTTTCTTTGAATGCTCTCATTTATAGTACCTGGCTGGAGCAGAATGCTCGACACTTCAGGGGAAAAACTCAAACTGACGCTGACATTGTTCTACACGTCCAATATATTATACACTTACATTTATATTACAAAAAAATAGATAGAACCATACAAGTAAACGTCGACCTTTGTATAGTTTGGAATCTAGAGTAGTTTTCTTTTACTTACTCGCTTGTAAAAAACTCTTTTGTACATGGTAGCAGATTTCTCGCTTTCTTGAATAAATAACACAACACTTATCTAAAAAAATTCGGATTGAGTATTACATAAACTCATTATGAAGATGACTCTTTCAACTTAATTTACCTACTCACAACACCAAGATACAAACTCTTAACTTTACTTAGAAATTTAGTATCTTATCCTACTAAACTAACTAATTGTTGTTGACATTACTTATAAAAAGTTTAATTTATAATCACCCTACACTTATATGAATTTTTTCAATTGGAACATTGTTATCATCTTACAATTTATATTTGAAATTTGTGATTATAATAAAAAAAAATTTGAATAGTCTAAAGATGATTACAAGGTAATATTTATTTATAGATATTATTAACCCTTTGACAATGAACATACACCATATAAACATAACGATTTGAACCTATGTCATTCTAGTGTAAACATAACGATTTGAACCCGTGTCATCCTAGTGTAGACATAACGATTTGAACCATGTCATCCTAGTGTAAACATAACGATCTGAACCCATGTCATTCTAGTGTAGACATAACGATTTGAATTCGTGTCTCCTAGGATGAACATCCTTCATTATTATAATAATTAATTAACAGAAATACGTGTTTAACTTGATGGTACAATTTAATACAAAACTAACCGTAAATAAATAAATACTATACATTAAACACGTTTCTGATCACTAAAAGCTCATTCGATTTCAACAAAAAAAATCAAATCAATTAAGGTACAGTTTCATAAAATGTGGACCACATGCTGTAATGACAAAAGACATCAGTTACTTAATTAGCAATGAGTAAGACAGAATAAGATTAACTCCTCAAAATCATATTAATGTTACAATTGTTTCACAATAAAACATGTTTAAATGAGATTAAGAGCACATAAGCATCCAGTTACACCTACAGTAGTTAAGACATTAACCAAAAGTTGTTCTGGTTTTTAAATCACATGTAATAATGTACACATAATGGAGACAAAGGAGAAGACGGCACTAAACTTGATAGTCTTGCTACTCAAAGCTAGAAGGAAAAATAATGTGGCGGCAATGCTGCCGGATCAAGTTCCCAACATCCTCTTAGGCTGCCATTTCGCTCGTGGGTTAGCTGGAAATGCGGAATCTGGTGAGAGAACCGAAGCTGATCGAGCCGAGGGATTTCGAGTGTCACGTTCGTTCTTCCGTTTACTTTGGGCTTGAAAACAGAATTGAAGCCGTCGACTTTGTCTAGAAGACAAACCTTGAAGAGGAAATAATTGTTCTCCAATACCTGCACTATGTCATATTCCCAGTTCTCCAAGTCGGAACATTTGATGTCGCGAGTCCAGTTCCGGTACAAGGCCCAGATTTCGCCTCTTCTAGGTACGATGGTGTATCCGCCCTTTGAATCGGTAGGCTCGGCTTTTAACAAATGAGAAAAGGAATCAGTGGAGGTGTAGATCTGGGAACTGTTTTTAATGACAAATCTCCCGCAACAAGTTGGCATGTTCGGATCAGAGCACTCGACTGTGGTCTCCGATGGGCTAGGAAAAAGCCATCTCACATGTATTTTGAAAACTGGGTGGGAGTCTATTTTCTTGATCTCACCGTAGTACTTTGGCAAGGCATCCTCATCACCATACAGTGCCCAGATCTGACCAACACGGAACTTTTCCTTGGTTCTGTCAGTTTCGAAATTGTAGAATTCTGATTCCGGAATTTCAATGGATTTCGAAGCCGAAGCTGAAGGAACGGAATTATTTGATACATGCATTGGCTTCACCGTTTCTGAAGCACTGGGACATGAACTACTAGGATTTCTGTCAGTACCTTCCTCCTTCAAGTCCTCGGAAACAAGAATTTCTTCAGGTAAAGGATTTCTGCCATTACCTTCCTCCTTCAAGTCCTCGGAAACAAGAATTTCTTCAGGTAAAGGATTTCTGCCATTACCTTCCTCCTTCAAGTCCTTGGAAACAAAAATTTCTTCTGGTAAAGAAGCTGGATCGAGTTCAAATGAACCTTTTGGCACCCCTTGTCTCTCTTTACCGGTCAGCGCAAAGGACGGCACCCTGTGTGAAAACCTGAATCGTTCACCAGATGGGATTAGAAACGCATCCTTATTCATCGGAGAGAAGACACTTACAAACCCTTTGACCTTAGTCAAGTAAGAAACCCATATTCCTACACCTTCAGCGTTCTCTGATAAGATCTCAACAAATTCATACTCATATTTCTGGGCACCAGACTTCCATTTGATATTCCAGTTCTTAAAAAGGGCCCAAGTTTCTCCTTTTCTTGGAAATATCTTATAGGTATCTCTACGTGTTCCTTTTTCCCAAGATATCAAATGGGAAAACATAGGACGATCTTCACTGATTTCGGACCCCCCATGTTTGAAGTTACCACAAGAAGCGGGAAAACCTTCACTGACCCATTGCATTTCATTCTCATCATCTGGATCTGGTTCTAGCCAAGTTATCCTCAACTTGAACCCAGACGAGAAGACTTTTCTGATCCGAGCATAGAATCTAGGCATGGCATTTAGCTCATCGTACAGAGCCCAAATCTGCCCTACTTTAAAACACTCTTCTTTCTTCTCTTTGTCAAAGTCATTAAACTCAGGGTCAGGGTATGCAAAAACCTCGGGCTCTTTCGTTTCTTTCGAGCTTGAATCTGACACAGGATCATCAACAGCGGGGTTTGAATTTCCCTCGATACCATCAGCAGAAGCTTCCCTAGTATTCTTACCATTGGGTAAGGTCGCCTCAAAATGTTTACCCTCTCTGTGGTCCATCTCTTTCTTGTCTTCTTTCACTTGATTTTTGTGTACAGGCTTGTCTTCATCCTCCATTTCTTCAGTGGCACAGTGCGATCCACTTCCCTTGGCCTTTTTTGCGGGACTAACTGTGTCCTCCTCATCACTTAAATTTTCCTTATAAGAAACATTTTGCTTATGCCTCCCAGATCTCCGCACATTCTGCGGTACTTGAGAATCAACCTTCTTTCCAGACAGAACTTCACCATTGTCATCAATCGCCACATCCTCCTCTGACTCAATGCTGCTTTCACTGTCGCAGCTTTCACTGGATTCAACGGTTTGCTTCCTTCCTCTTTTACCATTCGCTTTTTCTGTTCGGGCATCTGAAGTGCTAGCTGCCTTTGGAGTAAAACCAGTAAAAACATTCTCAGTAGTGAACTTCCTCTGATTCTGGGCAACTCCTTGTCCGGGAAAATTCGACTGATTCATATTAGTTGCCTGCGGAACTGCACCCGAGTCATAGGCAACAAAGTACTTGTTGCAAGTTTGACAACGAAGAGATCTATGAAGTACTTCTGTATAGTACTGGTACCTAACAGTACAGTACGGACACTTGGTCCAAAAGGTGCACTGGCCATTGGAGAACCCTGCTTGAGTTGGTGGTTGTCGCTGTTGTTGAGAATTAATTCCAGAAAAGTTGGGGATATTATTCTGAGCAGCTGTGTGCGGGCGCCAACTTGGATTCTGTGGAGGGCGAAATGCTGCTGCAGGAGCCGGTCTATTAACAGCCGCTTTGCGTTTCATGTCATGTGCATGTCTTTTCCCTTGATCCAAAAGAGTCCGCTGAGCATCCCCAATCAACTTAAAAGCAGCTTCTGCTCCCGGAAACTTATTCTTATCCGGGTGAAGTTGGAGGGCGAATTTTCTATACTGCTTCTTTATTGTAGCTTCATCCGCTGTCTGCTCCACCTTAAGTATGGCATACCAATCCTTCTCGTTACCAAAAAATGGTTTCTCAGCAGCACAATGCACATCACACACCATTATCATCTGAGAAATATTCTCCAGATCCTGGAAAAGTTGTTTGGCCTTGATCGCAACTTTAAGAGCCCCAGAAAAATCCCGATTCTGCATCTTCTGCTCCGCAATGTTTTTGGCCCTGATGGCCTCTTCCTTGTTGCAGTCCATTGCCAAAAAAATCCAGACTGGGGCAGGTTGAATGTGTTTCAGACACAAAAAGAGCAAACGTTCGCTTTAGTAAACTAATTTAGTTAAATTATAACAGAATCCGGTACTCTTCCTCCAAGACCTGTCAAAGATCACACAAGAAACTCATCTCCCCGCCTCCTCATGGGTCCTGCAGTAGTCATATCAAATTAGAACAATTAAGAACCCATATCTGACAGAGCCAGGCATCCGAAGATATCAAAATCCTATCTATCATAATCAATATCACATTTAACATGACAAGTTGATTTTTCGTGCATGAATACGGAAACATAAAGGCTCTACAAAAAGCGTAAAAAAACAATGTACTTGTAGCTAGTCTTGAGATCCGAATCGATCTACCCGACCCAAGACTCAATATTAACCCGAACATGATTATTCGAATTTGATCCGAAACCCAAAATAAACTGAACCGAATCAAAATCGATCTGAATTTTAGTTGAACAAAATGAATCCGAACCGAAGGCAAAACGAACAGAAAGCACCCGAAATAAAGAAAAGATATTAGTAAAAGAAATAAAGAAAGATTAGATGTAAACTGCAGCACAACTCACCAAAATGTCAAATATACTAGTTTTATAAAGTCATATATATATATGGGTGTAAAAAACTAACCCGACCTAAAAACCCAATTGAAACCAACCGAGCTCCTATTAACCTGATCCGAAATCATCCGACCAAATATGACCCAACCTGAATATAAACCCTAAACCCATAAACATAAACTAAAACCGAACAAGACCCGAATCGAATATAGCCAGACCCGATCCGAACGACATGTTCGCCACCTCTACTTGCAACATTCTTTGAAATGCATTTAAAAGGGGTTTTTTGCAGCAATATTATGGTTGAATTTTTTATTTCAAGATTTGGATACTTTTTTATTTCATAATCTATGGTGACTGATACATTAACATGGGAAGTCGGCATCACTGATGGACGAGCGCGACTTCAAGCCAATTACAATACTCACTACATGTAACTTCAGCAAAACTCATTGACTACTCTATTAATTTAATAGGAATCCCCCTAGATCATGAAATAAGAAAAACATCTCAAACCTTGAAATAGAAAACAAAACAAAAATATCCTAGCAATTATCCCATTTAAAAGATAATCACATGGAACAAGCAATTAAGGGTTCAAAATTTTCAATTAGAGGCTTCGGATAAATAAGAAATTATGAAAGAAATTGAAGCCTTCATAACCCTGCGTTGACCAAACCATCCAACTAAATTTCCTGCCGATATATATATATATAATAAATAGCTAAGATTATTTCTTTATTTTTTTTCAAAGTGATAATCTTTCACATTTTCTACTATTAATCTCATCCATCCATTTACCTTCCATTTAACTTCATCTAACGGGTCTAAAAAAGTGTAAAACTTTCAAGTTTACATAGTATAACTGTATAAGAGGATCCTATCCCAGTATATATAAACTATATAAAACTCAACTAGTTTTACACTAATTCATGGCCATTAGATAACTCCTTACATTTTTTGTCCAAGTCCAATTGATAATCTTCGCATATCCTACTTTTAATCTCATCCATACATTCCACTCATCCAATAGTCATGGATTAGTGTAAAACTAGTTGAGTTTTACATAGTATAACTAGATCTTATATTTATATATATACGCACACAAGTAAGAATAAGAACAATTCAGTGGCAAAAAAGAAAATTACAAATCAACACGAGTTATAAAGTATGTTTTTACGTTAACACTGTTACCATAATGAGAGAAACCAAATAAATTCCTCTTTTGTTCGAGCATTGAGACCAAAAACCCCGGTTTATAAACAATTTCAAACCAGCAAATCAATTGAACATAAATAAAAACCTAAAACCCGAATTAAATCCCAAATTCTAACCCACAGAAACGAAGTAACGCTTATGAAAACAAAAATAAACCAAATCCATAAGACCCATTAACAAGCATGAACGACGGAGAAAACATGTATGCATTTCGGTGACGCAAAACCCAGAATAAGGTCAGTCGTCAAAAATTCAAAAAACAAACCCTAAAATTTGAAATAGCAATACATTGAAGAAGCAGAGAATTAGAACTTGCCTGTTTCTGGAATTCCAAAATAAAATAGTGAAGAAGTCTCAACAACAACAAAAAAAGGATTTAGGGATTTGAGGGACAGAAACCGGGAGGAGGAAGGACTACAAATTTGGGGAAGAACAAAAAGTACCTGAGTACGACTTAATTTCTCAATTGCCACTGCTTTTGTGTTTCAATTCTGGACTTGGTTGTGATTTTGGTCAACTTCAGGGGCATTTTTTGGAATAAAATTACATAAATGCCCTTGTAATTTCATAAATTTACAATGGGTAAAATGCTCAAATGGTCCTTGATTACAGGATGTTTTTTTGTTTAGTCCCCGATTATGAAAACTTATAAACTAATCATCCGATTTATCAATTTTTAATATATAATTTTAATGATGGTCGTTAGTCTTATTAAAAAAATATCTAAAACTTCAATAAGAGTTTACTACTATCATCTTAGACTATATATAATTTAAACATTTTGCAATAACATTAATATAATAAATTAGTCACTTTAGATCATACAAGGACTATATAAAAAAAAGGTTAAAGACTCAAACAAAAAATAGATACGAACAAATATGACGCATCGACAAACGAATCACAAAGGGATTAAACTATTGAAATAACACCGATAACCACAAATCAGAACCGAGAGTCGTGAGAAACTATCCATGAACGCAAATTGTGTATCTAAATTCAATTCGAGGGTCGAGAACATGAAAGATCAATAGGATTACAAATAAGCATCATTTTGATCAGTCGTAACGTCGTCAAAATCAACTCTGAGAAAACATAAAATAAAAGGAATGGTCAAATGATCGAGAAAAAAACGAAGAACGTGTCAAAAGATAGAGATAAATGTGCCACAAAGATAGAATTATTCTTATTAAAAGCCAAGAAAGAAACAAAGAAAAAAAGAACTGACGGTCGACGATTAACAAAAATTCAGTGTGGCCACCGACTGAACAAAAGTAAAAATGAAAAAATTATGCTACTCTATAAAGATAAAGTAAGTTGTCACGCAAACCCTAAAAAAATAGAAGAGAGAATTTTCAAAACGATTTATATCTAATACGCTAGCGGTGGAAACTAATTTTTTTACAATCGCCTTAGTTTTAAGGTTTAGAGATTCATTTTAGGGTGTAAGAGTTAGAAGTTTAAGTATATGGATTTAGAATTGAAGGCCTAGGGTTAAAAATTAGGGTTTAGTTTTTAGGGTAATATGGTAAATATTTAGATTTTAAATTGTATAGCCTAAACTCCAACTTTAAATTGTGAATTCTAACCACTATCTTTAATCTCTAAACATCAAAACCTAAACTCATAAATCTTAACCCTAAAATAAATCCATAAACCATAAAATTATGGCGTTTATAAAAAATTTTAATTTTTACCCTAATATGTTAAATAATTACCCTTTTAAAAACTGACAACTAACTTACGTAAGGTAATAATAAATTAATCTTTAACATTACGCTATTTTATTTTGTTTAGTTAGTTTCTCATTTTCCGTATGAAAATGATAGATTGTTTGTCTCTTTTTGTGGCTTTTTTTTTTCTCTTGCAACACAGTTTTTTTCTTTTGTAATGCAATTTTTTATATTTTTTTTCATGGTTAGATTTGACGTCGCTTTTCCAAATGACGTTTACTATGTTATTTTATTTATCTATTCTTACTTTAGACCCTCATACTGAATATTGATAAACGTTCAAAAGTACTGATTATTTTTTTCTTAAGATTAAATTTGACGTCGTCTTTTCAGATGTCGCTCATTATGTTATCTTGTTGATCTATTCCTACTTTGGACCCTCAGACCGAATATTGATAGACGTTCGTGATTGAGTTATGTTAATGTCAGTTTGTCAACACGCCTTCTTTCTCCCGCCGAAAGATGCTTAGCCACACTTTCCGGGTCAAAATCGATAAATAGAAGGTGTTATATACACTTTTATGTTTGTGTTGGTAATGTCTATCTCTCATCGTCTACAAAGATGTTTGTTTGCATCTATCATTGTTTGAGTAATTTGATTTCTTTGTTACAAAGACAAGAACATTGGTTGTGAAGAATTAACTAAGAGCTAAGTCGGCATCGCTCTTATCTCGTTGCACTAATTTATACAATGTCGAAGTAAAGAGAAGGGAGGAACGTAAAGCCCAAAGGAGCATTCTTTTCTTATCTGATCAGATAATCGACTACTTAATTCGTTTTTTGTCAAATATAAATTAATTTTGTATTTTAATTACAATAATAACTTTAAAAATTATTATTGAAATATATTCTCTTTATTCAATAAAAAAGAATTGATGTTTAAGAAAATTTGGAGGTGATGGAAGTCTATTCAATATAAAAGAATATATGATTGGGATCCATTGTTACCTATATACTCATTAGTCATTACTCAACATGTTCGAGTCAATGTCGGAAGAGATATAAAATAACCGGGATGTAATTCGGCTCAAGGATAGGTCATACCTACAATCGTAAAGGGCAAAATACTTAAATAGTCCCTTAACTATAAAACAACTTTTCTATGAAGTCTTCTGATTATGATTAATTACAATATGATCGCCTACATTTGAAAATTAACATATTGAACGATCTTTGTTAAAAAATTAACGAAAGGTTAAATAGTATTTAATAAAATTAATATAATAACAAATCCAATCTTCAATCTTTAGATATTGTTATAATTTAGTCCTAATTATGAAAACTTAACTCTTAACATCCAAGTATTATTCCAATTAATCCCTTATTCCCAAGTAAAAATTCATCCGCAAAAAAGAAATAGTGCTAAAAAAATCAACACCTAAAGCTCACAAAAACCCAATCTCCTCCCAAAAGTTAATGTTATTGTTACTTCCATTTTTGCTATGCCTTTGTGTTACTATATTTTCTCTTCAGATGTGTTTTCTTAAGAGATTCCTCAAAGGTTTGAAGAATGGAAATATGTGTGCTTCAGGAATGGAAAGATGGATTGAAATATGTGTGCTTCAGGACAAGCACAGTAAAAGCGATTGCGCAAAATTTCTAAAAAAACGAGAGTTCTAAATTAAGTAAGTCAAAATGATACACTCATGAATTCTAAGTCTTGTTAAATTTATTTTTTATATCAAAAGTCTTATACGTATGCAATAAAGTCGACGAACATTTACTTTAAAAAAATTAAAAGTCATATTTTAATAAATTACATAAAATCTTTTGAAACGTGTTTTTAAAGGGTTGAGGAGGTTTAACTAAATCCTTCATCATCAGTCAACATGTTGATGGTGCTACTTCTTATTTTTCCTTCCCAAAGGTAGTGAAAGGAAATCCAATATTTAATAAAAAATTTCGATGAAACAAGATGCGTTACAATTTAACTTAAATATAATTTTAATCAAACTTTTATAAAATTTTAAACTTAGTTTGATGGTTAACTGTTGAACCCTTGTGCACAGGATTCTTGTCATTGATGACAAGTAAGAGTGCTAACCAGGGATGGACCGAGGGGGGTGCTGGTGGGTGCAACCGCCCCCCCTAAAATTTTGAAAATTATATATGATTTAGAAAAATTTTAGAATTTTTTTATGTATTTTCTATTAAAAATCTATTTTCGCCCCCCCCCTAAACTTCTATAAGTTCGCCCCCCTCCAGAAATTTTTAGGTTCGCCCCCCCTAACTTAAAGTCCTGGGTCCGTCCCTAGTGCTAACGATGTTTTTGTAAAAAAAATAATTTGATGAAGTAAACAATAGTTCAATAACTATTGATATAGTTTACCTTTTATATAAATATTATATATTCAATTTATATTTTCCTCGTTCTTTCACGTTTTTATTTTTTAAAGTCTAAAAATAATTACAATATAGTATCTATTCATATACAATTTTTAATTATTTGACAATGCATACACATTTTATAGATAGAACGACCGAACTCAAATCTTCTAAGATGAATATTATCCACTTTTCTACTGAAATCACTGATTGAATTCTCCTTCGTATTTTTACTTGAAAACCCCTTTTCCTTTCTTTGATATTATATCTCCCTTTTACTGTAGTTAGTATCGTACTGATATCAATTTGCAAGTATCAAATAGTTTAAATCTTGTTTCAATTGAGTTTCGATCTATTTAGATTAATATCGGTATGTACAATGTAGACATGTATCTGTTAGTATAAAATTTATGCTTAATATTAAAATAAGTGCTCAAATTATCATGTTTTCACCTTTTAAGTGTTTAAATTATTTTTTGTTCTTTTTAAGTGCTCTAACTATCTCGTTTTTCCCTTTTAAATGCCTAAACTATTTTTTACCCTTTTAAGTGCCTAATCTTTTTTTTTTGTCAAAATAAGTGTTCAATTTTTTTGTCAAAATAGGTGTCTTGATTTGATCTTAAAAGGGGCAAAAAATGATAGTTTGGGCACTTAAAATGAGCAAAAATAGTTTAGACACATAAAAGGGTAAAATATGATTGTTTGAGCACCTAAAAGGAGCAAAAATAGTTTAGTCACTTAAAAGGGAAAAACATGATAGTTTGGGCACTTATTTTGACATTAAGCCTAAAATTTATTACTATTTTGAACTTAACAAGTGATTCCGGTAGAAAAGTAGATGATGTTCATCATAGGGGACTCGGGTTCAAATTGTTTGTCTATAAAGTGAGTGCGTTGTCAAAAAGTTAAAAATATATATAATCAGATATTACGTTGTAATCACATCTAGAATATTCAAAGAAAAATATTAGTATTTTAAATTAATTTTTGTTAACTGTTTTTATATTTTATATTAAAAATTTAAACATAAAAATCACGATTGTTTAGAAAATGACAATAAATCCAAAACAATACACTGTTTGGCAATTAGCGGATAGCTGATAGTGGATAGCAGATTACATTAGCTGATAGCTGATAGCTGATTACATTAGCTGGTTTGACTAGCGGATTGTATTAGCTGATTGTATAAAATTGTTTGGTAAAATTAACCGATAGCTAATAGCTGTTAAATTATTTAAACAAGCAAAATGACATATAAGGACATGATTATATTCAATACTTGTTTGAATAGTTTATTAGTTATCAATATTTTGTATCTAATTATTATCAATTAGATCTATAAAATTATTTTTAATATAACTTTTCTAACATATTCAAATGATTTATATATTAATTTATTATTTATATAATTATTTTAATATAATTTAATTAATTAATAAATTTAAATACACATATAAATATGTGATAATAAAAAGAAAAAAGTAAATAGGATTAGCTTATAAATAGGGTGAGAAATATTTAATTTAGATTATTTTGAGATTTTTGGTAATTGGTAAGGGTAAAAGAGTCTTTACAACTCTAATACCAAACCTCTAATATCAAAAAGCTCCTATTATGAGCTTTTTCAAAATTAGCGGTTTCACCCCAATCCGCTCTTTCAATCAGCTATTTACCAAACAACAATATTAGCGAATTTGACTAGTCAAACCTCTAATTATGCCTCAAACCTCTAATTTTTGTCTAAACCTCTTTTTACCAAACATGACCTATAATTTTTTTATCAATATGTATCCCTATGAGGGAAGTATTTTTCTTTCGGAAACCCGTTTTAAACGGATCAGAAATTAGTTTTTTATATTAATATTTAGAAAATAGTTTGATAAGTTTAGTTTAAGATTTATAGTTTAGAATTTAGGGTTAGAGAGATTTAGATTTTATAGTTTAAAGGGTTATAGTCCAAAGGGTTACATATAAGAACTACTAAATTCCTATTATTATTATTATTGTTTATTTTACTTTTTAATGAAATCTATTACAATGTGATTAATTACATTCCTAAAAGATTAAACTATCATTAATTTAGGGTGTTTAATATAATTAAATTCTAACCTCCTAAACATTAAACTCTAGAAATCATAAACTCATAAACCTTAAACCATAAAACAACAAAACCACAAACCTTAATCCTAAACCATAAAGCCTAGAAAACTATAAAATACTACAACACTAAAATCGTAAAATAATAAAGCTAAACACCTAAACCATCTTACATGATTACACCTTAAATCAATAATGTTTAATATTTTAAGAATGTAGTTAATTATATTCTAATAAATTTCATTAAACAGTAAAATAAGTATTAATGATAAAAATTTAATAGTTCTTATACATAGCCCTTAGGACTTTGTATAGCAAAACTCTAATTTAAATAGGAATGATTATATATTTTTTTACACATTATATATCAAAATATAACTCTTAGTATTTACACATTCTATACCAAAAATAAAAGGAAATCATTTAATATACAAATTATGCAATCTATGGTTTATACATACATTTTATTTTAGGTTTTTAGAGATCTATTTTAAAGTAGAAATTTAGAGATTTAGAATGCCTTAAAATGTAATTATATTTTTAACTTAAATTAAAAAAGAAAAATTATCTAGATAGTACAACATTTATTCTCGCGTTATTATTTTGGTACATCAACTATCTTTTTAGTTAAATGTTATCTAACGTAACATTTTATTTTTATTTTAGTACCTTGCCGTTAAAAAATTAACATGCTAATTAAGAGAGAGAAAATCATACGTAACATGCTAACTAGGAGAGAGAAAATCACACGTGACATGCTCTCTTTCCTAATCAACATGCCACGTATTATTTTCTATGATTTTAACCAATGTAAAATACTGACTAAAAGAGAAAAAATGACGTAAAAACTTGTGACGTGTGGTTTTTTCTCTCCTAATAATATGTCTTTAAAGATAGTTTTGCCAGAAAAAAAATAGGTACCAAAATAAAAACACAAATAAAGGTGGGTACCAAATATATAGCTTTCCCAAAAAACGATCGTGAATTTTTTTAATACAACTTGTGTAAACTAAAATCATTTTATTACCTTTTTAATTGTCTAAGGTTTTGATTTCAGTATAAAGAGTATTGTTATAAGATGAAAAAATACACTCAGGAAAAGCTTTAATGAACCAAACATTAAGTCAAGATTACAATCTCACCATTTGACTGTTTGACACAACAACAAACACACGAATACAACCAAAAAATAAACAGCTAATGCTGGACAAAATTGCTGTTATAATCAATCTGCAAAACCCTTAATTTACATTAACACAAACTTCACACTAAAGTCCGGCTTTCGAGCTGGTTTCACTATGATTTTGCGAAAGTAGAAAATGTTTTAGCCGTACCTGCTATGTATCGGCTTCATGTTCGCTTTTCATTGCCATTGATGACCATTGTGTTCAGTGGGTGATCCAGGAACAAATGGAACGAAACCCCTTCCACCGAATACAGGTCGCATGAAGGCGTCATCGAATTTTCTCCAATAATAGTGCACGGTGTGGGAAGGAGTGGTCAAGAGCATTCTTAAGCTACTTGGTCGGACTACGCTTCGGTTTCCTTGGTCAGCCTCGGATTCTTGCCCGTTGTCGAGAAGTGGTATGATGAATGATTTAGGAGTAGATGGTTCAGATGAAAGCATTCTGGTGAGATGTTTCGGCGAAGGAAGCAAGATTCTAATTATTGGCTTAGTCATCAACCCAAAAACCTGCATAGTTTCAACAAACGTAATTACAGGGAGCATTCTGGTGAGCTGAACTCGAAATTTAAAGCCCAAACTCGATAAAAATCAAAGGACTCGAGTTAACTTATGTAATAAACAATAACTTCACGAACGTATCATTAACCCTTCGATGCAATTTAAAACAGTGATGTTGGGAAAAGAACAATAAAGATAAGGGGTCATAATCGAGCTTTGTCGAATAATTAAAGGGATGACTCATGTCTTACCACTGTGCTGAAAAGAACAACCGTGATTGTGCTGGTTATCATCATCGCATTCCCTCGCAACTGCGTATGGCCTAAACTGGTAAACTGCAAAAAATCGAATATTAAACTTCATCATCATTACATAAAGGAAAGCCAAAAAACTTGGAATTCTACACTAGTTTTCTACATTCTCATCAGCAGCAATTTATCTCGACTCAGCATACTAAATTAACCAATATGCAAACCATGGGCAGAACATTCAAATAAATATCAATTGGATATTTTGTATAGAAGTTAACTATATACATGCAAGTTTAAATAAGTTAAAATCTTCTCACCTGATTATAAGCAAGTGCGATAGAGACAGCACCGCGCATAAGACCCGCCCACCAAATGGTAACCTGCAAAATAGATGTTCACAAAGAGTCATCAATTTATCAAACACGTGCCTACTAAAGATACACAACAGAATGGTTCGAAACTCATACCTGCTGTTTGAACCCAATTTTCTCATACGGAGCTTTCTTCGTCAAGTTGGATATGAAGGACAAGGGGAAAACAAAGGCTGCTCTTCCCAAAAGAATCAAGCCCAACAGAATCGAACTCACCCCAACCGATTTTCCAGGGCTGAGAAAAAAAGAGTTATGTTAATTTATAATAGCCAAAGCAGAACTTTAAGTCATTGGTAAGATCTAAAAACAGTGTATAATTGGCCTCACGTATCACTTATAACTCTCCACTTCTCAATGTCCAAAGCATCCATTCCAACATAGAGGAAGATAAAGATCTCAGCAACAAATGACAGAGTAGCAAAAGCATGCCTGCAATAATAATTGGCCGTGATGAGATACAATAACATGAACGGTTGGCTACGGTCCAAAATAACAGATATTGGAGACTGAACATACTTTGTTGTCACTCTTGAACTTTCTGTAACATTATGCCACGTATAGTGAGACATAACAATCCCACAAAAGAATACCGTAAGAATCCCACTTAAATAGAAAAGCTGCAAGATAATAGTTCCAACACTGTCATTAGATAAGATTGCCTTTTTCTCTTGATAGAAACGAACAACTTTCATTGAAGAGGTGCCCCGCAAGGTCTAAGAAACCTTACTTCGGCAAGCATATATGAGAGGTAAGCCATGAGAATCATAAGAGCAACCTCACGATCAGTTGAATGCCTGTTTTTGCAAGAAGAGAAAGATATGAGGACAATATTCCAGATGATGCATATCCTGACATGGGTGCGGGGATATGAACTTCCAGAATTCCTCCAAATACATGGAAAAACTTGGAAGAAATTGAATATTCCAGTGTCGGACACATACCCGTATCCGACATTCACACCCAAGTTCAAGTAATATAGGTTATGGTTGAGAATGTTCAACTATTCCACACATTTATATACCATGAAATTACTAGATAATTCAATTTATCCTCAGCAAGTTAAATGAGGCCAAATTATTTACATCGGACTAATAAACAAACCTTCCAAAATAGAGCTTTTTAATAATGAAAGCACTAAGCAGTCCAGTCTGTAGAAGATAAAAAAAAAATGATCGTAAGGAATCCCAAACCATAATCAAGTATATCCTCAAACTGGGAATAGAAAGAAAGCCTTACCAAAACTCCCAGCAAAGTACTCGAGATGAACAAATACAAAAAATTTCCAACAAATTGCAAAGCAATGGAGGTGTTGATGTGAGAAAGGTCAAAGCTCTGGATTGCATTAAACAGAACAACTGATGTGGCATCATTAACAACCCCCTCCCCGAAAACCAGACTGTACAATAAAGGTGTTTCATCTTGATTAAGAACCTGAACAAACAAGCAGAGGATAAACCATCGGCACAGTTTCTGGTTTAAAAATTGTAACCGTAATCTAGATCTCCAACATACATACTTGCAAAGTGCAAACAGAATCTGTGGCAGAAAATATTGCCCCAATTGCTGCAGTTCGGATAGTGAGGAGAATTAGCAAAGACTAAAACATACAATACAACAATTATATAGGAAAAAGTGATAGTGGCATGAATGTTACCAAGATAATCCCCTATATGCAGATCTTCAATATTCATTTTCTTGAAAATCTCAATGGCGCCTAGGCCACCATAAAAGAAGACAAAAAAAAAAGATATTAGGATAAAAATTAGCAATAAGTAGTTAGCATTTGTTTAACCAGAGAAATAATACCTTACACAATGGCATAAGGCCAATATATTAGCAATTTCCTAAGTGTGCTTGTGTGCAGATGTGCATGTTTGTACAGCTCAACAACAAATATGATCACACTCTATGGTACTTGGATTTAGGTATTAGTTTCAAATCAAGTACGGGTTTGGCCAACAATATTATTCAAGTTTTTCGATGTATTTCAACGGTCATATCCCGATACCCTGTGGATAGTGTCGGACACAGGTGTCAAACAAGGGTAATGAAGAGTGGGAACAATATATATATATATATATATATATATATATATATATATATATATATATATATATATATCATACTTCTATAGAACTTATAAAATTGGTGCATCCTCTACAAATTTTCACTAATAATATGAAAACAATGTAAAAGTCATCTAAACACTAAACATACCTACAGATATGATGCCAAACGATATTAGAGTACCAACTGCACCAAACAGCATGATTGTCATAAAGTTGCGGAAAAATTGCTTCTTCTTCACTTGGAATCTGGTAAAAAGAAAAATATCAATCCTTGTCAATTTCTTGATTGTTGATGATTCTTGATTTTCTATTTTATTGCATTAAATGTATTTTTTATTAAATTCAAGAAAAATAATGCATTAATCGTATTTCTGTTCATAAAGTATACACATCCAAAAAAATCCCCAAAAAAGAAGTTAGATGCACTTTAAGTGAGAACCACCAAAACTAAATCGTGTATTATTCCTCATAAATTTAGTGGAAAACAAGCATAAATTGAGATTGACTGCAAACATCAATGACTCACCCCGCATTAAAAATAATAGGTGGAAGCAAATAAATGAAGAACAAGTCTTCACTGAAAACTAACAGATGAGAGCTTTTTCCTCCTGTTGTAAGCAAAATTACAACTCCAGTGCACACCCCCTGCCATTAAAATAAACCAAAATCATGAAAATTAATGCCCTTTTCTCTTTAACAATAATACAATATGTGTACATATATGCAAAAGTACAACTTACAATGGCAAGGGCAGTAATGGACTCGTTCATCCATCGGGTTTCCTCTAGTAAATGACCGATCACAATACAACCGCAAAGAAGCGCTACGAATAAGTTCATAGAAACTACTGATCCATGATCGGAGGCTAAAACAGAGTTTAGGATCCCTGTCGCCATGGTATACTACTAACAATCGAGAATCTATTAGTTTAAAGTACGACCTAAGAGTTTAGTTTATATAATATCTCAAGAGTTTGACTTCTATTATAATTCAATTTCCCTTAAGTATTTGATTTGGATCCGAAAACTCTTATTCCAGAGACCTTCCAGTTTCAGCTTCTAGCCTCACTGAAAATCTGTTGAAATTAAATAAAAAACAAAAAAGAGATTGAAATTAAACACGGAGCTGATGCTTGGATCAGTCAATTAACGACATAGTTCAGTTTCTCGAAATTTCTAGTTTGGCTGCAGAGAAACAGGAAATGTAAGCGAGAGGAACAGGCAATCAAAATCAATAAGTGTAAAAAAAACGAAATAATTGTAATTCAAACTTACAGATATATAAACTCAAAGAGACTAAAACATATGTGATCTAATTCTCCTTTTCCCCCTCTATTTCTAGCCAGCCAAACAGAACTAACTCGACAGCCTTTTCAAAAATAATATAAAACCGAGTCAGAATCCAACTCACCCCAACTCGAGTTCCGAATCTCAACCATGTAAACCGAGAATAACACTGATTTGGATCATAACACTCCAATCACGAATCTGATTCGTGAGAACATAAGCAACGAAATGCAGAATCTGCTCTCTTTTTTCCCAAAAAAACTGAAATAATATAATTTTAATTTTTAAAAATGGAGGAAAAAATGAGTGAACCGCAGAGAGAAAATACAAAGTGTTGCAGTTCAGACAGTGAAAGAGAAAGGAAAGGCGAAGAGATGGCAAACAGAGATTTTGTACATTACGCCTCTTATAAAAAGAGAGTTCAAAGTCTTGAAACCGATTTTGACCGTCGATGATATCTGGTTAGAGAAAAAGTATTGTAAATGAATGGCTGCGATTGATTTGGTTTTGTGGTGTCAGGTGCATTTGATTATCCCTTTGATTGGAGGGAAGAGAATGGTAAAATGAAATGAAATGAAGGTGCCCACGTTGAAGGTATATTTTGTCGACTACGCGTCAATGGAGGATATTTTAATTATATTTTATTTTGGCTTAATAGGTAAATAGGTGCTCAAACTATGTTTTTTTGTCATTTAGGTGTCTAAATTATTTTTTGGGCCAAATAAGTACCTAATGTTTCATTACGTGACTCATTTAAGGTTTTCCGTTAATTCTCACCGTTAAAGGACACGTGTTATCTCCTGAAAATTCTAAAATTATATTAAAAATAAATAAAATTAATAAAACAAAATATAAATATAACCGGAAAATTTTTAAATATTCTTATAATCTCCAAATTCATAAACCCCCAAATTCGACCACTCTCGCCGACATTGGTCGCGTTGCCAGCGACGAAATGAAGCGCTCTTTCTTCGCCGAACAACCCACGCGTCGTTCGTCGTCCGTCCAGCTGTCGTTTGTCACGAATCGTTCAAAGGAACCATTGGACAATTAAAATTCTTCCACGTCATCGCACGTGGATTGTTAAGATCTGTTCATGTCATCAATGTTGATGACCAAGTGGTATAATTGAAGCATAAACTAAAGTTGAAGGATAAAATAGTATTTTTTTTAGTTTAGTAATATAATTGATACTAAACTTAAAGTTTAGTGGTATCTTGTGTAGTTTACCCTATTTTATATATATATATATATACATATATGTATATGTTATATTTTGATACACAAGATGTATAAAAAGAATTTACACAACCCTTTATATTAAACCTTAAACACTACACCATAAATTCTACACCCTACACGCTAAACCCTAAATCCTAACCTAAATTTCTAAACGTTAAAATTAAAAGGCTTCTTTAATTTACACAAACTTATGTGTCAAAGTATTTATATGTATATATATATATTCTAAAATTCATTTAAATTTCTTTAAAAAAATAAATCTAAAATCCAAACTTTTCCCTATGTTCAGTGGAGGTTTTGGACATGTTCGAGATAAGAGACCACACAGGACCCCCAAGAAAAGAGAGCCCCAAATGAGTTAAATTAAGTGTTTATAAGGGGAAGCAAAATTTTTGGGTTTAATAAATTACAAGAAAAAATATAAAAAACAACTAAAGGGGCCCATAATGTATTTTTTACTAAGATAAAAATATATTTTAAAAAATCTCATAGTATATATCTTTTGGATTATAATTTAAAGGGCTAGTTTTAATAAACGACACATGGCCTTACAAACTTTTGAACCGCTTATGCGACTCTATTGGTATAACTATTTGTATTTAATTTATTAGTTGTCTAGTTCAGATTAAATATTACAAAGATTTGTTATAAGTAACCAAAACCTTACTTAAATCATCCAGTGTCTCATCTCAACAAATCATCCAACAATTGATAATAGATTTTTGAATAGAGTTCAAAAACAATCACTAAACTATAATAAAATAGTTTTTTGTCACTAAACTTTTAAAAGTTATAAAACAATTATTAATTTTAGGGTTAAATTAATTGGTAATATTTTATTTGGTCCCTCAATATAACTAAAATTTAATTCTAATATTTCTAAACAATAATTCTAGAAAATTAATAATAATAATAATAATAATAATAATAATAATAATAATTTATAACATGAAGGTGATCCAAAGAACAAAAGCATTCATCCAAATCATATATTTCTATCTGAAACCCAATAAATTAAATAAAATCCAAAAATAATGAACTTTTTTAGCATGTCTGCAAATTGCAACAAGGAAGAATGATTGAGATTTGGTCAAAGTATATGTTAATTTTATAATTTATGTTCGAAATTCTTAATTTTTTTCTCAACAATATTATCTTAAAAGTTTAAATTTAAATTCTCTCCCCAACAAAACAATATACCTTAGGATTGAATTTTTTAATTCAGTTAAAAATTTATTATTAAGTAAATAAAAAAAATAATGCATTATTTGGTGTTGTTATCAAGCATTCATCAAACGAAAAGTCAACTTCGTGGTTCCGAAATTAATATTTTATAGCTTAGATGTTACGTATATGAAGATTACTTCCAGGCATTTTTAAATTAAAAATCTTTTTATAAATATGACATCGTCGTTTATTATTTAAAAAAATGACTCTCAAATTCGATACGAATGAAAAATTCGGTTTTTAAGAAACGCGATACGCAATATTACTTTATCCAGAAAGTGAATTTTGCATACGTGTCAACGCTTTTCAAAATAACGAATTTAACAGGAACTCGCGTTCTGCAAAACGCGAGTTCCCCGAGAATTTGAAAAGCCGACTTATTAATCGGGGTACCAGACCAAGCGTTCATAAGCATGCTCGAACAATATTTCGGGCTTATTAACCGTATATTTTTAATAAACATTAAGTTTGGGTTCGTAGTAGTGGAACTTGTCTTTTATTTGACACAAATATGGACAAGTTCCGTCCATTCTAAACCGACTAAAATTCACGTCGAAAACGATTACATAACTTATTTTCTTTTGTACTGGAACAACGTTTGAGCAGATGAGGCCTCCACTCGAGTTTAGCTTCATGGATGCTTATCGTTCTTTCATGCCGATGAGTGGTCCTCCGGTATTCGATGTTCCACCGTTGTCATCACAGTTCAACTACAGCTTGTCGAGCATACGCCGCCGTAGAGCTTGTTCTACACTGGCCCTGGTCCCAACAGTGGTCCGTGTTTCGAGGATGTTCATGGAGCCGATGATGATGCCGCTACTGATGAAAACGACCCTGAAGCACATGACATTCGGCGGAATTCACCACGAGATTGTCGTGCACCCAGCCGCGGAACGGGGACATAGGCATCATTAGTGCGAGGGGTTGTCTAAAAAATTTTAATTATGTTTATGCAAGATATTTTTTTTTAATTTTATAATTATCGATATTTTATTCTACCTTATTTCTTTTTTTTACATAATTTTTAGAATTTATATTTAATTTCGTTTTATTTGGATAAACAATAACCTACATTATTCAATTAATAAATCGAGCATATCACGCCTTTTTAAAAGCAAAATCATTCAGAAAAATAAGCTATGTAACTATTTTTGACGCGAATTTTAGTCGGTTTAGAATAAGCCGAACTTGCCCATATTGGTGTCAAATAAAAGACAAGTTCCAGTACTACGAACTCAAACTCAATGTTTACTAAAAATATACGATTAATAAGCCCGAAATATTGCTCGAACATGCCTATGGACGCTTGGTCTGCCAGCCCGATTTACAAAGAAGAAAACAAGTTCCCTGCGATAAATTCAACTGGCTTTTCAAATTTTCGGGGAACTCGCTTTTTGCAAAACGTGAGTTCCTGTTAAATTCGTTATTCTAAAAAGCGTTGACACGTATGCAAAACTCACTTTCTACATAAAGCAGTATTACGTCTCGCGTTTCCCAGAAAGCGAGTTCTTCATACGTGACAGATTTGAAGGTCATTTTTCTAAATAAAAGACGGTGTGATCATATTTCTAAATAATGAATAAAAAGGATTTTTGATTTAAAAATACCTTACTTTCAGGTTTCATGCTTTGGACATGGTCCTGTTAATTGTTATTGGAGTTTATTAGAGAAATATATTTGAAATTAATGTTTTTGTTCTTTGGATCATAAAAAAATTAATGGATTTTTATTTTTACGTATTTTAATTTTTAAAATTATTTAAAATAACATTAGTTATAATTAAACGTGAATTGAAATATTACTCATTAATTTAATGTGGCACCCCATTTCTTTAACCGTAGTTAACAACATAACAACGTGGACCTTCATTTTGTAAACTAAAAAAATTGATGATCATTTTTGTAATTTTCAAAAATTTAGTGACCAAAAAATTCATTTGGGTAAAAGTTAAAAATGGTCACTAAACTATATCGATTTGATTATTTTGTTCACTGATCTTTCAAAAATTAGAAAATAGACACTAAATTTTAGATTTTGTTACAAAATGAACATTAAATTTTAAATTTCGTTACAGAATGGACACTAAGTCGATAGATGTCATTAACATCCTAGCGATAGGTGGACTTGACAATTAAAGTAATATATTAATTGTTACAGATGGTCATTAAACTTTTGTAAATGTTATAGAATGGTCATTAAACTATTTAATTGTTATAAATTGATAAATTCACTTATTTAGTTACTATAAAATGGTTGGTTATTACATGTTATACCACAACATTTTTTACAGTTAATTTCAAGAGACTTTATTTTTATAAATGTTTCAAATGAAGGAATTTCTTTTTGTTGTTTCAAAAAGTGTTTCAAATTACATGAATTAAGAGTTTTAGTTTCCAAAAAGCTTTTAAACAAATGGAATTAAAGTTTTTTCACGAAACATTTCTGAAAACCAAAATCCTGCCATTCCTTTATTTGGAACGTTTCTGGAGACAAATTCTCTTGAAATCAACAACAAAAACTAAAACTCCTTCCACTCCTTCATTTGAAACATTTCTAGAAATAAACTCTCTTGAAATCAACAACAAAAACAACTGCAACATAACTTGTAAATAACCAAGAATTAAATATTTCAATGAAAATTTTCTATCAATTAAATAGTTCAATAACACTTTTGTAACAACTAAATAGTGAATTTACTATTATATAACAATTAAATAGTTCAATGATCATGATGTAAAATTTACAAAGTTCAATCATCATTTTGTAACAACTAATATATTATTTAAATTGCTCGGTCAGCCTACCATTGGGCTATTAACAACATCTACTGACTTAGTGTTCATTTTGTAACAAAATCAAAAGTTTAATCAATGTTTTGTAATTTTTAAAAGTTCAATAACTAAAATATAATTTTAGAATAATTTTAGAGACCAATTGTAAACTTTCACCAATATATTTTAACATAATTTCGTGACTATTTCTTAACTTTATATTTTTTCCCTCACTTGTTGGTTCCTCTACATTGATTTTCCTAATTAAAAGAAGTAAGAAATGAATTGATAAAACATCTGTTTTTAAAGTTGAAATAGTAATTATAATTAATATGCACATATGTATGGTTAAAATAGAGTAATATAAATTATAATTAATACAATACACAAATGAAATTACAAATACCGTCAATATATTAATCTAATTACTATTATTAATGAAAAAACAAAATAAAATAAAGACATAATGATAAATTTAGCCCTTAATATTTTATATATTTGTCATTTTAACCTTTACTTTAATATAGTTAAATTTGATTGAACTTCCGGAAAAAGTTGGATTTTTATTTTAAACTTGAATAAAGACTAAACTTTTAAACTTCTAATGTATGAGATGACATCTCACATGGCGATTCATGTATTTTTTTTAATCTTTTAAAAATATTGATAAGGAACACCATCCTAGTTGACAATTGACATTATGTCTCAGATTCAATCCGAAATAACCTCTCTTCTCTCCCTCTATAAAAATAAAAGAAAATATTTTACAATAAAATATAAATAGAAAATATAAGAAGTACCTTATAAGTAATTTTTAATAAAAATTTCCAACTGACTCATTATATTTAATAGTATGTTCATTATATTTATTTAATTAGATTAGATGTTTCATGTTTGATTTTCCTAAAATCATATTTTTTCTCGGACATTAACAATATTAAATAAATTGAATTTAATTAAATAAATCAAAAACTAAATAAAAATATCACATTTTTAAATTTAAATAAAATTTAATTAAATCTAAAATTCGAACCTTTTGTATTGAGTGTTCTATGCATGTTATATACTGCTAATATAATATTTGCGTAAACTGAAAGTGTCTTGTGGTTAATATATCTTATATTAAATTTAAAAATATCACATTTTTAAATTTAAATAAAATTTAATTAAAAATATGATATTTTTATTTAAATTTTGATTTATTTAATTAAATTCAATTTATTTAATTATATTAGATGTTTCATGTTTGATTTTCCTAAAACCGTATTTTTTCCTTTTTTTCGGGCATTAACAATATTATAAGACATATATTAATTGTTGAATTTTATAACTCAGAAATAT
This sequence comes from Hibiscus tridactylites, assembly GCA_958450335.1. NCBI lineage: Eukaryota > Viridiplantae > Streptophyta > Magnoliopsida > Malvales > Malvaceae > Hibiscus > Hibiscus tridactylites. The sequence continues at coordinate 21,275,150 of OY288265.1, read as the reverse complement.
ACCTGGTATGATGGCAAGCATATGCTACTTTCACTCTAAGGATTTGAGTTTGAATCTGCCCAGGTTCATTTAGATTTGTTTCATTTTTTCAGTCATTAACAACCATTTAAACATATATTAAAGGTTGTATCTCATATCCCAAAAATTAGCTTGTTTTAGTGGTAAGCACGTTACTTAAGTTCCATAAAGATGTGGGTTTGATTCTTCCCAACCCCATTTCCTTTTCTTCCATTTTCCCTTCTCTTGTCACCACCTGATTGGAGAGAAAATTAATTAATTATAAATAATTATTGAATAGTTAATATTTTTTATTAAATTAAAATTAGGACTAAATTGAGAGTTTATGTAAATAACAGGGATCAAGTGTGTAATTATACCATTTTATTTAACAGTCACGTCAGTGTCTTCCGTTATTTTTAACGGTTGGTGGCCTAATTAGAACCATTTGAATAGTTTAATGGTATATTTACCAAAATTAAAAGTATAATGATTATTTCGACACTAACCCTATAATTAAGTGGTCACTTGTGTAGTTTACCGAAAAACAATATGTTAATATGCAAAACATGCATCTATTTTTTTGCCGTATCTTGTTGGGCTTTAATTGACAAGATAAAATAAACAAGTGGCTTTGATTATTGTTTTAAAATAGAACAAGTATGGAAATTGTAAAACCAAAATTGATTTTGATATAACAATTTATCTTAAGGATAAAATTGTAAAACAACAAATTTTTAAGTATTTTAAAGACTCACAATTTGACAAGCTATTTTGAACCAAACACTATTTCAAGTCAAAACACATTAAAAGGGTTCAAAATCTCTAAGTGTTTTCAAGCCCAAAAGCAATAAAATGCCCAGGCGTATTGATACCCTTATGCGTATCGATACAATTTTTCAACACTAAAACTTTAATCGTTCATAGCGTACCGATACGGTCTAACCCCGTATCGATACGATATTCATCTGGACAAGACTTTAAGCTATAGCGTATCAATACGCATCAGGACTGCATCGATACAATTTTCATATAAAAATATTCTTTGCTATAACATACCGATACAGTATGTCAACGTATCGATACGATATACTGACCTTTGCAAAAAATCTTTGCATTTAATATTCGAACATTGGCTTGTCAATTATTGGAATCCAAAATTTTAAATGACTGTTGAACGATATCAATACGCTAAGGTAGCGTACCGATACGTTTTTTTAGCAAAACTCAATATAGGATTCTAGTGAGCAAAATCCGTATCGATACGACATTACGTATCGATACGCCTATTAATTTCGTACCGAAACGCTTTTCAAGCGTATCGATACGCCCTGTTTTTCAGTCACAACGACTCTTTCTTCTTTCAGACATGTACCGACACGCCCACGAATCGTACCGATACAATAGGTTATTAAAGAGCATTTATTGCGGGAAATTGCAGCCCAACAACTAGATTAATGACCTCAACCACCCAAACGACTAGAAATCAATACAAGGGTATAAAAACAAGTCTCAAATGCTACAACAACAACCATTGAGCCTTAAAGCAACATCGAAGCATTCAAATCCAAACCTTGTTCATTTTAGAGTCAAATCTTTGTACCCAACTCAATTGTGTTTTTCATTGTAATTTTTATTGAGAGTTTGAGGAGTGATTGATTGTATTTGGGTAAACATCAAACTTTGAGAGGTATTTGTAAAGTTTACCAAATTTCTTCTATGTAAAAGTGTGTTGGATTAAGCTTTGGGTAGAAAGCTTAATCGATTTTGAAAGGTTTCCTCCTCATCTAAGAAAAGGGGAAGAATCAGTTAGTGGATTGGTTGAAAATCCTTAGTGGGAGCTGAGGTAGTGGAGGTGGAGTTCATTTAGGAACTTTAACCACTATAATTGCCTTGTGTCAAATTTTCATTCATCAAATTTCTCTCTTCAAATTTTTAATCGCCAATTCACCCCCTCTTGGCTACTTGCAATCGTTTGATCAACTCAACAATTGGTATCAAAGCTACACTTATTGGAAGGATTACAACCCTCTTGGGTCGATTCTAGGAGAGTTTGATCAACAACAACTTGAAGCAATGACATCCACCTCCGGCTCTAACCTCTATGAGTCTCAATCCACCACCAAACCACCATTCTTCAATGGGGATAAGTACCCATATTAGATGAATCAGGTGCGTCTCTTCATCAAATCCAACGACTACATGGTATGAGACGTTGTAGAAGACGGACCAAGCATTCCTATGAAGAGAGATGATGAAGGAAGATTAGTCCCAAAGATCAAAGCTGAGATGACCGATGAAGATAGAAGACGATTGCAAGTCAATGATAAAGCCTTGCACATGATCTTTTGTGCTCTCAGTCCCGATATCTATTCAAAGGTGTCTTCCATAAAAAATGCCAAGGAAGTTTGGGATACCCTCGAGACGATATTTGAGGGAACTAGTGATGTTAAAGAGACGAAGATCAGTCTACTCAATTTAAACTATGAAAATTTCAAGATGGATCCCGATGAAAATGTCTCCAAGATGTTTGATCGGTTCTCAGTCATCGTCAACGGTTTAAAAGGCTTTGGTGAAGTCATTCTTGAAGACAAGCTAGTTCAGAAACTTCTATATTCTCTTTTGGAATCTTGGGATAGAAAAAGAACGGTCATCATCGAAGCTAGAGATTTGAAGACTCTCAAGCTTGATACCCTTGTTGGATCTCTACTCACCCATGAGATCACGAAACAAGGAAGGGGAGAAGAGAAGAAGAAAGAAGAGAAGAAAGTTGAGAAGTAGGAGGTTAAGAAGAAGAAGATTGGAATTACACTTAAAGTTTCATACAACGATAGCGATTCGAGTAAAGAGGAAGATGAGGAGATGACCATGTTGGTCAAAAGATTCACACGATTCATGAAGTCCAACTGAGGAAGAAAATTCAATAGAAAATAGGACTTCAAGAATAAAAGTAAATAAGAAGAGAAGGACCAAATCACTTGATATGAGTGCGAGAAGATCAGCCATATCCGATCCAAGTACCTTCAATTGAGAAAAAAAAAGCTTTAAGAAGAAGAACAAGCTCAAAGCTCAAGTGGAAACTTGGAGTGACGAGGAGTCATCCGAAGAGGAGGAGGAAATGGCCAACCATTGTCTCATGGCATTTGAGGAGGAACCAATGGTAAACCTTAACTCATCATCTCTTACTTACAATGAATTATATGATGCTTATGATGAGTTACAAGATGTTTATGACGAGTTGGTTGAAAATATAAAGAGTCTATTTTGAAAAATAAAAAAAAATATTTCTGATTTAAAAAATCAAAATGAGTCTATTTCAAAAACCAATTCCGAATTGGAAAAGAATGTTTTGTATTTGATTAATCTTTCAAATGATCTCAAAAAGAAAAATATTGATTTAGAAAAACTTCTTTCCGATTTTCAAGATTATCACACCAAGGAGGTAGATAATCTTAAAACTTCTCATACTATTGAGAAAAATGATTTTGAAAAATAAAGTTCTTCAAAAATCCAACATGTTAAGAGAAAACCATTTTACCCCAAACAAAGAAGCTTTCAAAAGCAATCTAAAGAAAAAAGAATTAGGAGTGTAATGGTAAACCCTAACTCATCATCTCTTACTTGCAATGAATTATATGATGCTTATGATGAGTTACAAGATATTTATGACTAGTTGGTTGAAAAATATAAATAGTCTATTTTGAAAAATAAGAAAAATACTTCCGATATGAAAAATCAAAATGAGTCTCTTTAAAAAACCAATTTCGAATTGGAAAAGAAGGTTTTGTATTTGATTAATCTTTCAAATGATCTCAAAAAGAAAAACTTTGATTTAGAAAAACTTCTTTCCGATTTTCAAGATTATCACACCAAGGAGGTAGATAATTGTAACGCCCAGGTTTAGGGCCAGAGAGTTATCGGTTGTGATATAGGACTAGATCGGGTTAACTTTAAAATTTAAAATGCTGATTTTATAAAGAAATGCCAATAATTACAAAAATGCCATTAATGAGTTTGAAAAGAGGATTTTTAGATTTAGAGTCATCTTCTTCTTTTTTTTTCAAAAGAGCAAAACCTAAAAGCTTTAAACTTCTCCCTAAAAGCTATCCATCAACTTTCCTCTTGGGTCAAAGATTCTTGGTGGAATCTCGAAGGTAAACATCACTTTTACATGGGTTTTTAATTCTTGAATCTTACCTTTTCAAGATTTATGAAAAGTGGGTATTTTGGGTGAAATCTCGTATGGGTCTTTTAGGGCAATTTTTTGGGGGTGTTTTTAAAGTTTATTTTGAAGTCATAACATGTGAAAAAGGTAGCTTAATTATAGTAAACCTGAAAACTAGTCTTAGAGGTGGATTTTAGAAGAGAAATAAGTGAGTTTTTGTGATAAAAAGAGGGCTGGAGGTATATGAACCTAGGTTGGGTGTTTTTAGATGATTTTGAGGTGTTTTGGATGTTTAATTTGATGGGTAATTGCTGGGTTTTGCATAAGAACGAGATTGATGATGTTTTGATGGATTTCGACTTTGTTTTGATTGAATAAATGTGTTGGTTGATGGGTTGTAGCTTTACTGTGGAATTTATGGAAGAATAGAGGAGCAATACATTGTTTTTGGTTGATGAGAAACAGGGGAAACAAGTTAGGGTACTTTGGGTGTGATATCGGATACTACAGAGGCTTGAGAGCGGTGTTTCGGCTTCCGTTGGATTCAATCGGTGAGTGGAAATGGTTTGGAGTTTAAAATGTTTTCAAGTGGATTCTTGGGGGTTTGGGTGTGGCCTTGAGGGCTAACCTAAACCCAAATGTAAGTTTGCTAATTCATCTTGTACGATAAGTGTTGATGCGTGTGAATGTTTATGTTGTAGCTTGGATCATGGACTACCATTACTCTCCATTTAATGTTGTTGTGTAGTCGTTGTTGGTGTCGAACCTCACGTGATGGTCGTTGTTACTACGGTGATGTGTAGTCCCACCGGTAGTGACTAGTAGAAGAGTACGTTGATGTGTAGTCCCATCGGAAAACTACTAGTCGAACAGTGATGTGTAGTCCCACCGGGTTTTGGGTTATGCATGTGCATACCTTGAAATGTGATAATTATGTTTAGTTATGACTTTCCTTAATTGGTTTTACTTTTCAACTAAGACTTATGTTTTAAAAACATAAAAACTGCATTGTTGATGTGTTTTTAGAGCTCCGCTCACTAAGCGTCAAGCTTACGCTCTCTTCTCTTCCACAATGCAGATCGTTATTGGCTTGGGAGGCAAGTGGGCAAGGGAGGAGATTCTCAGAGTTCTCGGGTAGCTCAAAGTATGACTCATGTTTTGTAATAATGCTTAGACAATGCGAATATTAGGCTTTTATATGGAGTTGGTGTTCAAACTCCTTAGTTTGGCTTGTTAATCTTTCTAGCATGTTTGGAATGGTGATACTATGTTGAAGCATATTTTGTTATGACCTTTAACTTTTTTGTTGGATGTTGAGCATGTTGGTTGTTTTTCATTCATTGCCTAAGTGTTCTGTATTTGAAGGCTTTTAACCATGTCTTTTGAATGCTTATGTGTTTTGCTTAAAGGCATGTAAACCTTGTTATACAATGTATTTGGTGGATGCTTGATTTCTTTAAGTGAATGGCTTGGTCATGTATGCTTTATGGTTGATCCTGTTTGTAGTAGGATGGATTGCCTATAGGTTGTGTGTATATTGATGTTTCATGAGTCTTGTGATTTTTGGGATGTTTGGGAACACTTGGAGATGCAGAAAACTATCTTTAGGGCCACACAAGTTGCAAGTGTTTTGAAACGCGTGAAGTGGTTTCAGAATGGGTGTAGCTCTAGGGATACCCGTATTGGAACGCGTTTCGATACGGTTTGACACTGTGAGTGCCCGTTTTGGTACGTGTATTGAAACGATTTGCTATTGTGAAGGCCCGTTTCGGAACCTGTTTCGGAACGCTTTGCTATTAGAGATCCCCGTACCGAAACGGAGGTGGACCATATCAGTACAACCTGGTCTAGCTTTTGAACTGGAGCCCGTGTATCGAAATGAGCTAGCTTGTTTCGAAACACAAGCTTGTATTTGGGCTTTTTGGCATCTTTAAGGGTTCTTGGATGTCGAGTTTTAGTCACGTTGGTTGTATGTTTCCTTGTTAAGTTTATATGCATCGTTTATTTATGATCTTGGATTCGTAAGCATGCAAAAAAGACTAACTTGACACTTGGTAAATTTATGTCACATTACGTCTGCTTGAGTGGTTCTTTATTATTTCTGTTGTCGTTGCCACATAGGACTAAATGATATATTTAGATAAGATAAATAAATGAAAAAAAATTCTAGGGTTGCAAATCGAAGTGGAGCCTTAATAGGTTTCACTTCGGTTTTCCCCGTGTAACCTCTTCGGACCGGTTTGTCACCTAGACCGGGACGAGGGGGTTACATTTGGTGGTATCAGAGCCTCGATTACGAGGTCTCCCGGAAAAGGTAAGTCAAGTAAGTTGGTTTGTATGGTTGCTTTCTATTGCACGGTGTATGAATGCATGCTTCTAGATGTCCTTGTTGTTGGTCGAAGTCCAGTCAAGTGTTCCCATTGCTAGGTGTTGTTAATAAAAATGGTTTTGGTTTAAAGAGTTGAGAACTTGGGTCATTGCCCTTTTGCTAACCTAATATTTCTTTTGTGTGTGATGTTTTGTTTGTTTTAGATTTTATCCCATTATGGTGAGATCGAGGGGCGACCTAGAGCGGGTGACCAGGTACCCGGGGGTGAGCCTCCTGCTTCTCCTGCTCCCAATGGTGATGGGGTGGGTGGCGAAGGTAATGTGCCTCAGGCTAGTGCGTAAGTCGAAGGTGATGGTAATGGGCCTCAGGCCGGCGCTAATGTTAGAGGTAATGGAGCCCAGGCGGGTCAGGGTTAGGCATGTGCAGACATGACCCATTTGTTTTAGACCATAACCAAAGCTTTTCAGACAGCTTTGGCCGGTATGCAAGCTGCAGCACCTCCTCAGGGTGCGGGAACAAGATTACCCTTAGAGAGGCTTCATAGCTTGGGAGGAGTTGAGTTCCGTGGTTTGACTCGAGAGTAATACATGCATCTTGAGTCAGATGGAGTGCTCAGACACTCGTAAGTAGACCTGGCAAACTTGACCCGAGACCCGAAACCTGAACCGAAACCCGATTTTGACCCGAAACCCGAAATAAATCGAACCGAACCGAAATTTTTTGTTGAACCGAAATGGACCCGAACCGAATGGACCCGAACCGAATGCTACCCGAACCGAAAGCTGAACCGAATATCAACCCGATTTTAACCCGATTTTGACCCGATTTTAACCCGAATATCTATTTTTAACAATATAATAAATAATAAAAAGAAGTATGTTTTATTATCTTTTTATACTATATCATGGAAGAGACTGTTCCTCTTGTCAAAGTTGTGGTATAATAACATTTTATGTTATTTTACGTTTCAATATTAATTAAATAAACTAATTTTTAAATTTAGAGTTTCAATGTACTATTTTCTCTCCCAATATTTAATCTTACATTTACAAAGAAAAAAATGTCAAAAGATTGCATTAAAAGGAATGGATACATAATAGACCAATTCATAGGGGAGGGGCTTAATTAAACACTAAACTCATAAACCATAAATTTCATCCTTAAGCTTAAGCCGTAGAAATTAATATAAAATCAATAACCCTAAACCATTAACACTAAGGCCTAAACCATAAACCATAAACTAAAATTAGAGATAATTTTTACAATCTTACCATAAAATATAGCTAAAACCGGAATTAGAGACCAACTTGACAATTTGAAAGTATAGAAATTTGAGATCTTGGTGACCAATTTTATAATTTCACCATAAAATATAGCATAAAATTGAAATTGTGGACTAAATTGACAATTTGGAAGTGGAGAAATTTGAGAGTCCAATGACCAATTTTATAATTATACCATATAAATAAATAGGGGTCAATTTTGGCTAAAAATTAAATCTTAGAAATTAAAATGAACAAAAATATCATTATATTAAATTAATAGACTAAATTACAAAGATTAGTTAATTTCGACTAAAAGTAATTTTTTAGAGACTAAATATCACTACGGGGAGGGGATTTCTATATCCGAAGTCTAAACCGTGGGGATACTTGTGACTAAATTAAATTAAACTAAAACTTGAAGTTGACTAAAATGTAACATTTTAAATGCAACGTGACCTAAAAAGTAATTAATCTCTAGCTTAAAAAATTGGTGGCTTATTTCCCTCCAAAATTTTGTCTTTTCTCTCTCTATTTTTTCTAACTGTCTTTTTTTTTCAATCTAGCTTAAAAAATTGGTGGCTTATTTCCCTCCAAATTTTTGTCTTTTCCCTCTTTATTTTTACCAATTGTCTTTCTCTTTTTTCTTTTTTTTTTAAATTTAATTGAGTTTTAATTTAGATTAATTTAATTGAAATTTTACATTTAGTTTTAGAATTATTTTAATTATGTCAGTGATTTATGCTTTTAGATTTTAGTTAGCTCAATTAGATCCTAAGTTTAATAAATTAATTCATTTCAGAAATTATTATTATTATTATTATTATTACATATAATAAACTTTGATTTAATATAATTATACATAAAAATTTGATATGGATACATGAAGCTTTGGTTTAAATATTTAATCAAATTCAAATGCATAGATTAACAAGTTGAATCAGAATTAATCTCATACATCAATAAATCTAAACTAAACTATAAATACTAAACCTCAAACCTTTAACCCAGCTCAAATCGAATTGACCCGAAAATTTAAATGTTGGCCCGACCCGAAATCGACCCGATTTTGACCCGAACCGAAAGTGACCAATCCGATATTGACCCGACCCGAAAACAACCGATCTGATTTTGACCCGATCCAATACCCGAACCGAATCCAACTCAACACAAACCCGAATTAGACCCGAACCTGAACTGAACCGAATCTAAACCGATTCTAGATACACCCGAAATGACCCGAACCGAATGACCCGATTGCCACCTTTACTCGTAAGTTGGGATGCATTGTCTCCTTGCTTCAGGGGGACACATATACATGGTGGACCACTGTTACTTCCGGTATGGCCGAAGCGGATATCACGTGGGAATTCTTCAGAAATGCTTTTAAGAGGAAGTATCTCAGAGTTCGGTATCTGGATGAGAAGAAGAGGGAGTTTATGACCTTGGTTCAGGGTAGCAAGACTGTGTCCAAGTACGAGGTTCAGTTTGTGAGATTGAGCCAGTATGCACCCGAGTTGGTTTCCAGTGAGAGGGAACGGTGTGAGCGCTTTTGATATGGGTTGACTAGAGATGTGAAGACTTACATGCTTGCCTCCGACTATACCGAGTTTGATGCCTTGGTCTCTAGGGCCAAGGATATTAAGCAGAACTTAGGCTCCAACGCTCGTGCTAGTGGGTCCAATTTTGGAAAGAGACACGCGGATTGGGGTAGAGATCATGTCAAGAAGCATAGGGATAAGAGGTATCAACCCGATTTGAGGCATAGGGGTGGTAACTATGGACGGGGCCACTAGAGCCAAGGAGCTGTTGTACACGCTCCGGAATGTGCTAGATGCAGGAGGCGCCATCAGGGCAAGTGTATGGGGGCCTACGGGGTATGTTAGAACTGTGGTTGCCGAGACCATTTGAGGCGTAACTGTCCACACCCTGCTAGGGGCGGACCGAATCCATCTAGGGGTTTCGAGCATCAGAGAGGCCGTGGGCGCGGTCATGGTAACTTCCAGCCGAGGAATGATGGACAAAGGAACTTGGCTCATGTAGTGGCAGTCTAGCCCGAGGGTGGAGGACCGACTAGGGTGTATGCACAGCGAGAGGCTGAGAATGACACGGATGTCATTGCAGGTAATTTCTCGTTACAGTCTTTGAGTTTGGTTTCTTTGATAGATTCGGGGTCGACACATTCGTATATTTTGGGTGAACACGCTGGTCTTTAGGTTTACCGTATGAGTGGTTAGAGGTAGGTGTAAATGTTACTAGTTCTTTCGGTGATACAATGGTAGTTAGGAAGAGGTATAGGAGGTGTCCCTTGATGGTTCAAGACCACGTGTTTCCGGTTGACATGATGAAGTTACCGTTCTACGATTTTGATGTGATTTTGGGCATGGATTGGCTTGTAGAGCATAAAGCTAAGGTTGACTTTGAGACCAAGAAAGTCTCCTTGAAGCTTACAAATGACTTTGAGGTTGTGGTAGTTGGCGAGAACGTTAGGTTCTTGTCCAATGTTGTTTCTACGTTGGAAGCTCAGAAGCTAATGGATTCGGATTGTCAGGCTTACTTGGCTTACATGATGAATCCGAATATGAGTAAGGTTAGACCGCAAGACATTAGGACAATTTGTGATTTTCCAAGTGTTTTTTCGGAAGAGTTGTCGGGTTTGCCTCCAGATAGAGAAGTTGAATTTGCCATTGAGACGTATTCTGATTCTGCACCCGTGTCTATCGCTCCGTATAGAATGGCACCGAAAGAGTTGAAGACACAACTTAAGGAGCTGTTAGATAGGGGTTTCATTAGGCCCAATATTTCTCCGTGGAGTGCTCCGGTCTTGTTTGTGAAGAAGAATGACGGTAGTATGAGAATGTGTATAGATTATAGGCAGTTGAACAAGGTAACAATGAAGAACAAGTACCCTTTTCCTAGGATAGATGACTTGCTTGATCAGTTGAGAGGTGCTTCAGTGTTTTCAAAGATTGATTTGAGGTCTAGATACTATCACTTGAGGGTGAAGGATGTGGACATACCGAAGACAACCTTCCGTACACGTTATGAGCACTATGAGTTCTTGGTGATGCCTTTCGGTTTGACTAATGCTCCAGCTGCTTTTATGGATATGATGAACTGAGTGTTCTATGAGTTTTTGGACATTTTTGTGGTAGTGTTTATAGATGACATCTTAGTGTACTCTAGGACCGAGTAGGAACATGATGGGCATTTGCGGCTAGTACTCTAGACTTTGCTTGAGAATCAGTTGTATGCCAAGTTAAGTAAATGTGAGTTTTGGATTAGGGAGGTAGTCTTCCTAGGTCATGTGATCTCGACCAATGGGATTAGTGTGGATCCCAGGAAGATAGAAACAATAGTGGATTGGAAACAACCGAAGTCAGTGATGGAAATCCGTAGCTTCCTAGGCTTGGCGGGATATTATCGAAGATTTGTCGAGGGATTTTCAAAGATAGCGGCTCCTTTAACCAAGTTTCTTCAGAAGAATGTCTCGTATGAGTGGTCAGATGCAAGACAACAAGCGTTTGAGAAGTTGAAGAAAGCTTTGATCGAAGCTCCTATTTTGATTCAGCCTGTACCAGGAAAAGAGTTTGTGATTTTCAATGATGCATCATATGTAGGTTTATGTTGTGTGCATATGCAAGAAGGTAAGGTTGTAGCTTATGCTTTGAGACAGTTGAAAGTTCACGAGAAGAACTACCCCACTCACGACATAGAGTTAACCGCAATAGTGTTTGCTTTAAATAATTGGAGACACCATCTTTATGGTGAGAAGTGCACCGTTTATACCGACCATAAGAGTTTGAAGTACTTGATGTCTCAGAGGGAGTTGAACCTTAGACAGCGTAGGTGGTTAGAGCTCCTTAAGGATTACAACCTTACGATAGAGTACCATCCGGGTAAGGCAAACGTAGTGGCCGATGCTTTGAGTAGAAAAGTGGCAGTTGAGTTGCGAGCTATGTTTTCGAGATTAAGTGTGTCACGAGATGATGGTTTAATAGCCGAGGTTCAGGTTAAGCCTTCGTTAGTTCAGTTGATTCGAGAGAAACAGCTGCAAGACGAGTCCTTGGCACCTCACGTGCAAGATATAGCCGAGGATAGACCCACATACTTTTGTTTTGATGAGAATGAGATCCTATGTTTAAAGGATAGAATAGTTGTTCCAGAAGATTCCGAGTTGATGCACATCATCTTAAATGAAGCACATAACAGTCCCTTTGCTATGCATCCGAGTAGTACGAAGATGTACCGTGGATTGAAAGAAGAGTACTACTGGGTTGGGTTGAAGAAGGATGTGGCCGAGTTTGTGAGTAAGTGCATGGTGTGTCAGAGAGTTAAAGCTGAGCATCAGTTTCCTTCAAGGTTGTTACAGCCGTTGAAGATTCCAGAATGGAAATGGGAACGTATCACCATGGACTTTGTGTCGGGTCTACCGTTGACTCCTTCGAAAAAGAATTTAGTGTGAGTGATAGTCGATAGATTTACTAAGTGTGCTCACTCCATACATGTTCATACTACCTACACCTTAGATAAGTTGGCCGATATGTACATATGTGAGATCGTGAGACTGCATGGGGTACTGAAATCGATTGTGTCAGACCGAGATTCGAGGTTTACAGCTAGATTTTGGGAGTGTTTGCATCATGCCTTGGTTATTTGGTTGAATTTCAATACTTCGTATCACCCGCGCAGTCAGATGGTCAGTCAGAGATAATGATACATGTGTTGGAGGACATGTTGAGGTGTTGTATTATCGACTTTCAGGGGTCTTGGGAGAAGCATCTACCGTTAGTAGAGTTTGCGTACAACAACAGTTATCAGGCCAGTATTCAGATGGCACCATATGAAGCTTTGTATGGTAGGAAGTGTAGAACTCCTATTTGTTGGGCTGAGGCCGGACAGAAGCTTGTATCGATGCCTGAATTGCTTAAGGGCACTACCGAGAAGGTAAAACTGATATGTGATCGCTTGAGGGAAGCTTCAGACCAACAGAAGTCGTATGTCGATTTGAAGAGAAAATAGATAGAGTATGTCGTGGGCGAGAAGGTGTTTTTGAAGGTCTCCCCTCGGAGGAAGGTGATGAGGTTTGGTAGGAAAGGTAAGTTGAGTCTGAGATTCATTGGACCTTACGAGGTAGTTGAGAGGATCGGTCCAGTTGCGTATACATTGAGACTCCCGACCGAGTTAAAAAAGATCCATGATGTGTTTCATGTCTCGATGCTCCAAAAGTATAGATCAGACACGTCTCACATAATGCCAATAGAGGAGATTGAGTTGAACCCCGACTTGTCGTATGATGAGGAACCGGTTGAGATTCTTGCTACGGACAAGAAGGTTTTGCGTGGGAGGTCTATCAAGTTAGTCAAGGTTATGTGGAGACACCGAGGTGTGGAAGAGGCTACTTGGGAGAGGAAGGAAGACATGGAAAGACAGTTTCCGTATCTGTTTCCGTCAGGTAATTTCGGGGACGAAATTCCTTAGGTGGGGGAGAGTTGTAACGCCCCGGTTTAGGGCCCGTGAGTTATTGGTTGTGATCTAGGACTAGTTCGGGTTAACTTTAAAATTGAAAATGCTGATTTTATAAAGAAATGCCAATAATTACAAAAATGCCATTAATGAGTTTGAAAAGATGATTTTTAGATTTAGAGTCATCTTTTTTTTCAAAAGAGCAAAACCTAAAAGCTTTAAACTTCTCCCTAAAAGCTCTCCATCAACTTTCCTCTTGGCTCAAAGATTCTTGGTGGAATCTCAAAGGTAAACATCACTTTTACATGGGTTTTTAATTCTTGAATCTTACCTTTTCAAGATTTATGAAAAGTGGAGATTTTGGGTGTAATCACGTATGGGTCTTTTAGGGCAGTGTTTTGGGGTGTTTTAAAGTTTATTTTGAAGTCATAACATGTTAAAAAGGTTTCTTAATTCTAGTAAACCCGAAACTAGTCTTAGGGGTGGATTTTAGAAGAGAAATAAACGAGTTTTTGGCTTGATTTTGTGGTAAAAAGAGGGCTGGATGTATATGAACCTAGGTTGGGTATTTTTAGATGATTTTGAGATGTTTTGGATGTTTAATTTGATGGGTAATTGCTGGGTTTTGCATAAGAACGAGATTGATTATGTTTTGATGGATTTTGGATTTGTTTTTATCGAATAAATGTGTTGGTTGATGGGATGTATCTTTACTGTGGAATTTATGGATGAATTGGGGTGTAATACATTGTTTTTGGTTGATGAGAAACAGGGGAAATGAGTTCAGGTACTTTGGGTGTGATACCGGATACTACGGAGGCTTGAGAGCGGTGTTTCAGCTTCCGTTGGACTCAATCGGTGAGTGGAAATGGTTTGGAGTTTAAAATGTTTTCAAGTGGATTCTTGGGGGTTTGGGTGGGGCCTTGAGGGCTAACCTAAACCCAAGTGTAAGTTTGCTAATTCATCTTGTACGATAAGTGTTGATGCGTGTGAATGTTTATGTTGTTGCTTGGATCATGGACTACCATTACTCTCCATTTAATGTTGTTGTGTAGCCGTTGTTGGTGTCGAACCTCACGTGATGGTTGTCGTTACTACGGTGATATGTAGTCCCCCGGTAGTGACTAGTAGAAGAGTACGTTGATGTGTAATCTCATCAGAAAACTACTAGTCGAACGCTGCCACATAGGACTAAATGATACATTTAGATAAGATAAATAAATGAAAAAATTTCTAGGTTGCAAATCGAAGTGGAGCCTTAACGAGTTTTACTTCGGTTTTCTCCGTGTAACCTGTTCGGACCGGTCTGTCGCCTAGACCGGGACGAGGGGGTTACAATAATCTTAAAACTTCTCATATTATTGAGAAAAATTATTTTGAAAAATGAAGTTCTTCAAAAACCCAATATGTTAAGAGAATCATTTTACCCAAAAAAAGAAGCTTTCAAAAGCAATCTAAAGAAAAAAGTATTAGGAGTGTATGGGTTCCTAAGGAACTCATTGTTTCTAATAATGTAAATGATATTGTTTCTTGGATTCCTAAGGGAACCAAGCATTTGGGAGCAAACACTCATGGACCCAAAATGATTTAGGTACCAAAATTAAGAAACTAATCTTTGTTTGTAGGAGGCATTGTTACAAGGCCAAAGCTTCAAGTCAAAACACATGGTACCTGTAACACACGGGTTTAGGGGTTAGGTGAAAATAATATTTTAATATTACTTGGGCTCGGTTTTATAATTTAAATATTATTCCGGGTTTTCGTTTTCAAATTTATTAATTTGAGTTAACCATGTTTTGAAATTTAATCTCAAATAGCCATAGTTGGTGTGCCCTTGTGAATACCCCATTTCATTAAGGGCAAGGTAGTCTTTTAGCCTTGAATTTAAACAAACAATTAAAAGAAAGAAAACCCAACTCCCCCTATTCATCTTCTTCTCCACCAACGTGAAGAAGAACTCCTCTCACCCTATCTACTATTCCATCACCATACACATTCAACCTCGGTGATTTTTGAAAGGTAAAAACGTTTCTAACTTGTCCTCACCTCCCTCTACATGCTCATACCCATAGTTTTCATTAAAACCCTTGATTTTGTATTTTGAGGTTTTTGAGCTTTGAATTAAAAATGTTAACTTTGTTAACTTTAAGTTGAGCTTTTGATTTAGTAATGATAGATAAGTCATTTGTTGTTCAAAATGTCCAATATATCTAATTTTTATAAGGTTTTATAGTGATTTTCGGAATTGGGTTTCAAAGGGGTTTTTGGAGGGTTTTAAAGTGGTTTTTGGGGTTGGTTGATGTTGGATTTTGGGGGCTGTTGGTAGTATGATATATGAGGGTTACTTTGAGTGTAATTGATGCTTGTTTGGGTGCTTGAAATGGAAGATTTTGGTGGGCTTTAGGGGCAGCTCGAAAATTCTGTTTTGGACTTGTTTTGGGTGTTGGATGCTTGCAAATGTTGATCCGGGTTAGTTCTGATGATGAGATATTGATTATGAATGTTTTGTTTGTGTTTGAGATTGATTAGAATCGAGTTTGGGCATCGGTGAAGCATCGGAAGTGAATCCGGGAAGTTGAAGGTTGTTGCTTGCTTGGTCGTTGAGCTTGGGTGTTTAGGTGAGTGGTTAATTGTTTTAAATGGTTTTAAATAGTTGGTTTGAGTATAAGGACTAGGTTGGGCTTGGTAGACCCACCTAGAGTTAGGATTAGGGTGGTAGCCTAATCCTAAGCTTGATCTAGAGCCTTTGGATGAAATCTTGTATGTGGATGTGTATGTCTCGTATGTAATGTGATATGAATGATTATGTATATTGTATTATACATGTGGGATGAGATATGACTTGTGATGCTTGAGACATGCATGATGATGATTGTTGGTGAGTACGTGCTAAGCACGGAAATGATTGGAATGAGTAATGTGAAACGAGTAAATATTGGCACTAGTATACTTGAATACAAATGATCGATCATTAGGATGTTAGTGTGTACACATGAGTCTAAAGTCGCGCGTGGCCTTGGTGGCGTTGAGTCACCAAGGAGGAGTACGGGTTCGCCCGGAAATTGTATTTAAATGTAGTCGGTGATGAGTGGAATCCCATCGACGGGGCGTGAGGATGAGTGGAATCCCCTCCGCGAGACCGGTGATGAGTGAAATCCCACCGTGAGGTAATGTGGTTGTTGGATGTGAGTTCCAACGTGTCTATCCGCGTATTCGGGTCATAGCTAGGTGCCAATGTTGTTTGATGTGTATATCAATATGTTGAGGTTTATGATCATTGATGAGATACTTGAATGTGATTACATGTAATGTGGAGTTGAGCTTATGATCATGGCATTTATAATGTACATTGCTCATGCATCTTTATCTTATGACTCATGTGGACCCTTGGTATGTTTGTGAAATGCCTTGGCTAGATCGTGCTCGGACCCTGCAACGTTGAGGTTTGTTTTTAGAGCTTACCCTCACTAAGCATCTTTGCTTATGCTCTCTTTGTTCAACATTGCAGATCCTTAGTTCGCGGGTTGCTCGAGCAAGTGGAGGGCCTTCAAGTGTGGTTGTTAGCTTTGAGTATTTCAAGTATGAGTTTTTAAGTTGAACATGTAATGGTTTGAGCAATGGGACATGTATTATTTTGTTGGACAGTTGTTGGTTGTTAGGAGCATGTTTAGACTCCTTGATACCTTGCTTTTGTATGGTTTGTGTTGCCATGATGAATGTTAACTCATGCCTAAATTGCTTAACTTGGATGTTAGCCCTATGCCTTAGAGGCTATCTATATGTTTGAATGATGATTGAATGAATGCATGTCTTGTGTAGTCTTGCCTTAGTGTTAGACTTGTCTTAATCGTGTTGAAGCATGCTAGTTTAGTTGGTATGCCTTAAGTTTATTTGTTGTGATGTTGTAGGGTGTTTTGGTGGTGTTTTGGGGCACCCTTGTGCCTTAAAACAGCCAAAACGTGTCTGCAGACAGGGGGCGTTTCGGAACGGGTCACCCTGTTCTGATACGGCTCCTTTGCATATGGCCTGCCGTTTCGAAACGGATGGGGGTCGTTTCGGAACATTTTTGCTACTGGAATTTTGAGAAATTGACGAGATAAAGGCGTTCCGAAACGGGCCTTTGATGTTTCGAAACGGTCAAATCTCGTTGACCACGAGATATTGACCGTCAAGGGCGTTTCGATACGGGTCACCCCTGTTTCGAAACGGTCACCCTATGGTTGACCCTGGCCTGTTGACTAAGTCAAGGCGTTTCGGAACACCCCAAGGGCGTTTCGAAACGGCCTGCTGTAAAAGACTAAAATGAGCTGTTTAATGTTTTGGTTGGTCGGTGTATGTTACATTGTTCGTATTTTCCGCTGCTGTGTTTCATATAGGTTTTAATTATGCCTATAGATAAGATAAAATAAAAAGAAATTTTTAGGGTCGTTAACCGAGGGGAAACCTTAACGGGTTTCGCTTCGGTTTTCCCTGTGTGGCCCACTCGGACCGATCATCCGACCAGACCGGGACGAGGGGGTTACACTTGTTGGTATTAGAGCCAAAGGTTACCGAGACCTTGGGCAGGTAAGTGAGGTAAGTTTCAGTTTTTTTTTTTAATTAAATTGCACGGTGTTTGCTTGTTTTGCAAGAATGATTGCTTGTGTGACAAGTATGTTGATTGTTTTATTTTAAAACATGTGTGTGTGAGTCCCATTGCTACTATTACATTGGAAAAATGATTTTTAAGTGAGGGGACGTACTTGAACACTTGGAAGCCTTGCCTTGCTAACCCAGCTTGTATGTTTTGTTGTTGTGGTTGTAGTTGACATCTGTGAGAGCGATGTCTAGACCGAGAGGTAGACCGAGGTTGGTTCGTCAGGAACAACAAGTTGCGGCTCCTGTTGAGCCGGCAGTGGGTGCGGAGGCTCACCTTGAAGGGCCGGTGGCCGCGGGAGTTGGCGCTCCTCCACCACCTCCACCACCACCACCTCCTCCACCTGGAGTTGGGGGCGAGGATGGAGCCGGAGGAAATGGACCACAAGGTGGCCAAGGTCCAGCTGGAATTGACATGACTCCGCTTGTGCAAGCAATAGCGGGAGCATTCCAGGCCGCAGTTGCGGGAGCTCAGGCTGCAGCTCAGCCTAGGTGTGACGATGCTAGTCTACCTTTGGAGAGGCTCCGTAGCTTGGGGGCCGAGGAGTTTAGAGGATCTACTCCGGAGAGGTCAGAGTTGTGGCTGGAGAAGACAGTTCGTATCTTGGCTCAGATGGGTTGTGCGGGCGCACGTAGATTGGGTTGTGTGATCTCGTTGCTTCAGGGTGATGCCTACACCTGGTGGGTCACCATTACCACTGGGGTTCCGGAGGCAGAGATAGATTGGGATTTCTTTGAGTCCGCTTTCAGGAAGAGGTACTTGGGACCGAGGTACTTAGATGAGAAGAAGCGAGAGTTCATGGCTCTCACTCAGGGGGATGCTTCCGTGACTGATTATGAGATCCGCTTTGTTCGCTTGAGTCAGTATGCCCCAGAGTTGGTTCCTACTGAAGTGGAACGCTGCAACCATTTCCGTTATGGATTGAATGAGGAGATTAAGAGGTACACGTTGGCTTCTGACTACTCAGACTTTGATGTATTGGTCGCGAGGGCCAAGGATTTGGAGCATAGTTTGGGTTCGGCCAAACGAGCTGGTATTTCTAGTTCTGGAAAGAGGCATAACCACTTTGATGGTAGAGACGCCAAGAGGCATAGAGGTGGCAGACATCAGTTTGATCATAGACGTGGCGGTGGCCACCATGGTAGGGGCCATCAGGGCCATAGAGGAGGAGGGCGGTTGCCCGAGTGTACCCGTTGTGGGAGGCAGCATGCTGGTGAGTGTTGGGGTAATTTCCATGCCTGCTGGAACTGTGGTTCGAGGGACCACTTTAGGAGGGATTGTCCGCATCAGGCGGCTCAGGCACCGAACATTGCTCAGGCTCCTGCGAGAGCGAACGATTTTTAGAAAGGCCGTGGGCGCGGTCGTGGCTACTTCTAGCCTAGGGCTGATGCACCTAGGGTAGATGCTCAGAGGAACCTTGCTCATGTTGTGGCTGTTCAGCCAGAGGCGGGAGGACCAGCGAGAGTTTATGCTCAGAGAGAGGCCGGGAACGACACCAATGTGATAGCAGGTAATTTCGAGTTATAGTCTATGTCTTTGCTTTCTTTGGTTGATTCGGGTTCTACGCATTCCTACATATTGAGTGAGCATGCACAGAAGTTAGATATTCCTGTTGAGATCTTAGATGTAGGTATGCATGTTACTAGTTCTTTTGGTGAGACAGTCGTGGTTAGACGTATGTATAGGAGGTGTCCACTGAAGATTCAGGGTCATGTGTTCTCAGTTGATATGATGGAACTACCTTTCTACGGTTTTGATATTATTTTGGGTATGGATTGGTTGGTTGAGCATCGGGCTAGTGTGGATTTTGAGACAAAGAGAATTTCTTTGAAGCTTTCTGATGACTACGAGGTAGTGGTAGTGGGCGAGAACACTAAGTTCTTGTCCAATGTGGTGTAAGCTTTAGAGGCTCATAGGTTGATGGACTCTGGATGTGGGGCTTATTTAGCTTATGTTATGAATCCGGACATGAGTGAAGCTAGACCGAAAGATATCAGAACAGTGTGTGACTTTCCAGATGTGTTTCCTGAAGAGTTGCCGGGTTTGCCTCCTGACAGAGATGTTGAGTTTGTGATTGAGACAGTTTCAGGGTCTAATCCAGTATCGATAGCTCCGTACCGCATGGCACCGAAAGAGTTGAAAGAATTGAAGAGTCAGTTGCAAGAATTATTAGACCGTGGTTTCATTAGACCTAGTAGTTCTCCGTGGGGTGCTCCCGTGTTGTTTGTGAAAAAGAAAGATGGTAGCATGCGCATGTGTATTGACTATAGACAGTTGAATCAGTTGACCGTGAAGAACAAGTATCCATTGCCTCGTATAGATGATTTGTTTGATCAGTTGAGAGGTGCTTCAGTATTCTCGAAGATAGATTTGAGATCCGGGTACTATCAGTTGAAGGTGAAAGAGTGTGATGTTCCGAAGACAACTTTTAGGACTAGATATGGTCACTATGAGTTTCCTGTGATGCCATTTGGGCTCACGAATGCACCAGCAGCATTCATGGACATGATGAACAGAATTTTTAAAGACTATCTAGACCGTTTTGTGGTTGTCTTCATTGATGATATACTTGTGTACTCCAAGACAGAAGAAGAGCATGATGAGCACTTGAGATTTGTTTTGCAGAGATTGTTGAGCAATCAGTTGTATGCGAAGCTCAGCAAATGTGAGTTCTGGATTCGAGATGTTGTATTTCTAGGCCATGTCGTTTCGGCCGAAGGTATCCGAGTTGATCAATCGAAGATTGAGGCTATTGTTGAGTGGAAACAACCTAAGTCCGTGACTGAGATTAGGAGTTTCCTAGGATTAGCCGGTTACTATAGGAGATTTGTTGATGGTTTCTCTAGAGTAGCTGCTCCTTTGACTAAGTTGTTGCAAAAGGGAGTCAAATTTGAGTGGTCAGATGCAAGACAGAAGGCTTTTGAGAAATTGAAAGAAGCGTTGACGAATGCTCCAGTGTTAGTGCAACCTGTTTCAGGTAAGGAGTTTGTGATTTACAGTGATGCTTCCTATGTAGGCTTAGGATGTGTTTTGATGCAAGATAGGAGAGTTGTTGCTTATGCTTCTAGATAGTTGAAGATTCATGAGAAGAACTATCCTACCCATGATATAGAGTTGGCCGCAGTTGTTTTTGCATTGAAGATTTGGCGTCACTACTTGTATGGTGAGAAGTGTATAGTTTACACCGATCACAAGAGCTTGAAGTACTTGATGACACAGAAAGAATTGAACTTGAGACAGAGGAGATGGCTAGAGTTGTTAAAAGATTATGATTTGACCATTGAGTACCATCCGGGTAAAGCAAACGTAGTAGCCGATGCTTTGAGTAGAAAAGTGGCCGTTGAGCTGAGAGCTATGTTTGCTAGATTGAGTGTGTCTGATGATGGTGGTTTGATCACCGAGTTGCAAGTGAAGCCTTCTTTGATTCAGTTGATTAGAGAGAAGCAGTTGCAAGACGCGAGCCTAGTTCCTCATGTTCAAGACATAGCCGAAGGAAGACCGACTGAGTATAGTTTCAGTGGTGAGAGCTTGTTGTGCTTTAGAGATAGGATTGTTGTGCCAGAAGATGTTGAGTTGAGACGTCAGATTTTGAGTGAAGCACATTCGAGTCCCTTTTCTATGCATCCGGGTAGTACCAAAATGTACCGAGATTTGAAGAATGATTACTTCTGGGTTGGTTTGAAGAGAGATGTAGTCGAGTATGTGAGCCGTTGCATGGTTTGTCAGAGAGTGAAGGCAGAACATCAGGTTCCTTCAGGTTTGCTACAGTCTTTGAAGATTCCGGAATGGAAATGGGAGAGGATCACCATGGATTTTGTGTCGGGGTTGCCTTTGTCTCCTTCGAAGAAGAACTCTGTTTGGGTGATTGTTGATAGGTTCACTAAGTGTGCTCACTTCTTAGCAGTGAACACTACGGATTCCTTAGACAAGTTGGCAAACTTGTACATCCGTGAGATTGTG
Source organism: Hibiscus tridactylites (assembly GCA_958450335.1). Lineage (NCBI taxonomy): Eukaryota > Viridiplantae > Streptophyta > Magnoliopsida > Malvales > Malvaceae > Hibiscus > Hibiscus tridactylites. The sequence continues at coordinate 21,253,335 of OY288265.1, read as the reverse complement.
AGACTTCATGGAGTTCCGAAGTCTATTGTTTCAGATAGGGATCCTAGATTTACTTCGAGGTTCTGGGGTTGCTTGCATAGTGCTTTGGGTAGCCGTTTGCATTTCAACACATCTTATCATTCGCAGTCCGATGGGCAGTCAGAGCGAGTGATACAGATTCTAGAGGATATGCTTCGTTGTTGTGTGATTGATTTTCAGGGTTCTTGGGAGAAGCACTTACCGTTGGTTGAGTTTGCTTACAACAACAGTTATCAGTCTAGTATTCAGATGGCACCTTATGAGGCTTTGTATGGTAGACGATGTAGGGCTCTGATTTGTTGGGCTGAGACAGGTCAGAGATTGTTACCTATGCCAGACTTGCTTAAGGGAACTACAGAAAAAGTGAAGTTGATTTGTGACCGTTTGAAAGCAGCTTCCGATCGTCAGAAGTCTTATGCATATTTGAAGAGGAAAGAGATTGAGTACTCAGTGGGTGAGAAAGTGTTTCTGAAAGTATCTCCGTGGAAGAAGGTAATGAGATTTGGCCGGAAGGGCAAGTTGAGCCCAAGGTTCATTGGTCCGTATGAGATAGTTGAGTGGATTGGGCCTGTAGCTTATCGTTTGAGGTTACCTTCTGAGTTAGAAAAGATCCATGATGTCTTTCATGTGTCTATGCTTAGGAGATATATATCGGATCCTTCTCATGTGATGCCCGTTGAGGAGATAGAGTTAAATTCGGATTTGTCCTACAATGAAGAGCCTGTTGAAATACTTGCTTCGGATAGCAAGGTGTTACGTGGCAAGACCATAGAGTTGGTCAAGGTGTTGTGGAGACATAGAGGTGTGGAAGAGGCCACGTGGGAGAGGAAGGCGGATATGGTTGAGCAGTTTCCGTATTTGTTTCCACCAGGTAATTTTGGGGACGAAATTCCTTAAGTGGGAGAGAGTTGTAACACCCAGGTTTAGGGGTTAGGTGAAAATAATATTTTAATATTACTTGGGCTCAGTTTTATAATTTAAATATTATTCCGGGTTTTCGTTTTCAAATTTATTAATTTGAGTTAACCATATTTTGAAATTTAATCTCAAATAGCCATAGTTGGTGTGCCCTTGTGAATACCCCATTTCATTAAGGGCAAGGTAGTCTTTTAGCCTTGAATTTAAACAAACAATTAAAAGAAAGAAAACCCAACTCCCCCTATTCATCTTCTTCTCCACCAACGTGAAGAAGAACTCCTCTCACCCTATCTACTATTCCATCACCATACACATTCAACCTCGGTGATTTTTGAAAGGTAAAAACGTTTCTAACTTGTCCTCACCTCCCACTACATGCTCATACCCATAGTTTTCATTAAAACCCTTGATTTTATATTTTGAGGTTTTTGAGCTTTGAATTAAAAATGTTAACTTTGTTAACTTTAAGTTGAGCTTTTGATTTAGTAATGATAGATAAGTCATTTGTTGTTCAAAAGGTCCAATATATCTAATTTTTATAAGGTTTTATAGTGATTTTCGGAAATGAGTTTCAAAGGGGTTTTTGGAGGGTTTTAAAGTGGTTTTTGGGGTTGGTTGATGTTGGATTTTGGGGGCTGTTGGTAGTATGATATATGAGGGTTACTTTGGGTGTAATTGATGCTTGTTTGGGTGCTTGAAATGGAAGATTTTGGTGGGCTTTAGGGGCAGCTCGAAAATTCTGTTTTGGACTTGTTTTAGGTGTTGGATGCTTGCAAATGTTGATCCGGGTTAGTTCCGATGATGAGATATTGATTATGAATGTTTTGTTTGTGTTTGAGATTGATTAGAATCGAGTTTGGGCATCGGTGAAGCATCGGAAGTGAATCCGGGAAGTTGAAGGTTGTTGCTTGCTTGGTCGTTGAGCTTGGGTGTTTAGGTGAGTGGTTAATTGTTTTAAATGGTTTTAAATAGTTGGTTCGAGTATAAGGACTAGGTTGGGCTTGGTAGACCCACCTAGAGTTAGGATTAGGGTGGTAGCCTAATCCTAAGCTTGATCTAGAGCCTTTGGATGAACTCTTGTATGTGGATGTGTATGTCTCGTATGTAATGTGATATGAATGATTATGTATATTGTATTATACATGTGGGATGAGATATGACTTGTGATGCTTGAGACATGCATGATGATGGTTGTTGGTGAGTACGTGCTAAGCACGGAAATGATTGGAATGAGTAATGTGAAACGAGTAAATATTGGCACTAGTATACTTGAATACAAATGATTGATCATTAGGATGTTAGTGTGTACACATGAGTCTAAAGTCGCGCGTGGCCTTGGTGCCGTTGAGTCACCAAGGAGGAGTACGGGTTCGCCCGGAAATTGTATTTAAATGTAGTCGGTGATGAGTGGAATCCCATCGACGGGGCGTGAGGATGAGTGGAATCCCCTCCGCGAGACCGGTGATGAGTGAAATCCTACCGTGAGGTAATGTGGTTGTTGGATGTGAGTTCCAACATGTCTATCCGCGTATTCAGGTCATAGCTAGGTGCCAATGTTGTTTGATGTGTATATCAATATGTTGAGGTTTATGATCATTGATGAGATACTTGAATGTGATTACATGTAATGTGGGGTTGAGCTTATGATCATGGCATTTATAATGTACATTGCTCATGCATCTTTATCTTATGACTCATGTGGACCCTTGGTATGTTTGTGAAATGCCTTGGCTAGATCGTGCTCGGACCCTGCAATGTTGAGGTTTGTTTTTAGAGCTTACCCTCACTAAGCATCTTTGCTTATGCTCTCTTTGTTCAACATTGTAGATCCTTAGTTCGCGGGTTGCTCGAGCAAGTGGAGGGCCTCCAAGTGTGGTTGTTAGCTTTGAGTATTTCAAGTATGAGTTTTTATGTTGAACATGTAATGGTTTGAGCAATGGGACATGTATTATTTTGTTGGACAATTGTTGGTTGTTAGGAGCATGTTTAGACTCCTTGATACCTTGCTTTTGTATGGTTTGTGTTGCCATGATGAATGTTAACTCATGCCTAAATTGCTTAACTTGGATGTTAGCCCTATGCCTTAGAGGCTATCTATATGTTTGAATGATGATTGAATGAATGCATGTCTTGTGTAGTCTTGCCTTAGTGTTAGACTTGTCTTAATCGTGTTGAAGCATGCTAGTTTAGTTGGTATGCCTTAAGTTTATTTGTTGTGATGTTGTAGGGTGTTTTGGTGGTGTTTTGGGGCACCCTTGTGCCTTAAAACAGCCAAAACGTGTCTGCAGACAGGGGGCGTTTCGGAACGGGTCACCCTGTTCTGATACGGCTCCTTTGCATATGGCCTGCCGTTTCGAAACGGATGGGGGTCATTTCGGAACATTTTTGCTACTGGAATTTTGAGAAATTGACGAGATAAAGGCGTTCCGAAACGGGCCTTTGATGTTTCGAAACAGTCAAATCTCGTTGACCACGAGATATTGACCGTCAAGGGCGTTTCGATACGGGTCACCCCTGTTTCGAAACGGTCACCCTATGGTTGACCCTGGCCTGTTGACTAAGTCAAGGCGTTTCGGAACACCCCAAGGGCGTTTCGAAACGGCCTGCTATAAAAGACTAAAATGAGCTGTTTAATGTTTTGGTTGGTCGGTGTATGTTACATTGTTTGTATTTTCTGCTGCTGTGTTTCATATAGGTTTTAATTATGCCTATAGATAAGATAAAATAAAAAGAAATTTTTAGGGTCGTTAACCGAGGGGAAACCTTAACGGGTTTCGCTTCAGTTTTCCCCGTGTGGCCCACTCGGACCGGTCATCCGACCAGACCGGGACGAGGGGGTTACAGTACCTTGATAGCTTCAAGTCAAAATGATGATGTAGGGATCATTGAAGCCATTGATGGAGGACAAACATCAAAGGTGGATGAGATTTCAACCAAAGAAGAAGATGCACAAGATCCACCTCTTGAAGCCATGAAGGACTTGGCTCATGAGGAAAAGGAGGTGACATACCCAAGGGAGTTCAACTATGTCAAATGTGGTGAAATCTTGAGTGATCCATCCAAGGGGGTAACTACTAGATCCTCTCTCAAATCAATGAACCATGTTGCATTTATTTCAAGCATTGAGCTTAACAATATCAAAGAAGCATTAAAAGATGATTTTTGGATTTTGACCATACAAGAAGAACTTAATCAATTTGAGAGAATTAAAGTATGGACATTAGTTGAAAGGCCTAGTAATCAATCTACTATAGGAACTAAATGAGTCTTTAGGAATAAACTAGATAAGAATGGTAACATAGTGAGAAACAAGACTAGGTTTGTTGCTCAAGGTTACACTTAAGAAGAGGTGTTGAGTGGATCAAGGGATTGATCAAAGCCAAGAGGGGGTGAATTAGGTTTTTAAAATTTTGGAAGAGAAGTGGAATGAATAAAAATGAAGAAAAAGGCAATTATAGTGGTTCAAGTTCCAAATGAACTCTACATACACTACCTTAGCTCCCACTAAGAATTTTCCAACAATTCACTAATTGATCTTCCCATTTTTTAAGCTTAGGAGGAAACCTTTACAAGACCAGTCAATTTTCTACCAAAAATTGACCCAACTCTCACTTGGTTACAAAGAAGAATTTGAAGGCAAGTAGGATATCTCACAATACAAATTTTCCCCTTTTAATACAAGCACTTTACCCAAATTGAAATACAAGATAAGAATTTCATTCAATACAATTTGGGATTTTACAAGAATATGAATTTTTGCACTTGAGCTTGGATTTTGTGTATGAATGTTTCTCTAGGATTCAATAGTTGTTGCTGGTCTTCAATAGGCTTGTTTTTATACCTTCTTTATTAATTCTAGTCGTTTGGGTAGTTAAAGAATTGATTATAGCCGTTGGAACCCTCTCTTTCCACCATAAATACACTTCTACAGCCTACCGTATCGGTACTCGAGGAAGCGTATCGATACATGTCTCAAAAAAGAAAGAATCGTTGCACAAATACAATAGGGGCGTATCAATACACGTGCAGGCGTATCGGTACGGGTTAGGGAACCGTTTCGATACGAGTAAGACTGTATCGATGCAATTTTTCCAACATAGCTCACTGGAGGAATTTATATCGATACGAGTAAGAGCGTATTGATACTCATTAACCACCTCTTTAAAAATTGGTTACCTACAAACTAACAAAGCAACGGTTAAAATATTTGAGGCTCTGAATTTAAAATTACTTTTAAACTGTATCGATACGGGTGAGACCATATCTGTACTCGATTCAAACTCCTTGTGATTTTATAGAGAGAGCGTATCGATACATATGGGATCTGTTTCGATACCTTGTTTCGATACGGTAAGGAGTGTATCAAAACGTTTTTCTTCAGTAGCCAAGTTTGTAAAAAAGGTATCGATACGGTAAGAAGCGTATCGATACATATAGACGTTTTTGAGCAATTTAACCTTGGAACACTTGGAAAATATTTTAGAGTTAGAGTTTTTCAAACTAGAGCAAAGCCTTGTTGATTTGAAAACTTTTAGGGGACTTAAAAATTCATTTCAAGTTTTACAATTTAGTCCTTAAAACACTTTGTTATATCAAAATCAAACATAGGTTTTATAAGAGGGAATTGATTTTGATGAAACATATGCACCCGTAGGTAGAATGGATTCTATTAGAACGCTTCTAGCATTTGCATGTTACCATGATTTCAAGCTTTTTCAAATGGATGTAAAAAGTGTTTTTCTAAATGATTTTATAAATGAAGAAGTGTATGTTGAACAATCACTGGGTTTTGAGGATTCTAAATTTCCAAATCATGTTTTTAAATTAACCATATCTCTTTATGGTTTAAAACAAGCTCCTAGAGCTTGGTATGAAAGACTTTCAAACTTTTTGATTGAAAAAGGCAAGGTGGACACTACACTTTTCATAAAAAGAATTTATGTTGATGATATCATTTTTGGTTCTACTAATGAATGTTATTGCAAAGAATTTTCTAAGCTAATGCAAGGTGAGTTCGAGACGAGCATGATGGGGGAGCTCTCATTCTTTTTGGGGCTCCAAATCGAACAAAGGAAGGATGCCACCTTCATCAATCAAGCAAAGTACATGAATGATATGCTCAAGAAGTTCGTCTTGGAGAATGTGAAACCTCAAGCCACTCTTGTGAGCTCTTCTATAAAGCTTGACAAAGATGAAGGAGGTAAGTGTGTCGATCTAAGCTTTATAGATCTATGATAGGTTCTTTGCTTTACCTTACAACAAGTAGACCATATATTATGTTTAGTGTTTGCTTGTGTGTTAGGTTCCAAGCTAGTCCTAGAGAATCACACTTAGTAGCCATTAAGAGAATTTTTAGATACTTTAGAGACACGCCTAACTTAGGTCTTTGGTATCCTAAGGATTCTTCCTTTAGCCTTCATGCTTATTGGGATGCGGATTATGAAGGACGCAAGATAGATAGGAAGAGTACCTCCGGAACATGTCAATTCTTAGGTAGTATGCTCGTATCTTGGTTCTCTAAGAAACAAAATAGCGTAGCCTTATCTACCACCGAAGCAGAGTATATATCCTTAGGGAGTTGTTGTGCTCAAGTCCTATGGATGAAGCAACAACTCTTAGATTATGATGTTTAAGTAGATGTCGTACCCCTTAAGTGTGACAACACTACTGCTATTTGTCTCACTAAGAATCCCATCTAACATTCTAGAACCAAACATATAGAAATTAGACATCATTTTATTAGAGACCATGTTTTGAAAAATGATGTTGTTCTAGAATATATTGATACCTCGAACCAATTAGCAGGTATATTTACCAAACCTTTAGGTAAAGAGTGTTTTTGGACCCTTAGAAGAGAGTTAGGTTTAACTAACCTTTCTTGACCCTTTTAGTTCCCAAATGGTCAAAAATTTTGCTTGAAATTAGTTGCTATTCATGCTTATGTTAATTTGCTTCATTTTGCTTCTATGCATGTTGCTAGGGGGAATATGCATTAATTTTAGTCAATAAATCTTGCTCATATGTCATTCGCATGCATTTAGGGATGTTTAAAGTTGGATTTTTGGACTTGAAACTGTCCAAAATGAACTTTCTGGTAATGGTATATCGATACGGGTTCGTCAATGAAAAGTGATACAGGTCAAACTATATCGATATAATATTAAAATAAATTTAAAATTAGGGCAAGGCGTATCGATACGCTCCACAAGCGTACTGATATGGTTTCAGAGGAAACTTAAAATCGAGCCTTTAATTGCAAAAACACTTTTACATTAAAACTTCCCCTTATTTTCTCTCTAAACCCTAGCCAAAAATACTTTTAAAACCCCCCTCAACCTCTCAAATTCTTCACATCAAACTTCAAATTATTTGAGGGTTTTTCATTAACACATCAAAGCTAAGCTTTGTTAGCAATCTTGTGCATTCTCATCACCCCATTCATCCATTCTCATAACTCAATGTATAAACTTTTTTCCTTTTTTCTTTTTAATTTTCGTTTGATTTTATTTATTATTTTAAATTAATTTTTGTATAAAACATATGCATATGATATGGGTTTTCAAGTTCTTACAAAAAAAACCAAGATTCGAAATTTTTTCATTCGAATATAATTTTATACCGTTTATTTTTATAAACTATTTTTTAAAAAACTTCACCAAAATTTTCTTTTATACTTGTATAAATTTTTACAATTAAATTATTTTTCAATACCTTGAATTATTGAAATTTATTGTTGGATTGAACGAGATGATAATTGCATACATATTCTATTTATTTTGATGTTTTCAGGATTATGGCACCCAAAAAGAGAGCGAAACGATACTTAGCCTCTACCTCTGTCGATCCTATCGAAGACAATGAGGGTAATCCTAAACCTAACATCCCTTACATAATCCAAAATAGTTTTCCACACCCTTCGGACATGTCACGTTATAAACTATTCCAAGGATTTATTCTTAGAGAAGAACGTGTCGTGTCAATCCCATTTTTGAACTTTGAACGTTTTAAATTTGAATATCTTCATTTGATTCGAAGATGGAAATTTATAAACTTTTTGAACCTACCTCCTATTTTATATCAAAATTTGGTCATAATTTTCTTTTCAAATGTCAAATGCATTCATGATGCACAAAGGGATGTTCTTTGTAACGCTTTTGGTTTTGAAAATGTCGGGATTGATGATTAGAATTCCTTAGGTCACGGTCCTCTTGGTTCTGTCAATGTTTTAAATGCCCAATACCATATTCTTCATCTCATAATTTCATGGTTTATTCGTCCCTCGGATGGGAAATTTTTAATTATTCGTCAAGTTGACAATTTTTGGCTTAAGTGTTTTCGTGAGAGTAAGCACCCTAATCTTTTTCAGATTATGTTTGCCGATCTTGTCTACCTTGTTCAACACTGTCACACTGATCAAGTTAAGTCTTTTTACTATTCAATGACGTTGAGTCATTTGTTTCACTCCCTTAAAATAGATTGTACCCATGACTATCCTGAATCCCTTGGCCTATCCATAGATGAGCGTTCCCTCACCCGTGCTCACTTTGCTACGTCAACAATGAATGGGTTCGTGTCCCTCGAGCTCCTCGCCGAGATGTTCAAGCCGAAGCTCTACAAGGCTCTCAAGGTGCTCATATTGCTCCATCCTCCATGAATACTCTCATGACGTTCCTTAATGATAAATTCAACAACATAGAAGTTGGGTTTGCAGCTATTGACACTCGATTCACATCATTGGAAGATCGAGTAAAGGGCCTTGATACTCGCTTCATATCTTTGGAGGATCAAGTCAAAGTCGTTGCTCTTCAACAAAATTTCATGGATGTCTCTCTCACCGCCTTCCATGGTGCTTGGATCAATCAAACTAGGAGACCTTAACTGAATTAAGATGATGAGGATGAAGAGGACGAGGATGACGAGGATGGTGGGAACGAGTAGTCGTGCATTTTATCACATCTCATTTAGTTTTTCCTAGTTTATGCACCTATCTATTAGAACCCTATGCTTTTATTTATGTTGTTAGGATTTGAGTTTGACTTTATGTTTTTGAACCATTGGTTGCTATGAATTCTTAGTTTGCAATTTAATTTTAATAATATTATGTTGCTATTATTCTTACCTTGTGCTATTATGTTTGATCTAACAAAAAGGGGAGAAGTATTATATAGAGCCAATTATAAAAATTTGAAACTTAATTTTAAAAACCATCTTAAAGTAAGGGGGAGTAAGCTTTTCAAAAGTTTCAAAACTTAAAAATTTATATTTGATTTTGTTATATCAAAAAGGGGGAGTTTTACAAACCAAAATTGATTTTGATATAACAGTTTACCTTAAGGACAAAATTATAAAACAATAATTTTTTAAATATTTTCAAAGACTCGCAACTTGACAAGCTATTTTGAACCAAACACTATTTCAAATCAAAACACATTAAAAGGGTTCAAAATCTCTAAGTGTTTTCAAGCTAAAAAGCAATAAAATGCTCAGGCGTATTGATACCCTTATGCGTATCGATACGGTTTTTCAACACTAGAATTTTAATCGTTCATAGCGTATCGATACAGTCTAACCCCGTATCGATACGATATTCATTTGGACAAGACTTTAAACTATAGCGTATCGATATGTATCAATACAATTTTCATATAAAAATATTCTTTGCTATAGCATACCGATACAGTATGTCACCGTATCGATACGGTATATCACCGTATCGATACGATATGTTGACCTTTGCAAAAAAAAAACATTTGCATTTAATATTCGAAAGTTGGCTTATCAGTTATTCGAATCCAAAATTTTAAATGACCATTGAACGGTATCGATACGCTAAGGTAGCGTACCGATAAGCTTTTTAGCAAAACTCAATTCAGGATTCCAGTGAGCAAAACTTGTATCGATACAACAATGCGTATCGATACGCCCCTTAATATCGTATCGATACGCCCTTCAAGCCTTTCGATACGCCTTGTTTTTCAGTCACAACGGCTCTTTCTTCTTTGAGACAGGTACCGATACACCCACAAACCGTACCGATATGGTAGGTTGTTGAGGATTATTTATTGCGGGAAATTACAGCCCAACGGCTAGATTAATGATCTCAACCACTCAAACGGCTAGAAATCAACGCAAGGGTATAAAAACAAGTCTCAAATGCTACAACAACAACCATTGAGCCTTAAAGCAACATCAAAGCATTCAAATCCAAACCTTGTTCATTTTAGAGTCAAATCTTTGTACCCAACTCAATTATGTTTTTTATTGTAATTTTTATTGAGAGCTTGGGGAGTGATTGATTGTATTTGGGTAAACATTAACCTTTGAGAGGTATTTGTAAAGTTTACCAAATTTCTTCTTTGTAATAGTGTGTGGATTAAGCTTTGGGTAGAAAGCTTAATCGGTTTCGTAAAGTTTCCTCCTCATCCAAGAAAAGGAGAAGAATCACTCAGTGGATTGGTTGAAAATTCTTAGTGGGAGCTAAGGTAGTGGAGGTATAGTTCATTTAGGAACTTGAACCACTATAATTGCCTTGTGTCAAATTTTCATTCATCAAATTTCTCCCTTCAAATTTTTAATCGCCAATTCACCCCTCTTGGCCATTTGTAATCGTTTGATCAACTCAACAGAAATTTATGTAGATATTTGTTGAGGTGAAGGTAGAGTATGAATACTCGTATAATTAAAATAAATATTTGAATGAGATCTATTAATTGACTGAGTGATAAATGATACTTATCAGGGGCAGTTTAAACTCGGTGCAATTCTATTAAATTGAGGTCATTTAATTTATAATCTCAAAGATATAAGGTTTTTTAAAAATATTTTTATGTTAGTAAAAATATATTATGGATCCATTTTTTAAAAAAATTATTGTAATTTATTAAACCAAAATCTTCTGTTTCCCATATAACTATTTAATTGAACTCATTTGGACCCCTCTTTTCTTGAGGGCCCTATGTGGTCGCTCCTCTCGCACATGTCCAAATTTCTGTTGATACTTATGTTATCACATCTTGTATAAGTTTAAATCTCGACATTTGTCTTTAAAATACAATTATCTCTTTACTTAATAAAAAACAAATATATGAATAATTATATTTAGTTAACAATATAATTTGTATGGTTTATTTGCTCAAAAGATTTTAATCACATATTTTACATTAGTATAATGCATTTATTTATTTAATTATTAGTTAGTCTAATTAGATAGAGTGTTAGGTTTTTAGTAAAGTTAATAGTGTCAAATCTTGAAATTGTGAATGAAGTAAATTGAGCTAAAAAAATCATATCCATAATAAATCTTTATTGTATTTCATACATATTAATCAATTAATAAATCAGATAGTGATAATTATATTAATATATAATATAATTAAAATATTTATTTTATAAATATCTGAGAAAATATCGGAGAAAGGCCCATTGTGAGGAAGATTGATTAAGACTCTAATATAAATGAGAGGATGGAGATATTATTGAGGGGTGGGTCCAATTCCAAATGTCACATGCACCGCACTTTCATTACATTTTAATGGATTACTTGGAATGAATATTATGGAGACAAGACAGTTTTAATAATTATGTCAAACCATAGTTTTAATAATACTAAAGAGATTATTTTGTCCTTGAGTTCGACTCAAATTTGCAGTGTTGTCTTTGTGCAAAAACGCGTTCAACTAGGTTCTTTAGTTCGTACATTGCAGCAAATTAACCTCTTGACCAATGTAGACTGTTGCAGTGCTGACGTAGCAGTTAATTGTGCTGATGTGATAGTCAACTATTCTGATGTGACGGTCCACGATGCTGACGTGGCAGTGCATGTGTGATGATGACGTGCTAGAGGTGATGAATTGATTTTTTAAATCGATTTCGAGGACATAATCGAACTTTTTCCGATTTAGGGGCATAATTCAATTTAATTGAAAGTTTGATAACTTATTTAATATTTAAGCTTAAAAATAAGAATTTAAGAAATTATTGAAATTTTAAAATGCGGATAAATAATTTGTTTAGATTTTTAGTTAATTTATCAATTTATTTAGTTTTTGAATAAAATTAGATAAATAATTTAGTTTTTCAAGTTGAACTTTTACAAATGGTATATATGAAAAATCGATTAACAAATTGATGTAAATATCATTTGGCTTCCTGATAAATTTAAAATAAACAAAGTGAGAACTCTAAAAAAAATAAAATATTCTTTAATTTTAAAAAATTCATAAACTTAATAAAAATAAATAAAATATTTAAATATATATTGAAAATAAACACTAATATAAAAAATTAAAATGTATTTGAGATAAAAAAATGTTTATAAAATATTAAAACTCGAACACTTTCATCAAAAAGTCTTTAAATTCGTCAGTTTGAGTATTACTATTCGTTAAACAAATTTCCAATGGAATCAACCTTGCATTAAAGTAACAATAAAACTCAAATTTTCTTTCGCTTTTCTACATCAAATTGATGCTCATTAATATTTGATGTAGAAAAACAAAAGAATTTTTTTGTTTTTTTTCTACTTTAATACACGGATGATTCTATTGAAAATATGCTCAAGAAATATTAGTAAGCTTAGCATAGCCAGAATCACTCTCTGGTGGTTTATAATTATTTTAAAATTTTGAGTTTTTATTTTATAAATTTCCATATTTTTAATTTTATGTTTTACTTATTTTTTAAAATTTGTTATAACATTTTTAATTTTAATATTTTATTAGTATTTAAATATTATTTAAATATTTAGTAATTTATTATTTTTAACTTAAAGATTAAGTAAGTTATCGAACTTTTAATAAAAATGAATTATGCCCCTGAACTTGGCAAAAAAATTTAATTATGCTCTCGAATTCGGTTTAAAAAATCAATTCAGTCCCTTTGCCACGCCATCATCATACATGCACTAACACGTCAGTATAGTTGACTGCCACGCCATCATTGTTAACTGCCACATCAGCGCTGTAACAGTCAACATTGGTCAAGGAGCTAATTTGCTGCAATGTGCGAACTGGAAGACTTAATTGAACATGTTTTTGCGCGAGGGGCGACATTGATAATTTGGGTCGAACACGGGGCAAAATAACCCACTTAGCCTTTTAATAATTATTCAAATTGATACTTTATGTTTTTGTCTTAGATTTATATATTTTATTGTATTATAATTAATTTAATATATTTATATGTTTTTATTTTGAAATATTTATATCATATTCTAATTATTTGTATGTTGTTTTTAATTATTTTGAAATAGTTTTTGACTTAATAAATTAATTGATTATCAACTTAATATAAAACTATTTAAAAACCAAAATAAAAATAGTACTATCGGAGACAATTATGTATTTTATATTTTTTAATATATTGATGTGATTATATGATATTATTTATCTATATATTTTCTTAATTAGTTGATTATGCACACATAGATATTCAAACTTGAATCTTTCAAAATGAACATTACCCTCTTTTTCACGGGTGCGACTCATTAGGTTGATGCATTTTATATTTTTAAAACAGATTCATTATGAAAAACTATTCATTATATGTTTTCTGTTAAAATAGATTTTTTTAAATTATAAGTATGTTGTAAACAAAATAATGAAGAATAACGAACAAGTATAAAAGAATAAAGAGATAAGAGAAAGAGAGAGATTTGTATTATTCTCAAATATAGAATTATGTGTACAATGCCTTCAATGAATCATCTATTTATAGGCATAGGAAGTACATAATACATTAAACTCTAATTAATAGAGATAATATTCCTAATAATAAATAAATCAAACTCCTTAGATAAAGTTCTAATCATGATAGATATCCGCATAGATAAATATTCATAACACTCCCCCTTAGATGTCTATGAAGATAATGTGCCTCGTTAAAACCTTACTAAGATAAAACCCAGTGGGAAAAAAATTTCATTAGTGAAGGAAAAAGAGTACACACATCTTTAATACGCATAACATGTTGCCTCATTAAAAACTTTACCAGGAAAACCCATTGGGACAAAACCTTGGTTAAGGAAAAAAGAGTGCAACACGTATTTACTCCCCCTCATGAAAACATCACAGAAGATCTTTGAATCTTCATAATTCAATCTTGAATATTATTTTTCTAAAGATCGTGAGGGATGAAACTTTGGAGTAATATGTTCCATGATGTATCCACTTTCAAACTGAGATATACATCTTGCATTATCTTCGCACAAGGTAGCTTTTATCATATCTTGTAAAAGTAAATCCACATATCTTTTGGATATGTTGGGTCAATGGTCTTAGCCAAACACATTTTTGGCTTGCCTCGTGCATAACAATCATTTCTACGACATTTGAGGAGGCATCAACGAATGTTTGAAGATCTAAATGTAATGATCTTTGTATATCCATGGATATTACTTGACCAACTAATATATGGTGCTTCAAAACCAAGAAAAGATATAATTATCTTTATTCACATCCAACAATCCATATTGAATCTTCTTTAAGATTCTTTCAACTTATGTTCATTCATAGACAAAAACGCATATTTAAGTGCTCGATCTTTAGGTCGAGACAAAACCACATCTCAAGATTCTTTTTCTCAAAACCTTTCAGTATTTCCTCAATTAGTACTCACTAAGGCGATTATATAATATGCGCCAAAAATATTCAATGAGACATGTCTAAATAAATTTTCTCAAAAATTTCCAAATGCTTTTAGCATTTTAAATCCTTTAAGAATAAATATGGATCTATAAATAATTAGACGATTGTAATATATTTCATACTGCCAAAGTAATTGCATCCACCATGAAGTAATTAAAACTCTTCATAAATCATAATTTGTCGTATTTACGACTACTTATTTGTGCCTCACTTGCATTACACCTTTAGGTGTTTGGACTGTTGGTCCAAATACTTCTCTTTTAAAAGTTCAAAGCGTCTTTTTATATTTGTCAATTCAATATCTATACTTCTTGATAGATTTCTATACAAGATCCTCGTTTTCTTCCTTTACTTCTATAAAAGTATTCTATTTAAAACTATTTGTAAAATCGTTGTCGACAACTTTTCAATTTTCTAGTTCCATTCTCGTAATGACATAACTCATCGAGATCTCTTCAAGATTTCAATCTTTACTTCAGGTACCTGAAACTCTTCAAGAGTTTTATTATTAGTTATGTATTGGGTTTCTTCAAGAGCATCCACCTTCAATATATGACCATCTCATAATACTTTTCATTTACGAGAATTTTGATCATTGGAACCATTTCAACTATCATGCTTCAAGCATGATTTACATCCACTTGCTCTAACATGTAATTTAAACTTAGAGCATTTCGGCTGATATATGAGGCTTAATTACTCTCATTGGGTCAGTAAATATGTCTGGTAGTTGACATGAAATAACATGAATTATCTTATGAACTTTTAGTTCATATTCGAAGATCTAGATAATGATAATTCATTTCCTTCTTTATCCAGCTGATTATTCTCTCCCCTGATGTTGAGAAAAATCATCTAATAAACGATTCTCCAATTAATGCTTAAAATTTAAACAAAAAAAAGGGACTCGTACTCAATATATATTCCCAACCCTATTTACTTGCCCATTTTGTGTGTTATGGTGGAACAATTCAACTATATATCGCACATTCAATAATTCAAAAATGAGAATATGACTTGATGCGTATAAGTGTTGCTATATGAAAATACCATATAAATAATAAATATTTTGTTCTCACAGTTTAGCTATTAAATATGAGGCATTCAATTAAAAATTTGCTAAACCGCATTTTTCATAATTAATAGGCTTTGTAACAACCAATATAGCCTAAATATAAACCCACAAGCTTTTGCAAAACGAATAGTCTAATTTAGGGGTGGCAGAAAATACCCGACCCGATTGACCCGACCCGAAAACCCGACGACCCGAAACAAAAAATACCGGGTAATTCCCGAAAAAAAATTACCCGACCGGGCCGGGTACCCGACCCGGCAAATTTCCCGGGACACGGGCCGGGACACAGGCCGAGAGTTTTCCCTTACCGGGTACCCGACCCGACCCGATAAAATTTAATATATATTTTTTATATTTAAAATTATATTTTTATTTTATGTTTCTTAATATTTTCACTCTAAAATTAAGTTTAAATCCCTACATTTTTTCTATGTTTGTATTATATTCTTTTAAGTTTTATGTTTAATTTTTTTTAAAATATTTTTGTGTTTGTATTATATTCTTTTTGTGTGCTAAAATGGGGTAACTTCCATAATGTCTGTAAATCTAGCTTTCTTTTGAATCGTAAAGATTTCTTTGACTTCAGTATCTGTTCCAACAAGCACAACAGCAAGTACACTGAGGCCACATATCAAACACCTTAAGACCAGCTCTGTAAGTCTCACTCTTCTGTCGATGACTTTCAGATTAGTGTCGTGGTATACTGGGACATTACCGGGGTTAACTCCTACACCTAATTTTAAAATTAAAAAAAATATGAACTGGGTACCCGAATTTTACGGGTACTCGAATCCCGGGTACCCTGATATAATGGGCCGGGACACGGGCCGTTTAATGAGGTACCTGGATGAACCGGGTACCCGAATCCTGGGTACCCGACAATTCCCACCCCTAGTCTAATTGCATAATCTGAATCCTTTTAGAATCAATCTCACAAACTTCTGGTTGTAAGTTGATAAAACAATGTAGATGTATCCACTAAAATCATATAAAACTTTCCATATTTGTGGATATATGAGCCTATATTTCGTTCAGATATGCAAGACATGCAGTCTCAACTTCAGCACAAGAACTTCAAGTTCTAATTCTTTTGGTAAGTGGGATTTACTATATCCTTTGAGAACAAACAACACAAGAACTTCAAGTTCTTTTAGTAAGGGGGAATTTAATCTATTCCATTAAGCAACACAAGAACTTCATGTTCTTTAATAAGTGGAATTTAATCAATTCCTTTTGGAATAAGCACCACAAGAACAACAAGTTCTTTTAATACATGTGCATGTAAATCTCAATAATTTCTGTACCATTATTGATCAGGATGGTCTAACCGATCATGCCAACTATATATATGTGTGTATATATCTCTGAATATGTAAACTTCTTGTTTACCATAACATGTAATTCAATCTCACTCGTACATGTCTAGTACGACCATCAAAATTGTTCGTTTAAATAGGAATATATTTAGCTCTTTCGAAGCTTTCAATTAAAATTATCTTTTGGTAGCAATATATAGCTTTTCTAGAGCTTTCAACTGACTTTTTGGCTACCAAAACTTATATCCACATTGGCTTATTTCAAATGCCAATTGATAACATATGTTATTTATAATTTCAAAAAGAATATTTTGCGAACTCATATTGCTCTCTTAAAATTTTCACTTCTAGTGGTGACGATATTATTACCATTAGCGGTAATTATTGCAATATTCGCAATTATGCACTTTTCATAATGTGCTTTCTCTCAAGAACTTATTGCTCTTCTGGAGCATCAATACTTTTAGTACTTTGAGATATAATACTCACATTTTTCCCTTGCATTTAAATGGAAAAATATATCTTATGCTTCTGCTAAGCATAAATCGTTACCATAAATTATATTTGATAAGTAATCATGTTAAACAAAATAAATAATATGATAATATATAAATATAAATATTAACATGAATATAAATATAAAATGTAAATAATTAATGTATAAAGTAAATAAACATAAAGTAAAATAAATAAATAAACAATTAATTCTCTTCAAAGTTATGAGAATAATTAGAAGATGATTTATTTCATTCGAGTGTTATGAGGAAATCAACAACGTCTAAATGAGTTGGACTAACAATGTCCAAATAAGATGGACCAATATCATCTTTGTCATTTTTCGCAAACAGAATTTGCTTTTATTTTCTTTCCTTTATCATTCAATCATTGTTGATTTTTCAACGTACGATAAGTACGAGACCAATGATTTATAACGTCACATTGGTAATAAAAAAGATTCCACTTTCTTAGAATGATCTTTATCGCTCTTATCATCCTTATAACCTCACTACCAGTGGGTAGAAGTATTCTTAAAATGACCATATTTTTTATGTCTATATTCATAGCCTCGACCACGACCACAACTTCTAATGTGGTTTTTATTCCTTCCATAATATAATCTCACATTCACTTCAGGGAATGGAGTAGAGCCAGTGGGCATTTGAAACTTTTTCACATATCCTTATCACAAAGAACAAAGATTTATTCCCGGTACGCGGCATTGTTAAACCTGTCCACAAGGTCCTTTAAAAACCTCATTTGAGACAAGTAGCCTCGCAAAACGGGATGTCCATCCAATATACTTGGATTATATCGAAATTATGTCTCTAATTGAATAACGATTTACCATGTTTACATTCACTTCAGGGAATGAAACAGTTCCAATAATCGCATGGAATAAACATCATGCTTGCATTCACTTTAGGGAATGCCCATCATTGATAATCGCATGTAATAAACATCATGCTTTGCATTCACTTCAAGGAATACCTCCCATAAAACTTTTTGGATCAAAACATATTTTCGTAACTTGAAATTGGGAGAAGTCTATGGTCGAGTTTTTCGACGAAGAAGAAATATTGCTTTCGAGCAAATATAGACTTTATAATAATTTTCTTGTAAATTAAAAATCATCATGATTTATCACACTTTGAAATAATAATATAAAGAATAAAAATAAAACCAAAATTTACCGACGTTAATTTTTTCTCCCGTAGACAATGGAGACATAGCATATGACCGAGATAGGTTCTCATAGTCCCTTTATATCACATCTCTTTCCAAGTCATTTAAGCATATCATGTAAAACTCAAAACACAGTTAAAAATACTAACTTTTAACAAATAAAATGATATAAATAATAATATGAAAACATCAAATATAATCATACAAGTAAAAGTATGAATTAGCATACCGCTAATTAACCCTTTTAGGAACAAGAGAAAACACACGTAATTTACACCAAACTTTTCAAAAAAAAGAGTTAAAATATAAAGAAAAAGACAATCGGTAATTTAAAAGAATGAAGAGAGAAAAAACACATATCTTTGGTTTATCCTAGAATCGAATTCTTTCCAATAACTTCTTTTGGATTCAAACAATGAAGACCTCAGTTGATTAGAGTCGTGCTGATAACGTGTTGTAAACAAAATAATGAAGAACAACGAACAAGTATAAAAGAATAAAGAGATGAGAGAAAGAGAGAGCTTTGTATTATTCTCAAATATAGAATTGTGTATATAATGCCTTCAATGAATAATCTATTTATAGGCATAAGAAGTACATAATACATTAAACTCTAATTAATAGAGATAATATTTCTAATAATAAATAAATTAAACTCTTTAGATAAAGTTCTAATCATGATAGACATCCACATAAATAAATATTCATAACAAAAAAATATATATTTTTTATAATAAATATTCATATATTTTAAAATAAATATTCATATTTCTCTTAACTAGTTCCTTTTGACGTGTGAATTACATATTTACACGTTTAATTATTTTCATTTAATTGATTATATATATTTGTTTAATGTAATAAAAATAATAAAAATGTTATATTAATATATTTCTTATCGGTAAATATCAATAGTTTAATTTAAAATGAAAGTGTAATTCAAAATTAATACAAAATGTAATTCAATGTCTATCAAATTTAGTTTTAATATAATAATAAAAACGTTTTCTTCTGTTAAAGTAAGAAATAATTAAAAATAATGATATATCATTTTTCTATAAAATCTGAAGTTTAAATTATAGTAGGGTAATTATTCTATGCACAAACGCCTTAGTTTTAGGGTTTAGAGATATCGTTTAGGGTTTAGAGGTTTAAGTTTAATAGTTCTGAATTTAGAGACTGTCGATAAAATTTTAAGCTCAAGGTTAAAAATTAGGGTTTATAGGTTAAAATTAAAATTTCTAACCATATTACCTTAAACCCTAAATTCTAACGATAAACCCTAAATTCTAAAACGGTACACTAAAACTCTTAAACTCTAAATCATAAACCTAAAATTAAGGCGATTGTGTTTCCACTGCATGTGAGATAACATTCCATTATAATAAAATTTTAACTCAATGTGAATATAAAGTGTAGTTTAATATTTATTGGATTTTATCTATTTAAATTTTTACATTTAGTTGTATTATAATAATAAAACTAATATTTTAAACTAAAATGAAGCATAATTCAATATGGATATAAAGTGTAATGTAATATTTTATTAAATTTTTTATATATTCAAAAATTATATTTAATTGTAAGATAATAGTAATTTCTTTTTCTTAAGTCCAAGTAAGAAAAAAAATATAAATTATATTATTCTTCATATATATATATTTGAATATAATTTATTTTTGATAGGGTAGTTAACGATTTAAAATAAAGTGTAATTCAATATTTTAAATTAATTTGAATAGTTTTTTTTTTGAACAAGAATAGTTTAAATACAATAAATGTGCAATTCAAAATGAATATAAATA
This sequence comes from Hibiscus tridactylites, assembly GCA_958450335.1. Classification (NCBI taxonomy): domain Eukaryota; kingdom Viridiplantae; phylum Streptophyta; class Magnoliopsida; order Malvales; family Malvaceae; genus Hibiscus; species Hibiscus tridactylites. The sequence goes on along the minus strand of OY288265.1, from coordinate 21,232,877 downwards.
AAATTTAATATTACATTATATTTTATCTACTCAAAAGTATTTTTTAAAAGCTAAAATTTATAATTTTTTATAAAAAATATTTTTGAACAAAATTATCTATTTATTTGTATATATCACTAATTAATTTATATTTTAAAAAATGTTGTCTAAAAATATATCCAATTTTTTTTAATTTATCTTAAACAAAAGATTGATGTATACATATAAAAAAACAAAATCTGATAATTGGATTTTTATCATTATTATTATTTTAGATTTTTATATATCCAATGATAAATGTATGAGCAACTTTTTTTTTCGAAAAAGGAAAAAAAATCCACTCCAAAATTTCCAAACTTGAACTCCCAATCCAAATCCCAAATCCAGTTATCAGAAATATCCAAAATCGAAAAACAACAATAAAACCCCAACGATTTTCTCATCTTTTCATGCAAAACATAAATTTGAACTTCAATTCCTAACGTTAATTCATGATGCTAAGCTTCATCTCAAGACTAAGGTCACGCCGGGAGGTTCAGGGCCAACTGGAAGCCGTTTCAGACCAACAAGCGGCGGTTGAGGGGGACGGTGACTGCGGCGGTGACTGCTGTAGCTGGAGCAACCTGCCGCCGGAACTGTTGAGGGAAGTTCTATTAAGGCTGGAAGACTCTGAAAACTGTTGGCCTGAAAGAAAAACAGTGGTGGCTTGTGCCGGCGTTCGCCGGAGCTGGAGGTTTATCGTTAAGGAGATTGTTGAAATTCCTGAAATTTCAGGGAAATTAACTTTTCCCAGCTCTGTTAAACAGGTTCTTGTTTTATTTTTATTAGTATTTTTATTTCATAATATACATTTTAATTCTATAAATATTTTTACTATGATTTTTATAAAAATTTATAGAAATGTTTAATTTAATGTTATAGAAATTAGCGTAATATAAAACTTTGGTAAAATTTTCGATCAAGTTGAGTCGAAATAGGGAAAATCATTTGGGGTCCGGGTAAATAATGTATTAAATAAAATTTGGTACAATTCATATATTTATAAAGTTGAATTGGGTCGGATTCGAGTGAGAAAAACCTTCTCAACCCATCCCATTACCATGCCTATCTAAATATACTATTAAACATGAAAATTAAGAGTTAGTTCTGTTACCCATCCCTAAATTATGGCTTTTATTTTAAATTAGTCCTTAAATTTTAAAAATATTCTAATTACATTTTTAAATTATGTCTTTTTTTAAATTGATCCCTAAACTTTTAAACATTCCAATCACATTCTCAAGCTATGACCCTCATTTTAAATTAGTCATCAAACTTTAAACATTTCAATTTCACCATAACTTATAAGTTCTGCTGCATCATATTATTACATAATGCATATGTGTTTACATCGTAGTTAACATGAAACACGATTAACATATACTAGTAATTTGGTGATGAAATTATAGGGAGGGTCATAGTTTAAGGATGAAGATGAGACATTTAAAATTTTGGGATCAATTTAGAATAAAAATTATAATTTGAGGATGAAATTGAAATGTTAAAAAATTTAAGTTATAGTTTGAGGACGTGTGATGAAATTAACTCCGAAATTAAATATAAATATATTTAAAAAACGAAAGATTTGAGTAGTTTAGATTTAAATTTGCATAATTTTCATGATGAGCAACATCATTGGAATCTCTTTGCAGCCTGGTCCCAAGGATGGTCTCCTCCAGTGCTTTATAAAACGGAACCGATCCACTCAAACATATTACCTTTACCTTGGTTTAACTAATGGTGAGCTCTTTCTTCTTTGAAATATTATTTTTGTCTATGTTATTCGAATACAGGTGCGAGTGTTCGATATAAGTGTATGTATGTCTAATATTAATATCTTTAATTTTGAAAATCAATTAAATTTATCATATTAATGTCGGATACGAATGTAGCCGAGGACGGAAAGTTCCTTCTTGCTGCTCGCAAGTGTAGCCATACCACTGGCAATGAGTATATCATCTCTTTGAATGCTGAGGATATGTCAAAGGGGAGCAGTTCTTATGTTGGGAAATTGAGGTAAGTTTCGAGTTATTCGATTCCGGTGCAATGTCGTATACAATTACATGTTAAGCATAAGTGTTAAATACAAATATTGCATAGAAAATAATGGGTCGAGCAAATATAAACTATAAACAATTATGTTTTTTTTTTTTGGTAAAGATCAAATTATTTAAGGAATCGGTTCACGATATTCGACGGACAATCTTCAAACTGTTCCGGTTCGAAAGTGGCTAGGAAACACTCTTCAAGGCTGCCGAATTTGAAACAAGCTTCATCTGGAGTCACATTTATCAACTGTCCTGTGGCTCACATTTCATATGAATTGGAGGTGTTTGGTATAAGGTAAGTTTTTCAATTATTTTGTATTAGAATTTGATGATTTCAAAACTTCTAGGGACCTATGAGTAATTGAATCTAAAAAAAACTGAAAGTCAATGTTTAATTTGTCTAATTTCAAAATTATTCGAAACTAAAGAAGTAATTAAAAAATACACTTTAAATGCTTTGGTACTGTTATATATCGGACACAGATTCATATCTAACGGTCGCTTTTAAGTATGAGTAGCTGATACAAATGTATTTTATGACTTCTAGGGGTCCAAGGAAAATAAAGTGTATAATGGAAACCATCCCTGCCACTTCGGTTGCACCTGAAGGGGCAGCCCGAACCCCGGCCAAGTTTTCTCGCTGCAACACGGAAGTATCTCGATCGAATCCGATCGTTTATTCAAAATCAGCCAGCACGGGCAATTTTCTATCGGAATCTAAGTCCGGTGAAAAGAATGATGCACTGGTGTTGATAAACAAAGCTCCAAAGTGGCATGAACAACTTCATTGTTGGTGCTTGAACTTCCATGGCCGAGTGACGGTTGCTTCGATTAAAAACTTTCAGTTGGTGGCTTCTCCGGGGAACGGAAAGGTCATCCTTCAGTTCGGGAAAGTCGGGAAAGATTTATTCAACATGGATTACCGGTATCCGATCTCTGCATTCCAAGCATTTGCAATCTGCCTCAGTAGCTTTGACACTAAGGTTGCCTGTGAATAAATGATGCATGATTGTGAAAACAGAATTATGTTTTATTATCCGAGTCGAATCGAATCAATTCGGGTTACACAAGTATTAACATAAAGAAGATCACACAAGAAATATGATTTACAATGTCATTCAACCAAACTACTACATAAAACACCAATGGCCGACTTACAAACAAATTGAAGACAACAGATGAACCACGTAATTAAAACATCATTTTCAGACAAAAAACATCACCTAATTAAAGACAAAAACAACACACAAATTAAACATTCATCAAATGTTCTTAAGCTGAGAACTAGGACGATATCGACCGAGGATCTGTCTTTCTAGTCACGGATCTTCTTGTAAAGCGCCAAGGTTGACATCATCGACAGCAACACCAGAAGGATGGCCGCGAATAATGCGAGCGCGAGCGAGCTCGCATTGTATCGACAAAACTTGTCATAAACATTGCAGATTTTGGTCCACCCAACGTGATTGTTGCCCTTTAATCCGATATAAGCAACGCCTCCCGCTGCACCGGTTGCAGAGGCGACGATCCCGACAAACACCTGCATCGTATGATTGGGGGTCGATATCGGGTTGTAAAGTATCTCATAAATTTAACTTGTTAGAAAATTGTCCGATTTAGGTTATTATAGTTGAGTTTCAACACACCCTTGAAACTTAAAGAGATCAATGATTCATACGTTTACATCTAGGATAAAGGTGTAATCGAGTTGAGTAAAGCTCGAATCGTAAAAAGTTTGACTAGAAATTCGAGGATTAAGCTCGTCTCGAACTCGATCGAATTCCGCCTTTAAAGCTCCAGCTCACTCAATTTGAGATGTAATCATAGTAAGCTCATTTACATGAGTTTGATTCTTGTTTCTAACTTTAAACTCAATTATTTATAATCAATCTCGAATTGAACCTAAGATTTTCAGTGTCAAACTAATAATAAATTTAAAAATTCGATTAGACTCAATAACTAATCGAGTTAAACATTATGATATTCAAATTTGATTAGCTCGATCAATCGATTTCCAGTCGATTTGACAATGAGCAAAATAAATTTGAAAATTTCGAATCGAAGTCGAGTAACTTACAACGTCTAAGAAAGCGAAAACGAGCAAGAAGCTTTTGGAATAAATAGGTTTAAGGACGACTGAGAGTGATGCCAAAGTGGTGATAATGCTGTAAAATCCTGTTACCGATAATGCTGCTACGAAGTATCTGCGCAATGTAAATAAATTTTAATTAAGAGATGTTTCGTATTTTTAGATTTACATAAATTAACTCACATACAGATTATGTTGTTCGAACTCGAATTACTTAAGAGATATTTCGTATTTTTAGTTTCGTGTTAACTGTTTCATTCATATATATTGGCAGATGTTAGACATGAGGTGAAATGTTAGCTATCAAACACAAACATCATCGTTTACTTTGGTTGTCTTTTCTATAATCCCATTGAAATTTCCACAAGAAAATTCCAAATTATTTCAATGTCTGGGGTACCAAAATGTGTAATAGGGACATTCTGTGTTTTAGCTATCCCCTTGTGAGATTTTATTTTAAAGGATTGTTGCCATTTCTTTGAAAAAAACCAAGAAATTTTATGGGAAAATAAGGATAAAGTTCACTTAAAAGTCACTAAATTATGAAAAAAAGATTATTTTAATGCGTTTTAAAAGTTATAAAATAGTCATAAATTTATCGAAATGTTACAAAATGGTTGTTGCACGTAATAAAATAGTGTAACAATTCGTTTAATTTAATGACTATTTTGTAACAGTTTGATAAATTTAACAATTATTTTATAATAATTTAATAAATTTAATGATCCTTTTGTAGTTTGTTATGAAGCACAAGTGCTTCAATATAAAGCCGTACCACGTACCCGATACATACCTGTATCGGGGATATGTTGGGTACGAGATGGGTACCTGCAAGTATTTTTTTTCTTTTTTTTTTCTTCCTCTTCTTCTTCTTTTATTTCTCACCCCTTTTTTTCTTTCTTGTCGACTTTTTCTTGCTCACATGATTCAATTATAAGTATATAAGTATGTACATATGACATGTTGTACATGATTTTGTATGACATTTTATTTTTATATTTTTTAAAATTTACAATTTATTTTATATTTTTTGTAACTTTGCCGTACACATATTATTTAATTTTAAAAATTATCGATCATATGATATTTATATTTGTACCAGTGCAACATATATAGTTTGATAAATCTAATGATCTTTTGAAAGTTCAATCATTAAAACGATCATTTTTCATAGTTTAGTGTGCAAACTGTAAGGATTAAACTTGACTGAAACCATATGTATATATATACAAATACGTATAAATTGTGGTAAAAATTATACTTACATGAGAGCCGGTGAATGATTGAACTTTGCTTGAAGTGGGAGGCTAACTCCGGGCAAGCCCGGCACCGGAACCACCTCGGTTTGGTCGCTGGTAACCATTACCACCACAGAAGTTAGAGTGGCTGCAAATACTAAGATCCGAATAGCAACATCGACAAGCGAATAGTTGAAACGGAACTTAGCCGGAGCCACTGCCGCCTCCGGTTCTGGCGGGGCAGCTTCAGACTTTTGTGCAGACTCTAAGACTACTGCAGTTTTATCAGTGGATGCCATTGTTGGAATCTCTGACCTCAAAAGTTGAAGAACTTGTATTGCATGTGTGTTGTATATATGGAGTTTTAGAACAGACCAAACGAGCCTTGTCTGGTAAGAAAAACCAAATTTGGTAGGAATTACACGTACGCTAAATTATTTATAATTTCGTTGGTTCATGGATTTTTTTAAGAAAAATAATATGTTGAAATTTAATAAATACGATATATATATATTGATTAAATATGTTGTCAAGTGGAAACTTGTTTTTCCATACGTATATGATTCTGATTTTTGTTAGATTCTGAAGAAAGATTGAAAAGAATTTTCTACCTTACTGTCATCATGATTGTTGCAAAATAGGACTAAGAAGTGGGCGAGCACATAAATTTATGTTAAAGAAAATAAAATTTTAAATAAGTTAAATCAAAGAAATTTATGGCGTTAAATAAGATTTTTTTTTTGAATAATTGTTGTGATTTTATTATTTAAAAAGCAGTGAAAAAATGGCTACATCATACCCTACACAGGCTCTTGGGCAATTATCTTAAAAAATTCTTCAGGCGACAGAAATATTTTTATTTACTGTGTCTAATCTAGTATTTGTATATTGTACCTTACTGCAAACATCTTCTTTAATACAATTTAACAAAGTATTATGAGTTCGAGAAATGCCTCGAAAGCATCTTCAGTTTCTTTCATTTCACATGTGGTAGACGTATGCTTGCCAAGCCAGCTTGAGTACAAAGACAATGAGAGACTTCCCCTTAAGCTGTTGAATACCCCATCGTAACTCACCATCCCAATTAATTACATCTCTATGCAATCAACAAAGTTGAAGCACTGCAGACCATATCCTTCGCGAAAAAGAACAAGCGAGGAAGATGTGATCCCTAATTTTCAGTTCCTCTATGCAATTCACACACATTTCATTCCCTACCTCAATCTGCATTTGACTCAACCGATCTCTAGTAGGAAGACAGTTGAGAAATGCCAACCATGGAATGAATGCATATTTAGGAATGTGATTGGGAAACCAAACTAACTTGTGCCATGCAACATGCGAAGCTACAACTCGAAGCTCAATTCAAATAGATCTTACTGTTGAAGCATTCCCAGCTGTGATAATAGGTAGAGCAACATCCCGAAGTTTGAGCATCCTTCTCATACACCAACTAAAATAAAGTTTGCATTCTATTTGCCAGAAATCAGTCCCTCAAAAAACATACTCCCTCACCCAAGCTATCTATAGTGACTTCCCATAAAATATTTTTGTATCAATTGTATAAAGCACGCTTTGTTTCAAGTCTGCAGGTCCTTGACACCAAGCCCCCCTCATTTTTGTGAAGGCAAATATTCTGCCAGCTAACCCGAGCCTCTTGTGCTGAAACATTCCTTCCTTTTCAAAGAAACTTGTTGCGTAGCTGTTCCACTTTCAGAATTACACTTTTAGAGAGAAGGACATGCTTGCACCAGTAGCTTACTATGCTGAATAAGACTGCTCTAACAAGTTGCAATCTCCCAGCATAGCTAAACTTTTTACTCGACCATTGATCCAGCTTAGCCTTCACCTTTTCTACAAGAATAGAACAATCACAAATGAAAAGCTTCCTTGTGACCAAAGGTATCCCAAGGTATCTCACCGGTAAAGTACCAACTGCAAAACCTGTAATATCTTGTATATTTTGAAGCTGAGCTTGTGTATCTCAGTAACAAATAATTCTGACTTTGAAGCATTGAGTTTCAGGCTAGAAAATTCATAAAGTTTCTTCAAGATACATTGTACACCCAGAATAGAACTCAAAGTGCCTTTTCAGAAGATCAAAAGATCATATGCAAAACATAAATATGTCAACTTAATTCTCTTGCATTTAGGATGTAACTGGAAGATACTTGTATTAGTTGCGGCATCAAGCATACGAGAGAGCACAGTCATAGTCATTACAAACAAGTAGGGTGAAAGGGGATCTCCTTGTTTAATGCCCCTCTTCCCTCGAAAGAAACCTACCAAGCTCCCATTGAGAGATATAAAAAATTTGGATTCAGCAAAACAAGCCTAAATCCACCCCCTAAACTGAGCAGGCAATCTCAAAGCCTCGAGCATCTGCATCACGAATTTTCAGCTAAGAGATTCGAAAACCTTGAGCCAATAAGGTATTGTCCACTATGCTTTTACCTTTGACAAAAGCTGATTGATTCTCAACAATCATACTAGGAAAGTAATCTGCTAATTTACTCACCAAAATTTTAGTTATGGTTTTGTAGAAAACAGAGCAGCAAGAAATAGACCTAAATTCTCTAGCTCTACAAGCATTAGGCACCTTAGGCACTAAAACAACAGCAGTGGCATTGAAAGTATGCAAAATAGAAGAAAAGCTGAAAAAATCTTACTGCTTCTAAAAAATTAGAGCCTACTACTAGCCATGCAGCCTTAAAAAACCAGAAGGTAAAATTATCAGGACCTGGTGCTTTATCCTTTTCTTGACTGAAAATGACATGCTTAATCTTCATATCAGAAACCTCCTTAACTAAGTCATGTTGAGCATTAGCAGGGGGAGAATAGTGAAGCGAGTTCTGCAAAAGCTTCACACTACATCTCTGTACTCTATCATTAACAGTGCCCATCAAACCAGTGAAAATTAGATAACTTTATTGGACATATCATCATAAGTTTCCAACCTATTATTATCAAGGAGCATCCTAATAATGTTCTTCCTCTTTTTAGTAGAGACAGCGGAATGAAAAAACCAAGTCCTCTTATCCCCTCATTCAATCATCTATTTTTTGTTGGTAGAACAACAATTCAGCCCTTTCAAGTTCAAGCAATTCAGCTTGTAATTTCGTTTTCTCTCCAAGATCACACTGACTAGTATTGAAAAGATTGCAGATGTGTTGTGCTTTTAATTGCTCCCTTTTCTCCACCACTTGCTTGAAAATGTTTGCATAATGCTCTTGGTTAAAGCCTCTCAGCCTAGGTTTAAGCCTTTTAAGCTTGCCAAATAAAGCTTGCATAGGATTTCTTAAGATTGGTACAGTCTAAGATTACCTAATCACAATCACAAAATCTGGATGCATCGTCTAAAAATTAAAAATTTTAAAAAGTTTTGGTCGATTTGCAGGCATTTCTCTAAAGAGCCAAACCACATCAGGGCTATGGTTAGAAATACCATGGGCTTGAAACTCAACATGTGAAGTATGAACACATCATCCCAAAAATTATTTACAAGGACTCTGTCCAATTTTCTAGCCAAGTAATGCTCATTTTGCTTATTAGATCATGTAAACAATGGCCCTATATAAGAATGCCCTGCAAGGCCACAATCATTCATGCAATCTTGCAAGTCTACAATGTCACTAGTAATGTTGGGCAAGAAATTCACAACTAAAACTTTTAGATGCAACAACAATGATATTCAAGTTGCCCCTTACCAGCCAAGGAGTAGAACCAACCATAAGCTCAATATCTCTAAGTTGTTGCCAAAAACACTTTCTACAGATGTTATCGTTACTTCCATACACGGGGTGATGCACACCTGCTTGCCCTTCAAGGATCCTGAGATGACAATAGTTTGATCACTAGAAGCAATGATAGAAAAATTCAATTCTTTTTTCCATAATATCAAAATTCTGCCATTAGCAATTGAATTATAATTAGAGCAAATACGTCAACTATCAGTGTACTTTAAAAAAAATTCTGAAGCATTTTTCTCCTTCACCCTTGTTTCCATTAAACACAAAACATCAACATCAAGCTGACAAGCCTTCTGCAGCACCTTCTTTTGCTTAAGAGGATTGTTAAATCTTCTTATATTCTAAAAGAGAGTTGTCATAAGGGAACATTTAGAGAAGTACTAGCTGTTTAAACAGCCACAACACTCTGAAGTGCACCTTGGTCCTTGTTCTTTTCCAAGGCACCCTTCTTTTTAGTCTTCATCTCTTGCAAGAGATTTGCCACTCCCAATGAAGCCACTCTAGGCTTTCTGCCATCAGACTCAACTTTAAGTTCATCACTTTCAAGACTACTAAGTTTGTCAAATATGTTTTAGAACCAGCATAAACATGTTTAGCATTCTCTCTTTTAGTGCCCTTTCCTTTCCCTTTCTTCTTTTGATTTGATGCCTGCAAGTAGGGAACAGAATTGTCGGGTACCCGAATTTCGGGTACTCAGTTTATCCGAGTACTTCAATTTTCGTCCCGTGTCCTCGCCCATCTCATTCGGGTACCCGAAACACCCGGGTACCCACCTATTTTTTTGTTTTTTTAATTCTAAAATTTCAAAAAAATCACATATTAAACACAAAAATATTTTTAAAAAATTTTAAACTTAAAACTTAAAAGTATATAATACAAACATAAAAAGAATTTAGGGATTTAAATTTAGTTTTAGAGTAAAAATATTAAGAAACTTAAAGTAAAAATGTAACCCCCTAGACCCGCCTATGCGTTACAACGGATCCTAGGAAGTCACATTAGGGTCACAAGAGCGACCTACAATAAAAATACACATAAAAACATTTTTTTTATTTCCTCAAAACGCTTATTAAACTGTAAAATAAATTTCTGTTTAAAATACTATTTCACAAAAAATCGTTTAAACACATAACAAGAATTTCAGAAAGTGCTTTACAGACTCTATCATAAAACGATACGTGACATACATGCCCATTAACTATACAGTACCGTACTCCAGAGGCAACGCCGAGGGAACTCCGAACACTGATGTCAAACATTATGACATGCTATATTCTTTTAACCTGCGATAGTAAAAATAACGTGAGCTTGGAAAAGCTCAGTAATACAGAACTACCAAAAGATGCTATAAGCTCATGCAGATATATGGTATGCATAACATTTTCATGATGTTCCAAGCAGATACAATCCTCTTTTCATTTCTTTTATTTCAGGGTAACATTATACTTGAGATTAACGGTACTTGTTCTTTATTCAATCATCGAGTTACAAACGGGAATTATACAAGTTGATAGTTTACGAAGATAAAAACAACGAGTTTAAAGTCTAGTGTGTTCCAAATGGTGCATATCAAATAGGCATAAATGCATACCAATCATATTATGAGAACACATAACAATTCAATGCAAATGTTCAAGTACATACAAGGGTTTACTAGTAACTACCCTCCAACCTTACACCAATATGCAGTCCCCCAGAACCACATCCATAAGGACTTACCCTAGGCCCGATGGGCATAGGGGCCACCTAAGCGACTGCCTTAGGTCCATAAGGATTTACCCGTGCTAAAGCATCGGTACCTACTCAAAGGGAGACCTTGAGTCCATAAGGATTTACCAGCTGGATCAGGGCTGTACCGACAGAGACTTCATAATATAACCCAACAGTATACCCCAGATAGTAATCGGTGTTCAAATTCCAGACATGAGTAACAGAATACATGTGACAGACATTCTATTCAGAGTATCAGAAGCGGAAGATTCATGCTTTTGATAGATAAATGGGCATACCATTGAGCAGAGTAGACATTTTCATCATTCATCGTGCAAACAGATTGTACCATCATAGGTCAAGTTAACAGATCATATTATCAAGTTCATCAGATAGTCAGGCAATACCATCATAGATCAAGCAATCACATAGCAAGTATACAGATTGAGCAGACATACATCAAGTAGGCAGAGAATGTCATCATATATCCAGTTCATCATTTCATCTCATTTTCCAACATAGTGATGCAATCTCAATAACAATTGAAATGTTCATCAAACATAATATTATTCATGATTAAATCATTATACAATCCATTTAACAGAATATATCACACATGGAACACACTAGGTGGGACAGATCATTTCTTGGAGATACTTAGAATTTACGGAAGGAGACACATTAAACTTTTGACAATTTGAACGGATTTCTGAAACGTGACCCCTATTAAAAGGGGTTCATACTAACGGTTTAACCCAAATATTCAGGAGGTGATACATCAAGATCTTTGAGAGTTTAGACGCATCATGAGTTATTTAGTCATTTAAGCCTACAAGGGCATTATGGTCATTTTATCACATATGGACATTTTGGTAATTTATACCAACAAAGCATAAACAGTCGCTCAGGAAATTCTATTTGCTCATCATGCTTTCAATCAGGCATTCGGAGATTTCTATGTCAAGATCTTTCACGATATCGAATACATTCAGGGCTATCTTAATTACTTTGGCCAACGAGGGCATTTTAGTCTTTTAATTATCAGGGGTGATTTTTTGTAATTTAGCCTAGTAATATAAAATGAAGATTTACAATATTTAATATATATTTGAACAATTGCTTTCATAATTCACCACAGGACTTGCCACAGAGTAGCCGAACTTATATTAATATCAGGAGTGATTAACATATATTTTGTGCGGAAAACTTCCAACCTTATATTTGAACAATTGCTTTCATAATTCACATATTTAATATATATTTTGTGCGGAAAACTTCCAACCTTATATTAATATCAGGAGTGATTAACATACATGAGTGTGCTTCCTAACACTTAGGGGCACTTTAGCCCTTAAAGTCTTATTAGAAATCCCAGAATTTCTTCAAATGCATAACTGTCTATTTAACTCAAAAAGGTTTTTCGGTCATTTTGGAAATTGGGATAAATCCACCACTTTTGTCAAATTTTACTATTTAGCACCTCCATCGTTTATGTACTCGGTAGAGATTAAGTCGTTTTGATCTCTTCGGCCCTTACAGACGGTTTACTCATTTTAGAACTTAAGGGTAAAATTGTCATTCTGATTAATTAAGAATTTCGGTGCTCGAAGGCACTACAATCTTATTGGTCATTACGATCATTCCAATTCATTCATTCATTACTGTCGTAAGGATCAGCTCAAGAATACAACGATAATTCCAGTAAATTCACCTTCATGTGTTATACAAAGCTCGGGGGAAAATCCAAGTTTCTTTTAGTATCACACGTATTTGAATAATGATGCCGAAGACTTTTCCAATAGAACATACATCTTAGGTGGGGTGATTTTTCAATCAATTTGAATGCAGATTTCGGGTTACTTCCTTTATTAGGGGCAGTTTAGTCATTCTTATACCTCAAGGGCATTTCTGAAATCTCATATCCAATATCCTTTACTCCATATTATGGGCATTGAATCCTAGACACCATTGATCGAGTTGCAGATTTAACTGTATTATTTATTACTATTAACTTTCGATACTTCTGGTCTATTAGTAATCTTATTCGAATATTTTGGTTTTAATAATTCTCATACTTATTTCTCGCATCTAATTCGGCTTAAGCAGAGTTTACAAAACACTTCATCATAAGCATGCATGCGTTAACCGGATATCGACATGTACATAGAGCATACAAGGGGTAGTAGTGTATTACATAAACTCTGAGTTACATCGGTCGGTTCGTGGACGACATTCGAACATACTTGAACTCGGATTCAACATCCCACAACCACGCAGATATGAAGATATGTGGATGCCTTCAATTAAATAAAATTCACAGTTAATCCTTAATCACACTACCTTTAAACTGAACAAGAAACGCATAAGCATTTTTTGGTTCAAGATCAAATTCAGAGGCTTTCGGGTCGAAATTTTGCGAAACGGGCTTCAAAAACGGACTCGGGATATCAAAAAACATCAAATAAGAGTTTTCAAAAAAGTTGACTTTTTGGTCAACAGTTAAAGTCAACACTGACGTCAGTAGGTCAACGCTGACGTCAGCAGGTCAACGCTGACGTCAGCAGGTCAACGGTCAACGGGGTCAGAGTCAACACTGACGTCAGCAGGTCAACGGGCTGAGGTCAACTGAGTTGACTCGACTGACTCACTGTGATGACTTGCTGATTTGACTTAGTGGCTAACTCGGACTGAGTTGACTCGACAGACAGGTTGGGCGTCGGGTTCGGGTCGAACACGGGTCGGGTACGAGTACGGGTTGGGTCAGACTCGGGTTGGACTCAAATCAGGTTGGACTGGTTCGGACCGGGCTGGACCGGTTCGGATCCTTAGACTGCAATAAAACTGATCCACTTACCCTAAAACATTTGTTCACCGGAAAAACGTCGGAGAGGTCGCCGGAGACGTCGAAGGGCACCGCCTGGCCGTAAACAGAACGAGAAATTATTCCACAACACTTCCACAACGAAAACAAATCGGAAATCGGCCGAAAACTTACCGAAAAGACCCAAAAGGTCAAAACCTCGTCGGAAAAGATGAAGCTCCGACGAAGACCTTAACGGAGTCGGATGAACGATCGGTTTACTGGGTTTTGTTCAAAACGGCCTAGGGAGCTGAGATTTGGTGTCCGATTCTCGAACGAACGCCGATGGTGGTCGGAATCGTGAAAAAACAGAGGCGACAGAAGCTTAGGTCACAGACGAATCTTTGTCGCAGTTTTCCCGGCAAACGGCGGTGAACTACGGCGAGTGGCGGCCATGGGCATGGTCAGGAGAAGGTGGCAGTTCGATTGGTTGCAGCGGTGCACGGCACCGTCGGACGGTGAGGGAGATCGGGTCTTGGTCGGAAAATGGGAAGGTGGTTCGGGTGAGGGGTTTGATACTCAGATCTAACATTTCAAAACGATACATTGATTCAAGCACGTGGGGGTTCTGATTATCATTAATTATTGGGTGGACCATAACACAAAAAGGTTAGATAGAAACTAAGGCAAAAACAAAACCAAAGATGGTCTTCGCCCAAATGGCTAGGGCAAGGGCTTATTAAGCATGGGGTCACAGGTTTAAAACCCTTAAAAGGCATTTTCTCATCTTTCATCATTTCATTTTCATTATTTTAGGGGTGTTACAAAAAATATAATTGAAAATATAAAAAATATATATTAAATATTATCGGGTCTGATCAGGTACCGGAAAACATAAAAATTCCGGCCCGTGTCTCGGGAAAATTCTCGGGTCGGGTACTCGGCCCGGTTAGGTAATTTTTTTTAGAGAATTACCCAGTATTTTTATGTAACACCCAGGTTTAGGGGTCAGGTGAAAATAATATTTTAATATTATTGTGGGTTCGGTTTTAAAATTTAAAATAACCTTTTGGGCCTCGGGCTTCAAAAACAAATAATTGTGTGTTGGACTAAATTGAATTGTTTTACATCTTGCATGGAAATTTTGAAAAGATGGGAATTGCCATTTCATTAATGGCAAAACCGTAAATAATGGAACTTTATTTTAAAACCCTTTTTACTAAAATAGAGCATTGTCTTCTTCCTCCCCTCATTTTACAATTTGAACGACATAGAAGAGCTCTCTCCACCCAAACACTATTCCATCACATAGCTCCTCCATTTCAACTCGTTTTCGAAAGGTAATTTCATTTTCGACTTGTCCTCATCATCCTCTCTTCAAAAGTACAATTAGTTTTCATTTTCCTCAAAGTTTTGAAAATGGAGTTTTTGGAGATTTTGATTAAAAATGGTAATTTTATGTTGTTAAGCTTAATGTTTTGATTCAATGTTGTTAGTTATGAAGTCTAGGAGCTAAATGGTACCACATATGTGAATTTTTCTTGGCTTTGAACAAATTCCCGAAATTGGGTTTAAATGGGGTTTTTGAAGGGTTTTGGGTGAGTTTTTGGGGTTGTTTTAGGTTGGAATTGATGGGCTATTGATAGTGCTATAGTTAGGGGTTGATTTGGGATCATTTGTTGGTATAAAAGGTGTTGGAAACATGAGTTTTGGATGAGGTTATGGGGCTGCCCGAGTTTGGTTAAATGTGGGGTTGTTCATGGCTTGAAATATTGTGATTTGTGTTTGAATTGTGTTCCGGGTTAGTACATTGGTGTTTAGGCTGATTTGAAGTTGTTTGAATTGTATTGAGGTTGTTTAGAAGCGAGAACTTGTGTCGGTGAAGCATCGGGAGGAAATCCGGAAGCTTGAGGGTGGTTGCTTGCTTGGCTTTGAGCTTGGAAGTTTAGGTGAGTGGTTAATGTTTTAAAGTGGTTTAAATGTTTGGTTCGAGCATGTGGACTAGGTCGGGCTTGGTAGACCCACCTAGAGTTAGGATTAGGGTGGTAGCCTAATCCTAAACTTAAACTAGAGCCATTGGTTGAACTTGTATTTGATGTATATGCCTCGTAATATTTGTGATGTGGTGATTTATGTATAATGTAGTATACATGTGAGATGAGGCATGACTTGTGATGCTTATGGCATGCATGTGAATGGTTCATGATTGTGGTCATGGTGAGTACGTGCTAAGCACGTAATTGGTTGAAATGAATAATGTGGATTGAGTTAAATGTTGGCACTAGTATGCTTGAGTACAAATGATCGATCATTAGGATGTTAGTGTGCACACATGAGTCTAAATTCGCGCGTGGCATTGGTGGCGTTGAGTCACCAAGGAGGAGTACGGGTTCGCCCGAAAATTGTATTTATATATAGTCGATGATGAGTGGAATCCCATCGACGGGGCGTGAGGATGAGTGGAATCCCCTCCGCGAGACCGGTGATGAGTGTAATCCCACCGTGAGGTAAAGTGGTTGTTGGATGTGAGTTCCAACGTGTTTATCCGCGTATTCGGGTCATAGCTAGGTGCCAATATTGATTGATATGTGAATCAATGTGTTGTAGAATGTGATCTCTACTTGGATGATTATATGTGTTTACATATGTTGTGAAATAGAGCTTGTTGAGCATGGCATATAATTGGATATTGTTCATGCATCTTTAACTTTTAGCTCTTGAGGATCTTTGGTAATCATGCATTTACCTTGGTTGAGATCGTGCTTGGACCCTGCATTGTCGAGGTTTGTTTTTAAAGAGCTTACCCTCACTAAGCTTTATTGCTTATGCTCTCTCTTTGTTCGACAATGCAGATCCTTAGTTCGTGGGTTGCTAAGTGCAAGAAGGGGGCCTCCAAGTGTGCTTCGTGGTGCTTGTTTAGCTACCAAGTATGAACTTTTTAATTATGGTGTAATGGTCAAGCAATGGGACATGTAACCGTGTTATGATGCTTTTTGGATTATGTTGTTGTTGTTGTTGCTAGGAGCATGCTAGACTCCTTTTATATGCTTTGTTGGTTGGGATTTAAATGCCATGTTGTTTCTAAACCATATTGGCCTTTACCTATCTTATTTTGCCTAAGTGTTGGCCATGTTGAAGCTCAATACCTTTAATGCTATGTATGGATGTGTGGTTTTGTGATGTTGTTGCCTTTAGCGTTTAGCTTTGTTGTATTGATGTTTAAGCATGCTTGTTATGTTGGTTTGCCTTAGGATTGATGTTAGTGTGATGTTTGAAGTTTTAGAGGGGTTTAGGGGCATCCTTGTGCCATAAATCAGCTAAAACTAGTCTGCAGACAGGGGGCGTTTCGAAACAGTCAACCCTATTTCGATACGATCCCTTTGTTTTTGGCCGGGCGTTTTGAAACGCGTGAGGGCCGTTTCGGTACATTTTCGCTATTGGAATTCTGAGAAAATGGCGAGATGAAAGTGTTCCGAAACGGGTCTAAGGGTTTCGAAACGGTCAAAATCTTGTTGACCACGAGAAGTTGACCGTTGAGGGTGTTTCGGAACGGTTTACATCCGTTCTGATACGGCCTTTTTGTGTAGGCTTAGAACCGTTGACCAGGTCAAGGCGTTTCGATATACCTTGAGGGTGTTTCGAAACGGCCTGCTTAATAAATTAAAAATAAACTGTTTTGCCTAGATCGTTCGAGTTATTGTTTTATGAATGCTTGTCTTTCCGCTGTGATGATCATATAGGATTCGAATGAGCCTTTAGAAAAGATTAGATTAAAAAGAAATTTTCTGGGTCGTTAACCGAGGAGGAGCCTTAACGGGTTTCACTTCGGTTTTCCCCGTGTGGCCCACTCGGACCGGTCAAGCGTCCGTTCCGGGAAGAAGGGGTTACACTTGTTAGTATCAGAGCCTAAGGTTATCGAGACCTTGGGCAGGTAAGTGAGGTAAGTTCAAGTTTTGTATTGTTATGCACGGTGTTTGCTTGCCTTGTAAGTATGATTGCTTGTGTGACAAGTATGTTGATTGTTTTGTTTAAAAGCATGTTGTTTGGGAGTCCCATTGCTACTATTACATCGGAAAAGAATTTTTAAGTGAGGGAAACGTACTTGAGCACTTGGAAGCCTTGCCTTGCTAACCCAATCTTGTATATTTTGTTTGTTGTGGTTGTAGTTATCGTTTGTGAGCGATGTCTAGGCCGAGGGGTATGCCGAGAGTGGTCCGTCAGGAACCACGTGTTGCGGCTCCTGTTGAGCCGGTGATCGGAGTGGAGGCTCATATAGAAGGGCCTGCAGCTGCTGGAGTTGGAGTTCCTCCACCACCTCCACCACCACCACCTCCTCCGCCTGGAGTTGGAGGCGAGGATGGAGTTAAAGGAGAGGGACCTCAAGGTGGCCAAGGTCCGGCCGGAATTGATATGACTCTGCTAGTGCAAGCTATAGTAGGAGCATTTCAGGCCGCAGTTGCGGGAGCTCAGGCTGCAGCTCAGCCTAGGTGTGACGATGCTAGTCTACCTTTGGAGAGGCTCCGTAGCTTGGGGGCCGAAGAGTTTAGAGGGTCTACACCAGAGAGGTCTGAGTTATGGTTGGAGAAGACAGTTCGTATCCTAGCTCAGATGGGTTGTGTGGGCGCACGTAGATTGGGCTGTGTGATCTCCTTACTTCAGGGTGATGCCTACACCTGGTGGGTCACCATTACTACTGGGGTTCCAGAGGCAGAGATTGATTGGTATTTCTTTGAGTCTGCTTTCAGAAAGAGGTACTTGGGACCTAGGTATCTAGACAAGAAGAAGCGAGAGTTTATGGCTCTGGTTCAGGGAGATGCTACTGTGACTGACTACGAGATCCGCTTTGTTCGTCTGAGTCAGTATGCTTCAGAGTTGGTGCCTACTGAGAGGGCCCGATGTGATCGTTTCAGATATGGGCTTCATAAGGAAGTTAAGAGGTATACCTTAGCTTCTGATTATTCTGACTTTGATGTCTTGGTTGCTAGAGCCAAGGACATTGAGCATAGCTTGGGGCTGACCAAGCGTTCTGGAGGATCTAGTTCTGGTAAGAGGCACAATAACTTTGACAGTAGAGATGCCAAGAGGCATAGAGGTGGCGGACATCAGTTTGACCATAGACGTGGCGGTGGCCATCATGGTAGGGACCATCAGGGCCATAGAGGTGGAGGGCGTTTGCCCGAGTGCACACGTTGTGGGAGACAGCACACTGGTGAGTGTTGGGGTAACTTCCATGCTTGTTGGAATTGTGGTTCGAGGGACCACTTTAGGAGAGATTGTCCGCATCAGGCGGCACAGGCACCGAACATTGCTCAGGCTCCTGCGAGAGCGAATGATTTTTAGAGAGGCTGTGGGCGCGGTCGTGGCTACTTCCAGCCTAGGGCTGATGCACCTAGGGTAGATGCTCAGAGGAACCTCGCTCATGTTGTGGCAGAGCAGCCAGAGGCAGGAGGACCAGCGAGAGTCTATGCTCAGAGAGAGGCCGGGAACGACACTGATGTGATAGCAGGTAATTTTGAGTTACAGTCTATGACTTTGCTTTCTTTGGTTGATTCGGGCTCTACTCATTCCTACATTTTGAGTGAGCCTGCACGGAAGTTAGATATACCTGTTGAGATCTTAGATGTAGGTATGCATGTGACTAGTTCTTTTGGTGAGACGGTTGTGGTTAGACGTATGTATAGGAGATGTCCACTGAAGATTCAGGGTTATGTATTCTATGTTGATATGATGGAACTTCCTTTTTATGGATTTGATGTTATTCTGGGTATGGACTGGTTGGTTGAGCACCGAGCTAGTGTGGATTTTGAGACGAAGAGGATTTCCTTGAAGCTTTCCGATGACTACGAGGTAGTAGTAGTAGGCGAAAACATTAAGTTCTTGTCTAATGTTGTGTCAGCTTTAGAGGCTCATAGGTTGATGGATTCCGGATGTGGGGCTTACTTAGCTTATGTTATGAATCTGAATATGAGTGAAGCTAGACCGAAAGATATTAGAACAGTGTGTGACTTTCCGGATGTGTTTCCTGAAGAGTTACCGGGTTTACCTCCTGACAGAGATGTTGAGTTTGTGATTGAGATTGTTTCAGGGTTTAATCCAGTTTTGATAGCTCCGTGTCATATGGCTCCTAAAGAGTTGAAAGGATCGAAGAGTCAGTTGCAAGAATTATTAGACCGTGGTTTCATTAGGCCTAGTAGTTCTCCTTGGGGTGCTCCTGTGTTGTTTGTGAAGAAGAAAGATGGTAGTATGCGCATGTGTATTGATTACAGGCAGTTGAATCAGTTAACTGTGAAGAACAAGTATCCGTTGCCTCGCATAGATGATTTGTTTGATCAGTTGAGAGGTGCTTCAGTGTTCTCGAAGATAGATTTGAGATCCGGGTACTACCAGTTGAAGTGAAAGAGTGTGATGTTCCGAAGACAGCTTTTAGGACTATATATGGTCACTATGAGTTCCTTGTGATGTCGTTTAGGCTCACGAATGCACCTGCAGCATTCATGGATATGATGAACAGAATTTTTAGAGACTATCTAGACCGTTTTGTAGTTGTTTTCATTGATGATATACTTGTGTACTCGAAGACGGAAGAAGAACATGATGAGCACTTGAGATTTGTTTTGCAGAGATTGTTGAGCAATCAGTTGTATGCGAAGCTTAGTAAATGTGAGTTCTGGATTCGAGAGGTTGTATTTCTTGGCCATGTTGTTTCGGCCGAAGGTATCCGTGTTGATCCATCGAAGATTGAGGCTATTGTTGAGTGGAAACAACCTAAGTCTGTGACCGAGATTAGGAGTTTCCTAGGATTAGTCGGTTACTATAGGAGATTTGTTGATGGTTTCTCTAGAGTAGCTGCTTCTTTGACTAAATTGTTGCAAAAAATAGTTAAGTTTGAGTGGTCAAATGCAAGATAGAAGGCCTTTGAGAAATTGAAAGAAGCTTTGACAAATGCTCCAGTGTTAGTACAACCTGTTTCAGGTAAAGAATTTGTGATTTATAGTGATGCTTCCTACATAGGTTTAGGATGTGTTTTGATGCAAGAAAGAAGAGTTGTTGCTTACGCTTCTAGACAGTTGAAGGTTCATGAGAAGAACTATCCTACTCATGATATAGAGTTAGCCGCGGTTGTTTTTGCATTGAAGATTTGGCGTCACTACTTGTATGGTGAGAAGTGTATAGTTTACACCGATCACAAGAGCTTGAAGTATTTGATGACACAGAAAGAGTTGAGCTTGAGACAGAGAAGATGGCTAGAGTTACTAAAAGATTATGATTTGACCATTGAGTACCATCCGGGTAAGACAAATGTAGTGGACGATGCTTTGAGTAGAAAAGTGGTCGTTGAGTTGAGAGCTATGTTTGCTAGATTGAGTGTGTCCGATGATGGTGGTTTGATCACCGAGTTGCAAGTGAAGCCTTCTTTGATTCAGTTGATTAGAGAGAAGCAGTGGCAAGATGTGACTCTAGTTCCCCATGTTTAGGACATAGCCGAAGGAAGACCGACCGAGTATAGTTTCAGTGGTGAGAGCTTGTTGTGCTTTAGAGATAGAATTGTTGTACCAGATGATGTTGAGTTGAGACGTCAGATTCTTAGTGAAGCACATTCGAGTCCTTTTTCTATGCATCCAGGTAGTACCAAGATGTACCGTGACTTGAAGAATGATTATTTCTGGGTTGGGTTGAAGAAAGACGTAGCCGAGTATGTGAGCCGTTGTATGGTTTGTCAGAGAGTGAAGGCGGAACATCAGGTTCCTTCCGGTTTGTTACAGCCCTTGAAGATTCCGGAATGGAAATGGGAGAAGATCACCATGGATTTTGTGTCGGGGTTGCCTTTGTCTCCTACGAAGAAGAATTCTGTTTGAGTGATTGTTGATAGGTTCACTAAGTGTGCTCACTTCTTAGCAGTGAACACTACAGATTCCTTAGACAAGTTGGCAAACTTGTACATCCGTGAGATTGTGAGACTTCATGGAGTTCCGAAGTCTATTGTATCAGATAGGGATCCTAGATTTACTTCGAGGTTCTGGGTTGCTTGCATAGTGCTCTAGGTAGCCGTTTGCATTTTAGCACGTCTTATCATCCGCAGTCCGATGGGCAGTCAGAGCGAGTGATACAGATTTTAGAGGATATGCTTCGTTGTTGTATGATTGACTTCTAGGGTTCTTGGGAAAAGCACCTACCTTTAGCTGAGTTTGCTTACAACAACAGTTATCAGTCTAGTATTCAGATGGCTCCCTATGAGGCTTTGTATGGTAGACGATGTAGGACTCCGATTTGTTGGGCTGAAACAGGTCAGAGATTGTTACCTATGTCAGATTTGCTTAAGGGGACTATCGACATGGTGAAGTTGATTTGTGATCGTTTGAAAGCAGCTTCCGATCATCAGAAGTCTTATGTAGATTTGAAGAGGAAAGAGATTGAGTTCTCCGTGGGTGAGAAAGTGTTTCTGAAAGCATCTCCGTGGAAGAAGGTAATGAGATTTTGCCGGAAGGGCAAGTTGAGTCCGAGGTTCATTGGTCCGTATGAGATAGTTGAGCGGATTGGGCCTGTAGCTTACCGTTTGAGGTTACCTTCTGAGTTAGAGAAGATCTATGATGTTTTTCATGTGTCTATGCTTAGAAGATATAGGTTAGACCCTTCTCATGTTATGCCCGTTGAGGAGATAGAGTTGAATCCGGATTTGTCTTATAATGAAGAGCCTATTGAGATACTTGCTTCTGATAGCAAGGTATTGCGTGGTAAGACCATAGAGTTGGTCAAGGTGTTGTGGAGACATAGAGGTGTGGAAGAGGCCACGTGAGAGAGGAAAGCTGATATGGTTGATAAGTTTTCGTATTTATTTCCGTCAAGTAATTTTAGGGACGAAATTCCTTAAGTGTGGGAGAGTTGTAACACCCGGGTTTAGGGTCAGGTGAAAATAATATTTTAATATTATTGTAGGTTCGGTTTTAAAATTTAAAATAACCTTTTGGGCCTCGAGCTTCAAAAACAAATAATTGTGTGTTGGACTAAATTGAATTGTTTTACATCTTGCATGGAAATTTTAAAAAAATGGGAATTGCCATTTCATTAATGGCAAAACCGTAAATAATGGAACTTTATTTTAAAACCCTTTTTACTAAAATAGAGCATTGTCTTCTTCCTCCCCTCATTTTACAATTTGAACGACATAGAAGAGCTCTCTCCACCCAAACACTATTCCATCACATAGCTCCTCCATTTCAACTCATTTTCGAAAGGTAATTTCATTTTCGACTTGTCCTCATCATCCTCTCTTCAAAAGTACAATTAGTTTTCATTTTCCTCAAAGTTTTGAAAATTGAGTTTTTGGAGATTTTGATTAAAAATGGTAACTTTATGTTGTTAAGCTTAATGTTTTGATTCAATGCTGTTAGTTATGAAGTCTAAGAGCTAAATGGTATCACATATGTGAATTTTTCTTGGTTTTGAACAAATTCTCGAAATTAGGTTTAAATGGGGTTTTTGAAGGGTTTTGGGTGAGTTTTTGGGGTTGTTTTAGGTTGGAATTGATGGGCTATTGATAGTGCTATGGTTAGGGGTTGATTTGGGATCATTTGTGGGTATAAAAGGTGTTGGAAACATGAGTTTTGGATGAGGTTATGGGGCTGCCCGAGTTTGGTCAAATGTGGGGTTGTTCATGGCTTGAAATATTGTGATTTGTGTTTGAATTGTGTTCCGGGTTAGTACATTGGTGTTTGGGCTGATTTGAAGTTGTTTGAATTGTATTGAGGTTGTTTAGAAGCGAGAACTTGTGTCGGTGAAGCATCGGGAGGAAATCCAGAAGCTTGAGGGTGGTTGCTTGCTTGGCTTTGAGCTTGGAAGTTTAGGTGAGTGGTTAATGTTTTAAAGTGGTTTAAATGTTTGGTTCGAGCATGTGGTCTAGGTCGGGCTTGGTAGACCCACCTAGAGTTAGGATTAGGGTGGTAGCATAATCCTAAACTTAAACTAGAGCCATTGGTTGAACTTGTATTTGATGTATATGCCTCGTAATATTTGTGATGTGGTGATTTATGTATAATGTAATATACATGTGAGATGAGGCATGACTTGTGATGCTTATGGCATGCATGTGAATGGTTCATGATTGTGGTCATGGTGAGTACGTGCTAAGCACGAAATTGGTTGAAATGAATAATATGGATTGAGTTAAATGTTGGCACTAGTATGCTTGAGTACAAATGATCGATCATTAGGATGTTAGTGTGCACACATGAGTCTAAACTCGCGCGTGGCCTTGGTGGCGTTGAGTCACCAAGGAGGAGTACGGGTTCGCCTGGAAATTGTATTTATATATAGTCGATGATGAGTGGAATCCCATCGACGGGGCGTGAGGATGAGTGGAATCCCCTCCGTGAGACTGGTGATGAGTGTAATCCCACCGTGATGTAAAGTGGTTGTTGGATGTGAGTTCCAACGTGTTTATCCGCGTATTCAGGTCATAGCTAGGTGCCAATATTGATTGATATGTGAATCAATGTGTTGTGGAATGTGATCTCTACTTGGATGATTATATGTGTTTACATATGTTGTGAAATAGAGCTTGTTGAGCATGGCATATAATTGGATATTGTTCATGCATCTTTAACTTTTGGCTCTTGAGGATCTTTGGTAATCATGCATTTACCTTGGTTGAGATCGTGCTTGGACCCTGCATTGTCGAGGTTTGTTTTTAAAGAGCTTACCCTCACTAAGCTTTATTGCTTACGCTCTCTTTTTGTTCGACAATGCAGATCCTTAATTCGTGGGTTGCTAAGTGCAAGAAGGGGGCCTCCAAGTGTGCTTCGTGGTGCTTGTTTAGCTACCAAGTATGAACTTTTTAATTATGATGTAATGGTCAAGCAATGGGACATGTAACCGTGTTATGATGCTTTTTGGATTATGTTGTTGTTGTTGTTGTTGTTGCTAGGAGCATGCTAGACTCCTTTTATATGCTTTGTTGGTTGGGATTTAAATCTCATGTTGTTTGTAAACCATATTGGCCTTTACCTATCTTATTTTGCCTAAGTGTTGACCACGTTGAAGCTCAATACCTTTAATGCTATGTATGGATGTGTGGTTTTGTGATGTTGTTGCCTTTAGCGTTTAGCTTTGTTGTATTGATGTTTAAGCATGCTTGTTATGTTGATTTGCCTTAGGATTGATGTTAGTGTGATGTTTGAAGTTTTAGAGGGGTTTAGGGGCATCCTTGTGCCATAAATCAGCTAAAACCAGTCTGCAGACAAGGGGTGTTTCGAAACGGTCGACCCTATTTTGATACGGTCCCTTTGTTTTTGGCCGGGCATTTCGAAACTCGTGAGGGTCGTTTTGGTACATTTTTGCTACTGGAATGTAACACCCGGGTTTAGGGTCGGGTGAAAATAATATTTTAATATTATTTGGGCTCGGTTTTATAATTAAAATAATCTTTTAAGTTTCAGGTTTCAAAAGTAAATATTTGAAATTGGACCAAATTGAAGGAATTGCAAAGTGAGGGTTTTTAAAGAACAAAGAAGATAGCCATTCATTAATGGCCTTTTTGTAATTTGCCCATCTTTTAATTTTAAATCCCCTTTCCTACCATCTTTTACTATTCACCTTCTTCTCCTTCAAAACAAAACAACGACATTGAAGAGCTCTCTCATCCTCTCTACTATTCCATTTCATTCCTCCTCCATTTCAACTCATTTTCGAAAGGTAACACCATTTTTGACTTCCTATCAACATCATCTCTTCAAAAGTACACTTAGTTTTCATTTTCGTTAAGGTTTTGGAAAAATGGAGTTTTGAAGATTTTGATTAAAAATGGAAACTTTATGTTGTTAAGCTTAATGTTTTGATTTAATATTTTTAGTTATGAAGTCTAGGAGCTAAATGGTACCACATATGTGAATTTTGAATGGTTTTAAACAAATTCCCGAATTTGGGTATAAATGGGGTTTTTGGAGGGTTTTGGGTGAGTTTTGGGGGTTGTTTTAGGTTGAAATTGATAGGCTTTTGATAGTACTATGGTTAGAGGTTGATTTGGGATCATTTGTGGGTGTAAAGGGTGTTGGAAACATTGATTTTGGAAGAGGTTTTGAGGCTGCCCGAGTTTGGTTAAATGAAGGGTTGTTCATGGCTTGAAGCATTGTAAATTGTGTTTGAATTGTTTTCCGGGTTAGTGTTTTGATGTTTGGCTGATTTGAGATTGTTTGAATTGTATTGAGGTTGTTTAGAAGCAAGAACTTGCGTCGGAGAAGCTTCGGGAGGAAATCCGGAGGCTTGAGGGTGGTTGCTTTCTTGGCTTGGAGCTTGGAAGCTTAGGTGAGTGGTTAATTGTTTAAAGTGGTTTTAAATGGTTGGTTCGAGTATGTGGACTAGGTCGGGCTTGGTAGACCCACCTAGAGTTAGGATTAGGATGGTAGCCTAATCCTAAACTTAATCTAGAGCCATTGGTTGAACTTGTATACGATGAATATGCCTCGTAATATTTGTGATATGATTGCTTATGTATAATGTGTTATACATATGAGATGAGGCATGATTTTGTGATGCTTATGGCATGCATGGAAATGGTTCATGATTGTGATCATGGTGAGTACGTGCTAAGCACGGAATTGATTGAAATGAATAATATGGAATGAGTTAAATGTTGGCACTAGTATGCTTGAGTACAAATGATCGATCATTAGGATGTTAGTGTGCACACATGATTCTAAATTCGCGCGTGGCCTTGGTGGCGTTGAGTCTCCAAGGAGGAGTACGGGTTCGCCCGAAAATTGTATTTATATATAGTCGATGATGAGTGGAATCCCATCGACGGGGCGTGAGGATGAGTGAAATCCCCTCTGCGAGACCGGTGATGAGTGTAATCCCACCGTGAGGTAAAGTGGTTGTTGGATGTGAGTTCCAACGTGTTTATCCGCGTACTCGGGTCATAGCTAGGTGCTAATATTGATTGATATGTGTATCAATGTGTTGTGAAATGTAATCTCTATATTTGGATGTTTATATATGATTACATGTGTTGTGGAATAGAGCTTTATGAGCATGGCATATAATTGAATATTGTTCATGCATCTTTAACTTTTGGCTCTTGAGGATCCTTGGTATTCATGTATTTTACCTTGGTTGAGATCGTGCTTGGACCCTGCATTGTCGAGGTTTGTTTTTAAAGAGCTTACCCTCACTAAGCTTTATTGCTTACGCTCTCTCTTTGTTCGACAATGCAGATCCTTAGTTCGTGGGTTGTTAGGAGCAAGAAGGGGGCCTCCAAGTGTGCTTGTGGTGCTTGTTTGGCTACCAAGTATGAACTTTTAAATTAAGATGTAATGGTCAAGCAATGGGGCATGTAATCGTGTTATGATGTTTTTGGATCATGTTGCTACGGTTGTTGTTTAGGATCATGTTAGACTCCTCGTTTGTGCTTGTTAAATCAGCTTTTGGGATGTATGCTATGCTTGTGACCATGTTAGTATTTTGCTACCTAGAATTGCCTAAGTGTTGGATATGTTAAAGCTTAATACCTTTAATGTTATGTATGGATGTATGGCTTGTGATGTTGCGCCTTAATGTTTAGTCTTGTCATAATGATGTTCAAGCATGCTCGTATGTTGGTTTGCCTTTAAGATTGTTGTTAGGGTGTTGTAGGAGGTTTTAGTGAGGTTTTGGGACACCCTTGTGCCTTAAAATAGCTAAAACCTGTCTGCAAACAGAGGGCGTTTCGAAACGGGCTACCCTGTTTCGATACGGTCCCTTTGTTTTTGGCCAAGCGTTTCGAAACGCGTAGAGGCCGTTTCGGTACATTTTTGCTACTTGAATTTTGAGAAATTGGCGAGATGAAGGTGTTCCGAAACGGGTCTATGATGTTTCAAAACGGTCAAATCTCGTTGACCACGAGAAGTTGACCGTTGGGGTAGTTTCGATACGGGTCACCCCTGTTTCGGAATGGTCTCATCAGGTTGACCCTGGCCTGTTGACTAAGTCAAGGCGTATCGAAACACCCTAATGGCGTTTCGGTACGGCCTGCTGTAAAGGGTTAAAATGAGTTGTTTGAAGATGTTGTTTTGGATGGTTGATGTTGGATTGTTTGTGATTCCGCTGCCGTGCTTCACATAGGACTTAATAATGCCTATAGACAAGATAAAGTTAAAAGAAATTTTCTGGGTCGTTAACTGATGAGGAACCTTAACGGGTTTCGCTTCAGTTTTCCCCGTGTGGCCCACTCGGACCGGTCATCCGACCAGACCGGGACGAGGGGGTTACATGGAATTCTGAGAAAATGGCAAGATGAAAGTGTTCCGAAACGGGTCTAAGGGTTTTGAAACGGTCAAAATCTCGTTGACCACGAGAAGTTGACCGTTGAGGGTGTTTCGGAACGGTTGACCCTCGTTCCGATACGGCCTCTTTGTGTAGGCTTAGAACCGTTGACCAGGTCAAGGCGTTTCGATACACCTTGAGGGTGTTTCGAAACGGCCTGCTTAATAAATTAAAAATGGACTGTTTTGCCTAGGTCGTTCGAGTTATTGTTTTATGAATGCTTGTCTTTCCGCTGTGATGATCATATAGGATTCGAATGAGCCTTTAGAAAAGATTAAATTAAAAAGAAATTTTCTGGGTCGTTAACCGAGGAGGAGCCTTAACGGGTTTCACTTCGGTTTTCCCCGTGTGGCCCACTCGGACCGGTCAAGCGTCCGGACCGGGACGAGGGGGTTACATTTTAAGTTCGGGTCATCGATTCATGTCAACCGAATCGGATATTTTTGCCCACCCCTGCCTGCAAGGGAGGAAATTCTTCCAGAATTGGCTCAACAAAAATGTTCTGCTTACACCCAGGATTTACAGTATCCACAATTTTAACAGTAGAATTCACAACAGTATTCGTAACTTCAGCATCCACAAATTCAAGATCACCTTGAATAGGTTTAAGTTCATCAGCAATAGAATCCTCAATAGGCATATACACACTAGGCTGGGCAATATCTACTACAGATACAAAAACATTGCCAGCATTAGAAGTAGAAGCCCCTTATGGAACTATTTGTAAATCATCAAGTACAAGAACTTTGACTCGCCATTTTTTAACTTTTTTGGTGGCCCTCTCAAAACAATTTTTATTGTTATGAAAAAAAATTACAATTGGAGCAACTAGAAGGCATCCACGGTACAATAACACTCACCACAATGATGAATTTATCTTTCAATTGCACATGAACAGTTTTAGGAGTTTTAGCTCCAACTCCTATTTCAACACATACTTTGGAAAATTTCAGTCTCTCTTTAGATGCAGTGATCGAATCCATATACAAAGGATTGTCAACAACATTTGAAATATAGCTAAGCCCCTTCTTAGAATACAATTCTAAAGGTACATTGTGTAATTGAATCCAAATAGATATACGAGTCAAATTAAAATCTAATTTTTTGAGATTTGGCTCTCACTTTCTAAGCATCAGAGGCTTATGTTGTATATGCCAAGGTCCATTCTCTAATACCCAATCACGCGTAGTATTATTAGCAAAAGAGAAGACATATAAGCTAGGGCTAGCAAGACTCACCTTAACCAAGGAGTTCTTCCCCCCGAGCACATCAACAATCTTCTTTAACGCACTGAAGTTAGGGGCAGCCCCAATAAATTGCCCAACCAATGCATGATGCCACTAAGATATGCCTTCATCAAAAACCTCAGGAGCTGGGACAACAAGAATCGAATCGTCTGTAGAATTGAATGGGAAAAATTTTAGGGTTTGCTCATCACCGCCCACGATCAATTTCTTTCAATCAATAGACATTCGCAGCGAAATACAGGAAAACTTCAAGAATTCAAAAGAATTTTGTAAGAAATGAAGTAAGAAACGAGAAATTTCGTCAAAAAACAGTCAAGAATCGAGGAATTCTCATATGCTATTAGTCACGCTAATGTGCGCCTCCAGAGAATTCATTTTTAATCAAACAGTCAAGAAATGAGAAAATAGTCAGATTTGACTTGTGTTAAATAAAATTATAAATACAAAATACAAAAAAAAAAAACAAACTTAAACTATATAGAAATATGAAATTTTGAGTGAGTATGATTGTCTCTAACACTCTCTCGATCTATTTTTGTTCAGATGTTACCTTCAGACATGAATTTTTATATTAACGGATGAGATTCTTCAATTAGAAGAAAACAAATGGTTTCAACTTGCAAGCAATTTAAATTCGTTAATCAATTTTTAAATTAAATAAGTGATTTGAGTGGTATAAATTGATTTATTCTCTTTAATGATCCGGTTAAAACAATGTTATTCGCATGGAATGAAAAGGGAATATAGGTAAGATAGAAGGTTTAAAGAACTTTGTCAATCGATTTTTTTTAACTACTGGTTTCTGATATATTTGTCGACTAATCCAGATCGAATTTTACGGAGGTTCATTATTGGGATGACCCTCACACTCCAGTTTTTATTTTCATTCACAACATTAAAATTCGAACATCTAACCTTACTAAGGGATCTAGTACCTCATCCCACTAAATCAACTGATTGTTAGTTTTGTTAACCATTTTTAATTGTCTAAAGGTGATTACAAGACAGTAGCGGTTCAAAGATTTAACCAGCTCTAACCTTACTAAAGGTGATTCACAACATCAAAGATTTTTTTTGTTAATCAGCTCTATAAGTAATTTTAGCTCAACAAATAACTTATTTCTATCAACATCAGATAACACATATTTCCTAAGAGCTTTTTCAGAATTATTGCAATAAGATTTGAGATTAACGTCATCAAATAAATGTAATTTATCGTAATGAAACAAGAAACCATTAAATAACGTCATCCTATTTGAAATTTTTTTGCTACCGATCGAAAAATGTGAAATTACAAATTAAAAATGTTTTAAAGCAAAATTGCACTCACGCACGCAAGCGCGCACACACAAATTTTTAAAAAATAAGATTTTTTTAATCAAAAAAATGAGAAATTAAGGGAACCATCTTATTAATCTTTCAATTGCCACCATATATAGTGAGGCATATCTTACTCTATCTTATTAATTTTTCAAAATAACTAATGTTGTTGAAGATATGCTGGTAATTTTCTTTTAGAAAATGATTATAATAATAATTTATTTTGAAGCCTTATTTTTTCGGAGGCCTAGAATCACCCATGTTATAAAGTAGTATTTGTTCATACATAATTTTTACCTTTTTAAATAGTCATTGAAAACCGAAATTTAAGATAAAATTTCGTAACCTTTTAGTATCAAAAGTATCTTTTCGAATAGTTCTATATGAAAAGTAAATCAAGGAATTATGGCAAAAAAAAAGTAAATCAAGAAATTGCCACTTTTAAGTAGAATTCTTAAATTTACATCTCCATCAATGAGAAATGTAAAATTCTTAAATATTTTATATTTGATATGATTTAAAATTAAAATAATAAGTAGATTAGATATAATACTTATATATATATATATATATATATATATATATAATTGAAATTGAGAATTTATTTCTTAATTATATACTACTTTTGTTATTAAGTTCCTAAACCTTCTTCTTAACATCTACACAATATTTAAATAAAGATAAATTGTTCTAGTAAAAAATTAAAGATAAATTGTTGATAAATAAAGATACAATGTAATAGAGAAATTATATAATGAGCCCTTCTTACAACGTCATTTATGGCTCTAACCAATAATTTTTTTATTTTATTAATCTTTTTTCATGTTATATTTTTATCAAGTGAATCTTCACTCATATTTATTGTAAATTAAATTTAAAAAAAAACAGTTTTTATCAAGTGAAGATTCACTTGTAAAAATATAACATAGAAAAAAATTAATGAAGTGTGTGATCTTTATTCGTTGGGACCATGAATTACGTGGGGGAAATGACCTATAATTTAAATTTTCCAATATAATGGTAAAAAATCAGTTAAAATAAAATTTTTATCGATATCAGATTTAATTCTGAATACTTCTCTCATTTCTTTATAAAAACATAAATGGAGATGAAAATTTAAATAAATCAAAAGATATAATTTTTGTCTCCAAATAAATATCAAAATTAATTACCTTTATTTATATTAAACCATATTCATTGGTCTTAATTAGTTGAACAAAAAGTCATATATGGAGTAATTATTTCGGAGGTTAATTTCTTATATATATATATATAATAGAGCTTAAATTGCTCATCCCCTTGTGTCCTGATGGCAAAGGTAGATGTTGATCATTCCTTGGGATCCGGGATCGAGCACCAGTATTGCATGTTTTGTGTGCCTTGTTGAAAAAAGGCTAAAAGAAAGTTGAACAGATACTACTTTACATCACACCAGCATATTCTAAAAAAAAATAATAGAGCTTGAATTAATTTATAGAACTTGACATTCTAACGACGCATGTTTCGCAGCTTTATCATATTTTTTCTTTTCATCACTAAACTTTCTTCTCTTATGTTATTATTAAAGTTTAAATTTTTTCAGTTTTATCACTGAATATAAGTATTGTTTTTGTTTTAGATCACTTTGGGCGTTAAATCAATATTAATATAGTCATTTGGCCGTAATCTGTGCTGGTTAGAACAGAGGAAGAAAAAAAGGAAGATGAAGGGAATTTTCTTTTAGTTTTTGGGTCAAAAAAACATCGTTATGGTGATTCTTGTAGGGATTCAAGACGACGTCGTTTTAATGTGTTATCAGTCTATTTGTCATGTCACCACATCATTTGTGATTTAACAGTTGAGTGATCAAAACAATAGTAGTTTAAAAGTTCAGTGATAAAATTAAATTTTTTTAAAATTCAATAATAAAACAAGAATGATAAAAAGTGGAGAGATGAAATTTATACCTTAAACTTAATATATTTTTTTAACTCAACGAGTGGTACTAGTAGAAAACTGGATGATGTTCATTTTAGGAGACTGAATTTAAACAGCTTTGTCTGCAAGATATCGTACATTATCAAAGAGTTAAAAAAAAGTATAAACATATAATACCGTATAATTACCTTAATACTACTAAAAAAATTTAATGTATTATATATATATAGGTATTATGGTAGATCAAGAAAGGCTTGAAAATCGCAATCAAATTATAATCTTTGGAATTGAAATGGTTGGAACCTTATCCTTTTCTTGATGATAGTTGCTCATAGTCAAAACCTAATCACTTTCTCCCTATAAAGGTCACGTCCTTAATTAAATGAACAAAACGATTAAACTAGTTAAACACTCAATTACAAATCGACAAAGAAAGTAGCTTTACTTTTTTTCCAATAAAAAAAATTAAATATATATTTGGTATTTAAACTAATCACTTTCTCTCAAATTGCTACTTAAAAAATTTATTTTCAAGTTAATATTCGAACTTTAATTTCATCCGTAATTTTAATATATTTATTGTCTTATTTTTTGTATATACTAATGTGATTACATGGTAGTATTTGTTCATACTTTTTTTAACCTTTTAACAACGTTCACACACCCTGCACATACAAATGCTCGAACTCAAGTCTCTTAAAATAGGCATCATTCTTTTTTTCACCGGAGTCACTCGTTAAGCTCTGATGTCATCTATTTTTAAAAAAACTTTAAAAAATTATCAAAAAAATAAAATGTTCAAAATAAAGTTAATAAGAAAATTTTATCTATAACCCCAAACAATATTGTTTCAATTTAATCATTTCGCAAATTATATGAATACAAACTAAAACAATGAAAACTATAACTTCATCTTTTAAAATTCTATAATTTAATTATCGTCCCTATAATTAATTTACAAAGTACCATAACATTTTCTCTCAAGTTATCGCTTCACTCTCTTCTTCTTTTATTTTTCATTTATATTTAGCTAAGTACGATACTAGTTTAAATATTGATCGTCGATTATCGGTACTTTTTTTACTTTATTATATCTAATTTATACTTTTTTATTCTTTTTATAATTTTTAATAAAAATAATTTTGCATTTATGGCACGTTTTTTTCCTGCCTTTTAACACGTTTTTTTTTATCTTTTTCCATGGTTGTTTTTTTTTTTATGTTTTTGTCATAAAAACATGATGATCAAAGATTGTTCTTATTGAGCCGTCCTAGTTTAGATGACATTGTTATCAAGGATGCGGATGTGACAGTGGATCGGAGTGGTCCTTTTCCGGCAGTCTCCTTCTCCAATTCAGTTCATGAACAGATTGACAATAGCATGAAGCGATCAGTTATTGTTCGGATGTTGGGACGGAAAATTGGCTATCGTACGTTGCTTGGCAAAATTAGAACTTTGTGGCAGTTAAAGGGACAGTTTCAAGTGGTTGACCTAGATAACGACTATTACCTGGTAATATTGGCGAACGAGGCGGATTATGTGCATGTCCTCACGGAAGGCCCTTGGACGATCTTCGGCAGTTATTTAACTGTCCAACCATGGAGCCGTCAATTTTCCACTTCAGAGAGTCATCCGTCGAAGGTAGTAGTATGGGTAAGACTTCCAGGCCTCCCATACCGTTACTACTCAAAGGCACTCTTTCGATACATTGCTGGTTTGATTGGTAAAGTGGTTCGGATAGACTACAGCACTCAAGCGGGTGATAGGGGTCGTTTCGCAAGACTCGCGGTTATGGTGGATTTAGGTAAGCCGTTGATTCCGTGTATCAAGATTGATGGCGTTATACAAAACCTGGAATATGAGGGTTTGCAAAACATTTGTTTTAAATGCGGAACTTATGGTCATGTTCAAGAGATGTGTGAGATTTTTACCGGCAAGAGCACTAAGAACGATGCGACGGATGTTGCTGGGGTAGGGGAGGCAGCTACACAAGATGCTCCCAGCCGTGATTCGGCGTTTGGCCCATGGATGATTACGGAGAAAAGGAGGGGCCGACCGCGGAAGGAAAATGCTACCCGCTCTAATGGTCAAGGGCCAGTAACTCAGAGTCGTCAAGGATCGAGATTTGACGTGTTGAATCACTGTGATCTCGAGGTGGAAAATGAATCTCCAGTACCTGCGTCATCGCCTCCTGTAGGGGCTGAAGTGCTGGAATCGGCTGGGCGTATTTCTACTGTTGAGCAGCAAACTGTGGCTCCATGCAACGTCAGTGTAACCGAGGGTGGAAGGGACAGCGTGATTCCGGCTGGCAGTCCTCCTCGTGAGGGGTTGAGTGGTTCGGGTATCGGCAGGTCCGCGAGTGAGCTTTCATCAGCTCCGGTTGTTGTGGCGGTATCAGATTCGAATTCGAATCCTCAGGTTGTTTCCCACAAGGTATCCCATGCGAAAGGTAACCATTCCGCAATTTCGATTTTGGAAGAGGCTAATGAAAGGCAGCGTTTGAAGTTGACGAGCAAGACCACCAAGCTGTCGAAAAAGGTTTCGTCGGATGGGACTCGTCGGGGGCTTGCGCTGCGACGGGGCAAAGAGAATCGGACACCTCCCCCTCGTCGTTTATCGGACTGGTTACCGGGTCAGTTGGGTGGACAGTCCACTGTTGGAGCGGTAGCTTCGACGGAACCTATGGATGTGCACAGTGACGATGGCTCTGGGGAAGCAAACACGCCTGGTGCAGCGGTGACTGAGGTTAGTGGATCCGAAGTGTTGGTTGAGGGCAACGTCTCGAGCGTGGTCGCTGCAACTCAGAATTGACTCAGGTCCATATCTCCTCTATTTATCTTCTCCGATGATTAAGTTTCTTTTTTGGAATTGTCAAGGTGCTGCGAGCTCTGGGTTTCGTGGCTATTTTAAGGATTTTTGTAGACAAAGCTCTCCGCATATAGTAGCGATCTTTGAACCAAGAATTAGTGGTGTTACGGCTGATAGAGTAATAGCTCGTTCGGGTTTCTCAAATTCATTCCGGGTGGAAGCGAGAGGTCTTAGTGGGGGAGTATGGCTTTTGTGGCGGGATACGGTTGAGGTGGATGTTCTCCGTATTTCTAACCAGTTTGTTCATGGACGTGTACGTATGGTCAACACTTCGCGATGGTTTTTCTTTACATCGGTGTATGCAAGTCCGGCTGTAGCTACACGTAGACTTCTTTGGAAAAATCTAGCAGATCTGAGTCCAGCTGATGGGGAACCTTGGTTGTTAGGAGGGGATTTTAACACAATTTTGCGTCGTGAGGAAAAGGCTGGTGGTTCTTCGCGAGGTAATGGTGTTTGTTCTTTGTTCCGTGATTTTATCTTTGAATGTGGTTTATTGGAAATTGATTATAGAGGAGCTGAGTTCACATGGCGGCGAGGTGACTTATGGAAGAGATTGGACCGTTGCCTTTATAATAGTGTCTGGGCTTTGCTGTATCCGACGGCTATCGTATCCCATCTTGATAGAGTCGGATCAGATCATTGTCCTCTCTGGTTTCATGCTCCGCGGCAGGGAGGTACACAGGTGAATCGACCCTTTCGGTTCATTGCAGCTTGGCAAGATCATCCGGAGTTTAAGAGTTTTTTAGATGGTGTATGGAACAATGATTGCGATGCCTCACTGAATGTGTCACAATTTGCATCCAAAGCTCAGGATTGGAATGTTAATGTTTTCGGCCATATTGGTAAACGAAAGAGGGAAATACTAGCCCGTCTCAGGGGAATTGATAGAGCGCTACAGTCAACGCACTCGGATTTTCTTGTTGACTTGGATAGCTCTCTACAGGCTGAATTGGATTCTATTCTTCTGCAAGAAGAATCTTTGTGGCTACAGAAATCGAGAGAGCAGTGGGTTAAATGTGGTGATAGGAATACGAAGTATTTTCATAACTGTACAATGCAGCGTCGTCGTCAAAATTTCATTCATACCTTAAAGTTGCCGAATGGGAGATGGTGCACTGATCAGGAAGTCTTGCAGCGCCTAGCGGTTGACTTCTATAAGGACTTGTTTCAGTCCTCGGGGACTCCGGATCTTACTCTTGTGGATAGGGGTTGTTTTCCTCCTATTCAACCAGGTTTATTGGCGGATTTGTCGCGTCCAGTTTCTGATGAGGAAGTTAGAAGGGCGGTGTTTGAGATGGCACCTTTGAAAGCTCCGGGGGTTGATGGTCTACATGCACTGTTCTATCAGCGCAATTGGGAGACCGTTGGACAGTCAGTTTGAAGGTTTGTTCGCGATGCTTTTGCTGGTAAGCCTTTGGATCCTTCCCTCAACCGTACCCTGCTTGTGTTGTTACCGAAAGTGCGTAGCCCGGAATCAATCAGTCAGTTTCGACCGATTGGTCTTTGTTCTGTGTTGTATAAAATTCTAACGAAGACCATTGTTAATCGTCTCAAGCCTCTTTTACCTTGCTGGGTATCCGACAGTCAGACAGCTTTTGTTCCTGGCCGTTCGATCACAGACAATATAGTTGTTGCACAGGAAGTAATACATTCTATGCGGTTGAGAAAAGGGAAAGTGGGGTGGATGGCTACTAAAATTGACTTAGAAAAGGCGTATGATAGACTCGAATGGGATTTTATTAGCGACACTCTTGATGATATAGGCTTGCCGTCAATGTTCCGTGAGCTGATTATGCGATGTGTGACTTCAGTGTCCACTCAGGTACTTTGGAATGGGTCAGCTTCTGAACCTTTTTTTCCATCGCGAGGGGTCAGGCAAGGCGATCCGTTATCGCCTTACCTGTTCGTGCTTTGCATAGAACGTTTGGCTCAATCGATTCGGGGGGTGGTTGGAAGTAAAGCATGGAAACCGATTCGTTTAACTAGTCGAGGTCCTGAGATCTCGCATCTTTTCTTTGCTGATGACATGATCCTGTTTTGCGAAGCATCTATGGATCAGGTGCCAGTTTTGGAGGAAGTGTTGCGTAAATTTAGCGGGGCTTCCGGTCAAAAAGTAAGCATCGCAAAGACGAGCATTTATTTTTCAAAAAAATGTGGTTCCAGCGCTGCGTTATTCTATCAGCTCGTCTTTCGGCTTCCGACAAGTATCGGACTTGGGTCGATATCTTGGTGTTCCGTTATTGCACAAGCGGGTCACTAGAGCCTCATACCAGTATGTAGTTCAACGGGTCCGTGACAAGCTTTCTGGATGGTCAGCCAAGTCGTTATCTCTTGCTGGGAGAATTACTCTGGCAAAGTCCGTGTTATCGTCTATTCCATACTACACGATGCAATCTTCTTTGTTGCCCAAGGGCACTTGTCAGGAAATTGAACAGTTAATCCGCAGCTTTATTTGGGGGCGTTCTTCAGGTGGTGGCGGGATTAGTTTGGTTGATTGGCGATCGGTGTGTTCACCTTTGTCCGAAGGCGGGTTGGGGTTCAAGTCTCTTGATGTTCAAAACGAGGCTTTTTTGATGAAAGTTTGTTTTAAGTTAGTTCGCAATACTGACCAATTCTGGGTTCAAGTTTTGCGTTCCAAATACAAATGGTGTACTCCGATACCCTCAAATATATCCCGTTCGCGCTGCTCTCATTTGTGGAAGGGTGTGAGTCTTGTTTGGGAGGAGGTGCGAAATGGTATCATTTGGTCCGTTGGCGATGGTGGTACTGTGGATTTCTGGAGTGATGATTGGTTGGGGGAGGTTGGCGCGTTGCGTGATAATGTCTTGGACATTTCGCTACGTGCTGGACTACCTTCGATTAGTGTTGCGGACATGGTTGCGGATAATGGTGATTGGCGATGGACTGAGTTTCAGCACTTGTTACCGCGGGAGGTGCTGCTTCGGATTGCGGCTATGCTTCCACCACAGCGCATTGGAGTGGCGGATAGTATAGGCTGGAAGTGGGAAGCTCGCAAGGATTTTTCAGTGTGTTCCGCATATCGAATCCGTGCGGGTATCATGAGCAGTCAACCGGAACCAGCTTGGAAGATTATCAATGGTTTCCGGGGTCTGCAACGTATCAAAGTATTCCTGTGGTTACTTGGTCGCGGCAAGCTACTCACAAACGATGAACGGCTGCGTCGTCATTTGACAGCCAACTCGTGCTGTAGTATTTGTGGCAATGCCGGGGAGTCAATTGATCATCTATTTCGCACATGCCCGTTAGTTCTCAGCATTTGGGTTAGTCTTATAAACCCCTCGAAGCTTGATGATTTTTTATCGATGAACACTCTTGATTGGTTACGTTTCAATCTCTCAAAGCCGGACTACTTTGCGCGTGATCCTCGCGATTGGGATTTGCACTTTGGAGCAATATTATGGTCTATTTGGAAGTTTCGTAATCTACGCATATTTGACCCGGAAGCTGCGGACAAGTTCAATATCTTTGAACATAGTCGATGGTGTGTGAGTGAGAGTGTGAGGGCTCTCTCACTTTCGACTGCAGTGTCGTCATCTCCTTCAGCTAGTTCGGGCGGGGCTGCGAAATGGGTGAGGCCACCACTCGGTTGGCTGAAACTCAATACAGATGGAGCAAAGGACATGTCGAATGGATTTGCGTCATGTGGGGGTGTGGGGCGCGACAATAATGGAGATTGGCGATTTGGTTTTGCAAAGTTTGTGGGAATTTGTTCCCCGTTGGAAGCGGAATTATGGGGTGTCTGTATGGGACTTTGTCAAGCTTGGCTTCATGGTTTTCGGAAGGTCATAGTGGAGATGGATTGTCGAGAGGCTTTCCTCTTGTTGTCGAAAAACCGTTCGTCAATAGTGAAGGTTGGCTTGGTGCATCAGATTTTGAGCCTGATGAAACGGAATTGGGTCGTGATCTTTCAGCATATTAGCCGTGAGGCTAACAAGGTGGCGGATGGGTTAGCGAAACTGGCTCGGGGAGATTCACTGGACTGTCGCTGCTTCGAGTTCCCACCCGCGGGGCTGCAGCAACTGCTGCTTTCTGATTGCCAAGCACCAGAGTAGTGCTAGTTTGTTTCTTTCATTTGTTATCAAAAAAAAAAGATTGTTCTTATTTTTATCATGTTGATCTTCCCTACTTTGGACCCTATGGTTGGATTTAGATAAAATTATCATTTTACATTTGCGTTTCAGTTGCAGTGACGGTTGTTTTGTCAACGTGCTATAAGGGTTATATGCATACTAGTGTTGATCATTTTACCCTTCAATCACCGATTTCTGGCGTTGTTAGTATCTATCTTTTGTTCAAATTTTTTTATTAACTTTTTATCCTTTTTATAGTTTTGTATAATTTCAAGTGACTAATTTTTATTTTAATAATTATAAAAAATAGTCCAATTTAAATGTTTAATTTACGTTTATAGTTGTAAATCTCATTATAATTTTTAAATAAAACTAACCGCTTTTATTAAATAAAAATGATCGTCCCTATATTTAATATTTTAAACTTTACCTGCACGAAAATAAGTGTTGGCAAATGCTGCTTACTACTATTTTCATGGAAACACGTCATCGTGATTGATTTGTGCCGCAATACATTCAACAAGTTTTGACTTTATATCATGTACCAAAAAACATTTACACATTTACACACGTTAATTTCAAAATAATTAAACAAATTCACACAAGTTAATTTCAAAATAATTAATAAAATCCACACAATTTATGGTATATTCGTATAAATATTAACTAAAACTATTACAAATTCAAATCAAAATAAATATAGCAAAAATTCAGTTTTGTCACACTCAGTCTCACACTATAAATATAAGAAAATATTATATATATATATATATTAAAAAAAAATCCAAGAATGATTCTAGGTCGAGTGCTCATGAATTAATATATAATTGTATTTGACACAAGTTTGATTTTTAATTATTTTATATAACAATTTAAAAATTATAAAAAATAAAACGTCATTATAATTATACTCATATTAATATTTAAAGGACTTTTTAGTATTTTTTTAATTGAGTTGGTATCCAATGACACCAACTCTATCAAACTTTTAAATAATAATAACATGAAACTCATGAACCAAAAAAATTCAAATCTGAACCCATTGAGTGGTTCCAGTAATAAAATATGGTGTTATTTTTTTTTAAATAACCCGGTTCGGGCAGTGTAGTATGCACGGTATATGCGTTTTTAAAAGGTTAAGAGTAAATAATAAATATTATCATGTAATCACACCAGAATATAAAAAAAACCCTTCAAATCTCTAAGTTTATCGAATAAGTAAGAAATTATGATTTTGACCTAACGAAACAAGAAGGTGGTTTTTTATGCGCCATCTATGATTAACTACACTCGTAGATAACTCTTTATATAATAACATGAATAATAGGAAAAATATCATTTTTAACACAAATCCCCATTGTGTACATCTTCTATTAATGCAGTAAATATACCTTCAAATAGGTTACAAATAAAAAACTAATCTTAAATTAAAAATTAAAATAATAAAATGAATAACTTGACTTGTACCTAAAGTAAACTAACAACAATAATAAAATTATCACGGATAAATAAAATCAACATTAGAAACAATAAAATATTTTATGCCTTAATTCTTTCCAAAAAAAAATATTTATGTCTTAACTCAGCTAAAATACTCTAAACTTGTTATCCAAATAACCCCTCTTAAACATGCATCAAATGCTATAGATATAATATCGATTAAAAAATCACGTATACAATGATTGTATTCGCTTGATTAAATTCAATAATTGAATTACTAAATATATATATATATATATATATATATATAATTTTATATATTTATTTATACTGAGATTGATACGGCACTGCATCAAATAGGGGTATCATATCTCAGTAATTTAATTATATTTATTATGATTATTTTTATTATTATGATACTCCCGTATTTGAAAAAATGAATTTCATTATTATGATTATTTGTATTATTATATATTTCATAATAAATTATTTATGATACGCCCCTAAACTCACTAAAAAAAATCATATATAGGAAAAATCCTAGTATGATAGAACCCTCTGATCCTACCGCCGCCCCCCCTTCCAACCCCCGCAAGCACCGTCGTTTAGAGGAAGAACCACCGGATGAGGGAAGCCCGGGAGTGAGGACGGAGAGTGAGTACGTTAACCCTGGTGCTCCGTCCTATAAAGACTCCCTTATGTAGGGTGCCTCCGAGTCAGCGCAGGATGAGGAAGAGATCCTGGATGAAAAGGATATTGAATTGGAAGAAGGAGATGTCACCCGGACCGTTGTTGATGGCATGATTTCCATTGACTTTTCCAATCGTGTGCAAGACTTGCCTGAGAAAAGTTTTGATCATACGGTAGTTCTGAAACTTTTGGGCAGACGTATTGGCTATACAACGCTGCGAAATAAGCTGTACGAGTTGTGGAAACCCAAACAATCTTTCCGGCTAATGGACATTGACAACGATTACTACCTTGCTACTTTCAGACTTGATTCGGATTTTATGCGAGTGCTTACTCAAGGGCCCTGGACGATTTTCGGACACTACCTGACAGTAGAGCCCTGGTCACCGTCTTTTAACCCTTCGCAACCATACCCCTCCACCATATTGTCCTGGATGCGTCTACCGGGTTTGCCGGCAACGCTATACAAACGTAGCCTCATCATGGCAATTGGAGAGTGTATTGGCCCTGTCATGAAGATTGATTATCAAACGGAGCATGGGCAGCGAGGTCGCTTTGCGCGCATGGCCATTAAGATCGATCTCCGGAAACCTCTTGTCCCTAAGCTACTGATCAATGGCAGTGTCCAAATAGTGGAGTATGAGGCTCTTCCCACCATCTGCTTTCACTGTGGCAAATATGGCCATTACCAGGACTCATGCCCGGATGCGAAGATTGCCAAGAATACTGTGAACGAAGCCAATGCTCAGGCTGCACCGGAGTCGGAGGTAGATGCACCCCCAGCTGAA
The DNA here is from genome assembly GCA_958450335.1 of Hibiscus tridactylites. Classification (NCBI taxonomy): domain Eukaryota; kingdom Viridiplantae; phylum Streptophyta; class Magnoliopsida; order Malvales; family Malvaceae; genus Hibiscus; species Hibiscus tridactylites. The sequence goes on along the minus strand of OY288265.1, from coordinate 21,190,572 downwards.
TCCCATTATGGCCCATGGATGATGGTAGAACGCCGGCAACGGAAACCTGTCAAGAAAGCCCAAGAGCCAGATGCTGGCCAATGGAATGGTGCTTTTAAAGCCTCCCGCTTTAACCCGATCTACGAAGAGGATAGTGAAACGCCAAAGAATAATGATACTGCCAACTTGCCCTCGAAGGATAGTGTGCCGTCGCCGGCTGAAACCACTGTTCCGGAAAGACCGAAACCGGTAAGGAACCCCACTGTTCTGTCCATGAAAGCAAAGGCAAGAGCTAAAGGGAAGCAGGCTAGCGGTGCAAAGAGTGCCCCTGGTCTTCCAGTGCGTAGACCGTTTACGATAGCTGACTTCCCCATTCTTCCTCGAAATGCACCAAAGGGATGCACGTCCAGCATGTCCCATGCAAACCCTGGCCCTACGTTAAATGCTTTAAAGCATTCTGTGGTTAGAATGGATGAGAATGATGATCCTAAAAAAGGCCAACCCTCTTCACCGATAGTTATTGATGGGTGTGTTTCCAACAAGCAAAGTGAACCGCCCGACGTTCTCAAGGACACTGCTCCTTCGCAGCCGGGGACATCAGTGATTCTAGAGACCTCGCTATAGATTGGTGAACATAGCCATGCCCCTGGGAGTGAGCAAGTTGTTGCCATGCTTGAGTAAGATTGTCTGCCCCCTTTTCTATTATTTTTTCCATGGATATAAGTATTTTTAGTTGGAATGTACAAGGTTGTGGGCACTGGCGATTTATACCTGCAGCCAAACAATTTCTACGAGATTATAAGCCAAACATTGTATTAATGGTGGAGCCGAGGGTAAGTGGTATTCGTGCTGAGCGTTTTATTGCAGCCTTGGGTTTTCCTCACTCTCATAGGGTCGAAGCCGTGGGTTTTGCGGGGGGCATCTTGATAGCTTGGTGGGACACAGTTGCCTTGGACATTATTTTTAACCATTTTCAGTTTGTCCACTTCCGTGTAACAGTAAAGAAGACGTGGGTTTCTTTTCTTTCGACGGTAGTTTACGGTAGCCCTTGCAGCACCAAGCGTAATAGGTTATGGGCTAATTTGCACAGACTCGCGACCATCACTCGATCACCATGGGTTCTCTTTGGTGATTTCAACGCCACACTACTTGGCATTGAGAGAAGAGGTTGTGCTACTTCGAGCAAGCCAAGTACTGCTTTCAAAAACCTGTTATATTACCATGGGTTGAGAGATATGGGATATTCAGGGCCAGACTACACCTGGACAAGAGGTAATTCCTACGTTCGCCTGGACCGCTTTATTTGTAATAGCTATTGGGATTCTGAGTTCCCCGATTCACGTGTTGAGCATCTCCTCCGGTTTGGATCCGACCACCGTCCAATCCTCCTTTCCGTCGGGGCCCCTACTCGACACTCTCGCCCCTCTTCATTCCGATACTTTGCTGGTTGGCAACAACACCCTGACTTCTCACGTCTGATCCGAGATAATTGACATCCGTTGAATACTCTGACAGACTCTTTATCTACTCTTGCTAAAGCAGCCGAGGATTGGAACAAAACTGTTTTTGGATCCATCGGGGCTAAGAAGAGGACCATCATGGCTCGGCTGCGTGGGGTGCAAAAAGCTCTCTCCACGAGAGCCTCTACCTTTTTACAACGACTTGAAGCGGGCCTTCTTTGTGAGCTGGAGCACTGGCTTGATCAGGAAGAATTATTGTGGAAACAGAAATCTCGGGCTGACTGGATCACTCAGGGCGACCGGAATACGTCCTATTTTCACCGGCGGGCTGTCTCGAGGAAACAGAAAAATCGTGTTACTTCTCTTAAACTGATGGATGGTACTTGGTGTGAGGATGAAACAATACTCAGGAATGAAGCAGTCCATTTTTTCCTCCCTTTTTGCTGCAGGCGATTACCCTTTGGAGCCTTTCCCGGCAACAACACCGTTTCCTATAGGAGCAGCAGATTTGATGCAGTGTCTTGACGACGTCCCCACACCACAGGAAATACATGAAGCCCTTTGCGAGATGGCACCTTTAAAGTCACCCGGTTGGGATGGATTTCATGCCCATTTTTTCCAGCATCATTGGACGATGGTTGGCCCAGCTATATGCGATATGATACAAGGTATTTTCCGCGGGAATGCCATAGAGCCTGATTTAAATCGCACAATGCTCGTCCTCATCCCGAAGAAGGACTCTCCTGAAACATTTTCTGATTTTCGGCCTATCAGCCTCTGCACGGTTCTTTATAAGCTCTTAAGCAAGGTGGTGGTTCGTCGATTGAAACCAATTTTTCCAAGCATAATTTCCCCGCAGCAAACAAGCTTCTTCGCAGGTCGATCCATAGCTGAAAATATTATTATCAATCAAGAGGTGGTTCATTCGATGCGTATCAATAAAGCATCACAAGGATGGATGGCAATTAAAGTCGACCTTGAGAAGGCTTTTGATAAGCTTAGTTGGTCTTTCATCTCTGATTCTCTTCTGGCAGCCGGGTTTCCACCGGGGATACGACGAATCATCATGTAGAATATCACGTCCTCCACCCTACAGGTCCAATGGAATGAAGAGTTGTCATGTCCGATTCATCCACAGCGCGGGATGCGTCAAGGAGATCCCTTGTCGTCGTATATTTTCATCCTCACTATGGAACGCCTGAATCACTTAATCTCTGAGGCGGTGCAAAGGGGTTCATGGATACCATTTCGCTTTGTTAAGAATGGTTTGCCGGTCTCGCACCTCTTCTTCACCGATGATCTGATTTTATATGCTCGAGCCAATACCACCCAAGCACAGACCATAGACAGCATCCTTAAGTTGTTTGCGAACTATGCTGGCCTTGTAGTGAATCGTCGGAAAACGCAGGTGTACTTCTCTCCTAATACACCTCTTTCCATACAAGATGATATTACTGCTATATTCAATTTTCAAAGAGTTGTCTCATTGGGCAAGTACCTTGGAGTGCCGATTTTCCATCAACGGATCCGCTGTGAAGATTATAATTTCATTATAGAAAAGATTAAGAATAAGCTTACAGGGTGGGCAGCCCGGTCACTCTTATTGGCGGGACGAATCACCCTAGCTAAGTCGGTTCTAGGCGTAATCCCTATCTACTTCATGCAAACATCTATGTTGCCAAAGAAGGTTTGCAATGATATTGAAAAACTAATCCGACGGTTCATTTGGGGGTCGGATGTAGGGTCGAAGAAATTATCCTTGATTAACTGGGAACGCCTATGTCAGCTGGTCGATTATGGGGGGCTTGGTTTTCGATGAATACACAATTTCAACCTTGCCTTTATTTTGAAGATTGGTTTTCAGATCATTAGTGAGCCGGCATTGCCTTACACACAGCTGCTGCGAGAGAAATATAAAATCAATGGACTTTGCCCGTCCCATATTGCACGACAGATTTGTACTCCTTTGTGGCGTGTCATTTCAAACGCATGGCCTCTCCTGTTGTCCAATATCTCCTGGTCGTTAGGCAATGGTAGTAGTATCCGTCTTCTAGACGATGTGTGGTTACCGCAGCTAGGGCCACTGCGCAATCATCTGATCGACGCTGATATGGGTGCATCGTTCGATAGTATTACCCTTCCGGATGGTGGATGGGATGTTCCAAAGTTGTATGAAGTTTTCGATGCTACTGCTAGCTCGCACATATTGGGAGTAAAGAGCCCCGACCCATCTGATCTAAATGATACTGTGGTATGGAGGTGGAGTAAAACGCATGCTTTTGAGGTTGCATCAGCCTATGACCGTATCGCAAGTGGAGCATGGGATAACCATCGGCCACTCTGGTCATTGATATGGAGTCTCCCGATACCCTAACGGATACGTGTATTCCTCTGGTGTGCTTTCTATAAGCGCCTCATGACGAACGTGGAAAGATGTCGGCGTTCTTTGAGTGCAACGACCCTTTGTCCGCGCTGCGAAACACAACCGGAAACCGTCCTTCATGTCCTCCGAGATTGCAAACAAGTCGCTGATGTCTGGCAGCTTCTTATCCCAAATGACGCACAAGCAAGCTTCTTTTCACGGCCTTTGCATGATTGGCTGCAGCAAAATCTCAGCGATGCAACCATGGTAATGGACTTGCATTGGAATTCTATTTTTGCTTCTCTAGCTTGGATCTTTTGGAAGGATCGTAATAATTTTATTTTTAATGCCGAGACTGACTCACTGGCATCCTTGCTGCATAGAGGCCTGATTTGTGGCCGATATTATAATGAAGATGCTGTCTTAGCTCGTTCTTCTGGTGCACAGGTGGTAAGGGCCTCGTGTACGAACCCTTCATGGCATGGCCATCCGGTGGGCTACGTCTGTGTAAATGTAGATGGGGCGGTTCGAGCGCAATCCGGTTTGGGTCTTATTGGTGGTCTTATACGTAATAGCAGCGGTGGATGGATCTTAGGTTTCCAGCAAACTCTGGGTATTTCTTCTGCGTTGAACGCAGAGCTTTGGGCTATTTATGTTGACCTTCAGGTAGCATGGAATGCAGGTTACCGTCTTGTCCAGCTACGTTCGGACTGCCGTGTTGCTGTTAATATGATCCTCGATGCTTCAGCATGCAAGAGTAAGCTCTCTCTCATCCGTGCAATAGATTCTATCCGTAGGCAGCAATGGACAACCAGGATTATTTGGGTCCCCAGAGAAGCAAACGCGCCAGCGGATAAACTTGCCAAAGCTCAGGATGGTTCGTATGGAACCTTGGTCACTCTTGACTCTCCTCCTTTCTTCATGGATGCATTGCTCGACAAAGACATCACTGCCTCTTAGTTTCATAGCTTTTTAGCTTTCCCTTTCATTCAAAAAAAATATCATTTATTCTTTTGGAGTAATTTGTATATTGGTCATTTCTTTTCGTTTGTAATTCATTTTAATATAATTTCACATAATTACATGTTATTTTGACCTTTTATGTTTTATTTTCTTTCAATTTGATTTCTTAATGTGTTTAATTTTATTTTTTTATTTTATTGTATTGTGTATTTATTGTTATAGATTTTATTTTATCATTATAAAACAACACTATTATTTTTCGGTAGTTATTATTATTATGTACTATATTTAATCCTATTTTATTATTTTTATTATTTTAAATTTCATTATTTTTATTACATATATATTATTTTTCTATTACTACCATTTTATTATTATTCTTTCACTAAATAAGTTTATCTGCAGTTATTATTATGTCCTAATAATTTACATAATTTTTAATAATTTATTTACGATTTATATGTAATTATATTTATTGTTAAATGGTAAACTATTAAATCCAAATTTTTAGATCCACCCCTTACATCAAACCAAACTAAATGTAATAAGTTCTAATTTCGTGCTGTCTAAAACAACCAACACTTGTATACCTATCGCACCTACTCTCTCTTTTTTCACCATGATACGTTAACTATTAGAATTCTATCGTAAAAGTTACGATTTTTTTTAAATATTTTTAACTTGATCCTATAGAATTTTGGTGAAATTGACTTAATACTGTGGTTGGAAATTTCAATTTATAGTACATCACGAGTTATTTTCGGATCTGTTGTACTTTGAATAGTGCACTTGAAGTTGGAATATATGGGTTAGATCCGAAAATAATTCGAGCTGTGCTATAGATTGATTTTTTTTTTCAACCACAATATTGGGTCAGTTTCACCAAAACTTCTCCAATTTCAATTTGGAATATTCATGAGTTAGATCTAGGGGTGAGCGTTCGTTCTAGTCGAGTAAAAAAAATTTAAGTTATTCGAGTTGACGCGTCATATTTTACAACTCAAATTTTATTTGAAGTTTTTTCGATTCGAGTCGAGTTTTTGAGTTCCTATACAAATTTAATTGTAATTATTTATCATGTTATAGTATAATTTGATTTCAATTTAAACGACTTTCTCTAATCATATAAGATATACATATATAAATGTATATGTATATATATATATATATATTCATAATTTTTCATATGTGACATATATTTGTTCATATTTTTTATATCAGTATATATACTGTAACGCCCGTGTTTTGGGGTTAGGAGTTAGTCGGGTTTGTAGTCCGAGTCGATGAAGTTAAATTAAATAAATTCAACCTTAATTTGGATCAAATTGGGTTTTAATAAAAAGGGGAGGGACCAATGTGGTAATTTGACCAAAATGATTTTAAAAGCAAGACCACTTTTAAAGAAAAATTGTCATCTTCTTTCTCCCCCTCCCTTTCCCACGTGAAAACCTCATACCCCTCTTTCAAACTCTCCCAAACTCAAATCACTATTCCATTGAGTTTCTTCATCATTCCAAGGTCTTTTTCAAAGGTAAGGATGTATTCTCACTCTTCCCTTCATCCTTTATCTAACCATGGCTTTAGTTTTTAAAATTATGAACTTTTGAAATGTTAGGGTTTGGTTAAAGTTTGGGTTTTTATGGAGATTTTTATTTTGTTTTGAAAAATGGAGTTGGGTTTTTGTTTATTCATATTAAAATGTACAATATATGTCAAAATAGTTGGGTTTTGTTGAAAACCCGAAGTGGGTTCTTAAAACAAAATTTGAGATGTCAAAAACTTAATTTTTGGTGGGTTTTAGGTTGAAATCAAAAGGCTGATGGCTTATATAGGTTAGGAGGATGTGTTGGGACCTTTTGGGGGACATTTGGATGATTGAAAATGGAAATTTCAGCTAGGGTTTGTGGGAGCACAAAAATTGATATATTTGGGGATTAATTTGGTTGGAAAATTGGTTGAAGTTAGTTTGAGCTCAAAGGTTGAGTGTTGATTGAATGTTAGCATTGATTGGGATTAATGGTTGTGTTTTTGGTTGGCTAGAAGCAAGAGGAGACGTCGAAGGAGCATTGAGATTGAATCCGGGCTCGTAGGAGATTTGCTTTGGTTGCTAAGGAAGGGCGGTGAGTGGTTCTAAACGTGTTTTAAAGTTTGGTTCGAGTGTGTGTAGTGTGTGAGTGAAATGTGCTTGGTAGGCTATTTCTATATAATTCAAGTTGTTAATTTAGCTATTGATTTCTATTAAGTGCTATGTGTATTGCCTATCTATGCTCTTGTGCTATGTGGTTAATTTGTACATGTATACCAAAATATGTGTGTGATGAGCATGAGATGTGGTTGATGGATATGTGATGTGGTAAATGAAAATTGGCACTAATTAAATTATCGGGTGTAAATGATCGATCATTAGGATTAGTGTGCACACAAATTGAGTCAAAACGTACGTGGCCTTGATGGCGTTAAGTCATCAAGGAGGAGTACGGTGATGTAATATTCCACCGGAAGCTATTATATATTCTACGGGATGATGAGTGGAATCCCATCCGTAGGACATGTGGCGATGAGTGGAATCCCGCACATGCAAGGTCCGGTGATGAGTGGAATCCCACCGAGTTAAAGTGATTGTTAAGATTTAAATCCGCACATCCGGGTAACTAATAGTGGCCAATTAAACTTGTTCATATGACTGTGATTTATGATGTTAATATATGATGATGTTATTGATGTTCGAGCTTGATAAGGTATAAGATGCCATACATGACTCTTGAAAGACTAGCTAGGTCTACTTGTGACATTATCTATGCATGTTAGATATGAGATTTAGGGAATACATGCTTGGACCCTGCATTGTTAATGTTTTCGGTTTTAGAGCATCCTCACTAAGCTTATAGCTTACGCTCTCATTTTCAACAATGCAGATCATTAGCGTGGTGTTAGCTCGGAACAAGGCAAGAAGGGCTTTCCAAGTTTGTCGCTCAAGTACGGTTATTAATTATGTAGTAGTCTAGCAATGTGGCAAGCGTGTGTTGGAATGAGCTTTGTAAGACTCATATATGATTTTGATGTTTATGCTTGACTTGGGTTGTAAGCATGATATAACTTGCCAAATGCTCTTTGATGTATGCCTTTTGAATGTTAATATTGCTATATGGTATGTAAACCCTTATGGGATGAATGATGCTTTTACTTATCAATGTTTTCAAGCATGACTTGTATGAAAGGCTAATGTATATTTGTCATGTATGTATGATTGTTTAAATCCATGTTTTGTGGGTGTTTGAGTATGTTAAACCTAGGACGTATGCCTCTAGACTTTGTTTGATGGTGTTGTGTGCCTTTAGGGGTCCTAGGGACCTTTAGACTTGTCAAGACTCACCTAAATCTGAATTTCAAAGGTTGCAGACAGCCAGCGTTTCGAAACGGGAAGGGTCGTTTCGGAACGAGTAGGCTTCAGGGACCCCGTATCGGAACGTGTTTCGATACGGTATGGCCTTTGAAACCCCTGTTCCGAAACGCGTATCAGAACGTTTTGGCTACTGGAATTTTGAGAAATTCACGAGATGAAGGTGTTTCGAAACGGGCCTGAAGGTTTCGAAACGGTCAAAATCTCGTTGACCACGAGAAGTTGACCGTCGTGGGCGTTTCGGAACGGTTGACCACCGTTTCGATACGGCCTCTTGTATAGGCTCTGGGGCTGTTGACCTGGTCAAGGCGTTTCGATACGCCTCAAGGGTGTTTCGAAACGGCCTGTTAAAAAGATTAAAATTGGGCTGTTTGAATGCTGTTTTGGGCTCGAACGGCTGTCTCATGTATTTTTATTCCGCTGTTTGATCACATAGGACTTAAATGGACTTTTAGAAAGGATTAAGTTAAAGAAAAAAAAATGGGGTTGCTAACTAAGGGGGAACCTTAACGGGTTTCGCTTCGGTTTTCCCCGTGTGGCCCACTCGGACCGGTCATCCGGCCAGACCGGGACGAGGGGATTACATATACCAGGAAAAATTGAGGGGCTCGACTCAAACTTAAAAATCAATCCACTAGTTACTAAAAATTTCGAGTTTTTCAAGTTTTTCGAATTTTCATTTTACAACTCAAACTTTATTTGAAATTTTTCGAGTCGAGTTTTTTCGCCTCGAGTCGAGTCGAGTTTTGCTCACCCCTAGTTAGACTAGACTGAAATTTAAATTTATCCATATTTTACTCGAAAATTAAAATACTCCATTTAAATCATATTCGACTGACATCTAGAGATGTTCACCCGATTCGAATTTTGAGATAAAAACTCGTCCCAATTTTATCTAATATAAATAAAAAATATTTTTATTAGGTAAAATAGGAAGATAATTGAAAAAAAAATAGAGAATACCATTATAACAATTGTCCCTAATATATAGAGATAAATTTATACAATTATATCATGTTAGATTTTTTCATCATAAATCCTAATATATAGAATGTGCCAGGAGATGTCAACAATATCTAGAGTAAGTGGTTAGAAGCTCTCGGTTGACAGCTCCCCTCCTCTTAGGTTGTGGTAGAACTCATTAGGAGCAAATTTTCCTTCTTTTTTTTCCTAGATAGAAATTGTTAAAAAAAAGTGTGCCAACAACGTTTTAGAGTTAATTCACACAGATTAGGAGATCGTGTGAAGGACTATATGATCCAATAAAAGAAAATTAAATACTCCATTGTATATTGGGGCGGAACTAGAAATTTATAAAGAGGGGACCAAAATGAAATTAAAAAACAATAGAAATTTTTTAAGAGAGCCAAAATGAAATTAAAATTTTTGAGGGGGTCATACTAAAATTTTACAAACTTTGAAGGGGTTATAGAGGTAATTTTACCTTTTTCTAAAAAAAATTATACTATTTTTATTGGAAAAAAAATTTGGCAGGGACCAAACCCCCTAAGTTCCGCACTTGATTGTATGAACGGAGCCAGGATTTGAGGTTAGGAGGGGTAAACTATAAATGTTTGAAAGTGAGAGGCAAATTTATAAATAAATTAATTTTAAAAAAATTAAATAATAAGACAAAGGTGAAAAAAATATTTTTAGAGGGTGATTCTCCTCCCCCACCCTTTAGTAGCCCCGTCCATGCTCCATTGTTGATGGGTTTGAACTCATGTCCTAAACCATGTGAACTACTTTCAAATCGTTCTAAAATAAATAAAATACTATAAAGTTTCGAGACTAAAAACACACTTAGACATTTTAACAACACAATTTTAATCAACTCTTGGACGAAGGATATTTCACAAACTTCTTCCGATAATTTCACATCCCTTTAATTCCTAAAAACTCTCTTCTATCAACCTATCAACGACTCTCCGGTCCATCATTACGAGGTAAACCGCCACATCAACCAGTCTTGTATCACCAATTTTTTAATATATTTATGATATTGTATAGTATTTCGCTTTTAAATAATATATTAATAACACATTTTTCCATATATATTATCATAATTAATGCCTACTAAAGAAGGAAACCTCAGCTTTATCGGGGTATTAAGCTACAGTGTTAGGTAAAAGTGCAAAAGTTAAATGATCCTTAACTGTATTTCCCACAATTTAATGCTGTAGATGTCATGTTTTGGAAGTACAAAAATGTTGTTAAACCCTACTTTAACCTAATCATCGCCTCAGGATAATGTTTACAACATCAATTACTGATTTTTATATAAGAATTTTATAGAATATGTCCACTCAATTTATAGAAAATATAAAATAGAATTAAGTTTTGGAAGTACAAAAATGTTGTTAAACCCTACTTTAACCTAATCATCGCCTCAGGATAATGTTTACAACATCAATTACTGATTTTTATATAATAATTTTATAGAATATGTCCACTCATTTTATAGAAAATATAAAATAGAATTAAGTTTTATCTAACCTATGCATACAAGCATAGGTTAAGGCTCATTTAAGAGCTTAGATTAAATACAAGATTTTATTAGAAAAAAAACTGTCATTCAATGTATTACAAAATTCTTAAAAAATTTCATTGAAAAAAAAAACTCTCATTCAATGTATTATAAAGCCCTAAACCCCAAATTTTATATCCTAAACCACAAATCCTAAACCCTACACACTACACCAGAACCTTAAATTATAAACCACAAACCCTAAATCATACACCATAAATCATAAATTCTAAACTATGTTTTAGGGTTTTGTAATGCATTTAATGAGTTTCTTAATGAGATCATTTAGGGTTTTGTAATACATTGAATGTAAATTTTTTTCTCAATAAAATCTTGTATTTACTCCAAGCTCTTAAATGGCCATTAACCTATGCTTATATGCATAGGTTAGATAAAACCAAAAAATTATTTTAGTATATAATACTTTCTAAAACAGATACAATTTGATTCTTATAAATAGTATATTAACTATTTTAATGAGTATCTGCAGATATTTGTTAACAAAATTATAAACAGTACTAGAACTTTTAAAATGTAGGCGATAAAAGATTAATAAATATGAAAAATAAGCATCATCAACACGAATATAAAACGTATATAACAATAATAGTTATTGACAAATTAGTATTACCATAGTTCAATCGCGACATATCTTCTGTGATTGTGAACATCTATTAATATTCAATCTCTCGAATCTTAAATAAAGTCATCAAAATAACATAATGAACATCATCTAAAGAGGCGACGTAAACCTAACCTTAAAAATAAAAAATAAAAAAATGTTTCATACGAGCAAAAGAAAACAAGCCACGATAACTATTGAAACCTTGTTTCTAGGGTTTTCGGTATTTGCAGATTTGGGGAAAAAGACTTTTGGTTAATCGAAAGAAAGAAAAGAAAGAGAGAAGTTTTATTCAATATTCTTCACAGTATACAAAACGCACTGTTTTTCTTATATTGCCTAAAATACACTATTAGCTTGATTATATACTAATCAAGACACTAAACAAGAAAGTACAACTAAGCAAAGACTGACAGCTCAGCTAACAACTAGAAATTGGATATTCTGTTAGCCCCCCTCAAGTTGGAGCGTATATGTTATGTACGCTCAACTTGGAAATTAAAGCATGAAAGGAAGGACTGGGTAAAGCCTTTGTTAGACAATCTGCAAGTTGATGTCGAGTTGCTACTGGTAAGAGAGTGATCAATCCTTGTTGAATCTTTTCCCTTATTAAGTGACATTCAATCTCGATATGCTTTGTCCTTTCGTGATGAACAGGATTTTCAGCAATCTGGATGGCAGACAAATTATCACAGAATAAGTTTGCAGGCTTGAAAGGAATATGAAATTCATGAAGTAAATAAAATATCCATTGCAATTCACAAGTAGTAGAAGCTATAGCACGATACTCAGCTTCACTAGAAGAACGAGAAATGGTTTGTTGTTTTTTCGATTTCCAAGAAATAAGAGATAATCCCAAAAATATACAAAAATCAGTTACTGATTTTCTAGAATCTGGGCATGATGCCCAATCAGAATCAGAGAAGGCATGCAATTTTAGATCATTATCAGCAGAGAAAAAGAGACCTAGGCCAGGGGTACCCTTTAAATATCTTAATATTCTGTGTGCAGCAGCTAAGTGAGTTGTGGTTGGACAAAAAAGAAATTGTAAAAGTTGCTGAACAAAGAAGGCAATGTCAGGCCTAGTGTTGGTGAGATATAAAAGCTTACCAATTAATCTTTTATAAGACTTAACATCCTCTAAAGGAACACCACCATTTTTAGATAACCTTTTAATTCCTCTAGTAACCTCAATTGGGGTAGAAATGGGCTTAGATTCTAAGAAACCAGTTTCAGTGAGAAGCTCTAAGGTATATTTTCTTTGAGAAATATTTATTCTAGAGGATGTTCGAGCAACTTCAAGGCCCAAAAAATATTTTAAATCTCCTAAGTCCTTAATTCTAAAGGTGTTATGCAGAAAAGTCTTAATAGAATTTATCTGATCTAAATTTGGACTGGTTAAGACTATGTCATCAACATACACAGCTAAAGCAATAAAATCTGCATTAACACCTTTAGTAAATAAGCTGGAATCAGCTGCAGACTGTTTGAAACCTTGATCAAGCAAAGCTATTTTTAATTTTTTATTCCATTACCTACTAGCTTGCTTTAATCCATAGAGACTTTTATTCAATTTACAGACAAGACCAGATTCATTATGAAAACCAGGAGGCATATCCATGTAAACTTCTTCATGCAGAGAACCATGAAGAAAAGCATTGTTTATGTCTAATTGTTTTAAAAACCAATTCTTAAAGGCAGCAAGACTAACAAGAACCCTAATGGTAGTCATCTTGGCAACAGGACTAAAAGTATTTAAGAAATCAACCCCTGATTGTTGGGTGTATCCCTTAGCAACCAACCTAGCCTTATACCTATCTAAACTGCCATCAAACTTCAGCTTTGTTCTAAAAACTCATTTACAACCAATGGTTTTTTTATTAGGAGGTAGAGGAACTAAATTCCAAGTGTTATTGTTTTCTAATGCTAATATTTCTTCTTTCATAGCATTCTGCCAACATTCTTGTTTAACAGCTTGTTTATAAGTTTTAGGAGCAGTTAAAATATCAACACTGTTAATATAAGAAAGATGCTGAGCAAAGATATTAACATAAGATAAAACATTAGCAATAGAATGAGAAGAGGTTCTAGGTTTAGGTAAAGTTACCTGATAGTCTTGAAATTTTTGAGGAAGTTTAACGTGTCTGGTTGGTCTAACAGAAGCATTTTTTAAGAAAGAATTTGAATGAATAGCAGCAGGATCAGAAATGACATGATCAGACTGATTATTAGAAGAATGAATCTGATCATTACAAGAATGAGTTTGATCATTATAAGAATGAATCTGATTATCAGAATGAGTAGATGATGGAACTTGATCATTACAAGAATGAGTTTGATCAGAAAAATTATTATGTTCAACATTAGAAGTAGAATTAGGTTCATCATATTGAGGCAGAAAATCATGATTTGGTAAAGCAAAATCAGAACTTGTTTGAGAAAAAGGGTAAATGTTTTCATTGAAAGTTACATCCCTAGAAACAAAAACAGTTTTGTTTCTAAGTTATATAACTTGTAGCCTTCAGTGTTTCTAGAAAAACCAAGAAAGACTTTACCATATTGAAAACGAGAAGAGGCGGAAGCGGATTGCGAATCAGAAGAATCGATTTCAACTGATACCATATTGAAACCTTGTTTCTAGGGTTTTCGGTATTTGCAGATTTGAGGAAAAAGACTTTTGGTTAATCGAAAGAAAGAAAAGAAAGAGAGAAGTTTTATTCAATATTCTTCACAGTATACAAAACGCACTGTTTTTCTTATATTGCCTAAAATACACTATTAGCTTGATTATATACTAATCAAGACTCTAAACAAGAAAGTACAACTAAGCAAAGACTGACAGCTCAGCTAACAACTAAAAATTGGATATTCTGTTAATAACAGGCAAAATAAACATCAATCATTTCCATACAAAAAAAATAAACTAGCTAAACAAAATGAAGTGACATAACTCAAAATAAATAAATAAAACATAAAATACATTAAGAGAAGGCAAGAATGCGAAGAGAAAAAGAAAGAGAAAGAAAAATCAGCGGTCCACGATTAATCTAAAGTCAAATGTCATTCGTCCGTAATGAAAGAATATATGAAAACAAAAAGAAAAGAAGCGTAAGAAAGAATATTTTATGTTATTTTGACAAAGTTGTGTTTTAATTTTTTTATACTATATTTTAATTGTGTATCAATTTATTTTATATTCTATGTAATTTGTCCGTATTATTTAAGCGCAAGTGTAAGAGTTAAAAATTATTTATATAAAATATTTAAATAACAGTTAAAATAATTAAAATTAATTTAAGTAATCCAATGTATTTTAACTTTTAATAAAAATATAATATTTGTTTCATAATTATCATGAAATTTCGACATACATAATAAGTATAAGTGTAATGATTGCATTCCTACTAAAAGAAATTAAGTTCAAACTTAAAAAATAAAACTATCGGGAAAAACAATTATGAATTTAAACAAAAAAAATGTAAAACAAGAATCCAACTAGTAGTTTCAGTGAAAAAATATAATGTTTATCCTAAGAGATTCTAGTTTAATTTTTTATGTCTGTAAGACACATGTACATTGTCAAAAAATTAAAAATTTATATAAACAAATATTACCTTATAATCATCTTTAGATTATTAAAAAAAATAAAACGAATAAGTAAACTAAAAAGATTAAAATAAAAAAATTGAATAGGAATTAGTTGCATGATCTCCTTGCCTTCTTTTCTTTGCTAATTAATTGTAAAAAGTGTGACATTATTAGGTATATCCACACTTTTTGGCTACGAGTTTAGCTTCGTGACCTCCTACACTATACCTTATCAAGGAATAGAGAGAACCAGGCTCCCTACACCCTGACCACAGTTTGGTTGTAAATGCTTGTACATGAAAAATATGATCAAAATATCAGATATATTCGAAATTTTACATGCATAACAAATATTATTATTATATTCAGTACGATTCAAAGATTTGAGGGGTCTTATGACATTTATTAAAACGGGGAAGCAGGAGGGCTATATATAAGAAGGAGAGGAGTGAGTACTGTGTTGAAGGAATAGAGAGAGGAAATAAAAGGGTGTTAAATGGGGAGTATATGTGATTCGATTCTAAGGGTTTTGGCACTGCTGCTAACACTTGCGGCAGCCATACTTATCGGGGTCAATAGGCAGACCAAGTTCGTCTCTGTTCTGTTCCCTCCGGTCGACGTTGAGGCCAAAGCTAAGTGGTATTACTTGTCTGCTCTTGTGTAAGTCTCTTTCTTTCTTCTTCTTTTAAAGTTTTAAATTACGGTCGCATTTATATTTTCGGTCGCAGCGTACAAATATAATTGATGTTATTGTAGACTAGTGTTTTTCGACTTTTCGCAATAGCAATTTTGAACAGTACTACTACAGCTATTGCGATAACGAATTGCTATTTGAATCCATGGTCATCATCACTATTTTCCCAATGTTTTCTTATTTAAAAATCAGTTTGAAAATATTGAGATCTTAGAGGTGTCGTTTTATGATTGAAATTATGTGTGTTCAAAGAAGGAATCAAGATTAGATAATGGGAGGGACATGGTCATTTAATTTCGAAATTATCAGAGATTTAATAACTGTCTAAGATTTTAAGAAAAACAAAATTTAATTTTACAAATATTCAAATTAATAAAGACTAAAATTATTATTAGAAAAATTAAAAACATATAATGCGAAGGAGAGTAATCTAATGCCATCTAAATTCTGTTCACCATGCTTCAAAACTACTTGTAAGTTTCTAGTTCATCTATTATATATATATATATATATATATTTCATAGTGAATCCGAGCCGGTTCGGTCGGTTCTAACTAAAAACAGTATATGTCAAAGAAAAGTAAGTGTCGAATTACGACTCGGTTCAACTTTAGTTTATGGACAAGTCTAGTTGGATCAAACCTTAGAATTTTGGACTAGTTATAACACGATTGGTTCAGTTTGATTGGGTTATTAGCATTTTTGAACCGTCCATAATAATTTGGTTCGATTCATAGATTTTTTATATTAATTTTGGAAATTCGCTTTTTAGAGTTTATGGCAACAATATAGCTTTGTTTTATGATTTTTTTTGATATTGTTCAGTAAAACTTCAAAAAAATATAAACATTTCTAAAAATAATTTTGAATTCAGTTTAAGTAAATATAATTTTAAAACTTATAAATCATAAAATATTGAAACACCGTGATTTAATTCAATTCTCAATTTTATATTTTTTACTCAACCCTAAAAACAACCGATTTGATTCGGTCAACGAGTCGGGTCAATCAACGGTCAACGAGTTTGGTTGACGGGTATAAGGCTTGGATCTGGATCTGGTTTTGGGCCAGGGGTGTTTTGGTTTGGGTACTCGCTGGTTCACTCGGTTTGGTTTAGAATCTGGGTTAGAACCGTTTTGGGCTTATTGGGTCTCTGCTAGTTGGGCTTCTCTCACGACTCTTCTAGAACTATTACAATGCCCAACATAAACTCTAAACTCTAAATTTAAAAAAATATAAAAATACCAATGTAACCCTAGACCAACCCATTACTAAAAATTATTCATATGAAACTGTTTTTATAGGTATTTGTTGGTGGCAAACGTAGCAGCAAGTGCATATGCAGCAATTTCGACCCTCGTTGTGTTAGCAACCAGAACTGCAGACATAGGGTTTGCCCAGACCATCATCATCTTCGATGTCGTCATCGTCGGGTTGCTGTTCTCGGCCAACGGGGCTGCGTTAGCCGTCGGTATCATCGGCTACAAAGGGAACTCCCACCTTCAATGGAACAAAGTGTGCAATGTTGTGGACAATTTCTGCGACAGAATAGCCATCTCCATTGTTTTGTCTTTGGTTGCTTCTTTTGCCTTCATTGTTTTGCCTTCCTTGTCTGTTCTGTCTTTACAGAAGAAATTTGCACCTAGAAATTAAAAAAAAAATTAGAAGGAAAGATAATAACATTATTGTTTGATGTTTTATTATGTAAAGAAGATAGTATTGTGTGAGGACAAGAAAAAAATAATGAAAAGTTTGTGTGATTTGTTATTTAATTAGTTTTTACTACTTGGTATCTTAAACAAAATAGTTATTATCAATTTCGAAAATAGAAAATCAAGATAATTAGTTACGGTGTTAATGTTTTCTATTAATTAGTTACAATATTAATATTTTTTAAAAAATAAAATTTTCACTATTAGTCTATGAAATATTTTTTTATATTTAAATATTAATATATTTAGATTTCATAATTTATACAGGATTAATATCCTATACACGTCTTAGTTTCAGTTTCCACCGCTTGTGTATAGAATATTTATCATTTTATAAACTGATAATTTATGTTGATTTTTTATAATAAAAATTGAATTGGTATGATATGTAAATATTACCATGTCAATTAAAATTATGTAAAATTGACTAACAACATCAAGACCTCGATTGATTGTTCTTAGCTATTCACTTTAAAATTAATATGCATTAAATTATTTCTTAAAGAATAAATTTACACAATTTTTTTTTTAGAATTGTAAAGATAAAGAGAACTAAGATTATTACATCAGGCCATGCCTGTCAAACTCTAAGTGTTGCAGTAGAAGATTGGGCGGGTCATGAAAAATAATCGTTGTCTGCTGAAGCGGACTACCAAGTTTTGCAATAGCATCAGCGGTTGTATTTGCTTCCCGGGGTATCCACTGAAACTCAGTTACCCAACCTGCATCTCGCAGACCAGCAGTAGCACGAATAAGAGCGTTAGGATCAGTTCTCGCCGACGGTGAATTTAAGCGTTTGATTGCTTCCGAGCTATCAGATTGGACCAGAAGACGTTCAAACCCATTATCCCATGCGACCTTCAGACCTTCATAGAGCGCCCATAGCTCAGCTTGCAGAGGTTGTGTAATTCCAATTTTCTTACTGAAACCAAGAATCCAATTTCCATCGTCTGTGCGAAAGACCCCGCCAACGGATCCAAACCCCGTCGATGTAGATACTGCACCATCCGTATTGAGACAGACCCAACCAGGATTCGGACACTTCCAACGAGTTGGTGATGTCGAGCGTGTGTGTGTCGGAGCTGCAAAGAGTCGAGATTCAACATAATATTTTGCCCACGTTAGACTACGATGGAAAATAGAATTTGTGGAAGCAATACATCCATTGAATACTAGATCATTGCGATTTTTCCAGATATGCCAGATCACAGAAGCAAACAACGATGACCACGGCAAGGCCGAAGAAGAATGTGTGTAAGTAGTTTGCAAGTTCGATAGCAACCAATCATGGAGATTGAACTGAAAAAAATCTGCAGCAATATGGGGTGGTAGCAGTTTCATCCAAACCTCTCTAGCCGCTGGACAATCGCGGAGCACATGGACAACAGTTTCCTCAGTTGTAGGACAGCAAGGACAGAACGGATGTTGGCCGATGGAACGACGACAACGTTCAACATTGGTCATCAACCTTTCCTTAAATAAGAGCCACAAAAAATATCGCATGCGTTGTGGTACTGGTAACTCCCAAAACACTTTCCAGCATGGTGATTTGGTTTCCCAAGTGGAATGCACCAATAAATCATAAGCTGATTTAATGTCAAACAATTGGTTTTGAGTGAACGGCCAGATGGGCACATCAACAATATCCGAATGAGTAGGGCATTTAATAGACAAAATATGATGATAAATAGGAGCAGTAAACACTGAGGAGAGTGCAGCAATATTCCAGTTTCCACTATCGTCAATAAAATCTTAGAAAGAAAGCTCCGATGAGGCAGTGAAATCCTCATGAAGATGTGGGCGTAAAGGACCTAAAGTCGGAATCCAAATGTCATCAAGAAAACTTACAGTCAAGCCATTGCCAATAGACCAAGCTATGTTGGATCGGAAATCGCTCCAAGTTTTCGATATTGCCCTCCACAAAGGCGTGCAAATAGGACGATGCACCGTAGCAGGACAAGTCTCCACCATCCTATACTTTTGGCGAAGCAAGTTAATCCATAGGGCGTCGGTCTTGGATACTAGAGCAAAACAGATCTTAAGGACAAAAGCTACGTTGAAATCATATATCCGCTTGAAACCAAGCCCTCCACGGTCCATTGGTTGACATAGAGATTCCCAATTTACAAGGGATAGCTTGGAGGCAGTAGTCGAAGAACCCCAAATGAACTTTCTTATAATTGCCTCAATAGCGTTGCAAACCCTCTTAGGAATGATGGAAGTTTGCATGAAGTACACTGGAATGGACGATAAAACGGATTTGGCTAAAGTCACACGTCCCGCCAAAGAGAGTGTGCGACCAGCCCACCCATTCAGGCGTTCACGAATTTTGTCCAAAAGGAAATCATAATCTGAACATTTCACGCGTTCATGCAAGACAGGGACACCCAAATATTTTCCTAAAGAATCCACATGTTGATAGCCAAAGAATGAGGATATCAATTCCTGAACAGTAGGAGAAGTGTTCGGCGAGAAATAAACATGCGTCTTCCGCTGGTTAACACGATGTCCCGAGAAATTACCGAAAGTTGTAAGAATATTCTGAATAACCGCAGCTTGGTTCAAGTCAGCTTTAGCATATAGGATGAGATCATCCGCAAAGAATAAATGTGAAAGCGGAGTGCCATCCTTTATGAAACAAAAAGGATGCCAAGTTCCAATTGACACGGCATGTTTGATCAGATGTCCCAAGCGTTCCATGACGAGGACAAAAAGGTAGGGTGATAGTGGGTCCCCTTGCCTAATGCCCCGTGACGGAAAGAACGGTTGCGAAAGTCCCCCATTCCATTGTATTTGAAAACTGGATGAGGTGACAGAATGCATGATGATACGACGGATCATTGGAGGGAAACCCGCTTCAGCCAGAGAATCTGAAATAAAGTCCCAACGCACACGGTCAAAGGCCTTCTCAAGGTCTACCTTTATTGCCATCCATCCATCCTTGCGTTTCGATTGTTTCATTGAATGCACCGCTTCCTGATTAATAATAATATTTTCCGTGATGTTCCTTCCAGAGATGAAGCTTGTTTGATTTTGATCAATAAGTTGGGGGAAAAAAGGTTTTAAGCGCCTTACCACCAACTTGGACAAGAGTTTATATAAGATCGTACATAAGCTGATAGGCCTGAAGTCAGCAAATGTAGTCGGACTATCATTTTTCGGAAGAAGCACGAGAATAGTCTTGTTGAGGTCATGTTCAATCTGATCTCCGCGGAAAATACCTTGAATCATATTTATTATCGAGTTCCCTACTGTTGCCCATTGTTTCTGAAAAAACTCGGCATGCAACCCGTCCCATCCAGGTGATTTTAGAGGCTGCATTTCCATTAAGGCGGCATGGATTTCTTCGCCGTTAGGGGGCGAGTCGAGAGAGCTAAGATCATCACTAGATAAAATGGGGAAGACGCCAGTTAACGGAAATTTCCCTGTTGAAGGCCTATCGTCCGTGAAGAGATTTTGGAAAAAAAGTGCAGCTTCCTCTTTTAGAACAGCTTCATCTTGACACCATGATCCGTCCGACAACATGAGTGAATTGATCTTGCCCCTTTGCCTACGGCATATTGCACGCCGATGGAAATACCGTGTATTACGGTCACCTAGTGAAATCCAATCGGAGCGAGATTTTTGTTTCCAGAGAAGCTCTTCTTGGTCCAAAAGGAGTTCAAGTTCAATCAGAAGTTCAGATTCTAAATTACTCAAGAAACGTGAAGGGTGGTGACAAAGAGATTTTTGTATGCCTCGTAATCTAGCCATCAACATCCTCTTCTTAGTGCCCACATAGCCAAAAATAGTCTTATTCCAATTGTCCGCAGCCCTTATGAAACGTCTTAGAGTTACAGACATAGAATCTTCCACAATCCAATTATCATCAACCATGCGAGAAAAATCAACATGTGCTTGCCAACCTGAGAAGTACTTGAATTGCGTCGGACGTGTGTTTCGAATAGAACTTCCAATGCTTAGGAGAATAGGTCTATGATCCGAGCGCATTCGAAGTAGATGCTGGACTGCAGACTCCGGATAGGCTTCGTCATAGTAGCTATTACATATGAATCTGTCCAACCTAACAGATGCGTTACCCCTAGTCCATGTATAAGCAGGTCCTTGATAACCCATGTCACGCAAGCCATAATCAATGAGGAGATTTTGGAAAGCAGCACTCGGCTTGGAAGATTGCGCACAACCCAGTCTGTCCATAGTTGTTAGAGTCGCGTTGAAGTCCCCAAACAAAATCCATGGGGATCTGATGGACGATGCAATACGGCGCAAATGTGGCCATAATAATTTCCTACCGGAAGCCGAGGGACTGGCATAAATAGCCGTAGCAAGCATAGAAGATCCAATTCTCTTATTCGTGACACGCATGTGTAGAAACTGAAAGTGAGTAATGATAATATCCACAGTTACCGTGTCATACCAAGCGACCCATATTCCACTAGAAAAACCAATTGCCTCAATTCGATAAGAATGCGGAAAACGTAAAGCAGAAATTACTGAATCCGCCCGACGACCACTAATTCTCGGCTCAACGAACACAACCAGGTCAGGTTTATAATCACGCAAGAATTGTTTAGCTGCAGGTAAGAAACGTAAATCCCCACAGCCTTGTACATTCCAACAAAATACTTTTAAATCCATAAAATAATAAGGCGAAGAAGAGATACCCTTATTACTCCATCATAACCACTGTCTGATCTCCACCAGAGACGCGACTGTTATCATCCACAATTGGTTCAATTGGTTTGGGACAGACTTGAGCTGCTGCCTGTTTACTATCCGCATTATTATGCCTTTGTTGAGTTGTATCAGGAGGATCACCCATGGGATGCATTGGGGACGGTACGACATTAGTAACATCAGGTGCTTGTGAATGCATCACAAAATTTGGATCAGCATTCTCCTTCATTACCGTTGCCGAGTGTTTGGCCTTATCAAGTTGAACATTGCGATGGTCTATTGGGGTTGATCGTGATGTGGATGCCTTTTGAGACTGCCGGGATAGAACTGGGAAATCAGCGAAGTTGACAGTTAAAGGTTTTCGGACGGATGTAGCTTTTAGATTTTTGCCTGAAACTGCCATCTTTTTCTTTGAAACTGACTTTGCTGCCAATGGATTTGTAGGCATGCGGGGCTGTGGATTTGCGGATGTGGGATTCGTGGCCTGAGGTTGGTGGACAGTAGTATCATCAGAGGTATGCCCAAAAATAGGGTTGAATCGAGAGGCCTGGCCAAAGCTGGTTGATAGAGAAGGCTTTGGGATATTCTGGTTTCTTGAGGGTTTACGTGTGCGTCGCTCGGCAACCATCTATGGACCAAAAGAGGATGTGTCAACTGTATCAACGACGATTTCGCTTGGCACGGGATCAACAATGTCAGTGTCTGCGGTCGTGTCAACGGGATCAACGGCGATTTCTCCTGGCACGGGCGTAGCTCTCAGATCAGGACAATTATCTTGTGCGTGACCATATTTCCCACAGTTAAAACAAATCACTGGCAACGATTCATACACAATCAATTGGATATTGCCATTAACCATTAATTTTGAAATAAGAGGCTTCGACATGTCGACTGAGATTGCCATTCTCGCGAAGCGACCCCTCCGTCCCGATTCCGTCTGATAATCCAATTTAACGACAGGACCAATGGATGCACCAATCTCTTCGATGATGCTTCTCTTGTACATTGTAACAGGTAATCCTGGAAGTCTGATCCATACTGTGACATTGGACGGATGCGGGGTGCTTGTGGTAAAATCTGGAGTCCATTGTTGAACCGTGAGATAGTGGCCAAAGATGGTCCAGGGGCCTCCGGCTAGGGCGTCGAGATAATCTGATCTGGCTTGGAAAGACACAAGAAAGTAATCATTCTCTATGTCCATTAGCCGAATTGCTTGCTTAGGCTTCCAAAGCTCATGAAGCTTTGAGTTTAGGGTTCCATACCCAATTCGGCGGCCGAGCAGTTTGAGAACAAGAGTTTGATCGAGGCTTTTCTCAGCAATAGATTGAACTCGATCTGAGAAGTCAATTGCGATTAACCCATCCACAAGGGAACAAGTGACATCCCCTTCCTGTAATTCAATATCATCGTCGTCAAAAAAATCCATTGCCTCATGATCACCATTGGGGTTATCTTTCATTAAAGAATCTTTATAGGAAGGAACAGACTTGGCCGCTGACGCAGAAGGATCAGGGCTGGGAATGCAATTGGCACCACCACCATCGGGGGGATCATCATCCAAACGTCGATGTTTTCTAGGGTTGGGGGGAGAATCCACTTCGGGGGCGAGAGAATCCATCAAGGTAATCTTACTTATAAAAATCTGATAAAAATTTACACAATTTCAATAACTGAAAGCGACATAAATTAACTTTTTATTATTTCTTAAGACTTAAATAAAAAATCAACCCCTAAACTATATTATTATTATATTTTTGCTTTTCATCCTTAAATAAGATACCAACACCTCGTAAAGGTTTTTCTTTACTAAAACATAGTTTAAGGACTAAAAGCAAAAAAAATTGATATAATTTAAAATTTTATTTTGATTAAAATATAATTTTGAGACTAAAAACAAAATATAACATAATTTAAGGACTGATTTCTCAGCCTATTTTTTATCATCAAATTCTTCTATATTTGTTATTATTATTATTAGGATATACCCTCACTGTACTCCAGAAAAAAACTATAATAAAATTTTAAATATTATAATTATTTAATTTAGGATGTATACAATGATCCAATTTTAAATAAATTAATTTAGAGTTAAATTAAATAACTGATAAATTATACGAAACGAATATGAATTTATATTAAACTAAATTATAAACGTAACAAAATTTAAATAAATGGTACAAATATAACATTTCAAATGGGTATAATATAAGAACAGATTGGTGTTTCGGTTTAACTCTAAAATGGAGAACCAATAACCTGAGAAATGTATGTGACAAGAGACATAAAAATGGCACAGCCATTTCAATCATAATACACTGAACCATAATCAATCCAATGACAATGATAGATTGAGATGATCGAAACACGATATGCAACATCGAAGAATTCGTCTTCTGTTTTAATGGTTAACAATGGTCTCCTCACTGAGGGAGTTCCGGCGGAGCGATCGTTCGGGTGTTGTACGATTTACAGTGACTGCATTTCTGTCCGATTATGTGGAAGTAAACTTCAGTGGTGTCGTTGCAGTCATTGCATAGGATCCAAACCTGCATTTCAACGGCCAAATGTACTTGGTATACGAGACTCGAACATAAAACAATAGGTTGTTTAGACATGGAAAAGAATTGAAACTACGGACCTTCTTATATCGGTAATCCTCGGGCATTGGGGTCGCTTCGATCTGTCGAAAGGCAAGATTATTCGATCACGAGTCAGCTTTAACACAAATATGTTTATAGTTCGATGACATTGAACTCAGAAGAAATCTTACCTCTTCATCTATCCTCTTCCAGGCTCGGGACATATCGATCACCGACTTGGAGCATATGGGACAACAATATCTGAGAAGGAAACGATGAATTTAAATTAGGAATGAAACTCAGATTTTTCACTAGTGAATAACTAAAACTGAATCGAGCTTTAGACGGAACAACACGCAGTCCCTCACTTGTCACGCTTTATCATCTCATCGTAACATTCGCAGTGCATTGTGTGACCGCATTTCATCACGGTTGTATCCTTCAACGAATCAAATAGGTACTAGAGAAACAAAATAATGAGTCGTTAGAAAAACGAGAATAGTTCACGATACAAACAGAGAAGAGTCGAAAGACATACCTCGTAACATATGGGGCAGTGATGCTGCATTGAGTTCTCCACACAAGTATGATTATCTCGCAAGGCAACGGAGTAGCAAGACCCTACGCAATCACAGATTATTGCACAAACAGAAACAACATAGAATCGAAACCATGCCGAACACCGACATTCGGCAACTATGTTACTTGGACTCGTAAAAATAGGGTGTTTAAGTACATACCACACTTCTTGCAATGAAAAAAATTCTCTCGGCCACCAACCCTATTTCCGAAACCATTGCATTAGGTTCCATCAGTTGCATTTGAGAAATCGAAAACAAAATAACATTTCATATGCATAAACTTGGAAGCTAACCTGCAGATCCCACAATCATGACAATGAAACTGCCCTTTCTCAGTCTGCATCACATATAATCAAAATGTAAACATCGAGGAAAAGCAAGGATCTCTTAGACTCAATTGCGAGTTTCCGACACGGATATATTCATGTCTAGATATGTGTCGGACACTTATACTTCATCATCATCATCAATGAACTAAACATTGTCAACTACATAATTTCTTCTATATATATGCGTACTTACATCATCATCAAAGAAGTTGCAGATTTTACAGAAGTATTCTCCCATATTGACGCCGCAATTCGAACAAACTTGAGCAACCTAGAACAACATAATCCAACATCAAAGTTGAGAACTTCAAAGAAAGAACAAAAATGGGTATGTTTTGTATCTACAAAGTCATGAATCTGAAACATACATACCGGCTGTTCCGTGTCACAAACCGAGCAAATAACCTTAAAAGAAACAACTTAACATAATTAACACATAAAGGAGAGAAAACAATAAGTTGAAAAAGCTTGGATTTTTAATGTCGTACTTGCTTAACATCTTGTCGAACAAGCTCGTGCCTATCAAAAGGGTTACTCAACAGGTTCTGAAGAACAAATAAGTAAACCGGAAATCAACTTAAAGCAGAGGATAAAAGAAATCTTATATCACAAATAAGTATATACCAACTTTTTTATTTAAGTACCTAAAGTATTTTCTTTTGTTAAAATAAGTATCTAAAATATATTTTTTAGTCAAAATAAGTATCTAAAGTATATTTTTGTAATCAAATTAAGTACCTAAAGTAAATATTTTGTCAAAATAAGTACCTAAAATAAATTTTTAAATCAATGTCACATGTCAAGTTTTGAAAAGTTATATGAAAAATATATATACTTTGGTACCTATTTTGACAAAAAAATAAACTTTTACAGGTACTGGATGAAAGGGTTGGCTAAAAGACAGGGGAATCCAAAAGGGGAAAAAACATACCACAGCTTCGTTATGGCAATGGCGACAGGGGAAAACCTCGTTGCAACAAGGAGCTCGAATCCTACATCTTCTCCTGTAATGTTGGCATCTAAGAAAACAAAGAGAAACCCAGAAATCATAGGTGGGAATGAATCCAGAAAAGAAAGGAAAAAGCAGAGGTTGAAGATGAAAGAAGAGATACCCAAATCCCATCTTCCCAAAACGAAGGCGTTGATTGGGTGAAGAGGGTTCCATCTTCCCAGAAAGAGAGAAGGGAGATTCCTGAAATGGGAAGATGGGGTTAGTTTTGGTGGTTTGTCGTAATCCTCAAAAGAGGAAGAACCGAGACGCAGAGAAATGAAGGCCTGGTCCCTCCACCTTCTTGAAAAGACCTCTCATTTATATATCCATTGCCAATATTAAAGTTATTGGGGGGAGGAGATAGGATAAGGGGATGGTGGGATAGATTTTATAAATTTATTATATGGATTTATTTTTAATATGCGGATAGTGTAAACTAAAAATTTTTACAATTGAGTTTATTTAGGGACAAAGAGTTTTAATTTAGAGTTTAGAGGTTGAGACTTTAAGTTATGGTTTATAATTTAGGGTTTAGAGTTTAGGTGTTGGGTTAGAGGTGTAGTGCTAGAAATTTAGATTTTAGATTTTAGTTTGATAATAGGCATTGCTTGTGTAATTTTTTTACACCGTCAATGTATCAAATATTCATCTATTTATTATAGGAAAAATACTTCATGCACGGGTATTGGGAACAAAAAGTTACTGCAAATGTCTTTGTTTTAGGGTTTATGAATTTTGTTTAGGGTTTAGACTTTATTAGTTTATGTTTAAAGGTTTAAAATTTAAGAGTTGTGCTTGTAATTTAGAGTTTAAATTTTCAGGTAATATATTAGAGATTTAGGTGTTAACCTATAAATACTAAAATCTAACCAAACCCTTAAAATTTGAGCACTTATACATAACCCTAATCTAAATCCATAATCTCTAAAATTAGGATGCTTGTGAAAACTTTTTATTCCAACTGTCAGTGCATAGTATAATTACCCTTTAGTATATAATACAATCATAAAACATGCTTTTCGAGATATCCATTGAAACAAGACCAATAATCAATCTTTTGTATTTTGTTGGTTCATATAAAATATAAACGTTGATCACAAGTTTTAAAGTTGTTTTATGCACAAGACAGATAATTTTACCAATCTTATCTAAGTTTTTTTAGTTAATTTCAAAATCTTTTGATTAAGTACTCAAACTATCATTAATTTATCAGTTTAGTCTAGTTGTTGGTTTTCAGTGTTGAATGTCAATTTAGATGAGGTTTTTTTCTAAAACATGTGATCAAATTTTAAACATGTTTACATATATTTCAAAGATACTCTAGATTTGGCGTGTTAAAGAAAACATGGGCATTATCCGTTTTATATTAAGCTGAATTCAAATTATTTATGTAATAATAAGTATATATGTATCTAAATTTTGATTGGTGCATTTTAAATATATTTTATGTTAGGAAATGATTGAAGGACTTAATCGATACGATGGTAGTGCTTTGAATATTAAACTAGAATACTTTGCAATTCAGGGACCATTTTGAAAAGTATAACATGATTTGGGAAGGTATGATAATTTTCTAACTATTAATTAATATTTTATTGTTGTGATAAAAGATTTGATGACTTTGAGGGAAAAAAAACTGAATCAGGCGCCGCAATGTCAGCGAATCATGTTTCAGACTGTGAATTTTACTTTTGTAGACATTTTAACAAACATGTGATAGACATCATGATTCCCATTACTGTCCCCAAACTTCAACTTGAAGCTTGAATATGTTGTAGTGGTAAAACCTTGTCCTAAAAGTGTTCTTTTTGTAAATTCACTTAATATTAGGGTTGAAGTTATGACAAATTTGAGATTAGAACAAATCATAATTAGAACACATAACTTAAAAAAAACACGAAGGATCAAAGATGAACAGATAATCGACCAAATATTTTAGTCTGGTTTTATATTTGAATACGTGGGAACAAAGATTTCAGATTTGTATAGTATATAACCAAGATTGTCTGAGTTTTTTTTAATATTTAAGGTAATATTTTAATCTGAATTTATATTTAAATAAACTCATATACACAAACTATGTTGCTTGAACCTGGATCACTTAGGAGAACAGTCCACCCTTTAATACTATTAGAACCATTCAGTGGGTTCCAACTAAAATATTACCTTATAATTGATATAGAATTCTAAAAAAACAGATATTTTGCAAATAAACTATTAAAATAAAAATTTATCACAAGTATAAATAAAAAATATTAAATCTTATTAATATGATATCCATTATCATATTTTAATCAGTTTTGAAAGTGTCCTTATGAAGAGTTCCTTTCTTGTACACAATTCCAAAGAAGAGGCAAAAGGCTAAGTTATAGAATTGTGTGCATAGTTTTGCAGTGCCAGGTGAATTGGATCTTTGAGAAATTCAGACGCATACAAAAACTTAACTTTCACTTCTCTTAATATTCTTTTCTTTTTTGTTTTCTTCACCAGATCTGCTTAGCTCAGGGGTTTTGCAAGACTCAGACACTTTAATTTTTCATGATTTTTTTAATCATCCGTATCCATTGGACGGTTCGTGGTCACCCCTCACAATAATATCATATTCAAGTTCAAATTCGAAACTTACATTTGAAGTTCGTAACTATTCCTCCGAACAATGTCATCTCTAAAGTTCAAAGTTCGGACCGAACTCAAAGCTTAACTAGGTTACTTTATTGCAGGGAACAATGTCAAGAAATATACATTTTTTGGAAGATATTTACATAGACTCATTCCTAAATCAAAACCTAAATTGTGTTCATTTTCAATGGCTATTTACATTGCTTGAATGGAAGAATGATAACGTCGCTACCTGAATTGGATATTGATGAACCGTGGTACCGGGACAGTCATTGTCCAGGAGAAACTATAAACTAGATAAATTTTGCACTAGCTTTAACTCCCCCCTCCTTTGACCGAGTGTTTGTTTTCAGAACACCCGTGGTTGGAGCTCTGGACAATATGAAATTTCCTTTGAGATCAGTTTTTCCATACTCTGCAACCCGAGGATCCATCACGATTCTGCAAGATCTCCAATCTCGACACATTAAATCGACACCATAATAACTCAAATGGTCAATGATGCTGTTACCTGTCACCGACCTGCAATAATAACGCTAATTAGTCAGTGCCATGTTCTCGGTTGGCAAACGAGTAATCTATCCATGCTATTATTTTCCTTATTGCACCGAAAAGATGGGAGGAAAAAACACATGGCTAAGAGACGCCTTCATCTTACATTTTCATAAACCGCCAAATCAAGAAATTGATGGAAGGCAAAATTGCTTAAGCCTATGTTACTTGAACTTGGGTGTGATTTTCAGATATGAGTATGTGTCCAACGCGGATATGTTCGATACAATTTTTAAAGTTCTTAATGTATTTCGAGGGCCACATCAAAATACACACATGTTCAAAATGTGCTGGGTATGGATATTTCTAGAAAAATAAAGATCCGGAGCAGCATACGCTTAAGTACTAAATGAAGTTCATTGTACTAATAAATTTCCATCACAATCAAAATCAACATACTGAAATAGGCTTACCTACTACAGGTTGGATCTTCACCGGAACCGTCACAGAGCTTCTCAACTCTATAAACCAGACTTCCCAATCCAAGGTTATACAACCACACCTACAAACAAGGATATAAATTAATGAACTAATCCATGATGTTCATTTTTAATCAGGCTGCAGTCTTACATGCATCGGATATGACTCCTCTACCTAGCAAACCTCTGATATAGTAACATTAGTCATTTTTTAAGTGTCAAACAACAGAGCACAATTGCACCCTCCTATTTACGGATGTTAAATTGTGTACACACAAAAAGAGAAGACCTTGTTTATATTTACATTCAATGTAATGCTGCAACTAATGAGGAGTCTCTTTCCAGAACCATTAGGAAAGTGCTACATTTTGTGATACTGACATTCACTGTTATTGTTACTTGAGAATCGAAACAACAGATGGATATGGGCAATAATCGGGCTTCCTTGATGGTAGAAAAAGTTTTTACACTGAAAGTTACATAACATTCAATTTCTCTATAATTAAGTACTAATAATTGATAATAATCCAATTATTAAACTGTTAGACTTAAGTTTACATTTAGATTGCCACGTAATACCAGAAATCATAGAGAATCATATTTCAACAATCACAGATACTTACCTCTCTAGGGAAGTGATGGTAAGTCTTTTGAGGGAAATAAGTATAGTATGGTGGCAGATGAGGCACAATATCATGGTCATTTGTCACTCTAATAGTATTCGGCACAAGTTCGGCATAATAAGAAGCAAAGGCAGCATTCCCTATACGAGGTTGTCCAAATGTCATAACTTGAACATTCTTGGCTTCATGATTAACCTGGGGATAAAGATTTGTTTTCTCATATTACAACCCCGACAAAGCAACCAGCAAAGCTTCCAGAACTTAATGCAGGAAAATTAACTCAAAAAAGATTTGGTAACGCCATGGTAAATGATTGAAACCAATGTTGCAGTATAGAAGGTTTCACCTTTAGAGCACAATGAATAATGAATAATAATATATTTCCAGCTGTAGCAAGAAAGGATCAAGATTACCGTTAGATCAAGTGCACAAAAGGAAGCCATAGCCCCTCCCATTGAATGACCGGTCACCATGATGTCAAGGTCCCCATAAAACTCTCTTGCTTCTTTAACAGCATGCAGAATTCCATGGCGTATGGTTGTGTTATGGTAAGCCGTATAAAATCCATGGTGCACCTCAAATAGCCAAAAAAGACTGCTATTAATTACTATCATTCCAGCGAAAATTCAAAAAAGGGAGGAATTTGTTATGCATACCATAGCATCAGGCATGCCAGGGTAATTCAAATCAAGCTGTTTCCAGAACAAGTCTTCAATCCAATTCTGTATGCTGCAAACAGACAGATAATCAATAGAAGAGAAAACAGTAAAACATATTCAAAAAGAAAGATAATCAGTTTCTGCATGATTCAAAATTTATTTATCATTTATGTTCTGATGCCATGAATGCCTATTCTTTTGAAAATATTGGTTGAACAGAAAGTACAAAGGCAAATAATGTTAGTACCTATGTTCCTGCGTTCCTCTAAAGGCAATAACAATGGCATTAAGATCCTTCGCCACTCCGACAAATGCCTATCAATGGATAGTCAATTTAATTTCAACTACAAGCAAAAGTATTCTTAAGTTCAACACCTACAATGGGACATAATTTCAGTAAATACCAAAGCACACAAAGAGACGCACCTGTAAACAGCTCTCAATATCCACAACTAGCTCAATAATTTCAAATCCCTGTTTCCATATCAAGGCATTAGAGCAACACATTCGACTGGAAACCTACTTAAACATTGATGATTAAAGAAAAACCAATAGAAAATCAAGCACCTTGGTCAAACCATTACATCGTTCACACGTCCATGTAAAAAGTTCAGTCAAATCCGAGACGTACACCTACAGGAACCACATTTGTCTGAGTTATGGTACCAACAATAAGGGATATAAAGTAATATAATGAAGCAAACAGAAACTCTAACAAAAACGTCTTAGGCAACAAAACTGAACTCAATGACCTATCTACTCTAAGAACAAATGACACGAGATCATTTACACCAATCCCGAACTTCATCCTCATTTCATTTGCTTCATGTTTCATTCATCATGGCATATGGTTACACATACAACGAATTCATTAGCTCATTATTTAACCAACTGCGGCGCAAAACTACAATTTCCTATTTAAACCTTTAAGCTCAAATGCATAATGACAACTTTACCGCGGAAGCATATTCTACTAAAATGGTCGCAAGCGTATGATTGTAGACGGCGAGTTTATGGTTGTGTTTGACCTGCAATTCTGCAGTAAACGGAAGCAAATTCCTTAATAAACTAAAGTTTTAACATCACAAAAGCTACAAAAATCAATTAAAAAGAAGAAGTTCCTGAGCTGATTCCAACAGTTGTTTGCATAAATCAGGACTAATTCACTAAAATTATAACAAGAAGACCTAATTTAAAAAAAAAAAAAAACGAACTGAACTTAATAAGTACCTCTTCCCCAAGAAGATGCAATTAAACACGTAAAAACCACCAAAATTAGCCACGTTTTTCGCTCCATTATCTGAAAATCAAACAAAAAACATATTACGAATGTAATGAACACCGAAAAAGGAAAAAGAGAACCAAAGCAATGACAAGCCAAACAAAGCGATGTTATCGGAAACGTACCTTGTGAACAGTTGATTTCGGAGCTCCGATTAAGACAGTAACGTATCTAATTCACGGCGACCGTACTGCTCCGATTGGGCTTCAGGGACGTCGTTTTAGAGGGAGTCGATGTCCCTCAAATGATTGAGAAGAGAGAAGACACTGGAAGAAAAAGGAAAGGCTTAACTATTTTGCTCAAACTATACATATATATATTTAACTATTTCAGAAAAAAAATTAAACACTTAATTCAGTCAAAAATAAAATTTTAAATATTTATTTTAATAAAAAAATATTTAAATAGTTATTAAAAATATAATTTAAACACTCATTTTATAATTAAGAAAAAAAAACCAAAATGCATAGTCTTTTCAGTTGTTTTATTTAATTGTCAATTACCTTAATTACTCTTGATGGACTTTTGTTATTGGTAGCCTGGTTTGAAACATTGGGGTAGTATGGTAAAACAGTAACGACTGTAACGTGTTACCGCCACCGTTAGGAAAAAGAACTTCTAATGTTTGGAAATTTGATTTGGTGCGTTTGACTCCACCGTGTTCTCTTTCTGATCTTCTTATCAGCCGGCTGGATTTGATTTGATCAGGATGCTTTGATCTCTCAAGAATTTCTTTTAGTTTTTTCCCTTCTAATTTTGGGTTAAATACGGTATCTGATTCGTTGAACGACTAATGTAAATCGGGTTCTATAGATTTATAATATGAATGCGACCTTTTCAATCTAATTTTTCATTTATAATGTCAAAATTTAAATTATTGGCCTTGTTTAAGGGATTTAGCATCTCATCTCACTGGACCAGTAGATTGTTGATAATTTATGTCTTATTCCCATTTTTTATGATTATAAGATAAATATTTGTTCATGCACTTTACAAATAAAATTATTCAAATTCGAATCTTTTACGATAAACATTATCTTATTTTCTTTTGAAATCACTTTTTAAGTTTATCATCATCTCCTATTTTATATTAAAATATTTAATAAATTTTTTAAAATTTTAAAATTCAGTAATTTTGTCCGGACATAAATCTAAGACTATTCAACCATTCACCGGAGGATTACTCACTCATCTTTGTTTTTATTCCTCAATGGCAGGAATTATTATAATTTACACCATGCATGGTGAGCCTGTTACAGTCGGAGTTGTTGTTGCAATCTATGAATAAAGCTCTCTCTATGCTGGGTTGTGGTTTTGTTATCATTGTTTGTAATGTTGTTATTGTCTAACTGGGTACTTGTTTGTTGCATCAATTGTTTGTAATGTTTTTATCGTCTAACTTAATTTTATGTACATATTTTACCATTTTCTTAATTTGACTCCTGTAATGTCAGCCCTCGTGGCTCACCCTTACGTTCTAATCCTTTTTAATTTGGACCATGTAGAATTTTAAATTACAAAATTGAGTGTTGTCTTTAGTGATAAAGTGTCACTACAAGAAATTTCTATTGTTGTGACAAATTTAATTTTGACAAAAATATTTTTATCACTATTAATAGCATTATTGTGACAAAATAAATGTGTCATTTTAAATTAGAAAAACATATAAAATTGTGACAAAAACTAAATTCGTCGTAATATTTTGTCACAATTAGGAAATTTGTTTAACATATGGTGAAAAAAATATAATTTGTTACCATTTTTTGTCACAAATATTTTCCTCCATTTTTTTGGCGCTAAAAAAGTCATATAGTAATTAGTTTCGTAACTATAAGTTTTAATAATTATTACAAAACAAAATTGTCCTAACAAATATTGAGATTCTTAGGATAAAAAAATAATTAAATTCAATTTTTTGTGACAAATTATGTTTCTAGTTATATATTTTAACTATATTGATAAAATATATAGTTAGAAATGTTTCCCTTCATTTTTTGCACAAAAAAGGCATATAGCCACAAGTTTTGTTACTATAAATTATAATTATTGTTACAAAAATAATTGTCACAAAAAATAATGAGATTCATGTTTTTTGTGGCAAATTATGTTTGTAGTTATATAATTTAATTTTTGTGACATTGTCACAAATATTTCCCTCCATTTTTTGGTGCGAAAAAAGTTATATAGTGATAAATTTTGTAACTATAAGCTATAGTTATTGTTATAGAAAATAATTGTCACAACAAATAATAAGATTAATGTTTTTTGTGATAAATTATATTTGTAGTTATATATTTTAATTATAGTGACAAAATATATTGTTATAAATGTTTCCCCTATCATGATAACCAAAATGATCCACACATTTCCCACATATTTCGTAGTGCTCACAATATTAGAAAAGCTATCAATATGCACAAGTGAACAGATCAAAATTATTTCATTTCTAAGTATACAAGTAATCATAATTAATTGAAATTAATAACATTCTTTTGATAAAAATAATTACCTCAACTGATTCTTTTAAAGGAATAGAGATCTCATTAAGAAAAACCATCGTAACTTAATTTGGCCGAAGTCAAATCAAGACAACGAAAGGGGAAAAGGTGCGTAGAATTTTATTCAAACCATAGTTTCGGTTACATGAATTACACTCGAAAGAAAAGAAAAAAAATCGAATTTAAACAAAAACCACAAAGGCAAAGCCAATGGACCAATCATAACACTACATACTCCTCTTTGACACCCTACGCTGCATTTAAACAAACCATCATCCAAAATCAAACAACACTTGACCATAAAGGCCACTCAAGCAAAGTTCGAAACGTTAACTTAGAGAACCAACAACTTTAACACATTAATAGATACTCAGTCGTTCTTCCAAAAGAATTGAAATTCGCGACTAATGCCTATTTTTTCTAATGGGCCTGCTTCATAGTTCTCCTCCTTATATGTGAAATGAAACTTCCATGAACATTACCAACCAATATTATGGTCAATTTATTAAACAAACATGCAAAATTGTGACTTAAATTTAAAAGAAACTACATTTTAAGGCTCCATGAACAACTAATTAGCTAATGTTTAGGACTTAATTGAAAGAAAATTAAATCTACATACTGAAAATGAATCAAATTAAAATTAAATAGGACTAAATTGTATTAGATCTAAACCTAAAAGACTAATTGAGGACTAAAATGAATATTTCTAAACAGTGGCAGGACTTAAACGATAAATAACCTAAAACTTAAAAATAATGCGGGTCATGGGTCTCAAATGAGTATGACTGATGGGCAATCAGGTAAGTAAAAATAACCCTTACTACATTCTTTTTTTAAACGCATTTGAAATCATAAACCTAAAATAGAAACAAAGGTCACCCACTTCTCTCTCACACATACAACCAGCCGTCGTCGTCATCGTGCATCACCGTCTCGCGGCCACCGTTGATGGTGGTCGTTCGGTGCCTACAATTTATGAAAGCCTCCTCTAGGCTCTCTGAGTCTGAATTTGGTGGCCATTTTGCCGAAATCCATCCCGAACGTCGCGAATAAGGGTTATAACCCTTCAATTTCTTCGGTCTTCATTGTAATGAATGGTACAAGTTATATTCTAGCATTGGTAGTGTTTGTTTGACGTGTTCCTACTGTTTTGATTTTTCTATTTCACTTTTTTTTTGTGATCTGTGCATTAAGTTATTGAGTTTCTAGTTTTTATCCATAATTGTTCCTCATTTAGAAGTGATATTTACTCAAACCGTATCTCCATATTACCTTTTGGTTGAAGTTTTATACTCAGCCACTCAAAATCTTTGCTCTGCTCCCTTTTTATGTCCAATTACTATATTCTTTTATCTTCCAACAATTTATGTTCATCATTTTTTGGGACTATGAATGGTGTCTTTTTTTGTCGTTTTAATCTTTTTTCTTGCATATTCTAAGTGGTCTTTCTGTTAATTTTAAGATTTTCGAGATGTTCCAAGTGATATCACAATAGAAGTAAACGGTAGGACATTTGCTTTACACAAGGTAATTTGGTTTTTTACATATGAAAATTTATCCATATAATTCTAGCAAAACATATTATTGTTTAGGATGTTCTAACACTGATAATTATGATTGTTATTTACAGTTTCCTCTCGTCTCTCAAAGCAGGAAAATCTGAAACCTATTTGTAGAACATAAGGACTCTAATATCTTGAAGGTGGAGCTCATGGATCTACCTGGAGGTGCTAAGTCATTTTACAACCCAAACTTACTTTTTTTAATGGTTTTGATCATCTTTGATTTTGCCTAGGATTATTGATCCACCTAACCACCATCAACATTGTTACATATAATTAAACATTCTCAACTGCTCATACACTCTCTCACGACCTATTATTGGTTTATTATTGAATTGCAGGATTGGAGAAGAGATACTAAAAATTGAGTTAGACGCATATGAGGCCCCTCCCGAGCTTTTTTTTTGTTCATGAAGGCTATAAAACTAAGATTTTAGATTTCTCATGGAACGAAAATGAGTCGTGGGTGATTTCGAGTGTAGTTGAAGATAACACTCTTTAGGTGGGGCAATTGGTAAGAGAATATATAACACTCTTTAGGTGTGGCAATTGGCAAGAGAATATATATATCACTCTTTAGGTGAAACAAATATTTTATTCTAACAAATATTTTATCTTTGGAAGTTACATTTACTAGCGAAATAGAAGCAATGAAAAATAAATTTTGTTGCAATATGTATTTTGTTACAAAACTCTTTATTTTTTATGTTAAAATACATGTCAATTGTGACAAAATGTACTTCTTGTAATGAAATAGTTAATTTATTGTGATAGATAACTTGTCGAGGGAAGTTAATTATAATAACGAAATTACATTGTTACGATAAATAGTATAAAATGGTAATAGACACAATTTCGTCACAATATACTTTACATGACGGAGTTATTTTAACTAACATGGTAACAAACAAAATCTGTCGAAATAAATATATCGTGACAAATTTAGTACTTTTAGTGATAAATAATTTTGTTGTTATATTATAAATTTCTTGTAGTGTGTACATGAAATTAAGTTTGTTTTACTTGAAGTTAGTGAATGGAATCATTTTAATGACGTTTTTTAGTCTTTTATTTTTTTAGGCTTAGGTGTAAGAAACTCTTGAATTTTTGAAAAAATTAATTAAACCTCTAATTTTTTTTCCACTCAATTAAGCTCTTGAACCAAGAAATTTAATTAATTAAGTCATTTGACCAATTTTGACCATTAAATCTTGACAATTTTTTCTTTATATATTACTGGCACATGATACACAACAGTTCTATCATGTTGCATTTACAAATTTCTTCAATATATATATATATATATATATATATTATACGTTTTTAAACAAATGTTTAAATAAAATAAATTTTTAAAAAATATCAAGTTGAGACAGTATGACACAACGCTCTGCACCAACAGATCCAAAAAAAAACTATCAAGATTTAATGATCAAAATTGGTTCGAAGGCTTAATTGATTCAATTTCTTGGTTTAAGAGCATAATTGAGTACAAAAAATTTTAGGGGCTTAATTAATTTTTTCCCCCAAAAGTTATACATGTTAAGATATATATTTTGATATAATAATTGAAAAATTGATTTGAACTAAATTGAAAAAGATTTTAAAATGTTTTGTAAGTCCAAACAACTTGAAAATATGTTTAAGAATTTTTACAAGGCTTTGAAATGGTTTAAAATGTGTTTTAAGCAGTTAAATCTGCGTTTTCAAAGTCACCGTATCGATACGCTTCAGGGTTTCAGCTACAAAGAAATTTCAGTAGCCAAAACCCGTACTGATACGCTTTTGCCGTATCGATATAGAGTGCTTTAAGATCCCCCAATAGCTAGTCGCGTACCGATACGCCTTCTTAATTTATACATTATACTACATATTTTTTTTAATATCGACAGTTATCAAATAAGTCAATAGAAAGTATGTAGAATTGAAATTTTCTGCCTCTTTTCGATGCTCCTATGTATGCCTCATACTAAAAAATTAAGTTTAGGGTATATATTTAAGGTTAAAATTTAAGGTTAGAGTTTAGGGAATTATTAGGGTGTATTATTCAAGGTTTAAGGTTTATGGGTAGGATCTAGAATTTAAGGTTATGTCTTAAATTTTTTGTGTGTGTTGGAACATAAAAAAAACACCGAAAAAGGGCAAAAAAAAATATTGTAGTTACTTACATATACATTGTCTAAACTTATCACCGTTAACCTTTAACGGATAGGTGATCTAGCAGGTTAAAAAATAAAATAAAATCCACCTATAATGACTAAAAATAAATTCTCATAAGGGGTGAATGACGTGGCATTTTCACTTAATTAAAAAAGAACTTTTTACTTGTCCTTTCTTCCCAATTTTTATTTTATTTTTTGCAGGCGTAAGAAACTAAACCTTCTCCTCAAACTATCATGGCCGCCGATGATAGAGTTCTGCAACGACGAGAAGCTCAACTTTTTCTTCCATTTTTCTTAATTTCAAGGTATGGGTAAATCTTAATTATTTTTTTTTTTAATTTTTTCGTTCTATTGTAAATGGTGAAAGGAATCTTTCTAATTTCTTCTAATCTTTCTCTTTCTATTATTTCTTTTTTGTTTTTCATCATTAAATTATTATTTTTTATTAATTTTTAACGGCAGCTGATCAAATTGAAAAAATATAACATTAATGATGATTTTATTAAAAAATGATAATTCAGTGACCAAAATATAAAAAGAGAAATAAGTTGGCGATCACAAGTGTAATTTACACTAATATTTTGTTTATATTAAAATTCATTCCTTATTTTTTTTATTTTAAACTTTAAATTATTTTTTATCATATCTAAATTATGAGATAAGATCCTCTTACACCATGTAAATTTTGAAAGTTCTATATCTTTTTCGGACTGTTGGACGAAAATATATGGATGACTGAGATTAACAGTAGAAAATGCGAAGATTATCACATGAAAAAAAAGGTAAAAAAATAATCTTAGCCATTTATTTAGCCTCGGTCCGGAAAAGTATAAAAGTATTTGAGTTTACATAGTGTAAGTAGATCTTAACTACTACATTATTATTATGTAACTATTTTAAGTTTATTTGTTAGTTCGGCAGTTCCATTAAAAAATTCTTTTTAACCAATAATACATCGGAGGATCATGTCAAATAATTTAACAAAAAGGTTGATTTTATTTTTAAAAATAATTAATATTTAAATTAAATTATAAAAATAATAAAATAATTTTTAACTCCAAATAAAAATGTTTACCTCAAAAATATTTGTTTCCTAATCATGTAACCCTCTTAATTTGGAAAACTTATTTTAGTTGAAACTATTTTTAAACTTAAATCCTTCTTTAATTTTGTTTTTTGTTTTAAGATAACTTGTAATTGATTTGGGCACTTTCAATAAATTGATGTTGATTTCATAATCTCTCTTACAAATCCTAAAACCCCAAATTAATTTTGAAATATAAAATTCATGCTTACTTGCACAATATCTGTCACTTATCAATACTTAATTTCATCAGTCTTTTTAATAAAATTTAAAACACAATTACATAGGTGTAACATAGTTCTAATATTTAAACATATTTACACTGTTATACGTGAATATGTCTATGATTATAAATTATACTTGTTTGTACAACAATTACCTTTTATTAGTATATTTTTATATCAATCAATGAACTATCAAATTTAAATTTTTGGATCTACCCTAAGTGGAAATTAGAAAGTGTACACGTGGAATACATGTGAATTTTATTTTATTTTTTTACATGTCATATCACATCCCATTAAAAGTTAATAGTAATATATATTTCAGTGACCATAAATTTAGACAACGAATAAATAACTATAATATTTATTTTTTAAAATTAACAAGCAAAAGTATACGCTTACGGTAAGTAAGTGGTCATCTTTATAGTTTTGACCATCTCAATAGTTTACCCTTACTTTTATCAAAAAATTCATTTATAACTTCCAAAGTGATTACAACCGAAAACTAAAATTAAAGGGTTGACCGTACACCAGTCAGCCGAGCAAGCATGCATACAGGCCTACAAAGGGAAGAAAAGGGAAAACATGATATAGGTCTTTTTCATTGTTTTATTTTACTTTTAATAAATTTAATCATTCACAATTAAAATTTTCATCAATTTAATTATTTTTGTAATATTGTTAAATTAACCGAGTGCATCAGATCAAAATAACAGTTAAATAATTGTATTCTATCATAAAATAACAATAGATTACTGTTAAAATATTATTATAGCATGAAAGTAAATATACCATTTTTGGAAGAAGAAAGAAGCAATTTAGAAGAAGAACAAAAAGTAATTTGATAGAATTTTTAAATATAGAGGGTTGAATTTATTGAATTTTTTCAAATTAGGACCAAATTAATAGAGTATATAAGTTTTGGTACTAGTTTGGGAGAAAGTGTCTAGTTCAAGTACTAACTTGAGAGCAAAAAAACTTTAGGTACTAACTTAAGAAAATGTGCCAGTTGATATACCAACTTGAGAGTTTTTTTTTTTTAAATGTCAAATTGAGAGAAAATGTATAGTTTATATACTATTTTTTTAGGAGTATAGTTTTTTTTTATAATAAGGAGAAGTAGACCTAGACCTCATTAAAAAAACCTCCCCAAATCTAAATGGAGGAAAAAGAGTGCCATAGGACCACTTAAACAAAACACACTAGAACGAAAAAACAAGCAGCAAACTAGTAATGTTCGAAACCAGGAGATGCGAAATTTCAGCCGGTGGATCATTGAACTCATGTATACCAAACGGTAGATTCCACGCCATTTGAGCGAGACCAACGCTATTAGGTTCTTTATTCACCCACACAAGTTTCACTTCCCAATGTCTATCCAACAAATCCCAAATGTGCTGGACAAGTGAAATATGGTTCCTCGTATGCACACACTCTCGAAGCACGCCTAAAGCTGCATCACAATCCGATTCCACTAGGAGTCGCGAGATCCCCAACTCCCAAGCAATATGTAAACACTCGAAAATGCCCCAAAGTTCAGCTTCAATGGCTGAGCAAAGACCAACACTCTTCGCAAAACCAACAATTCACTCACCAAGATGATTCCGAAGAACCCCTCCACAAGTTGCACCACTTGTTTGAGCTCTGAAAGATCCATCTGAATTACACAAAACCCACTTTGCTGTCGGGGGGCTCCATCTCGAAGGTCTTGGATGTCGAACACCATTGCTGCCCACTACATCCGAAAGAAGTTTGGTTTGCCCAGTCGTGACACACTCAAGCACCAGCTTGTGACACCGCGCTAACAATGGTTTCTGTACCGTTTCATCTAGCGAAAAGATAGATTGGTTCTGACACAGCCATAAGGTCCAAATTATATAGTCGAACCATAAATTCAGATGGTACCAGGAATGAGAAATCCAGGGACGGAGCCAAGATTGAACTACGAGGGGGCAAATCGATTAATTTTGAAATAATAGGGTCTTAAAAAGTAATTAAATCGTAAAAATTAAGGGATTTTAGGTTAAATTTTATAAATTATAAATTTGAAAGGTCTCAAAAAGTAATTAAACTAGAAAAAAGAGGGGTCAAAGTTTAATATTATTAATTTTAGATTACAGGGTCCTAAAAAATAATAAACCATAAAAATTTTGGGAGGGGCAAGAAAGGAAAAAGGGCTTAATTGCAATAGTTTCAAAATTATTAGGACTAAAATATAATTAACCCATAAAATTTAAGGGGGGGGGGGGGCAATTGCCCTTTTAACCCCCTCGTTCCGGTCTAGCCGGATGACCGGTCCGAGTGGGCCACACGGGGAAAACCGAAGTGAAACCCGCTAAGGCTCCCCTTCGGTTAGCAACCCTATATTTTTTTTCTTTCATTTTAATCTTGACTAGAGGCGTATTAAATCCTAAGTGATCACGACAGCGGAAAACAATAAAAGGAAATCACATTCGAAACACGGCCATGCATAAACAGTCCATCTTAAGCTTACAGGGCAGGCCGTATCGATACACCAATCAAGGGTATCGATACGCCTCGCCTTGGTCAACCCAACCAGTCAACTCGAAGAAGACCGTATCGATACAGCCCTTGGGCGTATCGATACGCCCTCTTCGGTCAACATCTCGTGGTCAACGAGATGAACCCGTACCGATACGCCCCAACACCGTATCGATACTCCAAAAACTCCCCAATTTCTCAAAATTCCAGTGACAAAAAACCGTATCAATACTCCCCCGAGTATCGATACGCCCAGCCAAAACTGAGCCCTGGAGGCAGTAGCGTATCGATACGGCCCTCAGGCGTACCGATACGCCCTGCACTGTAAAGCTCCCAAACTCATCAAAAATGAACAAGACTCGAACCTAAATGCAATTCAAGGCTTCCCTAAACCCAAACCAGCATTCATACAACATTTATATACCACCATTTAGCCATACAAGCACCCAACATGTACAAACATCAAGAAAATCATGCAATTGATCAAAGATGACATTTAAGCAATTAAAGTCTCATGTTTCAACATTCAAACATAAAGGCAACCTCGAAGCACATAGCCAACATTCATGATAAGCAATTTAGGCATGAATTACAATTCAAACATGGCACCACAAGCCATACAAAAGCAAGATAACATGTAGTCTAAGCAAGCTCCTAAACAACCAACAATCATCCATCAAAATAACACATGTCCCATTGCTTAACTATTACATGTTCAACATTAAAAAATCATACTTGAAGTACTCAAGGCTAACAACCACATTTGGAGGCCCTCCACTTGCTCAAGCAACCCACGAACTAAGGATCTGCAATGTTGAACAAAGAGAGCGTAAGCAATGATGCTGAGTGAGGGTAAGATCTTAAAACAAACCTCAACATTGCAGGGTCCGAGCACGATCTTAGCCAAGGCATTACACATATATACTAAGGATTCACAAGAGCCACAAGATAAAGATGCATGAGCAATATTCAATTAAATGTCATGATCATGAGCTCTAATCCACAACACAAGTAATCACATTTAAACATCCAAAGAAAGATCATATATCTCATCACATCGACACACTTATCAATCAACATTGGCACCTAGCTATGACCCGAATACGCGGATAAACACGTTGGAACTCACATCCAACAACCACATTACCTCACGGTGGGATTACACTCATCACCGGTCTCGCGGAGGGGATTCCACTCATCCTCACGCCCCGTCGATGGGATTTCACTCATCATCGACTATATATAAATACAATTTCCGGGCGAACCTGTACTCCTCCTTGGTGACTTAACGCCACCAAGGCCACACGCGACTTTTGACTCATGTGTACACACTAACATCCTAATGATCGATCATTTGTACTCAAGCATACTAGTGTCAACATTTTACTCATTCCACATTACTCATTTCAATCAATTCCGTGCTTAGCACGTACTCACCATAAACCATCATCATGCATGTCTCAAACATCACAAATCATGCCTCAACTCACATGTATAACACAATATACATAAGCATTCATATCACATTTCATACGAGACATACACATCCACATATATGAGTTCATCCAAAGGCTCTAGATCAAGTTTAGGATTAGGCTACCACCCTAATCCTAACTCTAGGTGGGTCTACCAAGCCCGACCTAGTCCACATACTCGAACCAACCATTTTAAAACCATATAAAACAATTAACCACTCACCTAAGCTCCCAAGCTTAAAGACCAAGCAAGGGACCACCTTCAATTTCCCGGATTTACTTCCGATGCTTCACCGATGCCCAACCTCGATTCTAATCAATCCCAAACACAAACAAAACATCCACAATCAATAACTCATCGTCGGAACTAACCCGGAATACAATCCAATCACAATTTACCATGTTGCAAGCATGAACAAATCCCATTTTTCACAAACTCGGACATCCCCAAAACCATGTCCAAAAACCATGTTTTCAACTTCCATTACACCCACAAATGATCCCAATTCAACCCCTTTCCATAGTACTATCAAAAGCCTATCAAAACCCACCTAAAACAACCCCCAAAACTCACCCAAAACCCTCTAAAAACCCCTTGTTTACCCAAATCCGAAAATTGCTCAAAATCATTCAAAATTCACATATGTTATACCATTTGACCTCTATACATCATAACTAAACATATTAA
The DNA here is from genome assembly GCA_958450335.1 of Hibiscus tridactylites. NCBI lineage: Eukaryota > Viridiplantae > Streptophyta > Magnoliopsida > Malvales > Malvaceae > Hibiscus > Hibiscus tridactylites. Next base: position 21,145,757 of record OY288265.1, on the reverse strand, counting down.
ATCAAAACAATTCACTTAACAACATAAAGATCTCATTTTTAATCAAAATCTTCCAAATTTCCATTTTCCAAAACCTCCATGAAAATCAAAATAAATGGTACTTTTAAAGAGAGGGAGTTGAGGGGAAGTCAAAAACGTCATTACCTTTCAAAACAGAGTTGAAATGGATGAGAAATGGGATGGAATAGTAGCTTGGTAGAGAGCTCTTCCCTTTCCCGTTGGTGAAGAAGAGAATGAATAGGAAAATGGGTGTTTTATTGTATAAAGGGGATTTAAATTGGAAAAATGGGTAAATTACAAAAAGGCCATTAATGAATGGTTATTCCCTTGTTCTTTAAATAGCTCTTCAACTTGCAATTAAATCAATTTGGTCCCATTTCAAATATATTTATTTTGAAACCCGAAATTTTAAAGGATCATTTTAATTATAAACCCGAGCCCAAATAATATTAAAATATTATTTTCACCTAACCCCTAAACCCGGGTGTTACAACTCTCCCCCACTTAAGGAATTTCATCCCCGAAATTACCTGGTGGAAACAAATACGGAAACTGCTCAACTATATCTGCTTTCCTCTCCCACGTGGCCTCTTCCGCACCTCTATGTCTCCACAATACCTTGACCAACTCTATGGTCTTGCCATGCAACACCTTGCTATCAGAAGCAAGTATCTCAACGGGTTCTTCATTATAGGACAAATCCGGATTCAACTCTATCTCCTCAACGGGCATAACATGCGAAGGATTCGATCTATATCTCCTAAGCATGGACACATGAAAGACATCATGGATCTTCTCTAACTCAGAAGGTAACCTCAAACGATAAGCTACAGGCCCATTCCGCTCAACTATCTCATACGGACCAATGAACCTCGGACTCAACTTTCCCTTTCGGCCAAATCTCATTACCTTCTTCCACAGAGATACTTTTAGAAACACTTTCTCACCCACGGAATACTCAATCTCTTTCCTCTTCAAATCTGCATAAGACTTCTGACGATCGGAAGCTACTTTCAAACGGTCACAAATCAACTTCACTTTGTCGGTAGTCCCTTTAAGCATGTCTGGCATAGGCAACAACCTCTGACCTGTTTCAGCCCAACAAATCGGAGTCCTACACTGTCTACCATACAAAGCCTCATACGGTGCCATCTGAATACTAGATTGATAACTGTTGTTGTAAGCAAACTCAACTAACGGTAAGTGCTTCTCCCAAGAACCCTGGAAGTCAATCACACAACAACGGAGCATATCCTCTAGAATCTGTATCACTCGCTCTGACTGCCCATCGGACTGCGGATGATAAGACGTGCTAAAATGTAAACGGCTACCTAGAGCACTATGCAAGCAACCCCAGAATCTCGAAGTAAATCTAGGATCCCTATCTGAAACAATAGACTTCGGAACTCTATGAAGTCTCACAATCTCACGGATGTACAAGTTTGCCAACTTGTCTAAGGAATCCGTAGTGTTCACTGCTAAGAAGTGAGCACACTTAGTGAACCTATCAACAATCACCCAAACAGAGTTCTTCTTTGAAGGAGACAAAGGCAACCCCGACACAAAATCCATGGTGATCCTCTCCCATTTCCATTCCGGAATCTTCAAAGGCTGTAGCAAACCTGAAGGAACTTGATGTTCTGCCTTCACTCTCTGACAAACCATACAACGGCTCACATACTCGGCTACATCTCTCTTCAAACCAACCCATAAGTAAACATTCTTCAAATCTCGGTACATTTTGGTACTACCCGAATGCATAGAAAAGGGACTCGAATGTGCTTCACTCAGAATCTGACGTCTCAACTCAACATCTTCTGGTACCACAATTCTATTCCTAAAGCACAACAAGCTCTCACCACTGAAACTATACTCGGTTGGTCTTCCTTCGGCTATGTCCTGAACATGAGGAACTAAACTCACATCTTGCAACTGCTTCTCTCTAATCAACTGAATCAAAGAAGGCTTCACTTGCAACTCGGTGATCAAACCTCCATCATCGGACACACTCAGTCTAGCAAACATAGCTCTCAACTCAACGACCACTTTTCTACTCAAAGCATCGACCACTACATTTGCTTTACCCGAATGGTACTCAATGGTCAAATCCTAATCTTTTAGCAACTCTAGCCATCTTCTCTGTCTCAAGTTCAACTCTTTCTGTGTCATCAAGTACTTCAAGCTCTTGTGATCGGTGTAAACTATACACTTCTCACCATACAAATAATGACGCCAAATCTTCAATGCAAACACAACTGCGGCTAGCTCTATATCATGAGTAGGATAGTTCTTCTCATGAACCTTCAACTGTCTAGAAGCATAAGCAACAACTCTTCTCTCTTGCATCAAGACACATCCTAAGCCTACGTAGGAAGCATCACTGTAAATCACAAACTCCTTACCTGAAACAGGTTGCACTAACACTGGAGCATTTGTCAAAGCTTCCTTCAATTTCTCAAAGGCCTTCTGTCTTGCATCTGACCATTCAAACTTAACTCCTTTTTTGCAACAATTTAGTCAAAGGAGCAGCTACTCTAGAGAAACCATCAACAAATCTCCTATAGTAGCCGGCTAATCCTAGGAAACTCCTAATCTCGGTCACGGACTTAGGCTGTTTCCCCTCAACAATAGCCTCAATCTTCGATGGATCAACTCGGATACCTTCGGCCGACACAACATGGCCGAGAAATACAACCTCTCGAATCCAGAACTCACATTTGCTAAGCTTCGCATACAACTGATTGCTCAACAATCTCTGTAAAACAAATCTCGAGTGCTCATCATGCTCTTCTTCTGTCTTCGAGTACACAAGTATATCATCAATGAAAACAACTACAAAACGGTCTAGGTAGTCTCTAAAAATTCTGTTCATCATGTCCATGAATGCTGCAGGTGCATTCGTGAGCCCAAATGGCATCACAAGAAACTCATAGTGACCATATCTAGTCCTAAAAGCTGTCTTTGGAACATCACACTCTTTCACCTTCAACTGGTAGTACCCGGATCTCAAATCTATCTTCGAGAACACTGAAGCACCTCTCAACTGATCAAACAAATCATCTATACGAGGCAACGGATACTTGTTCTTCACAGTCAGCTGATTCAACTGTCTATAGTCAATACACATGCACATGCTACCATCTTTCTTTTTCACAAACAACACGGGAGCACCCCAAGGAGAACTACTAGGCCTAATGAAACCACGGTCTAACAATTCTTGTAACTGACTCTTCAATTCTTTCAACTCTTTTGGAGCCATACGATACGGAGCTATCGAAACTGGATTAGACCCTAAAACAGTCTCAATCACAAACTCAACATCTCTGTCAGGAGGCAAACCCGACAACTCTTCAGGAAACACATCCGGAAAGTCACAAACTGTTCTAATATCTTTCGGTCTAGCTTCACTCAAATCCGGATTCATAACATAAGCTAAATAAGCCCCATATCCAAAGTCCATCAACCTATGAGCCTCTAAAGCTGACACCACATTAGACAAGAACTTAATGTTCTCGCCTACTACTACTACCTCGTAGTCATAAAAAAGTTTCAAAGAAATTCTCTTTGTCTCAAAATCCACACTAGCCCGATGCTCAACCAACCAGTCCATACCCAAAATAATATCAAAACCATAGAAAGGAAGTTCCATCATATCAACTGAGAACACATGACCCTGAATCTTCAGTGGACATCTCCTATACATACGCCTAACCATAACTGTCTCACCAAAAGAACTAGTAACATGCATACCTACATCTAAGATCTCAACAGGGATATCTAACTTCTGTGCATGCTCACTCAAAATGTAGGAATGCGTAGAACTCGAATCAACCAAAGAAAGCAAAGACATAGACTGTAACTCGAAATTACATGCTATCACATCAGTGTCGTTCCCGGCCTCTCTCTGAGCATAAACTCTCGCTGGTCCTCCCGCCTCTGGCTGCACTGCCACAACATGAGCAAGATTCCTCTGAGCATCTACCCTAGGTGCATCAGCCCTAGGCTGGAAGTAGCCACGACTGCGCCCACGGCCTCTCTGAAATTTATTCGCTCTCGCAGGATCCTGAGCTATGTTCGGTGCCTGTGCCGCCTGATGCGGACAATCCCTCCTAAAGTGGTCCCTCGAACCATAGTTTCAACAAGCATGGAAGTTACCCCAACACTCACCAGCGTGCTGTCTCCCACAACGGGTGCACTCGGGCAAACGCCCTCCTCCTCTATGGCCCTGATGGCCCCTACCATGATGGCCACCGCCACGTCTATGGTCAAACTGATGTCCGCCACCTCTATGCCTCTTGGCATCTCTACCATCAAAGTGGTTATGCCTCTTGCCAGAACTAGAACCACCAGATCGTTTGGCTGAACCCAAACTGTGCTCTAAGTCCTTGGCCCTCGCGACCAATTCATTAAAGTCTGAGTAGTCAGAAGCTAACGTGTATCTCTTGACCTCTTCATTCAACCCATAGCGGAAACGGTTACAGCGTTCCACCTCCGTAGGAACCAACTCTGGTCCATACTGACTCAAGCGAACAAAGCGGATCTCATAATCAGTCACAGAAGCCTCTCCCTGAGTAAGGGCCATAAACTCTCGCTTCTTCTCATCTAGGTACCTCGGTCCCAAGTACCTCTTCCTGAAAGCGGACTCAAAGAAATCCCAATCTATCTCTGCCTCTGGAACCCCAGTAGTAATGGTGACCCACCGGGTGTAGGCATCACTGTTGCGTGTAAAAGAGTCTATCGCAATTGTAGTGCAAGTGTACACGACACAAGTAGTAAAGTGATATGAAGTATCGGATATCGTCTCCATAGGGATTGGGCTAATAGCTTTACCTTAGTTTACTGCACGAAAGTAAAGAAAATATTTGAGAGAATTGTCACGAAAATAATAAGGAAAAACACAAATAAAAGAATTGAGATATCAAGATAAAGATAATGGGCTGGTATTGAAGTGCTCAGTAGTGCAGGTATTGCGATGCTTAGGAACTCCAGTTCTGTCGTTGCGCCTGTCGCGGCAGCTGTCTGTTGGTCGTCGCGGCAACAAACACACCAACTCAGTACTTCAAGTTTGGCAAGAATCCTAGATCTGCCTTGGCCTATCCCTAGGTCCAAGTCTGTCGATGATCACGTCTTTGATGATTCCTCCCGGCGTGAATCGAAGGATGAACACCGATGTGTATGAATTCTTCTTTAGCCACTTAACCTTGCCCTATCCCTAGGCACAAGATAGTTCAACTATAAACTAGAGAACTTGCTCTTATTTCTTTCGTATACTTAACTCTTCCGATGCTAAGTAAATAGATAACCTCACAATGCTCTCCCGATGCTCTTGCAAGATATTAATAACCAAAATAAGAGAACTTGAAGTTTATTTTATTGAACTTGGAAAATCCTAAAACAAAACAACCCTTGCAACTACTTTACAAATCAACCTGTGGCCCTAGGAGGTTTTTAGAACATATCGACGGCAGGTAAATGGCGGAGGGGTTTGGTTATCGGTTATGGGGTATGATCTCCCCTAGGTTAAAATATATGCCCTTATATAAGCTTTGGGCTCAAGTATTCTAAGTTAACAAGGATTACAACTTTAATTAAAAGTATGATTCTAATAAAGACTTAATCTTCAAGGATCCTACTTTTCAGCCGTCCTCCTTGTTTCTTGAGATTTCCTCTCCTTGAGCTTTGGCTTTGACATATCTTTTGATTCGGGGCTTGGAAAAATATAAGGTTTTCACACGACAGACGAGCAGAATTTTCTCTATCTATCGAGGTCCACTTTGCTTTTTCTCCAATAACTTGCTGTCGTCCTCTGCTGTCACGGCAGCACCATGGCAGCATCGTCCTCTTTGTCTACTTGTCCAGTTCAGCTCTTCTGCTTCTCTTCCCTGCGCCCGCCTTCACCGTCTACGACGGCGGCAACCTGCCAAAAACAACACTTTTTAGTAGAATCTGTGCCTTTTTATATATTTGTGATGTTTTGCTATAAACTAACCTAAATGCAATGAAATGATGCTTGAATGCAACAGAAATATGGGTTAAAAAGGGTGTAAATAATAGAACTTTTACACACTCAACACACCCCCAAACTCAAGTTTTTGCTTGTCCTCAAGCAACTAAGACTCAAAAGAAAAATGAAATATTTTTGTTTGGCTTTCAAACAGTGAACTTTCCCTTACCCGTCGTTCGTTCCCTGTGGCGGCAGCAACCTGTCGGATAATTTAGGATCTATCCGGACTCTCACTATAGTTCTCGTGCAGTGTGTGCATGCTTGTGAACAGTTATATACTAAGACTCTCTTAGTTTCACTAGAATATTCAACTCTTAACTCGAATTTTTATGCCAAAGTTTATCTTTTTGAAGGCACATTTTCATGCTTCTTTTCTTCTATTTTCAAGCTAAGTTTTACTAGAGCCAGTTTTAGACACCTCTAGTTAGCTTCCTAGAGCCGGTTTCGGGCACCTCTAGGTTTTTGAATTTCTTTTGCTAAACTTCTTTCCTAGAGCCAGTGTTAGGCACCTCTAGGGGCTATTCAAGTACTAAGCATCCTATTCTAGTTTGGCTAAAAGGGATCTAAGCAATATAACAGTCACAATGGTGTTTAAGTTTTTCAGAACTATAGGAAGGCTCTAAACTTCTCCTTAAACTGTCCTAAGGATGCTGCCATGGCAGAGCTGTCATGACAGGTAAGTTTACTTCACAGTTTTAAGCTAACAGTTTTTTTAGAGAACTAAATAAAAGACACAATAATTATTTAAACGTCTGGAAGACATGTTAGTTGCAAGGGTTTTGTGAAAGTAAAGAAAGCAAAGAAAAATGAAACGGGAGAGCAAGTAAGAATAAGCAGAAGTGAGGAAAATGAAGATGAAAACGGGGTTTTATAGAGGTAGAGTTGCTGCCCGTTTAATGTTGTAATGACAGACGTGAATAACGGGGCGACTATTGAGCTTTAGCGTGTTTGACGCGTCTGACACGCATTTATGCGTCTGTTACGCATCTGTCACACGTTTCTACGTCTGCCGTGACAGTCTGTTGACAGTCTGTCTTATCCGTGTCTGCGGGGGCAGCTGGAACGATAGGCTTCAATAAATGGGCTCTGTTGGGCTGATGGATGGATGGTGGGCTTGGATCACTTCTCCTTTTCTTCTTGACTCCTTTATTACCTAAAACAGAAAATATAAAAAACATTATACGAATTAAATAAACCTTATTTCCTAATAAATAATAAATAATAAAAATAAATAAAAATAAAATTTAGGTTAAATTAGGGATGCCTTGTGGGGCATCTCTTAAGGTAACCACTTCCTGTATTCCTGGGGCTTCAGTCCCCTGATAATGCTTGAGGCGCTGTCCATTGACTTTGAATTGGTGCCCGTCTTTTAATGATCGAATTGTAATGGCACCATGGGGAAAAACTTGTACAACTTGGAACGGGCCAGACCATCTAGATTTAAGCTTCCCTGGGAAGAGTTTCAATCTAGAATTGAACAACAATACAAGCTGCCCTGGGCAGAACTGTCGTGGCAGCAACTTTCTGTCATGCCACTTCTTAGTTTTCTCCTTGTAGATCATTGCATTGTCGTAGGCCATTGTCCGTATTTCTTCAATCTCGTTCAGATCTAACAGCCTTTTCTGGCCTGCCTTGTCCAAGTCCATATTTACTGCCTTGATTGCCCAGTATGCTTTGTGCTCTATCTCGACAAGCAGATGACAGGTTTTTCCATAAATCAATCGATATGGAGACATGCCCAATGGAGTTTTAAAAGCTGTCCTATATGCCCATAATGCATCGTTAAGGAGTAAAGACCAATCTTTCCTAGTTGGCTTAACCATCTTCTCAAGAATGTTCTTGACTTCCCTATTATATATTTCAGCTTGTCCATTGGTCTGTGGGTGATATGCTGTCGCGATCTGATGCTTGACACCATATTTCTTCAAGGCGACATCAATAACCCTATTGTCAAAATGTCTCCCTTCATCACTGATAATCGCCTTAGGGATGCCAAATCTAGAAAAAATGTTTTTGTGCACAAACTTTTGGACTGTCTTGGCATCATTCTTTTGAGTGGCGATGGCTTCAACCCACTTAGAGACATAATCCACTGCTAGGAGGATGTATAGATTTCCACATGAAGATGGAAAAGGTCCCATAAAATCAATCCCCCAAACGTCGAAGATCTCGACTTCTAGAATGTTCTGCAGTGGCATCTCGTTTCTCCTTGAGATGTTACCTGTCCGCTGGCACCTGTCACAGTTCTTGTAGAAGTCATGTGCGTCTTTATACAATGTCGGCCAGTAGAACCCTGACTGCAGCACCTTGGCAGCAGTTTTGTTGCCTCCTAAGTGACCTCCATATTGTGAAGCATGACAGTGATGGAGAATGTCTTCTTGCTCTTCTTGTGGTACACACCTCCTTATAACCTGATCTGCACACATTTTGAAAAGAAGAGGTTCGTCCCAATAATAATGCTTAACATCATTTTGGAACCTCTTCCTGGCTTGATAATTAAGATCAGAAGGAAGTATTCCGCTAACTATAAAATTAACGAAATCAGCATACCAGGGGAGTTCAGAAGACTTACCTGCCGCCATGGCTGTCGCGGCAGCAAAAAGTTGCTCATCTGGGAAGGTCTCCAATATGTTTGTCTCGTCTATTGGCAGACCCTGTCCCTTCTCCAATCTTGACAAGTGATCTGCCACCTGATTTTCTGTCCCTTTTTTTGTCCTTGATTTCAAGGTCAAATTCTTGCAATAGCAGGATCCACCGTATCAATCGAGGCTTTGCGTCCTTTTTCACGAACAAATACTTCAGGGCAGAATGGTCTGTGTGCACTATTACCTTCGTCCCAAGTATGTAGGAACGAAACTTGTCAATGGAGAATACCACAACTAATAACTCCTTTTCTGTGGTAGTGTAGTTTACTTGGGCATCATTCAATGTCTTGCTGGCATAATATATGACATGAAATAGCTTGTCTCTCCGCTGCCCAAGTGCTGCCCCGACAACATAGTCACTAGCATCACACATAATCTCAAATGGCTGTGTCTAGTCTGGTGGCTGTACTATTGGGGCTGTTACCAGTTTTTCTTTCAGAACCTTGAATGCTTCAGTACATTCATCATTAAAGTCAAAGGGTCGTTCTGCTCTAAAAGATGACATAGGGGCTTGGTGATTTTTGAGAAATTCGCAATAAATCTCCGATAAAATCCAGCATGCCCTAAAAAACTTCTAATGCCCTTGACTGTGGTCGGCGGCGGCAGCTTCTCGATCACTTCTATTTTGGCCCTGTCGACTTCTATCCCACGTCAGCTAATCTTATGGCCAAGGACTATCCCTTCGTCCACCATAAAGTGGCATTTTTCCCAATTCAAAACAAGATTAGCTTTTTAACATCTTTCAAGTACCTTTTGTAGATTGCCGAGGCAGCTCTCAAAATCGTCTCCAAAGATGGAAAAATCATCCATAAAAATCTCAAGGAAGTCCTCTACCATGTCGGAGAATATGGCCATCATGCACCTTTGGAAGGTGGCGGGTGCATTGCATAGTCCAAACGGCATCCTCCTAAAAGCATATGTTCTGTAGGGGCATGTGAAAGTCGTCTTTTCTTGATCCTCCGGTGCGATAGCAATTTGATTATAACCTGAATAACCATCAAGAAAACAATAGTAAGGTTTACCTACTAATCTATCAAGCATTTGATCAATAAAGGGTAAAGGAAAGTGGTCCTTTCGGGTAGCTTTGTTAAGCTTCCGATAGTCCATACAAACCCTCCAACCGGTCACAGTCCTGGTTGGGATTAACTCATTGTTCTCATTGGTTATTACGGTCATTCCTCCTTTCTTGGGAACACATTGCACCGGGCTCACCCATTTGCTGTCGGAGATGGCGTAAATAATACCAACATCTAACCATTTGATTATCTCTTTACGCACCACCTCTTTCATCGCATGGTTTAGCCGCCTTTGGGCATCTATAGTCGGCTTATGATCTTCCTCGAGGAGGATTTTGTGCATGCATAACGCCGGACTAATGCCTTGGATGTCAGCTATCGTCCATCCAATCACCTTTTTGTGCTGCCTTAGCATGCCGATTAGCTGTCGTTCCTGTTCCTGCGGCAGCTTAGAAGAGATGATTACGGGCAACGTATCATTTGAACCAAGAAAAGCATATTTTAGCTGCCCTGGTAGAGGCTTCAGTTCTAAGGCAGGTGGTTCAACAGTAGATGGCTTTTGGATTAAATGGTTATCCGATGTATAATTCAAGGGTTCGAATAACTTACCTGGACGATTGCCTAACCAGTTTACCTCCTCCTGATCTTCAGTATCAGATGTATCAGATTCAGAGGAGTTGCTGTCGTCGGTGCTATCGTCAGTGCTGTCGTGACAGTCCTGTAGGTGGCTACCGCGGTAGTGACCAAATTTTATATCGTGACAGCCCGACCTGGTGCAGGGTTGATCAAGGGTAACGTCAGTGATAGCCTTGCATTCCTCGTCCACATCAGCATGTTTCATCGCTTGGAGAACATTCAACTTAATAACTTGATCGTTTACTCGCATGGTGAGTTCTCCTTTCTCCACATCAATCAGTGATCTTCCCGTGGCTAAGAAGGGTCGCCCAAGGATGACTGGTGCGTTTTCGTCTGCCTCACAATCTAAAACAAGAAAGTCAGCAGGAAAAATAAACTTATCCACTCTTACCAGAATATCTTCAATCTTTCCCTCTAGATGAACGTAAGAGCGGTCTGCCAGTTGCAGAGTTACTGTCGTGGGCCGCGCCTTTCCAATACCTAATTTCTAAAAAACAGACTTTGACATTAAATTAACACTAGCACCAAGATCACAAAGTGCCTTACCCACAAATTTATTTCCGATTACGCAAGGTATGATGAAGCTCCCCGGATCCTTCTTTTTCTAGGGTGGCTGTCGATGAAGAATACTCATACAACCTTCAGTCATCTTTACCGTTTCAAATTCCCCAAGTTTAGATTTCTTCGACATGACATCCTTGAGAAATTTAGCATAACCGGGCATCTCCCTAACGACATCTAACAGCAGAATATTAATATGAACCTGCTTAAAAATATCATAAATCTTTTTAAGTTGAGATTCTTGCTTAGCTTGCTGTATCCGTTGGGGAAAAGGTGGTGGGGGACGGTAATCAGCAATACGTCCTTCCCACTGCATACGAATTTGAGGACGATAATCATCATTTTTCTCCTCTGTCGCTTCTGCTGTCGTGACAGGCTAATCGGCAGCAGTCTGTTTATCACCTGTCGGGGCAGTTTCCTCGGCAGGTTTGTCTAAGGCTGGTTCCTTTACTGTTTCAGCTTCTTTTTCCGGCCCTGATAATTTCTTCCCACTCCTAGTAGTAATAGCTTTACACTGTTCATGTGTGGGCTGCCTAGCATTTTCAGTATTACTAGGGAATCCTCCAGTCTGCCTTGGCTTAATATGTTGGGAAACCTGACCCATTTGTGTCTCCAAAGATTTCAGAGTAGCTTCATGATTCGTCATCCGCATCTCTGTTTTATCCATGAAATTCTCTGTCTTCTTGACAAACTGATTCATATTCTCGATATAAGTACCTATCTGAGACATAAAAGTGGCTAGAGTCTGTTCCAGTATACTGCTCGTGGCAGCTGGTGGCTGCTGTTGCTACTCCGGCGGCAGGTGCGGTGGCAGTTGCGGCGGCAGTTGCTGTCGCGTCAGCAATCTAGGTCCTCCCTGATTCTGATTGTGTGCTTGAGGATTCAGGGCATTATTAGGATTACTCCAAGAAAACTTGGGATCCTTCCTCCAATTGGGATTATAATTGTTGGAATTGTAATTTGGCTTGTAGTTTCCAACATATTTTCCCTCTTCTAACTGTATTGGGCACTCATCCCGACCATGATTTCCCTCATAGATATCACATACCTCATCAACAACAAATCCATGTTGTCCATCATCATTCAATAACCTTTTCATTGCTTTAGTAAGGAATGCTACCTGTGATTTCATCGTGCTGTCGGCCTCATAATCCTTGACAGCAAGTACCCGTTTACCCCCTCTTCTTGCTGTCGGAAACTGCTCCTTATTCTTAGCTAGATTTTTCAAAACTTGCATTGCCTCGTCCGGATCTTTATCCAATAATAGTCCATTTGCTGCTGAATCAATTCGAATACGAGTTTGTAAGTTGGCAGCATTATAAAACTTTGTTACCTGATTCCAAACGGGGAATCCATGCATTGGGCAGTTCCGTAGAAGAGTAGTAAATCTGTCCCAAGCCTCGTGCATTGGCTCGTCATCTTCCTGTTGAAAAGTAGCAATTTTGTTACGTAATCGCTCAGATAAATGCGAAGGATTAAAACGAGATAAAAATTCACGAGATAAATCTGTCCAAGTTCTAATTGAACCCATCGTAAGTTTATTCCACCAAGTTTTAGCTCTGTCCCTCAATGAATGGGGAAATAACCGAAGCCTCAGTATCTCCGGATTAACTCCTGATAGTCTAAACGAACCACAGATCTCCTGGAACGTTTTGAGATGCTCCCTAGCATCCTCTGTAACAGCACCACTAAACTGCCCGACATTGTTGATCATACTAAACATGACAGGTTTAAGCTCGAAGTTATCAATGTCAATATCCGGCAACGTGGTCTCCAACTCTACATGATCATTCAACATGTAGTCACGACAGGACCGTCGGCCGGCGGCAGGGTTGCCGACAGGCGGTATAACTTCGCCAGCAGGCGGGTCGTCTCCAACGTGGGCCATCTTCTCTAGCTGTTCCTCAAGGTATTCGTTCTTGGCTAGAAGGTGACGAAGTTGTTTCTTGAGATTGAAGGAACGTTCAACTTCCAGATCTAATGGATACTCAGGATCTTCACCTCGTTTCGATCTGCGCATAAACAAGAAAACCTTGTGAAAAGCAAGAGTTGAATGCACCAACGAAAAACAGAAAAATAAAAATAAAAACAAAAAGTGCAATAAAAGAAAGGTAGAGTTATGTTGCCAATCCCCGGCAACGGCGCCAAAAACTTGTTGCGTGTAAAAGAGTCTATCGCAATTGTAGTGCAAGTGTACACGACGCAAGTAGTAAAGTGATACGAAGTATCAGATATCGTCTCCACAGGGATTGGGCTAATAGCTTCACCTTAGTTTACTGCACGAAAGTAAAGGAAATATTTGAGAGAATTGTCACGAAAATAATAAGGAAAAACGCAAATAAAAGAATTGAGATATCAAGATAAAGAGAATGGGCTGGTATTGAAGTGCTCAGTAGTGCATGTATTGCGATGCTTAGGAACTCCAGTTCTGTCGTTGCGCCTGTCGTGGCAGCACCTGTCGCGGCAGCTGTCTGTTGGTCGTCGCGGCAGCAAACACACCAACTCAGTACTTCAAGTTTGGCAAGAATCTCAGATCTGCCTTGGCCTATCCCTAGGTCCAAGTCTGTCGATGGTCACGTCTTTGATGATCCCTCTCGGCGTGAATCGAAGGATGAACACCGATGTGTATGAATTCTTCTTTAGCCACTTAACCTTTCCCTATCCCTAGGCACAAGATAGTTCAACTATAAACTAGAGAACTTGCTCTTATTTCTTTCGTATACTTAACTCTCCCGATGCTAAGTAAATAGATAACCTCACAATGCTCTCCCGATGCTCTTGCAAGATATTAATAACCAAAATAAGAGAACTTGAAGTTTATTTTATTGAACTTGGAAAATCCTAAAACAAAGCAAACCTTGCAACTACTTTACAAATCAACCCGTGGCCCTAGGGGGTTTTTAGAACATATCGACGGCGGGTAAACGGCGGAGGGGTTTGGTTATCGGTTATGGGGTATGATCTCCCCTAGGTTAAAATATATGCCCTTATATAAGCTTTGGGCTCAAGTATTCTAAGTTAACAAGGATTACAACTTTAATTAAAAGTATGATTCTAATAAAGACTTAATCTTCAAGGATCCTACTTTTCAGCCGTCCTCCTTGTTTCTTGGGATTTCCTCTCCTTGAACTTTGGCTTTGACATATCTTTTGATTCGGGGCTTGGAAAAATATAAGGTTTTCACACGACAGACGAGCAGAATTTTCTCTATCTATCGAGGTCCACTTTGCTTTTTCTCCAATAACTTGCTGTCGTCCTCTGCTGTCACGGCAGCACCATGGTAGCATCGTCCTCTTTGTCTACTTGTCCAGTTCAGCTCTTCTGCTTCTCTGCCCTGCGCCCGCCTTCACCGTCTACGACGGCGGCAACCTGCCAAAAATAACACTTTTTAATAGGAGGTGGTGGTGGTGGAGGTGGTGGAGGAGCGCCAACTCCCGCGGCCACCGGCCCTTCTATGTGAGCCCCTACACCAATTGCCGGCTCAACAGGAGCCGCAACTCGTTGTTCCTGACGAACCACTCTCGGCCTACCTCTCGGTCTAGACATCGCTCTCACAGATATTAACTACAACCACAACAACAAAACATACAAAGATGGGTTAGCAAGGCAAGGCTTCCAAGTGTTCAAGTACGTTCCCTCACTTAAAAATCATTTTCCCAATGTAATAGTAGCAATGGGACTCTTATACAACATGCTTTTAAATAAACAGTCAACATACTTGTCAAACAAGCAACCATTCTTACAAAGCAAGCAAACACCGTGCAAATCAATTCAAAACTTAAACTTACCTCACATACCTGCCCAAGGTCTCGGTAACCTTAGGCTCTGATACCAACAAGTGTAACCCCCTCGTCCCGGTCTGGCCGGATGACCGGTTCGAGTGGGCCACACGGGGAAAACCGAAGTGAAACCCGCTAAGGCCCCCCTTCGGTTAGCAACCCTATATTTTTTTTCTTTCATTTTAATCTTGATTAGAGGCGTATTAAATCCTAAGTGATCACGACAATGGAAAACAATCAAAGGAAATCACATTCGAAACACGACCATGCATAAACAGTCCATTTTAAGCTTACATGGCAGGTCGTACCGATACACCAATCAAGGGTATCGATACGCCTTGCCTTGGTCAACCCAACCAGTCAACTCGAAGAAGACCGTATCGATACAGCCCTTGGGCGTATCGATACGCCCTCTTCGGTCAACATCTTGTGGTCAACGAGATGAACCCGTATCGATACTCCAAAAACTCCCCAATTTCTCAAAATTCCAGTGACCAAAAACCGTATCGATACTCCTCCGAGTATCGATACGCCCAGCCAAAACTGAGCCCTGGAGGCAGTAGCGTATCGTTACGGCCCTCAGGCGTACCGATACGCCCTGCACTGTAAAGCTCCCAAACTCATCAAAAACGAACAAGACTCGAACCTAAATGCAATTCAAGGCTTCCCTAGACCCAAACCAGCATTCATACAACATTTATATACCACAATTTAGCCATACAAGCACCCAACATGTACAAACATCAAGAAAATCATGCAATTGATCAAAGATGACATTTAAGCAATCAAAGTCTCATGTTTCAACATTCAAACATAAAGGCAACCTCGAAGCACATAGCCAACATTCATGATAAGCAATTTAGGCATGGATTACAATTCAAACATGGCACCACAAGCCATACAAAAGCAAGATAACATGGAGTCTAAGCAAGCTCCTAAACAACCAACAATCATCCATCAAAATAACACATGTCCCATTGCTTAACTATTACATGTTCAACATTAAAAACTCATACTTGAAGTACTCAAGGCTAACAACCACACTTGGAGGCCCTCCACTTGCTCAAGCAACCCACGAACTAAGGATCTGCAATGTTGAACAAAGAGAGCGTAAGCAATGATGCTTAGTGAGAGTAAGCTCTTAAAACAAACCTCAACATTGCAGGGTCCGAGCACGATCTTAGCCAAGGCATTACACATATATACCAAGGATCCACAAGAGCCACAAGATAAAGATACATGAGCAATATTCAATTAAATGTCATGATCATGAGCTCTAATCCACAACACAAGTAATCACATTTAAACATCCAAAGAAAGATCATATATCTCATCACATCGACACACTTATCAATCAACATTGGCACCTAGCTATGACCCGAATACGCGAATAAACACGTTGGAACTCACATCTAACAACCACATTACCACACGGTGGGATTACACTCATCACCGGTCTCGCGGAGGGGATTCCACTCATCCTCACGCCCCGTCGATGGGATTCCACTCATCATCGACTATATATAAATACAATTTCCGGGCGAACCCGTACTCCTCATTGGTGACTCAACGCCACCAAGGCCACGCGCGACTTTTGACTCATGTGTACACACTAACATCCTAATGATCGATCATCTGTACTCAAGCATACTAGTGCCAACATTTTACTCATTCCACATTACTCATTTCAATCAATTCCGTGCTTAGCACGTACTCACCATAAACCATCATCATGCATGTCTCAAGCATCACAAATCATGCCTTAACTCACATGTATAACACAATATACATAAGCATTCATATCACATTTCATACGAGACATACACATCCACATATATGAGTTCATCCAAAGGCTCTAGATCAAGTTTAGGATTAGGCTACCACCCTAATCCCAACTCTAGGTGGGTCTACCAAGCCCGACCTAGTCCACATACTCGAACCAACCATTTTAAAACCATATAAAACAATTAACCACTCACCTAAGCTCCCAAGCTTAAAGACCAAGCAAGCGACCACCTTCAATTTCCCGGATTTACTTCCGATGCTTCACCGGTGCCCAACCTCGATTCTAATCAATCCCAAACACAAACAAAACATCCACAATCAATAACTCATCGTCGGAACTAACCCGGAATACAATCCAATCACAATTTACCATGTTGCAAGCATGAACAAATCCCATTTTCACCAACTCGGATAGCCCCAAAACCATGTCCAAAAACCATGTTTTCAACTTCCATTACACCCACAAATGATCCCAGTTCAACCACTATCCATAGTACTATCAAAAGCCTATTAAAACCCACCTAAAACAACCCCCAAAACTCACCCAAAACCCTCTAAAAACCCCTTGTTTACCCAAATCCGAAAATTGCTCAAAATCATTCAAAATTCACATATGTTATACCATTTGACCTCTATACATCATAACTAAACATATTAAATCAAAACAATTCACTTAACAACATAAAGATCTCATTTTTAATCAAAATCTTCCAAATTTCCATTTTCCAAAACCTCCATGAAAATCAAAATAAATGGTACTTTTAAAGAGAGGGAGTTGAGGGGAAGTCAAAAACGTCATTACCTTTCAAAACAGAGTTGAAATGGATGAGAAATGGGATGGAATAGTAGCTTGGTAGAGAGCTCTTCCCTTTCCCGTTGGTGAAGAAGAGAATGAATAGGAAAATGGGTGTTTTATTGTATAAAGGGGATTTAAATTGGAAAAATGGGTAAATTACAAAAAGGCCATTAATGAATGGTTATTCCCTTGTTCTTTAAATAGCTCTTCAACTTGCAATTAAATCAATTTGGTCCCATTTCAAATATATTTATTTTGAAACCCGAAATTTTAAAGGATCATTTTAATTATAAACCCGAGCCCAAATAATATTAAAATATTATTTTCACCTAACCCCTAAACCCGGGTGTTACAGCCCCTCCCACATTGACATTGTATATAGACCCGTCCCTGGGGAAATCAACAACCATGCTGCAGATTTAGTCACACCCAAGCTTGTAGTTGAACGAAGAAAAAATCTTCATGCATATCGGCTCGGATAAGTCTGCACCAAACGCCCATAGCAATCGGACAGTCTCTGAGGATATGAAGCGTATCTTCAACTACCGCACTACAATGATCACATCCCTCGGAATCGACAAGGTGTCTCCTTACTCGTTCATTATTCGAAAGGATCTGGTTCCAATACACAAGCCAAATGAAAATCCGCACTCGCGGCGAGCCTTTAAAACGGAAAATCAAACCCCAGACTTCATCCACCACCCCATGGCTGCTACACGTTAACTGGGAGTACATTGATTTGATCGAGAACTCCGGTAGAGCATTCCTTTTCCAGCCAGACGAACCTTCCGGCGCTGATCTTATAAGGGGTTTGATGGTTGCAATGGATAACGATGCACGAGGTGATATAAAATCACGAAACCGCGACCGATTCCAATCGCCATTGGATGCCACCATATCTTGTACACAACACATTAAATCGAGCGTGGAGCTATCAACGATCACATGATCAATAAGGAAACCAATATTACTTATCCACGAATCTAACCAAAAGGAGATGTTGGTCCCATTGCCTAAGTTCCAAGCAACCCCGATTTTCACTTCATCCCAAACTTTCGAAATGCCTTGCCATAGATTCGAACTACCGCTACGATATAGGTTCTCAAAAGTACCAATCGACCATCGATATTTTGTGCGCAAGGCCCGTTCCCACAACTTATCAGGCCGAGAGAATAGATGAAACGCCACCTTCATGATAAAATCTTTGTTTTGCTCATGCATCCGACGTATGCCTAAACCCCTACAATTGATACTATCACAAATATGTCCCCATTTAACGAGGGGAATTCCACGCTTCTCATCCGACCCGTCCCAAATGAAACGACGGATTAAAACTTCAAGTCATGTACCTTCTTAGGCAACAGGACTGATTGCATAGTATATGCCGGGATCGAGGCTAGGACCGACTTCACAAGAACAATGCGCCCTGCTAGTGAGAGGTTTTTAGCTTTCCAGCCTGAAAGCTTATCTTGCATCTTTTGAAAAATGTATCTATGAGTCTCACATGTAACACACTTATGTAGAATAGAAACGCCCAAATAAGAGCTAATATCTTCCACCTCCTCAAAACCCAGCCGGTAACAAATATCAACTCTACACGATTGTGGCACATTAGGAGAAAAGAATACATGTAACTTCGACTTGCTTACCTTATGCCCATAACTCGCGCAGAAACCATCCAGCATCTTAGGAGTATAGTTCATATACTAAAAAGTATATTTAAGCCTATATGAAACTATAAAAAAGGTAAAATACACCGTTAATCACTCAACTATCTTCTCACTCTTATTTTGGTCACTCAACTTTTAAAATTTTTAATTTTATAACTTAACTTTCAAATTGTTCATGTTTAGTCACTCCGTATTATTTTATTAATATTTTTACATTATTATTATTTTATAAAAAATTAAAATAAAAAACTCAGTCCACCGTTCACCGAAGATGGTTTTAGATGGTGATTGTTCGATCTCAAATTTCACTAGTTGTTTCGTCTAGGCCCCTGAATCCGAATCCGACCTCCATTTTGCCGGAATGTGCTCCAAAGTCCACGAATAGAAGATTGAAAGTGAGGAAAATGAAACGTTTCAAGTTGAGATTTTCGAGTTTCGTGACATTTTCTGGTGAAACAACCACCGGATTCGGACTCGTCGTCTTAAAGGGAGTCTCCCGATGCAATTTGGGATCAAATGACCGTCGGTTCCGAAGACTAGTGGTGGTCGACGATGACGACAAGTGGCGGTAATTTTTTTATACTTTTAAAAGATGGTTCCTTTTCTTTCACTTATTTTTTTGGTCAATTACAAAATATTATCATTCAACCATCTTTTCTCTCTTATTTTGATCAATTAACTTTAAAATTTTTAAATTTGATAGCTGCACTATATACGTTAAATATTTCTCAAAACTCTAAACCATGGAGCCCTAAATTATCATTCTTATTTTGGTCACTCAACTATCTTCTCACTCTTATTTTGGTCACTCAACTTTTAAAATTTTTAATTTTATAACTTAACTTTCAAATTGTTCATGTTTAGTCACTCTGTATTATTTTATTAATATTTTTACATTATTATTATTTTATAAAAAATTAAAATAAAAAACTCAGTCCACCGTTCACCGAAGATGGTTTTAGATAGTGATTGTTCGATCTCAAATTTCACTAGTTGTTTCGTCTAGGCCCCTGAATCCGAATCTGACCTCCATTTTGCCGGAATGTGCTCCAAAGTCCACGAATAGAAGATTGAAAGTGAGGAAAATGAAACGTTTCAAGTTGAGATTTTCGAGTTTCGTGACATTTTCTGGTGAAACAACCACCGGATTCGGACTCGTCGTCTTAAAGGGAGTCTCCCGATGCAATTTGGGATCAAATGACCGTCGGTTCCGAAAACTAGTGGTGGTCAACGACGACGACAAGTGGCGGTGATTTTTTTTATACTTTTAAATTTAATAATTATAAAATAATTTAGGGCTCTATGGTTTAGAGTTTTGAGAAATATTTAACGTATAAAGTGCAGCTATCAAATTTAAAAATTTTAAAGTTAATTGATTAAAATAAGAGAGAAAAGATGGTTGAATGATAATATTTTGTAATTGACCCAAAAATAAGTGAAAGAAAAGGAACCACCGGATTCGGACTCGTCGTCTTAAAGGGAGTCTCCCGATGCAATTTGGGATCAAATGACTGTTGGTTCCGAAGACTAGTGGTGGTCAACGACGACGACAAGTGGCGGTGATTTTTTTTATACTTTTAAATTTAATAATTATAAAATAATTTAGGGCTCTATGGTTTAGAGTTTTGAGAAATATTTAACGTATAAAGTGCAGCTATCAAATTTAAAAATTTTAAAGTTAATTGATCAAAATAAGAGAGAAAAGATGGTTGAATGATAATATTTTGTAATTGACCAAAAAATAAGTGAAAGAAAAGGAACCATCTTTCCGTCCCCCCCGTCCCCCCCCTCCCCCCCTTGCTCCTCTTTTAAAAACCCTCAGGCCACCGAACTCTCCCTGAAACTTGTAAGCAGTATGCAAAATGGGCTCATCTTCATCATCTACAGCGAGTGTTTCCATTCCATCTCCGAAACCATCAGATTGAATGGGAAATGGTAACCCTGGTTTTGCTTATGGTTGCCGTGTCTGTTTTGTTTATATCTGCATTCTGCAACTGTGTATAAATGCACAAGAGGCCGTGCAAATGAAGCAGAAATCTATGTCCAACCTCATGTTGACTTTGATCTTGCCTGGGGGTGACCTCCTCCTACTGCTTCTGATGTTCACTATCCTCAAGAGAAACGAAAATCAACCTGATGTTTTTTATACATTTTGGTGTGATTTTATGGTACAATTATTTTTTAATACAAATATGTTTGAACCCATTCTCTTAAGGATATTAAGGTTCTAATTCAATGGGTTCATCAACCTGGAATATTTAATCTTATTATTATCTTCATACAATGACCAATCCAAAAATTTAAGAATGAGGTCAAAAATATTTTTTCTTAAATAGGTATGTAAAAAAATTTAGAACGGGAGACGCATACCGCTGAACATCATTAATTTTTAATGATTTTTAAATGATTATTAAAAGTCTCAAAGGTCCGACATGCAATTAATCATATTTCAAAATAAAATTAAAAAAATTATTTCATAAATCATTCTTACCACCTCATCCATGGTTTACCCAATTAAATAAAATCACATCTTTATTTTCCACATAACATTTTCTTATAAATTTAACTCATGTTAATGAATAAAATCTTTAAAATAAATAAATAAATAAATAAATAAATAAAATCACAACATCTTTGTTTTTCTGATGCCTCATGTACTAATTCTAATATGTTAATGAATAAAATCCTTCAAATAAAAAAGGCTAAAGGGTCAAATTTGCCCCCGTAGTAATCCGAAATCAGCAATGTTGCCCCTAATTTTTTTTCTCCGTAATTTTGCCCTCAAAGTCAGTCAATTGTAGCAATGTTTCCCTTTGACCGATTTTGACCGTTAAATGCTGACGTGGCAGTTAACGGTGCTGACGGAGCAATTTTACCCTCAAAGTCGTTCATGCAATTTTGCCCTCGAAGTGAGAACTCTCACAAAAAATCAAAATATTATTCATTTTTTTTAAAAAATCTATAAACTTAATAAAAATAAATACAATATTCAAAAAAATTATTGAAATAAACCAACGAGAAGCGTGTTAATTGAACGGTAAACGCGAACTATGTTATTCGAACGATGTTCGATTGACACACTTACCGACGATGGGTTGTTAGGAAAAAATGTACGGTGAACTCGAATCATGTGGCTCAGGTTGAATTCTGCTTTATCTTCTGGATATCCTTGTATTTATCTCCCATGCCATTTTTGCCGAACACCGTTCAATTAACAGAATAGTTCGTGTTCACCATTCAATTAACACGCTTCTCGTTGGTTTATTTTCAATATTTTTTTAATATCATATTTATTTTTATTAAGTTTATAGATTTTTAAAAAAATTGAATAATATTTTGATTTTTTGTGAGAGTTCTCATTTTTCTTATTTTTAAAATTACTAGGGACTCAAAGGATATTTACATCAATTTGTTAATCGATTTTTCATATATTCTGTTTGTTAAAGTTCAACTCGAAAAACCCCAAATTATTTATCCAATTTTATTCAAAAACTAAATAAACCAAGGGTAAAAGTGTTGCAATTAATGACTTCGAGGACAAAATTGCATGAATGACTTCGAGGGTAAAATTGCCCCGTCAGCACCGTTAACTGCCACGTCAGCATTTAACGGTCAAAATCGGTCAAAGGGGAACTTTCTACAATTGACTGACTTTGAGGGCAAAATTACGGAAAAAAAAAATTAGGGGCAACATTGCTGATTTCGGATTACTACAGGGGCAAATTTGACCCTTTAGCCAATAAAAAAATACCCCAAAAACTTATCTCATGTTAGTACCGACGAACACCCACTACCACGTGTCAAGGAGTCATAGTCTACGAACAGGCGAACGGCAATAACTCACCTTTGCGAACACCCATACAGGCAAACAACGTTTAGCGGTCACATATCAAAACACGTGATCGCAACTGATAACAAGGCAAATTTAAGACATCAAGTTATAGCCAATTCGAATACATCACCGTGACAACATTGTTAAAACATTTATCTGAGTAGTATAAAAAGACACATGCAAGAAAGAAAACACACGATCTTCTATTATGAGAGTTACCCTCCGCACCAGAAAAATCATACTCAAGCTCAGACCCAAAATCACCAATGAATCACTATTTCTGACTCTTGTTCATTTTACGAGTCAAAACTCCACAAATCAAACGAAATAAAAATAAAATAATTAATTTTAATCCGTTGAAAACTCCAAGAATTATATATTCGTTTGACTAAACATAATTCTAATCTACGTATCAAATTCCGAACGAAAAGACAAGCGATTAAATGAACAAAAGGACTCTTAGGATTAAAAGAAGAAAGAAAATGACAGCGTGCGATTAAGAAATTCTAGGGAAAAAATGATGGCATGCAAACAGTTTCTTTGGATTAAAAGAAGAAAAAATAGGGCATGCGATTAAAATTTCTTAGAACTTTTTTAGGAAAATAACGAGGGCATGTGAGTTTTTTTTTTTATTAAAAGAAAAAAATAGACACATGCGAGAACGGAGGCATAACGGCCTGCATTGGGAGAGTCAGAATTTTTTTTAAGGACTGTCATTTTTTTAAACGGTATTTAAGAAGGATTAATTATTTATAAAGATGTGTCATTTTATTTTTAAGGGGGTCATCTTATTTATAAAATAAGTGTCAATTATATATTTTTTAACTTTTTTATATACAAATTATATAAAAAATATAATTTATAAAAAAATTTGAGGTGTCACCAAACACTCCAATAATCTTAGTGGTTCCGCCCATGATGGCCGGACGGTGACCTTTGTGTGGTGAAGATGAAGAACGATGAGAGTTAGAAAAATAACAAAAATATAAAGTTAGAAATGTGGATCTGATTTTTATTAGAAATGGATTACTATTCAATTGGATTACATAAATATATGGGTATTTATAGCCCAAACGAATAATGACCCAATATACTAACAAATTCATAACAACTAATTCACTAATTATCTTCAACAACATGCGAACAATTTTTTAATTAATTTATTCATGGTTCAAACGAATATGTTAATTCTATGATTTTTTAATTAATGTTTTGATTCGTGAGTTAAGCTTTTAGAGTGTTTTTTATTTTATTTTAAGGATTCTATTAATTAACATATTAGAATTAATATATGAGGTATGAGAAAGAAGGTGATTCGTAAATTTTAATTTATAAGAAAATATTACGTGAAAAATAGAAACAAGGTGATTTTATTTAATTGGGTAGGACCATAAATGAGGTAGTGAGAATTGTCCTTGGAATAATTTTTTCTATTTTTTTAAAAAATATGATTAATTGCATGTTGAGCCTTTGAGATTTTCAATAATCAATAAAAAAATCATTAAAAATTAAATAGTGTTTAACAGTGTATTGTGTTGGTGGTGTTCGGCGGTGTGCGTCGTTCGTTGTAGACTCATCCGTAAAAATATCACTTTACACACTAAACAATTTAAAAAAAAATAACACTAAAATGTTGTTTTTCAAGAATGCATCTGCCCTTGTCTTTATTATTATTATTCATTCCTATCAACAATATTTAGAGTAGGTGGTTAAAGATCTTAGTTGACACTTTTATTTCTCTTAAGTTGTAGGTTTAAACTCAAAAAAGTAAAATTCCCCTTCTTTTTTTTAGGTAAAAAATTTTCAAAAAAAAAAAACTTGTAGTTATCTGTATAATTTACCAATAATGAGACTGATTACTCATTAATCCTTTTTGTTTTACCCATCAATTGCAGATTATACTATGTTGCTGCTGAAGGAAGAGTTAACCCCCTAATTATGCACAACAATTTTATGCTTTTTTTAGTGATGCTTTCTACGTTCTAACGTTAAAAATTAAATTTTAAATTTAATTTTAAATTTTAAATCATAAATTTTAAACTTTAAATTCTAAAAAATAAGTTATACCCTTATTTTTTAAAATTTAATTCTAATATTTCAGTGTAGGTATAAATAGAAAAAACAAATAGACGATTTATATTCTCTTATTGTCGTTGTTGTAGTATTGTTTTTGTGTAACTCGCAACCTGTTGTTCGTCCTATGATTCCATTACTCTTGGAACTTTATCTCGTACTATGTTCTTTTTAAATAAATTTTCAACTGTATTTTTAGTTTCTGTTAATTAAAATTTTTAGAGTATTAACTAGAAAGAATAAATATTTTGAATTTTATCATCGATTAGTCAATCAATCTTATTTGAAAAAGAAATCTTCATCTGAATTAATTTCAAGTTTGGTATCAAAGAAATTATTAGAGTTAATATTTTAATCGATTTAGTCCAAATTAAAGGAGAAATCACTCGACTATAATTGTATAACATAGTTTTTAATTGTGTTTCTCAATTATAAAATAAAATAAAATATAAAATTAACATAATAATAATTTTCTAGGGAAAAGTACTTTGGTATTTTTTTAAATGATATATAATGTTATGTTTTGTTTCTACTTAAATACCTCACTATTAAAAAATTAATATTATACCGACTAGGCGAGAAAAATTCACATGTGGTTTTAGCGAGGCTTATGGGCGTGTAACTTATGTGTGTTTCTTATTTATAATAAAAGCATACATGTTGCCGAGCAAAAAAAAAATTCACAAGTGGCATGCTGCCACGCTATTTTTTTCTCCTAAGTCAACATCTCACATGTAATTTTTTACGATTTTAATCGACGTTGTATGTTGACTAAAAGAGAGAAAACCACACACCACATGCTGACTAGAAAAGAAAAAATTATACGTGGCGGGCTATCACATCATTTTTCCTCTCCTAGTCAACATATTGTGTGTGATTTTTATGATTTTAGCTGACGTGGCCTGCTGACTAGGAGAGAAAAAATCACACATGACAAACCGCCACATCATTTTTTTCTCTCGTAGTCCACAAGCCATGTGAATTTTTTATGATTATAGCCAACGCGTCATGCTGACTAGGAGAGAGAAAATGATGTGGCAGCCTACAATATATGCTTTTCTCTTTCTTAGGCAGCATGCTGTTAATTTTTTAACAATTGGTACCAAAATAGAAATAAAATATAACATTAAGGATCATTTTACCAAAAAAAAGTAGCATATCAAAACAGAAACACAGATAAAGATATGGTACTTGCCGCGAGTAAAAGAATCGGCTCAATTCGAAGGTTTATATTTTGAAAGAAAGAAAAAAGATTTGGGTAAAATAATGATGAAAAATAATGAAGTTGTGACCGGTTATTTGAACTAGGTAGACCGAACATCAAAAAATAATTAGAGAAAATAATATTCGGGAGTCGATTACAAATGGAGAAAGATTAGCCCCATGACGCCCAAAAACCAGGGTCTCAACTCATCTTAGCGGTTCTGGGTTCTGATTTTCTTTGTGATCTCAGGCAGTCAGGCCTTGGCTTCTCTTGCTACCTCTCCCAGGTTTTGATCTGAAACAATATCCTGTTTTGCCCCCGAATCAGTCCAAACAGAAAGCAGGTCTCCTTGTGAAGGCGAGAGCTGAATCCAATGAGCCTCCGCTTTCCAGCACAATCAACTCCGGCAAGCATACCCGCAGTTGAGATTCAAACTCAAACCAGGTAAAGAATAGCAGAGAGAAATATGAAGTTATTATCATGTTTTGTTCACTAACATATAAATTTAACTTCTTTCAACATTCAAACATGAAAATAAATTCACAATTTTAATTTCTTTATAGCGGTTTAAGAATTAAGAATTGATTATTTGAAACCATATTGTTTATAGTTGGTTGTGCTGCGTAACAAGGGGTGGAGTATGTTCGGTACATCGATGCGTGTATGTAATTTTTTTGCGTGTCAGGATATTGTGTTGATACCGGTTGGTGTTATTTATGCGATACTTGACTTAATTAAGATTTATTTATTTATCTATTTATGGACGATGTTTTAGGGTTCTGTTTTGAGTCATTTTGTGGTATTTTGTTTCGATTTTAGGAGTTGTTTTTCATTGTTACATGATCATATTGTACTATTTTTCTTCATTTAGGATTAGAGGGGTTTTTAACGAGACACATGATCATAGTATAGTATGTATGATGTTTTATCAATAAAACATTATAGATTTGGGTTATATGTATATAATTCTAACTCTTAAAAGATAAAATGTATTTATTAGAGTTATATTGACTACCATTATTTCCTTTTGCTTTAACCTTAAAATTTTACTTTCATTTTAAACTAATTTAGATCTTCCTATTTAGCAAATCGCTTACATAGGAGGAATTATAAAACTTCAAAAAAAATCTGAGTGAGCTTGGGATGCGAATTTATATAGTGATTAAATCTTAAGTAAAATATAAGTTGAATCTTAATAGATAAAATATTATAAAAAATTTAATAATGTTTAAAACTTGAGCAAATATATTTGGTTAGTTGACTAAACTACTCATCTTTGTTATCTCATATTACTTTAGGTCATAGGTTCTAGACCCACTAAGAACACTCTCTACCTCTCCCCTAGACAATAACGAAACTAAGTATATATTGGGAGCGACTCTTGCCCCTCCCAAAAATCATTTGATATAATAACATTTGAGGTCCTTTTAAGTTTAAATACTAGTCAAATAAGGACTTTACCCCTCCTAATTTTTAAATTTAAAGGCTTAATAGAGTCTTGCCCTCCCAATATTTGATCCTAACTTCGTCTTTACCCCTAGAGCTCTTTTTCCCCTTCTTCTAAGTAAGATTGAGATTAAAATTTGTTAAAAAAACTCAACACGATATTTTTTAAGTTTTATTTTGACTAATAAAATAATAAGTTAATTTCATCCTTTATTTTGACTAGATACCTAAAATAAAATTAATATAGTTCAACCATTTATTTTGTAATAAATTCATTTTCTTTAATCTTCTGCCACCATTGTCCATTGCCCTTCACTTTACTTTTCACTTTATCAAATTTTCTTTCCCTTTCATTTCACCAAAACAATATTGTAGAAAATAGTAATAGAATATTCTTAATAAAATAAACTTTACTTTTTCTTCAATTTTCTGCCACCTTTGTTCATTACCCTTCTCTTTGACTTTTATTATTATTATTATTATTATTATTATTATTATTATTATTATTATTATTATTATTATTATTATTATTATTATTATTATTATTATTATTATTATTATTATTATTATTATTATTATTATTATTATTATTATTTAAAGAAAACACTCTAAATTTCAAATAATAATATCTGTATTAAAGTTTAAATTTTTATCCATTGAATAAAAAATCACATGATGACTCAATTTCTACAGATACAAAAGGAATTACAAATACAAGAATTACAATCACTACAAGAAAATAGATTTTTAGTGACATTAAAAATAGTCACTAAAAGTATTAAATTTAGTCACTGAAATTTACAGTGACTATTTTTCTGAGTCGTCACCTGTCGTCACTAATAACTCCGTCACTATTATATTAGTGACAACTTTTATGCATTTTGTCACAATAAGTTATATTTTTTATGACTATATTTTTTGACACAAAAGATTAATAACAGTGACTAAAATTTAGACACTAATGCTATTCTTATTAGTGACAAACATTTTATCACAAATACATATTGAAATAGTGTCTAAAATACATTGTCACTTTCAGTAATTAATAAAATAATTATATTATTTTAGTTGCAACCATCTTATTCAAGGAACACACACATTGAATATCTCTCCCGCGGGGGCGTAGCGAATGTGCTAGATACCAACCATTGACTTCTGCGACGAGCGCGATATGAGGCCATCTGCCCCCAAACTGGTCCCTAGAAGGTCATCCACTTGGTCCCAATGGCTCGTACACCTATGGCCCACATGAACCTAGGAGAAGGTCACTGATGTGGCATATTCATATATTAATTTTTAATAAATAAATACAATGCATGGTTTCCTAGGGGATCGAACTTGAAACCTTTAGGGGAAGAGTGCAATGTCTATCCACTAGGCTAGGCAAGAAATTTAATATTATTTTGAAAGTAAAATATTATTTAGGTTAAATTGTAATTGAAATTAATTTTATTTATTTTAAAAGTATGTATTAATTATAACAATAATTAATATAACAATAATTTAATTAATTTTATATAGTTTCCTATATGAAATATGTTTGTTGAAGAAAATATATAAAAATAATTGAGTTGTTTTTAAAATATAAACATATGAATATTAAGATTTACACCTAAATTATTGATAGAATTATCCTTTATGTGATAATTATTTACTATACTGACAATGCAAATTTTACCTCTACAAGAAAAGTTAAAACAAATATCAAGTGTAAAATTCTATAAGATGGGCCAATACGAGCATCCTTAGTCACTAAACCAATTACTGGATTTCAACAAATAGCTTGATTATTGTAATAAATATGGATGTATATCGGAATAATTTTAGACATACAATGATTTTTTTAAATAGTCCTAAAATGATTACAAGGTAGTATATGTTCATGTATGTTATTACTCTTTTGACAATGCACACACATCCTATAGAAAAAGCGATATAACCCAAATCTCCTATAATTAACATTATTTTTTTCCTATCTACAAGAATATAGACTTTTAGTGACAAATTGACGGTGACTAGCAGTAATTTTGTCACAAATATTAAACTTTTGTGACAGATTTTTTGTGCGACACTATTAGCATAAGTAATTGTGATGTATTTTTATTTGGTCACTATTATAGTAGTAACTGTGACGATTATATTTTTCACAATTAAATTCTCACTATAAGTCTATAAATGTGACACAAATTTCATTGCCACTAAAACTTTGACACATGATAGTGACGATATATAAAGTGGTCACTATAATTTGATATTTGTTGTGACAATGCAATTGTTTGTCACTTAAAATTTTACTTTTGTTGTGATAAATTTTGTCACAAATAAAAAAATAAACTTAATGACAAGTTATATATTGTGACAATAATAAATTTATTTTTATAATTATAGTAATAATAACAATTATAAAAAAATGAAGCTACCATAAAGGCAAAAACTAGTTTATCAAAAGGTAAAATAATTCTATTAGTCTCTACACTATGTGTAAATTGTTGTTTTAGTCATTCTATTTTGATCAATTTTAGTCCCTATATTTTTGGAATTTTAAAACTTCAATCCTAATCCAAACGGGACAACGACAATATGATTAAATTACAATGACTAAAAATGATTGAACAAAAGAATAAAAATCAAAAGTTTTACTTAACATATTTAAAGACTATCATTCATGTCAAGATCGAAATTTCAAAATTTAAAAGTAAATATTTTTTGAATAGAAAGTACATAAACTTAAAGTAAACAAATTAAAGTAAAAAGATTAATATGTAATCTTGGCATAATATGAGATAGCAAAATTTTACCTTGTAAAAAATTTTACACTTGATATTTGTTTTAACTTTTCTTGTGGAGGTAAAATTTGCATTGTCAGTATAGTAAATAATTATCACATAAAGGATAATTCTATCAATAATTTAGGTGTAAATCTTAATATTCATATGTTTATATTTTAAAAACAACTCAATTATATTTATATATTTTCTTCAACAAACGTATTTCATATAGGAAACCATATAAAATTAATTAAATTATTGTTATATTAATTATTGTTATAATTAATACATACTTTTAAAATAAATAAAATTAATTTCAATTACAATTTAACCTAAATAATATTTTACTTTCAAAATAATATTAAATTTCTTGCCTAGCCTAGTGGATAGACATTGCACTCTTCCCCTAAAGGTTCCAAGTTCGATCCCCTAGGAAACCATGCATTGTATTTATTTATTAAAAATTAATATATGAATATGCCACATCATCTATAATTAACCCCCTTGCCATGGGCTAGCAACCGAGCTAACCTTGGTGTAAGCGACCTTCTCCTAGGCTCGTGTGGGCCATAGGTGTACGAGCCAATGGGACCAAGTGGATGACCTTCTAGGGACCAGTTTGGGGGCAGATGGCCTCATATCGCGCTCGTCGCAGAAGTCAATGGTTGGTATCTAGCACATTCGCTACGCCCCCACGGGAGAGATATTCAATGTGCGTGTTCCTTGAATAAGATGGTTGCAACTAAAATAATATAATTATTTTATTAATTACTGAAAGTGACAATGTATTTTAGACACTATTTCAATATGTATTTGTGATAAAATGTTTGTCACTAATAAGAATAGCATTATTGTCTAAATTTTAGTCACTGTTATTAATCTTTTGTGTCAAAAAATATAGTCATAAAAAATATAACTTATTGTGACAAAATGCATAAAAGTTGTCACTAATATAATAGTGACGGAGTTATTAGTGACGACAGGCGACGACTCAGAAAAATAGTCACTGTAAATTTCAGTGACTAAATTTAATACTTTTAGTGACTATTTTTAATGTCACTAAAAATTTATTTTCTTGTAGTATTAGAACCACTTGTTGGGTTCGACAGATACTGAAACTTAAATATGAATTAAAATTTATACATACATAGATTTTTCAAAGTCGTATATTTTAATTTTATAATAAAAAGATAATTGAGTAATGAAAACTTGAAGTATTATAAAAATATTAAATATGCTCCAATTTTAGGTAAATATAAAGGCAACTGTTTGATTAGAAAAAGAGCATGGTGTGTCTCCATGCTTTGTCTTTATCTATTTTCATTACTAAATTCACATTAGAATTAACCTAAAGGTCCATATTTATTTGGTTTGGTCAGAAAGAAAAAATAAATAAATAAATTGGATTTGGTAGCTCTAATGTTGTCAAGGGCGCAAGCCACACTTTAAACGCAACAACCCCTCAAGTTCATGTGATTCAGAAGGGGTACGGATCAGGTCGAGTTGGATTAGATTAAATTTGTCGTCCAACTTAACTCAAAATTCACAAGCTTCCATCCGTCTCAATGTTTTGGTAATGTTTTTATTGTACATAATTTTTGGGTAAAAGTTACCTTTGACCTGACATAAATTAAAAAAAAATATTTTTATTCAACAAAGTAGGAAGATATATAGAGAAATTATATTATTATCCCAAATTGAGGACTTTTCACCTAAAATCAAACCCAAACCAATCTAATTTTATTCTTCACAAAATCACATCGATCCAAACCTAAATTTAAAGAATAAATTCAATATATAAAGAGTCGAACCGAAACCCGTCAAATTCGGGTAATTTAAGTATCTATTCATGTTGCCTTAAAAATGTGTAATATACTCTAAAAATGGAAGTTTCTTGCAAATGATTTAGTTGCAGTTTATTTATGGATTAAAAAGTAAAAAAAAAAAAATTCTTTTTTCGGTGTTCTTTTATGTCCCAACACAAAAATTAAATTTTAAATCTTAAAATGTACCATATTTTCAATTTCTTGAACCCTAATCCTAAACCAAAAACTTATTTTATAGTGTGGGACATAAATAAGGGCACCAAAAAGGGGCATGAGATTTCTATTTGTTAAAAAACTAGAACTTTTCCAAATTTTTACAATAATAACATCTCAGACGATTCATTTTTTTTTCAAATTTTATTTTATTAGTCTTAAGGTGATTGCAAGATAGTATTTGTTCATATGCATTCTTAACTGTTTGACAATACACACACCTTACAGACAAAATAATTTGAACTCGAATCACCTCGGATGAGTATCATCCGCTTATCTACTAGAACATAGACTCAACTGAATTAATACTAATTAAAAGACATAATAAAATATTCTTAATGAAATTCACATTGTGCGGGGTCATTAGGTATTGACAATTAGATAAGCAAATGAGTTGGCGAAGGTGGGTCAAATTATCAAATCTATCTGCAACGACACAGTCAAAACTCGTGTCCTTGTTTGTGGGATCTGTTAGCTCAACCATTTGGGATGTTTATTTTCTGGCTGGATGCTTTCTAATAAGTTGCAACCAGAGGTTAAGAACAGTAAGTTTTTAGACATGTGCGAGATAAACAACCGCACAAGGCCCCAAGAAAAGAGAGTTAAAAATTAATTAAATTAAATGTTTATAGAAAAAATAAAAAGATTTAAATTTAATAAATTAAAAGAAAAAATGAAAAAGAAGATTTTAAAAAGGGCACATAATATTTTTTACTAAGATAAAAATATTTTTAAATAAACTTTATATACAATTGAGATTATAAATTAAAGGGTCTTGTTTTAATAAACTACATAAGACCACGTAAATCTTTGAACCGCCTTTGGTTAAAAATAGAAGACACCCAAAGCACATTGTAATAACTAATTAAGTTCCATGGAGAAACCTGTAATTGAATTTTATTTATATAACAGAGCAGATCCTTCCTTATTACACAACAACATTTGAAAAGCCAACAATACATAATTTTATTTACATAACACAGCAGCTCCTTATTACACTAAAACATTTCAATATTAAAGCAAAAACCAACAATATATAATTTTATTTGCATAACATAACAGGTCCTTATTGATCAGTAAGCAGCAGACCAATCCACCAGGCTTGGTGTAATAACCTGCAGTTGATGAATAAAACCAAAGATTAGTGACGACCAAGCATATTTCTGAATACAAATTGTCCTTTTTTTTGTACCTTTACACGTTAAAAATAAAAATTTAGCTTAAAGTTTAGGGTTAGAGTTTGGGGCTTAGGATTTAAAGTTTAGAATGTAAGATTTAATTTTTTAGAGTGAGTTTAAGTTTTATGATTTAGAATTAGGATTAAAAGACCCAAAAAGGATAGATTATTTTTATTCACAATTTCCTTTAAAAACTCTACCATTCATATACTAACTCCTTACTTTTTTTTTCTCTCCAAGTGATAATCTTCACATGTCCTACTTATAATATCATTCATCCATTTCACTCATCCAATGGTCATGAATTAGTGTAAAATTAGTTGAAACTGTAATTTGATCTCTAAGTTTTACACGCTTTTTTTATCGTTGGATGTGTGAAACGGATGACTGAGATTAACAGTAAAATATGCGAAGATTATCACTTGAGAAAAAGAAGAGTTAATCTCAGCAATCCATTTCTCATCTAACAATCCAAAACACGTGTAAAATTTAAAAGAGTTTTACACTATGTAAGTTGATCCTAATATATATAAAAACAAATTATTACTGGTTTAATATCAAACACCGGTCCCATGCAAAAACCCTACCCACGAGATTTGCATTTTTATATATATAAACATTGACTTCACTTGACCTTCCCCAACCCCAAGCTCTTTTCTCACATCCTCCCATGTCTGAGCTGCTATCGTTTTGATTAACATAACAAGAATCAGGGTTCCACAGGTCTTGTCGTGTGTGGTTTTAAAAATTCGGGTATCGGTTCGGGTCGAAACCCGACCCGATATATTTGAGTTTTTGGAAATTCCTGAAGAAGATGAAAGCCCGTTAACGGTGTCACGACTCAACCGACCGGCAAAAACATCCCATAAACGTTGAAATAGCACCGATATATAATCCAGCATTAGATCAAACCTAAGGTTTATGAAAGAAGATGAAAGTTTGGTGTTCTTGTTGTGTCATGTCATGTGTGTCCATCAAGAAGATGAAGAAGAAGCTGTTATAGTTTAATAACAAAACAAGATTTGGGAATGTCAATGGTTTAAAAGAAGATGAAAGCTTGCTTTTATTACATTACAAACTTCATACGGCAGGCAAGGGTTAGGGTTTCAGACAATTTCCCCCAGAACGTGGAAACCCGGGACCAAAAATGAGAGGAAAGGACATTGGAATTACCTCGAAGATGTCATTCCGGAGCTGATGCCGCAAGCTCAACGTTAGCTTCGACATCGACGACGGCTTCCAAGCACAAGATCAGCTCCGAACTTGATATTGGAACCATTTACACGGCATCTGATGCATTGATACAGAGCTGCTGATATGGTGAAAGCAATCATGAGAATTAGAAACAGGAGCAGAGTCCCCCATTTCCCACTGAACTTAAAGGTTTCGGAGAACGTAGCACTCACCGGAGAAGGCGACGATGAGCCGCTGTTTGAATTCATTTTAGTTCGAGCTAAGCTTAGTGAAAAATAATACTGTGAGAAATATGGTTTCGAATTTCTTTGTTGAGGCGGGTAAAGATGTATCATTCGTGGCTTCGGATCCCAGCACAAGATCGGCTTTTATAGGGGGACGAACGTGAAGGGTATTTTCGTAAATACAAATTCTGCCAATTTGATCACAGCCCAAAAGGGAACACGTACCACGTTGCCGTGTAAAGAAGTTGGACAAAAGACGTTGTGTAGTAAAAAAGCTAAAATTGAGATTTTAAAAACTATTATATTTCTCATTTTTCCCTACGAATTTCAACCCACTTGAGGTATTAAAAACCAAAAGGAAATAAAGGAAAGGGAGGGAGGGATTTTTTTTACTATATAATTACTTGTATTCGATTTGTTAGTTGATTAATTAAGATTAATATTGCAGAGACCTATTATAAAAATAAATATCTTAATTTACGTTAATTCATTTACAACGTCAAAATTTAAATCATTAACTTTACCTAAAGACTTAAAAAATAAAATTTTAGATCCTTGCGCTCTCATCTTTGAGTTTCTTCCTTCCCTTTATTTACTTTAACTTTCCTTACATTTTACTCAATCCAAACGTGGATCGACTCAGAATTTGAGATCAGAGGGACAAAATATAAATATTTGAAAGTGGAGGAAGAATTTAAAAATAAACCATTTTTAAAACAATTTATATATGTCATCACCCCTTAATAGCTCAGTCACTGATCCAAACACATTATTAAGGAAAAGTATTAAAGGACTAAACATTATAAGCTTGCAACTATCTATAAAATGAATAGAAATAATCTGCTCTTTTTTTGGTGCTCTTTTTTATGTCCATATTAAAAATAGGATTAAGGTTAAGGTTTAAGGAATTATGGGTAGGTCTCGTATTTTTAGGGTTTATAATTTAAAATTTAGAATTGGAGCTTAGAATTTAATTTTTTAGTGTTGGGGCATAAAAAACATCGAAAAAGAACAAAAAATTTTTATCTCTATAAAACAAGAGATTATTGAAATCTAAATAAATATAAGGTAAAATATTAAAAATATCACTTTTGTTTCACACAAGTGTTCACCTTTGGCCATTAATTTTGAAATGTAGGAACGAATGAACATATGGTGGAAGGGCCCTTGCTCCTCACCTACATGTTTTTAACCTCGATTCATACAAAAAATTAAAAAAGTTTAAAAAATTAAAGTAATTATTGTTGGGATTTATGGAGTTTGATTCCTTCAACCGATGTGTTTGCTAAGTTCGGAGAAGATTGGATATTTGGGTGAAAGAGATGTGGAAGCTAAAAAGAAAATGACAAGATGATTTATAGTGGTTCAACCTTCTAACCAAGGTCTACATCCACTAACTTAGCTCCCCACTAAGGATTTTCAATCAATCCACTATTGATTCGTCCCATTTTCTAAGCTTAGGAGGAAACCCTTACAAGACCGATCAAGCTTTCTACCTAAAGCTTGATCAAACCCTCTTAATAAAGAAAAAAAATAAGCAAACTCAAATCCCTCTAATAGGTATTTGTTTGCACAATTAAGCTCTCACCCAATCATAAAACACTTGAGCAAATATAACAATTTTAAGCTCACTAGTGTTGTCTAAGAAAGGAATTTACAATTTAAGCTCTAGACACAATGTAACATCCCAAAAATTAGCGTAGAAGTTTATGAGCTAATTGAATAATTAGTGACTCAACTAGACTAGAAATATTAAATAATTAATTTAGATTAAATACGTTAGGGACTCAATTGAAAAATTCAAAGAAGACTATTAACTAGAGAAAGTGACCAAATCGGATGAACAAAGAACTAATAGGGATTGCATGCAACAATTAACGAACTACCTAAAATACTCTATTAATGAAATGATTAATAGAAAAATCATGGATAAATTAAGAACTTGAGATGGCAATTAGGTGACCATCTTGTCACCATTAAACCTGTCCCTTGGTCGGCACCCTTAATGGGAAAGAAAGCCACAAGTCTAAACCAAAACTAAGAAAAAAATGGAGAAGGGAGAAGCTCATTTCGGTCACTGTTGAGAGGAAAGGAAGAAGAGAGCTTTGCATGTCCTAATCTTGGCTTAGGATCATCAGTTAAAAATTAAAAATAAGTTAAACTCCTCATTCTCTATTCGATTATGTAAAGATTTTTGAGAATGAGTTTGTTTTGTATATTCGGTAATTCATAGAAATTGATTAGCAAAATATGATAATGTTGCTAGGAAAAGTTAGAGACACGATTAAAAAGTTGAGATGGAAAAGAAAATTTGAAATGTGAGTCTCATAACAAGAATTCTAGAGCTAAAAGACGATGGAAGAACTAAAAACTGTTCAGCAATGTCTCAACCTAGATAACCAACTTTGAAAAATTGTAGAAAATAAAATACTAGGAATTTGAATATGAAATTTTAACACAGCCTACCTTAGTATGTCTACTTTAATAGGAAATCAAAGAAATCTAATTTTGAGTTCTATAGAAAAATTTGGAGTGAAATTGGATAGGGTACTCGAATCTGCCCAGTGATATTTTAGTATGAACAGTGAACTTTGAAAATTCATATAAAATTGTATACTTAAAAATTTGGTCTAAAATTTTGATAGGTGGTAATTGAATATGTTAATTAAGCCTGGAAACAAACGGAACTTAATTCTGAATGGTATAATGAAAATTGGAGCTCAATTCGTAAAGATGGTCGAAACTGTCTAATTAAAGAAATATTGAACTTTAAATAAAAATTTAAAGTGAATCGATGAGAATTGATAAGGAGATTTATTAACATGAATGAAAAATTTATTAGTGTAAATTTGGAATAGGTAATTGAAAAATTGAGTTGTGGATTAAGAAATATAAGAAGATTGGTGAACTAGCTCGAAGCTATCCGAAAATTGAATTAGTTCAAGGACTAAAATTAAATCGTAAAATTTAGTGGTAAATTGAGTTAATTGATTCTGAATTTATTCTTATACGATTGTGAATGACTTAATAGAGCCTAGAGGAGAAGGAATCGAAGAGGATCCGATACTTGGATTAGCAAAGGAGCGTGGGAAGAACCTCCGAATTCAGAACTAGCTCGGCGACTGTGAGTGAAACGCAATTAGAGTTGAGATTAGAGTCTCAACTACCTTAATTATAATTTCTGTTATAAAGTTGCATGCAATATGACTTAAAATTAAGATTGACTTTATAATAAGGGAAGGAAGTTAATGGAATTGAATTTGGATTGCTTGTGATTGCTTGAATAAATTGCTTGATTGATTGAATTGATAATGTATATGTGTTATATATGTGGATTGTTTATATGCCTAAGTTGATTTATTTATTGAAATATGACCTATTGTTGAGTTGTGGTTTACGAGTATATATATATATATATATATATATATATGCATATGAATGGGTGATTTCATAAATTGTTTGAGAGGTTCAATTTATCGAACCATTTGGATTGAATTAGCTTAATTCGATTCTGATTTCCTTGCTGGAATGCATCAATTGAGTGACGATTAAATTGTAATGTATGATGAAATTGTTATGAAATTTCATAGATATGATTGAATTTGAGATAGGCAAATATGAGAATTACTAGTTAAAAATTGGTATGAGACCGAACCATGTACTTGATATGTGGTATATGTATGACATGTTTTGTAATTGAAATACATGTGTTATGATGGAATTGAAATTTATATGTAAAATAAACGAAAGGATTGATTGATAAATTCTTGAATCTGATTGTTAAATTACAGGAATTAAATCTAATACATAAATGATAAAGCCCTTGGTTATATGGTCAGTCCAAGTAGTACGACATGCCTAGAGTCTAGAGCTCGTTAAAAATCGGTACGTGAGTGTACTAGATTGCTATGGTACGTAAGTGTACCTATTCGCTTAGTGTAAATTGGCACTAAGATGATATGTAATACGATTATATGAAAGTGGTACTTGGGTACCTATTATATGGTGAAATGATTCACATCCTTGTAATACGTGACTCGAATACCTAACTAACTATATGAACTAAGGCATCATAATCAAGTTAATAATTAAATAAATTGAAAACAATGATATTTGATCCCAAAACAATGATATTTGATCTCTTTGATTTCGATGAGTTGATAGTAGGAATTGTGGTGAAGCATGCAATTGATGAATTAAATTATATTCGTTTATACCGCTACAGTTTGTTGCTGCTTGTAATTAAGTTGTAGTATTTGTAATTATGAAATAGATTGAAAGTATGATACATGTTGCACTTTCTTGTTAATTTACTTGTGAATTTAATTGTTGGTTAATGACACATTCGAATGGAATGGTGTAATCATGCTTAAATTAAAGATTGGATCCTTGTGTGATAATTTAAGCAAGAAATTCTAAAATGGTTAGACTAAGGTTTCCTCACTAAGTACTATAAGGACTTATCACTCGTATTCTTCTTTCTTCCCCAAAACACAAGAAATTGAGTTATCGATCCACCCACTGATCTTGTTAGCTATCGAAGATAGAAGTATTCCGTTCATTATCTTTGTTGTGCTTATGATGGGTGGCCTAGCTGTCAGCATGCTAGTTCAGTTTGCACTTATGGTTATGTTTATGAACTATTACCTTAAGACTGTTTAGAACTCTTAAGTTATGTTTCCCTCATTTTGTTATGTAAGTATGGGGTAAATATGGGGTATAGCTTAGCCTTTGGTATATGTTTTGGGTTTGTTTCTTTTTGATCACTTTTTGTAAAGGCAACCATTAGGTTATAGCCGATGTTAGCTACCCCGAAATATCTTTTGTATAAGGGAAACAAACACTATGGATGGTTGATGCATATAACAATATAAAGTTATAATTTTGATCTTAAAAATGGAATTCTCTAATTAATCATGATTGGAATTAATTTTACTTGTTAAATTGAATCTTGTTCGGAAATGATAAAATAAGGATTAGAATATATGTATGTTAAATGTTGGTGAAATAAGATCAAGACATTAAATGATAAATCATATGTGAATTAAACGAATCAAAAATAAAGCTTAGGTACACCTTGTACTAGCATTCGAAAAAAAATATTATACGTTTTCCGCTGCCTATTTGTACAAAGCTAATATGAATCTGTTTAACGCTCCTTACTCCTAACCGGGGTGCGGGGTGTTATACACAATTTCTCATCATAATGTTGTAACAAATGAAGCATTAACCTTCTCTTGATGCTTGGAGGTCCCTTTTATACTTCTTAATGAGTTTGTAGCCGTTACTAGTCGTTAGGGTTGAATTAGAGCCGTTGAAGACTTTATTTCCCACCATAAATACAGTTCTGCAGCTTACCGTATCAGTACACATGGAGTGGTATCGATACACTCTTCTTCAGAACTAGCCGTTGGGCTCTTTGATCGTCTATGCGTATCGGTACGGTCTGCAATTTAAAAGACCGTTGGGAAATAGCCGTTGGGGGTTGTTAAAGCAGGGTTCTTCTCCCCCACAGCTCTAATCTCTTCATTCTTCTTCTCATCTTCTTTGTTTTTCTTAATAATTTGGTGAGTGAGAAGTGACCTCATGAGCTCATCAAGCTTCAAAGTCTTGAGATTCTTGGCTTCAATGATGGCGGTCCTTTTTGAGTCCCATGACTCGGGAAGGGAGTAGATGTGCTTTCGCACAAGCTTCTCTTCCAGAATGGCTTCTCCATAGCCTTTGAGTCCATTGGTGATGGTGGAGAACCTATCGAACATCTTCTCAATGTCTTCTTCTGGATCCATCTTGAAGTTCTCATACTCGAGGTTGAGGAGTCCGATCTTGGTCTCCTTTATTTCGTTGGTTCCTTCGTATGTGACTTCAAGCTTGTCCCATACCTCCTTGGCATCTTCACAAGAAGACATCTTCTCATAGATGTTGGGGCCAAATGCACAAAAAAGTATGTGCAAGGCTTTGCAATTAAGCTCCATCTTCTTACGATCATCGGCACTCCAATCCGCCTTGCTTCGTTGTGGCACGAACGAACCGTCTTCGACTATGTCCCAAAGCTTGTAGTCCTTGGACTTGATGAAAAACTTCATTCTAGTCTTCCAATGGGCATAGTGTGTTCTGTCGAAGAATGGTGGCTTGTCGATGGATTGCGCCATTTAATCGGTTGGTTGATATGTTGTATCAAGCTTCTCGGATCACCTCAATATGATGTTAATCCTCTTCGATTGAGCCTCGCTCTGATATCAATTGTTGGGTTTTATGGTGCTCAATTCCTTCAACCGATGTGTTTGCCAAGTTCGGAGAAGATTGGATTTTTGGGTGAAAGAGGTGTGGAAGCTAAAAAGAAAATGACAAGATGATTTATAGTGGTTCAACCTTCTAACCAAGGTCTACATCCACAACCTTAGCTCCCCACTAAGGATTTCCAATCAATTCACTATTGATTCGTCCCCTTTTCTAGGCTTAGGAGGAAACACTTACAAGACCGATCAAGCTTTCTACCCAAAGCTTGATCAAACCCTCTTTACAAAGAAAAAATAAGCAAACTCAAATCCCTCTAATAGGTATTTGTTTGCACAATTAAGCTCTCACCCAATCCTAAAATACTTGAGCCAATATAATAATTTTAAGCTCACTAGTGTTGTCTAAGAAAGGAATTTACAATTTAAGCTCTAGACACAATTTCTCATCATAATGTTGTAACAAATGAAGCAATAACCTTCTCTTGATGCTTGGAGGTCCCTTTTATACTTCTTAATGAGTTTGTAGCCGTTACTAGTCGTTAGGGTTGAATTGGAGCCATTGTAGACTTTATTTCCCACTATAAATGCAGTTCTGCAGCTTACCGTATCGGTACACGAGGAGGTGTATCGATACGCTCTTCTTTAGAACTAGCCGTTGGGCTCTTTGTCAACCTATGCGTATCGATACGCTTGAGAGCGTATCTGTACGGTCTGCAATTTAAAAGACCATTGGGAAATAGCCGTTGGGGTTGTTAAAGCAGGGATCGGTATGCCTAAGATGCGTATCGAAATGATCCTATCTGTATCGATACGATCTCACCCGTATCGGTACGGGTTTTGGCAGATTTAAAACTTGGGTAAAAATGTATCGATACAGGGTATACCGTATCGGTACGAGCTTGCTGAAAAGTCAAGTTTGACTACTTTAAAGCATTAAAAACTTTGCTAAAAACCTTTTTAAATACCTCAAACATATTTTCAAATTGTTTGGACTTAAAAACATGTTTTAAATTCTTTTCAAATTTTTCCAAAATATTTTTCAATTATCATATCAAAACACTTAGTTCTACAATCTCCCCCTTTTTGATATAATAAAACCAACTAAAAAATTTGTTTGGGATTTCTCCCCCTTTGTGAAATAAGTTTTGAATAAGAGAATTAAGATTCAAAATCAATTAAAGCTCCCCCTTATTCATTTGAAAATTCAATTTTTCAAATCATTTATCCCCCTTTTTGTTATATCAAAAAGAATTTAAAACACTTTTAAGCTCAAAATAACAATGGAGGATTAAATTTAGAAATTATTAAAATGTTTGGTTTTAAAAGTGGCCCCCCCTTACTCAAAGCATCATCAAGCAAAAGTTAGTTCAACATATATAATCAAACTAGTTGAATTAAAAAAAAATAAAACTAAATAAAAGGAATTCAACTAATTTTACCAACACTTGAATCCAAGGAAGGATGTGAAGCCTTCCTCTTCAAGTGTTATTTTCTGTGTGCATGGAGCTCTCCCTCAATATTTGACTTGTTGATCAATCTCCATCACACCTATCATAAGACAATCAAGTAATTTTTGGTATCCAAATTGCTTTGGATCCATAGACGTTAGTAGCACAAAATTTAGTCCCCTTAGTAATCCATTTTTCAATTTCATTCTTTTTAGTTAAAGTACTTAGTCCTTTTGGGACCCAAATACTTCTAAAAATTTTACCATTTACAAATATGGGGCACTAGATTGTCTTACATAAAAATTTGATTTTTCAACATTATTTTTCTTTTTAAACTCTTTGGAAATCAAATCTTTTTCTTCTTGAACTTTATGAAGCAAATTTTGTAAATAAAAACATTTTTGTTCAAACTCTTCGAGTTTTGCTTCAAGTTCAATTTTGGTTTTAGAAATCAAATCATTTTAAATTTTCAAATTTGAAATTTGAAATCACTTTCTTGTTTTTCAAAATGTGATTTTTAAATTCTAAAACCAAATCATCATATGCATCTTGTAAGTCATCAAATGAATATGAACATGAAGTAGATGAATTAGAAGTTACCCTTGAATCTTCTTCGATGGCCATAAGGCAAATGTTGGCTTGTTCATCGTCGGTGGAGTCTTCATCACTCCAAGTAGCCACATATGCCTTCTTCTTATGGCTTGAAGTGCTTGCCCTCTTCTTCTTAATTGATTCTCGTTCAAATTCTTTCAAGGCTTTCTTCATGAAAGAGGCACACTTCTTAAAGAGATGAACTATATCTTCTTCATCATCTTTCTCTTCACTTGAGTCTACATGATGACATGTGAAGGATTTGAGAACAATGACATTTGTGTTGATGCCAAGCCCTTTGAGCTTCTTCTCCCCCATAGCTCTAATCTCTTCATTCTTCTTCTCATCTTCTTTGTTTTTCTTCATAATTTGGTGAGTGAGAAGTGACCCCATGAGCTCATCAAGCTTCAAAGTCTTGAGATTCTTGGCTTCGATGATGGCAGTCCTTTTTTAGTCCCATGACTTGGGAAGAGAGTAGATGAGCTTTCGGACAAGCTTCTCTTTTGGAATGACTTCTCCATAGCCTTTGAGTCCATTGGTGATGGTGGAGAACCTATCAAACATCTTCTCAATGTCTTCTTCTGGATCCATCTTGAAGTTTTCATACTCGAGGTTGAGGAGTGTAACACCCGTGTTCCGGGCCTAGGAGTTAGTCGGGTATTAGTTCGAGTTAAATAAAACTAAATTAAAGCAATTCAATTTCAAATAATGGTCTAAATGAATTTTATTAAGTTGGGAAGGACCTATGGGGCTATTTACCCAAGTTTTAAAAAAAAAGGAAGACCACTTTATGGTAAAGTTATCTTCCTCCCCCATTCTTCCTCCTTTTCCCATTTTGAAGACCCCCACCATTTCTAAAACCTCCCAAGCTTGGAATTACTATTCCATCAATTTTAGCACCCGATTTCCACACCATTTTAAGAGGTAATTGTATTTTCTTAACCTCCTCTCCATCCTCTACTTGCTTATTGTCTTAAATTTCAAAAATGTGGGTTTTGAAAAATTAGGGTTTATGATGAAAATTGGGTTTTAATGGGGTTTTTCAATTGGTCTTAAGAAATTGTGTTGGGGTTTTTGTTAATCATGCTAAAGTATACAACATATATGAATTTGGTCAATTTTGGATGAATTTTCGTAGGGGGTCTTTAGGGCCAATTTTAGGGTTTGAAAAATTGGGTTTTTGAGAGGATTTGTGTGGGAGTTGAAGGGCTGATGGTCTAGTTATGTTAGGAGGGTGATTTGGGATGTTTTGGAAGTCTTTTGGATGCTTGAAATTGGGTATTTCAGCCCTTGGTTGTGGGAGTCCGAAAATTTGGGTTTTGGGATACTATGTGATTTGAAATTTGTGGAAATTGAGTTGTGTTTTGCGATGTGGATTGATAATTGAGTTAGCATTGATTTGGGAAGTGATGAATGTATTTTGTTTGGCTAGAAGCAAGGGGAAACGTTGAAGGAGCTTTGGGACCAAATCCGGGTGCGTAGGAGGATTGTTCGATTTGCTAAGGAAGGGCGGTGAGTGGTCTAAACTTGTTTTAAAGTTGGTTCGAGCATGAGTAGTGTGTGTGTGTGCAAGTGTGCTTGGTAGGCCACTTCCCTTTAATCCAAGTAGTTAACTTAGTCTAATTTCCTTAAATGCTATGTGCTTGATGACTATGCTCAAATGCTTGTGATTAGATGGTGCATGTATATGTATATCATGATGTGGATATATGTGTTGATGATATGTGGTTGGTGATACATGTTGTGGTTATAATAATTGGCACTAAAAATTACCGGTTGTAAAT
Source organism: Hibiscus tridactylites (assembly GCA_958450335.1). Taxonomy (NCBI): domain Eukaryota; kingdom Viridiplantae; phylum Streptophyta; class Magnoliopsida; order Malvales; family Malvaceae; genus Hibiscus; species Hibiscus tridactylites. The sequence goes on along the minus strand of OY288265.1, from coordinate 21,100,848 downwards.
GATCGATCATTAGGATAGTGTGCACACAAATTGAGTCAAAACGTACGTGGCCTTGATGGCGTTAAGTCATCAAGGAGGAGTACGGTGATGTAGCATTCCACCGGAAGCTTACTATATTTCTACGGGATGATGAGTGGAATCCCATCCGTAGGGCATGTGGTGATGAGTGGAATCCTGCACATGCAAGGTCCGGTGATGAGTGGAATCCCACCGAGGTAAAGTGTTGTCAAGGTTTATATCCGCACAATCGGGGTAATTAAAGTGGCCAATTAAACTTGTTTAAGTAATGTGATATATGATGGTGATATGTGGTTTTGATATATGATATTGCATGATGATCTAATGATGCTTAATCTTGCTAGGATTGAGAGACCATATTTGCCACTCGAAAGACTAGCTAAGTCTACTTGGTTAGGTGCAATGCTTGATATGTAGGAGTTTAGGATTACATGCTTGAGCCCTGCATTGTTGTTGTTTTTCGTTTTAGAGCACCCTCACTAAGCTTATAGCTTACGCTCTCAATGTTCAACAATGCAGATCATTAGCGTGGTGTTAGCTCGAGGCAAGGCAAGAAGGGCATCCAAGTTTGTAGCTCAAGTATGGTTACCGATTTTGTAATAGCTAGCAATGTGGCAAGTGTCTTTGTATGAGCATGTGTGACTCATTTGATGGATGTTGTTTTTGGTTTGATTATGGATTGTATGCTCATTAATGCCTATATTGCTCATTGAATTGAATGCTATGTATGATTGCTTAAACTCATGTTTGATTGACTCCCTTGGCTTAAATATGCATGCTTTATGGTTGGCTTGCCTTAGGAATTGATGATAGTGTGTTGGTTGAAGGGTTGGAGGGATTTAGGGGCCTCCTTGTGCTCTAAATCAGCTCAAACCTGCAATTTCGTAGCTGGGGTATCGACACCGTTGATCTGGTATCGATACTACCCTGTGGTTTCAGGCTTCGTGTATCGATACTCGAGGGGGAGTATCGATACCTTTTTGGCCACTGGTGCTACTGTCGATTTCGGTATCGATACTCCTCTCAAGGGTATCGATACCGTTGTCTTGGCTTTGACCGTGGGAAGTCAACTTTAGGGGAGGGTATCGATACCCTCATTTGGGGTATCGATACTGTCTCCTCAGGTTGACCAAACCTTGTTGACCTAGTCACAGGGGTATCGATACCCCTCTTAAGGGTATCGATACCGCCTGCAGTGTAACATTAAAAATGGGCTTTTAAGTGCTAGTTTGGGTTCGTTTGATTTCTTCATAAATTTCGTTCCGCTGTATGATCACGTAGGATGTAATTCTCATCTAGACAATATTAAAATGAAAAAAAAATAGGGTTGCTAACCGAGGGAGAGTTCCTTAGGGAGTTTTCACTCGGTTTTCCCCGTGTAGCTCACTCGGACCGGTCATCCGGCCAGACCGGGACGAGGGGGTTACATTTGTTGGTATCAGAGCCTGAGGTTACCGAGACCTCGGGCAGGTAAGTGAGGTAAGATTAATGTGTTAAATGCTTGTGTTGTTCGATGCATGATTTGCCATGAATCCTTGATGCTTTATTGATCGTATGATGTTTTGAATGCATGAATGGTCGTGTCTCGTGTGAGTGTGTGCCCATTGCTACTACTACTTAATTTAAAAAGGATTTTTGAAAGAGGGATACTTGAGCACTATTGGACCCTTGCTTTGGCTAACGTAATCCTATTTGTTTCTTGTTGTAGTTTATACCTTGCTAGTTGAACCATGAGACCACGTGGGAGGCCTAGGATGGTTCGACCGGAACCACGGGCAGAGGCTCCGAGAGTTGAGCCAGTTGTGAGAGTTGAGGCTCAAGTGGGAGAGCCAGTGGTTGGAGTTGGAGCTCCTCCACCACCTCCACCACCACCACCTCCTCCACCGGGAGTGGGAGGCGAGGCCGAGCCCGAAGGAATGGGACCACAAGGAGGCCAAGGTGGCCAAGGACCGGCCGGAATTGACTTAGCTCCGTTGGTTCAGGCAATAGCCGGAGCGTTCCAGGCTGCAGTTGCTGGGGGTCAGGCAGCTCATCATCAGGGTGAGGGCACCGGGTTGCCATTAGAGAGACTTCGGGGCCTTGGGGCCGAAGAGTTTAGAGGTGCTACTCCGGAGAGGTCAGAGATGTGGTTAGAGAAGACCGTCCGTATCCTTGCTCAGATGGGGTGTACTGGTGATCGTAAGTTGGGCTGTGTTGAGTCCTTGCTTCAGGGTGATGCCTACACCTGGTGGGTCACCGTTACTTCGGGGATGGATGAGGCCGAGATCACTTGGGAGTTCTTTGAGACAGCTTTCCGGAAGAAGTATTTGGGTCCGCGATACCTCGATGAGAGGAAGAGAGAGTTTATGGCATTGTCTCAGGGGAGTATGTCTGTGACTGATTACGAGATTCGATTTGTCAGGCTGAGTCAGTATGCACCTGAACTTGTACCTACTGAGGTGGAGCGTTGTAACCGCTTCCGATATGGGCTGAATGAGGAGATCAAGACTTATACGCTAGCTTCTGATTACATTGATTTTGATGTCTTGGTCTCGAGGGCCAAGGACTTGGAGCACAGTTTGAGTTTGACCAGACGGTCAGGTGGATCTAGTTCAGGAAAAAGGTCCAGCAACTTTGATAGAGGAGATGCCAAGAGGCATCGGGACAACCGGCATCAGTATGATCATAGGCGTGGTGGCAGTAACCACGGTAGGGGCCACCAGGGCCAGAGAGCTGGTGGGAAGTTGCCCACATGTGCTTCCTGCGGGAGGAACCACACCGGGGAGTGTTGAGGAAATTATCATTCGTGTTGGAGTTGTGGTGCTAGGGACCACATTAGGCGTGACTGTCCGCATCAGGTGGGACATGCACCAGCTCAGGCTCCTGCTAGAGCCAATGACTTTCAGAGAGGCCGCGGGCGCGGTAGGGGTAATTTCCAGCCGAGGAACGATGGTCAGAGGAACTTAGCTCATGTAGTCGCAGTCCAGCCGGAGGGCAGAGGACAGGCTAGGGTTTACGCTCAGCGCGGGGAGCAGCATGACACCGATGTGATCGCAGGTAACTTCTCGATACAGTCTTTGGGTTTGCTTTCTTTGATTGACTCTGGGTCTACACATTCCTACATATTGAGTGAGCATGCACAGTCTTTGAATTTGCCTTGTGAGTTGTTAAAGGTAGGAGTTAGTGTTACTAGTTCCTTTGGGGACACGGTAGTGGTTAGGAAGATGTACCGAAGGTGTCCGTTGATGGTTCAGGGGCATTTGTTTCCAGTGGATATGATGGAACTTCCCTTCTATGGTTTTGATGTGATTCTGGGTATGGATTGGCTCACGGAACATAGAGCTAGGATAGATTTTGAAACTAAGCGGATTTCTTTGAAGCTCACAGATGATTATGAGATTGTTGTGGTGGGTGAGAATGTGAAGTTCTTATCCAATGTGGTTTAAGTGTTAGAGGCCAAGAAATTAGTTGAGTTAGGGTGTGAAGCATACTTAGCGTATGTGATGAACCCTAACATGAGTGAGGTTAGACCTCAGGACATCCGGACAGTATGTGACTTTCCTAGTGTGTTTCCGGAAGAATTGCCAGGGTTACCACCGGACAGAGAGGTGGAGTTCAGCATTGAGACTTATTCTGATTCAGCTCCTGTTTCGATTGCTCCGTATCGTATGGCACCGAAAGAATTGAAAGAGTTGAAGACTCAGTTGCAAGAATTGACAGATAGAGGTTTTATTAGGCCTAGTTCTTCACCTTGGGGTGCACCTGTGTTGTTTGTGAAGAAGAAAGATGGGAGTATGAGAATGTGCATAGATTACAGACAGTTAAATCAGTTGACAGTGAAGAACAAATATCCGTTGCCTAGAATTGATGACTTGTTTGATCAGTTGAGAGGGGCGTCTGTCTTTTCGAAGATTGATTTGAGATCAGGTTACTACCAGCTAAAGGTTAGAGAGGTTGATGTACCGAAGACGGCCTTTAGGACTAGGTATGGACACTATGAGTTCTTAGTCATGCCCTTTGGGTTGACTAATGCACCGGCAGCTTTCATGGACATGATGAATAGGATTTTTCATCAGTATCTAGATCAGTTTGTAGTTGTATTTATTGATGACATTATGGTGTACTCGCGAACTGAAGAAGACCATGACCGACATTTGAGACTTGTTTTGAAGACTTTGCTAGATCATCAGTTGTATGCGAAGCTCAGCAAGTGTGAGTTCTGGATACGAGAGGTAGTCTTCTTAGGACATGTAGTATCAGCTGAAGGCATTAGAGTTGATCCGAAGAAGATTGAAGCCATTGTTGAGTGGAAGCAACCGAAGTCAGTGATAGAAGTACGTAGCTTCCTAGGCTTAGCCGGATACTATAGAAGATTTGTGGAAGGTTTCTCTAAATTAGCCGCTCCGTTGACACAGCTACTTCAGAAGAGTGTTCAGTTTGAGTGGACAGATGCAAGACAGAGAGCCTTTGAAAAATTGAAAGAAGCTTTGACCCAAGCACCGATCTTGATTCAGCCTGAGTCCGGGAAGGACTATGTGATTTATAGTGATGCCTCGTATGTAGGGTTAGGATGTGTTCTGATGCAAGACCGAAGAGTAGTGGCTTATGCCTCAAGACAGTTGAAGACACATGAACGCAATTATCCGACCCATGACATAGAGTTAGCTGCAGTTGTGTTTGCTCTGAAGATTTGGAGGCACTATTTGTATGGTGAGAAATGCACAGTATACACCGACCACAAGAGTTTGAAGTACATTATGACTCAGCGAGATTTGAATCTCAGACAACGTAGATGGTTAGAGTTGCTAAAGGACTATGATCTTACTATTGAGTACCACCCGGGTAAGGCCAATGTAGTGGCCGATGCACTGAGTAGGAAGGTGGCCGTGGACTTGAGGGCCATGTTTGCTAGATTGAGTTTGTCCGGAGATGGTGGCTTAGTAGCCGAGCTTCAGGTTAGACCTACTCTAGGTCAGATGATTCGAGAGAAACAGCTCTTAGATAGATCTTTGGCACCTCACGTGCAAGATATAGCCGAAGGTAGATCTTCAGACTACAGTTTCAGTTCCGATGGGGTCTTATGTTTCAAGGACAGAATAGTTGTGCCTGAAGACAGTGATTTGAGACGTACGATCTTGACTGAAGCTCACAGTAGCCCGTTTGCCATGCATCCAGGAAGTACGAAGATGTACCGTGATCTGAAGAATGAGTACTTTTGGGTTGGCTTGAAGAGAGATGTAGCCGACTTTGTGAGTAAGTGCCTAGTGTGTCAGAGGGTGAAGGCGGAACATCAGGTTCCCTCAGGGTTGTTACAGCCGTTGAGAATTCCGGAATGGAAATGGGAGAACATCACCATGGATTTCGTTTCAGGTTTGCCTTTGACTCCTACGAAGAAGAACTCAGTTTGGGTGATAGTAGATCGTTTTACGAAGTGTGCTCACTTCTTGGCAGTCAACACTACTTACACCTTAGATAGATTGGCCGATTTGTACATTGGTGAGATTGTGAGGCTACATGGTGTGCCGAAGTCCATTGTGTCAGATAGAGATCCGCGGTTTACTTCTAGATTTTGGGAGTGTCTGCATACAGCTTTGGGTACCCGTTTGAACTTCAGCACTTCTTATCATCCTCAGTCAGATGGTCAGTCAGAGAGGGTTATTCAGATCTTAGAGGATATGTTGCGATGTTGTATCATTGACTTTCAGGGTACTTGGGAAAAACATCTGCCTCTAGTGGAGTTTGCGTACAACAACAGTTTTCAGTCGAGCATTCAGATGGCTCCGTATGAGGCCTTGTATGGTCGGAAGTGTAGAACTCCAGTGTGTTGGGCCGAGGTAGGACAGAAACTGTTACCCATGCCGGATTTGCTAAAGGGGACAACCGACAAGGTAAAATTGATTTGTGATCGCTTGAAGGCTGCTTCGGATAGGCAGAAGTCCTATGCCGATTTGAAGAGGAAGGAGGTTGAGTTCGCAGTGGGTGAGAAGGTGTTCTTGAAAGTGTCTCCGTGGAAGAAAGTGATGAGATTTGGCCGAAAGGGGAAGTTGAGTCCGAGGTACATAGGACCGTATGAGATTGTGAAGAGAGTTGGTCCCGTTGCTTATCAGTTGCGTTTGCCATCCGAGCTTGAGAAGATACATGATGTGTTCCATGTATCCATGCTTCGTAAGTATAGGTCTGATCCATCACACGTTATGCCCGTAGAAGAAATTGAATTGAATCCGGATTTAACTTATGAGGAAGAGCCCGTTGAGATCTTAGCTTCAGACAGTAAAGTGTTGAGGGGTAGATCAATTGAGTTAGTGAAAGTGAGATGGCAGCGTAGAGGTGTGGACGAGGCCACCTGGGAGAGGAAGGAGGATATGGAAAAGCAGTTTCCGTATCTCTTTCAGTCAGGTAATTTCGGGGACGAAATTTCCTTAAGTGGGGGAGAGTTGTAACACCCGTGTTCCGGGCCTAGGAGTTAGTCGGGTATTAGTTCGAGTTAAATAAAACTAAATTAAAGCAATTCAATTTCAAATAATGGTCTAAATGAATTTTATTAAGTTGGGAAGGACCTATGGGGCTATTTACCCAAGTTTTAAAAAAAAAGGAAGACCACTTTATGGTAAAGTTATCTTCCTCCCCCATTCTTCCTCCTTTTCCCATTTTGAAGACCCCCACCATTTCTAAAACCTCCCAAGCTTGGAATTACTATTCCATCAATTTTAGCACCCGATTTCCACACCATTTTAAGAGGTAATTGTATTTTCTTAACCTCCTCTCCATCCTCTACTTGCTTATTGTCTTAAATTTCAAAAATGTGGGTTTTGAAAAATTAGGGTTTATGATGAAAATTGGGTTTTAATGGGGTTTTTCAATTGGTCTTAAGAAATTGTGTTGGGGTTTTTGTTAATCATGCTAAAGTATACAACATATATGAATTTGGTCAATTTTGGATGAATTTTCGTAGGGGGTCTTTAGGGCCAATTTTAGGGTTTGAAAAATTGGGTTTTTGAGAGGATTTGTGTGGGAATTGAAGGGCTGATGGTCTAGTTATGTTAGGAGGGTGATTTGGGATGTTTTGGAAGTCTTTTGGATGCTTGAAATTGGGTATTTCAGCCCTTGGTTGTGGGAGTCCGAAAATTTGGGTTTTGGGATACTATGTGATTTGAAATTTGTGGAAATTGAGTTGTGTTTTGCGATGTGGATTGATAATTGAGTTAGCATTGATTTGGGAAGTGATGAATGTATTTTGTTTGGCTAGAAGCAAGGGGAAACGTTGAAGGAGCTTTGGGACCAAATCCGGGTGCGTAGGAGGATTGTTCGATTTGCTAAGGAAGGGCGGTGAGTGGTCTAAACTTGTTTTAAAGTTGGTTCGAGCATGAGTAGTGTGTGTGTGTGCAAGTGTGCTTGGTAGGCCACTTCCCTTTAATCCAAGTAGTTAACTTAGTCTAATTTCCTTAAATGCTATGTGCTTGATGACTATGCTCAAATGCTTGTGATTAGATGGTGCATGTATATGTATATCATGATGTGGATATATGTGTTGATGATATGTGGTTGGTGATACATGTTGTGGTTATAATAATTGGCACTAAAAATTACCGGTTGTAAATGATCGATCATTAGGATAGTGTGCACACAAATTGAGTCAAAACGTACGTGGCCTTGATGACGTTAAGTCATCAAGGAGGAGTACGGTGATGTAGCATTCCACCGGAAGCTTACTATATTTCTACGGGATGATGAGTGGAATCCCATCCGTAGGGCATGTGGCGATGAGTGGAATCCCGCACATGCAAGGTCCGGTGATGAGTGGAATCCCACCGAGGTAAAGTGTTGTCAAGGTTTATATCCGCACAATCGGGGTAATTAAAGTGGCCAATTAAACTTGTTTAAGTAATGTGATATATGATGGTGATATGTGGTTTTGATATATGATATTGCATGATGATCTAATGATGCTTAATCTTGCTAGGATTGAGAGACCATATTTGCCACTCGAAAGACTAGCTAAGTCTACTTGGTTAGGTGCAATGCTTGATATGTAGGAGTTTAGGATTACATGCTTGAGCCCTGCATTGTTGTTGTTTTTCGTTTTAGAGCACCCTCACTAAGCTTATAGCTTACGCTCTCAATGTTCAACAATGCAGATCATTAGCGTGGTGTTAGCTCGAGGCAAGGCAAGAAGGGCATCCAAGTTTGTAGCTCAAGTATGGTTACCGATTTTGTAATAGCTAGCAATGTGGCAAGTGTCTTTGTATGAGCATGTGTGACTCATTTGATGGATGTTGTTTTTGGTTTGATTATGGATTGTATGCTCATTAATGCCTATATTGCTCATTGAATTGAATGCTATGTATGATTGCTTAAACTCATGTTTGATTGACTCCCTTGGCTTAAATATGCATGCTTTATGGTTGGCTTGCCTTAGGAATTGATGATAGTGTGTTGGTTGAAGGGTTGGAGGGATTTAGGGGCCTCCTTGTGCTCTAAATCAGCTCAAACCTGCAATTTCGTAGCTGGGGTATCGACACCGTTGATCTGGTATCGATACTACCCTGTGGTTTCAGGCTTCGTGTATCGATACTCGAGGGGGAGTATCGATACCTTTTTGGCCACTGGTGCTACTGTCGATTTCGGTATCGATACTCCTCTCAAGGGTATCGATACCGTTGTCTTGGCTTTGACCGTGGGAAGTCAATTTTAGGGGAGGGTATCGATACCCTCATTTGGGGTATCGATACTGTCTCCTCAGGTTGACCAAACCTTGTTGACCTAGTCACAGGGGTATCGATACCCCTCTTAAGGGTATCGATACCGCCTGCAGTGTAACATTAAAAATGGGCTTTTAAGTGCTAGTTTGGGTTCGTTTGATTTCTTCATAAATTTCGTTCCGCTGTATGATCACGTAGGATGTAATTCTCATCTAGACAATATTAAAATGAAAAAAAAATAGGGTTGCTAACCGAGGGAGAGTTCCTTAGGGAGTTTTCACTCGGTTTTCCCCGTGTAGCTCACTCGGACCGGTCATCCGGCCAGACCGGGACGAGGGGGTTACAAGGAGTCCGATCTTGGTCTCCTTTATTTCGTTAGTTCCTTCGTATGTGACTTCAAGCTTGTCCCATACCTCATTGGCATCTTCACAAGAAGACATATTCTCATAGATGTTGGGGCCAAATGCACAAAAAAGTATGTGCAAGGCTTTGCAATTAAGCTCCACCGTCTTGCGATCATCGGCACTCCAAACTGCCTTGCTTTGTTGTGGCACGAACGGACTGTCTTCTACTATGTCTCAAAGCTTGTAGTCCTTGGACTTGATGAAAAACTTCATTCTAGTCTTTCAATGGGCATAGTTTGTTCTGTCGAAGAATGGTGGCTTGTCGATGGATTGCGCCATTTGATCAGTTGGTTGATATGTTGTATCAATCTTCTCGGATCACCTCAATAGGATGTTAATCCTCTTCAATTGAGCCTCACTCTGATACCAATTGTTGGGTTTTATGGTGCTCGATTCCTTCAACCGATGTGTTTGCCAAGTTCGGAGAAGATTGGATTTTTGGGTGAAAGAGGTGTGGAAACTAAAAAGAAAATGAAAAGATGATTTATAGTGGTTCAACCTTCCAACCAAGGTCTACAGCCACTACCTTAGCTCCCCACTAAGGATTTCTAATCAATCCACTATTGATTCGTCCCCTTTTCTAGGCTTAGGAGGAAACCCTTACAAGGCCGGTCAAGCTTTCTACCCAAAGCTTGATCAACCCCTCTTTACGAAGAAAAAAAAAAGCAAACTCAAATCCCTCTAATAGGTATTTGTTTGCACAAAGCTCTCACCCAATCCTAAAACACTTGAGCAAATATAACAACTTTAATCTCACTAGTGTTGTCTAAGAAAGGAATTTACAATTTAAGCTATAGACACAATTTCTCATCATAATGTTGTAACAAATGAAGCATTAACCTTCTCTTGATGCTTGGAGGTCCCTTTTATACTTCTTAATAAGTTTGTAGCCGTTACTAACCTTTAGGTTTGAATTGAAGCCGTTGGAGACTTTATTTCCCACCATAAATGTAGTTCTGTAGCTTACCGTATTGGTACACGTAGAGGCGTATCGGTACGCCCTTCTTCAGAACTAGCCGTTGGAGGTTGTTAAAGCAGGGATCAGTACGCCTAAAATGCGTATCGAAACGATCCCTATCCGTATCGATACGGTCTCACACGTATCGATACGGGTTTTGGCAGATTCAAAACTTGGGTAAAAATGTATCCATACGGGGTATACCGTATCGGTACAGGCTTGCTGAAAAGTCAAGTTTTACTACTTTAAAGAATTAAAAACTTTGCCAAAAACCTTTTTAAATACCTCAAACATATTTTCAAGTTGTTTGGACTTAAATACATGTTTTAAATTCTTTTCAAATTTGTCCAAAATATTTTTTCAATTATTATATCAAAACACTTAGTTCTACAATTATAAATTTTGTTAAGTCCATAGAGAAAATAATATGGGAAATTACTTCTTGTATTTCATATATGGAAACTCTAACATTTACAATGTATTTATAGCAAAGCAAACTAACTAATCTGTTACAATTAACAAAGTAACTGCTAAACTAATTAGCTAACCGACTAATTAATTTACAACACTTCCCCTCAAGTTGGTGGTTTGAAAATATTTCTAACATCCAACTTGGACATAATGTAAGTGCGCTGCTGTATTCCCAAGGCCTTTGTCATAATATATGCAAGCTGACTTCCAGAAGACACATGCTCTGTTTGAAGAACTCCCTCTTGTATCTTGTCCCTTATAAAATGGAAATCCACTTCTATATGTTTAGTTCTCTCATGGAACACAAGATTGGCTGCAATTTGCAGTTCAGCTTTACTATCACAATAGAGTTTTGTTGGCTTTTGATCTACCTCACTAAGTTCTTGCAACAATCTTTTCAACCAAACAATCTTAGCCACTGTCATTGCCATGCTCATATACTCTGCCTCTGCAGATGATCGAGCAATGGTGTTCTAAATCTCTAGAGGCATTAAATTTGATGCGGTAAACCCACTTACAGCCAATAGGAAACTTTCCATTAGGCAAAGGGACAAGAGACCAAGTGTTATTGGATTCCAAAGCCTGAATCTCCTCTCTCGTGGCATCAACCCATAAAGGATCTTGAACAGCTTGAGAATAAGTAGAAGGCTCAAAAAAGAAGAAGCAGAAAAAGAAAAGACTGAGTAAAAGATGGAAAATGAGAGTAAGAAAGAAAGGAAGAGAGAGGATACTAGCCTGAAGAAGTAAGAGGAGACTGGTTTGAAGAAGAAGATTGGTAAGTTGCAGTGTAATCATTGAACCAAGGAGGAGTTTTAGGAACCCAAGAAAACCTCCTAAGAAATGTATCTTGAAACAAAGAACTAGACTGACTAGAAGCAACAACCATGGATGGACCAGGATCACTCGATGAAGCTTGATTAGGAGCAGAAACAAAATTCTCAGAATTTGGAAAAGAATGAAAAAAAGTAGACTAATTAGTAGGAGACAAATCAGAAGAGTGAGTAGAAGGTTGAGCATGAGAAAAATGATAAGAAGAATGATCAAAATGATGATCAGAAGGATGATCAAAAGAAGGTGGAGGTGGAGACAAAGTCAAAAACTCAGCATCTGAAACAAAAGGCTGAGGTGGAAAAAAAGAATTGGAAGAAGAAGTAGAAGAATGAAAAGGAAAAATATGTTCATGAAATTGAACATCCCTGTTCACAAAAAAGGTTTTAGAAAGCAAGTTAAATAAAATGTAACCCTTTTGTGTGGAAGAATAACCCATAAAAACAGAGGGAATGACCTTGGGATAAAGCTCATCACTGTAATTAGGCTGAGTTGCATAACATAAGCAACCAAATATTCGAAGGTGAGAAAGATTAGGTTGTTTTTGAAGAAGAATCTCCAAAGGATATTTCCAATTAAGAATAGAAGAATGAAGCTTATTAATTATGTAGCAGCCAATTAAAACACATTCCCCCCAAAATTTTACACGGACATTAGAATGGAAACGTAGAGCTTGAGCAACTTCTAATAAGTGTCGGTGCTTACGTTCAGCCACCCCATTTTGTTGGGGTGTATGAAAGCAAGAGGATTGATGAATGATGCCCAAGGTAGTAAAGAGATTAGAGCACTCAAAATTAAAAAATCCCGAGCCATTATCACTACGTATAATTTTGACAGAAGTAGTAAATTGATTTTGAACAAGAAGAAGAAATTTATTAAGCAGAAGAGGAGCATCAAATTTAAGCTTCATCAAGAAAACCCAAGTCATCCGAGTATTATCATCAACTATAGTGAGAAAAAATCGTTGACCACTATGTGTGGAGACACGATAAGGACCCCATAAGTCTAAATGAAGCAAATAAAATGGTTTATCAGACCTAGAGTGACTAACAGGAAAGAGAAAACGACACTGCTTAGCTAAAGGGCAAATTCTACAATCATGAATAGAAGAAGTATCAAGATTTTTTTGCAGAAAATAAAGGCAACTTAAGTAAAGTAGTAGAAGAAGTATGACCAAACGAGCATGCCAAATATCAATTTTATTAATAGTAGAAGCATTACAATGAGAAATAAAAACAGAAGGCAAAGAATTAAAAGAATGCAAACTAGATGGTGACTCAAAAAGATAAAGATCCCCTGACTTCCTTCCAATCCCCTTCGTCACACCAGTGGAGAGATCCTGAAAGACACAGAAATTAGGATAAAAGATAATAACACAGTTAAGCTCAACAAATAATTTTGAAACGGATAAAATGTAACCCCCTAGACCCGCCTATGCGTTACAACGGATCGTAGAAAGTTACATTAGGGTCACGAGAGCGACCCACAGTAAAAATACGCATAAAAACATATTTCTTCAAAACACTTATTAAACTGAAAAATCAACTTCTGTTTAAAATACCATTTCGGGAAGTCATTTAAACACATAACAGAAATTTCAGAAAATGCTTTACAAATATCATCATAAAACAATACATAACAGACATGCCCTCTAACTATACAGTACCGTACTCCAAAAGCAACGCCGAGAGAACTCCGAACACTAATGTCAAATGTTATATCATGTTATATTCTTTTAACCTGTGATGGTAAAAACAACGTGAGCTTGAAAAAGCTCAGTAATACAGAACTATCAAAAGATGCTATAAGCTCATGCAGATATATGGTAGGCATAACATTTTCACGATGTTCCACGCAGTAACATTCTCCAATTTTGCTCTACTATTTCGAGGCTGCATCATACTCGAGAGTAACGATATTTGTTCTTTATTCAAACATCAAGAATTAGATGAGAATTATATAGGCTGATAACATACGGAGGTGGAAACAGAAAGTTTAGTGCCTAGTGTGTTCCAACAGTGCAACGTTAATGCGTGAAATTTAACAATGCAATAAACCTTTTTTATTTATTTTAAATACATTTATTTTAAGTAGCTGTAAAGTTTATTTTAATTTTTTATTTACCCTCCAACCATACTCCAGTATATAGTTTCCCCAGTGCAGTATCATGTACAAGCATTAACCCGAGCCCATTGGGCGTGGGTACCATCCTAAGGATATACCTTAGAATACGGGGGGCCCTTGCCGAAGCATAGGAACCGAAAACGGGCGGACCTGGCCGAAGCCTAGGATATGAAAACGGGCGGACCTAGCCGAAGCTTAGGATCCGAATACGTGCGAACTTACCAGCTGGATCAGGGCTGAGCCGACGGTAACTTCATATCATGTCCCAAGTACCCCAGTGGATCATATCATCAATAGTTCATTGTTGAATGTGTAAAAGTTCTATAATTTACCCCCTATTTAGCCCATATTTCTGCTGCATTCAAGCATAATTCATTGCATTTAGGTTAGATTTCAGTTATACATCACAATAATATTAAATGGCACAGTTTCTACTGAAATTGGTTACTTTTGCAGGTAGCTGCTGTAGCAGATGGAGAAGCAGACGCTGGGCAGTGAAGAAGCAGAGCTGGAACTGGATGTGCAGACGAGGACGACAGCAGTGGTGAAGAGAAGAAGCAAAGTGGGCCTCGACAGAAAGAGAAAATTAAGCCCGTCTGTCGTGGAGCACCCTTATATATTTCCAAGCCCTAGATCAGAATGAAGGCCAAGCCCAAAGTTCAAGGAAGAAACTCCAAGCAAGAAGGAAGGACGAATTAAAGATATATTCACTGAAGATTTAGTCTTTAATAGAGTTGTACTTTAGTTTAAACTTGTATTCTTGCCATATTAGAAAACTTGAACCCAAGACCTATATAAAGGCATGTAATTCGACCTAGGGGAGGATATCTTCATCTCTAGCCTTCTTCCCAAAACCCTAGCCGTTTTCCCCTTCTCAACATGTACTAAACTTCCCCTAGGGCCACAGGTTGATTTGTAAAGTAGTTGCAAGGATTGCTTTTGTTTTAGGAATTTTTTGTTCAATAAAATAAACTTCAAATTCGCTTATTCTGGTTTTCAACATCTTGCAAGAGTATCGGGAGAGCATTGTGAGATTATCTATTTACTTAATATCGGGAGAGTTAAGTATACGAAAGAAATAAGTGCGGGTTCTCCAGCTTATGGTTGAACTATCTCGGACCTAGGGATATGACGAGGTTATATGGCTAAGGAAGAATTCAACAACATCGGTGTTCATCCTTCAATTCACGCCGGGATGTATCATCAAAGACGTGTTTATCGACAGACTTGGACCTAGGGATAGGCCAAGGCATAGCATGGATTTTTGCCAAGCTTGAAGTACAGAGTTGTGTGATCGCTGTCGCGACTACCAACAGACCGCTGCCGCGACAGAGACGACGACAGGATAGATATTCCTAGACTTTGCAACACCTACACTACTGAGCAATTCAATACTAGCCCATTCTCTCTATCTTTATTTCATTACTCTTTTATTTAAGTACTCTTTATTATCTCATGACAACAACTTAAATAATTCTCTTCTCTTTCGTGCAGTAATCCAAGGTGAAGCTATTAGCCCAGTCCCTGTGGAGACGATATCCGATACTTCCGTATCACTTACTACTTGCGTCGTGTACACTTGCACTACATTGTGATGGATACTTTTACACGCAACAAGTTTTTGGCGCCGTTACCGGGGACTGGCAACATAACTTTACCCTACCTTTTACTGCATTCTTTTTATTTTTCTATTTTATTTTGGATTGTTCAACTTGTGCTTTTCACAAGGTTTTCTGTTTATGCGTAGATCGAGACGAGGAGAGGAACTTGAGTATCCATTAGATCCTAAAATAGAATGTTCGTACAATCTTAGGAACCGACTTCGCTTCGTACTAGCCAGAAACGAATACCTTGAAGAACAGTTAAAGGCCATGAACAACCAAAGAAATCTCCAGGATAATGTAAATCCTGCCGGAGACGGAGGGAACGATCCACCAATCAACCCTCCTGTCGCTGCCGCACGCCGGTCATGCCGAGACTACATGCTCAATGATCATGGAGAACTAGAAACCACCATGCCAGACGTAGACGTTGACAACTTTGAGCTGAAACCTGTTATGTTCAGCATGATTAACAACGCTGGCCAATTCAGTGGTGCTGCTACAGAGGATGCTAGGGAGCATCTGCAAACGTTCTAGGAAATCCGTGCTTCGTTTAGACTACCAGGAGTTAATCCGGAGATATTGAGGCTTCAGTTATTTCCTCATTCATTGAGGGACAGGGCAAAGACTTGGTGGAATAAACTAACGTCGGGTTCAATACGAACCTGGGCAGATTTAACTCGTGAATATTTGTCTCGTTTTAATCCTTCACACTTATCTGAGCGATTACGTAACGAAATTGCTACTTTTCAATAGGAAGATGACGAGCCAATGCACGAAGCCTGTGACAGATTTACCACTCTTCTAAGGAACTGCCCGATGCATGGATTCGCCATTTGGAACCAGGTAACCAAATTCTATAATGCTGCTAATTTACAAACTCGTATAAGAATTGATTCAGCAGCAAATGGATTACTACTGGACAAAGATCCAGATGAGGTAATGGCAATATTGAAAAATCTGGCGAAGAATGAGGAACAGTTTCCTACAGCAAGAAGAGGGGGTAAATGAGTTCTAGCTGTAAAAGATTATGAGGCTGACAGTTCATTGAAATCACAGGTGGCATATCTCACTAAGGCAATGAAAAATCTCTTGAAAGAAGATTCACAGTCTGTCTACTCTACTGAAGAGGTATGCGAAACTTGCGATGGAAATCACAGTTCGGAGGAGTGTTCGTTACAGTTAGAAGAAGGGATGTATGTTGGGAACTACAATAAACAGAATTATAACTCCAACAACTACAATCCCAACTGGAGAAAGGATCCCAAGTTCTCTTGGAGCAATCCTAATAATGCCTTGAATCCTCAAGCACAGAATGCACAGAATCCGGAGGGACCTAGATTACTGACTCGACAGCAACCGCAGCAGTAGCAGCAACAACCACCAGCTGCCACGACTAGTATACTGGAACAGACTTTGGCTACATTTATGTCTCAAACAGGAACCTACATTGAGAACATGAATCACTTTGTCAAGAAGACGGAAACATTTATGGATAAAACAGAGATGCAGATGACCAATCATGAAGCTACTCTGAAATCATTGGAGACACAGATGGGTCAGGTTTCCCAGCATATTAAACCGAGGCAGAATGAAGGTTTTCCTAGCGATATTGAAAACGCTAGACAGCCCACACATGAGCATTGTAAAGCTATCACTACTAGGAGTGGGAAGAAACTACCAGGGCCAGAGAAGGAAGCTGAATCAGTTAAGGAACCAGCCTTGGAGTCGTCTGTCGAGGAAGCTGCCCCGACAAGTAACAAACAGCCTGCTGCCGATGAGCCTGTCACGACAGCAGAAGGGACAGAAGAGAAAGATGATGAACCAAAACCTCCTCAGATCTGAATGCAGTGGGAAGGACGTATTGCTGATTATCGTCCTCCACCTCCTTTTCCTCAGCGGTTACAGAAATTGAAACAGTAATCACAACTTAAGAAGATTTATGATATTTTTAAGCAGGTCCATATCAATATTCCGCTGTTGGATGCCATAAAGGAGATGTCTGGTTATGCCAAATTCCTCAAGGATGCCATGTCGAAGAAATCCAGACTTGGGGAATTTGAAATGGTTAAGATGACAGAAGGATGCATGAGTATTCTGCACAAGCATCCACCCCAGAAGAAGAAGGATCCTGGGAGCTTCATCATACCATGCATAATCGGAGACAAATTTGTGGGTAAGGCACTTTGTGATCTTGGTGCTAGTATAAATTTAATGCCCAAATCTGTTTTTCAGAAATTAGGTATTGGAAAAGCTCGGCCCACAACAGTATTACTGTAGCTAGCAGACCGCTCTTCCGTTCATCCAAAAGGAAAAATTGAAGATATTCTGGTAAGGGTGGATAAGTTTATTTTTCCTGCTGACTTTCTTGTCTTAGATTGTGAAGCAGATGAAAACGCACCAATCATCCTGGGGCGACTCTTCTTAGCCACCGGAAGATCACTGATTTATGTGGAAAAAGGAGAACTCACTATGAGAGTGAACGATCAAGAGATCAAGCTGAACGTTCTCCAAGCAATGAAACATGCTGATGAAGAAGAAGAGTGCAAAGCCATTACTGAAGTTACCCTTGACCAACCCTGCATCAGGTCAGGCTGCCACGACGTCAAAATTGGCCACTGCCTCAGCAGCCATTTAGAAGACTGTCACGACAGCACCGACGACAGAAGCTCCTCAGAATCTGATACATCTGATACTAAAGATCAAGAGGAGGTAAATTGGATAGGCAATCGTCCAGGTAAGTTATTCGAGCCCTTAAACTATACCTCGGATAACCATATAATTCAAAAGCCATCAACTGTTGAGCCCCCTGTTCTAGATCTTAAGCCCCTGCCAGGGCAGCTAAAATATGTTTTCCTTGGTTTAAATGATACGTTGACCGTAATCATCTCTTCCAAGTTGATGCAGGAACAGGAACAACAGCTAATAGGGATGCTGCAGCAGCACAAAAAGGCTATTGGATGGACGATAGCTGATATCCAAGGCATCAGTCCGGCACTATGCATGCATAAAATTCTCTTAGAGGATGATCATAAGCCGACCATTGATGCACAAAGACGACTAAACGATGCTATGCGAGAGGTGGTGCGTAAAGAGATCATAAAATGGCTAGATGCTGGAATAATTTATGCCATCTCGGATAGCAAGTGGGTGAGCCCGGTGCAGTGCGTTCCCAAGAAGGGAGGAATAACCGTGGTAACCAACGAAGAAAACGAGCTAATCCCAACCAGGACTGTGACCGGTTGGAGGGTTTGTATGGACTACCGGAAGCTTAACAAAGCTACCCGGAAGGACCACTTCCCCTTATCCTTTATTGATCAAATGCTTGATAGATTAGCGGGTAAGCTTTACTATTGTTTTCTTGATGGCTACTCAGGTTATAATCAAATAGCCATCGCACCGGAAGATCAAGAAAAGACGACGTTCACATGCCCTTACGGTACTTATGCTTTTCGGAGGATGCCAGTTGGACTTTGTAATGCACCAGCCACCTTTCAAAGGTGCATGATGGCAATATTCTCCGATATGGTGGAAGATTTCCTAGAAATATTTATGGATGATTTTTCAGTCTTTGGAGACAACTTTGAAAGCTGCCTAGGCAACCTACAGATGGTGCTCGAGAGATGTGAAAAAGCAAACTTGGTATTGAACTGGGAAAAGTGTCACTTCAAGGTGGATGAAAGGATAGTCATTGGCCATAAAATTAGCTGTCGCGACATAGAAGTCGATAGGGCTAAAATAGAAGTAATCGAAAAGCTGCCACCACCCACCACAGTCAAGGGAATCAGAAGTTTCTTAGGACATGCTGGTTTTTATCAGAGGTTCATCGCGAACTTTTCGAAGATCACCAAACCCTTATGCCATCTTCTGAAGCAAAACTGTCCCTTCGACTTCAACGCTGAATGTACTGAGGCATTCAAGGTTCTGAAAGAAAAGCTGGTAACAGCCCCAATAGTACAACCACCAGATTGGAAACTGCCATTCGAGATCATGTGTGATGCTAGTGACTATGCTGTCGGGGCAGCACTTGGGCAGAGGAAAGACAAGCTCTTTCATGTCATATACTATGCCAGCAAAACACTGAACGACGCCCAAGTGAACTACACTACCACATAGAAGGAACTATTAGTTGTGGTATTCTCTATTGACAAGTTATGTTCTTATATACTTGGAACGAAGGTCATCGTCCACACAGACCACTCTTCATTGAAGTATTTGTTCACCAAAAAGGATGCAAAGCCTAGACTGATACGTTGGATTCTGCTACTGCAAGAGTTCGACATTGAAATCAAGGACAAAAAGTGGACAGAGAATCAAGTTACAGATCACTTGTCAATGTTAGAGAAGGGAAAGAGTCTCCCAGCAGACGAGACACACATACTGGAGACCTTCCCTGACGAGCAGCTGTTTGCTGCCACAAGCACCACCGCGACAGCCATGGCGGCAGGTAAGTTTTCTGAACTCCCCTGGTATGCTGATTTCGTTAATTTTTTAGTTAGCGGAATAACTCCTCATGACCTTAATTATCAAGCTAGGAAGAGGTTCCAAAATGATGTTAAGCATTATTATTGGGACGAACCTCTTCTTTTCAAATATTGTGCAGATCAGGTTATAAGGAGATGTGTACCACAGGATGAACATGAAGCTATACTACATCACTGTCATGCTTCATAGTATGGAGGACACTTAAGAGGTAACAAAACTGCTGCCAAGGTTTTGCAGTCGGGATTTTACTGGCCGTCACTGTTCAAGGATGCTCAAACATTCTACAAAAACTGTGACAAGTGTCAACGGAATGAAACATCTCAAGGAGACATGAGATGCCGCTGTAAAATATTCTTGAAGTCGAGATTTTTGAAGTTTGGGGGATAGATTTTATGGGACCATTCCCAACTTCATGTGGAACTTATATATCCTCTTGGAAGTGGACTATGTGTCCAAATGGGTTGAAGCGATCGTTACTCAGAAAAATGATGCCAAGACGGTTCAGAGGTTTTTGCATAAAAACATTTTTTCCAGATTTGGCATCCATAAGGCGATAATCAGTGATGAAGGGAGGCACTTCGACAATAGGGTTATAGCTGCTGCCTTGAAAAAGTATGGTGTCAAACATCGGATTGCAACAGCATACCACCCTCAGACCAATGGACATGCTGAAATATCCAACAGAGAGGTTAAGAACATTCTTGAAATGATGGTTAAGCCAACTCGGAAGGACTGGTCTCTACACCTCAATGACGCATTATGGGCCTAAAGAACATCATTCCAAACTCTATTGGGAATGTCCCCCTATCGTCTGATTTACGGGAAAACATGTTATTTACCTATCGAGATTGAGCATAGAGCATAATGGGCCATCAAGGCAGTGAATATTGACTTGGAAAAAGCAGGACAGAAAAGGCTACTTGATCTGAATGAAATCGAAGAAATTCGAACAATAGCCTATGACAACGCAAGAATATACTAAGACAAAACCAAGAAGTGGCAAGACAAGAAGCTGCTGCCACGACAGTTCTGCCCAGGGTAGCTTGTGTTGTTGTTCAATTCTAGGTTGAAGCTCTTCCCAGGGAAACTGAAATCTAGATGGTCTGGTCCATTCCAAGTGGTGTAGGTTTTTCCCCATGGTGTCATAACAATCCGATCTTTAAAAGACGGGCACCAATTCAAAGTCAATGGACAACGATTGAAGCATTATCAGGGGACTGAAGCCCCAAGAATGTAGGAAGTGGTTACCTTAGGAGATGCCCCTCCTGGCATCCCTAATTTAACCTAAGTTTTATTTATATTTATTTTTATTATTTATTATTTATATATTAGGTAATTAGAATTATTTTATTTTTAGGAATTGGCGTTTTTATTTTTATTATTTTTAGGAAATAAAGGAGACAAGGAGAAGTGAATTCAGCCCACCATCTTTCCATCAGCCCAAAAAGCCCAACTTTGGAGCCTGCCGTTACAGCTACCGCGACAGACGCAGAAAATCCAGCCTGTCGACACGCAAACGCGTAACAGACGCGCAGCAGACACGAAAACGCGTGACAGACGCGTCAGAAACCGCGTAACAGCTGGCCCCGTTATTCGCGCCTACCGTTACAGCTCCAACGGGCAACAAACTCTCCCCTATATAAACCCCGTTTTACTATTCATTTTTCACTCACTTCTACTCCTTCTACTTGTTTTCTCTAGAATTTTTACTTGCTTTCATTTTCTTACACAATCCTTGCAACATTTCTTCCAGAAACACCCGCCGAAGCTCTGCCTCAGGATCTGCCCCGACAGTATCAACTCCACGATCCTTCCAGATCTGTGATATGTGGGAGGAGAAGGGTTTTATTTACACTTCGAAAATGGGGAACCTGGGGCTGCAACCATTCATAGCTAGGAAAATCAGAGCCATGTAGTGGCAGATATTCGCGGAGCAGCCAGAGGAGATGAACGTGACTCTTGTCCGAGATTTTTATGCTGCCATCGGCAGCAGGAACGCGACAACAGTCACAATAAGAGGGAAAGAGGTGCCCTTCGAGCCCGAGTACATCAACACACTCTACGGGTTCTATGTGGGCAGAAACGAAGATGGCCATAATCAATTTCTCGAGAGTCTAGGGCCTGCCGACTACGACGATGTGATGGCAGAACTCACGGACGAGGGTACCCAGTGGAACACTGATCCGAAAAACCCAAGGACGGTGAAAAGAGTCCAACTAACCCAGAGGCCAAACTTTGGAACGCCTTCATCAAAAAGCGGATTATGCCATCCTCTCACAATACAACAGTCGACCAACCCAGGTTAGCCCTCATCCTTTCTATATTACATGAGAGGCCGATTAACGTTGGCAGATATGTCCGAGAGGGCATATTGGAATGCGCATACCGAACATCCGGACCACTTTTCTACCCTTATCTCATCACCGCCCTTTGCCGCGGCCATCACGTACCAGAAGCTGCCGAAGATTTACGAGTCCAATGGAAGGGCTGGACAGAGAGAAACATACTTAGCCTGATGGAGCTCACTGCTGCCACGCCTCTGTCGTCTTTCGACCTTACTACCACAGCAACAGAACCGACAGAACCCACCGACACTGAGCCTGCTACCACAGAAACCAGGCAGCCTACAGCAACAGCACCTCCAGCTGACACTTCCTCCCAGATCCTTGCTGCCATAAAAAAACTAGAGGAACGACAGCTCAGCCTCATGAGCTTCATCCGAGACTTCACCACCGCAACGGTACACTTTATTCAAACCACTCTTAATTTCTCGAATGTTGTGTTCCCTACCTTCCCCAATCAATATTTTGCTGCCCCCACCCCTGCCCATACCCCTACCCCCGCTGCCACGCCCAAAACACCATATGATGTGTCCACACCGACACCTGCCACAACAGTTGCAGGCGGCAGCCGCACAGTAGACACATCTACCAGGGGAACCAAGCGAAAGATGCCTTTGGCTGAACTCGACGCCTATATAGCAGGTTTCTCCTCTTCCTCAGTTTGGGAGGAATCCGACGGCGAACCCTCTGTCAAGAGGAATTTGTCCAAGGAGTTTACACCAGAGAAGCGGCAGAAAACGATGGCAGACAAGGAAAAAGAAGACAGTGGCAGCAGCAGCGACATCAGTAGCAGCTCCGAGGTTTAGGTAGTGGAGAAACCTCATCATATCTCCCCTACCCGTATTCAACCTCCAAGGGAGGCTAAAACAAAGAATACATCTGCCTCTCCCATCCGCCAGCCAGCACCAGCCAAGAAGGTCACTGCCCGTCGGTAGATCCAGCTCAGCAGCAGCAGCAGCAGCAACGACGACAGCACCTAAATTTTATGTTTCTTATCTTAGTTTGATGTCTGCCTTTTTTATATTTTGTGATGTATTTTGTTTATCTCATTTGTCATTTGCATTGAGGGCAATGCAACCCTCGAGTTTGGGTGGCATAATGGAGTCTTATTAAGTTTAAAATTTTTGTCTTTTACTTAGTTTATTTTTGCAAATATATATATATATATAATTTGGCTTAAGTCTTTGAACTGAACTTACCTGCCGTGACAGCTTCTGTCGTGGCAGTGCCTTTAGGATAGTTTTAGGAGCAGTTTAGAGCCTTACTATAGTTCTAAAACTTAAACACCATCTGTGACTTTTATACTACCTAGAACTCTACTAGTAAACTAGAATAGAAAGCTTAGCACTTGAGTTGCCTCTAGAGGTGCCTAACACTGGCTCTAGAAAAAGAAGTTAAGAAAAATAGACTCAATATACCTAGAGGTGCCCGAAACCGGCTCTAGGAAGTTAGCTAGAGGTGCCCGAAACCGGCTCTAGTCAAACTTAAGCTTAAGAAAATAAAATCAAGTATGAATAAAAACTAAAGCAGCCTAAGAATTGCCTCCAAAAAGGATGAAATTTGGCATAAAAATTCAAGTTAGAGGCTTAACTATTCTAGTGAAACTAAGGGAGTCTTGGCATATAATTATTCACAAGCATGCACACACTACACGAGAATTATAGCAAGGTTCTGGATGAATCCTGAATTATTCGACAAGGTGTTGCTCACAATAGGGAATGAATGGTAGATAAGGGAAAGTTCACTGTTTTAAGCCAAACAAAAATATTGTATTTTTCTTTTTTAGGTCTGAATTTCTTGAGGGCAAGCAAAAACTTGAGTTTGGGGGTGTGTTGAGTGTGTAAAAGTTCTATAATTTACCCCATATTTCTGCTGCATTCAAGCATAATTCATTGTATTTAGGTTAGATTTCAGTTATACATCACAAATATATTAAATGGCACAGTTTCTACTGAAATTGGTTGCTTTTGAAGGTAGCTGCTGTAGCAGATGGAGAAGCAGACGCTGGGGAGTGAAGAAGCAGAGCTGGAACTGGATGTGCAGACGAGAAGGACGATGCTGCTATGGTCGCTGCCGTGGCAGCCAAGGACGACAACAGTGGTGAAGAGAATAAGTAAAGTGGGCCTCGACAAAAAGAGAAAATTAAGCCCGTCTGTAGTGGAGCACCCTTATATTTTTCAAGCCCTAGATAAGAATGAAGGCCAAGCCCAAAGTTCAAGGAAGAAACTCCAAGCAAGAAGGAAGAACAAATTAAAGATATATTCTCTGAAGATTTAGTCTTTAATAGAGTTATACTTTAGTTTAAACTTGTATTCTTGTCATATTAGAAAACTTGAACCCAAGGCCTATATAAAGGCATGTAATTCGACCTAGGGGAGGATATCTTCATCTCTAGCCTTCTTCCCAAAACCCTAACCGTTTTCCCCTTCTCAACATGTTCTAAACTTCCCCTAGGGCCACGAGTTAATTTGTAAAGTAGTTGCAAGGATTGCTTTTGTTTTAGGAATTTTATGTTCAATAAAATAAACTTCAAGTTTGCTTATTCTGGTTTTCAACATCTTGCAAGAGTATCGGGAGAGCATTGCGAGATTATCTATTTACTTAATATCGGGAGAGTTAAGTATACGAAAGGAATAAGTGCGGGTTCTCCAGCTTATGGTTGAACAATCTCGGACATAGGGTTAGGACGAGGTTAAGTGGCTAAGGATGAATTCAACAACATCGGTGTTCATCCTTCGATTCACGCCGGGAGGTATCATCAAAGATGTGTTCATCGACAGACTTGGACCTAGGGATAGGCCAAGGCATAGCAGGGATTCTTGCCAAGCTTAAAGTACAGAGTTGTGTGATCCCTGCTGCGACTACCAACAGACCGCTGCCGCGACAGGGACGACAACAGAACAGATATTCCTAGACTTTGCAACACCTACACTACTGAGCAATTCAATACCAGCCCATTCTCTCTATCTTGATTTCATTACTCTTTTATTTAAGTACTCTTTATTATCTCGTGACAACAACTTAAATAATTCTCTTCTCTTTCGTGCAGTAATCCAAGGTGAAGCTATTAGCCCAGTCCCTGTGGAGACGATATCCGATACTTCCGTATCACTTACTACTTGCGTCGTGTACACTTGCACTACATTGCAATAGATACTTTTACACGCAACATTCATAAATCAATAACTGTATTATTAGTAACATATTATCCATATAGCATGTTTGTCATATCGGGTGCATAGGCATATACCAGAAATATAGTACGGTCATGCTTAATTTACAAAACATGTCATGTTCGTATGAGTTCAAGTATGTCAATCATGTGCATGTGATCGGTATTATAGCATGTAAATCAATATGCAAAAATAGTCGTGTAGCACACATGGAACACACTAGGTGGAATAGTTTATTTCCTTGGAGATACTTGTCATTTACGGAAGAGAACACATTAAACTTTTGACAATTGAATGGATTTTTAAAACGAGACTCCTATTAAAAGAGGAGTTTGTACTAACGGTTCAAACCAGATATTCAGGAGATGATACATTAAGATCCTTGAGAGTTTAGATATATCATGAGCGAGTTACTCATTTAAGCCTACAAGGGCATTATGGTCATTTTATCACATATGGGCATTTTGGTAATTTACCAACAAGGCATAAACAGTAGCTTGGAAATTCTATTTGCTCATCAGGTTTCCAACCAGGCATTCAGAAATTTCTATGTCAAGATCTTTCATGATATCAGATACATTCAAGGCTATTTTGATTACTTTAGCCAACGAGGGCATTTTGGTCATTTAACTATTATGAGTGATTTTATAATTTAGCCCAATAATGATGAAATGACGTTTTACAATATTTAATATTTCCAGAAGTTTATCGATCCTCCAAAACCATTTGAACTAACATACCCTAACCTTGTAGTACAAACCAAACCTTCTGATGTATGCACTTCACGAGTATCATTTCCAAATACTAATTGTATTGTATCTCTGAACGGTTACTTTTCATACTTCACCACATGACTTGTCACGGAGTAGTCGAGCTTATGTTATGTGCGGAAAAACTTTCAACCTTATATTAATATCATAAGTGATTAACATACATGAGTCATGCTTCAACCCTTAGGGGCATTTCAGTCATTTTCAGCTTTATTGACATTTCCAAAATTTTATCAGAAGCAATTTCTTTATTCCAGTCAAATGGGTATTTCAATCATTTGAAGTTCGAGATATCCATCATTCCTGTAAATCGAACTATATATAGTATTTCAATTAAGTAAGTACATGTGGGTATTTCAGTCATTCAAGTAATCTCGGTACCTCCAACCACTTTATTCATTTCAAAACTCAAAGATTTATCCATCATTATAGTTAATTTGCAAACCTCGATGTCTGGGGATACTTTAGTCTTTTTGTTAAATACGATCATTCTAATTAATTAACCATAACAATATTTCCAATACATTTAGTCATTTCAGTATTTTGAGCCGCTTGATTAATTCAGAGGTACGAATAACTTCCCGTAAATCTATATTCAGAGACTCATTCCAAATTCAAGGAAACTTAATACCTTACAATCTCGAAGGTTCAAATCTTGTTACCACATCTTTCCAAGTTTTTCGAGGTTTTTAGATGAATCATGTTGTTTTACCATATCTAGCGTAAATTTCTAGATCGCTTCCAATCCCAAGGATATTTTAGTCATTCTCATACCTTAAGGGCGTTTTCGTAATTTTATATTTAAATATATATTTTTTAACATTTGATTTGACACTGATAATCGGATTTGGAGATTAGCTGCCTTATTAGTTATTTATTGAACTCCAGATCCTTACATTTATTAACTTTCTCATTCGAGCATTTTAATCTTATCCAGGTTATCATACCCAATTTCATATCCAGTTTGACTTAAGCAGAGCTAGCATCACTCCTCATCCTATTTATGCATGCATTTACCGAATACCAACATGTTCATAAAGCATACTAGAGGTAGTAGTGTATTACCTTTAATACTTGCTATATCGGTCGGCCCTGATACTCCGTTCGATCACTCTCGAACCCGAATGCGACGTCCTCAACATCCCGAATACAAGGAACTGTGAATACCTTCAAACGCACAAATTCCAATTTCAATCCTTAAATCACATTGCTCATAATTGATTATTAGAATACATAAGTGGACTCGAGTTTAAGGTCCAATTCGGAGGCTTTCGGGTTAGAATTCCACAAAACAAGCTTCAAAAACGGACTTAGGACATCGAAAAACATAAAATAGGGCTTTTTTGGAAAAAAATTGACTTTTTGGTCAAAGTCAACGTTGACGTCAGCGGTCAAAGTCAATGTTGACGTCAGCGGTCAAAGTCAACGCTGACGTCACTGGTCCAACGGCTGACTCGGTGAGTTGACTCATTGGGTTGACTTGGGCGAGTTGACTCACTGAGTTAACTTGGACGAGTTGACTCACTGGGTTGACTCGGTCAACGGGTCAAACTCGAGTCTGTTTCAAGTCAACGGGTCGGGTACGGGTTGGGTCAAACTCGGGTTGGGTTGACTGGGCTAACCGGTTCAACCGGTCTAGTCAGTTAGACCGGCTCAGGACGGTTCGGACGATTTGGACCCGGTTCACCTACCTTAAAGCATACCGATCGCCGGAAAAAATGCCAAAGAGGTCGTTGGAGACCCAAACTGCACCATTTCTGCCGGAAAACGAGGATTTATCAGAATGACATTTAAATCATTCACTAACAACGCAAATTTGAGCCGGAAATCTTACCGGATTTAACCAAAACGACCAAAAATATCGAAGCCCCGATGAGGCCCTTAGCGGCGGTAGGTCGACGTTTGGCCATTGAGGTTTTGATCGCGACGACGCACGTGGCTTAGATCTAATGACCACATCTTGAACAGACGTCGAAGATGACCGAAAAAAAAAAGAAAAACCGAGGGGTAATCCTCGAATCTCCGGCGACACAAGAAACCACACCGTATTCTCGATTAGAAGGTCGAATTCTGGTCACTTTAATACAGGGAGAACGATGATGTTGGGGGTGACTCTCCTCGAAGTCGTACGGCGGCGGGAACAACCGCAAACAGGGGAGAAACTCAAGGGTTCGTCGAACTTCTAGGTGATCTCTGCGGCAAACGATGGCTCCATCGCGCGAGTGGCAGTCACGGACGGCATCGGCGCGAGGCGGCGGTCACGTCCACAGCGACGGTGACGGCCACGAACTAGCGGTGTGGCAGATCGACGCTGGAGCGGTGGGGGAGATGAAAAGCTCGAACGAGTTTTGGGATTCCCCTAGTTGTTATCAGATAGCATTCAATGTGGTAGGTGGGGGCTAATTCAGACTTTTATTTTTTTATTTCATTTGTGAGGTAAAATAACATATCTTAATATTAAGGTCGAGTAAATAAAGCCCAAGGATTACCTTAGCTCAATTGGTTAGTGCATTGGTTTACCACTTAAGGGGTCATGGCTTCAAATCCCATTGATAACATTTTCTCTTTTTCTTTCTTTCTTCACACCTTTTATTTTTACATCAATTATTATTATTATTATTATTATTATTATTATTATTATTATTATTATTATTATTATTATTATTATTTTGGGTGTTACATAAAAGATTATGTGTAAATTGAGGCACAAACAAAACATTATGAAGGATATGATTGGAATCAAAAACAAAAGAGCCAGTATGAGAAATAGGGATAATTTTACCATTAAGCAAATGAACAAGACGACATGATGCACAAGAAATAGGGTTTACCAGACTTTGAAGATCAAATACCATATGGTCAGTTGCCAGTGTCCAAAATCCAGGTGAGAGAATGAGAAGCAGGTAATCTTCCAGAAACAATACCTGCAAAATTGGCAGAAGGTTCAGAGGGTGAATCCTTGCGCAGAAGGCCCAAGAGCTAATTGTACCGATTAGGAGTAATAACTGGAGCTGGAATCGAAGTAGAAGGAGGAGATGGATCCCGAGAACCCCTATTAGAATTAGCCGAAGCAAAATCAATGGTTAAAGTAGCCTAAGCCCCACGACGCTTAGTAAACTTGAAATCTTGGGGAAAGTCGATCAAGCGATAACACTGGTCGCGTATGTGCCCTTTAATTTTACAAAAATCACAGACACCAGAGAAACGAGAACCACCAGAACATTGGGTAGAGGAATTCGAAGAACCACTAGAGGAAAATAATGCAACAGATTCAGAAGTGGGAGAAATACCAGACAGATAACTGCGTTGAGCCTCCTCTTGGACAATGAGAGAATACGTCTGATTAACAAAAGGGAGAGGCTTCGTGATTAGGATCTGGCTGCGAAGCGCAGAATAGGAATTGTTGAGGCCCATGAGGAATTGGAAAATGCGCTGTTGAAGAATATGGTCTAGACTCTGTTGAGAATTCTCACAGGTGCAAGAAGCAAGGGGAACTAGGGTAGAGTACTCATCCCACAAAAGTTTTAGACGAGTATAGTACTCAGAAATTGAAGACTCACCCTGAGTTAAAACAGCAATCCCGTGATGCAAAACGAAGATCCGCGAGCCATCAATTTTACTGAAGCGCTCCTTAAGATCTGTCTAAGCGTCAACGGCGGCGGAAGTAAACACAAGCCCAATCAAAAGATCGGACGAGACCTTGTTGAGGATCCAGGACAAAACGATCGCATTGCAGAGATCCCACTGGGCACGAAGCGGTTCGTCATAACTCTCATGCTTGTAGCTCCCATCAATGAATCCTAATTTATTTTTCGCCAAGAGAGCAATTCGCATAGACCGACCCCACAAGCTGTAATTGGCAATACCGGTGAGCTGATGAGAAATGAGCAGGCTCCCCGGCGTATCAGATGGATGCAGAAAGAGAGGATGAGAAAAATCAGTTTCCTGGGCAGCCATGAAAATCGCGAAATCGAAAGAGAAAAGAGGCAAGAAAACGAGAAAAACAAAAAAAAAAAAGAGAAAACGGCAAAAAGCCCAAAACAAGAAGCCCAAAAGGAATATGGACGTAATACTATTGATACCATGTTAAGTCCATGGAGAAAATAATATGGGAAAACACTTCTTGTATTTCATCTATGAAAACACTAACATTTACGATATTTATAGCAAAGTAAACTAACTAATCTGTTACAATTAACAAAGTAATTGCTAAACTAATTAGCTAACTGACTAACTAATTTACAACAAATTTGTCTTTCACTTTTCAAATATTTATATTTTACTTCAATTCTAAGTTCGTATTTGGTGAAAGGTGACAATGTCGTTGAACTTAAGGCTCAACCTGTATCTAACAATAGACAAAAAGAGGTTGAAAACAATTTTTTTTCTTTACAAATCTTAATTTTAAATAAAGGGAAATGAAAGAAAGACACTAAAAAACGATTCTGATTTATTAACGTATATATTTATAATAGAGTAGTATTAGTTAAAAATGTGCGACGATTCATGTAGAGAATCTTCATTTTTTTTGAAAGCTGGGTACCACCTGCCGTTTATTTCAATAAAATAATACAAAAAACAAAACGTGTAAAAATGAAAAAAAAAACCCGAAAAAAAACAAAAGAAACATTGCTATCCATTATGAAATGGACGTGGACTTGAACAAGTTAGACAACAAGACAAAGTCTCGTCTGACTCACCTTTCATTTCATAAACGTAAACTACACCACATATCACTCAACTATGGTCCCTACGTCGAAAATATCATCGAACTTTAAATTATTTAAAATTATGATTGAACTTTAATATGTGAGTCAAAAATGCTACTATGGTCATTTTGGTACGGCTGTTTTGAAGCTTAATTTAACCCAAAACGACGTCATTTTGCTAGAGGAAAAAGTATTAGAACTATACACTTGAGAGGTTTTGAACTCAAAACCTTTAGGAAAAAAGCTAAGCCTTAACCACTAAACTAACATAACGTTATATAATAATTTACCACAAATATTATATATCTCAAACTACTTCAGATTAATTCAAATTATTTTATGAAATAAATAATATTACAAATAATATTAAAATATATTATTTGTGTATATAAAATATATATAAATAAAAGTATTATATTATTTTTATTTTTTATATAATATTTATAATATAAATATATTATTTTAAAAACCCTAAAATATTTATAAAAATAATATATTTATATTATGAATATTATATAAAAACTCTAAACTCTAAATCCTAAACCTTAAACTATAAAGCACAAACTTCAAAGTTTAAATTTTATGATTTGAGGTTTGGGATTTATATTTTTTATATATTATTTATAATATAAATATATTGTTTTATGAATAATTTTTGTTTTTAAAAATAATATATATTTTATTGATATATGTAAAAATAATATATTTTATATTATTTATAGAATTATTTTTTATAAAATAATTTGGTTGAACCAAATAGATAAGTTTATATAATTTAAATAAAAATATTTTATTTTTATAATATTTATAATATAAAAATATTATTTTAAAAAATATAAAATTTAAATATAAAAAACCTTTAAACCCTAAATCCTAAAGTCTAAAGTTTAGAATTTAAGTTCGTGTGTTGGGGTTTGTGGGTTAACAATTTAGGATTTAGTGATTTTATATATTATTAATAATATAAATATATTATTTTTATAAATTTTTTAAGGGTTTTTTAAAAATAATATATTTATATTATTAATAATATATAAAAATAATATTATATATATGCAAATAATATATATTTATATGTTAATATTATTTATATTATTATTTATTTCATAAAATAACTTGAATTAATCTGAAGTAGTTTCAGATATAATATTTGTTGTAAAATATTACATAATATTATGTTGGTTCAGTAGTTAAGGCTTAGCTCTCTCTCCTAAAGGCCTTGGGTTTAAAACCTCTCAAGTGCATGTTTTAATATTTTTCTTCTAGCAAAATGATGTCGTTTTGGGCTGAATTAAGCTTTAAAACAGCAGCACCAAAACGACGTCGTTTTGACTTAACGAGAGAGTTAACGGTTAACGACGTAGTAGCATTTTCGACCCGTATATTAAAGTCCAGTGACAGTTTTGAACAATTTTAAAGTTCAGTGGCATTTTCGACTCATGGGCCATAGTTGGGTGGCATGTGATATGGTTTACCCTTTTCCAAAAATTTCTGTATCTTGCGTTACTGTCCTATAATTCTTTTCATATTCTAACATTGAAAAATAAATATAATCTTAAATTTTAGACCTAAAAAATTCTAATCTTTTATATTTTAATCTTAAACTCTATATTTTAGTTGAGACATATAAAGAGGTACGAAGAGGGGAAGATGATTTGAATTCCACTTTAAAGGCCCTTAAGCCACAATATTGAACTGCAACTCATTATATCGGACAATTTTTTTTTGTCCTTTTTCGATGCCTTTTTTATGTCTTAATGTTAAACGATTAAATTTTAAACCCTAAACACAAAATTCTAAATCCTAAATGATAAGCCCTAAAAATACATTATATCTATAATTTCTTTAACTTAAACTCTAAACTCTAATATTAAACTTTGACCCAAATTCTATTTTTTTAGTGTAAAACATATAAAAGGACACAAAAAAAAATATAGGATTTATATTCATTCCATCATCCCACCTCGTAAAATAATAAAATGCATGGTATTTGGAGTAGATAGAACCTCCTGGTTTCAAGTCGTTCGAACGATGGTGTAGCTGCGTCGTGGATTGCTGGTGGGTGCGGGTTGTTTTCGTGGCTGTTTGGGGTCGCTTTTGCCGATAAAAAACTAAAGTACTGCGGGTACCACCACCACCACCACCACCAATTTCTCAATCCAATAGTCCAGTTAATTAAAGATTTGGGGGGCGGCTCTTCTCCGTCAAAGACTGCCTGCTTTCTCTGACTTTCTTTGGAAATTCCTAAACATGTTCAAATTTTGTTTAGAAAAAAATTCAATTGAATTTGTCAACTGTGTAGAATATAAATATTTTATTTTTTGGTGTTCTTTTATGTGTCTCAGTATTAAAAAAATAGATTTAAGATTTAGAAAATTATAGACATAGTGTACTTTTTAGAGTTTAGAACTTATAATTTAGGATTTAGAATTTAAAATTTAATTTTTTAATATTGGGATATTGACACTGAAAATGGACAAACAATTTTTGTACGAACTATGTACTAAAAATTTTGAAATTAACTTGCTCGAATTACGAGAACGTGATTGGATCATATAAATACTCGGCACTTGTGAAGCAAAGCAAGCTTTGATTATATGAGTGTTTGCAATAAGGGGAGTAAAACACGTTCTATCTCGAAGAAAGTTGAATTTTTTTACTCAACTTGATTCGAATCGTAATTTAAAATTTTAATTTAAAATTTTTTAAATAAAGTTTGAATTATAAAATGAAACTTTAAATAAAGTTTTCAAGTTCAAGTCGAGCCTCTTAACTATCTTTGTAATATATGTATATTGCATAGGAAGAAAGCACCTTTAAATTGAAATCATTTAATATCATAATATTATAAATATTTATAATAAAAATTAAACAAAATCTTAAAAAATTTGACTCTAATCGATTTTATAAACTCGAGTCGACTTTTAACAACTTGAATCAATCAAATATCCTATTTGTAATATCCCAAAGATGACAGTGACCTCCCTTGGTCAGCCTTGGAAAGGAAAGACGGATGTTTCTAAAAAGGAAATTTCGGCTGGTAAAACACAACACCAAGCATTTCACGTGTCGGAGCTTCCAATTAGCTTGCACTTTTGTTTTGGGTCTTATTATGATCGCACTTGTAAACATAACGAATATTATTATAGTTAATATGATTTCGCAACAATAATTTTTTAAATAATAAATATTGTTATAAATATAACCGTTGTGGGTATCACGATTTTAAATAGGGATGACAATTTAACCTGGACTCGACGAGTCTCAACCTGACCTTATAGGGGAGTTTTTTTTTTCTAAACAATTAGGTTTGGGGCAGGGTGGGTTTAGAAAGAAACAAAGTCGAAGCGGGGCGGGTTCAAGTTTGGGGTGAAAACTTCTCGACCCGGTATATTTATATTTTTTTAATTTTTATATATTATATATTATATTTTTATTTTTTTCGGGGGGGTCGGGTTTAGTCGGGTTTTTTTATTAAAATTTTAAATTTGAGTCGGGATCGGGTTATGATTATATTAAGTCGGTGTGAGTCGGGTCGAAAATAAAATATATTAAAATCGGATTGAGGTCGAAACGAGATATTTAAATTTCGGGTCGAAGCGGCAAAAAATTCATCCTGATTTGCCCCATTGACATCCCTAATTTTAAACGATATTATCACTGTTATTTAACGGCCGTAAATATAATTACGAAGGGTTATTTAAATCCCTGCTCATGATGACAGTGGATTGGGAGCTTCGTTTTAGAATCTACTGTATACTTTCATTAAACATTGATTAAATAAACAAATAGTTTGGGTTGGCCTGCAAGATCATACGACCGTAACATTTGAAAATAAATAAAAATGATAAAAAAAATAGTTAAATAAAAAAATAGTTTGTCTTCGTGGAACGTGGACCCCCCTAAAAAGTCATTTTCAACATGTGAAGAAATGCTGACTGTTTCCATCAATTAATCTCACTTATCAAATCAAACTCGGTGGATTCTTGGTTCGACCGATAAAGCTCGACACAGTCTATAGTATGGGGAAATTTTACTTTAATATTGATGTGAGAAAATTTTTTTCTCAAAGTATTGTACTGTGTAGATTAATTCTAAAATTATGGCAATTTAGATAGTGTACCCAAAATTAGCATCAGCTGAATTCAACTTTAGACTAATTTTATAAAAAAAATTTAAAATTGGCACCAGCTGAATCCGACTTTAGAGAAAAAACCTCAAAGTCGACACCAGTTGAATCCAACTTTAGAGAAAAAACTTCAAAGTCGACACCAATTTCATAAAAAAACCTCAAAGTCGGTATCAGATGAATCCGACTTTAATTTATTGTTCAAACAACTATAATTCTGGAATTAATCTACATAGTGCAATACTTGGAGGGAAAAATTTCCTCACACCAATATTAAAGTAGACATGAACATAATCATTGCTATCCATCTCTTTCTGATAATTAAAATAAAATATTCTGAAAAAAAAAAAAAAAAGAAACATTGCTATCCATTATAAAATGGACATGGACATGAACATGAACGGGTTCGACAACGAGACAAAGTCCGGTCTGACTCACTTTTCATTTCCCAAAATACCCCCACATCTTGCTTCTCTTTGAGCCACAAAATTGATCTGCAACTCTTCCCACCTCGATAAAACGTTTTCTCTCTCTCTCTCTCTCTATCTCTCTCTGTCTCAGTTTAAAGCATTAAGCAAAATGGATTCAAACAATGGTTCGTCTTCATCATCGACGACGAGTGTTATCATCTCCAAAACTATCAGGTGAGGGATAAATCGAAGACCTAGAGAAAGTGGTTGTCCCCTATGAAGCACGAATACTTCAATCTAATGACGTACTACATAATTGATACGTTCTCGTATTAAGAATACATTAGATACAGTTTGGGTATTCTCTTTTATTTCATTTTTTTAATTTTTTATTCTCCTACACTTCTTTTTTTTTTTCTCATTTATTTTCGACTCTCTTGTTCACATGTTTTAACTATGACTATATAAGTATGTGTAATGTCATGCTCACATAATTTTTTTATGACTATTTATTTTTATATTTTTTGAAACATAAAATTTATTTTATATTTGCCTACTCTTACCGTACTCATAACCTATAATTTTAAAAATTATTGTTTTCCGTACCTGTATTTTAATCTGTATCAGTTCAACATAGGTTGTCCCTCATAAATATTTGAAATTCGCATATGATTTAGAAGATCATTTTACATATTTTCAATTAAAAACTTAATTTTGTTCCCTAAAATTTTATAAATTTACTCCCTAATATAAATAAAGTCTTGCGTCTATCCTTCAACCAGGTTAATAAAATATCTGGGGACGGGTGGCTCTTCTAAAAGCAAAGACTTTCTTGCTTTGGAAATGCCTTAACGTATTCAAATGTTGTTTAGCCAATGCGGATGGGAAGCTTCGTTTTAGAATCCATGTTGCTTAGAATCTACTGTAACTTTCATTAAACATTGATTAAATAAATATATAGTTTGGGTTGGCTAGCAAGATCATTCGACCGTAACATTTGAAAAATAAATAAATAAATAGTTTGGGTTCGTGGGACGTGGACGGTGGACCCCCTAAAAGGTCATTTTCAACGTGTGAAGAAATGTTTGACTATACTTATCAAATCAATCCCGGTAGGACGATACTTATCAAATCGATCGGACGATACTTGGTTCGACCGATAAAGGTCGACGCCGTCTATAATTGGCTTAAACACATTTGTAGGACTCTTAGGTCCTATTTTGATTAAAGTAGGACTTAAAATCTTATAATTTTCGGACTAATATCATTATAGTAAATTCTTCACACCACCACGAGGTTTTAAAAAAATAATTTTTATTCAAATTCGTCGTAGACGCATGACGAGTTCTAGTTTATTTTTTGTTTTAAATTTCCGGTTTAAACCTTAATTACATGATTAACTTAATCCCAAACTGAACTTGCCGTAGGGGCACGACGAATTTCACTTTGACTTAAAGCACCGTAAAGCTTTATACAGAAAAAATACGTGTTCTTTTAGTTTTTTTTTTTTTTGTAAATTAAGGCTTTTTAGTTTCTTATAAATAGATGATTTTGTTTAGGGTTAAAACGCAATTTTTTTTCAACCTCTTTTGTTCGAGCAAAGCAAAAAAATTTGTCAAACCGTAAAATTTTCTTAGACAACACCGAAAGAAGCAAGCTCACAAATAATTCGGGAGGTTAAAGATAGCCTTTGTTAACTCTTTTAGATTACAATTAATTTTTTGAATATTTTTTATTTTTTATTTTATTTTTCATATATATCCATACTTTTTTTATCAGAATATTAAATTGCGTTGTGAATATTTTAATCAAAAATGTTTTAAAATTTGATTGATTTGGGATGTTTTAGGTATTTATTGCGCATAACTATTGAGAAAAAATAGCGTTATTAAGACTTCAAGATTCTCACATCACGAACAACATGAAATTATTGGTTTGTAACTTTTAATTTATTGCTTGTAAATGATAAAGTACTACTTTAATTTACATTTTGTGTTTGTAGAAAAATGATGCAAAGTTTCGGCCTCGCTCGATATGGAGCGATCCACCAAGCGGGGAGTGCACAATCACTCTCGAACTTAGAGTGCAGATTGACATGTATTGTGAAGAACATGTAATGCAAATTTGCAAATTTCAATTTATTTTGATCTAAATTTCTGGTTATGTACGTATTATTACAGTTCCGATGGATGCCATATGAGGATGATGATATTCACGAGGTGATTTCGAGCGATGCCTGCGATTGCCGAAAATTGGTGTTTGGTAATGTCGTTGTTACATTTTGCAATTTTCGAGCTGTTTTACGGTAATTAGGTTCTTAGGCAGTTCGGATACCACCAGCCCATGCCGGGGGACCCGACCAATATGGGTGACTTGGAACAGATGAGCTTACAAGGTATGGGCAAAGAGAATTGGCCAAATAAATATTCGTCATACATAGCATGGTGGCATGACAGGTCAAGTAGGTTCTCAAATCGTGATTCCATTGGACTGAATGATTTCGATTTCTCGAATTCTGAGTACCATCAGTGGTTTATGACAAACAACAAACCAAAGTTGATGACCGAATTCCAACGAGAAGCTTATCTTCTTTTGTTTCAAACCGGACAAGCCCAGGGAGAATCGAGTGAGTCGTCATCGGGTGTGAGATCATTTGGAGGCAGATTCAGGGGGAGAGACAGTGGTAGATCGTGACGTCGAAGTAGAGGCAGACGATTAAGAAGAGAATCGGAACCCTTACTAAAACTCGAACCTGAGCCTGAATTGCAGCTTAATATGGACGTTGAAGCTTTTGACGTCGGCTCGTATGCACTGTCAGATGGGTCCCCGACTTGGGACTAAGTTGTGTAGAGTACACAAGGATTTAATTATTGATTTAAGTTGAGCTGACAAATTTTGTTATGTTTCGTTCTCAATAATTTTGTTTCTTAATTTTAGATATTTGCCTTTTTAATAAATTTTAGAGCCAATGAATGAGTTCATGATTTAATAATGATTTGAGTTTAGTTGAAATAATTTGTTATATTTTGTACCCAATAGTTTTGTTTCTTAATTTTAGATATTTATCTTTTAATAAATTCCAGACTCGATGAATGAGTTCATGATTTAATAATAATTTGAGTTTAGTTGACAAATTTTGTTATATTTTGTATCCATAGTTTTGTTTTTAATTTTAGATATTTGTCTTTTAATAAATTTCGGACCCAATGAATCAATTCAAGATTTAATAATGATTTAAGTTTAGTTGAAATTTTTTGTTATGTTTGTTTATTTTTCATGTAACGAACTATGTAGAGTGTTGCAATCGATCGAATATAATGAAGTACTACATTTAAAACACTAAGATATATCTAGAAAACTAAAAAAATTGACAACTCAGTATACATTACTCCCCGAACTTGAATATATATGATTAAGGACATGTAAATAATTTATTATAGTATACAAGAGATTAACCCAAGACTACATTTTGTGACATGTAAAGGGGGGAACTCGTTGTCTATGGACGGCCTCGTTGAGCATGTCGTCATATAGAACAACACTTGTACTTCATGTTAACGTAAAAAATTGGGTCCAAAAAACATCCAGAGATAGCATAAAACGCGCCTAAACACCCCTATAAGAGTCCTCTTGGTAGGGTTTTCAACTAATGTTTCAGAGCAGTTTTTGAATGTTGGACCGAACGACGGACACGCCATCGTATAGATAAACACTTGTACTTCATTTTAACGTAAAAAATTCAGTCAAAAACACATCCAGAGACGACGTAAAACGCACCTAAGCACCTATATGTGAATCATCTTGGTAGGGTTTTCAACATATTTTTCAATGCAGTTTTTGAATGTTGGACCGAACTCAAAAAATTATCAGTCCAAGATCTGACGGTCCAAGATTGAACGAGAGAGACCCTTCCATCTTCGGCACGTGTGACTCTTCGGCTACCTCACGTGCGTGTGAAGCTCATGCACGACGTTCTAGCTTCCTCCTGACCGTCCAGATTCTCACACAAACGTTATGGTCATCCAATCCAAGATCGAACTCGAGCCGTCCATCCATTCTCGATCAACCGAAACCCTCAGATTTGACTCCACATCGGCATACAAAGCCATTTCTATCTGGTCCCCTCCTCCATCAAGTAGCCACGATATGCAAAGGGGTCACAAAGGACGATGTTCGAGAGGTTTCTAACAAATTCAAAGAATTAACCGACAACCTCAGAAATACACATGAATCCAGCCGAAAACAAACAAAGGCAACCAATGGTAAAATTTCTAGGTTTTTTGTTTTTCTTAAATCATGTGATATTTCGGTGTATAAAAACCAAAACAACCATATTGTAAAACCTAAGCTAGACTGGGGATTTCAAAGAGATCACTACAAAGAGCAAGCATTTCCAGAGGTATATTCCTCCTTCATTTTGCATTCAAAGCATAAAACATAAAAGAGAGATTAGGGTTAGTGGTTTTACCTTCAGCGTCTAACCTCCCCTCGCGTCGATTCACCTTTTGTCGTGTCAGCTGCCCTCCCTCTTCGACGATAAACCTCCCGGCCTCCTTAGGGCTGTGCATGGTGAGTTGGTAGGGGTGGTAACAAAAAAAGAGGGTTTTGATTTCGGTTTTTACAAAAAAAAAAGGGGCTTTATCGTTGTTTTTTTAAAGAATCTGAGTGCGAATTTGGGTTTAAAATGAAAAGGAATTTTTTTAGGGGTTTTAGGGATTGCAGATTGTCGGCTAGCGGCGGTTGACGCGGCGGTGTGCGGCAATCGACGCGATGGTGTGCGGTGGCTTTTCATCTGAGTTTGGAGAAAACAAGAGAGAATTTGAGAGTTTGAGGACTATTTTTTAACCAAAAGAGGTAAAAATGGCCGGATATGCCCTTTTATTTGTTTAAACATTTTAAAAATGGTCTAATCCCTCTTTTAATCCCCTTACGTCGTGTTATTTACGTGCAGAAGGGTTTTCGCGTTCTGAAATCACGCCCCTAGTCCCTTAAAGTTTTTGAAAGCTTTCAATTTCGCCCCTATTTAAACATAATCTGTTTTAAATGGTTTAATACCTTTCGATCTCCCTCAAATTCCGTCGTTTGTGAAATTTGCTCCCAAATTCAGTGTCAAAACTCCATAGTTTGCCCCCTGGTTCATGCATTTTATTTTCCAGCCTTTACTTTGTTGTTGTTGCTTTAATTTGGTAGATTTTAGACTTGTGGTTGATGAATATGTGGCATGTGTTTTTTCGTATGAACGTTGTGCTTTTCATAGTATTTATAACATATGATATGGCTTTATGAAATATATAGTTCTTATATAACATATAAATTTTATTATATGATATTTTTATGTAATATGCATTATTTATATAATATATAATATATATGGTATATATATATAGTTTTTACAATAAAATATAACATATTTTTTAATATATAATATAGTTTTCATAATATATATATAATATAAAGTTTTCATAATGTGTATAATACATATATTTCTTTAATATAT
Organism: Hibiscus tridactylites; assembly: GCA_958450335.1. Lineage (NCBI taxonomy): Eukaryota > Viridiplantae > Streptophyta > Magnoliopsida > Malvales > Malvaceae > Hibiscus > Hibiscus tridactylites. The sequence goes on along the minus strand of OY288265.1, from coordinate 21,060,251 downwards.
AATATAGTTTTAAACGGATATAATGTTAATTTGTTTTTTTTATGTATATTATAATATATAGCTAAAGCGTAGTTTTTTTAATATATAATATAGTTTTAAACGGGTATAACGTTTGTTTTTGGGCTTACGGCTTGTTTAGTTTAGGAGGTCTTTGGGTTTGTTAGGTCAATATTAGATAAGATTAAGGCAAGATTAATTTAATTAATTTAAAATATGCGTCTGTCTCATAGGGGCATAATATTTAAATTAATTTAGGGTTAGTTTTTTTAAAGCCATAGTTAGAGTTAAGGTTCAAACTAATCTAGTGGATTTATATTTATTCTTGACTTATTGGGATAAATGGTAAGTTCATTAAATTAGTTGAACACCACTAAATTACCTTTTAGGATAAAATTGATATCGGATTTAGACGGACACTTAATTAAAATTATGGTTAATTAATTCAGTTCGTTTTTAAATGAAATCCTTGGCTTATTAGGATACTAGTTTAAAATTAACCAAATTAATTATTATGATTTGAGATAATCCATAAATTGTTAGGATTTTTCTAGTTTTTAGGGTTTCAATTAACTTAGGGTTAGGACTTTAGGGTTTAGGGTTTAGTTTAGGACTTTAGCGGGCCTTTGTGTGTTTATTTTAAACTCTTATGTGTCATACATTTATAATTGTCATTCATATGACTTTCAATATTTTGATTGCATGGAAATTAATTTAAACCCTAAAAAGGAGGTATCCATTAATTCCGATATTTGGGTAGTAACAATCATGCCTTAATCCTTAATGGATGTTGACCAAATTTTGAATTAATTATTACCGTCTCTAGGTAAATTTTAATTAAAAGTTGACAAATCATAACATCATACTTAAATGCTTGCATCATGCATAAATGTGACTTACGAAAGTTGAACCATAAATTAACACGACAATCAGTCTTATATGATGTCGGTTTAATCTATGGTTTGATGTATCATCATCCTTATTAATTAAATGTCCAATTAATTCAACCCCACCAATTTGATAAAGTGTGTACAATTCAGGTTAATTTTCAATTAAGAACCATTGTTTAAATTCAATTCAAATTTCAAAAATTCCCATTAATTAAAAGCGACAAATATTTTGGTACCGATTTTCGGGCGTGATAGGAGTGCTAGTCCTTCCCCACACGTAACCAACTCTCGAATCCTTTTCAAAATGAATCTCTGACTTGGTTTTTATGGTGTCCGGCCTACCTAAGTGGCCGGTGGTAACTCTAAATCTTCGTTGTTTTCAAAAATATAAATTTTCAAAAGAAATCTTCCTCAAAATTAAATTTCTTATAAAAGGCGAGGAGTTACAAGTAAATTTCAAAAAAGGCCATGACACTAAACACCCAATGAATGAATTCATGATTTAATAATGATTTGAATTTAGTTGAGGAAATTAGCTATGTTTGTTTATTTTTCACCTAACAAACTATCTAGAGTGTTGCAATCGATGAAATATAACGAAATACTAAAACATATGAGACTAAGATATATTTAGAAAACTAAAACAATTGACAACTTATTATACATTACTCCCTGAACTTGAATACATATGATTGAATACATGTAAATTATTTGTTATAGTATACAACAGATTAATTTAGTACTACATATTGTGATATGATTTCCCAATTGATTGTTATATTACACATGGTTGTTCACGCAAAAATAGGATCACTCATCATGGAATATGATATGCAGTACTCGTGTATGTCATTATGGACACATAGGAGTGTTGTATGGAATAAAGATGTGTGCAACATTCTGCACCGGTGGATCGACGACAACATTTGGGTCGCATCTCAAATAATGTAAGACCATGCGATTTCAAAGAAAACTAATGTTGTCAGCAGAACTTTGTAATATGAGACAATGCAACAACAATTGGAGTTTCTGAGCTTCCGTTATGATTTTTGGTAGCCTCATTTCAAGCAATCTACAAAGCAATTAATGTAGTGTCGGGAACTTCGTTAATTCGGTAAGTATAAAAAATATGAAAGGGAGACGTGATATGAAAGAAAAAGCGTTATTTCACTGTTATTTATAGTGAAAAATTAGAAATGATGGAGAACTCGTCGTCTATGCTTGGCGAGTTCCCCATTTCATTTCTACTTTTCCACACTTTTAGAAGTATTTTTTTCATAGATTTCGTGTAGGGTTTTCAACGCATGTTTTGGAGTAGTTTTTGAATGTTCGACCGAATGGTAGACACGTCGTTGTATAGGTAAACGCTGGTACTTCATGTTGACGTAAAAAAATTGGCCCAAGAAACATCCGAAGACGGTGTAAAACGCGTCTAAACAACCCAATGAGAGTAATCTTTGTTGGGTTTTCAACGCATGTTTTGATGCGGTTTTAAATGTTGGACCGAACGGCGGACACACGGTCGTATAGGTAAACACTTGTACTTCATGTTAACGTAAAAAAATCGGCCCAAAAAACATCCAGAGACGACGTAAAACACGCCTAAACACCCCTATGAGAGTTAACGTTGATGACCTATTTTAAATTAAACTCCATTAATAATTTTAAAATATATATATATACATTTCATATAGTAGGCAATGATTAAAAATTTTAATATAGTTATAATTCAAACAGAATTTTATAAATTTAATAAATTTGTCTAATATGTAGCTCATGAGGGCCTTCTAAAGGACGTTTTCGTTCGTGCTACACATCTTGGTAACAAGTGCTAGCATTGTCTTTAACCATGAAGATACACATAATATGGAGAGATACAATGTGTGCTGCACAGAGTTACTCAACATGTGATATGTGGCTTTCACGGGTTCCACATAATTGGTGGTTTGGGCTGCTTCATGTAAGAAATCGGCTGGCCATGATCTCTCCATGCTTGGTTAATGTTGTAAAAAAAACTTTGATCGTGCAACTAGACGCCACCAATACATAAAACAACCACGACTTTGAATGCGTTATGAGATATAGAAAATATAAAATTTTTAAATGCCGGTTTTTAAAAAATCGAACACCATGTTACTAGTTATTTATAGTCGGGCATTTGAACATAAACTCACCGTGCATGAACAACACAATTGAGAGAATGACATGACAAGCAAAACTCGTCGTCCATGCATGGCGAGTTAGGTTGAACTCGTCATATAGGCAGAGCGAGTTTGGCTTATCATGTCACCAATTTGCTGCTCAGAATTGAAATTACACTACAAATTTACATTTCCAACACGAATCACGTTGAGGATTACGTTAAGGAAATTTGATGTTTATACATGGGGAGTTTGAAAACCAAATAAGTTAACAACGACTTATCTATTTGTCATTTTTCACAACACTCAAACAAACCCACTAATCTCTCTTTCAATTCAAAATTTTTACAAACACAACCAAATGTCGTTCTACAATGGCACCAACACCAGTCTCAGCAATCGTATACTACGATGACAACTATATAGGAGATAATAACGGGGAAAACTTTGAGTCTGAAAACTTTTTTCCTATCAAATTCATTCGAACATTTCCTATTGATCAGCTACGAAAGAAGATCAAGTGGCTAGTACATGCCAGGCATAACAAACCACTACAAGGTCTCTATTACAAGTTCCAAACATCCTTCCTTCTAGTGACATACACTATGATGAGAATTGACAATCAATTCGATGTTGAAGCAATAGTCGATACGCATACTGGGGTACAAATTAGAAGTTTTCCATTTGTATGAAGATTTTAGTGAAGAAGTAATAGTTGAAAATGAAACCCGCGTCCCAACTCAGGCGACAACATATGATTTCAGCTCTTTAATGGGGGATTATAATCTTGGCGTTCCTACTTATACCCATGTGTTTAATGATGAACCAGCATATTCAACAACACGACACTCGTCCACCAACTTCTTCGACCTAAACGTCGAACAAGCATCAACTCAACATTCCACCTTTAACCCATACGTTGGTGAGCATCAACCGAGAATTGTTGGATCAAGTTTTTTAGGGGGGTGACACTCTTGCGCAGCATCCTTCGATCTAAATGAGCCAACCTATGCTCCTTCTAATTTTTTCCCCAGGCCTACACCTACGACTTCTGCACTTTCCCACACACTCACAGATTCTGATGAAGGTTATTCATCCCCAGAAGAACCGATTCAAGAGCGTCACCTCGATGATGTTGAGGTTGGGTTATTCGTAGAGATTGAAGATGTTGATGCCGCTTCGCCTCTGAAACTAAAAGTGACACTGATGATGATGCCCTTGGAAACTTCAATAAAAATCAATTGGGACATGTTGCAAGCAGTAGTGTTCTCACACTGTACGAGCCTCTGTCGCACATGCACGACATCGACTTGGCAGCAATGAACATGCCAGAGTTCCCTGACATATCTGATGTGGGTTTCGACAGTTTTTACTTTGCCATAGAAAAGATGACTTGTGGTATGAGATGCAGATCAGAACAAACAATGAAGCGAAAGATGTTGTTAAAAACTACAACGTACGTAATGGTGTGCATTCCAAGTTGATGTACTCGACATTAGAGAAATACGTATGTGAATGTAGACAGAAAGTGGCACAATGATGCAACTGGAAGGTCCGGGTCTAAATGAAGGAAAGGAAAGACAACGTCTATGAGATCACAGTCTACAACAACCCTCATACTTGTTTTGTCGTCGGTTACATGCAAGATCATCTAAACCTGAACTCAAAAATCATCGTCGAAAGCATACAAACAATCGTCCAAGCAAGCCCTAAAGTCATTGTTTTTGCATTGATGACACATGTGATGACAACATATGATTACACTCCATCATACAAAAAGACTTGGAAGGGAAGAAACAAGGCAATCATGAATTTTCATGGTGAATGGGACGCTTCTTACAACGAACTCCCAGCTTGGATAAACATCATTAAGAAATACAACCGTAAAATGATCACAGATCTAGAAACCGAACCATACTACAAGGATGATCGCGTGGTTCTTGATCTCCACCAATTCTAACGACTTTTCTAGTAATTTCCTCATGTATTAATGCGTACAAGAACTACAAGCTTGTCCTGTAGATCGATGGCACATTCTTGTATGAAAGATACAAGCAAGTTTTGATGTTAGCCGTTGTTCAAGATAGAAATCGCAAAAAATACCCATAGTGTTCGCACTCGTGCCCATATAAGATACTGAATCATGCAAGTTTTTCTTCAAGAAGATACTCCATTACAGTATAAAAAAGGATCGAGTTTTCTTGATCTCAGATTGGGGAGGTGGGATAAAGTTAGAGATCGAATCTTTGGGCAATAAGTTTCAATCTCCAAACATTGAACACCGTTATTGCACACGCCACATTGCCGCAAACTACCACAGATGATATAAGAAGGATGTTGAACGCATGCTCGTTATACACATGAGTACATATTAAGATTTTTTGTATTTATCACTACTCTCTCTATATCTCATTTGTACAATCTGTCGTGTCTTAGGGTATGAACTAGTTCAACACAAATTTGAACAAATGCTTGAAGACTTGTGGGGGGATGATAAGGGCTACAAGTACGTTGCGAAAATTCCTAAGGAAAAAATAGACCAATGCATACGATGCCAGTTTTAGATATGGCCACATAACAACCAACTTGGTTGAGGCAATCAATTCTTCCTTAAAGGGGTTCAAAATTTGCCAGTGATCGCCATTGTGGAAGCTATGTACTTTCATTTGGCCAAGCTCTTCGCAACCTTGGGGGGAAAAGTTGTCGTTATGCCACAAAAGGGTCGTACATTCCACCCGAAGATACGAGAAGAAATTCAAAAAAACATTGTTAAATCCAACAGGTTGCATGTGCTGCCAATGTCACGCAACGAAAAACAATTTCTGTGTCTCGAAAATACCACGACCTATGCATGGTTATGATCCAACATCGTACACGATGGATCTCAAACACAGGTTGTGCGACTGTGGGTACTTCTAGGCACTAAAGACTCTATGTGAGCATGTCATCACTGCATGCTCCTCGTCTAAGCTCGATTACAAGGAATATATGGATCTTGTATACTGGCTTCATCCAGTATTTAAGGTCTACGAAATGAAATTCCCACCTATCGACAAAGAAATTGAATGGAATGCTTAGCAGACATGGCCTACAATTTTACCTGACCAAAGTCTTCAAAGGGAAAAAGCAGGATGTCCATGAGCCATAAGGATTCAGAATGATATGGACGACATGTGTCACCGAGAGCTTACCGAACAACCTAGACTCCTTGGGAATGTTAGACTTCCGGGTCATAGAAATGTCAAACTGTCCATCTCTAACATAAATATGTTGTTTTATTTTATACTATGTACCCATATTTTAACATAAATCTTAGTATAAAACTTCACTTCACTTCGATCTAACTTTTCACCATTGCATAATTTACGTAAATGGTTATAATATTGAAATTAAACTTATACATTTTGTTCAAAATATTATACAACATACCACTTTAAATATTTGTGCATTAAAATACAATCACAAAAGTTTAGATACTTTACAAATTTCACAAATTTAAATTTTAATAAAACATTTTTTAAAAACTTTTATCATTTTAAAAAAAAAATTAAATATCATTGGCATAATTTATAACCCAAACTTTACAACACTTCTAGTTTAAATCTTAATACCTAATCCTAATCCAAACTCGTTGTGCACATACAATGAATTTAACTTGTTTAAAATGATGTTATTCTTAGCCCTAGAATGCCGTTAAGTTAGAGTGAAACTTGTCGTGCCCCTACGGCGAGTTCGATTTTGGATTAGGCTAATCCTGTGATTGAGGTTTAAACCGAAAATTAAAAAAAAATGGAACTCGTCGTGCGTCTACGGCGAGTTTGAATAAAAAATATATATTTTTGGAACTTGTCGTGATGATGTGGTGAGTTCACTATAATGATGCTAGTATGAAAAATATAGGATTTTGAGTCCTACTTTTGTCAAAATAGGACCTAAGGGTCCTACAAATATCTTCAAGCCTCTATAATTTGTTGTTGAGATAGTTTAACTTTAAGTAAACATGTATTACTCTTCACGTTGTCAAGTTTTTTTTTTCTTTTCTTTTTACCAAAACAATAGAGTAGAAAATAGTAATAAAATATTCTTAATAAAACAAACTTTTCTTTTTCTCTAATTTGAGCCATAAAATAGGACTCGTCAACTCGAATAACTTGAAAATTTTGATTCGACTCGATTAAATGTTCACCCATAGTTACAAGTTGCTAAACTTTAGGTTGATATATGAGATATTGTATCGTACCATCAACCTTATAGTGCAAGTAGCAACGCGTCACCTCTGAATTTTGTCTCTCAATGCGAGAGAAACAAGAACGCTTCCTTTGGTTGGGTTGTAACCCCTTGATGTATTATTTAATACATGCGTTTGGTAGATGTGAAATTTAATACGACGCATTATTTTATACGCAAGTTTAGTGATATTTATCATAGGGTGGAGGTAGTGTTGATTTAATACGCAACTTTTGCCCATTATACCCTCATACTATTTTCACATATTCACACATAAACCATGAACCCTAAACCCTAAACCCTAAACCCTAAACTATATTAACTAAACTCAATCCCATAAACCTCGAACTATACCCCTAAACCATAAACCATAAGCATCAACCCCAACCTTAAACTTGAAACATGAAACCCTAAACCATGAACCTTAAACTACGTAACATAAACCCCCAAACTTAAAGCCTTAAACCCTAAATAATAAAACCCTAAAGCCATAAACATCGAGCACTAAACCCTGAACTAAAAAATACTAAACCATAAACGACAAGGTCAAACCCATAAATCACAAACCTTAAACCTTGAATTACAATAACAAACCATAAACCTTGAACTAAAAACCATAAACCCAAATTCCAAATCTTAAAACCTAAAATCTAAACTCTAAATCATGAATCAGAAATCTCAAACCCTAAATTTTGAACCATAAACACTAAACTCTAAACACTAAACACTAAATCATGAACCTAAAACCCATACTCCAAACCTTAAACTCTAAATCCAAACCATAAACCCTAAATCATGAACATGAAAACCTAAACCCTAAAACTTAAACACTAAACCTAAACTATAAACCTTAAACTCCAAACCTAAAACACTAAACTCAAAACCCTAAACCTTAAATTATGAACTTGAAACTCCAAACACTAAACATTAAACTCTAAACACTAAACTATAGACCCTAAAACATAAAAATAATATAATAATCAATGTCAAAACAATGGGAAAATATAAAGCTAAAATTCTAAGGGTAAATGGGCACATTTACCGATAACACTTATCTTTTAACTTCATCACAAATTTCACAACCAAACACCATAAAATAACAACCATCTTTCATCCATCTTTTTAATACACAAGTGTTATTTAATATAACACATCTCTTTTACATTCGTTGTACCAAACGAGGCGGAAATGCATATGAACAATATGATGAACATACATGGAAAAACAACACGATAAACCTCTATGTATAAGCCGAAAACAGGAACGGCCCGGAATCCATACACCAATGATTGCACAAGTGCGAATAACACCGATGAGACATTAGGGATGTAAACGAGCCGAGTCAAGAACGAGTAGTGCTGAGCTCGACTCAAGTTCTTAACGAGTCCATAATAAATACATAGAATATTATCTTTTAAAAATTTTAGATGATTATTATTATTATTATTATTATTATTATTATTATTATTATTATTATTATTATTATTATTATTATTATTATTATTATTATTATTATCTAACAACATACATTTTAGTTCACTTTAATTTTAAAAATTAAAAATTTCACTATATTATATTTTCAAATCGCGAACTAATCGAGTCAATTATCAAGTAGCTCAGCTCGACTCGTTAAAATCTCAAACCGAGTTCAAAATCGAATTGAATTCAATCGAATCAAACTCACGATCTGTCTTGTTTCATTCAAGCCACGAAGACATCCACACGAAACCCACCGAGTTTCCTCATGTTCAAGACATATCATATGGTGGTGGTTGGGGTGGGGGGGTGGGGGGTGGGGGGGGGGGGGTCATATCGCGAACATCTCCTGTCCTAGATACAAAGAATAGCATGTAGCATAAACTTGGCTGCAGAGGCGGCCGAAAACAATCAACATCTATTGTTGAGTCATCAAAGGAATTGTTCAAATCATTTCGATTTAAAATATATATTTATATTCATTTAAATGTGGATGTAAATATACGAAATGAATACGAAGAAGATGAAGATCTGATTATTTAATTAACAAATGAAAAGGGGTATTGCGAGGTTTTAAGAAATGTCCATTATTTGGTCAAAACTTTGTCGACAAAGTTAGCCATAACCACTGCTAAATGTCATTCTCTATTTCGTGTCAAACCTCTCGCTCTGCATTTTAATCATATTCACTTGTTCCTATTTATAGTATTGCGCAAGGAAATTAACGGGGTTGGTACAAGTAGTAAGTAATTTGGTATCGCATAAGCATGTCTCAAGTTTGAAGTGTTATATATGCAAAAAAAGAATCGATAAATAATTTACTCACCAAAATTAGATGTACGACGTAAATCGATCCGAATTAGTTAAGGCTAAACCCTAAAACTAGAATGGCAACTCAAATAAAAAGTATTGCGCGAGGAAGAAATTTAGTTTAGGTTGTAATTTGACGTCCAGAAGAACGCGACCATTCTTTCTTTCTTTCTTTTTATTTTGGGGTTTTCTATTGAATTTGACCATTCTCAAACAATTTCAAATCTGGCTGATATAATTAAGATATACAAGTTCATTAACGATAAGCCAACTGGGATTTTGGTCATAGCGCCAGGAACGAAACTATATATATATATATATATATATTCGATTTGACAAATGAAGTATATAAAAACAAACACAAAATCCGTGCGAAATAAAACTTGGCATCTCGAGTTTGGTCAAAACTTTGTTGACAAAGTCAGCCGTAAGCACGACGAAGGATGATTTTGTGTTTCGTGTCATAGCGCTATTGTTTACGAAGCTTCTGACCGAAATGCTTAAGGTTTCTTCATCCTTCTATCATTCAAACATTATGTGTATATATATAAGACCTGTTGCTAAGTTGGTTTGGCTTAAAGCATTCCGACAAGACCGAATAAAAATGGATGCCGCCAACCACACCTCGTCGTCTTCGTCAACGGTGAGCGTTTGCATGTCGGAAACCTTCAAGGTGAAAGGGAGGACCCTGGCTCTGATTCTGCTCGGCATGTCGGCTCTCCTATCTCTCATCGTATACACATGTTGTATGAAACGGCGTCGACGGAATGAGAACGAGTCCGACATCAGCGAGTGCCGCGTTGGTGATAATAATTGTTGAGTTATTTGGCTCGGAATCAACAACATAATGGAAACATTCTTGCTTTGTTTTTTGTCGATGCACATGTCTCGTCACTATTGTTCTTTAAATTGATGTATTGAGTACGTGATACGACTTTAGATCGAAATACACGTGTTTATATGACGATAGAAATCTCTGTTTAATCAGATTCAGAGTGGAAAGTGCATCACGGTTTGGTGATAGAATCTGATTTGTCTACTGTTGTATTCTGTTAACATTTGTCCAGGAGCTAATTGTTGCGAAAGCAGGATTATCTCCACTTTTTCTTTTGGCTTTTTCGTTTCATCTATGCTTGTTCCCTTTTCTTTTTATTTTTTTAATGTGATCTGATCTATATTCAAATCAAGTTCTATGTGATTGAAAATTACACAAATGAAATTAATTTTTTAAGTCTTAAGGTGATTGATTATAGTGTATGTTTATAGTTTTTGTTAACTTTTTGATAGAGGGGCACATACCTTGTCGACAAAGTTGATTGAACTCGAATTTTTTAAAATAAAATTTATTCTCTTTTCCACTAAATTATTTGTTGGGTTCCCCAAATGAAATTATTTCGTTTCACTCATAAGTTAGAGGATAATACATACTTAAGCATGTCAAAATGGTAATATTATCTAGACTTAATGGGTTCTGACTCAACCCGACTTAATAGAAATGCATTTTTATAGAAAAAAAAGATTAAATAGACTCAATTTTTTTTAAAATAAAATTTAAGTGGGACGAGTTGAGATTTAAAACCAAACTCAACTCGAAGAATATATGTTTATCTTTTGGGTTTTGCTATACATAGCCCTAAGTGTAACGACCTGAATTTCAGAATCTGCGAATCGTTTCACCCTGTGCATTGGGCTGAAGTTTTGGGAGCCTAATTGGGCTTTCTATTTTGTTGGGCTTGGAATTTTGGGTTATCAAGTAAGTGAGGAAGATGATGAAAGGGTAAAGGGGTATATTACCAAACTTTTGAAGAGGAAAAAGTGGGGTAGGCTTTATGGTTGTTGCATATTTGTAAGAGTGTAAGATCACTCTTGTCTCTCACTTCATCCTCTTCATCTCTTTTCCTTCTTCTTTTTCTTGGGAGTCCAAAGTTAAAGGTGAAATCTTTATCATATTAAGTGTAAATTTCAGATTTGTTGTTGAGGGCAGTGTAATTTATATCAAGTGATCTATCCATCCATGTAAGGATGGAAGGTTTTGGTGGCGAATGAAAAAATATGAATTTTGGTGGGGGTTGAAGAGGAAGAACGAGAATGGAGGATTTAACTCAAATTCTTGTTGTTAAGTATTTTCTTTTGTATCTTTTGACCTTTCAACAATGTTGTAACCCTTTTTACAACATCTCTTTATAGTGAAAGAGGTTGGAGAGCATTATAAAGCTCAAGGCAAAGGGAAGGGTTGATGCTTGTGGCAAGGAGTCTTTTTCAGCTTTTAGAAGAAGATTAGTACACTTTCAACTCCTTTTGTTTCATGCACATTCTAAGGGTGATGCCTTATATGCTTGATTTGATGATTTGGGTGTTTAAATGCTTGAAAATGGTTGTTAATGATAATTTCAGGATTTGATGTTAATAACTTGTAAAAATGGTAGCAAACTACCCTATTTAACTCTTATAAGCTATATGATTAACTTAAGGGTCATTGGTTGCGAATTGGAGGCTTTGGGGATGATTTCCGAGCCTAAATAAGTCATTTATGGGCTTCGATACTGGTATGCGGGGAGCTCGTATCGATACCTTAGTGTTATGGTTCAAAAAACATTGTTTCATTAAAATGAACTATAAAAGGGGTACCGGTACGATATTCAACCTGTATCGGAACGCCAAGCAAGGTCCGTACCGGTATGTGTCGACTCGTACCGGTACACTAATGCTTTAAGAAATTTCAGTAATCTCTTTTGGTATCGGTACGCAGAGAGTACATGTACCTACAGTATCATACCAGTATCGGTACCCACTAGGTAATCTACTTGAAAATGCTGATATTTGTCTGGAAGGCTAAGAAATGAAGACTCAACAAAGACAAAAAGCTCGTGGAAGTTAAACGTGATCGACCATAAAGCAAGGGTTTTTCCCCAGCATCTCTAAACATAACTCCATTCATGCATCATATCTAGTTAGACACCCCTAAGTTAGGAGCATGCAAACTCATACCATCATAGTATTTCATCTCTTTTCATAGATATTTGAAAGACAGATCGGGTACCTCCTAAGATGAGAAGTAACGATAGAGTCTAAACCAAAAAGGATTTCAGGCGAATGATTTCAAACTCGCCACATCAGGATTTCAGACCGCAAGGGGCAGATGCTCGTAGCTCAAGGACTTCAGGAGAATGATTTCAAACTTGTCACATCAGGATTTCAGGTGAAGGATTTCAAACTCGTCGCATCAGGATTTTAGAGCAAAAGAGCTTAGGGATTCCAGGCGAAGGATTTCAAACTCGCCACATCAGGATTTTAGAGCGAAGGGGGCAGATACTCAAACCTCAAGGATTTCAGGCGAAGGATTTCAAACTTGTCACATTAGGATTTCAGAGCAAAAGAGGCAAATGCCCATAGCTTAGGGATTTTCAGACAAGAAAGTCAAAAAGCCTACCCATTTTGTTTTTGCAGTTCTGGGAAAGTAAGCTATTTGGATTTGTTCTCTACCGCTTCAGAGGAATGAATCATTTCCTGTCTGGTCCGTCCATTGTCGTTCTGGAAGGACATGCTAGCGCTACCCAATTTGTTTTCATCGTTTTGGGAAATCAAGTTATTTGGATTTGTTCTCTTCCGCTTTGGAGGAATAAACCATTTGATTTCTGGTCCGTCTATTGCCGTTCCGGAAGGACATACTAGCGCTACCTAGTTTGTTTTCACCGTTTCAGGAAAGCAAGTTATTTGGATTTTTCTCTACCGCTTCGAAGAAACGAATCATTTGATGTTTGGTCTGTCTATTGTCGTTTTAGAAGGACATGTTAGTGCTACCCAGTTTGTTTTCATCGTTTTAGGAAAGCAAGTTATTTGAATTTGTTCTCTGCCACTTCGGAGGAATGAATCATTTGGTTTCTGGTCTATCCATTGTCATTCTAGAAGGACATGCTAGCGCTACGAGTTTGCTTTTGCCGTTTCGGGAAAGCAAGTTACTTGGATTTGTTATCTGCTGTTTCAGAGGAATGAATCATCTACTATCTGGCATGTCCAATGCCGCTTCAGAAGAACACACTAGTGCTACCCAGTTTGTTTTCTCCGTTTCAGGAAAGCAAGTTATTTGAATTTATTACATGCCGCTTCGGAGGAATAAATCATCTGCTATCTGGCCAATCCATTGTCGTTCCGGAAGGACATACCAGCGCTACCCAGTTTGTTTTCGTCGTTCCGAGAAAGCAAGTTATTTGTTCACTGCCGCTTTGGAGGAGCAAATCGTCCAAACAAGGAAGGTGGGCAAAGTTAGTGCTTATGGTCTTTGCTTTATTATTGTTCCACAATGATAAGCAAAGAGGGGCGGCTGTAATAACTAATTTTGTCCGGAATGTTAACCTGTTTTTATATTTTGCAAGAAAGAGCTTTGTTTATCCATTCTATCTATCTATTTTATTAAGGTGTTATGTTATTACTATATATATATATATAGTATGTGCATGATCATCCAAGAAACAAATAATTACTAGTATTACCATTAAGTGCTATTAATTTTGAAGTTTGGTTTTATTATTACTTATTAGTAATGTATATATTATAAAATAATATAATACTATTTATCATTAGTATTATCATCATCATCATCTTATTATTATTATTATTATTATTATTATTATTATTATTATTATTATTATTATTATTATTATTATTATTATTATTATTATTATCATCATCATCATCATCATCATCATCATCATCATCATCATCATCATCATCATCATCATCATCATCATCATCATCATCATCATCATCATCATCATCATCATCATCATCATCATCATCATCATCATCATCATCATCATCATCATCATCATCATCATCATCATCATCATCATCATCATCATCATCATCATCATCATCATCATCATCATCATCATCATCATCATCATCATCATCATCATCATCATCATCATCATCATCATCATCATCATCATCATCATCATCATCATCATCATCATCATTATCACTGTTGTTGTTGTTATTATTATAAGATAAATCTAAAAAATTAAAAACATTTTAAATAAAAAGCCCATTTATATTTAAATAAATAAAAGCCCAAGTCTTTGAAGATAAACCTTCCGGCCTCCTTAGGGTTGTCTAACCTCCCCTCGCTTCGGTGTCTAACCTCCCCTCGCTTCGGTTCACCTTCTGTCGTGTTAGTTGCCCTCCCTCTCTGAAGATAAACCTTCCGGCCTCCTAAGGGTTGTGCATGGTGAGTCGGTAGGTGTGGTAACAAAAAAATAGGGTTTTGATTTTGGTTTTCACAAAACAAGAAGTGGGCTTTATCGTTGTTTTTAAAGAACCTGATTGCGGATTTGGGTTTAGAATGAAAAGGAATTTTTTTAGGGATTTAGGGTTCACCGACTGCCGCCTAGCGACGGCCAACGCGGCGGTGTGTGGCGGCTTTTCATCTGAGTTGGGAGAATACTGGAGGGAGTTTGAGAGTTCGAGGACTATTTTTTTTAACCAAAAGAGGTAAAATGGCTGGAAACGCCCTTTTATTTGTTTAAACATTTTAAAAATGGTCTAATTCCTCTTTCAATCCCCTCGCGTCGTGCTATTTACGTGCAGAAGGGTGTTCGCATTCTTAAATCACGCCTCTGGTCCCTTAAAGTTTTTGAAAGCTTGTAATTACGCCCATATTCGAACTTAATCTGTTTTAAATGCTTTAATACCTTTTGAGCTCCCTCAAATTCTGTTGAGTTGATCACCTAATTGCAAATGGCCAAGAGGGGGGTGAATTGGCGATAAAAATTTTGGTGGGTGAGAATATGAAAAATTAGAATGTGACACAAAGCAATTAGAGTGGTTCAAGTTCTCCAAACGAACTCTACATCCACTACCTTAGTTCCCACTAAGGATTTTCATCCAATCCACTACTTGAATTCTTCCCCTTTTCTTGGATGAGGATGTAACCTTACAATTTGATTAAGCTTTTTACCCAAAGCTTAATCCACTCACTTTTACAAAGAGAAGTTTTTGGTAAACTCTACAAATTCCTCTCAAAGGATAATTCTTTACCCAATTACAATTTCACACTCCCCAAACTCACAATAAAAAAACTACAATTGAGAACACAAGAGTTTGATACAAGAATTTGACTCTAAAGGTGCAAAGTTTGGAGTTGAGTGCTTTGATGTTGCTTGTAGGTTCAATGGTTGTTTCTTGTTCAACTGAGACTTGTTTTTATACCCTTGTATTGAATTCTAGTCGTTTGGGTAGTTGGGATCATCAATAGAGCCGTTGAGATGCAATTTCCCGCAATAAATGCAGCTCTGCTGCCTACCGTATCGGTACGGCTAGGGGGCGTATCGGTACCTGAATCAAAGAGAAAAAAGCCGTTGTGACTGAAAACATCGTGTATCGATACGCTTAGAGGGCGTATCGGTACGGTTTTAAGGGGCGTATCGATACGGAAGGGCATATCGATACTGGATTTGCTCACTGGAATCCCAAGTTTGGTTTTAATAAAAAAGTGTATCGGTACGCATACTTAGCGTATCGGTACGATATAATGGTCATTTAAATATTGGGATACCAACTAACTTACAAGTCAACGGTCGAAAATTAAATGCAAAGATAAGCTTGTCGTATCATTACGGTTGCAACGCGTATCGATATAGTATCATTGAAAGTGTTGCCCAGATGAAAATCGTATCGATACGGGGTAATACCGTATCGGTACGCTATGTCTATTAAAATTCTAGTGGCTAAAGACCGTATCGATACCCTTAGGGTATCGATACGCTTGTGCGTTTTGGTGAAGTTTGGCTTGAAAACACATAGGAAAAACTTAAAAATATTTATCATTTAAGAAATATTTGTCTTGAGATATTGATTGGTTTAAAATATTTGTCAATCGTGAGACTTTGAAGAGTACTTAAAAATTTATTGTTTTGCAAATTAGTCCATAAGTTTAAATGTTATATCAAAATCAATTTTGGTTTCACAAATTCCGTCCTTTGTGTAATTTGGTCACAAATTCAATGTCAAAACCCCTAGTTTGTCCCCTGGATCATGCATTTTATTTTCCAGCTTTTACTTTGTGGTTGATGAATATGTGGCATGTGTTTTTTCGTATGTAAGATGTGTTTTTCATAGTATTTTTAACATATGACATGACTTCATGAAATATATAGTTATTATATAACATATAATTTTTATTATATGATTTTTATGTAATATGCATTCTTTATATAATATATAACATATGGTATATATATATATATATATATATATATATATATATATATATATATATATATATATATATATAGTTTTTACAATAAAATATGATGTATAGTTTTTTGAGGCTAAAGGGGTTTTTTTGCCCCCGAGTTTTACCCGAAAAATCAATTTCGTCTCTCGCCGAAAAACGCACTCAATGTGCCCCCAGTCTGCGAAGTCGATCAAATTACCCTTTGACCGACGTTGACCGTTATGGTACTGATGTGACAGTTAACGATGATGACTTGGCGGTTCACGATGCTGATGTGGTGGTCCACTGTGCTGACGTGGCAGTACACGTGTGATGATGACTTGTCATAAGGGGTTGAATTGATTATTTTAATTGAATTCAAGGGCATAATTGATTTTTTACTGATTTCATGGGCATGACTGATTTTAATTGAAAGTTCGATAAGTTACTTAATCGTTAAGATAAAAATATTAATATTTAAATATTTATTTAAATATTTATAAAATATTAAAAAATAAAAATACCATAATGAATTTAAAAATTAAGTAAAATCATTAAAGTTATAAATATAAAAACTTATCAATATTAAAAAAATTAAATTTTAAAAAATATTTATAAACCATTGGAAAAGTATTCGTCCGTTTCTCGTTATACTAAGCGTACTAATGTTCCTTGAACATATTTTCAATTGAAACTTCATTGTATTAGAGTAGTAATAAAGCCAAAATTTTCTTTCATTTTTGCACATCAAATATTAAGGAGCATCAATTTGATGTATAAAAGTGAAAAAAAATTGAGTTTTTTTTTCGATGATAATACTCAGACTGACGAAGTCGAAGATTTTTTCGATGAAAGTATAATTTTTAATAATTTATAAATATTTTTTTATTTATTAAGTTTTTACATTAAATTTTATCATTTTATAATTTCTAATACATTTTAAATTTTTATATAATTTTCATTTTCTATAAATTTTATAATATCTTATTTATTTTTATTAACTTTATGGATTTTTATAAAAATAAGAATATTTTGATTTTTTTGTGAGAGTCTATACTTTGCTTTTTTTTAAAATTATCTCCACTTAATAAAATTATTTATCTAATTTTAATATTTTTAAAATTTTAATAATTTCATAAATTATTGTTTTTAAACCTAAATATTAAATAAGTTATTAAACTTTTAATTAAAATCAATTGTGCCCCTAACTCGGCAAAAAAATTAATTATGCCCTCGAATTCAGTTAAAATAATCAATTCAGCCCCTTTAGCCATTTCATCATCCCACATGTACTGTCATGTCAGCACCGTAGACCACCACGTCATCACCGTTAACTACCACATCAGCGTCGTAATGGTCAACGTCGGTCAAAGGGTCAATTTGATCGATTTTGCGAATTGGGGGCCACATTGAGTGCGTTTTTCGGCAATGAGCGAAATTAATTTTTTAGGTCGAATTCAGGGACAAAATACATATATTTCTTCAATATATAATATAATTTTAAACGGGTATAATGTTAATTTGTTTTTTTATATATAGTATAATATATAGCTAAAGCGTAATTTTTTAATATATAATATAGTTTTAAACGGGTATAACGTTTGTTTTTAGGCTTAGGGATTGTTTAGTTTAGGTTGTCTTTGGGTTTGTTAGGACAATTTTAGATTAGATTAAGGCAAGATTAATTTAATTAATTTAAATTGTGCGTCCGTCTCATAGGGGCATAATATTTAAATTAATTTAGGGCTAGTTTTTTAAAGTTATAGTTAGAGTTAATGTTCAAACTAATCTGGTGGATTTACATTTATCCTTGACTTATTGGGATAAATGGTAAGTTCATTAAATTAGTTGAACACCACTTAATTACTTTTTAGGATAAAATTGACATCGGATTTAGACGGACACTTAATTAAAATTATGGTTAGTTAATTCGGTTCGTTTTAAATGAAATTCTTTGCTTATTGGGATACTAGTTTAAAATTAACCAAATTAATTATTATGATTCGAGATAATCCATAAATTGTTAGGATTTTTCTAGTTTTTAGGGTTTCAATTAACTTAGGTTAGGACTTTAGGGTTTAGGGTTTAGTTTAGGACTTTGGCGGGCCTTTGTGTGTTTATTTTAAACTCTTATGTGCCATACATTTATAATTGCCATTCATATGACTTTCAATATTTTGATTGCATGAAAATTAATTTAAATCCTAAAAAAGGAGGTATCCATTAATTCTGATATTTGGGTCATAACTAGGGGTGTTCAAATTCGGGTACCTGAAAAATCGGGTACCCAGACCTTCGGGTATTAAGTTTGTCGGCCCATGTCCCTACCTGTGAATACCGGGTAACCGTAAAATCAGGTACCGGGTACCCGGTTCTCATTTTTTATTTTTTTATTTTTTTATTTTTTATAAAAAAAACCTTAAAAGTTCATAACACATGATCCAAACAAAAAAATAATGATTTGAAGTTTTTAACCATAAGAAAGACATTAAAAATATTAATCTCGATCGTGATTTTTTTCGAATCTCATATTTTTTTAAAGAAACCTACTGATGCATAAATGCAATAGAGAAACCTTGTTGTTTGTTTCATATCGAATCATACATATTCACAAATTAATATATTTTTTTTTGAAAAAGTTAAAACATGAAAGCATATAATACAAATATAGAATGAATTTAGGGATTTAAATATAGTTCTAAAGTAAAAATAGTAAGTAATCTAATAAAATAAAAAAAATAGGAACTGGGTACCCGAAAGTAACCGGGTACCCGAAAAAATCATATTTTTTGTCCCGGGCCCAACCCGAGTAGAAAAAATTTCTTATGTTCGGGTAGTTCGGGTCGGGTCGAGTAATTTTGAACACCCCTAGTCGTAACAATCATGCCTTAATCCTTAATGGATGTTGACCAAATATTTGAATTAATCTTTACCGTCTCTAGGTAAATTTTAATTAAAAGTTGACAAATCATAACATCATACTTAAATGCTTGCATCATGCATAAAGGTGACTTACGAAAGTTGAACCATAAATTAACACGACAGTCAGTCTTATATGATGTCGGTTTAATCTATGGTCTGATGTATCATCATCCTTATTGATTAAATGTCCAATTAATTCAAACCAACCAATTTGATAAAGCTCATACAATTAAGGTTAATTTTCAATTAAGAACCCTTGTTTAAATTCAATTCAAATTTCAAAAATTCCCATCAATTAAAAGCGACAAATATTTTGGTAACGATTTCCGGGCGTGATAGGAGTGCTAATCATTCCCCACGCGTAACCAACTCCCGAATCCTTTTCAAAATGAATCTATGGCTTGGTTTTTATGGTGTCCGACCTACCCAAGTGGCTGGTGGTGACTCCAAATCTTCGTTGTTTTCAAAAATATGAATTTTCAAAAGAAATCTTCCTCAAAATTAAATTTCTTATAAAAGGCGAGGGGTCACAAGTAAATTTAAAAAAAAAGGTCATGACACTAAACACCCTTATAGGAGTCTTCTTGGTAGGATTTTGAACACATGTTTCAGACCCAATGAATGAATTCATGATTTAATAATGATTTGAATTTAGTTGAGAAAAATTGTTATGTTTGTTTATTTTTTCACCTAACAAACTCTGTAGAGTGTTGCAATCGATCAAATATAATGAAATACTAAAACATATGAGACTTAAGATATTTAGAAGACTAAAACAATTGACAACTTATTATACATTACTCCTTGAACTTGAATACATATGATTGAATACATGTAAATTATTTGTTATAGTATATAACATATTAATTCAGTACTACATTTTGTGATATGATTGCCCAATTGTTTGTTATATTACACATGGTTGTTCATGCAAAAATAGGATCACTCATCATGGAATATGATATGCAGTACTCGTGTATGTCATTATGGACGCATATGAGTGCTGTATGGAATAAAAATTTGTGCAACATTCTGTACTGGTAGACCGACGATAGTATTTGGGTTGCATCCTAAATAATGTAAGAACAATGGGATTTCAAAGAAAACTAATGTTGTCAGCAGAACTTTGTAATATGAGACAATGCAGCAACAATTGGAGTTTCTGAGCTTTCGTTATGATTTCTGGTAGCCTCATTTCGAGCAATCTAAAAAGCAATTAATGTAGTGTCGTGAACTTCGTTAATTCGGTAAGTATAAAAAATATGAAAGGGAGACGTGATATGAAAGAAAAGGCGTTATTTCACCGTTATTTATAGTGAAAATGGAAAATTGGAAATGAAGGGAGAACTCACCGTCTATGCTTGGCGAGTTCCCCATTTCATTTCTACTTTTCCACACATTCAGAAGCATTTTTTCATAGATTTTGTGTAGGGTTTTCAACGCATGTTTCGAAGTAGTTTTTGAATGTTCGACCGAATGGCAGACACGTCGTTGTATATGTAAACACTGGTACTTCATGTTGACGTAAAAAATTTGGCCCAAGAAACATCCGGAGACGGTGTAAAACACGCCTAAACACCCCAATGAGAGTCGTCTTTGTAGGGTTTTCAACGCATGTTTCGGTGCGGTTTTTGAATGTTAGACCGAACGGCGGACACACAGCCGTATAGGTAAACTCTTGTACTTCATGTTAACGTAAAAAATTCGGCCCAAAAAACATCTAGAGACGACATAAAACGCGCCTAAACACCCCTATGAGAGTTAACATGGATGACTTATTTTAAATTAAACTCCACTAATAATTTAAAACAAAATATATACATTTCACATAGTAGGCAACGATTAAAAAAATTAATACAGTTATAATACAAACAGAATTTTATAAATTTAATAAATTTGTCTAATATGCAGCTCCGAAGGGCCTTCTAAAGGACGTTCTCGTTCATGCTACACAGTTTGGTAACAGGTTCTTGTTGCGTGTAAAAGAGTCTATCGCAATTGTAGTGCAAGTGTACACGACGCAAGTAGTAAAGTGATACGAAGTATCGGATATCGTCTCCACAGGGATTGGGCTAATGACTTCACCTAAATTCACTGCACGAAGTAAAGGAAATATTTGAGAGTTGTCACGAGAATAATAAAGTAAAACGCAAATAAAAGAATTGAGTTATCAAGATAGAGAGAATGGGCTGGTATTGAATTGCTTAGGAACTCCAGTTCTGTCGTAGCGCCCGTCGCCGACAGCACCTGTCGCGGCGGCTGTCCTTTAGCTGTCGCGGCAGCGAACACACCAACTCCGTACTCCAAGTTTGGCAAGAATCCCAGATCTGCCTTGGCCTATCCCTAGGTCCAAGTCTGTCGGTGATCACGTCTTTGATGATACCTCCCGGCGTGAATCGAAGGATGAACACCGATGTGTATGAATTCTTCTTTAGCCACTTAACCTCGCCCTATCCCTAGGCACAAGATAGTTCAACTATAAATTAGAGAACTCGCTCTTATCTCTTTCGTATACTTAACTCTCCCGATGCTAAGTAAATAGATAACCTCACAATGCTCTCCCGATGCTCTTGCAAGATATTAAAACCAAAATAAGAGAACTTGAAGTTTATTTTATTGAACTCGGAAAATCCTAAAACAAGACAACCCTTGCAACTACTTTACAAAACAACCCGTGGCCCTAGGGGGAATTTAGAACATGTCGGTGACGGGTAAACGACAGAGGGGTTTAGGTTTCGGTTATGGGGTATTGGATATGCCTCCTAGGTTAAATCTATGCCCTTATATAAGCTTTGGGCTCAAGTATTCTAATTTAACAAGGATTACAACTTTAATGAAAAGTAAGATTCTAATAAATGCTTAATCTCTAAGGATTCCTACTTTTCAGCCGCCTCCTTGTTTCATGGGAATTCCTCTCCTTGAGCTTTGGCTTGACATATCTTTTGATCCGGGGCTTGGAAAAATATTTGGCTTTCACACGACAGACGAGCAGATTTTTCTCTATCTATCGAGGTCCACTTGACTTTTCCTCTTCATAAGGCTGCTGTCACCTTGCTGTCACGACAGGTCCATGGCAGCTTCGTCCTCGTCGTCTGCTTGTCTAGTTCAGCTCTTCTGCTTCTCTGCCCTGCGCCTGCCTTCTTTGTCAACTATGGCGGATACCTGCAAAATAAGCCATCTTTTAGTAGAATCCGTGCCTTTTATATATTTGTGAT
The DNA here is from genome assembly GCA_958450335.1 of Hibiscus tridactylites. Lineage (NCBI taxonomy): Eukaryota > Viridiplantae > Streptophyta > Magnoliopsida > Malvales > Malvaceae > Hibiscus > Hibiscus tridactylites. Next base: position 21,037,360 of record OY288265.1, on the reverse strand, counting down.
GTTTTATTAAAAACTAACCTAAATGCAATGCAATGATGCTTGAATGCAGCAAAAATATGGGTTAAAAGAGGTGTAAATAATAGAACTTTTACACACTCAACACACCCCCAAACTCAAGTTCTTGCTTGCCCTCAAGCAATTAAACCTAAAAGAAAAAATGAAAATTTTTGTGTTGGCCTTCAAACAGTGAACTGTCCCTTACCCGTCGCTCAATCTCTATGGTGGCAGCAACCTGTCGGAAAGGTTAGGATCTGTCCGGAATCTCCCTATAGCTCTCGTGCAGTGTGTGCATGCTTGTGAACAGTTATATGCCAAGATTCTCTTAGTTTCACTAGAATATTCAACTCTTAACTCGAATTTTTATGCCAAAGTTTATCTCTTTTTTTTGAAGGCACATTTTCATGCTTCTTTGATTTCTTTGTTTTGAATCGATTTCTAAAGTTTTACTAGAGCCAGTTTTAGGCACCTCTAGTTTGCTTCCTAGAGCCGATTTCGGGCACCTCTAGGTTTTTGAGTCTCTTTTGCTAAACTTCTTTCCTAGAGCCAGTGTTAGGCACCTTTAGGGGCTATTCAAGTGCTAAGCTTCCTATTCTAGTTTGGCTAAAAGAAATCTAAGCAGTATAACAGTCACAATGGTGTTTAAGTTTTTAGAACTATAGAAAGGCTCTAAACTTTTCCTTAAACTGTCCTAAAGATGCTGCCACTACAGAGCTGTCATGACAGGTAAGTTAACTTCACAGTTTTAAGCCAACAGTTTTATATTTTCTGATTTTTTTTAAGAGAAATTAAATAAATAAAAGACACAACAATTAATAGAAAAGATGTACTTAAGACTCCATTAATGATGGAGGGTTGCCACCCCCAAACTCGAGGGTTGCATTGCCCTCAATGCAAAATGACAGATAACATGGCAGGTACATCATAAAATAAATATAAGCAGGCAACAGGATAATAAAAAAAATAAAAAGACTTAAATTTAATCGCTATCCTCGCTGCTGCTGCTAACACGGATCTGGCGGCGGCGTCTTGGCTGTGGGGGAGGCTGGGCAGGTTCAGGAGCAGGTTGCTCCACGAGCTGGACGTCGGAACTGCTGCCGCTGTCCCAAGTGCTGCTGGAGGTGGTGCTAGCTTTGGGTAGCAGCTTCTTATTTGCCACGTGCTTTATCCGTTTGACCGGCGTAAATTCCCTCTCCAAATTCCTCTTGATCAGAGGGCTGTCATCGGAGGCAGGCCTTTTCGTTCCTCTGGCAGGGGTGTCAGCCGTTGGACTGCCTGCTGCCGTCGGGGCAGGTGATGGGGTGGAAGCGGTAGATTGGGAATGTGGGGAGGCCGGTGGTGTGGGGACAGGGGAGGGGATATGGAAATAATGGGCAGGAAAAGTAGGGAATTGAACATCGGGAAAATTTAAAGTTAGGGTAATGAAGTTTACCGTCGAGTTTGCGAAGTCCCGAATGAACGTCATCAATCCCATTTGTCTCTCCTCTACCCGTTGTAACGCAGCAAGGATAAGGGCAGACTGGTCTGTCGGAGCGGTGGCGGTGGCAGCTTCAGGGGCAGGCTCGGTGGCAGGGTCCGTGGCAGGTTCCTCGTCTGAATCTGCTGAGCCTGCTGCAGGGTTGAAAAAGTTGATAGGTGTAGCGGCTATTAGCTCCATGAGGCTATTGATGTTATTGTCTGTCCAGCCTCTTCCTTGGAGTAGTTTGTTGGAGGATTCTTCGGGGACAGCTGCACAGCGGTATAAGGAGGTTATGGTGAATGGCAGGCAGAGGCGGGAGTCGGAGCGGAAAGCGCAGTCCAGGATGATGTCCCTCATATAGCGGCCGACATTGATAGGCCTATCGTGCATGATGGAATGAATAAGGGCAAGCCGCTGCCGGTTGACTGTCGTGTGGTGGGAAGAAGGCATGATACGCTTTTTGATGAAAGCGTTCCAAAGTTTGGCTTCCGGGAGGAGCTACCCCCTGTTGACGGAGTGGGGGTTCTTCTTGCTAGTTGTCCATGATGTTCCCTCCTCTGTCAACTCCACCATGACAGCATCATAAGCGGCAGCATCGAGGGTGTCGAGGAATTTTTGGTGGGCATCATCATCGGGGCCAAAATAGAGGCCAAACATGTGGTTGATGCTGTCAGCAGTGAATGGCACGTTTACTCCTCGAACTGTGACAGATGTTGCCGTTCTGCTGTCTATGGCCGCATAGAACTCCCGAACTAATGTGTCGTTTAGTTCTGCTGGTTGTTCGGCAAAGTCCTCCCATAGTTGAGCCGTGATGGCCTTTACAATGAACGGCCGGAGTCCCATGTGGGGTGCTTGACGGATGTAAATGAAACCTCGTTCCTCCCATAACTCCTTTGTGGCAAAAGGCGTTGCGGCTGCTGAAGAAGATGCGGAGGCAGCGTTACGGCGGGTCTGTCTAGATGACATGTTAGTTGCAAGGGTTGTGAAATAGAGAAAGCAAATAAAAACTAGAGGAGAAAGCAAGAGAGAATAAGCAGAAGTGATGAAAAATGAAAGTGCAAATGGGGTTTTATAGCGATCGAGGAGCTGCCCATTTAATGTCGTAACGGCAGGCGTGAATAATGGGGCGACGGATGAGATTTAGCGTGTCTGACGCGTCTGACACGTAATTATGCGTCTGTCGCACGCTTCTGCGTCTGCCGTGTCAGTCTGTTGACAGCCTGTCTTATCCGTCTACGGCGGCAGCCGAAACGACAGGCTTCAATAAATGGGTTTTGTTGGGCTGATGGATGGGTGGTGGGCTTGGGTCACTTCTCCTTTTCTTCTTGACTCCTTTATTTCCTAAAGACAGAGAATAAAACAAACATTATTCGAATAAAATAAACCTAATTTCCTAATAAATAATAAATAATAAAAATAAAGTAAAAATAAAATTTAGGTTAAATTAGGGATGCCTTGTGGGGCATCACCTAAAGTAACCACTTCCTGTATTCTTGGGGCTTCAGTCCCCTGATAATGCTTGAGGCGCTGTCCATTGACTTTGAATTGGTGCCCGTCTTTTAATGATTGAATTGTTATGGCACCATGGGGAAAAACTTGAACCACCTGGAACGGGCCAGACCATCTAGATTTTAGCTTCCCTGGGAAGAGTTTAAGTCTAGAATTAAACAACAACACAAGCTGCCCTGGGCAGAACTGTCGTGGCAGCAACTTCTTGTCATGCCACTTCTTTGTTTTCTCCTTGTATATTCTCGCATTGTCGTAGGCCATTGTCCGTAATTCTTCAATCTCGTTCAGATCTAATAGCCTTTTCTGGCCTGCCTTATCCAAGTCCATGTTCACTGCCTTGATTGCCCAATATGCCTTGTGCTCTATCTCGACAAGCAAGTGACAGGTTTTCCCATAAATTAGTCGGTATGGAGACATTCCCAACGGAGTTTTGAAAGCTGTCCTATATGCCCATAACGCATCATTTAGGAGTAAAGACCAATCTTTCCTAGTCGGCTTAACCATCTTCTCAAGAATGTTCTTCACTTCCCTATTGGATATCTCAGCTTGTCCATTGGTCTGTGGGTGGTATGCTGTCGCGATCCTGTGCTTGACACCATATTTCTTCAAGGCGGCAACAATTACCCTATTGTCAAAATGTCTCCCTTCGTCACTAATAATCGCATTAGGAATGCCAAATCTAGAAAAAATGTTCTTGTGTAAAAACTTTTGTACCGTCTTGGCATCATTCTTTTGAGTGGCGATGGCTTCAACCCACTTGGAGACATAATCCACTGCTAGGAGGATGTACAAATTTCCACACGAAGATGGAAAAGGTCCCATAAAATCAATCCCCCAAACGTCGAAGATCTCGACTTCTAGAATATTCTGCAGTGGCATCTCGTTTCTCCTCGAGATGTTACCTGTCCGCTGGCACCTGTCACAGTTCTTGTAAAAGTCCTGTGCATCTTTATACAGTGTCGGCCAGTAGAACCCTGACTGCAGCACCTTGGCAGCAGTTTTGTTGCCTCCTAAGTGACCTCCATATTGTGAAGCATGACAGTGATGGAGAATGTCTTGTTGCTATTCTTGTGGTACACACCTCCTTATGACCTGATCTGCGCACATTTTGAAAAGAAGAGGTTCATCCCAATAATAATGTTTAACATCATTTTGAAACCTCTTCCTGGCTTGATAGTTAAGATTAGAAGGAAGTATTCCGCTAACTATAAAATTAACGAAATCAGCATACCAGGGGAGTTCAGAAGACTTACCTGCCGCCATGGCTGTCGCGACAGCGATTGCGGCAGCAAAGAGCTGCTCATCTGGGAAGGTCTCCAGTATGTGTGTCTCGTCTATAGGTAGACTCTGTCCCGTCTCCAATCTCGACAAGTGGTCTGCCACCTGATTTTCTATCCCATTTTTGTCCTTAATCTCAAGGTCGAACTCTTGTAGTAGCAAGATCCACCGTATCAATCTAGGCTTTGCATATTTCTTTGCGAACAAATACTTTAGGGCAGAATGGTCGGTGTGTATTATTACTTTCGTCCCAAGTATGTAAGAACGAAACTTGTCGATGGAGAACACCACAGCTAACAACTCCTTTTCTGTGGTGGTATAGTTCACTTGGGCGTCATTCAACGTCTTGCTGGCATAGTATATGACGTGAAACAACTTATTTCTGCGCTGCCCAAGTGCTGCCCCGACAGCATAGTCACTCGCATCACACATAATTTCAAATGGCTGTGTCCAGTCTGGTGGCTGTACTATGGGGGTTGTCACTAACTTTTCCTTCAGAACCTTGAATGCTTCAGTACATTCATCATTAAAGTCAAAGGGTCGGTTCTGCTCCAAGAGATGGCATAGGGGCTTTGTGATTTTTGAGAAGTTTGCAATAAATCTCCGATAAAACCCAGCATGCCCTAAAAAACTCCTAATGCCCTTGACTGTAGTTGGTGGCGGAAGCTTCTCTATGACTTCTATCTTAGCCCTGTCGACTTCTATCCCACGGCAGCTAATCTTATGGCCTAAGACTATCCCCTCATCCACCATAAAGTGGCATTTTTCCCAATTTAGAACAAGATTAGCTTTTTCACATCTTTCAAGTACCTTTTGAAGATTGCCGAGGCAGCTCTCAAAATCGTCTCCAAAGACGGAAAAATCATCCATGAAAATCTCAAGGAAGTCCTCTACCATGTCGGAGAATATAGCCATCATGCACCTTTGGAAGGTGGCAGGTGCATTACAGAGTCCAAACAGCATCCTCCTAAACGAGTATGTTCCGTAGGGGCATGTAAAAGTCGTTTTCTCTTGATCCTCTAGTGCAATAGCAATTTGGTTATAACCTGAATAACCATCGAGAAAACAATAGTAAGGTTTACCTGCTAATCTATCAAGCATTTGATCAATAAAGGGTAAAGGAAAGTGGTCCTTTCGGGTAGCTTTGTTAAGCTTCCGATAGTCCATACAAACCCTCCAACCGGTCACAGTCCTGGTTGGGATTAACTCATTGTTCTCGTTGGTCACTACGGTCATTCCTCCTTTCTTGGGAACGCATTGTACCGGGCATACCCATTTGCTGTCGGAGATGGCGTAAATAATACCAGCATCTAACCATTTAATGATCTCTTTACGCACTACCTCCTTCATCGCATGGTTTAGCCGCCTTTGGGCATCAATAGTCGGCTTATGATCTTCCTCAAGGAGGATTTTGTGCATGCATAATGCCGGACTAATGCCTTGTATATCAGCAATCGTCCATCCAATCGCCTTCTTGTGCTGCCTTAGCATGTCGATTAGCTGTCGTTCCTGTTCCTGCGGCAGCTTAGAAGAGATGATTACGGGCAACGTATCATTTGAACCAAGAAAAGAATATTTAAGCTGCCCTGGCAGGGGCTTCAGTTCTAAGACAGGTGGTTCAACAGTAGATGGCTTTTGGATTAAATGGTTATCCGAAGTATAATTTAAAGGTTCGAATAACTTACCTGGACGATTGCCCATCCAATTTACCTCCTCTTGACCTTCAGTGTCAGATGTATCGGATTTAAAGGAGTCGCTGTCGTCGGTGCTGTCGTCGTTACTTTCGTGACAGGCCTGCAGGTGGCTGTCGTAGTAGTGACCAAATTTTATATCACGGCAGCCCGACCTGATGCAGGGGTGATCAAGGGTCACCTCAATGACGGCCTTGCATTCCTCGTCCACATCAGCGTGTTTCATTGCTTGGAGAACATTCAACTTAATCTCTTGATCGTTTACTCGCATGGTGAGTTCTCCTTTCTCCACATCAATCAGTGATCTTCCCGTGGCTAAGAAGGGTCGCCCAAGGATGACTGGTGCGTTTTCATCTGCCTCACAATCTAAGATAAGAAAGTCAGCAGGAAAAATAAGCTTATCCACTCTTACCAAAATATCTTCAATTTTTCCCTCGGGATGAACGTAAGAGCGGTCGGCCAGCTGTAGAGTTACTGTCGTGGGCCGCGCCTTCCCAATACCTAATTTCTGAAAAACAGATTTGGGCATTAGATTAACACTAGCACCAAGATCACAAAGTGCCTTACCCACAAATTTGTCGCCGATTACACAAGGTATGATGAAGCTCCCCGGATCCTTCTTTTTCTGGGGTGGCTGCCGATGAAGAATGCTCATGCAACCTTCTGTCATCTTTACCGTTTCGAATTCCCCAAGTTTAGATTTTTTCGACATAACATCCTTGAGAAATTTAGCATAACCGGGCATCTCCCTAACAGCATCTAACAATGGAATATTAATATGAACCTGCTTAAAAATATCATAAATCTTTTTAAGTTGAGATTCATGCTTAGCTTGCTGTATCTGTTGAGGGAAGGGTGGTGGGGGACGGTAGTCATCAATACGTCCTTCCCACTACATGTGAATCTGAGGACGATATTCATCTTTCTTCTCCTCTGTCGCTTCTACTGTCGTGACAGGCTCATCGGCAGCAGTCTGTTTATCACCTGCCGGGGCAGCTTCCCCGGCAGGTTTATCTAAGGCTGGATCCTTTTCTGTTTCAGCTTCCTTTTCCGGCCCTTGTAGTTTCTTCTCACTCCTAGTAGTAATGGCCTTACATTGCTCATGTGTGGGTGGTCTAGCATTTTCAGTATTGCTAGGAAATCCTCCATTCTGCCTTGGCTTAATATGTTGCGACACCTGACCCATTTGTGTCTCCGGAGATTTCAAAGTAGCTTCATGATTTGTCATTCTCATCTCCGTCTTATCCATGAAATTCTCTGTTTTCTTGACAAACTGATTCATATTTTCAATGTAAGTACCTGTTTGAGACATAAAAGTGGCTAGAGTCTGTTCCAAAATACTGCTCGTGGCAGGTGGTGGCTGCTGTTGTTGTGTCGGCGGCAGGTTCTGCGGCAGCTGCTATCGCGTCAACAGTCTAGGACCTCCCTGATTCTGATTATGTGCTTGCGGATTCAGGGCATTGTTGGGATTACTCCATGAAAACTTAGGATCCTTCCTCCAATTGGGATTATAGTTGTTGGAATTATAATTTGGCTTGTAATTTCCAACATATTTTCCCTCTTCTACATTTATTGGGCACTCATCCCTACTATGATTTCCCTCACAGATATCACATATTTCCTCAACAGAAAATCCTTGTAAACCATCATCATTCAATAACCTTTTCATTGCTTTAGTAAGGAATGCTACCTGTGATTTCATAGTGCTGTCGGCTTCGTAGTCCTTGACAGAAAGTACCCGTTTACCCCCTCTTCTTGCAGTCGGAAACTGCTCCTCATTCTTAGCCAGATTTTTCAGAACTTGCAACGCCTCGTCCGGATCTTTATCCAATAATAGTCCATTTGCTGCAGAATCAATTCGAATGCGAGTTTGTAAGTTAGCAGCATTATAGAACTTAGTTACCTGATTCCAGACGGGGAATCCATGCATTGGGCAGTTTCGAAGAAGAGTAGTAAATCTGTCCCAGGCCTCGTGCATCGGCTCGTCATCTTCCTGTTGAAAAGTAGCAATTTCGTTACGTAACCGCTCAGCTAAATGCGAAGGATTAAAACGAGATAAGAATTCACGAGTTAAATCTGCCCATGTCATAATTGAACCCGGTGTTAGTTTATTCCACCAAGTTTTAGCTCTGTCCCTCAATGAATGGGGGAATAACCGAAGCCTCAGTATCTCCGGACTAACTCCTAGCAGTCTAAACGAACCACAGATCTCCTGGAACGTTTTGAGATGCTCCCTAGCATCCTCTGTTGCAGCACCACTAAACTGTCCGGCATTGTTGATCATACTAAACATGACAGGCTTAAGCTCGAAGTTATCAACATCAATATTCGGCAGCGTGGTCTCCAGCTCTACACGATCATTCAGCATGTAGTCACGACATGACCGTCGTCCATCTGCCGCGGGCGGGTCACCGACAGGCGGGTGGTTATCGCCAAGGGGTGGTATGCGACCGCCGGCAGGTTGGTTATGGCCCATCTTCTCTAGCTGTTCCTCGAGGTATTCGTTTCTGTCTAAAAGGTGGCGAATTTGTTTCTTGAGATTGAAGGAACGTTCGATTTCTGGATCTAATTTATACTCAGGATCTTCGCCTCTTTTGGATCTGCGCATAAACAAGAAAACCTCGTGAAAAGCAAGAGTTGAAAACACAAAAGAAAAATTTAAGAAAATAAAAAGAAAAATAAAAAAGAAAAACGAAAATAAAAGCGAAAAGTGCAATAAAAGAAAGGTGTAGTTATGTTGCCAATCCCTGGCAACGGCGCCAAAAACTTGTTGCGTGTAAAAGAGTCTATCGCAATTGTAGTGCAAGTGTACACGACGCAAGTAGTAAAGTGATACGAAGTATCGGATATCGTCTCCACAGGGATTGGGCTAATGACTTCACCTAAATTCACTGCACGAAGTAAAGGAAATATTTGAGAGTTGTCACGAGAATAATAAAGTAAAACGCAAATAAAAGAATTGAGTTATCAAGATAGAGAGAATGGGCTGGTATTGAATTGCTCAGTAGTGCAGGTATTGAATTGCTTAGGAACTCCAGTTCTGTCGTAGCGCCCGTCGCCGACAGCACCTGTCGCGGCGGCTGTCCGTTAGCTGTCGCGGCAGCGAACACACCAACTCCGTACTCCAAGTTTTGCAAGAATCCCAGATCTGCCTCGGCCTATCCCTAGGTCCAAGTCTGTCGGCGATCACGTCTTTGATGATACCTCCCGGCGTGAATCGAAGGATGAACACCGATGTGTATGAATTCTTCTTTAGCCACTTAACCTCGCCCTATCCCTAGGCACAAGATAGTTCAACTATAAACTAGAGAACTCGCTCTTATCTCTTTCGTATACTTAACTCTCCCGATGCTAAGTAAATAGATAACCTCAGAATGCTCTCCCTTTGCTCTTGCAAGATATTAAAACCAAAATAAGAGAACTTGAAGTTTATTTTATTGAACTTGGAAAATCCTAAAACAAGACAACCCTTGCAACTACTTTACAAAACAACCCGTGGCCCTAGGGGGAATTTAGAACATGTCGGTGATGGGTAAACGGCAGAGGGGTTTAGGTTTCGATTATGGGGTATTGGATATGCCTCCTAAGTTAAATCTATGCCCTTATATAAGCTTTGAGCTCAAGTATTCTAATTTAACAAGGATTACAACTTTAATGAAAAGTAAGATTCTAATAAATGCTTAATCTCTAAGGATTCCTACTTTTCAGCCGCCTCCTTGTTTCATGAGAATTCCTCTCCTTGAGCTTTGGCTTGACATATCTTTTGATTCGGGGCTTGGAAAAATATTTGGCTTTCACACGACAGACGAGCAGATTTTTCTCTATCTATCGAGGTCCACTTGACTTTTCCTCTTCATAAGGTTGCTGTCACCTTGCTGTCACGACAGGTCCATGGCAGCTTCGTCCTCGTCGTCTGCTTGTCTAGTTCAGCTCTTCTGCTTCTCTGCCCTGCGCCTGCCTTCTTTGTCAACTATGGCAGATACCTGCAAAATAAGCCATCTTTTAGTAGAATCCGTGCCTATTATATATTTGTGATGTTTTATTAAAAACTAACCTAAATGCAATGCAATGATGCTTGAATGCAGCAAAAATATGGGTTAAAAAGGGTGTAAATAATAGAACTTTTACACACTCAACAGTTCTAGCATTGTCTTTAACCATGAAGATACACAGAATATGGAGAGATACAATGTGTGTTGCATACAGTTACTCAACATGTGATATGTGGCTTTCACGGGTTCCACACAATTGGTGGTTTGGGCTACTTCATGTAAGAAATCGGCTGGCCATTGACACCATGATCTCTCCATGCTTGGTTAATGTTGTAAGGAAAACTTTGATCGTGCAACTAGACGCCACCAATACATAAAACAACCACGACTTTGAATGCATTATGAGATATATAAAATATAAAAATTTTAAATGCAGGTTTTTAAAAAATCGAACACCATGTTACCAGTTATTTATAGTCGGGCATTTGAACATAAACTCGTTGTGCATGAACAACACAATTGAGAGAATGACATGACAAACAAAACTTTTTTTTGATCGGCAACTATATGATTTTATTATTAACATAAAAAACATACAGCTTGACGGATCACACGCCTCGTTAAAAACCTCCCTAAACCTAATGGAGGAAAAGAGTACGATGCGATCCGTCGAATACAAAAAGAACAAAACACCAACTCATATACATGCCACAAAAGTCGAAATTCTGTCCACACCCTCTTTCGCTAAGACATCCGTGAAGCCATTCGCCTCCCTCGGCACATAACAGAATTGAATGTCATACGCGACTTGACAAGCCTGATCTATTGCCAAGAAAACCTCCCACAACCGCCAAGGACGTTTTGCGGATTGTGTAACCCAACTCAACGCCACTTGAGAGTCCGACTCTATGATAACACATCCCTTCCGCCATTCCCTCTCCTGTATCATACCCAAGGCAAAAGCTATCGCTCGCACTTCCGCTTCGTTCGATTCCATCACACCTAAAGGTCCTAAGAACAAACCCAATATACGGCTATCTTCATCTCTCATTACGCCACCAAACCCCGCCGGACCCGGCTTACCGCGCGCTGATCCATCCGTGTTGAATTTTAACACACCCCTTAAAAGAGGCTGCCAGCACCGTCCCTCCCTCACTCTTTTTGGTTGCACACTAACCTCAAACTGAGCAGGACATGTCCACCATATGGATTCCAGGAACATCTCACCTCGCCTATCAACTTTTATCCAATAGTATGATCTCAATTTTACCAAGAAGCATAATTCAGCTAAATTTAAACGTTTCCCACGGAAGATATATTCATTTCTCGCTAACCATGGCGACCACAATAATGCAGCAACACTCGCTATCCACCACATTTTCATGCAACCCGTAAAAACGCTATGGAAATCAATCACAAAAAATGCATCAAAACTAATCGGGAAAGTTGTGTCGATTCCCCACCATTGTCGCATCCATACCCAAGCTGATCGCGCAAAAGAACATTCGTACAAAATGTGAGCGATGCTCTCCTCTTCCGTCGTACACCAAGGACAACGTCCTTGATCATCCGGTAATGGAATCCCACGAGCATGCAAGAAATCAGCCGTGGGTAAACGTCGTAACCATGTGAACCACAAGAAGGCCTGAACCTTAGGCGGTACCAGCACTTTCCAAGCAAAGCATTCACCGAAACCCATATCCCCAACCTTATCAAACATAATCAGCTTCGACAAGGTCTGAACCGAAAAATTTCCATGATCATCCGGCCTCCAAATCAACGTGTCCATCTTGCCTTCCCATACCCGAAAATTAGACACCAAAGTATGCAACTCCCGCAACTGCCCGAGCTCGAAATCCCTTAATTGTCTCTTAAAGAAACCGACCCAATGCTGGTGAGATAAACTATCGTCCATCGTGTAGTCACACACCCTCGCTAATTTGTCCATCGCCAACGAGAAAAGACGCGGGAAAACATCTTTTAAGGCCAACTGTTCAACCCACGGATCGAACCAAAAAAGGATTGATCTCCCATTACCAAGTTTCCATAGAAAACCGGTCATGCCCATGTGTTTTTCAACCTGTGCTGCGCATGAATTTGCAACAATTTGTCTCCATACAATCGACATCGATGACAGCTTCTCTGTATTAAAACGCCACCATTGTGTATGTTCACCATACTTCGCTACTATCAAACTACGCCATAGAGAGTCTTTATCGCGAGCGTATCTCCAAACCTACTTAGATAGCAAAGCCATGTTCTTTACCCTTAAATCCGCAACTCCCAAACCCTCAAACTGTTTTGGCCGACATACCATCTCCCACCCTACTCTACTCATGTGTCGTTCCAATCCAACACCTCCCCATAGGAAAGCCCTTCGTATCCTATCTATCCTGTCAATAACCCCTTTTGGAGCAACAAATAGCCCCATATAAAATATAGGTAGAGAGGAAAGTACCGAGTTCACCAAAAAAACACGAGCAGCAAAGGACAAAGATGATCATTTCCATCCTGCTAGCTTGCGCCTAAAATTAGCAATTATTGGCTCCCAAGAAGCAATCAATCTCGGATTCGCTCCTATCGGAAAGCCCAAATATACAAACAGAAAATCTGCTCTTCTACACCCCATCACCTCGGCCACACTAGCACTCAATTCATCTCATATACCAATCGAATATAAGGAGCTTTTACCGAAGTTTATCGTCAAACCCGAACAGACTTGAAAACAATGCAGAATCCGTTTTAAGCTTTGCGCGATTGCTAAAGATCCCTCAAAAAATAACAATGTGTCGTCAGCAAACTGCAGATGTGTCAAAAATATTCCTGACGCCACTTCTACCCCACGGATCAATCCTCCCAATTCGGCCCTTCGTAACATCAAGTGCATCGCTTCTGCGACAACCACAAAAAGTAATGGCGATAGCGGACAGCCTTGTCGCAAACCTCTACCCATTCGGAATTCTTTTGTAGCATTACCGTTGAGTAGCACCGATAGCCTAGCAGAGCTGATACATTCACTAATCCAGTTTCGCCATAAGTCGCAGAAACCCATTTTACCTAGTACCTCATCCAAAAAACGCCAACTAACACAGTCGTATGCCTTTGCGAAATCGAGTTTCAATAAAAAACCACTAGCTCCCCTCTGACGCGGGGAATGCACAACCTCAATAGCCAGAAGTACCCCATCCACTAATTGACGACCCTTTATGAAGGTTGACTGTGTGTCGCTTATCAAATCACCCAAAACTAACTGCAATCGATTCGCTAGACATTTTGCTAATATTTTATACACCGAATTCACCAAACATATAGGCCTATATTCACCAAGAGTCTTAGGAGATTATACCTTAGGCAATAAGACAATGAACGTGCAATTTGCATCTTTTGGAAACCGACCACTAGCATGGAAACTGTCGAAAAATCGTAGAACATCGCCGCTGACCACCTCCCACCATTTCTTATAGAAATCCAAAGTAAAACCGTCTGGACCCGGCGCTTTCGAACCATCACATTCCCTCACTACGCCGTGCATTTCCTCTAAGGAGAATACCGCGACCAACCTCTCCCTAGCAATCGAGGATAACTGTCGGAACTCCCCATCGAAATGCCATACACACTCCTGCGTATCACTAGAAAAATGTTTAGTGAACGCTTGCACCACATATCGGCGCATCTGAAATGGTGCAGTGATCCACTTGTCATTAATCAAAAAACCCGGAATAAAATTCTTTGATGCTCGCAGTTTAGTGGATCGGTGAAAGAATGCCGTATTTTGATCACCCAATCGAAGCCATGTCGCTCGCGATTTTTGTCTCCACATCGCCTCCTTATGTCGCATAGCTCTCCATAATGCTTGTAGCCACTGACGTCTCTCTACCTCAACTCCCTCATCAACACTATTTGTATTTGCCGCTACATCCGCCTGATCGATCTTGCCTTGCATCTCAGAAATAATAGCGTTCACATCCCCAAAACTGTCACGGTTACCATTCTTCTACGATTTGGCGAACATGATATCGACCCTCCATCCAGCAATTGAAGAACCTGAAAGGCCGAGGTCCCCAATCGTTCTCATCACACCTCAACAACAAGGGCGTGTGATCCGATATGCCCCGCGCTAAAGCCTCTTGTTGAATTGAGCTGAAAGCATCCATCCAACATGTCGATATCAAAAAGCGATCAATTCGGCTGCATCTATTTTTTGGACCAAACCATGTGTATCATTTTCCTAAAAGTGGCAAATCCATTAATCCCGCTTGTAGTACAAATTCACCGAAAATTTCCATTTCCATATCCCTGTCCGACACCCCAATTCTATCCGATTCATGTAAGATTGCGTTGAAATCCCCCGCAATACACCACGGCCCCTCTTGATCTCTAATTTTATCCAATATCGCTGCCCAAACTACTTGATGTCCGTCCAACTCCGATGGGGCGTATACGACTTGTTCTATATTAAATTTGCTTACTTCCCACACCACTAAAATACCTCAAGAAGCACCAATTGATGGCGCGAACACGGATTCAAAATTGTCCGTTCCCCATAAGTTTGCTATCCATGACTTCGGCCACTCCTCCATCTTCGTTTCTTGCAACATCGCCATATCCACATTGTTTTTCCGTAATACCTCACGTACATACCGTCGCTTAGCACTCCCTCCCAAGCCTCGAACATTCCAAGATAGCAATTTCATAAGTCACAAACCCCGGCAGTCCCCGCTAATTACTCTTGATATGTCTCAGATTATCTCCTCTTCGCGGCCGTTAGAATTTACCCCAATTAATGAACCCAATTTCACTGTTTCGATTGCTTCAGTTTCTATAGTTTTGTTTGTAATCACATCGATTGCACCCTCCCTTTCACCATTCAAATTTTCTTGTCGAAACCCACTCGAACGGTTGCTCCTCTTTTTTCGATATACCCGACAGCCTTCTAAATTTCCACCTAGAACCCGTCTGATTTTGCAAAAAGCCCGACCCACTTGGAATATTTCGGTAGTACCCAGACCCAGTTGTGCAGCTGTCGAATATAGAGGTGGATATGAATTTAATTCTAACTTATCCTCAGATTGTATTTGAGACTCCAGTCCCACTGAAACACTTGATTTGGAGTTTGCAATCCCCGCTATATCCAAACTCTCACACTTTTGAATGTTCCCTATCACCCCAAGACTTCTATCACTACTGTCTTTCTCACCGCTCAGCCCTCCTCCCGTCGACAACTCTGTCCGTTCCGGCAGCCCCACCGTTTGCCTGTCCGGCGATCGGTCTAAATGTTGTGATGACTCCCGTTCTGCATTTGCAATTAAAACAGTTTTTTGTGCTATATTTGTCGCACCGTTTGAGTCCCCTTGTTGTCCTTCCCAAACCTCATTTGCTAACCACAACACCGGTGCAATGATCTCCCTTTTATTTTCTGTGTCCTCAAAGTTTTCTACAACCTTTGCGATGTTATTTGATGTATTGTGATCACAACTCTGCTCTCCGTCGATCGACTCTAGTTCACCGCAATTGCATTCGACCGCCAGAGTTTAGCCATCCATCTCCAGCACACGGACCGGATATGATTCCCCCTCAAATTGCACGTCTATGTGATCCTCAATTCGATTAAAATTGGCTGTCTCCACCATTATTCTTCCACTATCGAAAGAAGACGGCGTTTCCGTTGCGTCGTCCATACAAATAAAAGCACCCCATATGTTTGCAATATTCATAAATGTCTTTTTATGCCATAAACGAATTGGAAGACCTATAATTGACAACCATACCCGGCGTGATTCCACCTTGATCGCTGGTGACCACTTCTCCACCTTCGCAAAACATTCTTTCACTCGGTCAAGCTGCAATATTTTATCACGAACGTTCACCGATGTGCACATTAACAATACCATGGATCCGGACAGTCGCATGATGGAGAAACCGTCATGTTTTTCCACCTCCAAGCGTTCCGCCAATGCTTTTATGCTGCACGGATTCAAGCACCAACCCACCGCGCACCATTGTAAAATCGCCCATTTGTCTTCATCCACTATTCCTGGTATTTTCTTTCGATTTTCGTTCGCCTCTTCTCTCCCTATCGGATTCGAAGTATATGATGCCTTTGAGTCTCCATTCTCTATCGTTCCATGTTGTTCCCCACTTCTTTTTTCTCCCCCTTTTTCCGATACCATACCGATTTGCCCTTCCACGCCATGGTTACACTCATCCGGGCACCGTATATCCATTTTCTATGTAGTCTCTCTATAACCCTATTTGCGTCTTCTTGTGATGCCATTCGCACAAAGCCAAAGCGCTGCCCATCTCTAGCCACTTTGTTCGGAATAAACGCGTCTTTGACAACCCCATGTCTATCACATACCTGCCATAGTCCTTTCCAGTGTATTGTTCAAGAGAGACCTCCGATGTATAAAGTCCATACTTGCTGACCGGCCTGATTTTGCTTCACCGATTGGCCTCCCTTGCGTGTTTCACGGTGTTCGCCGGCAGTATGATCCTGCTCCGTGACAAGGCGTTTCCACAGTACCGTGGAGGACATTCTCTCTTTTATATAACTTGGCCAATATCTACCGAGACTGTGACCATTCATCTGATAAGAAGATGAACTGTATCATCTTTCTTATAAGAGACTAGGCTGCACAATGTTTTCTTAAACAATTTACTTTTCTTTCGCTCAATCGGAAGTTTATTTATGTTAATTGTAACTGTTGGAAACTTCCACCGGCATGAAGGTACAAAAACTTTACAACTCCCTTCTTAGTGATTTGAACATTTCATTTTTGTACCTTTTTTTTTATTCATATTCCAACACTGAAGAACCCATGACAAACAAAACTCACAATCCATGCACGACGAGTTAGGCTGAACTCGCCGTATAGGCAGGGCGAGTTTGGCTTATCATGTCACCAATTTGCTACTCATAATTGAAATTACACTACAGATTTACATTTCTAACATGAATCTCGTTGAGGATTACGTTAAGGAAATTCGTTGTTTATACATGGCGAGTTTGAAAACCAATTAATTTAACGACAACTTATCTATTTGTCATTTTTCACAATACTCAAACAAACCCACTAATCTCTCTTTCAATTCAAAATGTCCACAAACACAACCAAATGTCGTTCTACAATGGCACCAACACCAGTCTCAGCAATCGTATACTACGATGGCAACTATATAGGAGATAATAGCGGGGGAAACTTTGAGTCTGAAAACTTTTTTCCTATCAAATTCATTCGGACATTTCCTATTGATCAACTACGAAAGAAGATCAAATGGCTAGAACATGTCAGGCGTAACAAACCACTACAAGGTCTCTATTACAAGTTCCAAACATCCTTCCTTCTAGTGACATACACTACGATGAGAATTGACAATCAATTCGATGTTGAAGCAATAGTCGATACGCATACTCGGGTACAACTTAGAAGTTTGCCATTTGTATGAAGATTTTAGTGGAGAAGTAGTAGTTAACAATGAAACCCGCGTCCCAACTCAGGCGACAACATATGATTTCAGCTCTTTAATGGGGGATTATAATCATGGTGTTCCTACTTATACCCATGTGTTTAATGATGAACCATCATGTTCAACAACACGACACTCGTCCACCAACTTCTTCAACCTAAACGTAAAACAACCATCAACTCAGCATTCTACCTTTAACCCATACGTTGGTGAGCATCAACCGAGAATTGTTGGATCAAGTTTTTTAGGGGGGCGACACTCTTGCGCAACATCCTTCTATCTAAATGAGCCAACCTATGTTCCTTCTAATTTTTCCCAGGTCTACACCTACGACTTCTGCACTTGCCCACACACTCACAGATGCTGATGAAGGTTATTCATTCCCAGAAGAACCGATTCAAGAGTGTGGCCCCGATGGTGCTGAGGTTGGGTTATTCATGGAGATTGAAGATGTTGATGCCGCTTCGCCTCTGAAACTAAAAGTGACACTGATGATGATGCCCTTGGAAACTTCAATAAAAATCAATTGGGACATGTTGCAAGCAGTAGTGTTCTCACACTGTACGAGCCTCTATCACACATGCACGACATCGACTTGGCGGCAATGAACATGCTAGAGTTCCCTGACGTGTCTGACGTGGGTTTTGACAGTTTTTACTTTGCCATAGAAAATATGACTTGTGGTATGAGATGCAGTTCAGAACAAGCAATGAAGCGAAAGTTATTGTTAAAACCTACAACATACGTAATGGTGTGCATTCCAAGTTGATGCACTCGACATCAGAGAAATACGTATGTGAATGTAGACAGAAAGTGGCACAATGATGCAACTGGAAGGTCTGGGTCTAAATGAAGGAAAGGAAAGACAACGTCTAGGAGATCACAGTCTACAACGACCCTCATACTTGTTTTGTCGTCGGTTACAGGCATGAACATCTAAACCTGAACTTAAAAATCATCGCCGAGAGCATCTAAATAATTGTCCAAGCAAGCCCTAAAGTCATTGTTTTTGCATTGATGACACATGTTATGACAACATATGATTACACTCCATCATACAAAAAGACTTGGAAGTGAAGAAACAAGGCAATCATGAATTTTCATGGTGAATGGGACGCTTCTTACAACGAACTCCCAGCTTGGATAAACATCATGAAGAAATACAACCGCGAAATGATTGCAGATCTAGAGACCGAACCATACTACAAGGAAGATCGCGTGGTTCTTGATCTCCGCCAATTCCAACGACTTTTCTAGAAATTTCCCCAGTGTATTAATGCGTACAAGAACTGCAAGCTTGTCCTGCAGATCGATGGCACATTCTTTTATGAAAGATACACGCAAGTTTTGATGTTAGTCGTTGTTCAAGATGGAAATCGCAAAAAAAATACCCATAGTGTTCACACTCGTGCCCATAGAAGATACTGAACCATGCAAGTTTTTCTTTAAGAAGATACTCCATTACATTATAAAAAAGGATCGAGTTTGATTGATCTCAGATCAGGAAGGTGGGATAAAGTTAGAGATCGAATCTTTGGGCAGTAAGTTTCAATCTCCAAACATTGAACACCGTTACTGAACACGCCACATTGCCGCAAACTACCACGGACGGTATAAGAAGGATGATGAACGCATGCTCGTTATACACATGAGTACGTATTAAGATTTTTTGTATTTATCACTACTCTCTCTATATCTCATTTGTACAATCTGTCGTGTCTTAGGGTATGAACTAGTTCAACACAAATTTGAACAAATGCTTGAAGACTTTTGGGGGGATGATAAGGGCTACAAGTACGTTGCAAAAATTCCTAAGGAAAAAATAGACCAATGCATACGATGCAGGTTTTAGATATGGCCACATAACAACCAACTTGGTTGAGGTAATCAATTATTCCTTAAAAGGGTTCGAAATTTGCCAGTGATCGCCATCGTGGAAGCTATGTACTTTCATTTGGCCAAGCTCTTCGCAACCTTGGGGAAAGAAGCTGACGTTATACCACAAAAGGGTCGTACATTCCACCCGAAGATACAAGAAGAAATTAAAAAAACATTGTTAAATCCAACAGGTTGCATGTGTTGCCAATGTCACGCAATGAAAACAATTTCTATGTATCAAAAATACCACGACCTATGCATGGTTATGATCCAACATCGTACACGATGGATCACAAACACAGGTTGTGCGACTGTGGGTACTTCTAAGCACTAAAGACTCTATGTGAGCATGTCATCACTGCATGCTCCTCTTCTAAGCTCGATTACACCGAATATATGGATCTTGTATACTAGCTTCATCCAGTATTTGAGGTCTACGAAATGAAATTCCCACCAATCGGCAGAAAAACTGAATGGAATACTCAGCAGACATGGCCCACAATTTTACATGACCAAAGTCTTCGAAGGGAAAAAGCAGGACGTCCATGAGCCATAAGGATTCAAAATGATATGGACGACATATGTCACCGAGAGCTTACCGGAAAACCTAGACTCCGTGGGAATTGTAGACTTCCCGGTCATAGAATGTCAAACTGTCCATCTCTAAGATAAATATGTTGTTTTATTTTATACTAAGTACCCATATTTTAACATAAATCTTAGTATAAAACTTCACTTCGATCTAACTTTTCACCATTGCATAATTTACGTAAATGGTTATAATATTGAAATTAAACTTATACATTTTGTTCAAAATATTATACAACATACTACTTTAAATATTTGTGCATTAAATACAATCACAAAAGTTTAGATACTTTACAAATTTCACAAATTTAAATTTTAATAAAACACTTTTTCAAAACTTTTATCATTTTTTTAAAAAATTTAAATATCATTGACATAATTTATAACCCAAACTTTACAACACTTCCGGTTTAAATCTTAATACCTAATCCTAATCCAAACTCGCTGTGCACATACAATGAGTTCAATTTGTTTAAAACGACGTTATCCTTAGCCCTAGAATGACGTTAAGTAAGAGTGAAACTCGTCGTGCCCCTACGGCGAGTTCGGTTTTGGATTAGGCTAATCCTGTGATTGAGGTTTAAACCGAAAATTGAAAAAAAATGGAACTCGTCGTGCATCTACGATGAGTTTGAATTAAAAATATATTTTTTTTGGAACTTGTCGTGATGGTGCGGTGAGTTCGCTATAATGGTGCTAGTCCAGAAAATATAAGATTTTGGGTCCTACTTTAGTCAAAATTGGACCTAAGGGTCCTACAAATGTTTTCAAGCCTCTATAATTTTGCGTTGAGGTAGTTTAACTTTGAGTAAACATGTATTACTCTTCACATTGTCAAGTTTTTTCTTTTCTTTTTACCAAAACAATAGAGTAGAAAATAGTAATAAAATATTCTTAGTAAAATAAACTTTTTTTTTCTCTAATTTGAGCCATAAAATAGGACTCGTTAACTCGAATAATTTAAAATTTTTGATTCGACTCGATCAAATGTTCACTCATAGTTACATATTGCTAAACTTTAGGCTGATATATGAGATATTGTATCGTACCATCAACCTTAGAGTGCAGGTAGCAACACATCAACCTCTGAATTTTGTCTCTCAATGCGAGAGAAACAAGAACGCTTCGTTTGGTTGGGTTGTAACCCCTTGATGTATTATTTAATACATGCGTTTGGTAGATGTGAAATTTAATACGGCGCATTATTTTATACGCAAGTTGGGTGATATTTACCATGGGGTGGAGGTAGTGTTTATTTAATACGCAAGTTTTGCCCATTATACCCTCATACTATTTTTCACATTTTCACACACAAACCACGAACCATAAACCTTAAACCATAAACCATAAACATTAAACTATGTCAACCAAACCCTAACCCATAAACCTCGAACCATACCCATAAACCACAAACCATAAACACCAACCCCAACCTTAAACTCTAAACCTTAAACTTGAAACATGAAACCCTAAACCCTAAACCTTGAACCGTGTAACATAAACCCCAAACTTAAAACCCTAAGCCCTAAATAATAAAACCCTAAAGCCATAAACATCAAACACTAAACCATAAACTAAAAATACTAAACCCTAAACCACAAATTCCAACCCCTAAATCACGAACCTTAAACCTTGAATTACAATAACAAACCATAAACCTTGAACTAAAAACCATAAACCCTAAACCCAAATTTCAAACCTTAAAACATAAAATCTAAACACTAAATCATGAATTAGAAACCCCAAACCCTAAATTTTGAACTCCAAACACTAAACACTAAATCATAAACCCAAAACCCATAGTCCAAACCTTAAACCTTAAATCCAAACCATAATCCTGAATCATTAACATGAAAACCTAAACCCTAAACTGTAAACCTGAAACTTCAAATCTGGAACACTAAACTCAAAACCCTAAACCTTAAATTATGAACTTGAAACCCCAAACCCCAACACTAAACCTTAAACTCTAAACACTAAACCACAGACCCTAAAATATAAAAATAATATAATAATTAATGTCAAAACAATGAGAAAATATAAAGCTAAAATTCTAAGGGTAAAGGGGCACATTTACCGATAACACTTATCTTTTAACTTTATCACAAATTTCACAATCAAACACCATAAAATAACAACCATCTTTCATCCATATTTTTAATACACAAGTGTTATTTAATATAACACATCTCTTTTACATCTGGTGTACCAAACAAGGCGGAAATGCATGTGAACAATATGATGAACATACATGGAAAAACAACACGATAAACCTCTATGTATAAGCCGAAAACAGGAACGGCCCGAAATCCAAACACCGACGATTGCACAAGTGCGAATAACACCGATGAGACATTAGGGATGTAAACGAGCCGAGTTAAGAACGAGTAGTGCTGAGCTCGACTCAAGTTCTTAACGAGTCCATAATAAATACATAGAATATTATCTTTTAAAAATATTATTATTATTATTATTATTATTATTATCTAACAACATACACTTTAGTTCATTTTAATTTTAAAAATTAAAAATTTCACTATATTATGTTTTTGAATCGCAAACTAATCGAGTCGATTATCAAGTAACTTAGCTCGGCCCGTTAAAATCTCAAACCAAGTTCAAAATTGAATTAAATTCAATCAAATCAAACTTTAACCGAGTCAAGCTCACGATCTGTTTCGTTTCATTCACGCCACAGAGACATCCACACGAAACCCACCGAGTTTCCTCATGTTCAAGACATATCATATGGTGGTGGTTGGGGTGGGGGGGTGGGGGGTGGGGGGGGGGGGGGTCATATCGCGAACATCTCCTGTCCTAGATACAAAGAATAGCATGTAGCATAAACTTGGCTGCAGAGGCGGCCGAAAACAATCAACATCTATTGTTGAGTCATCAAAGGAATTGTACAAATCATTTCGATTTAAAATATATATTTATATTCATTTAAATGTGGATGTAAATATACGAAATGAATACGAAGAAGATGAAGATCTGATTATTTAATTAACAAATGAAAAGGGGTATTGCGAGGTTTTAAGAAATGTCCATTATTTGGTCAAAACTTTGTCGACAAAGTTAGCCATAACCACTGCTAAATGTCATTCTCTATTTCGTGTCAAACCTCTCGCTCTGCATTTTAATCATATTCACCTGTTCCTATTTATAGTATTGCGCAAGGAAATTAACGGGGTTGGTACAAGTAGTAAGTAATTTGGTATCGCATAAGCATGTCTCAAGTTTGAAGTGTTATATATGCAAAAAAAGAATCGATAAATAATTTACTCACCAAAATTAGATGTACGACGTAAATCGATCCGAATTAGTTAAGGCTAAACCCTAAAACTAGAATGGCAACTCAAATAAAAAGTATTGCGCGAGGAAGAAATTTAGTTTAGGTTGTAATTTGACGTCCAGAAGAACGCGACCATTCTTTCTTTCTTTCTTTTTATTTTGGGGTTTTCTATTGAATTTGACCATTCTCAAACAATTTCAAATCTGGCTGATATAATTAAGATATACAAGTTCATTAACGATAAGCCAACTGGGATTTTGGTCATAGCGCCAGGAACGAAACTATATATATATATTCGATTTGACAAATGAAGTATATAAAAACAAACACAAAATCCGTGCGAAATAAAACTTGGCATCTCGAGTTTGGTCAAAACTTTGTTGACAAAGTCAGCCGTAAGCACGACGAAGGATGATTTTGTGTTTCGTGTCATAGCGCTATTGTTTACGAAGCTTCTGACCGAAATGCTTAAGGTTTCTTCATCCTTCTATCATTCAAACATTATGTGTATATATATAAGACCTGTTGCTAAGTTGGTTTGGCTTAAAGCATTCCGACAAGACCGAATAAAAATGGATGCCGCCAACCACACCTCGTCGTCTTCGTCAACGGTGAGCGTTTGCATGTCGGAAACCTTCAAGGTGAAAGGGAGGACCCTGGCTCTGATTCTGCTCGGCATGTCGGCTCTCCTATCTCTCATCGTATACACATGTTGTATGAAACGGCGTCGACGGAATGAGAACGAGTCCGACATCAGCGAGTGCCGCGTTGGTGATAATAATTGTTGAGTTATTTGGCTCGGAATCAACAACATAATGGAAACATTCTTGCTTTGTTTTTTGTCGATGCACATGTCTCGTCACTATTGTTCTTTAAATTGATGTATTGAATACGTGATACGACTTTAGATCGAAATACACGTGTTTATATGACGATAGAAATCTCTGTTTAATCAGATTCAGAGTGGAAAGTGCATCACGGTTTGGTGATAGAATCTGATTTGTCTACTGTTGTATTCTGTTAACATTTGTCCAGGAGCTAATTGTTGCGAAAGCAGGATTATCTCCACTTTTTCTTTTGGCTTTTTCGTTTCATCTATGCTTGTTCCCTTTTCTTTTTATTTTTTTAATGTGATCTGATCTATATTCAAATCAAGTTCTATGTGATTGAAAATTACACAAATGAAATTATTTTTTAAGTCTTAAAGTGATTGATTATAGTGTATGTTTATAGTTTTTGTTAACTTTTTGATAGAGCGGCATATATCTTGTCGACAAAGTTGATTGAACTCGAATCTTTTAGAATGAAATTTATTCTCTTTTCCACTAAATCATTCGTTGGGTTCCCCAAATGAAATTATTTCGTTCCACTCATTAGTTAGAGGATAATACATACTTAAGCATGTCAAAATGGTAATATTATCTAGACTTAATGGGTTCTGACTCAACCCGACTTAATAGAAATGCATTTTTATAGAAAAAAAAAAAGATAAAATAGACTCAATTTTTTTAAAAATAAAATTTAAGTGGGACGAGTTGAGATTTAAAACCAAACTCAATTCGAAGAATATATGTTTATCTTTTGGGTTTTGCTATACATAGCCCTAAGTGTAACGACCTGAATTTCAGAATCTGCGAATCGTTTCACCCCGTGCATTGGGCTGAAGTTTTGGGAGCCTAATTGGGCTTTCTATTTTGTTGGGCTTGGAATTTTGGGTTATCAAGTAAGTGAGGAAGATGATGAAAGGGTAAAGGGGTATATTACCAAACTTTTGAAGAGGAAAAAGTGGGGTAGGCTTTATGGTTGTTGCATATTTGTAAGAGTGTAAGATCACTCTTGTCTCTCACTTCATCCTCTTCATCTCTTTTCCTTCTTCTTTTTCTTGGGAGTCCAAAGTTAAAGGTGAAATCTTTATCATATTAAGTGTTAATTTCAGATTTGTTGTTGAGGGCAGTGTAATTTATATCAAGTGATCTATCCATCCATGTAAGGATGGAAGGTTTTGGTGGCGAATGAAAAAATATGAATTTTGGTGGGGGTTGAAGAGGAAGAACGAGAATGGAGGATCTAACTCAAATTCTTGTTGTTAAGTATTTTCTTTTGTATCTTCTGACCTTTCAACAATGTTGTAACCCTTTTTACAACATCTCTTTATAGTGAAAGAGGTTGGAGAGCATTATAAAGCTCAAGGCAATGGGAAGGGTTGATGCTTGTGGCAAGGAGTCTTTTTCAGCTTTTAGAAGAAGATTAGTACACTTTCAACTCCTTTTGTTTCATGCACATTCTAAGGGTGATGCCTTATATGCTTGATTTGATGATTTGGGTGTTTAAATGCTTGAAAATGGTTGTTAATGATAATTTCAGGATTTGATGTTAATAACTTGTAAAAATGGTAGCAAACTACCCTATTTAACTCTTATAAGCTATATGATTAACTTAAGGGGTCATTGGTTGCGAATTGAAGGCTTTGGGGATGATTTCCGAGCCTAAATAAGTCATTTATGGGCTTCGATACTGGTACGCGTGGAGCTCGTATCGATACCTTAGTGTTATGGTTCAAAAAACATTGTTTCATTAAAATGAACTATAAAAGGGGTACCGGTACGATATTCAACCTGTATCGGAACACCAAGCAAGGTCCGTACCGGAATGTGTCGACTCGTACCGGTACACTAATGCTTTAAGAAATTTCAGTAATCTCTTTTGGTATCGGTACGCAGAGAGTACATGTACCTACAGTATCATACCAGTATCGGTACCCACTAGGTAATCTACTTGAAAATGCTGATATTTGTCTGGAAGGCTAAGAAATGAAGACTCAACAAAGACAAAAAGCTCGTGGAAGTTAAGCGTGATCGACCATAAAGCAAGGGTTTTTCCCCAGCATCTCTAAACATAACTCCATTCATGCATCATATCTGGTTAGACACCCCTAAGTTAGGAGCATGCTAACTCATACCATCATAGTATTTCATCTCTTTTCATAGATATTTGAAAGACAGATCGGGTACCTCCTAAGATGAGAAGTAACGATAGAGTCTAAACCAAAAAGGATTTCAGGCGAATGATTTCAAACTCGCCACATCAGGATTTCAGACCGCAAGGGGCAGATGCTCGTAGCTCAAGGACTTCAGGAGAATGATTTCAAACTTGTCACATCAAGATTTCAGGTGAAGGATTACAAACTCGTCGCATCAGGATTTTAGAGCAAAAGAGCTTAGGGATTCCAGACGAAGGATTTCAAACTCGCCACATCAGGATTTTAGAGCGAAGGGGGCAGATACTCAAACCTCAAGGATTTCAGGCGAAAGATTTCAAACTTGTCACATCAGGATTTCAGAGCAAAAGAGGCAAATGCCCATAGCTTAGGGATTTTCAGACAAGAAAGTCAAAAAGCCTACCCATTTTGTTTTTGCAGTTTTGGGAAAGTAAGCTATTTGGATTTGTTCGCTACCGCTTCAGAGGAATGAATCATTTCCTGTCTGGTCCGTCCATTGTCGTTCTGGAAGGACATGCTAGCGCTACCCAATTTGTTTTCATCGTTTTGGGAAATCAAGTTATTTGGATTTGTTCTCTTCCGCTTCGGAGGAATAAACCATTTGATTTCTGGTTCGTCTATTGCCGTTCCGGAAGGACAAACTAGCGCTACCTAGTTTGTTTTCACCGTTTCAGGAAAGCAAGTTATTTGGATTTTTCTCTACCGCTTCGAAGAAACGAATCATTTGATGTTTGGTCTGTCTATTGTCGTTTTAGAAGGACATGTTAGCGCTACCCAATTTGTTTTCACCGTTTTAGGAAAGCAAGTTATTTGAATTTGTTCTCTGCCACTTCAGAGGAATGAATCATTTGGTTTCTGGTCTATCCATTGTCATTCTAGAAGGACATGCTAGCGCTA
Source organism: Hibiscus tridactylites (assembly GCA_958450335.1). Classification (NCBI taxonomy): domain Eukaryota; kingdom Viridiplantae; phylum Streptophyta; class Magnoliopsida; order Malvales; family Malvaceae; genus Hibiscus; species Hibiscus tridactylites. The sequence goes on along the minus strand of OY288265.1, from coordinate 21,010,311 downwards.
CGAGTTTGCTTTCGCCATTTCGGGAAAGCAAGTTACTTGGATTTGTTATCTGCAGTTTCAGAGGAATGAATCATCTACTATCTGGCATGTCCAATGCCGCTTCAGAAGAACACACTAGTGCTACCCAGTTTGTTTTCGCCGTTTCAGGAAAGCAAGTTATTTGAATTTGTTACATGCCGCGTCGGAAGAATGAATCATCTGCTATCTGGCCAATCCATTGTCGTTCCGGAAGGACATATCAGCGCTACCCAGTTTGTTTTCGTCATTCCGAGAAAGCAAGTTATTTGTTCACTGCCGCTTTGGAGGAGCAAATCGTCCGAACATGGAAGGTGGGCAAAATTAGTGCTTATGGTCTTTGCTTTATTATTGTTCCACAATGATAAGCAAAGAGGGGCGACTGTAATAACTAATTTTGTCCGGGGTGTTAACCCGTTTTTATATTTTGCAAGAAAGAGCTTTGTTTATCCATTCTATCTATCTATTTTATTAAGGTGTTATGTTATTACTATATATATATATATATATATATATATAGTATGTGCATGATCATCCAAGAAACAAATAATTACTAGTATTACCATTAAGTGCTATTAATTTTGAAGTTTGGTTTTATTATTACTTATTAGTAATGTATATATTATAAAATAATATAATACTATTTATCATTAGTATTATCATCATCATCATCTTATTATTATTATTATTATTATTATTATTATTATTATTATTATTATTATTATTATTATTATCATTATTATTATCATTATCATCATCATCATTATCATTGTTGTTGTTGTTATTATTATAAGATAAATCTAAAAAATTAAAAACATTTTAAATAAAAAGCCCATTTATATTTAAATAAATAAAAGCCCAAGTCTTTTTAAAATTATCAGCCCACTTACATTAAAGCCCTAAAAATATATTGCATATGTATGTCCCGTTTTAGGCCCAATAACCCCAAGGCCCATCTGAATATGATAAACCCTAAATAATTAAATCCTTGATCTTTCTTCCCTTTTCTGCGCAACCCTCCTCCACCGTCACATTTGACAAGATCTAATGGTCCAAGATTAAACGAGAGAGACCCCTCCATCTTCGGTGCGCATGACTCTTCGGCTATCCCATATGCGCGTGGAGCTCATGCACATCGTTCCAGCTTCTTCTTGACCATCCAGATTCTCACGCAGGCGTTCTGGCCATCCGGTCCAGGATCAAACCCAAGTCGTCCATCCATTCTCGATCAACCAAAATCCTCAGATTTGGCTCCACATCGACATACAGAGGCATTTCTCTTTTGTCCTCTCCTCCATCAAGCAGCCATGATATGCAAAGGGGACACCAAGGACGATATTAGAGAGCTTTCCAAAAAATTCAAAGAATTAACCGACAACCTCAGAAATACACATGAATCCAGCCAAAAACAAACAAAGGCAACCAATAGTAGAATTATTAGGTTTTTTGTTTTTCTTAAATCATGTAATATTTCGGTGTATAAAAATCGAAGCAACCATATTGTAAACCCTAAGCTAGACTGGGGATTTCAAAGAGATCAATATAAAGAGCAAGCATTTCTAGAGGTATATTCCTCCTTCATTTTGCATTTGAAACATCAAAACACAAAAGAGAGATTAGGGTTAGTGTTTTTACCGTCGGTGTCTAACCTCCCCTCGCTTCGGTTCACCTTCTGTCGTGTCAGTTGCCCTCCCTCTCTGAAGATAAACCTTCCGGCCTCCTTAGGGTTGTGCATGGTGAGTCGGTAGGGTGGTAACAAAAAAATAGGGTTTTGATTTTGGTTTTCACAAAACAAGAAGGGGGCTTTATCGTTGTTTTTAAAGAACCTGATTGCGGATTTGGGTTTAGAATGAAAAGGAATTTTTTTAGTGATTTTAGGGTTCACCGACTGTCGCCTAGCGACGGCCAACGCGGCGGTGTGTGGCGGCTTTTCATCTAAGTTGGGAGAATACTTGAGGGAGTTTGAGAGTTCGAGGACTATTTTTTTAACCAAAAGAGGTAAAATGGCTGGAAACGCCTTTTTATTTGTTTAATCATTTTAAAAATGGTATAATTCCTCTTTCAATCCCCTCGCGTCGTGCTATTTACGTGCAGAAGGGTGTTCGCATTCTTAAATCACGCCTCTGGTCCCTTAAAGTTTTTGAAAGCTTGTAATTACGCCCATATTCGAACTTAATCTGTTTTAAATGCTTTAATACCTTTTGAGCTCCCTCAAATTCTGTTGAGTTGATCACCTAATTGCAAATGGCCAAGAGGGGGTGAATTGGCGATAAAAATTTTGGTGGGTGAGAATATGAAAAATTAGAATGTGACACAAAGCAATTAGAGTGGTTCAAGTTCTCCAAACGAACTCTACATCCACTACCTTAGTTCCCACTAAGGATTTTCATCCAATCCACTACTTGAATTCTTCCCCTTTTCTTGGATGAGGATGTAACCTTACAATTTGATTAAGCTTTTTACCCAAAGCTTAATCCACTCACTTTTATAAAGAGAAGTTTTTGGTAAACTCTACAAATTCTTCTCAAAGGATAATTCTTTATCCAATTACAATTTCACACTCCCCAAACTCACAATAAAAAAACTACAATTGAGAACAGAAGAGTTTGATACAAGAATTTGACTCTAAAGGTGCAAAGTTTGGAGTTGAGTGCTTTGATGTTGCTTGTAGGTTCAATGGTTGTTTCTTGTTCAACTGAGACTTGTTTTTATACCCTTGTATTGAATTCTAGCCGTTTGGGTAGTTGGGATCATCAATAGAGCCGTTGAGATGCAATTTCCCGCAATAAATGCAGCTCTGCTGCCTACCGTATCGGTACGGCTAGGGGGCGTATCAGTACCTGAATCAAAGAGAAAAAACCCGTTGTGACTGAAAACATCGTGTATCGATACGCTTAGAGGGCGTATCGGTACGATTTTAAGGGGCGTATCGATACGGAAGGGCATATCGATATTGGATTTGCTCACTGGAATCCCAAGTTTGGTTTTAATAAAAAAGTGTATCGGTACGCATACTTAGCGTATCGGTACGATATAAGAGTCATTTTAATATTGGGATACCAACTAACTTACAAGTCAACGGTCGAAAATTAAATGCAAAGATAAGCTTGTCATATCGATACAGTTGCAACGCGTATCGATACAGTATTGATACAGGGTAATACCAGTGGCTAAAGACCGTATCGATACGCCTAAGGGTATCGATACGCTTGTGCGTTTTGGTGAAGTTTGGCTTGAAAACACATAGGAAAATCTTAGAAATATTTATCATTTAAGAAATATTTGTCTTGAGATATTGATTGGTTTAAAATATTTGTCAATAGTGAGACTTTGAAGAGTACTTAAAAATTTATTGTTTGCAAATTAGTCCATAAGTTTAGATGTTATAACAAAATCAATTTTGGTTTCACAAATTCCGTACTTTGTGTAATTTGGTCACAAATTCAGTGTCAAAACCCCTAGTTTGTCCCCTGGATCATGCATTTTATTTTCCAGCTTTTACTTTGTGGTTGATGAATATGTGGCATGTGTTTTTTCGTATGTAAGATGTGTTTTTCATAGTATTTATAACATATGATATGACTTCATGAAATATATAGTTATTATATAACATATAATTTTTATTATATGATTTTTATGTAATATGCATTCTTTATATAATATATAACATATGGCATATATATATATATATATATATATATATGCATTCTTCATGAAATATATAGTTATTATATAACATATAATTTTTATTATATGATTTTTATGTAATATGCATTCTTTATATATATATATATATATAGTTTTTACAATAAAATATGATGTATAGTTTTTTGAGGCTAAAGGGGTCTTTTTGCCCCCGAGTTTTACCCGAAAAATTAATTTCGTCTCTCGCCGAAAAACGCGCTCAATGTGCCCCCAGTCTGCGAAGTCGATCAAATTACCCTTTGACCGACGTTGACCGTTACGGTAATGACGTGACAGTTAACGATGATGACTTGGCAGTTCACGATGCTGATGTGGTGGTCCACTGTGCTGACGTGGCAGTACACGTGTGATGATGACTTGTCATAAGGGGTTGAATTGATTATTTTAATTGAATTCAATGGCATAATTGATTTTTTACTGATTTCATGGGCATGACTGATTTTAATTGAAAGTTCGATAAGTTACTTAATCGTTAAGATAAAAATATTAATATTTAAATATTTATTTAAATATTTATAAAATATTAAAAAATAAAAATACCATAATGAATTTAAAAATTAAGTAAAATCATTAAAGTTATAAATATAAAAACTTATCAATATTAAAAAAAATCAAATTTTAAAAAATATTTATAAACCATTGGAAAAGTATTCGTCCGTTTCTCGTTATACTAAGCGTACTAATGTTCCTTGAACATATTTTCAATTGAAACTTCATTGTATTAGAGTAGTAATAAGGCCAATTTTTTTTTTCATTTTTGCAAATCAAATATTAAGGAGCATCAATTTGATGTATAAAAGTGAAAAAAATTGAGTTTTTTTCGATGATAATACTCAGACTGACGAAGTCGAAGATTTTTTCGATGAAAGTATAATTTTTAATAATTTATAAATATTTTTTTATTTATTAAGTTTTTACATTAAATTTTATCATTTTATAATTTCTAATACATTTTAAATTTTTATATAATTTTCATTTTCTGTAAATTTTATAATATCTTATTTATTTTTATTAACTTTATGGATTTTTATAAAAATAAGAATATTTTGATTTTTTGTGAGAGTCTATACTTTGCTTTTTTTTTTTTAAATTATCTCCACTTAATAAAATTATTTATCTAATTTTAATATTTTTAAAATTTTAATAATTTCATAAATTATTATTTTTAAACCTAAATATTAAATAAGTTATTAAACTTTTAATTAAAATCAATTGTGCCCCTAACTCGGCAAAAAAATTAATTATGCCATCGAATTCAGTTAAAATAATCAATTCAGCCCCTTTAGCCACTTCATCATCCCACGTGTACTGCCATGTCAGCACCGTAGACCACCACGTCATCACCGTTAACTACCACATCAGCGCCGTAATGGTCAACGTCGGTCAAAGGGTCAATTTGCTCAATTTTGCGAATTGGGGGCCACATTGAGTGCGTTTTTCAGCAATGGGCGAAATTAATTTTTTAGGTCGAATTCAGGGACAAAATACATATATTTCTTCAATATATAATATAATTTTAAACGGGTATAATGTTAATTTGTTTTTTTATATATAGTATAATATATAGCTAAAGCGTAATTTTTTAATATATAATATAGTTTTAAACGGGTATAACGTTTGTTTTTAGGCTTAGGGCTTGTTTAGTTGAGGTTGTCTTTGGGTTTGTTAGGTCAATTTTAGATTAGATTAAGGCAAGATTAATTTAATTAATTTAAATTGTGCGTCCGTCTCATAGGGGCATAATATTTAAATTAATTTAGGGCTAGTTTTTTAAAGTTATAGTTAGAGTTAATGTTCAAACTAATCTGGTGGATTTACATTTATCCTTGACTTATTGGGATAAATGGTAAGTTCATTAAATTAGTTGAACACCACTTAATTACTTTTTAGGATAAAATTGACATTGGATTTAGACGGACACTTAATTAAAATTATGGTTAGTTAGTTCGGTTCGTTTTAAATAAAATTCTTGGCTTATTGGGATACTAGTTTAAAATTAACCAAATTAATTATTATGATTCGAGATAATCCATAAATTGTTAGGATTTTTCTAGTTTTTAGGGTTTCAATTAACTTAGGTTAGGACTTTAGGGTTTAGGGTTTAGTTTAGGACTTTGGCGGGCCTTTGTGTGTTTATTTTAAACTCTTATGTGTCATACATTTATAATTGCCATTCATATGACTTTCAATATTTTGATTGCATGAAAATTAATTTAAATCCTAAAAAGGAGGTATCCATTAATTCTGATATTTGGGTCGTAACTAGGGGTGTTCAAATTCGGGTTAAGAGCAGACTCTAAAAGTGCAACATTAACAACAAACTTTCTCCCTAATAAGGATGATTCAATTCCTATGATCTCGGTTTTGGTCTCATCATAAAGAAAACGAGCATTTGAGTAAAAGAGGAGTACCATGTTTTTGTAGCAAATATCCGGAAGGCTCAAGAAATCCAGGAGATTCCACTCATCCAAACGAGAGAGATAACGAAAAAGGAATCGCTCCGAATTGAGGAACTCAAGATCAATGACACGTTCCTTACGAATCGCAAAATCCTTGACATAAGCAAAGCGAGCACGCGCGTCCGGATTTTTAAGAGATTTCTGAAAAAGCATAGTGATATTCGGACGAATGCTCGAATCACCGGATTGAACGGCCTTGCGCTTTTTGTTCGATTGATCCGCCATCTAAAAACATTAAGCAAGTGTTTTAAAATAAAGTGTATGCATTGACAATTAAAATCAATCCAATAATAAATCCCACTTAGGTTTTTGAAAACAAAATTAAAATAAAAACAGTTTAAAAAAAACGATTGAAAAATTATATATTCGAATCAAAAATTTTGAGATTTGAAAAAATTTTTACAAGATTTTGAAAACCCACAACAAAAAACATATAATTTATACAAAAATAAAATTTTCTAACCTAAGATTCGAACAAAAATTGAAAGAAAAAGAAAAATAGAAAAATTACCTTAGTTTGGGATTTTGGATGATTTTGAAAAAATCCTTGCACAAGATTGATGAAGCTTGCTTAGACTTGAGTTGAAGAGTAAAACCCCTCACAATTTTGTGAAAAACAAAGAGTTTTAGAGGGTATTTATAGAGAGGGAGGCGGTTTAGGGTTTTAGAGTTTTATGGAAAGTAAACTTTATCATTAAAAGCCCTGATTTAAAGCAGTCCGTGATACCGTTTCGGAACGGTCAAGACCGTTCCGAAACGGGCGGCTAGGGTTTTGACCAGTTGAAAACCATAAACAGATCGTTTCGATACGGTGTTGACTGTATCGAAACTCCCTTTGACCCGTATCGGAACGCGTTCCGATACACCCCTTGGCAGTTTCAAAAACGTTTCGGAACGCTTTTGAGGCGTTTCGAAACGCCCTTCTCTCAGAGCTGGATTTAAGGTATCCGTATCGAAACAGGTTTACCCGTTTCGATACACCTGGGCCTGGAAGTGCAGATGAGGCTCTAAAAATGCAGAAAAATGATCTTTTAAGAGGCCTAACATGCATAAATGTTATGAATGAGCAGGCAAAACATATTTAAGCATAAACATACTCCCCCTAACTATAAGCATGGATGAAATTAGGAGTTTAAACACATCAACATGGCATTTCACAAAATCAAGCATATTTAAGCACAAAAGATGTCCTAAAAGGTCAAGATAGGCTAGCTAGACCTAACTCTCTCCTAAGGGACCAAAAACGCTCTTTGTCTAAGGGTTTTGTAAAAATGTCCGCTAATTGATTCAAGGTGTCTACATACTCTATAACCACATATTCCTTAAGGACATGATCTCTAATGAAATGATGCCTTATTTCTATATGTTTGGTTCTAGAGTGTTGGATGGGATTTTTAGTTAAGCATATTGCACTAGTGTTGTCACATTTTAGGGGTATGGTTCCAACTTTAATTCCATAATCTAAGAGTTGTTGCTTCATCCAAAGGACTTGAGCACAACAACTCCCTAAGGATATGTACTCGGCTTCGGTGGTAGATAAGGCTACACTATTTTGTTTCTTAGAGAACCAAGATATGAGCATACTACCTAAGAATTGGCAAGTTCCCGAAGTACTTTTCCTATCAATTTTGCAACCCCCATAATCCGCATCCGAGTAAGCATGAAGGTTGAAGGTAGAGTCTCTAGGGTACCAAAGACCTAAACAAGGAGTGTCTCTAAGATACCTAAAGATTCTTTTAACGGCTATAAGGTGAGACTCTCTAGGACTAGCTTGAAACCTAGCACACAAGCAAACACTAAACAAAATATCCGGTCTACTTGCGGTAAGGTAAAGCAAAGATCCAATCATAGAACGATAAAGCTTAGAGTCAACACACTTACCTCCTTCATCTTTGTCAAGCTTTGTAGATGAGCTCATAGGAGTGGCTTGAGGCTTTGCATTCTCCAAGCCAAACTTCTTGAGCATATCCTTTATGTATTTTGCTTGGTTGATGAAGGTGCCATCCTTCTTTTGCTTGATTTGGAGTCCCAAAAAGAACGAGAGCTCCCCCATCATGCTCATCTCAAATTCACCTTGCATTAACTTAGCAAACTCTTGATAATGACATTCATTAGTAGAACCAAAAATAATATCATCAACATAAATTTGAACTACTAAGATGTCATTTTTATACATTTTTATAAAGAGTGTAGTGTCCACCTTACCTTTTTCAAATCCTTTTTCAATCAAAAAATTTGAAAGCCTTTCATACCAAACTCTAGGAGCTTGTTTTAAACCATAAAGGGCTTTGGTAAGTTTAAAAACATGATTTGGAAATTTTGAATCTTCAAAACCCGGTGGTTGTTCCACATACACTTCTTCATTTATAAAACCATTTAAAAATGCGCTTTTAACATCTATTTGAAATAGCTTGAAATTATGATAACATGCATATGCAAGCAACATCCTAATGGCTTCCATCCTAGCTACGGGTGCATAGGTTTCATCAAAATCTATTCCCTCTTCTTGAGTGTAACCTTGTGCTACAAGTCTAGCTTTATTTCTCACAATGTTACCACTCTCATCTAGTTTGTTCCTAAAGACCCATTTAGTTCCTATTGTAGATTGATTACTAGGCCTATCAACTAATGTCCATACATTGCTTCTCTCAAATTGATTTAACTCTTCTTGCATAGCCATAATCCAAAAATCATCTTTCAAAGCTTCTTTTATATTTTTAGGCTCTATGCATGAGATAAATGCAACATGGTTCATTAATTTAAGAGAAGAACGAGTGGTTACCCCCTTGGATGGATCACCCAAGATTTCACCATCTTTGACATAGTTCAACTCCATTGGGTAGCTCACTTCCTTTTCCTCAATAGCCAGGTCCTTCAAGGCTTCAAGAGGTGGTTCTTGTGTGTCTTCTTCTTTTGTTGGAATCTCATCCTCCTTTGAAGTTTGACCTCCATCAAAGGCATTTATGATTCCTACATCATCATCATCACAAGAATCCTTCCTAGGAAGGAGGTTATCATCGAATACAACATGAATAGATTCTTCTACTACTAAAGTTCTTTTGTTAAATACTCGATAGGCTTTAGAGGTTAAAGAGTAACCTATAAAAATGGCTTCATCACTTTTTGCATCAAATTTACCTAAGTTATCTTTTCCATTGTTTAAAACAAAACACTTGCACCCAAAAGGGTGAAAATAGCTAATGTTAGGCTTTTTAGATTTTAAAATCTCATAAGGTGTTTTCTTTAAAATTGGCCTAATCATAACTCGATTTACAATATAACAAGCGGTGTTTGTGGCTTCCGCCCAAAAATATTTAGGTAAATTATTTTCACAAAGCATAGTTCTAGCCATTTCTTGTAAAGTTCTATTTTTCCTCTCTACTACCCCATTTTGTTGAGGAGTTCGAGGAGCTGAAAAATTATGGCTAATACCATTTTCATTTAAAAATTCTTCAAACCCTAAATTTTGAAACTCGGTTCCATGATCACTCCTAATATGAGAAATTTTAAGCTCAAGATCATTTTGGGTTAGTTTTGAAAATGTGATGAATTTTTCCAAAGCCTCATCTTTAGTACTTAAAAAGAGAACCCAAGTGAATCTAGAAAAATCATCAACTAGCACAAAAGCATACGATTTACCACCCAAGCTCATAGTCTTAATTGGCCCAAATAAATCCATGTGAATTAATTGTAAGCATCTACTAGTAGAAACATCATTAATGGATTTAAAGGAAGACTTATGTTGTTTACCCTTTGAGCATGCATCACAAATTTTATCATTTGAAAATTTTATTTTGGGCAAACCTCTAACTAGGTTAAGAGAGACTAGTTTTTCCAAAACACTAATACTAGCATGTCCTAGCTTCCTATGCCACAACCATGCATCATTTTCATTTTGAGCAACTAAACATGCATGAGATGTATGAATGTCATCTAAATGCACCATGTATATGTTTCCTATGCGATGACCTATGAGCATAATACTATTAGATTTAATGTCTACAATTTTGCATCCATTTTTATCAAAAAGAACATTAAATCCCTTATCACATAATTGACTTATGCTCAATAAATTATGTTTAAGACCATCGACATATAAGACATTTTCAATGAGAATGGTAGAGTGATTACCTATGGAGCCAATACCTTTAATGTGGCCTTTGGAGTTGTCACCAAATGTCACTACTCCTCCACTTTTTGGCTTTATATCCATGAATCGACTCTTGTCTCCGGTCATGTGTCTCGAGCATCCACTATCAAGGTACCATGAGTTTTGACTTTGTGCTTTGGCCTTGAAGAAATGCTCCCCCTACAAACAAAGATATTAAACCTTGGTTTTTGGTACCCAAATCATTTTGGGTCCATGAGTGTTAGCTCCCAAAACCTTGGTTCCCTTAGGAATCCAAGATGACATAGCAATAATATTATTAGATTTTACAAGTTCCTTAGGAACCCATACACTTCTAATTCTTTTAGCTTTACTATGTCTAGGGTAGCTACCTTGTTTGTAGTAATTAATCATTTTCTTAGGTTGGTGTGTTCTAGAGGATTCTCCTACTTCATGCTTGACACTACCAACATTTTTAAAGGACTTTTTAAGCTCATTTAGCTCACCTAACACCTTTTGGTGTTCACTATTGAATTGAGACAAAAGATTATTAAGATCAACATTTTCATCTTGAAAGAATTTAAGTTCATCTTTTAATCCTAAAATCTTTTTCTCAAATTTAGAATTAGCTTGAGTAAGTGAGTCATTTTCCTCATTTAGTTCTTGAATAATCTTTTTATTCTTAATGAACGACTCCTTAAATTTCTCAACTAATTCATCATATACCTCTTGTAACTCATCATATGCATCATTTAATTCTTCATATGAAAAATCTAAAGTAGATGAGTTAGAGGTTACCAAGGAGGAATCTTCCTCAAGTGCCATGAGACAAAGATTAGCCACTTCGTGTTCATCATCCTCCGATGACTCCTCATCACTCCAAGTAGCAAGTTTAGCTTTGAGTCTCTTCTTTTTCTCAAAGCCCTTCTTCTTGAGTTGAGGGCACTCCGAACGGATGTGGCCGGGTTGTTTGCACTCATAGCAAATGATGGGATCCTTTCCTTCTTCTTTGTTCTTCCCTTTGAAGTCCATCTTTCTTTGGATTTTTCTTCCCCGGTTGGACCTCATGAAACGTGAGAACCGTTTGGCTATCATAGCCAATTCTTCAAGTTCGTCCTCATCACTAGATGAGCTCTCATCAAGTTGTGAAACTTTAGCCTTGAGAGCTATTCCCATTTTCTTCTTCTTCTCAACCTCAAGCTTCTCTACTCTTTTCTCTTCTTTCTTCTTCTCATCTTCCCTTCCTTGCTTCATGATCTCATGAGTAAGGAGAGAACCCACAAGCTCATCAAGCTTTAATGTCTTCAAGTTCTTTGCTTCGATGATAGCGGTTCTCTTCCCATCCCAAGCTTCGGGAAGTGAATAGAGTAGCTTCCGGACAAGCTTGTCTTCCGGTATGATCTCTCCATATCCCTTTAGACCGTTGACGATTGTGGAGAATCGATCAAACATCTTCGACACCGTCTCATCGGGCTCCATCTTGAAGTTTTCATAACTAAGATTGAGAAGTCCAATCTTAGTCTCTTTGACATCATTGGTGCCTTCATAAGTGGTCTCAAGAGTGTTCCACACTTCCTTGGCACTTTCAATGGATGAGACCTTTGAGTAGATGTCCGGACCGAAAGCACAAAAGAGCATGTGGAGAGCTTTATCGTTGACTTGAATCTTCTTCCTCTCCTCTTCACTCATTTCGGCTTTCTTCTTCAACACCATCTTGCCTTCACCATCTTGCTTCAATGGAATGTATGGCCCATCCTCAATGACATCCCACACAAGATAGTCACTTGACTTGATGAATAGCCTCATTTTGTTCTTCCAAAAGGAGTAGTTGTCACCATTGAAGAAAGGAGGCTTGGTGGTTGATTGTGACTCGTACAAGCCGAAACCGGAGGTTGAAGCCATCTCTTGATATTTTGATGATCACACTCTTCCAAGGATCTCCTCTTGTGGTTGTTAATCCTCAAAGAGTTAAGCTCTGATACAAATTGTTGAGTGGATCGAAAGATCGATATTTACCAAGAGGGGGGGTGAATTGGAAATTTAAAGGATTGTAGTGGAAATTGGCAAATTAAAAATGATGAACAAGGAATTTAGAGTGGTTCAAGTTCCAAATGAACTCTACATCCACTACCTTAGTCTCACTAAGGATTTACAACAATTTCACTAAATTGATCTTCCCCTTTTCTAGGACAAGGAGGGAACCCTTTACAATATCGGTTGATTTTTCTACCCAAAAATCAACCCAACCCTCACTCAATAGAACAAAGAAATTAGAAGGCTAATTAGGTATCTCTCAATACAAATGATAGCCCCAATACAAGCACTCAACCCAATTTTACAAAGTAAGAATGAAGAACACAAATTGGGATTTTACACAAGTTGGGATTTTTGCTCAAATGCTTGAATTTGATGTTTGGATGTTTGCTTTTGGATCAATAGTTGTTGCTGATGCTTTTGGATGTCTTTTTTATACCTTCTCATTGATTTCTAGCCGTTTGGGTGGTTGGGAACATAAATGGAGCCGTTGGAACCCTCTCTTGCCACCATAAATGCAGTCTGCACCAACCCATTTCGGAACACGGGGAACCTGTTTCGGAACGAACTAAAATAGAAAGAGCCGTTGGGGTGCATTTAAGAGCCCGTTTCGAAACGCCTTATGGCCGTTTCAGAACGATTTTGCCACTGTCAAGGGTCGTTTCGGAACGGTCCTAGCCCGTTTCGAAACGCCTTAACGGTTTCAAAAAGTTAGTTAAAAAACTTATAACGGTCACATTTTCAAAATAATATTAAGCCCTGTTTCGAAACGTCTTGGATCCATTTCGAAACGATAATGCTACTGTCAAGGGTCGTTTCGGAACGGGCTTGATTCGTTTCGAAACACCCTCTTAATATTTAAAAAATCAGCATTTATTTGACCGTTGTAGTCCTTTTTAAATCAAGTATGAAGAACAGTTTCGAAACGAGTGTATCCGTTTCGAAACGATTTAAAGTGTTTCGATACACGTTTCGGAACGATGGTCGACAGTGTTGAAAACGTTTCGAAACGCTTGAGGGACGTTTCGGAACGGGTGCTTAAAATTCACTGTTTTGGCTTAAAACACTTAGAAAAATATTTGAAGGACTTGTTTTTAACTTTGGGCATAATATTAAAACTATATGGGGATATATTGAGGACTTAAAATTCGTTTTGACTTTTTCAAATTAGTCCTTAGGTTTTTAGTTATATCAAAATTAAAATGTTTGTTTCACAAATAATGATTTGAAGTTTTTAACCATAAGAAAGACATTAAAAATATTAATCTCGGTCGTGATTTTTTTCGAATCTCATATTTTTTTAAAGAAACCTACTAATGCATAAATGCAATAGAGAAACCTTATTGTTTGTTTCATATCGAATCATACATATTCACAAATTAATATATTTTTTTGAAAAAGTTAAAACATGAAAGCATATAATACAAATTTAGAATGAATTTAGGGATTTAAATATAGTTCTAAAGTAAAAATAGTAAGTAACCGGGTACCCGAAAAAATCATATTTTTTGACCCGGGCCCAACCCGAGTAAAAAAAATTTCTTATGTTCGGGTAGTTCGGGTCGGGTCGGGTAATTTTGAACACCCCTAGTCGTAACAATCATGCCTTAATCCTTAATGGATGTTGACCAAATATTTGAATTAATCTTTACCGTCTCTAGGTAAATTTTAATTAAAAGTTGACAAATCATAACATCATACTTAAATGCTTGCATCATGCATAAAGGTGACTTACGAAAGTTGAACCATAAATTAACACGACAGTCAGTCTTATATGATGTCGGTTTAATCTATGGTCTGATGTATCATCATCCTTATTGATTAAATGTTCAATTAATTCAAACCAACCAATTTGATAAAGCCATACAATTAAGGTTAATTTTCAATTAAGAACCCTTGTTTAAATTCAATTCAAATTTCAAAAATTCCCATCAATTAAAAGCGGCAAATATTTTGGTACCGATTTCCGGGCATGATAGGAGTGCTAATCCTTCCCCACGCGTAACTAACTCCCGAATCCTTTTCAAAATGAATCTATGGCTTCGTTTTTATGGTGTCCGACCTACCCAAGTGGCCGGTGGTGACTCCAAATCTTCGTTGTTTTCAAAAATATGAATTTTTAAAAGAAATCTTCCTCAAAATTAAATTTCTTATAAAAGGCGAGGGGTCACAAGTAAATTTTAAAAAAAAAGGTCATGACACTAAACACCCTTACATGAGTCTTCTTGGTAGGATTTTGAACACATGTTTCAGACCCAATGAATGAATTCATGATTTAATAATGATTTGAATTTAGTTGAGAAAATTTGTTATGTTTGTTTATTTTTTCACCTAACAAACTCTGTAGAGTGTTGCAATCGATCAAATATAATGAAATACTAAAACATATGAGACTTAAGATATATTTAGAAGACTAAAACAATTGACAACTTATTATACATTACTCCCTGAACTTGAATACATATGATTGAATACATGTAAATTATTTGTTATAGTATATAACAGATTAATTCAGTACTACATTTTGTGATATGATTGCCCAATTGTTTGTTATATTACACATGGTTGTTCATGCAAAAATAGGATCACTCATCATGGAATATGATATGGAGTACTCGTGTATGTCATTATGGACGCATATGAGTGCTGTATGGAATAAAAATTTGTGCAACATTCTGTACTGGTGGACCGACGACAGCATTTGGGTTGCATCCCAAATAATGTAAGAACAATGGGATTTCAAAGAAAACTAATGTTGTCAGCAGAACTTTGTAATATGAGACAATGCAGCAACAATTGGAGTTTCTGAGCTTTCGTTATGATTTCTGGTAGCCTCATTTCGAGCAATCTACAAAGCAATTAATGTAGTGTCGTGAACTTCGTTAATTCGGTAAGTATAAAAAATATGAAAGGGAGACGTGATATGAAAGAAAAGGCGTTATTTCACCGTTATTTATAGTGAAAATGGAAAATTGGAAATGATGGGGGAACTCACCGTCTATGCTTGGCGAGTTCCCCATTTCATTTCTACTTTTCCACACATTCAGAAGCATTTTTTCAT
The DNA here is from genome assembly GCA_958450335.1 of Hibiscus tridactylites. Lineage (NCBI taxonomy): Eukaryota > Viridiplantae > Streptophyta > Magnoliopsida > Malvales > Malvaceae > Hibiscus > Hibiscus tridactylites. The sequence continues at coordinate 20,994,929 of OY288265.1, read as the reverse complement.
AGATTTTGTGTAGGGTTTTCAACGCATGTTTCGAAGTAGTTTTTGAATGTTCGACCGAATAGTAGACACATCGTTGTATATGTAAACACCGGTACTTCATGTTGACGTAAAAAATTTGGCCCAAGAAACATCCGGAGACGGTGTAAAACACGCCTAAACACCCCAATGAGAGTCGTCTTTGTAGGGTTTTCAACGCATGTTTTGGTGCAGTTTTTGAATGTTAGACCGAACGGCGGACACACAGCCGTATAGGTAAACTCTTGTACTTCATGTTAACGTAAAAAATTCGGCCCAAAAAACATCTAGAGACGGCGTAAAACGCGCCTAAACACCCCTATGAGAGTTAACATGGATGACTTATTTTAAATTAAACTCCGCTAATAATTTAAAACAAAATATATACATTTCACATAGTAGGCAACGATTAAAAAAATTAATACAGTTATAATACAAACAGAATTTTATAAATTTAATAAATTTGTCTAATATGCAGCTCCGAAGGGCCTTCTAAAGGACGTTCTCGTTCATGCTACACAGTTTGGTAACAGGTTCTAGCATTGTCTTTAACCATGAAGATACATAGAATATGGAGAGATACAATGTGTGTTGCATACAGTTACTCAACATGTGATATGTGGCTTTCACGGGTTCCACACAATTGGTGGTTTGGGCTACTTCATGTAAGAAATCGGCTGGCCATTGACACCATGATCTCTCCATGCTTGGTTAATGTTGTAAGGAAAACTTTGATCGTGCAACTAGACGCCACCAATACATAAAACAACCACGACTTTGAATGCATTATGAGATATAGAAAATATAAAATTTTTAAATGCATGTTTTTAAAAAATCGAACACCATGTTACCAGTTATTTATAGTCGGGCATTTGAACATAAACTCACTGTGCATGAACAACACAATTGAGAGAATGACATGACAAACAAAACTCACAATCCATGCACGACGAGTTAGGCTGAACTCGCCATATAGGCAGGGCGAGTTTGGCTTATCATGTCACCAATTTGCTGCTCATAATTAAAACTACACTACAGATTTACATTTCTAACATGAATCTCGTTGAGGATTACGTTAAGGAAATTCGTTGTTTATACATGGCGAGTTTGAAAACCAATTAAGTTAACGACAACTTATCTATTTGTCATTTTTCACAACACTCAAACAAACCCACTAATCTCTCTTTCAATTCAAAATGTCCACAAACACAACCAAATGTCGTTCTACAATGGCACCAACACCAGTCTCAGCAATCGTATACTACGATGGCAACTATATAGGAGATAATAGCGGGGGAAACTTTGAGTCTGAAAACTTTTTTCCTATCAAATTCATTCGGACATTTCCTATTGATCAACTACGAAAGAAGATCAAATGGCTAGAACATGTCAGGCGTAACAAACCACTACAAGGTCTCTATTACAAGTTCCAAACATCCTTCCCTCTAGTGACATACACTACGATGAGAATTGACAATCAATTCCATGTTGAAGCAATAGTCGATACACATACTGGGGTACAAATTAGAAGTTTTCCATTTGTATGAAGATTTTAGTGGAGAAGTAGTAGTTAACAATGAAACCCGCGTCCCAACTCAGGCGACAACATATGATTTCAGCTCTTTAATGGGGGATTATAATCATGGTGTTCCTACTTATACCCATGTGTTTAATGATGAACCATCATGTTCAACAACACGACACTCGTCCACCAACTTCTTCGACCTAAATGTCAAACAACCATCAACTCAGCATTCTACCTTTAACCCATACGTTGGTGAGCATCAACCGAGAATTGTTGGATCAAGTTTTTTAGGGGGCGACACTCTTGCGCAACATCCTTCGATCTAAATGAGCCAACCTATGCTCCTTCTAATTTTTTCCCAGGTCTACACCTACGACTTCTGCACTTGCCCACACACTCACAGATGCTGATGAAGGTTATTCATTCCCAGAAGAACTGATTCAAGAGCGTGGCCCCGATGGTGCTGAGGTTGGGTTATTCATGGAGATTGAAGATGTTGATGCCGCTTCGCCTCTGAAACTAAAAGTGACACTAATGATGATGCCCTTGGAAACTTCAATAAAAATCAATTGGGACATGTTGCAAGCAGTAGTGTTCTCACACTGTACGAGCCTCTGTCACACATGCACGACATCGACTTGGCGGCAATGAACATGCCAGAGTTCCCTGACATGTCTGACGTGGGTTTTGACAGTTTTTACTTTGCCATAGAAAATATGACTTGTGGTATGAGATGCAATTTAGAACAAGCAATGAAGCGAAAGTTATTGTTAAAACCTACAACATACGTAATGGTGTGCATTCCAAGTTGATGCACTCGACATAAGAGAAATACGTATGTGAATGTAGACAGAAAGTGGCACAATGATGCAACTGGAAGGTCTGGGTCTAAATGAAGGAAAGGAAAGACAACGTCTAGGAGATCACAGTCTACAACGACCCTCATACTTGTTTTGTCGTCGGTTACAGGCATGAACATCTAAACCTGAACTTAAAAATCATCACCGAGAGCATCTAAACAATTGTCCAAGCAAACCCTAAAGTCATTGTTTTTGTGTTGATGACGCATGTTATGACAACATATGATTACACTCCATCATACAAAAAGACTTGGAAGTGAAGAAACAAGGCAATCATGAATTTTCATGGTGAATGGGACGCTTCTTACAACGAACTCCCAGCTTGGATAAACATCATGAAGAAATACAACCACGAAATGATCGCAGATCTAGAGACCGAACCATACTACAAGGAAGATCGCGTGGTTCTTGATCTCCGCCAATTCCAACGACTTTTCTAGAAATTTCCCCAGTGTATTAATGCGTACAAGAACTGCAAGCTTGTCCTGCAGATCGATGGCACATTCTTTTATGAAAGATACAAGCAAGTTTTGATGTTAGTCGTTGTTCAAGATGGAAATCGCAAAAAAATACCCATAGTGTTCACACTCGTGCCCATAGAAGATACTGAACCATGCAAGTTTTTCTTCTAGAAGATACTCCATTACATTATAAAAAGGATCGAGTTTGATTGATCTCAGACCAGGGAGGTGGGATAAAGTTAGAGATCGAATCTTTGGGCAGTAAGTTTCAATCTCCAAACATTGAACACCGTTACTGAACACGCCACATTGCCGCAAACTACCACGGACGGTATAAGAAGGATGATGAACGCATGCTCGTTATACACATGAGTACGTATTAAGATTTTTTGTATTTATCACTACTCTCTCTATATCTCATTTGTACAATCTGTCGTGTCTTAGGGTATGAACTAGTTCAACACAAATTTGAACAAATGCTTGAAGACTTTTGGGGGGATGATAAGGGCTACAAGTATGTTGCAAAAATTCCTAAGGAAAAAATAGACCAATGCATACGATGCAGGTTTTAGATATGGCCACATAACAACCAACTTGGTTGAGGCAATCAATTATTCCTTAAAAGGGTTCGAAATTTGCCAGTGATCGCCATCATGGAAGCTATGTACTTTCATTTGGCCAAGATCTTCGCAACCTTGGGGAAAGAAGCTGATGTTATACCACAAAAGGGTCATACATTCCACCCGAAGATACAAGAAGAAATTAAAAAAAACATTGTTAAATCCAACAGGTTGCATGTGTTGCCAATGTCACGCAATGAAAACAATTTCTATGTCTCAAAAATACCACGACCTATGCATGGTTATGATCCAACATCGTACACGATGGATCACAAACACAGGTTGTACGACTGTGGGTACTTCTAAGCACTAAAGACTCTATGTGAGCATGTCATCACTGCATGCTCCTCTTCTAAGCTCGATTACACCAAATATATGGATCTTGTATACTGGCTTCATCCAGTATTTGAGGTCTACAAAATGAAATTCCCACCAATCGGCAGAAAAACTGAATGGAATACTCAGCAGACATGGCCCACAATTTTACATGACCAAAGTCTTCGAAGGGAAAAAGCAGGACGTCCATGAGCCATAAGGATTCAAAATGATATGGACGACATACGTCACCTAGAGCTTACCGGAAAACCTAGACTCCGTGGGAATTGTAGACTTCCCGGTCATAGAATGTCAAACTGTCCATCTCTAAGATAAATATGTTGTTTTATTTTATACTAAGTACCCATATTTTAACATAAATCTTAGTATAAAACTTCACTTCGATCTAACTTTTCACCATTGCATAATTTACGTAAATGGTTATAATATTGAAATTAAACTTATACATTTTGTTCAAAATATTATACAGCATACTACTTTAAATATTTGTGCATTAAATACAATCACAAAAGTTTAGATACTTTACAAATTTCACAAATTTAAATTTTAATAAAACACTTTTTCAAAACTTCTATCATTTTTTTAAAAAATTTAAATATCATTGACATAATTTATAACCCAAACTTTACAACACTTCCGGTTTAAATCTTAATACCTAATCCTAATCCAAACTCGCTGTGCACATACAATGAGTTCAATTTGTTTAAAACGACGTTATCCTTAGCCCTAGAATTACGTTAAGTAACAGTGAAACTCGTCGTGCCCCTACGGCGAGTTCGGTTTTGGATTAGGCTAATCCTGTGATTGAGGTTTAAACCGAAAATTAAAAAAAATTGGAACTCGTCGTGCATCTACGGTGAGTTTGAATAAAAAATATATTTTTTTGGAACTTGTCGTGATGGTGCGGTGAGTTCGCTATAATGGTGCTAGTCCGGAAAATATAAGATTTTGGGTCCTACTTTAGTCAAAATTGGACCTAAGGGTCCTACAAATGTTTTCAACCCTCTATAATTTTGCGTTGAGGTAGTTTAACTTTGAGTAAACATGTATTACTCTTCACATTGTGAAGTTTTTTTCTTTTCTTTTTACCAAAACAATAGAGTAGAAAATAGTAATAAAATATTCTTAATAAAATAAACTTTTCTTTTTCTCTAATTTGAGCCATAAAATAGGACTCGTCAACTCGAATAATTTAAAATTTTTGATTCGACTCGATCAAATGTTCACTCATAGTTACAAATTGCTAAACTTTAGGCTGATATATGAGATATTGTATCGTACCATCAACCTTAGAGTGCAGGTAGCAACGCATCAACCTCTGAATTTTGTCTCTCAATGCGAGAGAAACAAGAACGCTTCGTTTGGTTGGGTTGTAACCCCTTGATGTATTATTTAATACATGCGTTTGGTAGATGTGAAATTTAATACGGCGCATTATTGTATACGCAAGTTGGGTGATATTTACCATGGGGTGGATGTAGTGTTTATTTAATACGCAAGTTTTGCCCATTATACCCTCATACTATTTTTCACATATTCACACACAAACCACGAACCATGAACCTTGAACCATAAACCATAAACACTAAACTATGTCAACCAAACCCTAACCCATAAACCTCGAACCATACCCATAAACCACAAACCATAAACACCACCCCCAACCTTAAACCCTAAACCTTAAACTTGAAACATGAAACCCTAAACCATGAACCTTGAACCATGTAACATAAACCCCAAACTTAAAACCCTAAGCCTTAAATAATAAAACCCTAAAGCCATAAACATCAAACACTAAACCATAAACTAAAAATACTAAACCCTAAACCTTAAACCACAAATTCCGACCCCTAAATCACAAACCTTAAACCTTGAATTACAATAATAAACCATAAACCTTGAACTAAAAACCCTAAACCCAAATTTCAAACCTTAAAACATAAAATCTAAACACTAAATCATGAATTAGAAACCCCAAACCCTAAATTTTGAACTCCAAACACTAAACACTAAATCATAAACCCAAAACCCATAGTCCAAACCTTAAACCCTAAATCCAAACCATAATCCTAAATCATTAACATGAAAACCTAAACCCTAAACTGTAAATCTGAAACTTCAAACATGGAACACTAAACTCAAAACCCTAAACCCTAAATTATGAACTTGAAACCCCAAACCCCAAACACTAAACCTTAAACTCTAAACACTAAACCACAGACCCTAAAACGTAAAAATAATATAATAATTAATGTCAAAACAATGGGAAATATAAAGCTAAAATTCTAAGGGTAAAGGGGCACATTTACCGATAACACTTATCTTTTAACTTTATCACAAATTTCACAACCAAACACCATAAAATAACAACCATCTTTCATCCATCTTTCATCCATAAAATAACACCATAAATATCGCGAACATCTCCTGTCCTAGATACAAAGAATAGCATGTAGCATAAACTTGGCTGCAGAGGCGGCCGAAAACAATCAACATCTATTGTTGAGTCATCAAAGGAATTGTACAAATCATTTCGATTTAAAATATATATTTATATTCATTTAAATGTGGATGTAAATATACGAAATGAATACGAAGAAGATGAAGATCTGATTATTTAATTAACAAATGAAAAGGGGTATTGCGAGGTTTTAAGAAATGTCCATTATTTGGTCAAAACTTTGTCGACAAAGTTAGCCATAACCACTGCTAAATGTCATTCTCTATTTCGTGTCAAACCTCTCGCTCTGCATTTTAATCATATTCACCTGTTCCTATTTATAGTATTGCGCAAGGAAATTAACGGGGTTGGTACAAGTAGTAAGTAATTTGGTATCGCATAAGCATGTCTCAAGTTTGAAGTGTTATATATGCAAAAAAAGAATCGATAAATAATTTACTCACCAAAATTAGATGTACGACGTAAATCGATCCGAATTAGTTAAGGCTAAACCCTAAAACTAGAATGGCAACTCAAATAAAAAGTATTGCGCGAGGAAGAAATTTAGTTTAGGTTGTAATTTGACGTCCAGAAGAACGCGACCATTCTTTCTTTCTTTCTTTTTATTTTGGGGTTTTCTATTGAATTTGACCATTCTCAAACAATTTCAAATCTGGCTGATATAATTAAGATATACAAGTTCATTAACGATAAGCCAACTGGGATTTTGGTCATAGCGCCAGGAACGAAACTATATATATATATATATATATATTCGATTTGACAAATGAAGTATATAAAAACAAACACAAAATCCGTGCGAAATAAAACTTGGCATCTCGAGTTTGGTCAAAACTTTGTTGACAAAGTCAGCCGTAAGCACGACGAAGGATGATTTTGTGTTTCGTGTCATAGCGCTATTGTTTACGAAGCTTCTGACCGAAATGCTTAAGGTTTCTTCATCCTTCTATCATTCAAACATTATGTGTATATATATAAGACCTGTTGCTAAGTTGGTTTGGCTTAAAGCATTCCGACAAGACCGAATAAAAATGGATGCCGCCAACCACACCTCGTCGTCTTCGTCAACGGTGAGCGTTTGCATGTCGGAAACCTTCAAGGTGAAAGGGAGGACCCTGGCTCTGATTCTGCTCGGCATGTCGGCTCTCCTATCTCTCATCGTATACACATGTTGTATGAAACGGCGTCGACGGAATGAGAACGAGTCCGACATCAGCGAGTGCCGCGTTGGTGATAATAATTGTTGAGTTATTTGGCTCGGAATCAACAACATAATGGAAACATTCTTGCTTTGTTTTTTGTCGATGCACATGTCTCGTCACTATTGTTCTTTAAATTGATGTATTGAGTACGTGATACGACTTTAGATCGAAATACACGTGTTTATATGACGATAGAAATCTCTGTTTAATCAGATTCAGAGTGGAAAGTGCATCACGGTTTGGTGATAGAATCTGATTTGTCTACTGTTGTATTCTGTTAACATTTGTCCAGGAGCTAATTGTTGCGAAAGCAGGATTATCTCCACTTTTTCTTTTGGCTTTTTCGTTTCATCTATGCTTGTTCCCTTTTCTTTTTATTTTTTTAATGTGATCTGATCTATATTCAAATCAAGTTCTATGTGATTGAAAATTACACAAATGAAATTATTTTTTAAGTCTTAAAGTGATTGATTATAGTGTATGTTTATAGTTTTTTTTAACTTTTTGATAGAGGGGCATATATCTTGTCGACAAAGTTGATTGAACTCGAATCTTTTAGAATGAAATTTATTCTCTTTTACACTAAATCATTCGTTGGGTTCCCCAAATGAAATTATTTCGTTCCACTCATTAGTTAGAGGATAATACATACTTAAGCATGTCAAAATGGTAATATTATCTAGACTTAATGGGTTCTGACTCAACCCGACTTAATAGAAATGCATTTTTATAGAAAAAAAAAAGATAAAATAGACTCAATTTTTTTTAAAATAAAATTTAAGTGGGACGAGTTGAGATTTAAAACCAAACTCAATTCGAAGAATATATGTTTATCTTTTGGGTTTTGCTATACATAGCCCTAAGTGTAACGACCTGAATTTCAGAATCTGCGAATCGTTTCACCCCGTGCATTGGGCTGAAGTTTTGGGAGCCTGATTGGGCTTTCTATTTTGTTGGGCTTGGAATTTTGGGTTATCAAGTAAGTGAGGAAGATGATGAAAGGGTAAAGGGGTATATTACCAAACTTTTGAAGAGGAAAAAGTGGGGTAGGCTTTATGGTTGTTGCATATTTGTAAGAGTGTAAGATCACTCTTGTCTCTCACTTCATCCTCTTCATCTCTTTTCCTTCTTCTTTTTCTTGGGAGTCCAAAGTTAAAGGTGAAATCTTTATCATATTAAGTGTAAATTTCAGATTTGTTGTTGAGGGCAGTGTAATTTATATCAAGTGATCTATCCATCCATGTAAGGATGGAAGGTTTTGGTGGCGAATGAAAAAACATGAATTTTGGTGGGGGTTGAAGAGGAAGAACGAGAATGGAGGATTTAACTCAAATTCTTGTTGTTAAGTATTTTCTTTTGTACCTTCTGACCTTTCAACAATGTTGTAACCCTTTTTACAACATCTCTTTATAGTGAAAGAGGTTGGAGAGCATTATAAAGCTCAAGGCAATGGGAAGGGTTGATGCTTGTGGCAAGGAGTCTTTTTCAGCTTTTAGAAGAAGATTAGTACACTTTCAACTCCTTTTGTTTCATGCACATTCTAAGGGTGATGCCTTATATGCTTGATTTGATGATTTGGGTGTTTAAATGCTTGAAAATGGTTGTTAATGATAATTTCAGGATTTGATGTTAATAACTTGTAAAAATGGTAGCAAACTACCCTATTTAACTCTTATAAGTTATATGATTAACTTAAGGGGTCATTGGTTGCGAATTGGAGGCTTTGGGGATAATTTCTGAGCCTAAATAAGTCATTTATGGGCTTCGATACTGGTACGCGGGGAGCTCGTATCGATACCTTAGTGTTATGGTTCAAAAAACATTGTTTCATTAAAATGAACTATAAAAGGGGTACCGGTACGATATTCAACCTGTATCGGAACGCCAAGCAAGGTCCGTACCGGAATGTGTCGACTCGTACCGGTACACTAATGCTTTAAGAAATTTCAGTAATCTCTTTTGGTATCGGTACGCAGAGAGTACATGTACCTACAATATCATACCAGTATCGGTACCCACTAGGTAATCTACTTGAAAATGCTGATATTTGTCTGGAAGGCTAAGAAATGAAGACTCAACAAAGACAAAAAGCTCGTGGAAGTTAAGCGTGATCGACCATAAAGCAAGGGTTTTTCCCCAGCATCTCTAAACATAACTCCATTCATGCATCATATCTAGTTAGACACCCCTAAGTTAGGAGCATGCTAACTCATACCATCATAGTATTTCATCTCTTTTCATAGATATTTGAAAGACAGATCGGGTACCTCCTAAGATGAGAAGTAACGATAGAGTCTAAACCAAAAAGGATTTCAGGCGAATGATTTCAAACTCGCCACATCAGGATTTCAGACCGCAAGGGGAAGATGCTCGTAGCTCAAGGACTTCAGGAGAATGATTTCAAACTTGTCACATCAAGATTTCAGGTGAAGGATTTCAAACTCGTCGCATCAGGATTTTAGAGCAAAAGAGCTTAGGGATTCCAGACGAAGGATTTCAAACTTGCCACATCAGGATTTTAGAGCGAAGGGGGCAGATACTCAAACCTCAAGGATTTCAGGCGAAGGATTTCAAACTTGTCACATCAGGATTTCAGAGCAAAAGAGGCAAATGCCCATAGCTTAGGGATTTTCAGACAAGAAAGTCAAAAAGCCTACCCATTTTGTTTTTGCAGTTTTGGGAAAGTAAGCTATTTGGATTTGTTCTCTACCGCTTCAGAGGAATGAATCATTTCCTGTCTGGTCCGTCCATTGTCGTTCTGGAAGGACATGCTAGCGCTACCCAATTTGTTTTCATCGTTTTGGGAAATCAAGTTATTTGGATTTGTTCTATTCCGCTTCGGAGGAATAAACCATTTGATTTCTGGTTCGTCTATTGCCGTTCCGGAAGGACAAACTAGCGCTACCTAGTTTGTTTTCACCGTTTCAGGAAAGCAAGTTATTTGGATTTTTCTCTACCGCTTCGAAGAAACGAATCATTTGATGTTTGGTCTGTCTATTGTCGTTTTAGAAGGACATGTTAGCGCTACCCAGTTTGTTTTCACCGTTTTAGGAAAGCAAGTTATTTGAATTTGTTCTCTGCCACTTCGGAGGAATGAATCATTTGGTTTCTGGTTTATCCATTGTCATTCTAGAAGGACATGCTAGTGCTACGAGTTTGCTTTCGCCATTTCGGGAAAGCAAGTTACTTGGATTTGTTATCTGCAGTTTCAGAGGAATGAATCATCTACTATCTGGCCTGTCCAATGCCGCTTCAGAAGAACACACTAGTGCTACCCAGTTTATTTTCGCCGTTTCAGGAAAGCAAGTTATTTGAATTTGTTACATGCCGCTTCGGAAGAATGAATCATCTGCTATCTGGCCAATCCATTGTCGTTCCGGAAGGACATATCAGCGCTACCCAGTTTGTTTTCGTCATTCCGAGAAAGCAAGTTATTTGTTCACTGCCGCTTTGGAGGAGCAAATCGTCCGAACATGGAAGGTGGGCAAAATTAGTGCTTATGGTCTTTGCTTTATTATTGTTCCACAATGATAAGCAAAGAGGGGCGACTGTAATAACTAATTTTGTCCGGGGTGTTAACCCGTTTTTATATTTTGCAAGAAAGAGCTTTGTTTATCCATTCTATCTATCTATTTTATTAAGGTGTTATGTTATTACTATATATATATATATATATATATATATATAGTATGTGCATGATCATCCAAGAAACAAATAAGTATTAGTATTACCATTAATTGCTATTAATTTTGAAGTTTGGTTTTATTATTACTTATTAGTAATGTATATATTATAAAATAATATAATACTATTTATCATTAGTATTATCATCATCATCATCATCATCATCTTATTATTATTATTATTATTATTATTATTATTATTATTATTATTATTATTATTATTATTATTATTATTATTATTATTATTATTATTATTATTATTATTATTATTATTATTATTATTATTATTATTATTATTATTATTATTATTATTATTATTATTATTATCATTATTATTATCATTATCATCATCATCATCATCATCATCATCATCATCATCATCATCATCATTATCATTGTTGTTGTTGTTATTATTATAAGATAAATCTAAAAAATTAAAAACATTTTAAATAAAAAGCCCATTTATATTTAAATAAATAAAAGCCCAAGTCTTTTTAAAATTATCAGCCCACTTACATTAAAGCCCTAAAAATATATTGCATATGTATGTCCCGTTTTAGGCCCAATAACCCCAAGGCCCATCTGAATATGATAAACCCTAAATAATTAAATCCTTTATCTTTCTTCCCTTTTCTGCGCAACCCTCCTCCACCGTCACATTTGACAAGATCTAATGGTCCAAGATCGAACGAGAGAGACCCCTCCATCTTCGGTGCGCGTGACTCTTCGGCTATCCCATATGCGCGTGGAGCTCATGCACATCGTTCCAGCTTCTTCTTGACCATCCAGATTCTCACGCAGGCGTTCTGGCCATCCGGTCCAGGATCAAACCCAAGTCGTCCATCTATTCTCGATCAACCAAAATCCTCAGATTTGGCTCCACATCGACATACAGAGGCATTTCTCTTTTGTCCTCTCCTCCATCAAGCAGCCACGATATGCAAAGGGGACACCAAGGACGATATTAGAGAGCTTTCCAAAAAATTCAAAGAATTAACCGACAACCTCAGAAATACACATGAATCCAGCCAAAAACAAACAGAGGCAACCAATAGTAGAATTATTAGGTTTTTTGTTTTTCTTAAATCATGTAATATTTCGGTGTATAAAAATCGAAGCAACCATATTGTAAACCCTAAGCTAGACTGGGGATTTCAAAGAGATCAATATAAAGAGCAAGCATTTCTAGAGGTATATTCCTCCTTCATTTTGCATTTGAAACATCAAAACACAAAAGAGAGATTAGGGTTAGTGTTTTTACCGTTGGTGTCTAACCTCCCCTCGCTTCGGTTCACCTTCTGTCGTGTCAGTTGCCCTCCCTCTCTAAAGATAAACCTTCCGGCCTCCTTAGGGTTGTGCATGGTGAGTCGGTAGGGTGGTAACAAAAAAATAGGGTTTTGATTTTGGTTTTCACAAAACAAGAAGGGGGCTTTATCGTTGTTTTTAAAGAACCTGATTGCGGATTTGGGTTTAGAATGAAAAGGAATTTTTTTAGGGATTTTAGGGTTCACCGACTGCCGCCTAGCGACGGCCAACGCGGCGGTGTGTGGCGGCTTTTCATCTGAGTTGGGAGAATACTTGAGGGAGTTTGAGAGTTCGAGGACTATTTTTTTAACCAAAAGAGGTAAAATGGCTGGAAACGCCTTTTTATTTGTTTAATCATTTTAAAAATGGTCTAATTCCTCTTTCAATCCCCTCGCGTCGTGCTATTTACGTGCAGAAGGGTGTTCGCATTCTTAAATCACGCCTCTGGTCCCTTAAAGTTTTTGAAAGCTTGTAATTACGCCCATATTCGAACTTAATCTGTTTTAAATGCTTTAATACCTTTTGAGCTCCTTCAAATTCTGTTGAGTTGATCACCTAATTGCAAATGGCCAAGAAGGGGCGAATTGGCGATAAAAATTTTGGTGGGTGAGAATATGAAAAATTAGAATGTGACACAAAGCAATTAGAGTGGTTCAAGTTCTCCAAACAAACTCTACATCCGCTACCTTAGTTCCCACTAAGGATTTTCATCCAATCCACTACTTGAATTCTTCCCCTTTTCTTGCATGAGGATGTAACCTTACAATTTGATTAAGCTTTTTACCCAAAGCTTAATCCACTCACATTTATAAAGAGAAGTTTTTGGTAAACTCTACAAATTCCTCTCAAAGGATAATTCTTTATCCAATTACAATTTCACACTCCCCAAACTCACAATAAAAAAACTACAATTGAGAACAGAAGAGTTTGATACAAGAATTTGACTCTAAAGGTGCAAAGTTTGGAGTTGAGTGCTTTGATGTTGCTTGTAGGTTCAATGGTTGTTTCTTGTTCAACTGAGACTTGTTTTTATACCCTTGTATTGAATTCTAGCCGTTTGGGTAGTTGGGATCATCAATAGAGCCGTTGAGATGCAATTTCCCGCAATAAATGCAGCTCTGCTGCCTACCGTATCGGTACGGCTAGGGGGCGTATCGGTACCTGAATCAAAGAGAAAAAAGCCGTTGTGACTGAAAACATCGTGTATCGATACGCTTAGAGGGCGTATCGGTACGGTTTTAAGGGGCGTATCGATATGGAAGGGCATATCGATACTGGATTTGCTCACTGGAATCCCAAGTTTGGTTTAAATAAAAAAGTGTATCGGTACGCATACTTAGCGTATCGGTACGATATAAGGGTCATTTTAATATTGGGATACCAACTAACTTACAAGTCAACGGTCGAAAATTAAATGCAAAGATAAGCTTGTCGTATCGATACGGTTGCAACGCGTATCGATACAATATTGATACGAGGTAATACCGTATCGATACGCTATGTCTATTAAAATTCCAGTGGCTAAAGACCGTATCGATACGCCTAAGGGTATCGATACGCTTGTGCGTTTTGGTGAAGTTTGGCTTGAAAACACATAGGAAAATCTTAGAAATATTTATCATTTAAGAAATATTTGTCTTGAGATATTGATTGGTTTAAAATATTTGTCAATAGTGAGACTTTGAAGAGCACTTAAAAATTTATTGTTTGCAAATTAGTCCATAAGTTTAGATGTTATAACAAAATCAATTTTGGTTTCACAAATTCCGTACTTTGTGTAATTTGGTCACAAATTCAGTGTCAAAACCCCTAGTTTGTCCCCTGGATCATGCATTTTATTTTCCAGCTTTTACTTTGTGGTTGATGAATATGTGGCATGTGTTTTTTCGTATGTAAGATGTGTTTTTCATAGTATTTATAACATATGATATGACTTCATGAAATATATAGTTATTATATAACATATAATTTTTATTATATGATTTTTATGTAATATGCATTCTTTATATAATATATAACATATGGTATATATATATATATATATATATATATATATATGATATATATATATATATATATATATATATATATATATATATATATATATATGATATATATATATATATATATATATATATATATATATATATATATATATATATATATATATAATTTTTATTATATGATTTTTATGTAATATGCATTCTTTATATATATAGTTTTTACAATAAAATATGATGTATAGTTTTTTGAGGCTAAAGGGGTCTTTTTGCCCCCGAGTTTTACCCGAAAAATTAATTTCGTCTCTCGCCGAAAAACGCGCTCAATGTGCCCCCAGTCTGCGAAGTCGATCAAATTACCCTTTGACCGACGTTGACCGTTACGGTAATGACGTGACAGTTAACGATGATGACTTGGCGGTTCACGATGCTGATGTGGTGGTCCACTGTGCTGACGTGGCAGTACACGTGTGATGATGACTTGTCATAAGGGGTTGAATTGATTATTTTAATTGAATTCAATGGCATAATTGATTTTTTACTGATTTCATGGGCATGACTGATTTTAATTGAAAGTTCGATAAGTTACTTAATCGTTAAGATAAAAATATTAATATTTAAATATTTATTTAAATATTTATAAAATATTAAAAAATAAAAATACCATAATGAATTTAAAAATTAAGTAAAATCATTAAAGTTATAAATATAAAAACTTATCAATATTAAAAAAATCAAATTTTAAAAAATATTTATAAACCATTGGAAAAGTATTCGTCCGTTTCTCGTTATACTAAGCGTACTAATGTTCCTTGAACATATTTTCAATTGAAACTTCATTGTATTAGAGTAGTAATAAAGCCAAAATTTTCTTTCATTTTTGCAAATCAAATATTAAGGAGCATCAATTTGATGTATAAAAGTGAAAAAAAATTGAGTTTTTTTTCGATGATAATACTCAGACTGACGAAGTCGAAGATTTTTCGATGAAAGTATAATTTTTAATAATTTATAAATATTTTTTTATTTATTAATTTTTTACATTAAATTTTATCATTTTATAATTTCTAATACATTTTAAATTTTTATATAATTTTCATTTTCTGTAAATTTTATAAAAATAAGAATATTTTGATTTTTTGTGAGAGTCTATACTTTGCTCTTTTTTTTTAAATTATCTCCACTTAATAAAATTATTTGTCTAATTTTAATATTTTTAAAATTTTAATAATTTCATAAATTATTATTTTTAAACCTAAATATTAAATAAGTTATTAAACTTTTAATTAAAATCAATTGTGCCCCTAACTCGGCAAAAAAATTAATTATGCCATCGAATTCAGTTAAAATAATCAATTCAGCCCCTTTAGCCACTTCATCATCCCACGTGTACTGCCATGTCAGCACCGTAGACCACCACGTCATCACCGTTAACTACCACATCAGCGCCGTAATGGTCAACGTCGGTCAAAGGGTCAATTTGCTCGATTTTGCGAATTGGGGGCCACATTGAGTGCGTTTTTCAGCAATGGGCGAAATTAATTTTTTAGGTCGAATTCAGGGACAAAATACATATATTTCTTCAATATATAATATAATTTTAAACGGGTATAATGTTAATTTTTTTTTATATATAGTATAATATATAGCTAAAGCGTAATTTTTTAATATATAATATAGTTTTAAACGGGTATAACGTTTGTTTTTAGGCTTAGGGCTTGTTTAGTTGAGGTTGTCTTTGGGTTTGTTAGGTCAATTTTAGATTAGATTAAGGCAAGATTAATTTAATTAATTTAAATTGTGCGTCCGTCTCATAGGGGCATAATATTTAAATTAATTTAGGGCTAGTTTTTTAAAGTTATAGTTAGAGTTAATGTTCAAACTAATCTGGTGGATTTACATTTATCCTTGACTTATTGGGATAAATGGTAAGTTCATTAAATTAGTTGAACACCACTTAATTACTTTTTAGGATAAAATTGACATTGGATTTAGACGGACACTTAATTAAAATTATGGTTAGTTAGTTCGGTTCGTTTTAAATGAAATTCTTGGCTTATTGGGATACTAGTTTAAAATTAACCAAATTAATTATTATGATTCGAGATAATCCATAAATTGTTAGGATTTTTCTAGTTTTTAGGGTTTCAATTAACTTAGGTTAGGACTTTAGGGTTTAGGGTTTAGTTTAGGACTTTGGCGGGCCTTTGTGTGTTTATTTTAAACTCTTATGTGTCATACATTTATAATTGCCATTCATATGACTTTCAATATTTTGATTGCATGAAAATTAATTTAAATCCTAAAAAGGAGGTATCCATTAATTCTGATATTTGGGTCGTAACTAGGGGTGTTCAAATTCGGGTACCTGAAAAACCGGGTACCCGGACCTTCGGGTATTAAGTTTGTCGGCCCGTGTCCCTACCTGTGAATACCGGGTACCCGTAAAATCGGGTACCGGGTACCCGTAAAATCGGGTACCGGGTACCCGGTTCTCATTTTTTTTTTAATTTTTTTTATAAAAAAACCTTAAAAGTTCATAACACATGATCCAAACAAAAAAAATAATGATTTGAAGTTTTTAACCATAAGAAAGACATTAAAAATATTAATCTCGGTCGTGATTTTTTTCGAATCTCATATTTTTTTAAAGAAACCTACTAATGCATAAATGCAATAGAGAAACCTTATTGTTTGTTTCATATCGAATCATACATATTCACAAATTAATATATTTTTTTGAAAAAGTTAAAACATGAAAGCATATAATACAAATATAGAATGAATTTAGGGATTTAAATATAGTTCTAAAGTAAAAATAGTAAGTAACCGGGTACCCGAAAAAATCATATTTTTTGACCCGGGCCCAACCCGAGTAAAAAAATTTCTTATGTTCGGGTAGTTCGGGTCGGGTCGGGTAATTTTGAACACCCCTAGTCGTAACAATCATGCCTTAATCCTTAATGGATGTTGACCAAATATTTGAATTAATCTTTACCGTCTCTAGGTAAATTTTAATTAAAAGTTGACAAATCATAACATCATACTTAAATGCTTGCATCATGCATAAAGGTGACTTACGAAAGTTGAACCATAAATTAACACCACAGTCAGTCTTATATGATGTCGGTTTAATCTATGGTCTGATGTATCATCATCCTTATTGATTAAATGTCCAATTAATTCAAACCAACCAATTTGATAAAGCCCATACAATTAAGGTTAATTTTCAATTAAGAACCCTTGTTTAAATTCAATTCAAATTTCAAAAATTCCCATCAATTAAAAGCGGCAAATATTTTGGTACCGATTTCCGGGCATGATAGGAGTGCTAATCCTTCCCCACGCGTAACTAACTCCCGAATCCTTTTCAAAATGAATCTATGGCTTCGTTTTTATGGTGTCTGACCTACCCAAGTGGCCGGTGGTGACTCCAAATCTTCGTTGTTTTCAAAAATATGAATTTTTAAAAGAAATCTTCCTCAAAATTAAATTTCTTATAAAAGGCGAGGGGTCACAAGTAAATTTAAAAAAAAGGTCATGACACTAAACACACTTACATGAGTCTTCTTGGTAGGATTTTGAACACATGTTTCAGACCCAATGAATGAATTCATGATTTAATAATGATTTGAATTTAGTTGAGAAAATTTGTTATGTTTGTTTATTTTTTCACCTAACAAACTCTGTAGAGTGTTGCAATCGATCAAATATAATGAAATACTAAAACATATGAGACTTAAGATATATTTAGAAGACTAAAACAATTGACAACTTATTATACATTACTCCTTGAACTTGAATACATATGATTGAATACATGTAAATTATTTGTTATAGTATATAACAGATTAATTCAGTACTACATTTTGTGATATGATTGCCCAATTGTTTGTTATATTACACATGGTTGTTCATGCAAAAATAGGATCACTCATCATGGAATATGATATGGAGTACTCGTGTATGTCATTATGGACGCATATGAGTGTTGTATGGAATAAAAATTTGTGCAACATTCTGTACTGGTGGACCGACGACAGCATTTGGGTTGCATCCCAAATAATGTAAGAACAATGGGATTTCAAAGAAAACTAATGTTGTCAGCAGAACTTTGTAATATGAGACAATGCAGCAACAATTGGAGTTTCTGAGCTTTTGTTATGATTTCTGGTAGCCTCATTTCGAGCAATCTACAAAGCAATTAATGTAGTGTCGTGAACTTCGTTAATTCGGTAAGTATAAAAAATATGAAAGGGAGACGTGATATGAAAGAAAAGGCGTTATTTCACCGTTATTTATAGTGAAAATGGAAAATTGGAAATGATGGGGGAACTCACCGTCTATGCTTGGCGAGTTCCCCATTTCATTTCTACTTTTCCACACATTCAGAAGCATTTTTTCATAGATTTTGTGTAGGGTTTTCAACGCATGTTTCGAAGTAGTTTTTGAATGTTCGACCGAATAGTAGACACATCGTTGTATATGTAAACACCGGTACTTCATGTTGACGTAAAAAATTTGGCCCAAGAAACATTCGGAGACGGTGTAAAACACGCCTAAACACCCCAATGAGAGTCGTCTTTGTAGGGTTTTCAACGCATGTTTTGGTGCAGTTTTTGAATGTTAGACCGAACGGCGGACACACAGCCGTATAGGTAAACTCTTGTACTTCCTGTTAACGTAAAAAATTCGGCCCAAAAAACATCTAGAGACGGCGTAAAACGCGCCTAAACACCCCTATGAGAGTTAACATGGATGACTTATTTTAAATTAAACTCCGCTAATAATTTAAAACAAAATATATACATTTCACATAGTAGGCAACGATTAAAAAAATTAATACAGTTATAATACAAACAGAATTTTATAAATTTAATAAATTTGTCTAATATGCAGCTCCGAAGGGCCTTCTAAAGGACGTTCTCGTTCATGCTACACAGTTTGGTAACAGGTTCTAGCATTGTCTTTAACCATGAAGATACACAGAATATGGAGAGATACAATGTGTGTTGCATACAGTTACTCAACATGTGATATGTGGCTTTCACGGGTTCCACACAATTGGTGGTTTGGGCTACTTCATGTAAGAAATCGGCTGGCCATTGACACCATGATCTCTCCATGCTTGGTTAATGTTGTAAGGAAAACTTTGATCGTGCAACTAGACGCCACCAATACATAAAACAACCACGACTTTGAATGCATTATGAGATATAGAAAATATAAAATTTTTAAATGCAGGTTTTTAAAAAATCGAACACCATGTTACCAATTATTTATAGTCGGGCATTTGAACATAAACTCGTTGTGCATGAACAACACAATTGAGAGAATGACATGACAAACAAAACTCACAATCCATACACGACGAGTTAGGCTGAACTCGTCGTATAGGCAGGGCGAGTTTGGCTTATCATGTCACCAATTTGCTGCTCATAATTGAAATTACACTACAGATTTACATTTCTAACATGAATCTCGTTGAGGATTACGTTAAGGAAATTCGTTGTTTATACATGGCGAGTTTGAAAACCAATTAAGTTAACGACAACTTATCTATTTGTCATTTTTCACAACACTCAAACATACCCACTAATCTCTCTTTCAATTCAAAATGTCCACAAACACAACCAAATGTCGTTCTACAATGGCACCAACACCAGTCTCAGCAATCGTATACTACGATGGCAACTATAGGAGATAATAGCGGGGGAAACTTTGAGTCTGAAAACTTTTTTCCTATCAAATTCATTCGGACATTTCCTATTGATCAACTACGAAAGAAGATCAAATGGCTAGAACATGTCAGGCGTAACAAACCACTACAAGGTCTCTATTACAAGTTCCAAACATCCTTCCTTCTAGTGACATACACTACGATGAGAATTGACAATCAATTCGATGTTGAAGCAATAGTCGATACGCATACTAGGGTACAAATTAGAAGTTTGCCATTTGTATGAAGATTTTAGTGGAGAAGTAGTAGTTAACAATGAAACTCGCGTCCCAACTCAGGCGACAACATATGATTTCAGCTCTTTAATGGGGGATTATAATCATGGTGTTCCTACTTTTACCCATGTGTTTAATGATGAACCATCATGTTCAACAACACGACACTCGTCTACCAACTTCTTCGACCTAAACGTCAAACAACTATCAACTCAGCATTCTACCTTTAACCCATACGTTGGTGAGCATCAACCGAGAATTGTTGGATCAAGTTTTTTAGGGGGCGACACTCTTGCGCAACATCCTTCGATCTAAATGAGCCAACCTATGCTCCTTCTAATTTTTTCCCAAGTCTACACCTACGACTTTTGCACTTGCCCACACACTCACAGATGCTGATGAAGGTTATTCATTCCTAGAAGAACTAATTCAAGAGCGTGGCCCCGATGGTGCTGAGGTTGGGTTATTCTTGGAGATTGAAGATGTTGATGCCGCTTCGCCTCTGAAACCAAAAGTGACACTGATGATGATGCCCTTGGAAACTTCAATAAAAATCAATTGGGACATGTTGCAAGCAGTAGTGTTCTCACACTATACGAGCCTCTGTCACACATTTACGACATCGACTTGGCGGCAATGAACATGCCAGAGTTCCCTGACATGTCTGACGTGGGTTTTGACAGTTTTTACTTTGCCATAGAAAATATGACTTGTGGTATGAGATGCAATTCAGAACAAGCAATGAAGCGAAAGTTATTGTTAAAACCTACAACATACGTAATAGTGTGCATTCCAAGTTGATGCACTCGACATCAGAGAAATACGTATGTGAATGTAGACAGAAAGTGGCACAATGATGCAACTGGAAGGTCTGGGTCTAAATGAAGGAAAGGAAAGACAACGTCTAGGAGATCACAGTCTACAATGACCATCATACTTATTTTGTCGTCGGTTACAGTCATGAACATCTAAACCTGAACTTAAAAATAATCGCCGAGAGCATCTAAACAATTGTCCAAGCAAGCCCTAAAGTCATTGTTTTTGCGTTGATGACGCATGTTATGACAACATATGATTACACTCCATCATACAAAAAGACTTGGAAGTGAAGAAACAAGGCAATCATGAATTTTCATGGTGAATGGGACGCTTCTTACAATGAACTCCCAGCTTGGATAAACATCATGAAGAAATACAACCGCGAAATGATCGCAGATCTAGAGACCGAACCATACTACAAGGAAGATCGCGTGGTTCTTGATCTCCGCCAATTCCAACGACTTTTCTAGAAATTTCCCCAGTGTATTAATGCGTACAAGAACTGCAAGCTTGTCCTACAGATCGATGGCACATTCTTTTATGAAAGATACAAGCAAGTTTTGATGTTAGTCGTTGTTCAAGATGGAAATCGCAAAAAAATACCCATAGTGTTCACACTCGTGCCCATAGAAGATACTGAACCATGCAAGTTTTTCTTCAAGAAGATACTCCATTACATTATAAAAAAGGATCGAGTTTGATTGATCTCAGATCAGAGAGATGGGATAAAGTTAGAGATTGAATCTTTGGGTAGTAAGTTTCAATCTCCAAACATTGAAAACCGTTACTGAACACGCCACATTGCCGCAAACTACCACGGACGGTATAAGAAGGATGATGAACGCATGCTCGTTATACACATGAGTACATTTTAAGATTTTTTGTATTTATCACTACTCTCTCTATATCTCATTTGTACAATCTGTCATGTCTTAGGGTATGAACTAGTTCAACACAAATTTGAACAAATGCTTGAAGACTTTTGGGGGGATGATAAGGGCTACAAGTACGTTGCAAAAATTCCTAAGGAAAAAATAGACCAATGCATACGATGCAGGTTTTAGATATGGCCACATAACAACCAACTTGGCTGAGGCAATCAATTATTCCTTAAAAGGGTTCGAAATTTGCCAGTGATCGCCATCGTGGAAGCTATGTACTTTCATTTGGCCAAGCTCTTCGCAACCTTGGGGAAAGAAGCTGACGTTATACCACAAAAGGGTCGTACATTCCACCCGAAGATACAAGAAGAAATTAAAAAAACATTGTTAAATCCAACAGGTTGCATGTGTTGCCAATGTCACGCAATGAAACCAATTTCTATGTCTCAAAAATACCACGACCTATGCATGGTTATGATCCAACATCGTACACGATGGATCACAAACACAGGTTGTGCGACTGTGGGTACTTCTAAGCACTAAAGACTCTATGTGAGCATGTCATCACTGCATGCTCCTCTTCTAAGCTCGATTACACCGAATATATGGATCTTGTATACTGGCTTCATCCAATATTTGAGGTCTACGAAATGAAATTCCCACCAATCGGCACAAAAACTGAATGGAATACTCAGCAGACATGGCCCACAATTTTACATGACCAAAGTCTTCGAAGGGAAAAAGCAGGACGTCCATGAGCCATAAGGATTCAAAATGATATGGACGACATACGTCACCGAGAGCTTACCGAAAAACCTAGACTCCGTGGGAATTGTAGACTTCCCGGTCATAGAATGTCAAACTGTCCATCTCTAAGATAAATATGTTGTTTTATTTTATACTAAGTACCCATATTTTAACATAAATCTTAGTATAAAACTTCACTTCGATCTAACTTTTCACCATTGCATAATTTACGTAAATGGTTATAATATTGAAATTAAACTTATACATTTTGTTCAAAATATTATACAGCATACTACTTTAAATATTTGTGCATTAAATACAATCACAAAAGTTTAGATACTTTACAAATTTCACAAATTTAAATTTTAATAAAACACTTTTTCAAAACTTTTATCATTTTTTAAAAAAAATTTAAATATCATTGACATAATTTATAACCCAAACTTTACAACACTTCCGGTTTAAATCTTAATACCTAATCCTAATCCAAACTCGCTGTGCACATACAATGAGTTCAATTTGTTTAAAACGACATTCCTTAGCCCTAGAATGACGTTAAGTAAGAGTGAAACTCGTCGTGCCCCTACGGCGAGTTCGGTTTTGGATTAGGCTAATCCTGTGAGAGGTTTAAACCGAAAATTAAAAAAAATTGGAACTCGCCGTGCATCTACGGTGAGTTTGAATAAAAAATATTTTTTTTGGAACTAATTGTCGTGATGGTGCGGTAGTTCGCTATAATGGTGCTTGTCCGGAAAATATAAGATTTTGGGTCCTACAAATGTTTTCAAGCCTCTATAATTTTGCGTTGAGGTAGTTTAACTTTGAGTAAACATGTATTACTCTTCACATTGTGAAGTTTTTTTCTTTTCTTTTTACCAAAACAATAGAGTAGAAAATAGTAATAAAATATTCTTAATAAAATAAACTTTTCTTTTTCTCTAATTTGAGCTATAAAATAGGACTCGTCAACTCGAATAATTTAAAATTTTTGATTCGACTCGATCAAATGTTCACTCATAGTTACAAATTGCTAAACTTTAGGCTGATATATGAGATATTGTATCGTACCATCAACCTTAGAGTGCAGGTAGCAACGCATCAACCTCTGGATTTTGTCTCTCAATGCGAGAGAAACAAGAACGCTTCGTTTGGTTGGGTTGTAACCCCTTGATGTATTATTTAATACATGCGTTTGGTAGATGTGAAATTTAATACGGCGCATTATTGTATACGCAAGTTGGGTGATATTTACCATGGGGTGGATGTAGTGTTTATTTAATACGCAAGTTTTGCCCATTATACCCTCATACTATTTTTCACATATTCACACACAAACCACGAACCATGAACCTTGAACCATAAACCATAAACACTAAACTATGTCAACCAAACCCTAACCCATAAACCTCGAACCATACCCATAAACCACAAACCATAAACACCAACCCCAACCTTAAACCCTAAACCTTAAACTTGAAACATGAAACCCTAAACCATGAACCTTGAACCATGTAACATAAACCCCAAACTTAAAACCCTAAGCCTTAAATAATAAAACCCTAAAGCCATAAACATCAAACACTAAACCATAAACTAAAAATACTAAACCCTAAACCTTAAACCACAAATTCCGACCCCTAAATCACAAACCTTAAACCTTGAATTACAATAATAAACCATAAACCTTGAACTAAAAACCCTAAACCCAAATTTCAAACCTTAAAACATAAAATCTAAACATAAAATCCAAACCATAATCCTGAATCATTAACATGAAAACCTAAACCCTAAACTGTAAACCTGAAACTTCAAATCTGGAACACTAAACTCAAAACCCTAAACCTTAAATTATGAACTTGAAACCCCAAACCCCAACACTAAACCTTAAACTCTAAACACTAAACCACAGACCCTAAAATATAAAAATAATATAATAATTAATGTCAAAACAATGAGAAAATATAAAGCTAAAATTCTAAGGGTAAAGGGGCACATTTACCGATAACACTTATCTTTTAACTTTATCACAAATTTCACAATCAAACACCATAAAATAACAACCATCTTTCATCCATATTTTTAATACACAAGTGTTATTTAATATAACACATCTCTTTTACATCTGGTGTACCAAACAAGGCGGAAATGCATGTGAACAATATGATGAACATACATGGAAAAACAACACGATAAACCTCTATGTATAAGCCGAAAACAGGAACGGCCCGAAATCCAAACACCGACGATTGCACAAGTGCGAATAACACCGATGAGACATTAGGGATGTAAACGAGCCGAGTTAAGAACGAGTAGTGCTGAGCTCGACTCAAGTTCTTAACGAGTCCATAATAAATACATAGAATATTATCTTTTAAAAATATTATTATTATTATTATTATTATTATTATCTAACAACATACACTTTAGTTCATTTTAATTTTAAAAATTAAAAATTTCACTATATTATGTTTTTGAATCGCAAACTAATCGAGTCGATTATCAAGTAACTTAGCTCGGCCCGTTAAAATCTCAAACCAAGTTCAAAATTGAATTAAATTCAATCAAATCAAACTTTAACCGAGTCAAGCTCACGATCTGTTTCGTTTCATTCACGCCACAGAGACATCCACACGAAACCCACCGAGTTTCCTCATGTTCAAGACATATCATATGGGTGGGGGGGGGGGGGGGGGGGGGGGTTCATATCGCGAACATCTCCTGTCTGGATACAAAGAATAGCATGTAGCATAAACTTGGCTGCAGAGGCGGCCGAAAACAATCAACATCTATTGTTGAGTCATCAAAGGAATTGTACAAATCATTTCGATTTAAAATATATATTTATATTCATTTAAATGTGGATGTAAATATACGAAATGAATACGAAGAAGATGAAGATCTGATTATTTAATTAACAAATGAAAAGGGGTATTGCGAGGTTTTAAGAAATGTCCATTATTTGGTCAAAACTTTGTCGACAAAGTTAGCCATAACCACTGCTAAATGTCATTCTCTATTTCGTGTCAAACCTCTCGCTCTGCATTTTAATCATATTCACTTGTTCCTATTTATAGTATTGCGCAAGGAAATTAACGGGGTTGGTACAAGTAGTAAGTAATTTGGTATCGCATAAGCATGTCTCAAGTTTGAAGTGTTATATATGCAAAAAAAGAATCGATAAATAATTTACTCACCAAAATTAGATGTACGACGTAAATCGATCCGAATTAGTTAAGGCTAAACCCTAAAACTAGAATGGCAACTCAAATAAAAAGTATTGCGCGAGGAAGAAATTTAGTTTAGGTTGTAATTTGACGTCCAGAAGAACGCGACCATTCTTTCTTTCTTTCTTTTTATTTTGGGGTTTTCTATTGAATTTGACCATTCTCAAACAATTTCAAATCTGGCTGATATAATTAAGATATACAAGTTCATTAACGATAAGCCAACTGGGATTTTGGTCATAGCGCCAGGAACGAAACTATATATATATATATATATATATTCGATTTGACAAATGAAGTATATAAAAACAAACACAAAATCCGTGCGAAATAAAACTTGGCATCTCGAGTTTGGTCAAAACTTTGTTGACAAAGTCAGCCGTAAGCACGACGAAGGATGATTTTGTGTTTCGTGTCATAGCGCTATTGTTTACGAAGCTTCTGACCGAAATGCTTAAGGTTTCTTCATCCTTCTATCATTCAAACATTATGTGTATATATATAAGACCTGTTGCTAAGTTGGTTTGGCTTAAAGCATTCCGACAAGACCGAATAAAAATGGATGCCGCCAACCACACCTCGTCGTCTTCGTCAACGGTGAGCGTTTGCATGTCGGAAACCTTCAAGGTGAAAGGGAGGACCCTGGCTCTGATTCTGCTCGGCATGTCGGCTCTCCTATCTCTCATCGTATACACATGTTGTATGAAACGGCGTCGACGGAATGAGAACGAGTCCGACATCAGCGAGTGCCGCGTTGGTGATAATAATTGTTGAGTTATTTGGCTCGGAATCAACAACATAATGGAAACATTCTTGCTTTGTTTTTTGTCGATGCACATGTCTCGTCACTATTGTTCTTTAAATTGATGTATTGAATACGTGATACGACTTTAGATCGAAATACACGTGTTTATATGACGATAGAAATCTCTGTTTAATCAGATTCAGAGTGGAAAGTGCATCACGGTTTGGTGATAGAATCTGATTTGTCTACTGTTGTATTCTGTTAACATTTGTCCAGGAGCTAATTGTTGCGAAAGCAGGATTATCTCCACTTTTTCTTTTGGCTTTTTCGTTTCATCTATGCTTGTTCCCTTTTCTTTTTATTTTTTTAATGTGATCTGATCTATATTCAAATCAAGTTCTATGTGATTGAAAATTACACAAATGAAATTAATTTTTTAAGTCTTAAGGTGATTGATTATAGTGTATGTTTATAGTTTTTGTTAACTTTTTGATAGAGGGGCACATACCTTGTCGACAAAGTTGATTGAACTCGAATTTTTTAAAATAAAATTTATTCTCTTTTCCACTAAATTATTTGTTGGGTTCCCCAAATGAAATTATTTCGTTTCACTCATAAGTTAGAGGATAATACATACTTAAGCATGTCAAAATGGTAATATTATCTAGACTTAATGGGTTCTGACTCAACCCGACTTAATAGAAATGCATTTTTATAGAAAAAAAAGATTAAATAGACTCAATTTTTTTTAAAATAAAATTTAAGTGGGACGAGTTGAGATTTAAAACCAAACTCAACTCGAAGAATATATGTTTATCTTTTGGGTTTTGCTATACATAGCCCTAAGTGTAACGACCTGAATTTCAGAATCTGCGAATCGTTTCACCCTGTGCATTGGGCTGAAGTTTTGGGAGCCTAATTGGGCTTTCTATTTTGTTGGGCTTGGAATTTTGGGTTATCAAGTAAGTGAGGAAGATGATGAAAGGGTAAAGGGGTATATTACCAAACTTTTGAAGAGGAAAAAGTGGGGTAGGCTTTATGGTTGTTGCATATTTGTAAGAGTGTAAGATCACTCTTGTCTCTCACTTCATCCTCTTCATCTCTTTTCCTTCTTCTTTTTCTTGGGAGTCCAAAGTTAAAGGTGAAATCTTTATCATATTAAGTGTAAATTTCAGATTTGTTGTTGAGGGCAGTGTAATTTATATCAAGTGATCTATCCATCCATGTAAGGATGGAAGGTTTTGGTGGCGAATGAAAAAATATGAATTTTGGTGGGGGTTGAAGAGGAAGAACGAGAATGGAGGATTTAACTCAAATTCTTGTTGTTAAGTATTTTCTTTTGTATCTTTTGACCTTTCAACAATGTTGTAACCCTTTTTACAACATCTCTTTATAGTGAAAGAGGTTGGAGAGCATTATAAAGCTCAAGGCAAAGGGAAGGGTTGATGCTTGTGGCAAGGAGTCTTTTTCAGCTTTTAGAAGAAGATTAGTACACTTTCAACTCCTTTTGTTTCATGCACATTCTAAGGGTGATGCCTTATATGCTTGATTTGATGATTTGGGTGTTTAAATGCTTGAAAATGGTTGTTAATGATAATTTCAGGATTTGATGTTAATAACTTGTAAAAATGGTAGCAAACTACCCTATTTAACTCTTATAAGCTATATGATTAACTTAAGGGTCATTGGTTGCGAATTGGAGGCTTTGGGGATGATTTCCGAGCCTAAATAAGTCATTTATGGGCTTCGATACTGGTATGCGGGGAGCTCGTATCGATACCTTAGTGTTATGGTTCAAAAAACATTGTTTCATTAAAATGAACTATAAAAGGGGTACCGGTACGATATTCAACCTGTATCGGAACGCCAAGCAAGGTCCGTACCGGTATGTGTCGACTCGTACCGGTACACTAATGCTTTAAGAAATTTCAGTAATCTCTTTTGGTATCGGTACGCAGAGAGTACATGTACCTACAGTATCATACCAGTATCGGTACCCACTAGGTAATCTACTTGAAAATGCTGATATTTGTCTGGAAGGCTAAGAAATGAAGACTCAACAAAGACA
The DNA here is from genome assembly GCA_958450335.1 of Hibiscus tridactylites. Classification (NCBI taxonomy): domain Eukaryota; kingdom Viridiplantae; phylum Streptophyta; class Magnoliopsida; order Malvales; family Malvaceae; genus Hibiscus; species Hibiscus tridactylites. The sequence continues at coordinate 20,966,022 of OY288265.1, read as the reverse complement.
AAAAGCTCGTGGAAGTTAAACGTGATCGACCATAAAGCAAGGGTTTTTCCCCAGCATCTCTAAACATAACTCCATTCATGCATCATATCTAGTTAGACACCCCTAAGTTAGGAGCATGCAAACTCATACCATCATAGTATTTCATCTCTTTTCATAGATATTTGAAAGACAGATCGGGTACCTCCTAAGATGAGAAGTAACGATAGAGTCTAAACCAAAAAGGATTTCAGGCGAATGATTTCAAACTCGCCACATCAGGATTTCAGATCGCAAGGGGCAGATGCTCGTAGCTCAAGGACTTCAGGAGAATGATTTCAAACTTGTCACATTAGGATTTCAGCTGAAGGATTTCAAACTCGTCGCATCAGGATTTTAGAGCAAAAGAGCTTAGGGATTCCAGGCGAAGGATTTCAAACTCGCCACATCAGGATTTTAGAGCGAAGGGGGCAGATACTCAAACCTCAAGGATTTCAGGCGAAGGATTTCAAACCTGTCACATCAGGATTTCAGAGCAAAAGAGGCAAATGCCCATAGCTTAGGGATTTTCAGATAGGAAAGTCAAAAAGCCTACCCATTTTGTTTTTGCAGTTTTGGGAAAGTAAGCTATTTGGATTTGTTCTCTACCGCTTCAGAGGAATGAATCATTTCCTGTCTGGTCCGTCCATTGTCGTTCTGGAAGGACATGCTAGCGCTACCCAATTTGTTTTCATCGTTTTGGGAAATCAAGTTATTTGGATTTGTTCTCTTCCGCTTCATAGGAATAAACCATTTGATTTATGGTCCCTCTATTGCCGTTCCGGAAGGACATACTAGCACTACCTAGTTTGTTTTCACCGTTTCAGGAAAGTAAGTTATTTGGATTTTTCTCTACTGCTTCGAAGAAACGAATCATTTGATGTTTGGTCTGTCTATTGTCGTTTTAGAAGGACATGTTAGCGCTACCCAGTTTGTTTTCACCGTTTTAGGAAAGCAAGTTATTTTAATTTCTTCTCTGCCACTTCGGAGGAATGAATCATTTGGTTTCTGGTCTATCCATTGTCATTCTAGAAGGACATGCTAGCACTACGAGTTTGCTTTCGCCGTTTCGGGAAAGCAAGTTACTTGGATTTGTTATCTGTTGTTTCAGAGGAATGAATCATCTACTATCTGGCCTGTCCAATGCCGCTTCAGAAGAACACACTAGTGCTACCCAGTTTGTTTTCGCCGTTTCAGGAAAGCAAGTTATTTGAATTTGTTACATGCCGCTTCGGAGGAATGAATCATCTACTATCTGGCCAATCCATTGTCGTTCCGGAAGGACATACAAGCGCTACCCAGTTTGTTTTCGTCGTTCCGAGAAAGCAAGTTATTTGTTCACTGCCGCTTTGGAGGAGCAAATCGTCCGAACAAGGAAGGTGGGCAAAATTAGTGCTTATGGTCTTTGCTTTATTATTGTTCCACAATGATAAGCAAAGAGGGGCGGCTGTAATAACTAATTTTGTCCGGGGTGTTAACTCGTTTTTATATTTTGCAAGAAAGAGCTTTGTTTATCCATTCTATCTATCTATTTTATTAAGGTGTTATGGTATTACTATATATATATATATATAGTATGTGCATGATCATCCAAGAAACAAATAATTACTAGTATTACCATTAAGTGCTATTAATTTTGAAGTTTGGTTTTATTATTACTTATTAGTAATGTATATATTATAAAATAATATAATACTATTTATCATTAGTATTATCATCATCATCATCTTATTATTATTATTATTATTATTATTATCATCATCATCATCATCATCATCTTATTATTATTATTATCATCATCATCATCATCATCATCATCATCATCATCATCATCATCATCATCATCATTGTTGTTGTTGTTGTTGTTATTATTATAAGATAAATCTAAAAAATTAAAAACATTTTAAATAAAAAGCCCGTTTATATTTAAATAAATAAAAGCCCAAGTCTTTTTAAAATTTTCAGCCCACTTACATTAAAGCCCTAAAAATATATTGCATATGTATGTCCCGTTTTAGTCCCAATAACCCCAAGGCCCATATGAATATGATAAACCCTAAATAATTAAATCCTTGATACTTCTTCCCTTTTCTGCGCAACCCTCCTCCACCGTCACATTTGGCAAGATCTAATGGTCCAAGATCGAACGAGAGAGACCCCTCCATCTTCGGTGCGCGTGACTCTTCGGCTATCCCATACGCGCGTGGAGCTCATGCACATCGTTCCAGCTTCTTCTTGACCATCCAGATTCTCACGCAGGCGTTCTGGCCATCCGGTCCAGGATCAAACCCAAGTCGTCCATCCATTCTCGATCAACCAAAATCCTCAGATTTGGCTCCACATCGACATACAGAGGCATTTCTCTTTTGTCCTCTCCTCCATCAAGCAGCCACGATATGCAAAGGGGACACCAAGGACGATATTAGAGAGCTTTCCAAAAAATTCAAAGAATTAACCGACAACCTTAGAAATACACATGAATCCAGCCAAAAACAAACAGAGGCAACCAATAGTAGAATTATTAGGTTTTTTGTTTTTCTTAAATCATGTAATATTTCGGTGTATAAAAATCGAAGCAACCATATTGTAAACCCTAAGCTAGACTATGGATTTCAAAGAGATCAATTTAAAGAGCAAGCATTTCTAGAGGTATATTCCTCCTTCATTTTGCATTTGAAACATCAAAACACAAAAGAGAGATTAGGGTTAGTGTTTTTATCGTCGGTGTCTAACCTCCCCTCGCTTCGGTTCACCTTCTGTCGTGTCAGTTGCCCTCCCTCTCTGAAGATAAACCTTCCGGCCTCCTTAGGGTTGTGCATGGTGAGTCGGTAGGGGTGGTAACAAAAAAATAGGGTTTTGATTTTGGTTTTCACAAAACAAGAAGGGGGCTTTATCGTTGTTTTTAAAGAACCTGATTGAGGATTTGGGTTTAGAATGAAAAGGAATTTTTTTAGGGATTTTAGGGTTCACTGACTGCCGCCTAGCGACGGCCAACGCGACGGTGTGTGGCGGCTTTTCATCTGAGTTGGGAGAATACTTGAGGGAGTTTGAGAGTTCGAGGACTATTTTTTTAAACCAAAAGAGGTAAAATGGCTGGAAACGCCCTTTTATTTGTTTAAACATTTTAAAAATGGTCTAATTCCTCTTTCAATCCCCTCGCGTCGTGCTATTTACGTGCAGAAGGGTGTTCGCATTCTTAAATCACGCCTCTGGTCCCTTAAAGTTTTTGAAAGCTTGTAATTACGCCCATATTCGAACTTAATCTGTTTTAAATGCTTTAATACCTTTTGAGCTCCCTCAAATTTTGTTGAGTTGATCACCTAATTGCAAATGGCCAAGAGGGGGTGAATTGGCGATAAAAATTTTGGTGGGTGAGAATATAAAAAATTAGAATGTGACACAAAGAATTAGAGTGGTTCAAGTTCTCCAAACGAACTCTACATCCACTACCATAGTTCCCACTAAGGATTTTCATCCAATCCACTACTTGAATTCTTCCCCTTTTCTTGGATGAGGATGTAACCTTACAATTTGATTAAGCTTTTTACCCAAAGCTTAATCCACTCACTTTTACAAAGAGAAGTTTTTGGTAAACTCTACAAATTCCTCTCAAAGGATAATTCTTTACCCAATTACAATTTCACACTCCCCAAACTCACAATAAAAAAACTACAATTGAGAACACAAGAGTTTGATACAAGAATTTGACTCTAAAGGTGCAAAGTTTGGAGTTGAGTGCTTTGATGTTGCTTGTAGGTTCAATGGTTGTTTCTTGTTCAACTGAGACTTGTTTTTATTGTAACCCCCTCGTCCCGGTCTGGCCGGATGACCGGTCCGAGTGAGCTACACGGGGAAAACTAAGTGAAAACCCCTAAGGATTCCCCCTCGGTTAGCAACCCTATTTTTTTTTAAATCTTGTCTAGATGAGTAATTAATCCTATGTGATCATACAGCGGAATAACATATGCGATACAAAATCCAACGAACTCAAACAATCATGTTACGGCCAAATTTTAAACTTTACTGCAGGTGGTATCGATACACCTAAGGGGTGTATCGATACCCCTTGACAAGGTCAACTGGTCAAAGTCAACCCGTGGAGACCGTATCGATACACCTAGGAGTGTATCGATACCCTCCCCAATTGTTGACTTCCCACGGTCAACGCTAAGGGGACCGTATCGATACGCATGAAGGCCCATACCGATACGGAACTGGACAGTAGCTCCAGTAGCAAAAATAGTATCGGTACGCCCCCTCGCGTATCGAAACGCGGGGCCTGAACCATGAAGGCCGTATCGATACGGGACCAACCGTATCGATACCCCTGCTACGAAAATACAGGTTTGAGCTGATTTAAGGCACAAGGAGCCCTTAAATCCCTCCCAAACCTCAACCAACACACTAACATGCATCCTATGTCGAACCAAGAGTATAGGCATGCTTAAACTCGAACTAAAGACACATTTCAACACAAGGCGATGATTCAATCATACAAGCAACTTAGCATATAATCATGGAACAAGGCATGCATACTTGACACTCCAACAAAGGCAATTAGGCATACAAGTCATACATGGAACTCAAAGGCCTTAAAAGGCACAAAGAAAGCATATGAGGTTTGGCCCTCTCTAACAAGGCAACCTATAACACCAATAGACATGCCATCACACACAACATCCATCATAGCATATCATGCAATACAAACCATAATCAAACCAAAACATCAACATAAGGCATTAACAACATGCAGCCAAAACAAAGGAGTCTAGATACAAGCTTCTAAAACACGTAGCACTTCCCATTGCTAGACTACTACATTATTTAATTAAACCATACTTGAGCAATTACCACACGCTTGGACGCCCTTATCTCGCTCCTTGCTAACTCCAAGCTAAAGATCTGCATTGTCGGAAAAAGGAGAGCGTAAGCATAAAGCTTAGTGAGCGGAGCTCTAAAACATAACTACGACAATGCAGGGTTCAAAGCTTTCTCTAAAAGTAAAGATCAACGCATACAATTCATCCAACGACCTAATCATTCTTCTATCATGCAAGTTCAACCAAAGTCAACAATATAGGCATTTAACATAGCATTACACTTCGTAGTATGCATGAGGACATAATCCTAGATTAAAGCAAGACAATAAGAAGACAATGATATAGTGAGATACAACATGAACGTTACATGGCATGCACAAGCATAACCAAAACACACACGGTGGGACTACACATCACCGTTTCGACTAGTAGTTTTCCAATGGGACTACACATCAAAGTACTCTTCTACTAGTCACTACCGGCGGGACTACACATCACCGGAGTCTTATACCATTCGCTACCGGCGGGACTACACATCACCGGAGCAACGACAACCATCACGTGAGGTTCGACACCAACCATGCAACACAACATACAATCACAATCATGCGACATGTACTCACTATATCATGCACAACCAAACCAACTTGCAACAATATTCACAATTAGGCATCACTTACTACTTACAAGCTTACCAATCACAAATGGTCTTACTCACCATTTTCGTGCACAACCTGCACCCACTTACACACATCTCACGAGGCATAACAACGTCACCATTATTACCATCATACACCATTAACGATATAGCAATAAGCAACATGCTTCTACTCAAGTATTTAAATTTCATGCTTAACAACCATCAACGCAAGAAATGAAAACAAACGGAAAAAGGGGAAATTAAATGGGCGATTCTCATCAACTTACTCTTGAATTTAAAATTGACCTTTCAAGCCCAACTAAACTCTTTCAAAACCAACCTTGAACCAAAACGTTTCTTGAAAACATTTCCACATTCATATGCTTGAACCAATTAATCAAAGCTATTTAAAACATTTTAACCGCTCACCTAAGCTTCCAAGCTCCAAGCCAAGCAAGCAACCACTCTCACAAACCCGAATTTCTTCCCGAAGCTTCTCCAACACCATTCTCCGCTTTCAAACAACCTCAAACACATTTCAAACAACCTCAAATCAATTCATCAATTAAAGTAGCAAACCCGGAACACTAATCAAACACCAAACGCAACATTTCAAGCCATGAACAACCCCCAAAATTACCAAATCCGAGCAGCCCTTATACACAGCCCAAAACTTGTGATTTCAACACATTTAGCACATTCAAATGCTTCCAAAACAGCCCCCAACTATTACCCTAACTTCAACCCTCAATTTCCAACACAAACCACACCCAAAACTCAACTAAAAACCCTCCTAAAACCCCACCAAAACCCAAATTCGGGAATTCATTTAAAACACTATAAAAATCATATATGTTGGACCATTAGATTCATAAACACCACATCTAACACTATTAAATTAAAATCTCAAGTTAAACACCATAAAGCTACCACTTTTATTCAAATCTCCCAAAAATCCAAATTCTAAAACATGGATGAAAATGAAAGTTACTTGTACTTTTGAAAAGAGGAAGGTGAGAGCAAGTCGAAAACGTGTTTACCTTTCAAAACCGAGCCAAAATGAGGGAGGAAGGAGATGGAATAGTGAAAGGGGGAGGGAGCTCTTCTTGGTCGTTCATGGAAGAAGATGAATAGTGGAAAAGATGACAAAATGGGTCTTTTAATTAAAAATGGGGCTTTTTAAAATGAAGTGCACTTTATTACAAAAATGCCATTAATGAAATGGCTATTGGGCTTGGGTTTAAAAATTGGGTCCAACACCTTTGTTTTATTTACAAACAAAACCCGAACCATTATTTAATTTATTTAAATTATAAAACCGGACCCGAATAATATTTTAATATTATTTTCACCCGGCGCCTAAACCCGGGTGTTACAACTCTCCCCTACTTAAGGAAATTTCGTCCCCGAAATTTATCGAACATGAACCCACTTTCTTTCACACCACAACACACTAACCAATCTCGGTGGACTCACCACACAACATTAGCTATCTGATGCCAAGATCTCAACGGGTCCTTCAATGCATGACCATTTTAAACTCATCTCAGTCTCTTTAACAACATAACACGGGACAAAACTGGCTCACACTTCTGAATCATAGATACACAAAACACACCACAAACCCCTTTCCAACTCTGGTGGTAACTGCAACAAATGAACAACAGAACTAGCCCGATGCCCAAACTCATACGGCATTGTTTTGAACACTTGACTCATAACTTCCTCTAACTGATCATCTGACTTCAACAGGTAACCAAACACTATGCAGACGTCTTCAAAAATCTAGCCGAAAACTCGAGTCTCTATCGGCCACTATCGATCTCAAGACACTGTACAACTCACACTCTTGCTAAGGCACAACTCCGCCATCTTACACAAGGTACAAGTAGCTTGAACATGTATAAAATGAGCACACTCGATGTAACCATCATTGCTTACTCGGCTAAACCCTCTCGTAAGAAATCAAAGGCGAACCGGACACAAAGTTCCTCAAATCTATTTCCCACTTTCATTAAGAATCTTCCACGGATGTAACAAACTAGAAGAAACTGATGCTCGATCTTGACACACTGGCAATTTACACACTTACTCTCATACTGAACCACATTATTCATCAACTCAGATGCACTGCAAATAAACTGCCGTATGCTTCGGCCAACACAATACGCTTCAAAACACTATGGCAATCGATACAACAATTCTGTCTCTGAAATGCAGAACTCTATCATCTCTGAAACTGTATTCTGAAGGTCTTCCTTCTACTATGTCTCGCACGTGAGGTGACAAGAATCTGTCTTGCAACTGTTTCTCTTCAACATTCTGACTCAAGGTAGGTTCAACATGAAACGCGGCCACAAGAATACTGTCATTCGGCAACTGAATTCGGAAAATACAACTCGCAACTCAACTACTAATCTAACAACAATTTCAACTCGGAACATCGGTTACTACGTTGACTAACTTCGGATGGTATTCAATCTTGATATTTCAATCTTCAAGCAGTTCTAACACTTATGCTGTTCAAGTTCCAACCCTTCCTAAGTTGTCTAACAATTCAAGTTCTGATAATACGTACATATACACTGTGCATTTCTTACTACACAAGCTTTGTCTCTAAATCTTCGAAGCAATTACAACTGTAGTTAACTCTATGTCTCATACCGGATAACTCTTCTCGCGGTCTTTCAACTATCTTGACGAACAAGCCACAATCTTCTGTCTTGCATAAGCACACAACCTAACTCTACATGTAACACATCACCATGGTTCACAACTCTTTCTCTGATATAAGCTGTTTCAAGGTTGAAGTCCTCTTCAGGGTTTCTTTCAGTTTCTCAAGGGTTCATTGTCTTGCATCCGACCATACAACTGAACATTCTTCTGTAGCAACTTGACAAAAGAGCAGCTATCTTCGAACGGCTATTTACAAACTTCTGGTAGTAACACTGCTAGACTTAGAACTATAGGTTCCTGTCACAGTCTTCAATTTCTTCCAACTCATATCTTCTTTTGCCTACTTGGGATTTACTCTAACACACTCGGCTGATCTACATGTCCTAGGAGAACATCTTCATTAACTCGGAGTTCACGTCTGCTCATCTTGGCATACAACTGACTTTCTAATAGGATCTATAACACTAACTCCATAGCTTGTCACAGTCTTCTTCGGTACGTGAATATACCCACGTATCACCTAAGAGAGCTACTACAAATTGATCAAGGACTTAGGAAAACATCTTGCTCAACATCTCTCTGAAAGTAACTAACACACTAGTCAATCAAACGGCATAACTCAAGACCCAAAGTGATCACATCTGCCCCGAAATCTGTATTCGATACTTCAACTTCTCTCACTTTCAACTGGTAATAATCGGATCTCAAATAAATCTTCAAATAGACTGAAGCACACACTAACTGACCAACAAACCGCTGACACTCGAAAACAGATACTAATCATTCATTGTCACTTGTTTCGACTGTATGTAATCTGAACACATTCTCGTACTGTCACTCTTTCTTCTTCACAATTTACACTGTAGAACTCTGAGATGATGCACTAGGCCTAACGAATCTAAGGTCTAACAAGTCTCGAAGTTAATTCTTCAACATTCTCAAGTCGGTCGAGAATCATAAGGTACAGAGCAACCAAAACACGGGCAAACTCGAAGACGATCTCAAAAACAAACTCTTCTTCTCTAACAGGAGACAAACCGGGGAATTCTTCCAAACACTTTTAGGAAAACACAATCTATTCTAACATTCTGCGGTCGAATCCTCATTCAAAATCAAATTCATCACATTGGCTAGGCAAGCCTGTCAACTAACTCAATCAGTCTTTGACTTCTAATGCTGGATCAACATTCGATACGAAATCCACATTCCCACCTACCATTACAACCTCATAGTCATCCGTAAGCTTTAACAAAACTCCCATTGTCTCAAAGTCTACCCTAACTCTATGTTCTACAAGCTAATCCATGCATAGTTTCACATCAAACCGTAAGAAGTAATTCCATCGTATCAACTGAAAACACGTGCCACTGAACCATCAACAGACATCCCTCGTATATTTTCTGACCACGACTGTATCCCCGAAGGAGCTAGTAACACTAACACCTACCTCTAGTACCTCACAAGGTGGATTCAACAACTTCGCATGCTCACTCCGAACGCACGGACACGTAGATCCTGAATTAATCAGAAAAACAAGCCCAATGACTGTATCGAGGAATTACTTGCTACAACATCGACATCATTCCGAAGCCAACTCTTAGGTCTTCACTTCTATTACCAACTCATATCAAGATCGGTCACATTGTTCTCCCTCAACAGAAACCGGCTCACAGGCACGCTGACCCAAACTAGCAAACTGTACCTCCAACTCTGGTACTGTCATACTGCCCCAAACTAAAGCGATGAACTCTCTCGTCATTCACACCCTCTAAAACCTCAGATTCACGATTACAAGCCCTAGGTCCACGCCTCGGCCTCCAACTTACCAAAGACAACAATACAATAATAAACAAAACACACAAACAAGAATAAGTAGGGTTAGCAAGAGCAAGGGTCCAAGGTGCTCAAGCATATTCCTTTACAAAAAATCTTTTCACATAAGTAATAGTAGCAATGGGAACTCGACACTACGCTTCAACACAAGCATCATGCTAACACATGCTTTCAAACACCGTACTAACAAGCAAACATTAAGCATACATGGCAAAACATTCACCGAGACATAACAAAAACATAACACATCAAACTTACCTCACTTACCTACCCAAGGTCTCGGAAACCTCAGGCTCTGATACCAATAAATGTAACCCCCTCGTCCCGGTCTGGCTGGATGACCGGTCCGAGTGAGCTACACGGGGAAAACCGAGTGAAAACCCCTAAGGATTCCCCCTCGGTTAGCAACCCTATTTTTTTTAAATCTTGTCTAGATGAGTAATTAATCCTATATGATCATACAGCAGAATAACATATGCGATACAAAATCCAACGAACTCAAACAATCATGTTACGGCCAAATTTTAAACTTTACTGCAGGTGGTATCGATACACCTAAGGGGTGTATCGATACCCCTAAGGGGTGTATCGATACCCCTTGACCAGGTCAACTGGTCAAAGTCAACCCGTGGAGACCGTATCGATACACCTAGGAGTGTATCGATACCCTCCCCAATTGTTGACTTCCCACAGTCAACGCTAAGGGGACCGTATCGATATGCATGAAGGCCCGTACCGATACGGAACTGGACAGTAGCTCCAGTAGCAAAAATAGTATCGGTACGCCCCCTCGCGTATCGAAACGCGGGGCCTGAACCATGAAGGCCGTATCGATACGGGACCAACCGTATCGATACCCCTGCTACGAAAATACAGGTTTGAGCTGATTTAAGGCACAAGGAGGCCCTTAAATCCCTCCCAAACCTCAACCAACACACTAACATGCATCCTATGTCGAACCAAGAGTATAGGCATGCTTAAACTCGAACTAAAGACACATTTCAACACAAGGCGATGATTCAATCATACAAGCAACTTAGCATATAATCATGGAACAAGGCATGCATACTTGACACTCCAACAAAGGCAATTAGGCATACAAGTCATACATGGAACTCAAAGGCCTTAAAAGGCACAAAGAAAGCATATGAGGTTTGGCCCTCTCTAACAAGGCAACCTATAACACCAATAGACATGCCATCACACACAACATCCATCATAGCATATCATGCAATACAAACCATAATCAAACCAAAACATCAACATAAGGCATTAACAACATGCAGCCAAAACAAAGGAGTCTAGATACAAGCTCCTAAAACACGTAGCACTTCCCATTGCTAGACTACTACATTATTTAATTAAACCATACTTGAGCAATTACCACACGCTTGGACGCCCTTATCTCGCTCATTGCTAACTCCGAGCTAAAGATCTGCATTGTCGGAAAAAGGAGAGCGTAAGCATAAAGCTTAGTGAGCGGAGCTCTAAAACATAACTACGATAATGCAGGGTTCAAAGCTTTCTCTAAAAGTAAAGATCAACGCATACAATTCATCCAACGACCTAATCATTCTTCTATCATGCAAGTTCAACCAAAGTCAACAATATAGGTATTTAACATAGCATTACACTTCGTAGTATGCATGAGGACATAATCCTAGATTAAAGCAAGACAATAAGAAGACAATGATATAGTGAGATACAACATGAACGTTACATGGCATGCACAAGCATAACCAAAACACACACGGTGGGACTACACATCACCGTTTCGACTAGTAGTTTTCCAATGGGACTACACATCAAAGTACTCTTCTACTAGTCACTACCGGCGGGACTACACATCACCGGAGTCTTATACCATTCGCTACCGGCGGGACTACACATCACCGGAGCAACGACAACCATCACGTGAGGTTCGACACCAACCATGCAACACAACATACAATCACAATCATGCGACATGTACTTACTATATCATGCACAACCAAACCAAGTTAAAACAATATTCACAATTAGGCATCACTTACTACTTACAAGCTTACCAATCACAAATGGTCTTACTCACCATTTTCGTGCACAACCTGCACCCACTTACACACATCTCACGAGGCATAACAACGTCACCGTTATTACCATCATACACCATTAACGATATAGCAATAAGAAACATGCTTCTACTCAAGTATTTAAATTTCATGCTTAACAACCATCAACGCAAGAAATGAAAACAAACGGAAAAAGGGGAAATTAAATGGGCGATTCTCATCAACTTACTCTTGAATTTAAAATTGACCTTTCAAGCCCAACTAAACTCTTTCAAAACCAACCTTGAACCAAAACGTTTCTTGAAAACATTTCCACATTCATATGCTTGAACCATTTAATCAAAGCTATTTAAAACATTTTAACCGCTCACCTAAGCTTCCAAGCTCCAAGCCAAGCAAGCAACCACTCTCACAAACCCGAATTTCTTCCTGAAGCTTCTCCAACACCAATCTCCGCTTTCAAACAACCTCAAACACATTTCAAACAACCTCAAATCAATTCATCAATTAAAGTAGCAAACCCGGAACACTAATCAAACACCAAACTCAACATTTCAAGCCATGAACAACCCCCAAAATTACCAAATCCGAGCAGCCCTTATACACAGCCCAAAACTTGTGATTTCAACACATTTAGCACATTCAAATGCTTCCAAAACAACCCCCAACTATTACCCTAACTTCAACCCTCAATTTCCAACACAAACCACACCCAAAACTCAACTAAAAACCCTCCTAAAACCCTACCAAAACCCAAATTCGGGAATTCATTTAAAACACTATAAAAATCATATATGTTGGACCATTAGATTCATAAACACCATATCTAACACTATTAAATCAAAATCTCAAGTTAAACACCATAAAGCTACCACTTTTATTCAAATCTCCCAAAAATCCAAATTCTAAAACATGGATGAAAATGAAAGTTACTTGTACTTTTGAAAAGAGAAAGGTGAGAGCAAGTCGAAAACGTGTTTACCTTTCAAAACCGAGCCAAAATGAGGGAGGAAGGAGATGGAATAGTGAAAGGGGGAGGGAGCTCTTCTTGGTCGTTCATGGAAGAAGATGAATAGTGGAAAAGATGACAAAATGGGTCTTTTAATTAAAAATGGGGCTTTTTAAAATGAAGTGCACTTTATTACAAAAATGCCATTAATGAAATGGCTATTGGGCTTGGGTTTAAAAATTGGGTCCAACACCTTTGTTTTATTTACAAACAAAACCCGAACCATTATTTAATTTATTTAAATTATAAAACCGGACCCGAATAATATTTTAATATTATTTTCACCCGGCCCCTAAACCCGGGTGTTACTAAAACTCTTGTATTGAATTCTAGCCGTTTGGGTAGTTGGGATCATCAATAGAGCCGTTGAGATGCAATTTCCCGCAATAAATGCAGCTCTGCTGCCTACCGTATCGGTACGGCTAGGGGGCGTATCGGTACCTGAATCAAAGAGAAAAAAGCCGTTGTGACTGAAAACATCGTGTATCGATACACTTAGAGGGCGTATCGGTACGGTTTTAAGAGGCGTATCGATACGGAAGGGCATATCGATACTGGATTTGCTCACTAGAATCCCAAGTTTGGTTTTAATAAAAAAGTGTATCGGTACGCATACTTAGCGTATCGGTACGATATAAGGGTCATTTAAATATTGGGATACCAACTAACTTACAAGTCAACGGTCGAAAATTAAATGCAAAGATAAGCTTGTCGTATCGATACGGTTGCAACGCGTATCGATACAGTATCATTGAAAGTGTTGCCCAGATGAAAATCGTATCGATACGAGGTAATACCGTATCAGTACGCTATGTCTATTAAAATTCCAGTGGCTAAAGACCGTATCGATACGCCTAAGGGTATCGATACGCCTGTGCGTTTTGGTGAAGTTTGGCTTGAAAACACATAGGAAAAACTTAGAAATATTTATCATTTAAGAAATATTTGTCTTGAGATATTGATTGGTTTAAAATATTTGTCAATAGTGAGACTTTGAAGAGTACTTAAAAATTTATTGTTTTACAAATTAGTCCATAAGTTTAGATGTTATATCAAAATCAATTTTAGTTTCACAAATTTCATCCTTTGTGTAATTTGGTCACAAATTCAGTGTCAAAACCCCTAGTATGTCCCCTGGATCATGCATTTTATTTTCCAGCTTTTACTTTGTGGTTGATGAATATGTGGCATGTGTTTTTTCGTATGTAAGATGTGTTTTTCATAGTATTTATAACATATGATATGACTTCATGAAATATATAGTTATTATATAACATATAATTTTTATTATATGATTTTTATGTAATATGCATTCTTTATATAATATATAACATATGGTATATATATATATATATATATATATATATATATATATATATATATATATATATATATATATATATATATATAGTTTTTACAATAAAATATGATGTATAGTTTTTTGAGGCTAAAGGGGTCTTTTTGCCCCCGAGTTTTACCCGAAAAATCAATTTCGTCTCTCGCCGAAAAACGCACTCAATGTGCCCCCAGTCTGCGAAGTCGATCAAATTACCCTTTGACCGACGTTGACCGTTACGGCACTAACGTGACAATTAACGATGATGACTTGGCGGTTCACGATGCTGATGTGGTGGTCCATTGTGCTGACGTGGCAGTACACGTGTGATGATGACTTGTCATAAGGGGTTGAATTGATTATTTTAATTGAATTCAAGGGCATAATTGATTTTTTACTGATTTCATGGGCATGACTGATTTTAATTGAAAGTTCGATAAGCTACTTAATCGTTAAGATAAAAATATTAATATTTAAATATTTATTTAAATATTTATAAAATATTAAAAAATAAAAATACCATAATGAATTTAAAAATTAAGTAAAATCATTAAAGTTATAAATATAAAAACTTATCATTATTAAAAAAATCAAATTTTAAAAAATATTTATAAACCATTGGAAAAGTATTCGTTCGTTTCTCGTTATACTAAGCGTACAAATCTTCCTTGAACATATTTTCAATTGAAACTTCATTGTATTAGAGTAGTAATAAAGCCAAGATTTTCTTTCATTTTTGCACATCAAATATTAAGAAGCATCAATTTGATGTATAAAAGTGAAAAAAATTGAGTTTTTTTTCGATGATAATACTCAGACTGACAAAGTCGAAGATTTTTTCGATGAAAGTATAATTTTTAATAATTTATAAATATTTTTTTATTTATTAAGTTTTTACATTAAATTTTATCATTTTATAATTTCTAATACATTTTAAATTTTTATATGATTTTCATTTTTTGTAAATTTTATAATATCTTATTTATTTTTATTAACTTTACGGATTTTTATAAAAATAAGAATATTTTGATTTTTTTGTGAGAGTCTATACTTTGCATTTTTTTAAATTATCTCCACTTAATAAATTTATTTATCTAATTTTAATATTTTTAAAATTTTAATAATTTCATAATTATTATTTTTAAACCTAAATATTAAATAAGTTATTAAACTTTTAATTAAAATCAATTGTACCCCTAACTCGGCAAAAAAATTAATTATGCCCTCGAATTCAGTTAAAATTATCAATTCAGCCCCTTTAGCCACTTCATCATCCCACGTGTACTGCCATGTCAGCACCGTAGACCACCACGTCATCAATGTTAACTACCACATCAGCGCCGTAATGGTCAACGTCGATCAAAGGGTCAATTTGATCGATTTTGCGAATTGGGGGCCACATTGAGTGCGTTTTTCCGGCAATGGGTGAAATTAATTTTTTAGGTCGAATTCAGGGACAAAATACATATATTTCTTCAATATATAATATAATTTTAAACGGTTATAATGTTAATTTGTTTTTTATATATAGTATAATATATAGCTAAAGCGTAATTTTTTAATATATAATATAGTTTTAAACGGGTATAACGTTTGTTTTTAGGCTTAGGGCTTGTTTAGTTTAGGTTGTCTTTGGGTTTGTTAGGTCAATTTTAGATTAGATTAAGGCAAGATTAATTTAATTAATTTAAATTGTGCGTCCGTCTCATAGGGGCATAATATTTAAATTAATTTAGGGCTAATTTTTTAAAGTTATAGTTAGAGTTAATGTTCAAACCAATCTGGTGGATTTACATTTATCCTTGACTTATTGGGATAAATGGTAAGTTCATTAAATTAGTTGAACACCACTTAATTACTTTTTAGGATAAAATTGACATCGGATTTAGACGGACACTTAATTAAAATTATGGTTAGTTAATTCGGTTCGTTTTAAATGAAATTCTTGGCTTATTGGGATACTAGTTTAAATTAACCAAATTAATTATTATGATTCGAGATAATCCATAAATTGTTAGGATTTTTCTAGTTTTTAGGGTTTCAATTAACTTAGGTTAGGACTTTAGGGTTTTGGGTTTAGTTTAGGACTTTGGCGGGCCTTTGTGTGTTTATTTTAAACTCTTATGTCATTCATATGACTTTCAATATTTTGATTGCATGAAAATTAATTTAAATCCTAAAAAGGAGGTATCCATTAATTCTGATATTTGGGTCGTAACTAGGGGTGTTCAAATTCGGGTACCTGAAAAACCGGGTACCCGGACCTTCGGGTATTAAGTTTGTCGGCCCGTGTCCCTACCTGTGAATACCGGGTACCCGTAAAATCGGGTACCGGGTACCCGGTTCTCATTTTTTATTTTTTTATTTTTAAATTTTTTTATAAAAAAAACCTTAAAAGTTCATAACACATGATCCAAACAAAAAAAATAATGATTTGAAGTTTTTAACCATAAGAAAGACATTAAAAATATTAATCTCGATCGTGATTTTTTTCGAATCTCATATTTTTTTAAAGAAACCTACTAATGCATAAATGCAATAGAGAAACCTTGTTGTTTGTTTCATATCGAATCATACATATTCACAAATTAATTTATTTTTTTGAAAAAGTTAAAAACATGAAAGCATATAATACAAATATAGAATGAATTTAGGGATTTAAATATAGTTCTAAAGTAAAAATAGTAAGTAATCTAATAAAATAAAAAAATAGGAACCGGGTACCCGAAAGTAACCGGGTACCCGAAAAAATCATATTTTTTGACCCGGGCCCAACCCGAGTAAAAAAATTTCTTATGTTCGGGTAGTTCGGGTCGGGTCGGGTCGGGTAATTTTGAACACCCCTAGTCGTAACAATCATACCTTAATCCTTAATGGATGTTGACCAAATATTTGAATTAATCTTTACCGTCTCTAGGTAAATTTTAATTAAAAGTTGACAAATCATAACATCATACTTAAAAGCTTGCATCAAGCATAAAGGTGACTTACGAAAGTTGAACCATAAATTAACACGACAGTCAGTTTTATATGATGTCGGTTTAATCTATGGTCTGATGTATCATCATCCTTATTGATTAATTGTCCAATTAATTCAAACCAACCAATTTGATAAAGCCCATACAATTAAGGTTAATTTTCAATTAAGAACCCTTGTTTAAATTCAATTCAAATTTCAAATATTCCCATCAATTAAAAGCGACAAATATTTTGGTACCGATTTCTGGGCGTGATAGGAGTGCTAATCCTTCCCCACGCGTAACCAATTCCCGAATCCTTTTCAAAATGAATCTATGGCTTGGTTTTTATGGTGTCCGACCTACCCAAGTGGCCGGTGGTGACTCCAAATCTTCGTTGTTTTCAAAAATATGAATTTTCAAAAGAAATCTTCCTCAAAATTAAATTTCTTATAAAAGGCGAGGGGTCACAAGTAAATTTAAAAAAAAAAAGGTCATGACACTAAACACCCTTATAGGAGTCTTCTTGGTAGATTTTGAACACATGTTTCAGACCCAATGAATGAATTCATGATTTAATAATGATTTGAATTTAGTTGAAAAAATTTGTTATGTTTGTTTATTTTTTCACCTAACAAACTCTGTAGAGTGTTGCAATCGATCAAATATAATGAAATACTAAAACATATGAGACTTAAGATATATTTAGAAGACTAAAACAATTGACAACTTATTATACATTACTCCCTGAACTTGAATACATATTAATTCAGTACTACATTTTGTGATATGATTGCCCAATTGTTTGTTATATTACACATGGTTGTTCATGCAAAAATAGGATCACTCATCATGGAATATGATATGCAGTACTCGTGTATGTCATTATGGACGCATATGAGTGCTGTATGGAATAAAAATTTGTGCAACATTCTGTACTGGTGGACCGACGACATCATTTGGGTTGCATCCCAAATAATGTAAGAACAATGGGATTTCAAAGAAAACTAAAGTTGTCAGCAGAACTTTGTAATATGAGACAATGCAGCAACAATTGGAGTTTCTGAGCTTTCGTTATGATTCTGGTAGCCTCATTTCGAGCAATCTACAAAGCAATTAATGTAGTGTCCTGAACATAGTTAATTCGGTAAGTATAAAAAATATGAAAGGGAGACGTGATATGAAAGAAAAGGCGTTATTTCACCATTATTTATACTGAAAATGGAAAATTGGAAATGATGGGGGGAACTCACCGTCTATGCTTGACGAGTTCCCCATTTCATTTCTACTTTTCCACACATTCAGAAGCATTTTTTCATAGATTTTGTGTAGGGTTTTCAACGCATGTTTCGAAGTAGTTTTTGAATGTTCGACCGAATGGCAGACACGTCGTTGTATATGTAAACACTGGTACTTCATGTTGATGTAAAAAATTTGGCCCAAGAAACATCTGGAGACGGTGTAAAACACGCCTAAACACCCCAATGAAAGTCGTCTTTGTAGGGTTTTCAACGCATGTTTCGGTGCGGTTTTTGAATGTTAGACCGAACGGCGGACACACAGCCGTATAGGTAAACTCTTGTACTTCATGTTAACGTAAAAAATTCGGCCCAAAAAACATCTAGAGACGGCGTAAAACGCGCCTAAACACCCCTATGAGAGTTAACATGGATGACTTATTTTAAATTAAACTCCGCTAATAATTTAAAACAAAATATATACATTTCACATAGTAGGCAACGAGTAAAAAAATTAATATCGTTATAATACAAACAAAATTTTATAAATTTAATAAATTTGTCTAATATGCAGCTCCGAAGGGCCTTCTAAAGGACGTTCTCGTTCATGCTACACAGTTTGGTAACAGGTTCTAGCATTGTCTTTAACCATGAAGATGCACAGAATATGGAGAGATACAATGTGTGTTGCATACAGTTACTCAACATGTGATATGTGGCTTTCATTGGTTCCACACAATTGGTGGTTTGGGCTACTTCATGTAAGAAATCGGCTGGCCATTGACACCATGATCTCTCCATGCTTGGTTAATGTTGTAAGGAAAACTTTGATCGTGCAACTAGACGCCACCAATACATAAAACAACCACGACTTTGAATGCATTATGAGATATAGAAAATATAAAATTTTTAAATGCAGGTTTTTAAAAAATCGAACACCATGTTACCAGTTATTTATAGTCGGGCATTTGAACATAAACTCGTTGTGCATGAACAACACAATTGAGAGAATGACATGACAAACAAAACTCACAATCCATGCACGATGAGTTAGGCTGAACTCGCCGTATAGGCAGGGCGAGTTTGGCTTATCATGTCACCAATTTGCTGCTCATAATTGAAATTACACTACAGATTTACATTTCTAACATGAATCTCGTTGAGGATTACGTTAAGGAAATTCGATGTTTATACATGGCGAGTTTGAAAACCAATTAAGTTAACGACAACTTATCTATTTGTCATTTTTTACAACACTCAAACAAACCCACTAATCTCTCTTTCAATTCAAAATGTCCACAAACACAACCAAATGTCGTTCTACAATGGCACCAACACCAGTCTCAGCAATCGTATACTACGATGGCAACTATATAGGAGATAATAGCGGGGGAAACTTTGAGTCTGAAAACTTTTTTCCTATCAAATCATTCGGACATTTCCTATTGATCAACTACGAAAGAAGATCAAATGGCTAGAACATGTCAGGCGTAACAAACCACTACAAGGTCTCTATTACAAGTTCCAAACATCCTTCCTTCTAGTGACATACACTACGATCAGAACTGACAATCAATTCGATGTTGAAGCAATAGTCGATACGCATGCTGGGGGTACAAATTAGAAGTTTGCCATTTGTATGAAGATTTTAGTAGAGAAGTAGTAGTTAACAATGAAACCCGTATCCCAACTCAGGCGACAACATATGATTTCAGCTCTTTAATGGGGGATTATAATCATGGTGTTCCTACTTATACCCATGTGTTTAATGATGAACCATCATGTTCAACAACACGACACTCGTCCACCAACTTCTTCGACCTAAACGTCAAACAACCATCAACTCAGCATTCTACCTTTAACCCATACGTTGGTGAGCATCAACCGAGAATTGTTGGATCAAGTTTTTTAGGGGGGGCGACACTCTTGCGCAACATCCCTCGATCTAAATGAGCCAACCTATGCTCCTTCTAATTTTTTCCTAGGTCTACACCTACGACTTCTGCACTTACCCACCCACTCACAGATGCTGATGAAGGTTATTCATTCCCAGAAGAACTAATTCAAGAGCGTGGCCCCAATGGTGCTGAGGTTGGGTTATTCATGGAGATTGAAGATGTTGATGCCGCTTCGACTCTGAAACTAAAAGTGACACTGATGATGATGCCCTTGGAAACTTCAATAAAAATCAATTGGGACATGTTGTAGGCAGTAGTGTTCTCACACTGTACGAGCCTCTGTCACACATGCACGACATCGACTTGGCGGCAATGAACATGCCAGAGTTCCCTGACGTGTCTGACGTGGGTTTTGACAGTTTTTACTTTGCCATAGAAAATATGACTTGTGGTATGAGATGCAGTTCAGAACAAGCAATGAAGCGAATGTTATTGTTAAAACCTACAACATACGTAATGGTGTGCATTTCAAGTTGATGCACTCGACATCAGAGAAATACGTATGTGAATGTAGACAGAAAGTGGCACAATGATGCAACTGGAAGGTCTGGGTTTAAATGAAGGAAAGGAAAGACAACGTCTAGGAGATCACAATCTACAACGACCCTCATACTTTTTTTGTCGTCGGTTACAGGCATGAACATCTAAACCTGAACTTAAAAATCATCGCCGAGAGCATCTAAACAATTGTCCAAGCAAGCCCTAAAGTCATTGTTTTTGCGTTGATGACGCATGTTATGACAACATATGATTACACTCCATCATACAAAAAGACTTGGAAGTGAAGAAACAAGGAAATCATGAATTTTCATGGTGAATGGGACGCTTCTTACAACGAACTCCCAGCTTGGATAAACATTATGAAGAAATACAACCGCAAAATGATCGCAGATCTAGAGACCGAACCATACTACAAGAAAGATCGCGTGGTTCTTGATCTCCGCCAGTTCCAACGACTTTTCTAGAAATTTCCCCAGTGTATTAATGCGTACAAGAACTGCAAGCTTGTCCTGCAGATCGATGGCACATTCTTTTATGAAAGATACAAGCAAGTTTTGATGTTAGTCGTTGTTCAAGATGGAAATCACAAAAAAAATACACATAGTGTTCACACTCGTGCCCATAGAAGATACTGAACCATGCAAGTTTTTCTTCAAGAAGATACTCCATTACATTATAAAAAAGGATCGAGTTTGATTGATCTCAGATCAGGGAGGTGGGATAAAGTTAGAGATCGAATCTTTGGGCAGTAAGTTTCAATCTCCAAACATTGAACATCGTTACTGAACACGCCACATTGCTACAAACTACCACGGACGGTATAAGAAGGATGATGAACGCATGCTCGTTATACACATGAGTACGTATTAAGATTTTTTGTATTTATCACTACTCTCTCTATATCTCATTTGTACAATCTGTCGTGTCTTAGGGTATGAACTAGTTCAAGACAAATTTGAACAAATGCTTGAAGACTTTTGGGGGGATGATAAGGGCTACAAGTACGTTGCAAAAACTCCTAAGGAAAAAATAGACCAATGCATACGATGCAGGTTTTAGATATGGCCACATAACAACCAGCTTAGCTGAGGCAATCAATTATTCCTTAAAAGGGCTCGAAATTTGCCAGTGATCGCCATCGTGGAAGCTATGTACTTTCATTTGGCCAAACTCTTCGCAACCTTGGGGAAAGAAGCTGACGTTATACCACAAAAGGGTCGTACATTCCACCCGAAGATACAAGAAGAAATTAAAAAAACATTGTTAAATCCAACAGGTTGCATGTGTTGCCAATGTCACGCAATGAAAACAATTTCTATGTCTCAAAAATACCACGACCTATGCATGGTTATGATCCAACATCGTACACGATGGATCACAAACACAGGTTGTGCGACTGTGGGTACTTCTAAGCACTAAAGACTCTATGTGAGCATGTCATCACTGCATGCTCCTCTTCTAAGCTCGATTACACCGAATATATGGATCTTGTATACTGGCTTCATCCAGTATTTGAGGTCTACGAAATGAAATTCCCACCAATCGGCAGAAAAACTGAATGGAATACTCAGCAGACATGGCCCAAAATTTTACATGACCAAAGTCTTCGAAGGGAAAAAGCAGGACGTCCATGAGCCATAAGGATTCAAAATGATATGGACGACATACGTCACCGAGAGCTTACCGGAAAACCTAGACTCCGTGGGAATTGTAGACTTCCCGTTCATAGAATGTCAAACTGTCCATCTCTAAGATAAATATGTTGTTTTATTTTATACTAAGTACCCATATTTTAACATAAATCTTAGTATAAAACTTCACTTCGACCTAACTTTTCACCATTGCATAATTTACGTAAATGGTTATAATATTGAAATTAAACTTATACATTTTGTTCAAAATATTATACATCATACTACTTTAAATATTTGTGCATTAAATACAATCACAAAAGTTTAGATACTTTACAAATTTCACAAATTTAAATTTTAATAAAACACTTTTTCAAAACTTTTATCATTTTTTAAAAAAATTAAATATCATTGACATAATTTATAACCCAAACTTTACAACACTTCCGGTTTAAATCTTAATACCTAATCCTAATCCAAACTCGCTGTGCACATACAATGAGTTCAATTTGTTTAAAACGACGTTATCCTTAGCCCTAGAATTACGTTAAGTAACAGTGAAACTCGTCGTGCCCCTACGGCGAGTTCGGTTTTGGATTAGGCTAATCCTGTGATTGAGGTTTAAACCGAAAATTAAAAAAAATTGGAACTCGTCGTGCATCTACGGTGAGTTTGAATAAAAAATATATTTTTTTGGAACTTGTCGTGATGGTGCGGTGAGTTCGCTATAATGGTGCTAGTCCGGAAAATATAAGATTTTGGGTCCTACTTTAGTCAAAATTGGACCTAAGGGTCCTACAAATGTTTTCAACCCTCTATAATTTTGCGTTGAGGTAGTTTAACTTTGAGTAAACATGTATTACTCTTCACATTGTGAAGTTTTTTTCTTTTCTTTTTACCAAAACAATAGAGTAGAAAATAGTAATAAAATATTCTTAATAAAATAAACTTTTCTTTTTCTCTAATTTGAGCCATAAAATAGGACTCGTCAACTCGAATAATTTAAAATTTTTGATTCGACTCGATCAAATGTTCACTCATAGTTACAAATTGCTAAACTTTAGGCTGATATATGAGATATTGTATCGTACCATCAACCTTAGAGTGCAGGTAGCAACGCATCAACCTCTGAATTTTGTCTCTCAATGCGAGAGAAACAAGAACGCTTCGTTTGGTTGGGTTGTAACCCCTTGATGTATTATTTAATACATGCGTTTGGTAGATGTGAAATTTAATACGGCGCATTATTGTATACGCAAGTTGGGTGATATTTACCATGGGGTGGATGTAGTGTTTATTTAATACGCAAGTTTTGCCCATTATACCCTCATACTATTTTTCACATATTCACACACAAACCACGAACCATAAACCATAAACACTAAACTATGTCAACCAAACCCTAACCCATAAACCTCGAACCATACCCATAAACCACAAACCATAAACACCACCCCCAACCTTAAACCCTAAACCTTAAACTTGAAACATGAAACCCTAAACCATGAACCTTGAACCATGTAACATAAACCCCAAACTTAAAACCCTAAGCCTTAAATAATAAAACCCTAAAGCCATAAACATCAAACACTAAACCATAAACTAAAAATACTAAACCCTAAACCTTAAACCACAAATTCCGACCCCTAAATCACAAACCTTAAACCTTGAATTACAATAATAAACCATAAACCTTGAACTAAAAACCCTAAACCCAAATTTCAAACCTTAAAACATAAAATCTAAACACTAAATCATGAATTAGAAACCCCAAACCCTAAATTTTGAACTCCAAACACTAAACACTAAATCATAAACCCAAAACCCATAGTCCAAACCTTAAACCCTAAATCCAAACCATAATCCTAAATCATTAACATGAAAACCTAAACCCTAAACTGTAAATCTGAAACTTCAAACATGGAACACTAAACTCAAAACCATAAACCCTAAATTATGAACTTGAAACCCCAAACCCCAAACACTAAACCTTAAACTCTAAACACTAAACCACAGACCCTAAAACGTAAAAATAATATAATAATTAATGTCAAAACAATGGGAAATATAAAGCTAAAATTCTAAGGGTAAAGGGGCACATTTACCGATAACACTTATCTTTTAACTTTATCACAAATTTCACAACCAAACACCATAAAATAACAACCATCTTTCATCCATCTTTCATCCATAAAATAACACCATAAATATCGCGAACATCTCCTGTCCTAGATACAAAGAATAGCATGTAGCATAAACTTGGCTGCAGAGGCGGCCGAAAACAATCAACATCTATTGTTGAGTCATCAAAGGAATTGTACAAATCATTTCGATTTAAAATATATATTTATATTCATTTAAATGTGGATGTAAATATACGAAATGAATACGAAGAAGATGAAGATCTGATTATTTAATTAACAAATGAAAAGGGGTATTGCGAGGTTTTAAGAAATGTCCATTATTTGGTCAAAACTTTGTCGACAAAGTTAGCCATAACCACTGCTAAATGTCATTCTCTATTTCGTGTCAAACCTCTCGCTCTGCATTTTAATCATATTCACCTGTTCCTATTTATAGTATTGCGCAAGGAAATTAACGGGGTTGGTACAAGTAGTAAGTAATTTGGTATCGCATAAGCATGTCTCAAGTTTGAAGTGTTATATATGCAAAAAAAGAATCGATAAATAATTTACTCACCAAAATTAAATGTACGACGTAAATCGATCCAAATTAGTTAAGGCTAAACCCTAAAACTAGAATGGCAACTCAAATAAAAAGTATTGCGCGAGGAAGAAATTTAGTTTAGGTTGTAATTTGACGTCCAGAAGAACGCGACCATTCTTTCTTTCTTTCTTTTTATTTTGGGGTTTTCTATTGAATTTGACCATTCTCAAACAATTTCAAATCTGGCTGATATAATTAAGATATACAAGTTCATTAACGATAAGCCAACTGGGATTTTGGTCATAGCGCCAGGAACGAAACTATATATATATATTCGATTTGACAAATGAAGTATATAAAAACAAACACAAAATCCGTGCGAAATAAAACTTGGCATCTCGAGTTTGGTCAAAACTTTGTTGACAAAGTCAGCCGTAAGCACGACGAAGGATGATTTTGTGTTTCGTGTCATAGCGCTATTGTTTACGAAGCTTCTGACCGAAATGCTTAAGGTTTCTTCATCCTTCTATCATTCAAACATTATGTGTATATATATAAGACCTGTTGCTAAGTTGGTTTGGCTTAAAGCATTCCGACAAGACCGAATAAAAATGGATGCCGCCAACCACACCTCGTCGTCTTCGTCAACGGTGAGCGTTTGCATGTCGGAAACCTTCAAGGTGAAAGGGAGGACCCTGGCTCTGATTCTGCTCGGCATGTCGGCTCTCCTATCTCTCATCGTATACACATGTTGTATGAAACGGCGTCGACGGAATGAGAACGAGTCCGACATCAGCGAGTGCCGCGTTGGTGATAATAATTGTTGAGTTATTTGGCTCGGAATCAACAACATAATGGAAACATTCTTGCTTTGTTTTTTGTCGATGCACATGTCTCGTCACTATTGTTCTTTAAATTGATGTATTG
The DNA here is from genome assembly GCA_958450335.1 of Hibiscus tridactylites. Lineage (NCBI taxonomy): Eukaryota > Viridiplantae > Streptophyta > Magnoliopsida > Malvales > Malvaceae > Hibiscus > Hibiscus tridactylites. The sequence continues at coordinate 20,939,763 of OY288265.1, read as the reverse complement.
AATACGTGATACGACTTTAGATCGAAATACACGTGTTTATATGACGATAGAAATCTCTGTTTAATCAGATTCAGAGTGGAAAGTGCATCACGGTTTGGTGATAGAATCTGATTTGTCTACTGTTGTATTCTGTTAACATTTGTCCAGGAGCTAATTGTTGCGAAAGCAGGATTATCTCCACTTTTTTTTTTGGCTTTTTCGTTTCATCTATGTTTGTTCCCTTTTCTTTTTCTGTTTTAATGTGATCGGATCTATATTCAAATCAAAGTTATATGTGATTGAAATTACACAAATAAAATTATTATTTTTAATTCTGTGATTGATTATAGTGTATGTTTATACTTTTTGATAAAGTGGCCTGACTTTAGACAAAATTGATTGAATTTAAATCTTTTAAAATGAATTTTATTTTGTTTTTCAATAGACTACTCGTTGCGTTCCTAAAATGATTTCACTCCACTCATAAGTTAGAGGATAATACTTGTAACACCCGTGTTTTGGGCCTAGGAGTTAGCCGGGTTATAGTTCGAGTCAAATAGAACTTAATAAAGATAATTCAATTTCAAATAATGGCCTAATCTGAGTTTTGGGAAAAGGGAAGGGACTGAGGTTGTAATTTTACCCAAAGGTTTTGAAAAGCAAGACAACTTTAATAAAAAGTTGTCTTCCTCCCTCTTTCCTCCCCTTTCATGTTAGAAACTCCCCACCATTTCTAAACCCTTTCAAAACCTTGTTACTATTCCATTGGTCCTACTACTTGATTTCAACACCAATTTAAGAGGTAATTACGTTTTCTAAATCTCCTCTTCAATCTCTATCTATCCTTTGTCTTAGATTTCAAAAATGTGGGGTTTTGAAAATTAAGGTTTATATTAAAGTTTGGGTTTTTAAGGGGATTTCAAATTGGTTTTGATAAATTGAGTTGGGGTTTTAGTTAATCATGTTATAATGAGTAACATATATCAAATTGGTTGAATTTGGATGAAAATTCGTACCATGTTCTTGAGGTAGATTTTAAGGTAGTAAAATTTGGGTTTTGGGGGTGTTTTATGTGAATATGAGAGGGCTGATGGATAGGCTACATGCAAGGGAAGTTTTGGAGGCTCTAGGGAGTAGTTTGAAGGTTGAAATCAATGGTTTTAAGGGGTGCTTAAGGGCTGCTCGGAAATTGGTATTTTGGGCTTGTTTTTAATGTGAAAATTGAAGTCTTGTGCTTAATATGTTATCCGGGTTGAATATTTTAGAACATGGACTGATTTGGGGTTATTTGCTTGGTGTTGGAATGTCTAGAAACAAGAAATTTGGTTGGTGAAGCTTCGGGGGCAAATCCAGGGATTTCGGAGTCTTGAGCTCGGTCTTCGATCTTCTCTTGGGTAGCAACGGTGAGTAGATTCATTGGTCTTTACATTGTGCCTGATACGGATTCCTTTGGGGTTTGGGTAGAACCTTGAGAGGTCACCTAAACCCGTGTGTAAGCCTCTCTACTCATAAGTTGTTGTGACAAGTTGATTGTATTTACATTGTGATCATTGAATGCATTTTAAGTTGTTAATGTTGTAGTCGTGTTGAGTTCGTGCCTCACGTGATGGTGGTCTAAACTACGGTGATGTGTAGTCCCACCGATAGTGACTAGTAGGGTAGTACTTTGATGTGTAGTCCCATTGGAAATCCACTAGTCGAAACGGTGATGTGTAGTCCCACCGTAAGTGTATGTTGGTTGTGCTTGAGCAAACCAAGTGTTGTGTTGAGATAGACCCTTGTGCATCCATTGCTTTCTTGCATACAAATCGTATTTTAGAAAACTGCATGTTGTAAATTGTAGAGCCTTCCTCACTAAGCTAGATTGCTTATGCTCTTTTGTTTCCAACGTGCAGATTGTTAGAGTTCGAGAGGCGAGCGGGCGAGGGAGGAGCTTTTGGAGTTCTCAAGCAAGTTTAAGTATGGTTTGCTTTTGTAATAATGCCTAGACAATGGGGTATAGAGTGTTAGGAGTTGGGGTCAAACTCCCTAGGAAGTTATGCTTGAAATTGTTAAACTCATGTTGTGTTATGTTTATGCTTCTTGGATTTATGCTCTATGATTCTTATGTGGTTTAGTTGCATATGCCTAAACTTGTATGATGTTGGCCTAGGTATGCCTTATGTTGACTACTTGGTGTATGATGTCCTATGCTTGCTAAGTATGTTTCTTGCGGTCTTGTATGGAGTCTTGTTTTGTATGTCTTCGTTGGATTAAATGCCCTTCATGCCAAGTCCTGATTGTGGTTTGTTGTATGTATGCTTGTGTGTGCTTAGGAGTGTCCAAGTATGCATCTAGAACCATGCATGATGTTGCTAAGTAGTGAAATGAGATGTTGCAGAGAAGGGGTATCGATACGGATAGGCCTGTATCGATACAGCCTTCTCTTTTCAGGCATATCGTTTCGATACGCGAGGAGGCGTATCGATACCATTTTGGTCACTAGAGCCACTGTCCAACTTTGTATCGATACCGGCCTCAGGCGTATCGGTACGGTCACCTAGCGTTGACCGTGGGAAGTCAACCTTTGAGGAGGGTATCGATACACTTCCCAAGTGTATCGATACGGTCTCCACGGGTTGACTCTGACCCCTTTGACCTAGTCAAGGTGTATCGATACACCCCTTAGGTGTATCGATACCTCCTGCAGATAAACTTAAAAATTGGTCTTTTGGTTGTGGTTTTGAGTTCGTTCGATTGTTTTGTTTATGATGTTCCGATGTATGATCACATAGGATTAAATACTCATCTAAACAAGTTTTAAAAAGAAAAAAAAATAGGGTTGCTAACCGAGGGATAATCCTTTAAGGGGTTTTCACTCGGTTTTCCCCGTGTAGCCCTTTTAGACCGGTTATCCGGCCAGACCGGGACGAGGGGGTTACATTTATTGGTATCAGAGCCTGAGGTTTCCGAGACCTCGGGCAGGTAAGTGAGGTAAGTTAAGGTATTATGAGTGTTTTGCCATGTCTGTCTAAATTTTGTTTTAGCACGGTGTATGTATGCATGCTATGGTGACTTTTCTGTTGTTTGAGAGTTGGTTTGAGTCCCCATTGTTAGGTATTGTTGTCAAAATAAAAAGGGAAAATTGTTTTGGTTTAAAGAGCTTGAGAACCGGAGTCCTTTGCCCCTTGCTAACCTAACGTTTCCTTGTTGTTGTGTGTGTTTGATTGTTTTATATTACATTAATTGCTATGGTGAGACCGAGTGGACGGCCTAGAGCGGGTGACCAGGCACCCGAGCACGCGCCTCCTGCTCTTAATGCTCCGGGTGGTAATGGAGGGAACGTCGGAGGTGATGGTAATGGGCCTCAGGCTGGGGCTAATGTGGGAGGTAATGGGGCTGAAGCGGGCCAAGGTCAGGCAGGCCCAGATGTGGCTCATTTGATTTAGACTATAGCCGGAGCTTTCCAGACAGCTTTGGCTGGTATGCAAGCTGCAGCACCAGCTCAGGGTGCGGGGACAGGATTACCCCTAGAGAGGCTTCGTAATCTAGGGGCAGCTGAGTTTCGTGGGTTATCTCCGGAGGGTTCGGAAGGGTGGCTTGAGAGCACTACTCGCATCTTGGGTCAGATGGAGTGTTCAGATGCCCGTAAGTTGGGATGCATCGTCTCACTGCTTCAGGGAGACGCTTATACTTGGTGGACCACTGTTATTTCTAGTATGGCTGAGACGGATATCACATGGGAGTTTTTCAGGAATGCTTTCAAGAGGAAGTACCTTGGGGTCCGGTACTTAGATGAAAAGAAAAGGGAGTTCATGGCTTTGGTTCAAGGCAATAGGACCGTGTCCAAGTATGAGATCCAGTTTGTGAGGTTGAGCCAGTACGCGCCAGAGTTGATTCCGGATGAGAAGGAGCGATGTGAGCGCTTCAGATATGGGTTGACTACTGATGTGAAGACCTACATGTTGGTCGTCGACTACACTGAGTTCGATGTCTTGGTTTCTAGAGCCAAGGATGTAGAGCAAAACCTAAGCTCTAGAGCACGTGCTGGTGGGTCTGACTCCGGGAAGAGACATGCAAACTGGGATAGAGATCATGCCAAGAGGCATAGGGATAGGAGGTACCAGCCAGATACGAGGCCTAGGGGTGGTAACCATGGTCAGGGCCGTCAGGGCCAAGGGGCTGTTGGGCACATTCCGGAGTGCACTAGGTGCAGGAGACGCCACCCAGGTGAGTGCATGGGTATGTTTTGGGCGTGTTGGAACTGTAGCTCCCGAGATCATTTGAGGCGTGATTGTCCACACCCAGTTAGAGGAGGACCGGCTCCAGCGAGGGGTTTTGAGCATCAGAGAGGTCGTGGGCGCGGCCGTGGGAACTTCCAGCCAAGGAATGAGGGTCAGAGGAACTTGGCTCATGTGGTAGCAGTCCAGCCCGAGGGAGGAGGACCGGCTAGAGTGTACGCTCAGCGAGAGGCTGGGAATGACACTGATGTCATTGCAGGTAATTTCACATTACAGTCCTTGAGTTTGCTTTCTCTAATAGATTCGGGGTCAACGCATTCGTATATTCTGGGTGAGCATGCAAAGTCATTAGGACTACCTTGTGATTGGTTAGAAGTAGGTGTAAATGTCACTAGCTCTTTTGGTGATACAGTGGTAGTCAGGAAAGTGTATAGGAGGTGTCCCTTGATGATTCAGGGCCATGTATTTCCAGTCGACATGATGGAGTTACCCTTTTATGGCTTTGATGTGATTTTGGGCATGGATTGGCTTGTAGAGCATAGAGCTAGGGTTGACTTTGAGACTAAGAGAGTCTCTTTGAGGCTTACCGATGACTTTGAGGTTGTGGTAGTTGGGGAGAATGTTAAGTTTTTGTCCAACGTGGTTTCGACTTTGGAAGCTCAGAGGTTGTTGAGTTCAGGGTGTCAGGCTTACTTGGCTTATGTAATGAACCCGGATATGAGTGAGGTGAGACCTCAGGACATCAGGACTGTGTGTGACTTTCCGAGCGTTTTTCCGGAAGAACTACCAGGCTTGCCTCCAGACAGAGCAGTTGAGTTTGCTATTGAGACATATTCTGATTCCGCACCAGTGTCGATTGCTCCGTATAGGATGGCACCGAAAGAGTTGAAAGAGTTGAAGACACAGCTTCAGGAGTTGACTGACAGAGGTTTCATTAGGCCTAGTGTTTCCCCATGGGGTGCTCCGGTTTTGTTTGTGAAAAAGAAGGACGGTAGCATGAGGATGTGCATAGACTATAGACAGTTGAATAAGGTGACAGTGAAAAACAAATATCCCTTGTCAAGGATAGATGACTTGCTAGACCAGTTGAGGGGTGCTTCTGTGTTTTCAAAGATTGACTTGAGGTCCGGGTATTATCAGTTAAAGGTAAAGGATGTGGATATACTGAAGACAGCTTTTCGTACACGTTACGGGCATTATGAGTTCTTGGTGATGCCTTTTGGGTTGACCAATGCTCCAGCGGCCTTCATGGATATGATGAACCGAGTGTTTCATGAGTTCTTGGACAGGTTTGTGGTAGTGTTTATTGATGACATCCTAGTGTACTCTAGGACCGAAGAGGAGCATGATGAACACTTAAGGTTAGTGCTTCAGACCCTACTTGAGAATCAGTTGTATGCCAAGCCAAGTAAGTGTGAGTTTTGGATTAGAGAGGTGGTCTTCCTTGGCCACGTGATCTCAGCTAGTGGGATTAGTGTAGATCCCAAGAAGATTGAAGCCATTGTGAATTGGAAGCAACCGAAATCAGTGACAGAAATCTGTAGCTTCCTAGGCTTGGCGGGTTACTATAGGAGGTTTGTTGAGGGGTTCTCAAGGATAGCGGCTCCATTGACCAAGTTGCTACAGAAGAATGTTTCGTATGAATGGTCAGATGCAAGACAAGAAGCGTTTGAGAAATTGAAGAAAGCTTTGATCGAAGCTCCCATTTTGATTCAGCCCGAGCCGGGGAAAGAGTTTGTAATTTACAGTGATGCATCCTACGTGGGGCTAGGTTGTGTGCTTATGCAAGGAGGTAAGGTAGTGGCATATGCTTCCCGACAGTTGAAGGTTCATGAGAAGAATTACCCCACACATGACATAGAGTTGGCCGCAGTGGTGTTTGCGTTGAAAATTTGGAGACACCATCTTTATGGTGAGAAGTGCACTGTGTACACCGACCACAAGAGCTTGAAATATTTGATGTCCCAAAAGGAGTTGAATCTTAGGCAACGAAGGTGGTTAGAGCTTCTTAAAGATTATGACCTTACCATAGAGTATCATCCGGGCAAGGCAAATGTGGTGGCCGATGCCTTGAGTAGGAAGGTGGCCGTTGAGTTGCGAGCAATGTTTGCAAGGTTAAGTGTGTCTACGGATGGCGGGTTAGTGGCCGAGCTACAGGCTAAGCCATCATTGGTTCAGTTGATTCGTGAGAAGCAGTTGCGAGATGAGTCCTTGTCACCTCACGTGCAAGACATAGCGGAAGATAGGCCTACCGAGTATTGCTTTGGAGAGAATGGGATTCTATGTTTCAAGGATAGGATAGTGGTTCCGGAGGATGCCGAGTTGAGGCGTACGATTTTGAGTGAGGCTCACAATAGCCCTTTTGCTATGCATCCGGGTAGCACGAAGATGTATCGAGGATTAAAGGAAGAGTATTATTGGGTTGGTTTGAAAAAGGATGTAGCCGAGTTCGTAAGTAAATGCATGGTCTGTCAAAGAGTCAAGGCTGAGCACCAGTTTCCCTCAGGGTTGTTGCAACCGTTGAAAATTCTAGAGTGGAAGTGGGAGCGTATCACTATGGACTTTGTGTCAGGACTTCCGTTGACTCCTTCAAAGAAAAATTCAGTGTGGGTGATTGTAGATAGATTCACCAAGTGTGCACACTTCATACCGGTTCATACCACCTATACGTTGGACAAGTTGGCCAAATTGTATACTCGTGAGATTGTGAGACTGCATGGGGTACCGAAGTCAATTGTGTCAGATCGAGATCCGAGATTTACCTCTAGATTTTGGGAGTGTTTGCATCGAGCCTTAGGCACTTGGTTGAACTTCAGCACTTCGTATCATCCGTAGTCAGATGGACAGTCTGAGAGAGTGATTCAGATTTTGGAGGATATGTTGAGGTGTTGTATCATTGACTTTCAGGGGTCATGGGAGAAACACCTACCATTAGTGGAGTTTGCGTATAACAACAGCTTTCAGTCGAGCATACAGATGGCACCCTACGAGGCTTTGTACGGTAGGAAGTGTAGGACCCCGATTGTTGAGCCGAGGCCGGACAGAAACTTGTGCTGATGCCCGATTTGCTTAAGGGAACCACCGAGAAGGTGAAGTTGATATGTGATCGCTTGAAGGCGGCTTCAGATCGGCAAAAGTCCTACGCCGACTTAAAAAGGAAGGAAGTGGAATACTCCGTGGGGGATAAAGTGTTTTTGAAAGTCTCACCTTGGAAGAAGGTGATGAGGTTTGGAAGGAAGGGCAAGTTGAGCCCAAGATACATAGGGCCTTATGAGATAGTTGAAAGAATTGGACTGGTTGCCTATAGATTGAGACTCCCAGTTGAGCTAGAGAAGATTCATGATGTATTTCATGTATCGATGCTTAGGAGGTATAGATCGGATCCGTCCCATGTTATGTTAGTGGAAGAAATAGAGTTAAATTCGGACTTGTCTTACAATGAGGAACCAGTTGAGATACTTGCTTCTGATAGCAAGGTGTTGCGTGGCAAGACTATAGAGTTAGTCAAAGTCTTATGGAGGCATAGAGGTGTGGAGGAAGCCACGTGGGAGAGGAAAGCAGACATGCTTGAGCAGTTTCCGTATTTGTTTCCGTCAGGTAATTTCGAGGACGAAATTCCTTAAGTAGGGGAGAGTTGTAACACCCGTGTTTTGGGCCTAGGAGTTAGCCGGGTTATAGTTCGAGTCAAATAGAACTTAATTAAGATAATTCAATTTCAAATAATGGCCTAATCTGAGTTTTGGGAAAAGGGAAGGGACTGAGGTTGTAATTTTACCCAAAGGTTTTGAAAAGCAAGACAACTTTAATAAAAAGTTGTCTTCCTCCCTCTTTCCTCCCCCTTTCATGTTAGAAACTCCCCACCATTTCTAAACCCTTTCAAAACCTTGTTACTATTCCATTGGTCCTACTACTTGATTTCAACACCAATTTAAGAGGTAATTACGTTTTCTAAATCTCCTCTTCAATCTCTATCTATCCTTTGTCTTAGATTTTAAAAATGTGGGGTTTTGAAAATTAGGGATTATATTAAAGTTTGGGTTTTTAAGGGGATTTCAAATTGGTTTTGATAAATTGAGTTGGGGTTTTAGTTAATCATGTTATAATGAGTAACATATATCAAATTGGTTGAATTTGGATGAAAATTCGTAGCATGTTCTTGAGGTAGATTTTAAGGTAGTAAAATTTGGGTTTTGGGGGTGTTTTATGTGAATATGAGAGGGCTGATGGATAGGCTACATGCAAGGGAAGTTTTGGAGGCTCTAGGGAGTAGTTTGAAGGTTGAAATCAATGGTTTTAAGGGGTGCTTAAGGGCTGCTCGGAAATTGGTATTTTGGGCTTGTTTTCAATGTGAAAATTGAAGTCTTGTGCTTAATATGTTATCCGGGTTGAATATTTTAGAACATGGACTGATTTGGGGATATTTGCTTGGTGTTGGAATGTCTAGAAACAATAAATTTGGTTGGTGAAGCTTCGGGGGCAAATCCGGGGATTTCGGAGTCTTGAGCTCGGTCTTCGATCTTCACTTGGGCAGCAACGGTGAGTAGATTCATTGGTCTTTACATTGTGCCTGATACGGATTCCTTTGGGGTTTGGGTAGAACCTTGAGAGGTCACCTAAACCCGTGTGTAAGCCTCTCTACTCATAAGTTGTTGTGACAAGTTGATTGTATTTACATTGTGATCATTGAATGCATTTTAAGTTGTTAATATTGTAGTCGTGTTGAGTTCGTGCCTCACATGATGGTGGTCTAAACTACGGTGATGTGTAGTCCCACCGATAGTGAATAGTAGGGTAGTACTTTGATGTGTAGTCCCATTGGAAATCCACTAGTCGAAACGGTGATGTGTAGTCCCACCGTAAGTGTATGTTGGTTGTGCTTGAGCAAACCAAGTGTTGTGTTGAGATAGACCCTTGTGCATCCATTGCTTTCTTGCATACAAATCGTATTTTAGAAAACTGCATGTTGTAAATTGTAGAGCCTTCCTCACTAAGCTAGATTGCTTATGCTCTTTTGTTTCCAACGTGCAGATCGTTAGAGTTCGGGAGGCGAGCGGGCGAGGGAGGAGCTTTTGGAGTTCTCAAGCAAGTTTAAGTATGGTTTGCTTTTGTAATAATGCCTAGACAATGGGGTATAGAGTGTTAGGAGTTGGGGTCAAACTCCCTAGGAAGTTATGCTTGAAATTGTTAAACTCATGTTGTGTTATGTTTATGCTTCTTGGATTTATGCTCTATGATTCTTATGTGGTTTAGTTGCATATGCCTAAACTTGTATGATGTTGGCCTAGGTATGCCTTATGTTGACTACTTGGTGTATGATGTCCTATGCTTGCTAAGTATGTTTCTTGCGATCTTGTATGGAGTCTTGTTTTGTATGTCTTCGTTGGATTAAATGCCCTTCATGCCAAGTCCTGATTGTGGTTTGTTGTATGTATGCTTGTGTGTGCTTAAGAGTGTCCAAGTATGCATCTAGAACCATGCATGATGTTGCTAAGTAGTGAAATGAGATGTTGCAGAGCAGGGGTATCGATACGGATAGGCCCGTATCGATACGGCCTTCTCTTTTCAGGCATATCGATACCATTTTGGTCACTAGAGCCACTGTCCAACTTTGTATCGATACCGGCCTCAGGCGTATCGGTACGGTCACCTAGCGTTGACAGTGGGAAGTCAACCTTTGAGGAGGGTATCGATACACTTCCCAAGTGTATCGATACGGTCTCCACGGGTTGACTCTGACCCCTTTGACCTAGTCAAGGTGTATCGATACACCCCTTAGGTGTATCGATACCTCCTGCAGATAAACTTAAAAATTGGTCTTTTGGTTGTGGTTTTGAGTTCGTTCGATTGTTTTGTTTATGATGTTCCGTTGTATGATCACATAGGATTAAATACTCATCTAGACAAGTTTTAAAAAGAAAAAAAATAGGGTTGCTAACCGAGGGATAATCCTTTAGGGGGTTTTCACTCGGTTTTCCCCGTGTAGCCCTTTTGGACCGGTCATCCGGCCAGACCAGGACGAGGGGGTTACAATACTTATAAGCATGTCAAAAAAATGGGTAGTTCTGCGGTAAGGCGGTTAATATACGGCTAATATACGGCGCAACCGGTTAGAAAGGTGACCGGTTAAAGATAACAAAATCGGTAAAATTACCTATTTTGTTAATTCGAATATCAACATATTCGGTAGCGCCTAATTTGTTGATAATTTTGAGCTGATGGGGCCATGGAAAATCCCACGATAACAAAATCGGTAAAATTACCTATTTTGTTGATATGAGTATTAACATATTCGGTAGCGCCTAATTTGTTGATAATTTCGAAAGTATCTATACTTTTTAGAAAGTATGAATACTTTTTGAAAAGCAATGTAATCGCGGTTGAAAAAAGTATCGAAAATATCGATACTTTGTGCACAGTATTTTGTAATGAATTTAAAAAAGTATAAAAAAATAGATACTTTTGTAACACTTTATACAATTTTATCGATACGAAGGGATCGAAAGTATCGTTTCTGTTTCCACAGTACTAATAAAAAGTATCTATCTTTTAGAAGCTAATTTGACATTGACATTAACGGAAAAAAAAGGCCAAATCGGTTACATTATTAATAAAAACAATGTAACAGGTTAATTGTTATCGTATTGTTTGTTTGGTTTCGATACATTTGTAAGAACGTGTGCAAAAGAATCGGTACAATAGAAAAAATTAGACATAATCGGTTACATTATTAATACATATAATGTAACTGGTAAATCGTTACCGGATTGTTTGTTTGGTGTCGATACTTTTTTTAAGAACATGTCAAAAGAATCGGTAAAATACAAGCAAATTAAACATAACCGGTTACATTATAAATACATATAATGTAACTGGTAAATCGTTACCGGATATTTTGTTTGGTGTCGATACTTTTTTTAAGAACATGTCAAAAGAATCGGTAAAATACAAGTAAATTAGACATAACCGGTTACATTATTAATGCATATAATGTAACCGGTAAATCGTTACCGGATTGTTTGTTTGGTGTCGATACTTTTTTCAAGAACATGTCAAAAGAATCGGTAAAATACAAGCAAATTTGACATAACCGGTTACATTATTAATACATGTAATGTAACCGGTAAATCGTTACCGGATATTTTGATTGGTGTCGATACTTTTTTTAAGAAGATGTACGAAAAAATCGGTACATTAGTAAGTTAAAAAGATTTTGAAACAGAAAAGGGTCGAAAGAATCGACACAATTCAAAAAAGTATCGAAACTTGGGGAATTGTATCGATTAAATATAATGATATAACTGGTTAAAAAGTATCTACTCTTTACAATCCTTGTATTGCTTGTATTTACGGAAAACCTAAGAGAGTATTTGAAATCGAACCGGTTTTGGTTGCTGCGAAATACAAGGGAGGCGTTCTTGAAGTCGTGGTGCATCAGAATCGAAAGGAAAGGTTTTGGGTTTTGGGTTTTGGGATTTTGAAGTAAAAGGTATGTTGTCGAAACCCTAGTTTTTGGTAATGTAGTATTCGAAAGTTGGGGTTAATGTTTTGGGTTTAGTGATTTTAAAGTAAAATCAGAATTTAGATCGATTATAGGTCGAAATTGTAATTATATTTAGGAAATAAATATCGGTACTTTGTTCTGAGAACTTATCGGTAGAAATTTATATTGTCAGTAGAAAATGAATATCGATACTTTTTTCAGAGAACTGAAGCGGTTACTATAAGATGGGTGCAAAGGATCATGAAGATGTTGTTCGTGAAGATGACACTGAAATGGCTCATGAAAATGTTGTTCGTGAAGATGCCACCATTGAAATGGTTGAAATGGAGCCGGAGAGTATCGAAAGTGAGGAAAATCCAAAGCAACCAAAGGGTGGATATATGTACTTCTAGTAAGTATCAATGTATTTGTGTACTTGTTCTTTAAATGGTAATTGGATGAAAGTATTTAAGAACATTTAAACTTTCCTATCATGACAGTATGAATGAAGTGCAAAGGATGAAGGAATGTGGTACTTACAATGTTGATTCGGTATGTAAATTGAATTTATAATGAATATAATGTAGGTTTAATATTTTGATTGTTGATGGTTTATGCATAATTTTCAGGTGATAGACGATGTGGTGAAGAAATGGCACACGATGGGTGATACTGAGAAGGAATCATTTATGACGTTGTCCACAAAGGATAGAGAAAAATATTCGGCTTCGAGGAAAGCACATGGAAACATTGAGAAGAAGGTATTCGTTAAACTTGTAAATACTTTGATAAATGATATATAAATACTCTAACATTATATGTAAATAATATAGGAAGTGTCGACAAGGTGTAGCATAAAACGAGTGCACCACATAATAGAGAACTTGAAAGTGAAGGATAAAGCCAATGTGTTGGAAGAAATGGGGTTTGGATCTCTTATTGGATTGAAGGACCGACCAATTCTGAGGGATTTATGTCGCTTGTTGATGGAAGATTTTGATTTGCAAAAGTGTGAAGTTCGATACGATAAATATCCATTTCATTTTGGTGTCTGATGTGTTGAAGTCGTATTGGGGCTACAAAATAAAGGGAAGAGTGTGCATGAAGTAATTAAGAGGGAGGATTAGAAAAAAACTTGTGAAGAAGTATGTCCTAAAGTCCAAGGTGACATATGCTACACTCGAGGACGATATAAAAAGCGGCAAGTATGATGGGGATGATCTGAAGGCCCGGGAACTATTGTACATTGTCGGAGTATTCCTTTGTCCAACAGGTGATACATCCCCGAGCAAGGAATGTATGAAGTTGATTTGCGACTTCGGGTTGAAAGGTGAATTAAATTGGGCCTCATTTGTCAGTGACAATTATTTGATGCAATCAAGAGCTTTTAGAAGGACGAAAACCTCATATACCTCAAAGGGTGCATAGCTGTCTTAGAGGTAATTGAGTTGAACAATGTGTTGGTTTAGAAAACTTTGTAAATAGTTATTATAGAAAATGATAAAGTTTATTATAAATGCATGTTGCATTGTTTGATTTTTGGTCTGATTCTTCAAGTGTGTCGACCTTCCAAAGAACCGGAGTGGCACGCATCATTGCATGGGGCAAGGAAGAAGTCACCCGAGTGATGGCAAAGTTAAAGCTGGAAAGACCGAAAAAGAAAGTAAGAGTAATTTAAGTATTTATAGATTAATAAGGACTTAAAAAAGAAAGATGTTCTAATAATGTAATTTATTTGTGAAGGTTATTGGCGAGGAGGAAGAGGAGAAGGTAGAAGAGAAGGTGAAACAGAATGAAGAATGGGGAAGTAAATATGACATTTTGATGGCTGAGTTGGCGGAGGTTAATAAAGTCATTTCTGATTGTTTGCAAAGACAATCCAGAATCGAACAGGCATTTGAGAGCATAAAAGGGGAAGTAGGGGAAAAGGTTGATGGTGTTGTGAAAGAAGTGGTGGAATTGAGGGGTGAGTTGAAGGGGGTGATTGGAATGGTAGAAAAAAATGGATGAAAGGATAAATTTAAGTTCTGAAATTAAACAAAAGAGGAGTTATGTTGAGGAAAAATATGATGAACTTCAAAAAAACGATGAAGAAAATATAAAAGAATTGAGTAAGAGGGAGGAAAATATAGAAGTCCACGATCAAGATATGAGGACATCGGATCATGTAATAGATGCAGATCTGAATTCAGAGTGTCGTGCACCAAAGAAGAAGCAAAAGGTAAAATGAATAATACAGTTGACATCTATTTTGATTATTGTGTTGTGGCTAATATCTATAATCAATATCGTAGGTTGAAAAGGTCAAAATACCAAAAGGAATTGGTGCAATGGAGGCTGCAATGTGTGAGTATGTATGGAATAGTGGGTTGTTAGATGATGGGTAAGTAATATATATTGCTTTGTGAGTGATATTTAAATAATTTTGTGAAAAAATTAATCCAAAAAATTGCTTGTATAGGGATGTTATCATAGATTTCGAAAGCCAACACGGTACAATAGGCGACGTTGGGTCGTTAAGACCTGGTAAATGGATTTACAGTCCGGTTATTGATTTGGTCGGCTGGTTGTTGGCTCACGAGTCGATGAAGAAGATATCAGGGAACCGGAAGATTTGCTTTTTTCCAGACTTCTTTGTGGTAAGTTAAATTTATACACATTTTCGTGTTGTGTTATGCATATGGCTGGTCAATTAATAGTGATTGTTTTTGAAAATGCAGTCAGCGTTGCCAGAGGACGGTCAAGATGTGTCGACTCTTGTAAGCTTCTTTACTAACGTAATGGTAGACCATAATAAAATGACCGATTGTGACACAGTAAGAAATTTTTGCGTACATGTTGTTTTGTATTTAAATAATAACAATAAATGTTCTAATTTCTTGTCTTGGATGTGACATTTATTGTAGATTTTCTTGCCAATAAACGATAACAATACTCATTGGTATCTCTTGGTGTTGGATATGGTTGATCGTGTAACATCGGTTCTTGATAGTCTACATACATCTTACCGGCACAGGACAAGAGTGCAACAATGCAGGAAAATAGTATATGTCGATACTTTTTATAATTTATAATGCATAATTTCTTCGTAATCTAATTTAATAATTTTTTGACGCAGCTGAAAAGTTTAGATAAATTTAATCAGAACGCGACCTTTGTTGATACATTTGGGAAGATGAAGGTCCCAGTAACGAATTTAGAATTTGTGGACCGTAAGACGATGGCGCAAACGAACGGGTATAAAATTTGAGTATTTAATAAGTCAAATATTTTTGTGGTTATCTAACTATTTGACATTTTGCGGCAATATAAAAGAGATGGTTGTGGAATGTATGTGATCATGTGGATGGAAGCTATTTTTGATGGGAGGTCAACGGATGATTTGGTAAGTGGTCCGAAAAAGACTTTTAAAATAAAATTTTGGTACTGACATGGAATGATGTGGTAACAAAATGTTCTAATGTGAATGTAGGTTGTTGGGGAATGAGATCGTCCGAGAATTTTAAACGATCTCATAAATCACGAAGGTAATAAAAAGAGAGCTCAGTTCACAACTACTTGCCTCTAACATATGAAAAAGTAATTCCTTTTGAAAGCAAATATTTTGTATGTACATTATGTTACCATAATTTTGTATATAATTATTTATCAAAGTTACGTTGTTGTAAATTATGTTAACATAATTTTTTATGTACATATTTAGCAAATATTTTGTTAGATGTTATGAAACGTATTTGGCATCAAATTCCGGTAATAAAGTTCAGCATCAACTTTTGTAAAAATCGATTGACATAGCTTACTGGTAATAAAGTTTCGATACTTTATTAACGCTATAAAAACTAATTATCGAGACTTTAAAAAAACAATGTTTTCGGTAGCACAATTGTTTGAAAATATCGATTCTTTCATCCCACTATTTAAACAAAACATCAATACTTTTGAAAATAATGATTGCCATATATTACTGGAATCAAAGTGTCGATACTTTGTTCCCGCTATGAGTAAAATTATCGATACTTTTAAACGAAATCAATGTTTTCGGATTCAAAATTTCCTCGAAAATATCGATACTTTTTCCCTATATTATAAAATTATCGATACTTTTGAAACAAAAGGATTGACATAGCTTACTGTAAAGAAAGTTTCGATACTTTTTCACGCTATGATTAAAAGTATCGATAAATTTTAAAAAAATCAATGTTTCCGGTATCAAAATTTGCTCGAAAATATCGATACGTTTCTCCTTATATAACAAATATTTATCGATACTTTTGAAACAATGATTGCCATAGCTTTCTGGAAACAAAGTTTCGATACTATTTTCCCTCTATGAACAAAAGTATCGATAATATTTGAAAAAAAAATGTTTCCGGTTGAGACTTTATCGTTTTCATTATTGACTACATCAATGTTACCAATACACTTGTCAATGTTTCCGGTAGCGATCTGACTTTGAAATTTAGGCGTGATTTCTATTTAACCCAGCCCTAAACTTAAATCCTCTATTTCCTAATTTTATCGATACTATACCAGAGATCTCTTCCACTCCAAGGACGATTACCATCGTTCAGAGAAATTGCACCGTTCAACCTGCTTATAAAATCAACTCCGATGACGATGATTACTACGATCAGATTTACATGTTAGTAAAAGTAATGGATTTTGCATAATTTAGGGTTAGGGTTTTGCACGATTTGGGAGTAATCGTTCTTCTTTTGCATATAACAGTTCTTCTAAACATTTTTCCCGCTTTCAGTAAAATTATCGATACTTTTGTAAAAATCAATGTTCTGTTAGCAAATCTGCTCGAAAATATCGATACTTTCTGGCCATTATGATAAAAAAAATATCGATACTTTTTGAAAAAAATGATTCTCATAGCTTACTGGAAACAAAGTTTTGATACATTTTTCCCGCTTTCAGTAAAATTATCGATACTTTTGTAAAAATCAATGTTCCGTTAGCAAATCTGCTTGAAAATATCAATATTTTCTTCCTCTGTGAAAACAATTATCGATACTTTTCATTCAAAAAGGATTCCCATAGCTTACTGGAACAAAAGTGTCGATATTTTTTGACACTATGAATAAAAAACTCGATACTTTTGAAAGAAAATCAATGTTTCCGGTAGCAATTTTGCTCGAAAATATTGATATTGTCTTCCCTCTGCGAACAAAAATTATCAATACTTTTCAAAAAAAAGGATTCCCATAGCTTACTGGAAACAAAGTGTCGATATTTTTTTCCGGGTTTGATTATAAGTATCGATACTTTTGCAAAAAAATTAATGTTTCCGGTGATTTTCTACCATTTTCATTATTCAGTACATCAATGTATCCGGTTGATTGTTACCGTTTTCATTATTTACTACATCAATTTTGCATTGCAGTGTTATGTCTTTTCACTTGTATCACATGCACTGTTTACTGTTCATTCTGTATAAAGCTAAAACCCCTAAATCCCCGGAATGAATCTGAATCTGCCTTTTCAGTTTCGTGTCTTTTCACTTGTATCACATGCAACGTTCATGTTCATGTACCTTCATTTATTGGGTAGTTCTCCTCATTTATTTTTATAATCCCCAGAACGAATCTCTGAATCTACCTTTTCAATTTCGTGTCTTCTTACTTTCCCTCCCACTTTCCCTCCCAAACAGAAATTCCCTATAAATTAACAACTCCTTTATTTACTCTTTACAACATCTTCAAATTAATATACTACACCCTTCGTTTATTTCTATAATTAGTTCTCTTTCACCTCACCTTCACCATCTTCTATTATAGAATGAGTTCGAGCAGAGGTTTTGGTAAATATCCTCAGCCATTGTCAAAAGGAAGCTTGATTTTGAGACATCATCAAACAACGATGATGATTTCTATATTGATTCTGATGAAGAGGAGGAACAACAAAGCCATGAGACAATGAAAACCAGCAGATGGTTCAACAAGTTCTTCGAGACCTTCGATCGAATGAACACCATCAACGACCCTTCTACTCAATGACAGTGTCCAGCATGCCAAGGAGGTCCTGGTGCCACTCACAGGTTTCGTGGCCTTCAGTCCCTAGTCACACATGCCAAAACCAAAGGCGGACCAAAGCTGAAAATTCATCGCCAACTTGGTCAGCTGTTGGTCGAGGAATTGCGTAGAAGGAGTACTTCGGCTGTTCCTCAAGGTCAAGCTTTTGGCCAATGAAGTGGTTTGAGAGATGATGCTGCTATTGTCTCCCCCGCCTTCAAGCAACGAGGAAGCAGATCACCAAATACTCTGGCCACCCATGGTGATGATAATGAACACAAGGCTTCGTCAAGATGGAGATGGATAGTTATATAACTTCTGAATTATGTTTTTATGAATATTAGAATCCTTAACTTCTTATTTCTTTAATTTTCTGCTTCAGTGGCTTGGTATGGGAAACCAAGAGCTTCTTGACTATTTCAGTTCCTATCGTACTGTTGCCAAGGCTCGCCATTCATACGGTTCAGAAGGCCATCGTGGGATGAGCCTTCTAATTTTTGAGAGCACGGCAACAGGTTATTTCGATGCTCAGCGTCTGCATACCCAGTTTGCTGCCCAAGGTTTCGATAGAGAGGCTTGGCAACGTTGTCAGGGCTTCATGTATGGTCCAGCCAGCGCCAACTTTATGGTATGGCTGCCAAAGAAGACATACACATCTTCAACCGACCTATTTAAAGTTTTCTCTATCATTTTCTTCTATTATACAAGATACACTTCTGCTCATACTTATGCAAACATGTTTTGTTCATTAGGCAACAATAGAGCCAAATTTGAGATGCGGCGATATACACAGATGGTTGGATAGCAAGCTGGAACAAGTGCCATGGGTGGCAGGGGGACTTGAGGGGAGGAGGCTCATTGTTTTATTTTGATTTTTTATTTCAATTTGTAATTAGTAATTGAAGCACTGGGACTTCATTTTTTTATCATAATTTTTCTTCATCCTTAAGTATATTAAACTTTTCATTGGAAACTTTTTATTTTCATAAATATAATTGATATAAACAATTAAATAGAATTGTACCGATACTTTTAATATAAGTAGCCATACTTTTTATGAAAGTACCCATACTTTTTATGCAAGTACCCATACTTCTAATTTAAGTATCTAAACATTTACTATAAGTATCCATACTTTTTTCTGCAAGTACCCATACTTCTAATTTAAGTATCGAAACATTTAATATAAGTATTCATACTTTTTATTTAAGTATCTTTACTTTTTTTAAGTATCCATACTTTTAATTTAAGTGTCGAAACCCTAAACCCATACTTTTAATTGATATAAACGATTAAATGGAAATACTCATACTTTTATACAAACAATGTAAACAGTCTGGCTACAACATTTATTTCTTCTTAGGACAAAGTTACTTGTGCAATAAATTATAGTAAAATAACAATGCAATATAGGTAATTACCGATACTTTTAATATAAGTATCCATACTTTTAATTTAACTGTCGAAACTTTTTATGGAACCGATTGAAACATGGCTAGAAAGTATCGATACTTTTTATATAAGTATAGATACTTTCGAGCCACAATTGAACCAGTTCCAATGTTTTTATTAAAATATCGATACTTTTGTTTAAAGTATCGATACTTATTCGCTACCTATTACGTTACACTAGTACTGATTTGTTTAAAGTTATAATATTAATGTAAACGATCAAATAATAACAAATTAGGCACTACCGAATATGTTGATATGAGTATCAACAAAATCGGTAATTTTACCGGTTTTGTTATCGTGGGATTTTCTAAGGCCCCATCAGCCAAAATTATCAACAAATTAGGCGCTACCGAATATGTTGATACTCAAATCAACAAAATCGGTAACTTTACCGATTTTGTTATCGTGGTATTTTCCAAGGCCCCATCAGCCAAAATTATCAACAAATTAGGCGCTACCGAATATGTTGATACTCATATCAACAAAATAGGTAGTTTTACCGACTTTGTTATAGTCGTATTTTCCATTACCCCATCAGCTCAAATTTATCAACAATTTAGGCGCTACCGAATATGTTGATACTCGGATCAACAAAATAAGTAATTTTACTGATTTTGTTATGTTTGTATCTTAACTACCGATAACTTAAATTTGCCGGTTACCAATTTTTTATTGTTTTTTTCATGTTTTCTACCGGATACATTATCTCATATCAACATATCCGGTAGCGCTTTACCTATTTTGTTATTTATCTTATAATGTTTCCGGTAACGCCGTTTCTTAGCCGTATATTAGTCCGCCTTACATTAGAATTCTCCCAAAAAAATGGTAATATTATCTAGATTTAATGGTTTTGACTCAACCAGATTTAACAGGGATGCGTTTTCTATAGAAAAAAAGAGACTAAATCGACTAAGTTGTTTTTAAAAAATAAAATTTAAGTGGGACAAGTTGAGATTGCAGATAAAAATACCCCAACGAAACTCAACTCAACTCAACTCGGAGAATATATGTTTATCTTTTGAATTTTACTATACACAACTCTAAGTGTAACAACACAAATTTCGAAATCCGTGAATAGTTTCACCCTAGCATTGGGCTTGGGTGTTGGCTGAAGTTTTAGGAGCCTAATTGGGCTTTCTTTTTGGGGATTGGAATTTTGGGTTATCAAGTAAGTGGGGAAGATTTTTTTTTTGTATTTCCTGGCCTTTCAACAATCTTAGGTACTATTAGTACTCTGGAACCGAATTGGATATAGTGGCCCATAAGAGCCCATCTTTTAAAGTCATGTCGAAATTCTACCCGTTTAGCGGTAATCTTATTAGGCTTTGTTTAATTTATTTATGCATTTATTTGTTATATATGTCATGTATGTGCTTTAAATTGCTTTAATTTATTGTTTTATTTTTTGTTATTTAAATTATTTAATCCATTTATGTGCTAACCTCATTTTTTGTGGTGTTTCTTGCCTTTATTATTATTTGTGCATACCATTACATATCATAGGTGTTGATTCAAGAGCTATTCCATATTAAGAGACCATCATAATGTGAGAGACGTTTTATTGTACAAAGAATGATAATGCTGCGGTTTGGGTTTGGCCCGAGCGGGACAGTTAATCCGAGATCGACAAAGGGTAATGGCGGATGCTTTGGCTCAAGCACAAGAAGTGGCTAGGCATGTGCAAGATTTGGCGAGAAAAGCAAGGGGGCATCTCGCTCGAGTCAATCCGGAAACGAAGTTAAGGCACCGAGTGCGCACTTTGCTTCACCAAGTCAAAATGGCTAGTCGATACCTGTAGAATCTTTTGTTAATATTTTATAATTAGTCATCTTTTGTTAATAAAAGTCTGTCTAAATGATTATTTTAGAATCAACACCTGGTTTGCATTCATTGTATTTTATATTTATTAATTGCTTTTAATTATTCTTTACTTAGTTTGTGCATGCGCTGCATTGCATTCATTAATAAAAAAAATTAGATTAATTGTGGAAAATGTAAAGACAACAAGTTTAAGCCGCAATCATTCCGCACTCCTACTGTGCACGTTTTCAAACAAGAATTATGAAAGACATATTGGCTACTGTGTCTTATAAGTTGCACGTGTTTATATGGCGATAGAAATCTCTGTTTAATCAGATTCAGAGTGGAAAGTGCATCACGGTTTGGTGATAGAATCTGATTTGTCTTCTGTTGTATTCTGTTAACATTTGTCCAGGAGCTAATGGTTGCGAAAGCAGGATTATCTCCACTTTTTTTTTGTCTTTTTCGTTTTATCTATGCTTGTTCGGAGTTTTGACTCAAATATTGCAGCAGATTTTTTTTATTCTAAATCTATGGTACAGCCGACTTTAATTCTCACAATATTGCACTTTCTACCGTACATGTAAAGTCGAATTTAGCTAAATCCAACTATAAACAGTATTTTCCTCAAAAAGGCCTAAAAATTGCTTGAAATTAGATTCTCTTGTACTCGTCTTTAAGGGTATTTTTAGAATATACTGTTCAAAGTCCGACTTTACATGTACTGTAAAAAGTGTAATATTGTGGGAATTAAAGTCGGTTGTGCCATAGATTTGGAATAAAAAAAATTTGTTGCAATATTTGAGTCAAAACTCCATGTTTGTTCCCCATTTTTTTTAATGTGATCTGATCTATATTCAAATCAATTGCTATGTGATTGAAAATTACACAAATGAAATTATTTTTTTAAGTCTTAGGGTGATTGATTATAGTGTATGTTTATAGTTTTTGTTAACTTTTTGATAGAGTGGCACATACCTTGTCGACAAAGTTGATTGAACTCGAATTTTTTAGAATGAAATTTATTCTCTTTTCCACTAAACCATTAGTTGGGTTCTCCAAATGAAATTATTTCGTTCCACTCATAAGTTAGAGGATAATACATACTTAAGTATGTCAAAATGGTAATATTATCTAGACTTAATGGATTCTGACTCAACCCGACTTAATAGGGGTGCATTTTTTATAGAAAAAAGAGATCAAATCGACTCAATTTTTTAAAAAAAATAAAATTTAAGTGGGACGAGTTGAGATTTAAAACCAAACTCAACTCGAAGAATATATATTTATCTTTTAGGTTTTGCTATATACAACCCTAAGTGTAACGACTCGAATTTTAGAATCCGCGAGTCTTTTCACCCGTGCGTTGGGCTTGGGACGAAGTTTTGGGAGCCTAATTTGGCTTTCTATTTTGTTGGGCTTGAAATTTTGGGTTATCAAGTAAGTGGGGAAGATGATGAAAGGGTAAAGGGGTAAATTACCAAACTTTTGAAGAGGGAAAAATAGGTAGGCTTTATGGTTGTTGAAGATTTGTAAGAGTGTGAGATGACTCTTGTCTCCCCATTCATCCTCTTTATCTCTTTTCATTCTTGTTTTTGGGAGCCCAAATTTAAAGGTGAAATCTTTATCATATTAAGTGTGAATCTCAGATTTGTTGTTGAGGGCTGTGTAATTTATATCAAGTAAACTATCTGTCAAAGTAAGGATGGAAGGTTTTGGTGGTGAATGGAAAATATGAATTTTGGTGGGGTTGAAGAGGAAGAATAAAAATGGAGGATTTAACTCAATTTCTTGTTGTTAAGTATTTTCTTTTGTATCTTTTGACCTTTCAACAACGTTGTAACCTTTTTTACAACATCTCTTTGTAGTGAAAGAGGTTGGAGAGCGGTCTAAAGCTCAAGGCAAAGGAAAGGCTTGAGGCTTGTGGCAAGGAGTCTCTTTTCCAGCTTTTGGAAGAAGGTTAGCACACTTCAAACTCCTTTTGTTTCATGCACATCCTAAGGGTGATGCCTTATATTCTTGATTTGATGATTTGTGTGTTTAAATGCTTGAAAATGGTTGTTAATGGTAATTTTAGGATTTGATGTTAATAACTTGTAAAAATGATAGCAAACCACCCTATTTAACTCCCATAAAGTATAGGGTTAACTTAAGGGGTCATTGGTTGCGAATTGGAGGCTTTGAGGATGATTCTCGAGCCTAAATAAGTCATTTATGGGCTTCAGTACCGGTACGCGGGGAGCTCGTACCGGTACCCTGGTGTTATGGTTCAAAGAACATTGTTTCATTAAAATGAACTATAAAAGGGGTACCGATACGATATTCAACTTGTACTAGAACGCCAAGTAAAGTTCGTACCGATATGGGTTGGCCCGTACCGGTACACTAAGGCTTTAAGAAATTTTAAGAATCCTTTTAGGTATCGGTACGCAGGGAGTATCGGTACCCACTAGGTAATCTACCCGAAAATGTTGATCTTTGCCCGGAAAGCTGAGAAATTGTAATGTTCGTTCTAATAGACCCTTAATGGTCTGAAAAGAGTTGTAAAACTATAAAACCGAGAAATCTCCTATTTGAACATAAATCGTAAGAACTCGGAAAATGACTTGTGTGACTTATATGTTGATAAAAACCATAGGATGGTATGGTGATATGATGATGTTGTGTGCCTTGTGGGCACTTGACTGATGGGATCCGGATACTCACCGAGAGTGTTGCAACATCATGATAAGATGTTTTTTGAATATACGTTCCCGATGTTGTGTGGCCTCGGGTCTCACTCCAGGTTTGTGGTTATGGTTGTTATGAGGTGTTTTATGATGTCATGTTATATGTGTATGATTTGTGGTAATGTTTTTTTTAATATATGATTTGTGGTAATGTTATACTTCTTTTATTGTCATGTCATCTTTTCTAGCTACATGTTTATGTTTATGATTTGCATGAAGCATGATAGAGTAGATAAGTTATCATTGAACTTTATGAGATCTGCTCTTTTGGAATGTATTTTTTATGTTTGCAGGTTTTTAGGTTGTTGTAGCGCTGGCATTGAAAGAGCCCTCATTGGAGTAGGACTTCAACTAATTGATGTGATTAAGAGTACAATACTTATTTTTAAGTTTTTATTTGATCATGTCGAGTGGCTTTAATTATCTTATTTTTAAATTGGAGCTCCCACGTAAATGATTTAACTATTTTGTATCATCATATTTGAAACATCATTGGACTTATGGAAATTTAATGTTTTTTTGTTCTATAATAGAGAAGAATGAGATGGCCTACGCATGGATTGAACTTAGGAACTCCTGGGAATGTACCCGAAGCTTTACCATTATGCCAACTTGGGACCACTATGGAAATTTAATATAGATTGGGCTAAACCAGGTTAAAATTTTTATAGTTGCGGTTTGGGCTTGAGGCTCAAATGTGACGTCAAGTTTAAGGCATTACACTAAGGGCTGCATATAAAAACTACACTTTTCCAACTTTTGGAGGAAGGTTAGTACACTTCCAACTCCTTTTGTTTCATGCACATCCTAAGGGTGATGCCTTGTATTCTTGATTTGATGATTTGGGTGTTTAAATGCTTGAAAATGGTTGTTAATGGTAATTTTAGGATTTGATGTTAATAACTTTTAAAAATGATAGCAAACCACCTGTAGAACTAATGTTTTGATATAATAATTGAAAAAATGTTTTGGACTATTTTGAAAAAAATTTAAAACATGTCTTTAAGTCCAAACAACTTGAAAATATATTTGAGGTATTTAAAAAGGTTTTTGGAAAGTTTTAAATGCTTTAAAATAGTCAAAACTGGATTTTCAACAAGCCCGTACCGATACGGTATACCCCGTATCGATACCCTTTTGCCCAAGTTTTTGAATTTGCCAAAACCTGTACCGATACGGGTGAGACTGTATCGATACAGTTAGGGGTCGTTTTGATACGCATATTAGGCGTACCGATCCCTGTTTTAACAACCCCAGCGGCTATTTCCCAACGGTCTTTTAAATGACATACCGTACTGATACGCCCTCAAGTGTATCGATACGCATAGGCTGACAAAGAGCCCAACGGCTAGTTCTGAAGAAAGGCGTACTGATACGCCTCCACGTGTACCGATACGGTAGGTTGCAGAACTACATTTAATGTGGGAAATGAAGTCTCCAACGACTCCAAACATCTCCAACGGCTAGTAACGGCCACAAACTCAATTGAGACTATAAATTGAAGGCTGGAACAATTGAAGAATGTTAGAGACTACATCCAAGCAACATGATCAAGAGAAATAGAGTCTAAATCTTTATTTTACCTTTCTCTTGTACATAGTCTAAGAAGAGTGCTTTATTGTAAATTCTTTGTACACTCTTGTGAGCTTAAATTTGTGTAAACACCCACCTATAGAGGTATTTTAGTTTACCAAACAAATCCCTTGTAAAAGGAGAGGTTCTAGTTTAGCCTTTAGAGAAAAACTAGAGTTGATTCTATCTTAGCCAAGTCCAAAAGATAGGGTTGTAACAGTTTCCTCCTAAACCGGGAAAAGGGGACGAATTCATTGTTGAGTGAATTGGGAAATCCTTAGTGGTGTGCTAAGGTAGTGGATGTAGGTGCTTAGCTAATAGACTGAAACACTCTAAAATCATTGTGTCACGTGTCTACCTTTATTTTGATTTTAGCCAAATCAACCTCCAAACATTTACAACCCTCATTGACGGTTTCGGTGATCGATTCGAGCGCGTTACAAACCCAACAATTGGTATCAGAGCCTCGTCTCCATCGAAGGACTAACATCCGAAAGTAAAGATCATTTGCTCGAAGTCCACCGTTCAAGAAAATGGCAAGATTTGAGGAAGACCGCTCTATCTCGTGTCCTCCACTCTTCGAAAGAGAAGCATACTTCCAATGGGCAAATATCATGAAATTCTTCATCAAGTCTCAAGACTATGAGGTTTGGGACGCCATTGAAGATGGGTATTTGGAAGCTCCAAAGAAGACGAAAAAGCAAAGGAGTGCCAACGACACGAAGGCAAAGCTAAACACCAAGGCGATGCACATTCTCTATTATGGCCTTAACGAAGAAGTTTTCAAGAATATCTTCAAATGTAAAAGTGCCAAAGAATTATGGGAGAAACTTAAGAAGCTTTATGGCAACAAGAATGGAGAAAAGAAAGATGATGATCAATCATGTGCAAACCTTCTCTCCAATCCAAAGGTGGATGGTGTTTTGGCTCTCGATGAGCCTAAGGTATCTTCCAACTCAAATGAATTAAATTCTTATACATTTGATGAGTTG
Source organism: Hibiscus tridactylites (assembly GCA_958450335.1). Lineage (NCBI taxonomy): Eukaryota > Viridiplantae > Streptophyta > Magnoliopsida > Malvales > Malvaceae > Hibiscus > Hibiscus tridactylites. The sequence goes on along the minus strand of OY288265.1, from coordinate 20,913,516 downwards.
CAAGATGCTTTCGATGAATTATATTTGGAATTTGAGACCATGAATTCCAAATTTAAGAAAATGATTTCGAAACTTGAGTTTGAAAATGATTTTCTTTTGAAAACAAAATTAGATTTTGAAAACCAAAATGAAATTTTGAAAAATGATTTAGAGTTTTCAAAAACAAGTAAAGATGTTTTAGAAAAAGAAAATCTTGATTTGAAAGTTAAGCTTGAAAGCTTAACAAAAGAAAAAGAAATCATTTTTAATAATTCATCTTGTCACATAATGGCAAAATGCTCACATTGTCATTATCATGGTCATTCCTTACATACTTGTCCTATTAAGAAGAGAAAATCTTATAGGATTAGACAGATATGGGTTCTTAGGGGAACTAAAGACATTGTGACTAATGTAAATGGATCCAAAGCAATTTAGATACCAAAAATCAAGTGAATGTCTTTGTAGGTGTGTTGGAGCAATGGCAAGCAAAGCAAAATCAAAGAATGCTCAAATCACACATGAGAAGAAGATTTGGTAACCTCTAAGCTTAATGCTTTTATTTTATACATTTGGTTATCTAACTTTTGTTTAAAGTCTTGGATTATTTGTTAAGCCTAATATGATGCTTTGAGTAAGGGGGAGTCACTTTTTAAAACCAAACATTTTAATAATTTCAAAATTTAAACCTTCATTGTTATTTTGAGCTTAAAAGTGTTTTAAATTCTTTTTGATATAACAAAAAGGGGAGACATGGTTTGAAAAATTGAATTTTCAAATGAATAAGGGGAGCTTTAATTGATTTTGAATTTTAATTCTCTTATTTAAAATTTATTAAACAAAGGGGGAGAAATCACAAACAATTTTTCAAGTTAGTATTATTATATCAAAAGGAGGAGATTGTAGAACTAATGTTTTGATATAATAATTGAAAAAATGTTTTTGACTAATTTGAAAAAAATTTAAAACATGTCTTTAAGTCCAAACAACTTGAAAAATATGTTTGAGGTATTTAAAAAGGTTTTTGGCAAAGTTTTAAATGCTTTAAAGTAGTCAAAACTGGATTTTCAACAAGCCCGTACCGATACGATATACCTCGTATCGATACCCTTTTGCCCAAGTTTTGAATCTGCTAAAACATGTACCGATACGGGTGAGACCGTATCGACACGGTTAGGGGTCGTTTTGATACACATATTAGGCGTAGCGATCCCTGTTTTAACAACCCCAACGGCTATTTCCCAACGGTCTTTTAAATGACATACCGTACCAATACGCCCTCAAGCGTATCGATACGCATAGGCTGACAAAGATCCCAACAGCTAGTTTTGAAGAAGGGTGTACCGATACGCCTCCACGTGTACCGATACGGTAGGTTGCAGAACTGCATTTAATGTGGGAAATGAAGACTCTAACGGCTCCAAAACATCCCCAACGGCTAGTAACGGCCACAAACTCAATTGAGACTATAAATCGAAGGCTAGAACAATTGAAGAATGTTAGAGTCTACATCCAAGCAACATGATCAAGAGAAATAGAGTCTAAATCTTTATTTTACCTTTCTCTTGTACATAGTCTAAGAAGAGTGCTTTATTGTAAATTCTTTGTACACTCTTGTGAGCTTAAATTTGTGTAAACACCCACCTAGAGAGGTATTTTAGTTTACCAAACAAATCCCTTGTAAAAGGAGAGGTTCTAGTTTAGCCTTTAGAGAAAAACTAGAGTTGGTTCTATCTTAGCCAAGTCCAAAAGATAGGGTTGTAACGGTTTCCTCCTAAACTGAGAAAAGGGGACGAATTCATTGTTGAGTGCATTGGGAAATCCTTAGTGGTGTGCTAAGGTAATGGATGTAGGTGCTTGTTGGGATGTGTGGGGCTCGATTCGATCAACCAATTTAGCTCACCAAGTGGTGAGAGGTGGATATTTGGGTGGAAGGGTTGTGGAAGCTTGAATGTAAAAAGACACAATGATTTATAGTGGTTCGGCCTTCTAACCAAGCACCTACATCCACTACCTTAGCTTCCCACTAAGGATTTCACAATCAATCCACTAATTGATTCGTCCCCTTTTCTAGGATTAGGAGGAAACCCTTACAACCGATCAAGCTTCTACCCAAGCCTTGATCAAAACCCTCTTTTACAAAGAGATAAATAAAAGCAAACTTAAACCCTCTAATAGGTGTTTGTTTGCACAATGAAGCACTCACCCAAAACCTAAAACACTTGAGCAAATTTGACAATTTTGGCTCACTAGTGTTTGTCTATACAAGAATTGACACTTTAAGCACTAAGACACTTTCTTGATCATTTGATGTTTGACAATATGAGCATTAGCCTTCTCTTGATGCTTGGAGGTCCCTTTTGTACTCCCAATTGAGTTTATAGCCGTTTAGGACCGTTGGGGTTGAAATAGAGTCGTTGGAGCCTTTAATTCCCTCCATAAATGTAGTTCTGCAGCTCCCCGTTTCGAAACGCTCGAAGCCGTTTCGAAACACTCTCAATATAGAAAGAGCCGTTGCAGTCTGTCAGGGCACCCATTTCGGAACACCCCCTTGCCGTTTCGGAACGTGTATCGAAACGCTATAAGCCCGTATCGAAACGCCTGCATTTTGAAAGTTAGTTGGGAAAGAGCCGTTGGGGTTTATGACCGTTGGGGTCATTGCCACGTGGGCGTATCGAAACGGCCTATCCCGTTTCGAAACGCTGGGCACGTTTCGATACTCGTATCGAAACGATTTTGCCACTGGAAGCCCCTGTTTCGAAACGCCCTAAGGTGTTTCGAAACACCTGGCCAGTTTTGTTAAGTTTGGCCTTTGAAAACACATGAAAACCTTTTAAAACATCCCTAAACATAGTTTCAAGTTATTTGGACTTTAGGAAATTGTTTTAAATACTTTTTAAATCAGTCCAAAACATTTTTCAATTATTATATCAAAACATTAGTTCTACAATCTCCCCCTTTTTGATATAATAAAACCACTTGAAAAAATTGTTTGGGATTCTCCCCCTTTAACTTTGAAAATGTGAATAAGAGAATTAAAATTTTTATTCAAATAAAGCTCCCCCTTATTCATTTGAAAATCCAATTTTTCAAACCCATTTCTCCCCCTTTTTGTTATATCAAAAAGAATTTAAAACATTAAGTTCAAAAATAACAATAGAGGTAAAATTTTGACAAAAGTAAGAATTTGGTTTTAAAATGGCTCCCCCTTACTCAAAGCATCATCAAAAATGTTAGTCCATCATTTATGATCATCTAGTTGAATAAACTAAAAATAAGACAAATTAACTCAAGACAACTAGAAATTTTACCAACACTTGAACCCAAGGGAGGATGTGAAGCCTTCCTTCTTCAAGTGTTCTGCCTTGTGTGTATGGAGCTCCCCCTCAATGTTTGACTTGTTGAACATCTCCATCACACCTACAATAGACAATCAAGTAATTTTTGGTATCCAAATTGCTTTGGATCCATGAACGTTAGTAGCACAAAATTTAGTCCCCTTAGGAATCCATTTTTCAATTTCATCCTTTTTAGTTGAAGTGGTTAGTCCTTTTGGGACCCAAACACTTCTAAAACATTTTCCATTCACAAATCTAGGGGCTCTAGATTGTCTAACATAAAAATTTGATTTTCCAAAATTGTTTTTCTTTTCAAGTTCTTTGGAAATCAAATCTTTTTCTTCTTGAACATTTTGAAGCAATTTTTGTAAATCAAGACATTTTAATTCAAACTCTTCAAGTTTTGCTTCAAGTTCAAGTTTGGTTTTAGAAAGCAAATCATTTTGAATTTTTAACTTTGAAATCAATTTATTGTTTTTCAAAATGTGGCTTTTAAAATCTAAAACCAAATCATCATAGGCATCTTGTAATTCATCAAAAGTGTAAGAACATGAAGTAGATGAATTAGAAGTTACCCTTGAATCTTCTTCGATGGCCATAAGGCAAAGGTTGGCTTGTTCATCGTCGGTGGAGTCTTCATCACTCCAAGTAGCCACATATGCCTTCTTCTTATGGCTAGAAGTACTTGCCCTCTCCTTTCTTTTTGGTTCTCGTTCAAGCTCTCTCAAAGCTTTCTTCATGAAAGGGGCACACTTCTTGAAGAGATGAACTATCTCTTCATCTTCATCCTCCACTTCACTTGAGTAGACATGATGGCAAGTGGAGGATTTGAGAGCCATGGCACTAGCATTGATGTCAAGCCCTTTGATTTTCTTCTCTCCCATAGCTCTAATTTCTTCCCTCTTCTTCTCATCCTCTTTATTCTTCTTCATGATTTGATGAGTAAGGAGTGACCCCATAAGTTCATCAAGCTTCAAAGTCTTCAAATTTTTGGCTTCGATGATGGCGGTCCTCTTTGAGTCCCAAGACTCGGGAAGTGAGTAGATGAGCTTTCGAACAAGCTTTTCCTCCGGGATGGCTTCTCCAAAACCTTTAAGACCGTTGGTGATGGTGGAGAATCTATCAAACATCTTCTCGTTGTTCTCTTCCGGATCAATTTTGAAGTTCTCATACTTCAAGGTTAGGAGCCCAATCTGGGTCTCCTTGACTTCATTTGTCCCCTCGTATGTGACTTCAAGCTTGTCCCATACCTCCTTGGCACTCTCACAAGAAGACATCTTCTCATAGATGGTTGGGCCAAATGCACAAAACATGATGTGCAAGGCTTTGCAATTAAGCTCCATCTTCTTACGATCGTCGGTACTCCACTCCGCTTTAATTCTTTGAGGCACGAACGGACCATCTTCAACTACATCCCATAGCTTGTAATCTCTTGATTTGATGAAGAACTTCATCTTTGTCTTCCAATGGGCATAGTGGTCTCCGTCGAAGAAAGGCGGTTTGTCGATTGATTGTGCCATTGAGCCGGTTGATGAAAAAGTGATCGAGCTTGCCAGATCTTCTCAATAGGATGTTAATCCTCACCGATTGAGCCAAGCTCTGATACCAATTGTTGGGATGTGTGGGGCTCGATTCGATCAACCAATTTAGCTCACCAAGTGGTGGAGAGGTGGATATTTGGGTGGAAGGGTTGTGGAAGCTTGAATGTAAAAAGACACAATGATTTATAGTGGTTCGGCCTTCTAACCAAGCACCTACATCCACTACCTTAGCTTCCCACTAAGGATTTCACAATCAATCCACTAATTGATTTGTCCCCTTTTCTAGGATTAGGAGGAAACCCTTACAACCGATCAAGCTTCTACCCAAGCCTTGATCAAAACCCTCTTTTACAAAGAGATAAATAAAAGCAAACTTAAACCCTCTAATAGGTGTTTGTTTGCACAATGAAGCACTCACCCAAAACCTAAAACACTTGAGCAAATTTGACAATTTTGGCTCACTAGTGTTTGTCTATACAAGAATTGACACTTTAAGCACTAAGACACTTTCTTGATCATTTGATGTTTGACAATATGAGCATTAGCCTTCTCTTGATGCTTGGAGGTCCCTTTTATACTCCCAATTGAGTTTATAGCTGTTTAGGACCGTTGGGGTTGAAATAGAGTCGTTGGAGCCTTTAATTCCCTCCATAAATGCAGTTCTGCAGCTCCCCGTTTTGAAACGCTCGAAGCCGTTTCGAAACACTCTCAATATAGAAAGAGTCGTTGCAGTCTGTCAGGGCACCCGTTTCGGAACACCCTCTTGCCGTTTCAGAACGCGTATCGAAACGCTATAAGCCCGTATCGAAACGCCTGCATTTTGAAAGTTAGTTGGGAAAGAGCCGTTGGGGTTTATGACCGTTGGGGTCATTGCCACGTGGGCGTATCGAAACGGCCTATCCCGTTTCGAAACGCTGGGCACGTTTCGATACTCGTATCGAAACAATTTTGCCACTGGAAGCCCCTGTTTCGAAACGCCCTAAGGTGTTTCGAAACACCTGGCCAGTTTTGTTAAGTTTGGCCTTTGAAAACACATGAAAACCTTTTAAAACATCCCTAAACATAGTTTCAAGTTATTTGGACTTTAGGAAATTGTTTTAAATACTTTTTAAATCAGTCCAAAACATTTTTCAATTATTATATCAAAACATTAGTTCTACAGTGCTTAGTTAATAGACCGAACCACTCTAAAATCATTGTGTCACTTTTCTACCTTTATTTTGATTTTAGCCAATTCAACCTCCAAATATTTACAACCCTCCTTGACGGTTTCGGTGATCGATTCGAGCGTGCTACAAACCCAACACCATCCTATTTAACTCTTATAAACTATAAGATTAACTTAAGGGGTCATTGGTTGCGAATTAGAGGCTTTGAGGATGATTCTCAAGCCTAAATAAGTCATTTATGGGCTTCGGTACCGGTACGCGGGGAGCTCGTACCGGTACCCTGGTGTTATGGTTCAAAGAACATTGTTTCATTAAAATGAACTATAAAAGGGGTACCGGTACGATATTCAACATGTACCAGAACGCCAAGTAAAGTTCGTACCGGTATGGGTCGACTCGTACCGGTACACTAAGGCTTTAAGAAATTTTAAGAATTCCTTTTGGTATCGGTACGTAGGGAGTACATGTACGATATTCAACATGTACTAGAACGCCAAGTAAAGTTCGTACCGGTATGGATCGGCTCGTACCGGTACACTAAGGCTTTAAGAAATTTTAAGAATTCCTTTTGGTATCGGTACGTAGGGAGTACATGTACGATATTCAACGTGTACCAGAACGCCAAGCAAAGTTCATACCGGTATGGGTCAGCTCATACCGGTACACTAAGGCTTTAAGAAATTTTAAGAATTCGTTTTGGTATCGGTACGCAGGGAGTACTGGTACCCACAGTATCGTACCAGTATCGGTACCCACTGGGTAATCTACCCGAAAATGTTGATCTTTGTCCGAAAAGCTAAAAAATTATAATGTTCGTTCTAATAGACCCCTAATGGTCAGGAAAGAGTTGTAAAATTATAAAACCAAAAAATCTCCTATTAGAACATAAGTCGTAAGAACTCAAAAAATGACTTATGTGACTTATATGTTGATAAAAACCATAGGATGGTATGGTGATATGATGATGTGTGCCTTGTGGGCACTTGATTGATGGGATCCGGATACTTGCCGAAAGTGTTGCAACATCATGATAAGATATTTTTTGAATATATGTTCCTGATGTTGTGTGGCATCGGGTCTCACTCCAGGTTTATGGTTATTATTGTTATAAGGTGTTTTATGATGTCATTCTATATGTGTATGATTTGTGGTAATGTTTGTTTTAATAGAATATATATAATATTATTTGTGGTAATGTTATACTTCGTTTATTGTCATGTCATCTTTTCTAGATGCATGCTTATGTTTTTGATTTACATGAAGCATGATAGAGTAGATAAGTTACCATTGAGCTTTATGAGCTTTTCTCTTTTGGAAACGTACTTTTTCCGTTTGCAGGTTTTTAGGTTGTTGCAGCATTGGCATTGAACGAGCCCCTATTAGAGAAGGACTTCAACTAATTGATGTGATTAATAGTACAATACTTATTTTTAAGTTTTTATTTGATCATGTCGAGTGGTTTTAATTATGTTATTTTTAAATTGGAGCTCCCACGTAAATGATTTAACTATTTTGTATCGTCCTATTTGGAACATCATTGGACTTATGGAAATTTAATATTTTTTTTGTTATATAATTAGAGAAGAATGAGATGGCTTACGCGTGGATTGAACTTGGGAACTCCTGGGGATGTACCCTAAGCTTTACCATTATGCCAACTTGGGACCATTATGGAAATTAAATGTGGACTGGGCTAAACCATGTTAAAATTTTTATAGTTGCAGTTTGGGCTTGAGGCTCAAATGTGACGTCGAATTTAGGACATTACACTAATGGTTGCATATAAAAACTACTATAATCCTATCGTTAATGCTTATTTTAATTTTCAATGTAATATAATAAAATGTAAATAATTATATTCTTAAAAAATTAAACGTCATTAATTTAGGGTGTTTTAAAACGTTAAACAATAAACATAAATCTTAAACCTTAAAATCATAAATTATAAATCCTAAAACCATAGATCATTAACCATAAACTAATAAACCTTAAACTTCTAAATTCTAAACTCTTTTACATTATTATTAATTACCCTAAATTAATTATTAATTTTTAGGAATATAATTAATTAGATTCTAATAAATTCTATCGAAAAGTAAAATAAACACTAAACTCCTTTACATTGTTATCCATCATGAAACGGACATGGACATGGACATGGACATGGACATGGACATGGACATGTTCGACAACAAGACAAAGGCTTAGTTTGTGGTTGCTTTTAAAAAGTGCGGTGAAAAAAGTGATTTTCAAACTAGCTGTTGAAAAGTAGTTTTGAAAAGCTGGTTAGTGTTTGTCATTGATGTCAAAAAGTGATTTTGAGGAGATAAAATGTCTATTTTAGACATGATATTGAAAAGTAAAATTAAATTTGGGTGATTGTTCAAATTAATTAATGTTATGATTTATGAAATAAATCAATTTCAATTATAATAAAAAAAATATTTTTTATAAAATTTAATTTGAAAATATAAACTACATTCTAAATTATATACGGGCATACCATTTACACATTAATAATAAATATAAAATAAAGTACAAATAAAACAATTTTATTTTCAATATAAATATTATAAAATATATATTATTTTACAATTATGTATGCATAAACATTATTTTAACAATAAATTATAATAAAATAATAAGGGTAAAAAAGTAATTTTATTTTCAAACTAGCTTTTCCACCCAAGAAGCTATAAAATTCAGCTTCTTGGTTTGGGTTGAAAAACTAGTTTTAAAAGCAACCAAAAACAGTCTGTTTTAACTAAAAGCACTTAAAAAAGTGATTTTTGGTTGTCAAACGCAACCAAAAACAAGCCCAAAGTCCCGTCTGACTCGTTTTTCATTTCCCAAAATACCTCCACAGCTTGCTTCTCTTTTAAAAAAAAACACTTGAGCCACAAAATTGAACTGTCCACCTCGTAAAAACGTTTTTTTTTATTTCTCTCAAAGTTTTAAGCATTGAGCAAAATGGATTCAAACAATGGTTCGTCTTCATCATCGACGATGAGTGTTGCCATCTCTGAAACCATCATGCTAGGGATGGATCAGGGATTCGAGAGGGCGGTTGTCCCTTATGAAGCATAAATACTTCAATCTAATATCGTACCATGTATTTGATACTTTTCAATATTGGGAGCATATTTGGTACGGTTCAAGTATTCCTTGTATTTATCTCCTTATTATTTTTCTTAATCCTCTATTCTCCCACATTTTTTTTTCTTTTTCTTTATTTATTTTCGACTTTATTTTGTTCACATGATTCAAGTATAAGTATATAAATATATGTGATGCCATGCTCACATAATTTTTAGGACTTTTTATTTTTTACATTTTAAATATAAAATTTATTTTATATTTGTCATACCCATATCAAAGTCGTAAAGTTAAAAACTTTGTAGGTGTTTATTGAGTAATTCTTTCACCTAAGAACTTTATTACTTTTTTTCATGGTCATTTTGATATTAATTGGTGCCTAATCCTTTCCTTTTCTTCCCCACCTTAATTAAGTAGAAAGAAGTTGTGATTCCCAACGTACCCTTGGCTTGCTTATAAAATCCCCCCGAACCCACACAATGTTGATCATGCCCTCCTTCTAGCAACAGAAAAATTGAAAAAGTGGAGGCAGCCAACAACACCTCTTTGTTTTCAGAAACAGTCAAGGTGAAGGGAACGACTTTGGTATGTCAGCTCTCCTAATCCTATCATTCATCCTATAAAATGACAACGATACCGACATCATCAACATCGAGTATCAAGGTGATAGGGATTCATGATAAATTGATGATAATTGATACAATTAATAAATGAATTAAAGAAAAGAAAGTCTGGCTCTCTAAAAGAGACCACAACATTTTTTTAAGTTGGCAGAAAGAATCTCTCGTGAGCTCATTAAAGAGAACGTAACTAAAATTTTGATTTATTTATTTTAATTGATTGTTGTTTGATTCTTGAACTTTTTTACATTAAATAATATTACAATAAAATGTGACAATATTTCTCCGACTATGAACCTTATTTACTTACACAATAATTATTCTTTATTAACCTATTATAAAATTGATATAAATTAATCTACATTATTAGATCAATCAAGAAATGATCAAATTTAAATTTTTAAATTTACCCCTGCTACCAAACATCAAACTCTTTATCACCTATGAAACACATATATAGAAGGAAGTACTTCTAATACCAAAGTCGGTTTTTTGCTTCATCGTCGAAAGTAAATAAAATTTATATAATGTCGATGTATTAAATATTAATCATTATTTATATTAGTAATGAACTTTTCTCGTGTGAAAAAAATTTGTTAATCCCCAAAATACACAATATTTTATAGGTAATTATATCATGCACTAGCGGTGGACATATTTTATCCTCGCAAGCGCCATAATTTTAGTGTTAGAGATTCAGTTTAGGGGTTTAAATTTATGTGTTTAAAATTTAGGGATTGTGGTTTAAAATTAGGGTTTGTAGGTATAAACGTAAATCCCTATCACATTACCTTACAACCTAAATCTTAAACCCTAAATTCTAGCACTAAACCCTAAATCCAAATTATAGTCCATAAATTCTAAGCACATAAACTATAAATCTTAAACTGAATTCTTAACCCTTAAAATTATGGTGCTGGTGGAAATATTTTATTTTCACAGCTAATGCATGGATATTTTCTCGTGTTTTAAAAGAAAATATATTTGATTTTATTTTGTTTTATTGTTTTCTTCTATTTGTCCATCCAGGCCCGTTTAAACATTGGACTTTACCAAACGTTGGGCTTGAGATTACTAGCTAAATTCTGATTTTTTTTTTTATCTCTATTCTTCAAATTTTCAATTTACTCTTTAAATTAAATTTTAATTATATCCCTATAGCTAAGCTAAAATTCAATTTTCGTTCTAGAATTAAATTAAATACAATCTAATTCAAAATTAAACTCTATAGCGATCCAAATTAAGATCATATATACCAAGATATTTTCATAAAATACCCTAGACAAAATTAGGCGTCTACACATAGCATAATATTATTGGTTGCCTTTGATTCGTGCGTTCATTCCACTTTGTGATTGTTTTTAGGTAGTCAAACTCAAAATATAATTTGACCATTATACTAACTTGTATCCTTATATTTTTTTAGGGATCAAATTACATTTTTATTAATCTAAGAGGGGCAAAATAAATTCTACCATTGCATTAGATTATAACTTCAAAACTTTTTAAAGCGTTCATGTCATTATTTGTCCATTTATATAACACATTTCATAATTGTTAAGTCTATATGTAACATATATGGATTTTAAAATGAACATAAAAGAAATTATAAATTTTATTTTACCAACAAATTAATCTAAACAAAATTATCTACTATATAATCATCCCTTCATCATCCAAGCTTAGAGAGCAAGGAGAATTGCTTGGTTTATTTAGGCACTAAAATAATCAAAGGCAAAATGATTTTGCAGTAGTGGAAAGCCACAAGAGTATGTGTTGACCGCTTGACTAGCCAAATGATCCTAAACAAGAAGTGCTATAAAAATTCTCACCAAAAAGTAACCTGAAAATTGGATTTAAATATATTTCATATTTGTGTAAATATAGAAAATATAAATTATAAAATACATTTTTATAACATTTTAATACAATGCCTCTACTCCAAATGCCTCTTCATCTATAAATTAAAAGATGTTTATCATTGAAGTATGCTCGATTTTACGTTCTCTTGTGTATTGTAACAACGATAATATCAACCGAACAAAATTTAATCAGCTTAATCATGTTAAATTGTATTATATGTTATCTTACTTATTTTTATTATTTTTCATTTACAATGTGTTGTATGCACACAATATATTATTTTTTAATAGTCTAAAGGTAATTATAAGGTAGTATCTGTTTATAGATATTCTTAAACCTTTGACAATGAGCATGCACCTTGTAGAAAGAGCGATTTGAACTCGTGTCTCCTAAAATGATCATCGTCCGCTTTTCTACTGGGACACTTGTTGGGTTCGCACCACTAAAAAATGGTTGTCAGTAAAATGCTATCGGTAAAACACCAACAATCCGCCGGTATAAGGTCTAAAACCCTATACCGACGGACAAAAGAGATATTCCAACAAATAAAAGGTTGTCAGTAAAATGCTAGTCGATATATCTCTATAGCGACGGAAACAATCGTCGGTATAGATGTTGGGACCCTGTACCGACGGACATATCTGTAGGCATAGGTTTACCTTTATCGACGGGACAACTGTCGGGATATTATCACGTTGATTTGAATAAGATACATATACCGACAATTTTATTCATCCGTATAGGTTTAATTGACATTTATTTTTTTATTTTAAATATCAATAATTATTGTTATTTTTATTTAATATTATTTAGTATTTTAATTAATAAAATACTAATAGTATTATAACAAAAATTGTTTGGGGAAAAATAGTAATCCAACAGTGTAAGCTGGTGTTGAAGCCACTGGTGGTACACTTGCCTGGGGAGCAATTTGTTTTACAACACAGACCTAAATGAATCTCTGAATTATTACAAAGAATGATCTAAAAGAAGTTGTAGGAAGATGCGTCTGATGGGTGGATTATGTATGTGAGGTTCAAACCAAGTCCATTGTCTGTTGCTCTCCTTAACTTGGATCAAATGTATTGATGTAAAACTCCCAATTTTGGCCATTTTATTTCCAAACTATCTGCCATTAACATATTTAACTTTCTTCTCTTGAATTCCGTATGCATATTTTTCCCAATTTCCCTTCCCCAGTTGAAAATGTTACCCTGATTCTGTATATGAAAGGGCAGTAAAAAATGTGAGAATAGTAGGTTCATGTTTAAACTAAATTATCTTACCATTGTGGGAGAGAGTGTTGGCATTCCAATAACAATATGCGGAGGAAGATCTGCTGCGTTCACATTAGTAGCACTGCATAAATGAGTAATAAATCATGTAAAGCAATATATTCTTATTGTATCCAAAATGATCAGCTAATTTATAAATTGGTTTTGTTATATTTTCAAGTCAAAGTTCAAAGGGAGAGACTTTCATCTTTTTCCCTAAATCCCGGATTACCTTTAACACATGAAAAATAAAGTTTTTATCCTGTGAATTTCCATGATTTTCAATCTGGTCCCTAAAACCCAAAAGGCTAAAGCCCCGATTCTCAAATGGGACACTTTATTTTAAAAATTTTCAATAGATGATAGAAAACTTCATAGGAAAGGTAATGAAATTGAGTTAGGAATTGGACTTTAAATTTGATGGTTTTTGTTTTTAATTCAGTCTCTAAATTTTGTTTTTGTACACAATAATCCCAAAACCTAGATTCCATCACACATTTCAGTCATTTTTTAATGTCATTATGTAAGGATGTGATATTATGAGATTATATATGTCATCAACTGAAATTTTAATAAATAAAAAGTATATAAATAAAATATATTTAAATATATATTATTCTTTATATTTAGTGACAGAATCTTATAGTGTCATATCATCACGTCTTAATGGCGCTAGTAAAATAGGCTAAATTGTGTGACAACATCCAAGTTCAAAGACTAATATAAACAAGAAAATCAAGGATCAAATTATAAAAAAAATACTAAATTCAAGGATTAAATATTGGTTTAAACAATAAAGATACTTCACTAAATAATCATTCAATTCTTTTGTATTTTGGCCTGCATGTGATCAATGATCAATCCAATTACTTTATATGGATATATTTTTAAAAATAATTTCAAATAGATTTGGGATTTTAGTTTCACATTTTTTATATTACCAGACAATCTTTGATCTATAAACTTAGAAATTTATTCACTCTATGGTAATCCCTTTTAGTTTAGAACTGTAAACTATATATTAAACTTTGACTGGATTAATATTATGGGTTAGACATGTAAACTTGACCCGAGATTCGAGAACTAAATCGATTTATTTCAAACGAGACTTAAAATCGGCCCGAATGTAATGACCCAAATTTGACCGAAAACCCGAAACAAACCGAAACCGATCCGAATTTTAGTTGAACCGAAAATGAATCTGAACCAATTTTTAATCGAACCGAATAGACCCGAACCAATTGTCAACCAAACCAAATGAACTCAAACCGAAAGCAACTCGAACTGAAGGCAACCCAAAATAAAGAAAATATATTAAAGTAAAGAAAGAAAGATTGATGTGAACTGTCGCACAACTCACCAAAAAGTCAAGTATACATGCTATACAAAGTGATACATGGGGTGTAAAAACCTAACTGGGCTTGAAAACCGACTAAAACTGATCGGTCTCTCATTAACCCGATATTGACTTGACATGAAATCAACCGACCCGATATTAACCAAACCGAAAGTCAACCGACTCGACCTAAACCAGAAGCGAAATCACCATAGACCCAAACTAAAACCAAAAGTTTGAACCAAACATGAACCAAATTTAAATCGATTGTAGTCATAACTGAAATAACAAGAACCAAAATGACTCGAACCAAACCCGAACAGAATGACCCGTTTGCCACCTCTATTATGGGTAAACTACAACAAAAGTCACTCAATTATAGGTAAGGTTACATTTGGATCACTCAATTATTAAAAGTTATATTTTGGTCACTCAATTATGGGTAAGGTTACATTTGTGTCACCCAACCATTAAAGGTTACACTTGGGTCACTCAATTATGGGTAAGGTTACATTTGGGACACCCTTCATATTTAAAATATATATATATATTAACTTGTGTATTAGATTAATTAATGATTTCAAATGAAGTATTCTAGTGTTAATGATGGTATACAAGTGATTTGGAAGAAAAAATGACTAAGTTGATGTATTTTTTTAAATATGAAGGGTGACTCAAATGTATTCTTACCCATAATTGACTGGCCCAAGTGTAACTTTTAATAATTTGGTAACTCAAATGTAACATTACCCATAATTGAATGACCCAAATATAATTTTTAATAATTATGTGACACAAATGTAACTTTACCCATAATTAAGTGACCTTTATTGTAATTTATCCTAATATTATAGGCTAACATAATGTAAATTCAGTTATTGTTGAATAAAATTTTATGAATATATTTAGGAAAATGATTTGATGCACCATCCTTGGGAAATAAAGTTTTTTACAAGCGGTATATTTTTAGAATTTAGAATTATTGTTTTTGGGTTTATGGTTAAGAATTTAAGATTAACTTTTAAAGTTTAAGATTAAAGTTTATAGTTTAAGATTTAGAGTTTTATTTTTAGTGTGTAGGGTTTAATGTCCTTAAAATAACATGTGACATCATTTGAAGTCCGTTTGCGGAAAGAAAAGATTTCACTGATATTGAATCAAATATTGACTCATATATTTTTAATATAAAATATTTATTTTATTCGTATCTAAAGTATGACAAAATATAGTATCGATTAGATGTTTAAAAAATGTATAAAGGGTATTAGTAAACCTTGATGGCGTGCCATTTTCTTTTCTATGTTGGTCCATAATTCAATTAGGTTGGCATTACAAATGTGTTGCAAGCTGAATTATGGGGTGTCGTGGAAGGGCTTCGATTTGCTTGGAACTAAGGTTACCAACGTTTAATTGTTCAAGTGGATAGCGCGGATGCCTTCAAGCTCCTATCGACATCTTCTTCAACGAGTCCTAATGTCTTAGTGAGGTCTATTTCTTTTCTGTTTCAAAGATTTAGGGTTGTTGATTTTGTTCTTATGCGAACATGACTGCGGATTTCTTGTCTAAGTCCATTCCCCGAATTGACGATTCCCTTGTAGTTCTCTTCGATCCTCCGAATAGTCTAAATGGTCTATTTTAGTGAGATATTTCTGGCCCTCCTTATGCTCGACTAAAGATCACTTAATGTACCGGCTTCGGCCTCCTATCTATTCCAAAAAAAAAAAAGCATGTATTGTTGAATTGGGGAAATGCTAAATTAAATATTTATATGATTTAACACTTTCCCCTGTTGGAACTGCTAAATCAGTCCTTTGTTATTGTCCCGCTTTTATGTACAAATTGCTTTTGTTTCGGCAGTTTTTAATCCAAACTTGCTTTCTTTTAAGCCTTTAATTTAACTGCCCTTGGACAATAGCCATTGTTTTCAAGAAGCCAAAAAATGTGAAAATGACCCACCATTTTTATCAATCCCTTTTCTCCAATTTCGCTTTCCAAATTCCGACAAAGATGAAATTAGGATTAGATAATAGTAAAATAAAGTCGGGTTTAATTCGATAAATATTTAAACTAATAATAACTAAAATTATCATTAGACAAAAAAAAATGGAAGTGCGGACCCTCTCATTCACTTAGTAAATTTGTCCTTGAATTTCATGTTCAAGTCATTAAATTATTGTCCAAAAGTATCTGATAACGATATGAGCTCTGACTATATATGGAAGAGCTAAATCATGCCTCTAAGCACTAAGATAAAGTTCTTTCCGTGTTATTGTATTTTCATAAATTGCCCAACTCCAGATCTTACATAATGGACGTTAAACTCTTATCAATGAGATTTGGTCAAGAATAACTAATTTGGTATCGCTTTAGCAGGTCTCGAGTTTAAAGTATTGTTTTTGTAGAAAATTTTCGTGAAGACACTTAGTGACCATAACTAAGTCTGCCACAAAGATCAGTCCAAATTAGTTATGACAAAATCTTGAAAAACTGAGAAGGAAACAAAGAAACCAAAGAAAGAGATATGACATGGCAGTCCAACGTTGAATGTTACAATGCTGACATGGAGGTCAATGGTGCTAATGTGACGGTTAAAGGTGTATGACATGGCAGTCTATGTGTGAAGATGGCGTGGAAGAGGGGCAAAATTGGTTTTCTGACATAGTTTGAGGGCAAAATTGATTTTCTGGTTGAGTAATGCCAAAATTGATTTTAGGTAAAAATACGAATTTAAAAAATATTAAAATACTAAGATGATGTAAAAATTAATAAAATATTTAAAATATTTTATTAATATATGGTTAAAATAATAAAAATTAAAAAAATCTAAAAATAAGTAAAAATTGTAAAATTAAAATATCAGAAGCTATTGAATTATAAATTATTCAAAAATCAAAACTTGAAAATAAATTCTACACTCTAATTCTAATTTCTAAATTTCAAACCTTAAAAATCTCAAACTCTAAAGTACAAACCTTAAATCCTAAACCCTAATCGAAAATTTTATCAATATAAAGTGATTATGAATCATAAAAGTATGTGTATAAATTTAATCAAGTAAAGTGTTTGAATTTTAGGGTTTTTGTGATTTAGAAATTAGACTATTTTAGTATTGAGAGATAGGGGCACCAAAAAAAATAAAAAAAAATTTGTTCGGTTGAGAGAATCACATTAACCCTATTTTAAGATTCTTTCTTCCTTAGATTCTTTAAAGAGAAAGAAAATTAAAATCATTCAAATTTTTTATGAACGTTTTTATTTTTTTAATACTTTATAAATATTTCAAATTTTAGTTATTGAATAATTTATAATTTATTAGTTTATGATATTTTAATTTTATAATTTTTACTTATTTTATTTTATTTTATTTTTAGTCATATGTTAATAAATAGTATTTTTATTATTTTTTATATTATTTTAATATTTTAATCATATTTATTGCCTAAAAATCAATTTTGACGTCGTACTCAACCAGAACATTAATTTTGCCCTCGAACTTGTTTAAAAAATCAATATTGCCCCTCTACCACATCATTTTCACTTGTGGACTGTCACGTCAGCATCATAAACTGTCACGTCAGCACTATAATGGTTAACGTTGCCTTTCGTCAGTTAAAGAAATTCGACTATTTTAAAGATTAAATTAATAAAAAATATTATAGAGGTCAATAAATTGAGACTACTACAAAAGTAAAAGTGATACTTGAGCCTATATTAAAAAGACCCACGTGGTCAACTTCTAGGATTTCATCAAATTTTTGTTTCATCACAAGGGTGATGATTGCATTTTTCAAGACTGGGGTTTTGACAAAAAGAAACAAAACAAAGGAGGGTTTTGACTAATGGGGTCATTTGGTGAAGAGAGCCTTTGGTTTTTGTACTTTGTTTGTGGAATTGTTCCCATGATTAAGGGCAATGGAGCCATTACAAGAATAAATACCTACATAATATATATATGGGTATTTTATGCATGCTTAGTGATTAGAGATAATATCAACCACTCCATTTGGTAATAAGTAGACAAACATCATGTTATTAACCTTCTCTTGGTAGATTAGAAGTGTTATAGTTTGCACGTGACTTGATCATATAGGACAATTCTTTTTCTATAATAAACTAACCCTAATAGCTTCGATAAAAAAAACTAACCCTAATAGCTTAGGTTGACCTGATATAATATTTGCATCATTAACAATGTTAATTTTTATAGGTATGAGTAAGTAAAACTCGATTCGACTCGATTCGGATAAAAAATTCAACTCAGTTTGATGCAACAAAAAAAATTCAACTCGACTAAATCAAATCGTAATTTCATAAACTCAACTCGACTCAAAAAAAAATTCAAATAAAATTTAAGTTATAAAATCAGAACTTGAATAACTCAAAATTTTTAGTAATTAGTATATTAATATGAGTGAACTACATAAATGATAATCATATTATGGTTTTAGTCGTGATTTGACCACCATACTTTTTTCGAAGCAGTTAAACCACCACACTTTTAAAATGGACTCAATGTGACCACCAGCCGTTAAAACCTAATATGGGAGTGACATGGCAGTTACTAAAAAATTTTATAATTACACATTTGGTCCTCGTTTCTTATATATTCTATCAATTTAGTTCTAATTTAAATCTAATAAAAAATTAAACATTTAATTACGTGGAATGAGAGAAATGAAATAAAGGAAACTAGCCTAACCAAGATTCAAACCCAAGTAAGGCACAAGGAGTATTCTTAGCCACTACACCAAACACAAGTCTTTGATATGAATTACTAACTTTAATATATGTCTTATTTTAATCATGGATAAGAAAAACACATGGCTCGATCAAACTCATCGCTTTCAAGCTGTAAAACAAGCGGGGATCAACCCATCCCTGCAGCTGCTGCTTCATGAATCACCGAACTGTTGATGCTCTTGAATAGCTCAAAGAGTGCTTCAACTTTCCTAACACTAACCGCCGAAGGAAACCAATCAAGTATATCAAATTCGGGGCATATAAATAGGCAAAGCTTAGCAAACTACATAATCCATTCCAAGCTGATTGAAGTTCTCCATTTCCCAGATAATTATTCAGAACAACAAACCAAGAATAAGTTGAAGCAAAGTCAATGGCCCATGTTTATTGACTATAATAAAAAATCCCCCCCCCCCCCCCCTCCAAACAAAAAAAAAAAACAAGTGTACGACTACAAATAAGAAAATGCTCAGAACACATTGGGGTTTCACTTCACGAAACCAATCAGACCATAGAGTAAATGCAATGGACAAAGAGATAGTAATTTGTAAACATACAAGCAGTTTGTGAAGCAAGAACAATATGGTCTTCGTGTCCAGGGTATTGTCTTGTTACTTTAGATTGAAAGCAGCCCATTTACTGGGGCGGGGGGAAGAGAAACGAAAGCGAAGTTGCTAGGCTAAAGGGCCAAGGCTTTACTGTGTTCTCTCAGCAAAACCATTTTAAACCTAAATTAGCTTATAAACCAAAAAATAAAAGGGAAACAAATGTGCTAAGTAAAACGTCAGGGTGGAGATATACGAAGCAGCAACTGCAGGGATGGATTGATCCCCGCTTGTGATTCATAGTAAAGACTTGTGCTTGGTGCAGTAATTAAGGCATGCTCTTTGAGCCTTACCTAGGTTTGAATCCCAGTCGGGCTAGTTTCCTTTATTTTATTTTCTTCATCCATTAGGTGGTGACACATGTCACCATCCGATTGGAGGGGAATAAATTTATTTAATCACATATAAATAATTAAATTCTTCTCTAATTGAAATTAGGACCAAATTGATAGAATGTATAAATAATGAGAATTAAATGTGTAATTATACAAATTTTTACTAACTGCCACGTCACTCCATGCGTTAGGTTCTAACGGCCGGTGGTCACATTGTGTCCATTTTAATAGTACGGTGATTTAATTGCTTTGGAAAAAAGTATGGTGGTCAAATCCCGACTAAACTCATAGTATGACGGTCATTTATATAGTTTACCCTATTAATTTTCATGTTCAACTTGAGTGCCACAACTTTATATATATATATAGAAAGTCGTTTAAATTTAAATTGAAACCAAATCTTGCCATAACAACTCTCGACTCTAAAAAATTATCAAATAAAATTTAACTTACAAAATACGTAGTAAACTCAACTATATCTTTTCCATTTTCTCTTATCTCTAGTTTTCTACATATTATTCTGTCTCCCCTACACCTCTCCCATAGTTGCGTTATCTCCAAAGCTCCATTAACACAGAGATGTCAACTTCTTCAAGAACCATTGAAACCCCTTTTAGATATGAGCCAATAGTTCAAACACAAGCTGGTTTGGCTTTGCTTCAAAGAAACCTATCCCCAGCGAGAGGCGAGGGAGAAGGAAACAGGCCGAACCGGGACGGTTCCTCAGCGTCCGAAGGTGGACATAGGGCCGATAAGCTGCCGAGATTAGGGACCCGACGACGAAAGAAAGGCATTGGCTTGGCACCTTTGATACTGGTCAAGAAGCAGCCCTTGCTTATGATAGGCACTATAAGAAAATGCATTTTTAGTGACATTGAAAATGGTCACTAAAAGTATTAAATTTAATTACTGAAATTTACAGTGATCATTTTTCTGAGTCGTCACCACTCGTCACTAATAACTCCGTCACTATTATATTAGTAACAACTTTTATGCATTTCGTCACAATTATTTATATTATTTGTGACTACATTTTTAACACAAAAGATTAATAACAATGACTAAAATTTAGACACTAATATTATTTTTATTAGTGACAAACATTTTTATCACAAATACAAATTGAAATAATGTCTAAAATATGTTGTCACTTTTAATTATAAAAAATTAATTATATAATAATATTATATTTTTAGATGTAAGCATCTTATTTATGGCTTCATGGAGGATTGAACATGGAACCTTTAGGGGGAGAGTGCAATGTCTATCCACTAGGCTTGACAAGAAATTTAATATTATTTTGAAAGAAAAATAGTATTTAGGTTAAATTTTAACTGAAATTAATTTTATTTATTTTAAAAATATGTATTAATTATAACACTAATTATTATAATAATAATTTAATTAATTTTCTATGGTTTCTTATATGAAATAGGTTTATCGAAGAATATATATAAAACTAATTGCGTTGGTTTTAAAATATAAACATATTTTATTAAGATTTACACTTATAATATTATATTTTCATTAATTACATGAATTAATTTAATTCAAATTATTGATAGATTTATCCTTTATGCGATAATTACTTTGTATACTAACAATGCAAATTTTAACTTCACAAACAAAGTTAAAACAAATATAAACGTAAAATTTTTCACAAGGTAAAATTTTGCTAACACATATTATGACAAGATTACATATTAGTCTTTTATTTTAATTTGGTCACTTTAAGTTTTGTACTTTTTAAAATTTAAAATTTCGATCTTGACATTAATGATGGTCTTTAAATATGTTAAGTAAAAATTTGTTGTTTAGCTTATTTGTTATACATAAGTTGCATATTTGATTTCCGTTCTTTTATTTTTGTCATTTTTAGTCATTGTAATTTAGTCATATTGTCGTGGTCCATTTGGATTAGGATTGAAATTTTAATTTTTTAAAAATATAGGGACTAAAATTGATCGAAATAGAATGGCTAAAACAACAATTTACGCATAGTATATAGACTAATAGAATTATTTTACCTTTTGACAAACTAATTTATGATAACGTTAATTTTTTATAATTGTAATTATTACTATTATTATAAAAATAAATCTATTATTGTGACAATATCTAATTTGCCATTAATTTTATTTTTTCATTGGTGACAAAAACTTATCAAAACAAAAGGTAAGATTTTAAGTGACAAACAATTTCATTGTCACAAGAGATATCAAATAACAGTGACTACTTTATATATCGTCACTATTATGTGTCAAAGTTTTAGTGACAATAAAATTTATGTCACAATTATAGACTTATAGTGAGAATTTAATTGTGAAAAATGTAATCGTCACAATTATTACTATAATAGTGACCAAATAAAAATACATCACAATTACTTATACTAATAGTGTCGCACAAAAAATTTGTCACAAAAGTTTAATATTTGTGACAAAATTACTTCTAGTCACTGTCAAATTATCACTAAAAGTCTAAATTGTTGTAGTGAGGGCTGCCATTTCCATTAAAGGAGTTCAAGCAAGGACCAACTTTGTCTATTCGGACTAGGGGTGGGAGAAATTACCCGACCCGATTGACCCGGCCCAAATACCCGATGACCCGAATTAAATTAGACGGGTAATACCATAAGAATTTTTTTTTTCGGGACGGGTACCCGGCCCGGTTTTTATCCCGGGTACTCGGGTCGGGACTGGGCCGAAAAAATGGTCCCAGTCGAGTACCCGGTGACCCGATTATATATATATATATATATATATATTTAATTATAATTATAATATATATTTTATTTTATTATTTTTAATTAAAAAATAAAATTAAAACTATCCAAAAACAAAAACATCACGATTCAGTGATTCACGAGTCTGCCCCCTTTTGAATTTTCCCCCAAATCTCCTCAAATCCCTAATCCGACCAAATCCCCCCACTCCCCGGCGGTCCTCCACCACGGCTCCACCTTGTCGTCGACTCGTCGCCGCCGGCTTCAGCACTCAGCAGTCAGCATCAGCAAGTCAGCAGCACTGCAGCAGTCGAGCAGAAGCCCTGGTCCGTCGTTCGCCACTGGTTTGCAGTCGAGCAGAAGCCTGCCGCCGCCCGGTCCGTCGTTCGCCCATCGCCACCGGTCAGTCGTTCGCCCACCGCCACCGGTCAGTCTTGTTTTATGCTGAGTTTCAGTTGCTTAATGAATGTTGATTGCTGAGTTCAATGTTAGTATTAACTTAGTATGTTACTGTAATTTGTTATTTTGTTTGTATGCTTATTTTAATCAAGCAAATGAGGCAGTTTTGTTTGTATGTTACTGTAATTTCACTAATTTTTTTGTATATTTGTTTGTTACTATGTTACTGTAATTTAACTTAGATTATTGGATGATCTTCAAGGAAAAAACTGTATATATGGTTCATTGCCTATAATCTTTATGTGAATAATTGCAGAATTGCAAGATATAGCCTAATTAATTTATGTAACTTAAGAACATTAGCAATTGTATGTTACTGGAATGTGTTACTTCCAAAAGAGCAGGGACTTCAAAGTCCATTCGGAAAGCTGGTGATGGCAGTGAAACTTCCGGGCAGCGAGGGCTTTCAACCAAGAAAAAAAAAAGAAACTGGCGGGTACCCGGTACCCGATTAGACGGGTACCCGGGTGTGTCGGGTACCCGAAAAAAGCGGGCCGGGACACGGGCCTTTATTTGAGGTACCGAATAAACCGAGTACCCGAAAAACCGGGTACCCGAAACCCGGGTACCCGACAATTCCCACCCCTAATTCGGACAGCTCTTGTTTCCATGTTTTGTTCCCCTTTGATCAGTTTCTTACAAGCTTTCAAATTCAAGAACAGCAACAACCCATAATCATGTTGTTAACAATAATAGTGATCCATCATCATATTGCTCATCAGCTGATGATAATGGATTCTTTTTCTCTACTGATACTAACTCGGGTTACTTGTCCTCCATTGTTCCTCGTAACTGTTTGAATCCGACAAGCTCCCATGTTTCTTCAATCAAACAAGACACCCATGAAAACCAATCATGTTCTAGTAATAGTTATGTTCTTCCTAAAGATGTAACAAACGTTGAGTTACCTGGTTTTGGTGATGTGATGAATCAGGAGAGTTTTTGGAGCTTTGATCAACAACCATGGGAGCTCTCCGATATCGTAAATCCGCCATTGATGGATAGAGATGGGTGCATGGAAGCTTTTTGTCCTTACAGTGACAACCCCATGACTCTGCAATCTTCTTCAAGGGCTCCCTTTGGCAATGCATTCGAATCTGGATATGCACTTTTATAATTACGACACATTAAAGATAAATAAACAGCTTTTTTCTGTTACTTTAATTTCAGAACACGATCCATTGATAAAGAAGCTTGTCATGTTGTTCAAATCAGACAGCAATTAATATCAACTCCATGATTATCTCTCTTTTGCGGCTACTTGTTCTACTTTTTATCAGCAAAGGCCTGAGCGCTTTAAATAAAATGCATGTAAAAACCTTAATTATTACATTGTGATTTAATGGTTTAAACATCATCACCTTGTCGGAACGATGCATTTTCATTTCATTATTGCTCTGTTTTTAAAAGAATTTGGACACATTTATCATATAAGCACTACCAAACAGCTAAAAAGGTGTTGAAATGTGGAAAGAATCGACAACTACAAAACATAAGACTGTCGAGTGTTTCTGTCTGTGTCTGTTTTTGTGTACAAAAACAACACAACACCTAATATTGCACATTTACATGGATTAAGTACATTAGGTAATGGGCAGACAAAGGAAATCTTAATGGGTAAGTGGAGAAAATACATGTTTTTATTTGTTTCTTCCTTTATAGGAAGAAAGGTAAAAGCTCAACCATTCTCGAATCAAAGATCGAACGGGCTAGATCTTCAATTTTCGGTTCGACCAAAAATCCCATGTCATTTCTCAAAGATAAACACTTGCACGAGCAATTATTCAATAGAATAAATATCACAGTGAGAGAAGACAGAAGCTGGGAAAAGTGACAATGTAAACAAACCAAACTGAACCCTAATTCGAGCAATATTCAAAGAGCAATTCTCATATATTCATGTCATAAGAAATGTATCAAACATTTCAATTGTCGAAACATAAAATATGTATCTAAAGATAGTCGAATTTCGATGCTTCCTATAGAGTTTTTCTTAAATTCTTTTCTTTTTCTTCACAACAAACTCTGAGAAAGATGTTCATGTAAAGGGAAGACTGATGTGGGGGTATCTTTTCGTTTTTCGGAGTCCGGAAACGGGATGGGTTGACACAGTTCTCCCTAATGTAACTGAGGTCTCTGAGGGTTCTTCAGTGGTTATTCGAAAGCAAAAGTATAACGGTTTTGCTAAAGTTTTCAGGGTATTCGCCATGGGCTTTATTCGATATGGAAGAGACGGCCATACAAGGGTTATACGAACATAGATGATCTGAGCCTGCCATGATAACAAAATTAGGCCTCCTATTTTTCGAAGACTTGCATAAAACAATAATGTGTAGGTTCATGACCTTGATCAAAAAAATGGGGATCGAGGCCGTTGCTTTGCTTATCTATTAGCTTGAAGTGTGGGCCTCGGTGCTGCCGCTGCCAGTAGGAGGGGCAGAACTCGGAGTAGACTGCTGTGTGCTTGAATGAGGAACGGCTGCACCTTTAGGAAAAACCGAACCAACTGATTCACTCGACGAGCTCATCGATGATGACATGATGGTGGGTGCAGGGTCCTTGCTGGACCCAGAAAGCTCTGGTCGTAAATTCGAAGAGGATGAAGGAGCTAGTGTACCAATCATAGATCCCACGGGAGAGGGTAAAACAGGCATATCGGAAAGGGAAGACGTTGATGGACCGTGACTTAGTTTTTCCATAGGATGATCAAATTTGCAAGCAGGTCCGAACTTGCATACTCCGCGTTGTGAAAAATGAGTACAAGTTGGTTCCCCCTGAAATCATTAAGAAAAACAAAAAATAAGTAAATGAACAACAATTAACCAGGAAAAGACTCGAGTTATTTTATTCGTGATTAACATCAATAGGTCCTATCACAAATACATGTCGCACACCTAATGTACTAAATCGAAACCATATTATAAAAGATTAAAAGACATTCATGTAACCTGCCTATGCCACTGAGTCTAAATATCAACTAGCTCGTTAAAAAGTTCGGCGGAATGACATCAAGAAAGAAATTCCAATTCAATGCAGTGATTGCACTGATATTTTCCGATACAGTGCTTGCTAAATATAGATAATAATCAGAATATGACATTTTACGACCAACCTTATTTCAGAAACATAATCGAGTTGTGGCAAAAGCAATTTGAGCAAAGAAAACCCAGATTCATGCTGACCAGACTATAGGACATTTTTAAAATCTAATCCTGCATAAGGCATCACATTTATAGTACATTTCATGAAATTCTTACCGGACGTAGAGGAAGACCAAGAGGGCTGAGGGTGACATCTCCTTTCGGTGCAATCACTTCAGGTGGGTGATGATATCTACAGGAGGATCCGTATTTACAATCACCCGTTTTCATATAATACTGGCATTCAGCTTGGCCGGGTCTCTCGGGAAATGACTGTTCCTCCTGATTACTGCTTGAAGGTCCAACACTAGATGATACAGGTTGATAAGACCCGGTATAGGCAGGCGCTGAAGGAGATAATGGTTTTCCCCGGAAAATTGAGCTAGATCCAACAGCGGGTTGAGTACCAGAACTAACAGGTCCCTGCACCAGGTGCATAACAGCCCTTAAAAAAATAAAAAAACAATGAAGTGTAATCACCGTTGAGGTTAACTGAATAAGCTTTAAATTGTCCTACCGGGTAGGGATTCCAACTCGGAAAAGGAACCATGCCAGGGGAAAGCAATAAAGGACCATAGGGGCCTTGGACATACGAGCCTGGCATTAGGGGAGGCCTAGCCATTACAACTCCATATTGTTGAGAGGAAGGGCCGGACGGTGACTGCACCGTGGAATACAATGTAGGCGCAGGAACAGGCGTAGGCACAGATGGAACTCGAGGAGCAGGAGAGGGTGCCGGAACCTGCAATGCGGATGGTGCGGGGTGATGGAATTTACATGTCGCACCGAACTTACACCGCCCCGTCTTCACATAGTAAGAACACTCCTTTTCGCCCTGTTTTGCAGTATTCTTCAACTATTAAGCAAAACTCAAAAATGCACATCTTAAAACATTTAATCGATAATGTCAAGTGATACAAACCGGACGTAATGGATATCCATAATAATTTAGTGGCACGTCGATAGCAGAACCACCTCCCTCCTTTGGATGATGGTACTTACAGGAAGAACCAAATCTGCACGTCCCCGTCCTCATATAATACTGCGAGTCAATAAAGAGGAAAGAGCCATAATCAAACTAAACAGAATTCATTCGCCAAAAGTACCGTGACCCTAACTCGATATCATTCGAACTTAAAAAAAAAAGTAGCATCAAGTTATGTAAGCAATGCACATTGTGAAAATCATACCATTCCGGCATACATATCTCAAATTTACCTGACAAACCGGCTGGCCGACTCTCTCCGGATATTCCCCTACATCTCCTCTTCCAGCTCCCATAACCTAAGGCAGTGAATCAATCGTCACCGTTTTCGCATTTCTTTCACCGATCGAAAATCAAGATTACCAATTTCACTAGATCTCATATCATTAAACCAAAAACTATGATATTTTACCCTAAAATTCAAAACCCCATCATAATCAAACAAACATTGAGTCAGATCAAAAACAAAGAAGAATTCAAACAAATTATGAAAAGTTTACCACAGCACGGTCACGTGGATGATTGAACCGACACCTAGAGCCGTAGCCACAGAACCCGGTCCTCAAATAGTAAATACAATCAACTTCGTTGGGTCTCTCCGGGTATGATTCCGGTTCACCCCCTAATCCCAACCGCCAAACCGGCTCTACATTTCAGACAAAAAACATGCATCACATCCCACATTACATAAAAAAACAAACAAACCCCAAAATCAAAAGTCGGATTCTTCCTTTACCTTCAAGCCCTGTTTCGGCTCCCGGAGCTGTCCATTCCGGATCGGACTCGGGGGGGCGCTCCATTAAACGTACGGACAATTAACCCGAATTACAACCAGATCAAAAGGGTATCTCTGTATCCTTCTCTAAACTGAGAAACAACAACAAATAAGCAGAAAATAAAGAGACAAAACAGGAACTTTCTCTCTCATTCCTTAAACACGACCAAACAAAAACACAGACACACAAAGAGACGATGTTTTGTCTGTTATTTTTCTGGGTTTTGTTCAGTTTTTTTTTTTTTTTACTTTCTCTTTCTTTCTCTCTGCTTCAGTTTCTGAAACTCGTTTTGTTTTGATTTTGATTTTGATCTTTCTATTAGTAAGACTTTTTTAATGGACGGGTATATATACGCGCCAAATAGAGGGAAAAAGACTACCTAAAATTAATTATAAATAAATAAAAAAGGTTAATTACTTTAATCAATTGAGATTCTGTAATGTATTTAATGTCAAAGTTTGTAAAGTGACAAATATATCCTCGGATTTATGAGGTTTGTTGGAACTTGGGCGTCACGAGGGTAATACTGAAATTTATGGCTACATATTTTTGCCCCTCAAATTTTTAAAAAAGTCATTATGGTCCTTATGTGTTTTTATCAGTTAATCCTTAATTTTATTAGAAAAAAAATTGGTGCACTTGTGTAAGCTTTAATTTACACAAATATTTTAATTTTAGGGGTTAAAATTTTAGTTTACAGTTTATTTTTTAATATTTGGGATTCAAGTTTTATAGTGAAAATATGTAGCTTGTATAAAATTTACCCAATTTTCCCCCTTTTGGCTCTTAATTTTTTACTTTTTGTCAAATTAAATCAATTGAAGAAAAATAACATACATGTTAAACTTACATGATAAATTATTTAAAATGTAAAAAATATATATTTACATTATTACAAATTTTAGAATTCATAAAATTATGTAAAAATTGACAAAAAAAATTAAATAACTGACGTCAACTTAATAAGACTGCTATTTTTCCTGTCAATTGCTTAAATCTGATAGAAAAATAAAATGTTGGATGTGAAAAGAGAGAAAAATGTTAGGATGGTTTTAAAAAAACAGAAGTTTGAAAATCGAAAATATCATTAGACAAAAAAAAGTATTGATTGAATCGTGGAAAAAACTGAAGAATGGTTTTTATTAAATTCTTAAATTAACATAATTTGAATTTGTTTCCTATAAGCCTCTTATAATAAAAAAACAAAAATTTACTTGAATTATTAAAATTTTCAAAAGAAAATAATACAAGGGTAAAAATCTCTTTTATTATTATTGTTAAATGAGTGAATAATGATCTAATCTTTTAAGGGTTGTTCGTATAAGGGTCTAATTTAACGCATTAAAACGGACAAATGAGAGTTTAATATTGTCTAATATGATCAAATAAGAGTCTAACTTTTAAAACGGTTGCATAAGATCCTAACATTTTCAAATATACTCAAATAAAAAGTCTTTCTCGTTCGTAACGTTTCCCCCTTTTTTATTCGAGCATGTTTAAAAACGTTACGCTTTATTTGACCGTTTTAAAGTTTTAAACCTTTTATTTAAGCATATTCGAAAACGTCAATATTTTGTTTGATTGTTTCGAAAGGTTAAGCATTTATTTTAACATTTAACCTATTATTAATGACAATATATAGTTATTATTTTGTTTGATACTATTTGAATTGATTTGAATAAAGAATTTTGGTGTCAAATTATAGGAATAAAAAACAAATTCTTCAAAAAAATTATTTTAAAAAATAAATTACAACTATCAATTAGACCAAGAATTGCAATTAAAATTAATCATTATTTGAATTGAATTATATAACTAACTTAATTCAAGCTCATTCCCTTGTGTCCTGGTGGCAAAGGTAGATGTTTATCATCCCTTGGGACCCGGGTTCGAGCACCAGTTATACCATGCTGTGTGTGCCGTCTTTGAAAAGACTAAGAAAGTTGAACAGATGCTACCCTTGCATCGCACCAGCATATTCAAAAAAAAAAAAAAAAAAAACTAACTTAATTCAAATAAGAAAAAACAATAATTACAACAAATTGTATAATTTACTCAACAATTAAATTAACGCTAATTAAAAATTAAATAGTTAATGTGCGAATATACATATAAAATGGACCTATTTCGAGATTAAAAAAAAGTATTAGTAAAATGATTTAAGGATACAAATTAAGAAAAGCGTGGCTGGAATATGATAATCACACGTGCGAGTAAAACACTTTTTCGATGAACCAACCATTGCTCAACACGTGTCTCTTTCTTGCGCAAGCAGTTTAACTTTCAGACATCGTTTACCTTACGTGCTTCACACAGAGCGTGACGTTAAAAATTAAAAATTAAACTCGGAAGCTTTGCATACATATGGTTTTTCCCTTTTTTTTCACAATTATGACCCAATTTAATTTATTTGTAAAAATATTGTAATTGTTATAGTGTTTTTGAAGTCTATTTGGGCTGAATTTGACTTTAAACAGTAAATTATTTTTTATTAAAATAATTAAAGTCGAGTTGTAGGTATACCGTTTTTGAACAATATTTTACACTGAAGTTGGATTGTATGTATCTCGTCTTCAATATTTTTAATAAAAAATAGACCGCACAGTGAAGTCGGATTGTACTCCCACAGGCTTGACTTTTCATTGTAGCAAATGCTATAAATTTGAAAATAAAAACAAAGATGATATAGATTTGAAAAAAGGCTTAAATGAAAAATAAGTGTCTAAACTATACAACTTTTGAACTTTAGGTGCCTAAAGTTTACACCATTATAATTTTAGGTTTCCGATGGTTAACTACCGTTAAAAAAACTCGTTAACCAATCAATATTCAACACTTGGCATGTTTATTTGAATTATTTATATATATTTTTTGAAGATATTTTTTAAAAACATTTTAGAAAATAAGAAAATTCTCATATTTTTTTACAAAATAATCCCTAAAATTCTTCAAACTTGAACCCTCAAATCACTGCCACTTCCGCCATCGATCGTCTCTCCTTCTGTCGCCGATCATCACTTCTAAGCACTCCTCTTCGGTCACTGGACCTAGCCTGTCATTTTCCTCAACACAACGTCGCCAAAAATGACGAACGACGTGCCAGACGAACGTCGATTTCGCGTCCGACGTTCGGTTGGCACGTCGTTCGTCGTTTTTTATGACGTCGTGTTGAGAGAAATGACCGGCTAGTTCTAACGACCGAAGGGGAGTGCTCAGGGTGGCGATCGATAGAGATTTGAGCGTTCGAGTTTAAATTTTTTAAGAATTTAAAGACTGTTTTGTAAAAAAAAAATTGAGAATTTTGGGATTTTCTAAAAATTTATAATTTTTGTGTAAAAAATATTTTAAAATTTAAATTTTGAAAATAAAATAAAATGAACATGTCAACATTTGATTGACTAACGAAATTTTTTTAACGGTATTTAACCACATGGCACCTAAATTTATAACGGTGTAAATTTTAAACACCTATTTTTAACAAAAAAATTACTTTAGGCACCTAAAGTTCAAAAATATATAATTTGGTCACTCATTATTTATTTAAGCCATTTGAAAATAAAAAGTTCCCCTCCAATATTAGGAGAATTTCTCCTTTTTTTTCTATTTATAAAATTAGTTGAAAATAATTTATTTAATAACTAGCAATAATCCTAATGTGAAAATGTGTATACAAAATTTATTTATTTGACTTTTTTAAAGGGCTGATTACATTCTATGTCATTTCTATAGTCTAAATTTTAAAAAGTTAATTTTTTTTGGTTGCGGCCTAGTATTTAGAGTTTCGTTTTAACTAATTTGAATTGAATTGCATGCATATCTAATTTTAGTGAATAAATATTCCAACATAAATATTCTGCATACATAATATCCCGAACTCGAAACCTTCTTAAGCAATATAAAGTTGCTTACCACTTCCAACGTTGTTGGTTTAAAAAAATAAATCTTTAAATTTAACGTTAAATTATAATTTGATTCCGATGTGTATACAAGTCACCCCGTTTTCATATGAAAACAACGGATGTCTTTACCTTATCCTATAACACATTTTATTCATGTTTTTCAAAATAAAAAAAGTTGGATTTATCTCAGTCTCTCTAGTTTGTAATTATTCGATTATATTATTGATCCACTTCTTTTTAAATTCGGAGTAGTAGGTTCTCTCATCTTGATATATGCTCACAACCACTCTAAATATGCCGCGTTGAATTGTAATAAAATAAATTGTCCACGTATTATCATGTTTATCATTCACCGCCAATAATAATATTTGTTAGGTTCTCTCATCTTGATATATGCTCACAACCACTCTAAATATGCCGCGTTGAATTGTAATAAAATAAATTGTCAACGTATTATCATGTTTATCATTCACCGCCGATAATAATATTTGTTTGTATCTTTTATTTTCCCGAGTTTAAAATTTATATTATAGTTTAGAGATTTTCGACGTAATTAATTTTTTTATAACTGATAAATTATATTATATTTTAAATAGGAAAAAACTAACCACATGATTTATCTGAGGTAATAATGGCCTATTCTATCTTAATCAATTGTTTGAGGTTTAATTTTCAATTTGAACACGAAATAATTTTAAAATTTGTGGTTGTTGTTTCTTGTTATAAATCATCATAATGCAGATGAATAGTCAATAAAATTGCTACAATGTAAATGTATAGCCATTTATAATTTTACTAACGAATCAATAGGTAAAACAATGGTGGAATGTTACACTAGTACATTTTTAGCATAGCACATGTCAGATTATTTCGAATCTATAGTATTTGTTATGGTGCGTTCAATGTCGGATTCCTTACATTCCGACTTTGAATAATGTTTGTTTAAAATATAGGAAAGCACTGTAGCAAATGAGGTTCCTTTCAACACGTTTTTAATTTTTTAATAAAAAACGAAAGCACTATTGTAACACTCGGGTTTGGGGACCGGAAGAAAATAATATTTAAATAATGGTTCGGGTTTCGGTTTTACAATTTTAAAATAATAAAATACTATTTTGGGCCCGGGTTTTCAAACAAATAAATTATGTTGGGCATGTTTTGGTTTTAAAGCCCAATTCCATGGAATTGGAATAAACTTAAATGGCTATCTTCATTAATGGCAAAAGGGTAAATAATGGACTTCTAATTTAAATCCCCCACCTTTTTATTAAAATATCCATTTTGTCATCTTCTTCACCCATCCATTTTCATTCCAACGACATTAGAGAGCTCTTCTCTCCTTTACACTATTCCATCACCTAGCATCTTCATCTTTAGAGCTTTTTGAAAGGTAATTACATTTCCGACTTGCTCTCATCTTCCCCTACTTGGAAGTACAAATAGATTTCATTTTCATCAATGTTTTAGAAATTGGGTTTTTGAAAGTTTAGGTTAAAGGATGGAGCTTTATGGGTTTTTACTAAAGCTTTTGATTTATAATGGTTAGATATGATGTTTGTGAATCAAATAGTCCAACATATATGATTTTTAGAGTATTTTAAATGAATTCCCGAATTTGGGTATAAATGGGGTTTTTAGAGGGCTTTGGGTGAGTTTTGGGGGTTGTTTTAGGTGGAAATTGATAGCCCAATGTTAGTACTATGGTTAGGGGTTGATTTGGGATTGTTTGTGGGTGCTATGGATGTTGGAAACATGGTTTTTGGACATGGTTTAGGGGCTACCCGAAATTACTAAAAATGTGATTTGTTCATGGTTTGCAACATGATAAATTGCATTTGAATTGTATTCCGGGTTGGTATTTTGATGTTGGGCTGATTTGGAATTGTTTGAAATGTGTTTGAGGTTGTTTAGAAGCGGGAATTTGTATTGGGGAAGCTTCGGGGAGAAATCCGGAAATTTGAGGGAGGTTGCTTGCTTGGCTTGGAGCTTGGAAGCTTAGGTGAGTGGTTAAATATTTTTAAAATGGTTTCGAGTATTTGGTTCAAGCATGTGAACCTAGGATGAGCTTGGTAAACCCACCTAGAGTTGGGATTAGAGTGGTAGCCTAATCCTAAGCTTTGATTAGAGACTTTGGTTGCACTTTTTAATGGTTGTATATGTCTCGTGTTAAATTGTGATGGTGTTGATTATGTATATGTTGTATACATGTATGTGGAGGCATGGCTTAATGCATTGTTACATGCATGTTGATGATAAATGTGATAGAGATATACATATGTATGAAATATGATGTGATATTTGTGTTATTGAGATGCATGTAGTGTTGACATGTGTAATGATGTTATGAAGTGATTGTATGATCCGAGGATCATGGTGAGTACATGCTAGGTATGGAAATGTGGTTCGTGCATGACGGTGAGTCATGGTGAGTACGTGCTAAGCACGGAAGTTGTTATGAATTGATATTGTGATAGATTAATGAAATGTGTAGTATTGACACTAGTATGCTTGGGTACAAATGATCGATCATTAGGATGTCTAGTGTGCACACGGGAGTCAAAATGCGCGCGTGGTCTTGATGATGGTAGTCATCAAGATGGAGTACGGGTTCGCCCGGAAATCTTCATATATATATATATTAGTCGGTGATGAGTGGAATCCCATCGACGGGCGTGAGGATGAGTGGAATCCCCTCCGCGTGAAATGAGGCGTGAGGATGAGTAGAATCCCCTCCGCGTGAACGGTGATGAGTGTAATCCCACCGTCAGGTAATGGTTGAGTTGTTGGATGTGAATTCTAACGGTTATCCGCGTATTCGAGTCATAGCTAGGTGCCAATACAGATTGTAGTTTATGTTGCCAATATGTGGTTAATTGTGAGCCAATGTGATTTGGGATGTGTTGCTAACATGGTTTAATATATATGATTTCATATGTTGTGGATTTAAACATGTTGAGCATGACATGATATTGAATATATGTTCATGCATCATCTATATTTATGGCTCGCGTGGATCGGAGGTAAGATCATGCATTTTATCTTGGTTGTAGCTCGTGCTTGGACCCTGCATTGTCGAAGGTTTGTTTTATGAGCTTACCCTCACTAAGCTTTTATGCTTACGCTCTCTATTGTTCGACAATGCAGATCAATGGCTTGAGGGTGGCAAGGGCAAGGAAAGGCCTTCAAGTGTTGCTTATGGTTAGCGCAAGTATGATGTTTAAATTTAGAAATTGTAATAGTAAAACAATGGGTTAGGTGTAGTGGTATGATGCTTTTGGAATATATTGTTGTTGTTGTTGTTTAGGAGCATGTTAGACTCCTCATATGTGTTTGTTAATTTGGCTTTTGGGATGTATGCCTTGCTTGAGATCATGTTAGTATTTTGCTATCTAGAACTGCCTAAGTGTTGGATATGTTAAAGCTTAATATCTATAATGACATGTATGGTTGTGTGACAATGTGATGTTGTGCCTTGGTGTTTAGTCTTGTTATGATGATGCTCAAGCATGCTTGTATGTTGGTTGCCTTTAAAATTGTTGTTAGTGTGTTGTTAGAGGTTTTGGTGGGGTTTAGGGGCACCCTTGTGCCTTAAACCAGCAAAAACCAGTCTGCAGACAGGGGGCGTTTCGGAACGGGCCACCCTGTCTCAGAACGGTTCCTTTGCATTTGGCTTGCCGTTTCGAAACGGATGGGGGTCGTTTCGGAACATTTTTGCTACTGGAATTTTGAGAAATTGACGAGATAAAGGCGTTCCGAAACGGGCCTTTGATGTTTCGAAACGATCAAATATCGTTGACCACGAGAAGTTGACCGTTAGGGTCGTTTCGATACGGGTCACCCCCGTTTCGAAACGGTCACCCTATGGTTGACCCTGGCCTGTTGACTAAGTCAAGGCGTTTCGAAACACCCTAAGGGCGTTTTGAAACGGCCTGCTGTAAAGGACTAAAATGAGCTGTTTAGTGTTTTGGTTGGTCGGAGTATGTTACATTGTTTGTATTTTCTGCTGTTGTGCTTCACATAGGTTTAATTATGCCTATAGACAAGATAAAATAAAAAGGAAATTTTTAGGGTCGTTAACCGAGGGGAAACCTTAACGGGTTTCGCTTCGGTTTTCCCCGTGTGGCCCACTCGGATCGGTCATCCGACCAGACCGGGACGAGGAGGTTACATTTGTTGGTATCAGAGCCTAAGATTACCGAGACCTTGGGCAGGTAAGTGAGGTAAGTTTAAGTTTTGAATTGATATGCACGGTGTTTGTTTGCTTTGTAAGTATGATTGCTTGTATGACAAGTATGTTGATCGTTTGTTTAAAAGCATGTTGCTCGTTACCCGTGTATGTTGTGATGTGTGATTGTTTGATTGAGAATGTATGTTGTTTGATCGTACGCATATGTTTGCTTGTTTAGCAAGTATGCCTTGTTATATGCTTGGTTGAGCATGTATGTGTGCTGATTTGTTTGAAACATGTTGAGTAGAGTCTCATTGCTTCTATTACATCGGAAAAATGATTTTAAGTGAGGGAAATCATACTTGAGCCACTTGGACATTTCCTTTGCTAACCCAACTTGTATGTTAAATTGTTGATTGATTTATTGCTTTTAGTAAGTTTGGGGCCAGTGTGTGGGCCGTGAATCGGTGAGTGGAAGTTGTGGTTTTTAAAAATGTGGATGATGTGGAGGAAGTTCTTTGCTATAGTTAGAGGAGCATGGTTGTACCGGAGTTGAGGTACAATTTGTTTGCTCGAGTCCGCGTGTATGTGAGTTGATTCTTGTTGGTGAGAGACGATGGGACCGATTCTGGTATTAGTTTGTAAAAAGAAGCAAAGACCTTTGAGTGGGAGTCAAAGTGATATCGATGTTATAGTAGATAAGCCCTTGGTACAGTTTTGATTTTGTCTCTTCCGATTGGTTCTGAGTCCGTACTTCCGTATGTTGTTAACAAGCATGCAAGTTTGAATGTGCCCGATGAGGTGTTAGAGGTAGGTATGAGCACCTTAGTTCTTTGAGCGAGATCAGGGTAAGGGTCTCGTGTGAGTAAGCTGAAGTTCAGAAATGCTAGTTGGTGATCGTTAGGATTCAGCCTATTGTTTTCATACAAGACAGTCAGTCAGTATCCGTGAGTGGAAATCGATTTGTGTGATGGGGCCAGTGTACGTCTGAGTTGTCTTCTAGCAAGAGGGAGAGATGAAGTCGCTTCCGATATAATGGAGCCGAGAAAGAAGTCTTGAGCTTTAACTTCAGATTGTTTGGTAATGGGATGTTTGAGTCGTCGGGACTGATGATATAGAACTGGTTCCAGCATAATAGTTTGTGTGTAATCAGAATTGAGTTTTGAGGTTTCGCAATGCTCTAAGAATGATTTAGAAGAGGTAGATTTTGTTGAAGGACCAGCCTGAAGACAAGAGGGCCGAAGACTAACAGCTGTGTACTTGTGAAGTTGTAATTTTTGTGGAATCGTCCGTTTGTGTGAGCGTGCAAAGGATTTTGATGTATCTCTGTTGAGATTTTAGACGTAGGGACGCATGTGACTAGACCTTTTTGGGAGATAGTAGTGGTCAGAAAGATGTACAGAAGATGTTTGTTGGTGGTTTAGAGTTACTAGTTTCTGGTAGATGTGAAGTGATTGTCTTCCTACAGTTTCGGTGTGCCTTTTGACAAGGCTCGGCTTGAAGAGCAAATAGTTAGTGTATACGTTGAGACAAAGAAAGAGTTGACTTGAAGTTGCAAGATTTATGTGTGACTGTAGTGGTAGGTGAGGAGGTGAACTTCTTGTTGAATGTTGATCCAGATTTAGAGGTCAAAGATTGATTTAGTTTAGTTGACAGGCTTGCTTAGCAAGTGTGATGGATTTGATTTTTGAATGAAGATTAGACCGCAGAATGTTAGGATAGTTTGTGTTTTCTTTTCCTAGAAGTATTTGGAAGAATTGTCGGTCTACCTCTTGTTAGAGGAGAAGAGTTTGTTATTGAGACCGTTTTCGAGGTTGCTTCTATTTTGTTTGCTCTGTAACTTGTGAATTCCGGAAGAATTGAAAATGTTGAAGAATTAACTTCGAGACTTGTTATACCTTAGATTCATTAGGCCCAGTGCATCATCTTAGAGTTCTACGGTGGAATTTGTGTCGAAGAAAGAGTGACAGTACGAGAATGTATTTAGATTTCAGACAGTTGAAACAAGTGACAGTGAATGATTAGTATCTGTTTCCGTGTGTCAGTGATTTGTTGATCAGTTAGTGTGTGCTTCAGTCCAATTGAAGATTAATTAAGATTCGTTTATTTCCAGTTGGGAGTGAGAGAAGTTAAAGTATTGAAGACAACTTTTGAGGCAAGGTGTGACCATTTTGAGTTACGAGTTATGCTGTTTTATTTAACTAGTGTGTTAGTTACTTTTATAGAGATGTTGAACAGAATATCTTCCTAAGTTTCTTGATCAGTTTGTAGTAGTTCTCATAGATGATACATGGATATATTCAAGTACCGAAGAAGACCATGACGAGCTTTGGAGTTAGTATTGTAGATTCTATTAGAGAATCAGTTGTACGCCAAGTTGAGCAAACGCAAACTCCAAGTTAATAAAGATGTTCTCCTAGGACATGTAGTTAAGCTGAGTGTGTTAGAGAAAATCCCAAGTAGGCAAAAGAGGACGTGAGTTGGAAGAAATTGAAGACTGTGACAGTTGTGTGATCAGATGCAAGACAATGAGCCCTTGAGAAACTGAAACGAACCTTGAAGAGAACTTCGACCTTGATTCAGCCTATATCAGCGGAAGAGTTTGTGAACCATAGTGGTGCGTTACATGTAGAGTTAGGATGTGTGCTTATGCAAGACAGAAGACTGTAGCTTATTCATCAAGAATGTTGAAAGACCGAGAGAAGAGTTATCCGACACAAGACGTAGAGTTAAATTACAATTGTATTTGCTTCGAAGACTTAGAGACAAAGCTTGTATAGTAAGAAATTCACCGTGTATATGTACGTATCATCAGAGCTTGAAATATTTGAAGACTTAGGAAGGGTTGAAACTTGAACAGCATAAAGTGTTAGAACTGCTTGAAGACTGTAATAACAAGATTGAGTACCATCCGAAGAGAGTCAACGTAGTAACCAATGCTTCGAGTTGTATTTGTTGTTAGATTAGTAGTTGAGTTGCGAGTTGTAATTGCCGGATACAGTTTACCAAATGATGGTAATCTTGTGGCCGAGTTACATGTTAAACCTACTTTGAGTCAGAATGTTTGAAAAGAAACAGTTGCAAGACAGATTCTTGGCACCTCACGTGCGAGGCAGAGTAGAAGGAAGACCTTCAAAATACAGTTTCAGAGATGATAGAGTTTTGCACTTCAGATGCAGAATAGTTGTACCGATTGACATGGTGTTTTGAGACGTATTGTTTTGGCCGAAGCACACGGTAGTTCATTTATATTGCATCCGAGTAGTATGAAGACGTATTGTGGGTTGAAGATGAGTACTTCTGGATTGAGTTGATAAATAATGTGGTTTAGTATGAGGGTAAGTGTGTAAATTGCCAGCGTGTCAAGACCGAGTACCAGTTTACTTCTAGTTGTTACATCCGTGGAAGGTTCTTAATGGAAGTGGGTAATAGAGATCCGAAATTTCTGCTAGATTATTTTGAAGACGTTTGCATAGTGTCTGGTTATCTGTTGAAGGCAGATGTTCAGTTAGAGAAGGTTATGATTCAAGTATTCATACAGTGCTGCATGAGATTGTGAGTCAGACTAGTTCCGTTGTTCGTTTGTCACGGTTACCACCAGAGTTAGGAAGAAGTTTGTGATGTGTCTGTGTATCTATAATTCGAGAGTGTGAGTCAGATCAGTTCCGTGCTATGTTGTAGAAGAGATTGAGTTGAGTTTTAAAATTTACATGCCGTGAAGGAACCAATTGAGATCTTAGCATTAGATAGCTATTGTTGTGGGGTAAGTCTACTGAGTTGGTTAGTATGTTGTGGTGAGAAGGAAGTGTGGAGAGACAATTTCTGTGATAAATTTCAGGGACGAAATTTCCTTAAGTGGGGGAGAGTTGTAACACCCGGGTTTGGGGATCGGAAGAAAATAATATTTAAATAATGGTTCGGGTTTCATTTTACAATTTTAAAATAATAAAATACTATTTTGGGCCCGGGTTTTCAAACAAATAAATTATGTTGGGCATGTTTTGGTTTTAAAGCCCAATTCCATGGAATTGGAATAAACTTAAATGACTATCTTCATTAATGGCAAAAGGGTAAATAATGGACTTCTAATTTAAATCCCCCACCTTTTTATTAAAATATCCCTTTTGTCATCTTCTTCACCCATCCATTTTCATTCCAACGACATTAGAGAGCTCTTCTCTCCTTTACACTATTCCATCACCTAGCATCTTCATCTTTAGAGCTTTTTGAAAGGTAATTACATTTCCGACTTGCTCTCATCTTCCCCTACTTGGAAGTACAAATAGATTTCATTTTCATCAATGTTTTAGAAATTGGGTTTTTGAAAGTTTAGGTTAAAGGATGGAGCTTTATGGGTTTTTACTAAAGCTTTTGATTTATAATGGTTAGATATGATGTTTGTGAATCAAATAGTCCAACATATATGATTTTTAGAGTATTTTAAATGAATTCCCGAATTTGGGTATAAATGGGGTTTTTGGAGGGTTTTTGGTGAGTTTTGGGGGTTGTTTTAGGTGGAAATTGATAGCCCAATGATAGTACTATGGTTAGGGGTTGATTTGGGATTGTTTGTGGGTGCTATGGATGTTGGAAACATGGTTTTTGGACATGGTTTAGGGGCTGCCCGAAATTGCTAAAAATGAGATTTGTTCATGGTTTGCAACATGATAAATTGCATTTGAATTGTATTCCGGGTTGGTATTTTGATGTTGGGCTGATTTGGAATTGTTTGAAATGTGTTTGAGGTTGTTTAGAAGCGGGAATTTGTGTTGGGGAAGCTTCGGGGAGAAATCTCGAAATTTGAGGGAGGTTGCTTGCTTGGCTTGGAGCTTGGAAGCTTAGGTGAGTGGTTAAATATTTTTAAAATGGTTTCGAGTATTTGGTTCAAGCATGTGAACCTAGGATGGGCTTGGTAAACCCACCTAGAGTTGGGATTAGAGTGGTAGCCTAATCCTAAGCTTTGATTAGAGACTTTGGTTGCACTTTTTAATGGTTGTATATGTCTCGTGTTAAATTGTGATGGTGTTGATTATGTATATGTTGTATACATGTATGTGGAGGCATGGCTTAATGCATTGTTACATGCACGTTGATGATAAATGTGATAGAGATATACATATGTATGAAATATGATGTGATATTTGTGTTATTGAGATGCATGTAGTGTTGACATGTGTAATGATGTTATGAAGTGATTGTATGATCCGAGGATCATGGTGAGTACATGCTAGGCATGGAAATGTGGTTCGTGCATGACGGTGAGTCATGGTGAGTACGTGCTAAGCACGGAAGTTGTTATGGATTGATATTGTGATAGATTAATGAAATGTGTAGTATTGGCACTAGTATGCTTGGGTACAAATGATCGATCATTAGGATGTCTAGTATGCACACGGGAGTCAAAATGCGCGCGTGGTCTTGATGATGGTAGTCATCAAGATGGAGTAGGGGTTCGCCCGGAAATCTTCATATATATATTAGTCGGTGATGAGTGGAATCCCATCGACGGGCGTGAGGATGAGTGAAATCCCCTCCGCATGAAATGAGGCGTGAGGATGAGTGGAATCCCCTCCGCGTGAACGGTGATGAGTGTAATCCCACCGTCAGGTAATGGTTGAGTTGTTGGATGTGAATTTCAACGGTTATCCGCGTATTCGAGTCATAGCTAGGTGCCAATACAGATTGTAGTTTATGTTGCCAATATGTGGTTAATTGTGAGCCAATGTGATTTGGGATGTGTTGCTAACATGGTTTAATATATGTGATTTCATATGTTGTGGATTTAAACATGTTGAGCATGACATGATATTGAATATATGTTCATGCATCATCTATATTTATGGCTCGCGTGGATCGGAGGTAAGATCATGCATTTTATCTTGGTTGTAGCTCGTGCTTGGACCCTGCATTGTCGAAGGTTTGTTTTATGAGCTTACCCTCACTAAGCTTTTATGCTTACGCTCTCTATTGTTCGACAATGCAGATCAATGGCTTGAGGGTGGCAAGGGCAAGGAAAGGCCTTCAAGTGTTGCTTATGGTTAGCGCAAGTATAATGTTTAAATTTAGAAATTGTAATAGTAAAGCAATGGGTTAGGTGTAGTGGTATGATGCTTTTGGAATATATTGTTGTTGTTGTTGTTTAGGAGCATGTTAGACTCCTCATATGTGTTTGTTAATTTGGCTTTTGGGATGTATGCCTTGCTTGAGATCATGTTAGTATTTTGCTATCTAGAACTGCCTAAGTGTTGGATATGTTAAAGCTTAATATCTATAATGACATGTATGGTTGTGTGACAATGTGATGTTGTGCCTTGGTGTTTAGTCTTGTTATGATGATGCTCAAGCATGCTTGTATGTTGGTTGCCTTTAAAATTGTTGTTAGTGTGTTGTTAGAGGTTTTGGTGGGGTTTAGGGGCACCCTTGTGTCTTAAACCAGCAAAAATCAGTCTGCAGACAGGGGGCGTTTCGGAACGGGCCACCCTGTTTCGGAACGGTTCCTTTGCATTTGGCCTGCCGTTTCGAAACGGATGGGGGTCGTTTCAAAACATTTTTGCTACTGGAATTTTGAGAAATTGACGAGATAAAGGCGTTCCGAAACGGGCCTTTGATGTTTCGAAACGGTCAAATATCGTTGACCACGAGAAGTTGACCGTTAGGGTCGTTTCGATACGGGTCACCCCCGTTTCGAAACGGTCACCCTATGGTTGACCCTGGCCTGTTGACTAAGTCAAGGCGTTTCGGAACACCCTAAGGGCGTTTCGAAACGGCCTGCTGTAAAGGACTAAAATGAGCTGTTTAGTGTTTTGGTTGGTCGGAGTATGTTACATTGTTTGTATTTTCCGCTGTTGTGCTTCACATAGGTTTAATTATGCCTATAGACAAGATAAAATAAAAAGGAAATTTTTAGGGTCGTTAACCGAGGGGAAACCTTAACGGGTTTCGCTTCGGTTTTCCCCGTGTGGCCCACTCGAATCGGTCATCCGACCAGACCGGGACGAGGGGGTTACAACTATTCAAAGTCAAGAAGTAGGCAATTCGGCTTAAAAAAATAGGGAAAATTGCACCGGTGGTTTCCTAACTATCACCGTTCTCCTGTTTTGGTCCCCAAATTATGTTTTTCGGCAAACTCGTTCATCCTGTTACATAGTTCTCCTATTTTGGTCCCCCGACGTTAAATAGCTAACGGTTTTGCTGACGTGGCATTTTTTAATATTTTTTTAATGTCACTACCCTATTACTTGGAAAAAACCCCAAAATCCTTAAAAATGCAATTGGTATCAATGGGATTCAAACCTAGGACCACCAACGCATAAGGCATGCGTATGAACCAACTATGCTAAGCTGGTTACTTGATTCAAGTCTACTAACATTTATATTTAAGATGTACAAATTAACTCAAAAAACCTAAAAACACAATCAGTGCCACCGGGATTTGAACCCCGGTAACTAGCATGGAAGGCCAGCGTGTAAACCAATTACACTAAGAAAACTATTTGGTTTAAATTTTCTAACATTTATATTTAACCTATACAAATTAGAAACAACACATTCGAACACAATACCTTATTGATAAAATTTTAAATATTTAACCACTAAGTTAAACTAATAAATTGTGCTATTTTTAAATTAAATATATTTAACTAAATTATGTTTAAAATTAAAAAATCAAACTAATTTTTTTTACTTTCATTGGTAATAACAAAATTAATTAAATATTTATTATTATTATAAAATTATTATAAATTAATATTTATTTATTATCAATCAAGGTAAAAAAAAGTTTGATTTTTTAATTTTAAACATAATTTGGTTAAATATATTTAATTTAAAAATAGCACAATTTATTAGTTTAACTTGGTGGTTAAATATTTAAATTTTTTTCAATAAGGTATTGCGTTCGAATGTGTTGTTTCTAATTTGTATAGGTTAAATATAAATGTTAGAAAATTTAAACCACATAGTTGGCTTAGTGTAATTGGTTTACACACTAGCCTTCCATGTTA
Source organism: Hibiscus tridactylites (assembly GCA_958450335.1). Lineage (NCBI taxonomy): Eukaryota > Viridiplantae > Streptophyta > Magnoliopsida > Malvales > Malvaceae > Hibiscus > Hibiscus tridactylites. Next base: position 20,869,465 of record OY288265.1, on the reverse strand, counting down.
GTTACTTGGGTTTGAATCCTGGTGTCACCAATTGTGTTTTTAGGTTTTTTGGGTTAATTTGTACAGCTTAAATATAAATGTTAGTAGATTTGAATCAAGTAACCAGCCTAGCATAGTTGGTTCACGCGTATGTCTTATGCGCTGGTGTTCTTGGGTTCAAAATCCAACGACACCAAGTACATTTTTAAGGATTTGAGTTTTTTTTCAAGTAATAGGGTAGTGACATGTGTCACAACATGATTGGGTGGATAAAATTAAATAAAAATAATATAAGAGGAGAGAGAAATGATTAAAAAAATGTCATGTCAGCAAAATCGTTAGCTATTTAACGTCGGGGGACCAAAACAGAAGAACTATGTAACAGAAAGGACGAATTTGCCAAAAAACATAGTTTGGTGACCAAAATAGGAGAACGGTGATAATTAGGGGACCACCGGTGTAGTTTTCCCTAAAAAATACTATAGCAAATGTTACAGGTTAAAATCTCAAATTATGCTTCCTTTTTATAATAGGTACTTAAAATTTTATTTTAGCTAAAATGGTGCATAAAGTATATTTTTAATTTGTTTTAAAGTAAAATGTGACATATACTTGAGTAAAAAAATTATATACTTATTTTAGTTAAAAAAAATTAAACACTTATTTTTAAAATAGTTTAAGCCTTAAAAAAAAGTAAACAGGCCAAAGTACATTTTGTTCGACTTGGACAACTTTTGGCCACATCTTATCAACCAAATGTCGGCGAGGTACAAACTTCAATTGAACCGGACAGTTCATTTTATTACTTAAAATAATAAAATGTTTATTATAATTTTATTTTAATTATTAAATTTAAGTAAAATAAATATTTGTTATTACTTAATACTACTAACAGGGTTGGTCTAAAAAAAATCTTTAATAAAAAATTTATTCACCAAAATTAATTGTACGACGCGAGTTAATCTAGATTGACCGGGGAGAAACTCATAAAAAATCAAAAGGCAACACAAAAATAATATTATAGTGATGTTTAAATTTGAGAAAATTTAAAACTTAGATTTGACTTTGTATGCTCTTTATAAATTTATTTTAGGGTTAAAATACACAAATGGTCATTAAACTATCTCTAAAAATACAAAATGGTCATCAAACTTTTAAATGTTATATAATAGGCATTAAACTTTGATTTTGTTTACAAAATGGTCATTGAACCCTTAAATTTCATTAATTGGGGACGTAACAGTTATATAACATTTAATCCTTCATATTGACACGTTTAATCAATTCATTTCTAATTTAACCCTCATTATTGATGTATAAATTGATTGAATATGTAAATATTGAGGATTAAATATGTTATTATACAAATTTTCTTAACTATCGCGTCTCCCAATTAACAACAATTAACGGCCTAGTGACCATTTTGTAATAAAAGCTAAAGTTTAATGACCATTATGTGATTTTTGAGAGTTGAGTGACCTTTTTTACTTTTAGAGATAGTTTAGTGATCGTTTGTGTATTTTACCCTTTATTTTAATCTCAAATATGTTAGTTTTGTTTGACCGTATGCTTTCAAATTATGAACTTCATTCTAAATCGGTTCTTGGGCCTTTGAATATTTTAATTTTATCTTCAAACTGTACCTCACGTTTTTAGTCCCTAAACTTTTGAATATACCATTTTCATCCCAAATTAATGATTCTCAATCTAAATTGACCTGCGAACTTTTTAATGTTACAAATTTGCCCTCAAAATATCAATTATATCACTCCATATTATTACATAATACAACATCGGTGTCTATATGGTAGTTAATAATTTTTAAAACGATTTTATTAACATGGATATGATTAGCATATATTGATAATTTGTGAATAAAATTAGAACGTTTGAAAGTTTTAATATCAATTTAAAATAATGGCCATAATTTATTAAGTATTTACTTATACTTCTATACAGTGGCAGAGCTATGTTGGGGCCAAAGGGCCCTGATCCCTACTAAAAATTTTATACATTAGATACATTTTAATCTAAATAGTATTTTAGTCCCTGCAAAAATAAGTATTTAAATTAAAAATTATAATAATTTATTAAATATTTAATCAAGTAGAGCTGAACCAAAGAATGATGGTCATGTGTTCTCAAATTTCTTAGTCTAATAACAATTTACGTCTTTATCAAAGTCGTCTCAGACATTTTAGGGGCCCCGAGCGAAAACTAAAAATGGATCCCTATAAAGCGAAAACATATCTCATTACTTAAAACATTTAATTTAATATTTCATTGATAATCCATAGAAACATGATTAAACTTTGTTAAACACATTATTGTCATTATTTTGTTAAGAAAATTTGAAGGAATTGAATTGTGAGTATGATATGGAGTTTGATTTTGAACAATAAATATAAAAAAATTGAAGAATATTGTATCATTTATGTTTTTTTTATCGTTAGATTGGAAAAGAATGAGAAAACTAAATTTGACAAAAAAATAAATTTTGAGATTTGAAAAAGAGAATTAAATTTTAATGTTGGATTAATTTATTCATTTGATAAATTAAAAAATAATAATTAATTTTTAGGGGCCCTGAGCAGACGCTCATAGTGCTCCCCATAATAGTCGGCTCTAGTCTTATAAGTTTAAATATTAGAAAAAATTAGGCATTGCCTTCTGAATTTTGAGTTTAAATTTCTCATAAGTCCTTGTATTTTTTTAAATTTAATATTTCAGCCCCTATCAACATTCATTCCTAACTCCGCCCATGCTTCTATAAGAATTAAGTTACGAGTCCCACTATTCGACTTATAAAGAATAGAAATATTTTTTTAAATGAGATTGATTATTAGTTATTAACGATCTTCATTGACTAAATATGTGACTAATCAAGTAACATAAATTAAAGGGTAATCTTTATCCGTGGTCCCTTTCGTTTGGGGTTTATTTTATTTTGGTCTCTAAAATTCAAAAAAATTGTTCTGATCACTTACGTTTAGAATCGTATCTATTTGGGTCACTGAGACGTTAGTCTCTGTCAATAAAAAATTAATTTTTAATTTAACCCCCAAACTTTCAAAACTTTATTTTCACCATCTTCCCAAAAACATTTATGAATTCAATTGGAAAAAAATATTAAGCTCCAGGATTAAGTGGGTAAAAAGAATTCAAGGACTAAGTTAAATAAAGCTAAGAAGTTGAGGGACTCAATGTTATTCTATCTTTTATTTATTTGTTTGTTTTCTCACTTAATTTTCTTTCAATAAACGACAAAAAAAAAGCAGAGAACGTCAACTTCCATTCACAAAATTAATTTTTGTTCAATAAAACAAAGTTATTAGCATTTGTTTTCTGATCTCTTTTATTTCTTCTTCTCTTGTTTGAATCGGATCTTGAACAGTTTCTTTTGAGGAGAGAGAACACTGAAATAACTTAAAATCCTCCCAAACTATAATTTCTGGGCTTTTCTATTTCGAGGAAAATATCACCTTCTCCTGCATTCTTCTCCTGCCTCTTTCAATTTCCTTTCTTTATGATGGGTTATTTTCTTCTTCTTTTTTTGTTGATAAAGATTATGCATATATAAATGAAGCTTGTATTTATTTTCCTTGCATTTTCTCAGTAATCAAAGTTTGTGTTTTAATTCTCGGAAAGCAAACAAAAGTTTACATTTTTAAGTTATCCAGGAACTTTAAAGGTTATGTTTTTATTTTATTTTTAGCTTTGGGTAGATAATCTATTTCATAGATCAATACCGAACGGCCCTAATGGTGTCATCTATGCATCTTTCAGCAGCGATAGCTCGTATGATTCGAATTATCTAATCGGATTCGAAATTATTTTGGGGGAAGATAGTGAAAAATAAAATTTTGAAAATTTGGGGGTTAAATTAAAAATTAATTTTTTTGTTAACGAAAACTAACGTCCCAGTGACCAAAATTGACACGATTCTAAACATGAGTAACCAGAATAATCTTTTTTGAATTATGGTGACCAAAATAGAACAAACCTCAAACAAAATGGACCACAAGCGAAGATTACCCTAAATTAAAATATAAAAAATATGTCAAATTATATAATAATTGTATTGTTTTTTTATTTAATGAAATAGATAATTGATTTCTTAATTATGATAGAGTAGCTTATTATTGGACATGTGAATCTTATTTCCATGATGGTTTATTATTTATAGGAACCCAAAGGTAGCACAATTATTAGCTAATCTATCAAACCTGTTTTTTTTTTTATAATCACGTATATTTGATTAATTTGAATTAAGTATTACAAAGGTTCATCGTAAGAATTACTTTTATAACTTAATTTATTTTATTTATAATATCAAAATTCAAACTATTAATCTTACTTGAGATATCTAACATTAGGGATGAGTAAAACTCTACTCGACTCGAAAAACCAAATTGTTTGACTCGAATCGAAAAAAACTTGAAATAAAGTTTGAGTTGTAAAATGGAAATTCGAATAACTCAATTTTTTTTACTAATTAGTGGATCGATTTTTAAGTTCGAGTCGAGTCCCTAAATTTTTCATGATATATATCACATATGGAAAATATGAAGAAATATATGCCACATATAAAAAAATATGAAGAAATATATATGTATTGTATATGAATATAGAAAGTCGTTTAAATTAGAATTAATATGTATTATAACATTGTATATAATTATAATTAAATATTTACAAAAACTCGACTTGAATTTTTTTAAATAAAATTTGAGTCATAAAATACAGCTCATAAACTTAAGTATTTCAAAACTTTTTAACTCGACTCGACTCAATTAAACGCTCACTCTTATTTAATATCTCATGTCATTAGACCAACTAATAATCAATTACATTTAAGTATTAAAATGGGCATGAGGATTAGTCAACTTTAATTTGTCAAGCGAATATTGGGCAGTCCATGCTAAAGATATTTGGTACACATTTGTTTTTAATTGGTACAAAAAGACAAGATGTTTAATCATGTTTTCAATTTGCCAATGAACACATGTTTGCTTTGCTTAAAAAATCATTACCGAGTACATGGTTGTTGGCTTTTCTCATAACAAAATCAACCAATATTGTTTATTTTGTTTTAAATGTTAATAGAAACTAATTTATTATTGTAAATAGGTATAATCATAAATTTAGTCCTTTATGTTTATGTATTTTCAGTTTGATCTTTGTTTTTTAGTTAATTTTGAGCCTAAATCTTTTTATATGTATAAATTTATACAATATTTTTAATTGTAGAGTTCAGACATTCAATTTAGAGTTTATTGGTTTTGAGTTTAGAATTTAAGTTTTTATTATTTAAAGTTTAAATTTTTATATTTTAAAAGTTGAACTTAAAATAAATATATTATATAAAATAAATAATGCATAGCTTGTGTATCAAAAAATAAATCTTTTTAAAATTAAATTTTTGCTATTTTAATACAAACAACAATTACCGTTAATGTAACACCCGGGTCTAGGGGTCGGGTACAAATAATACTAAAATAATATTTTGGTTTTCCCTTTTTGTCTTAAAAATTTAATTTATGTGTTGGATAAATTTTGGGATTAAATTTGAACCCTAAATCTCTTGGAATTTAAGATTTTTGGTGATAGCCATTCATTAATGGCAAGATGGTAATTATTTTGAACTTCAAAATGAATACCCTTTTATTTCAAACTCTACTATTCATCTTCTTCTCTCTCCCCTTCCATTTCATTTCCAACGTCTAAAACCCCTTTTCCCCTAGGTTACTATTCCATTTTCTCTCTTGCTCATTGTTGGAGATTTCTCAAAGGTAAACTCACTTTTGATTTGTCATCATTGTTCTCTACAAGTCTTGAGCTTGGTCTTCGGTCTTCTCTTGGGTAGCAACGGTGAGTAGAATTGTTAATCTTTGTTTTGTGCTCGATATGGAACCTTTGAGGGTTTGGATGGGGCCTTGAGGGTTCACCTGAACCCGGGTGTAAGTCTCTACTCCTATGCTTTATTATGAATGGATGAATGGCTATGTGTTGTGATTATCATGTGCATCTTGAGTTGTTCATACTGTTGTTAATGTGTAGTCGAGTTGAAGTCGAGCCTCACGTGATGGTGGTCTAAACTACGATGATGTGTAGTCCCACCGGTAGTGGCTAGTAGGAAAGTACTTTGATGTGTAGTCCCTTTGGAAAACTACTAGTCGAAACGGTGATGTGTAGTCCCACCGTGTGTGTATGTTGGTTGTGCTTGTGCAAACCATGTGTAGTTGTTGAGAAAGTCATTCGTGCATCCATTGTTTTATTTCCATTTATGAAAAGTGTTTTGAAAACTGTATGTTTGTTGAATTGTAGAGCTTCTCTCACTAAGCTAGTTAGGTTACGCTCTATTTGTTTCCAACATGCAGATCGTTAGAGTTCGGGAGGCAAGTGGGCAAGGGAGGAGCTTTTGGAGTTCTCAAGCTAGCACAAGTATGATTTACGTTTTGTAATAATGCCTAAACGATGGGGTATAGACTTGTAGGAGTTGGTGTCAAACTCCCTAGATGTTTTGTGTTAGTTGAGTATGTTAAATTATGGATGTGTTATGTTTCGCCTCGTGGATTGTGGACCATGCCTATTTTGCTGCTTAATTGTATGTGCTATTTGGCTTTTTGAGTTTTCAAGCATGTCTATTTATACAATATCTATCCTCTATGTGATTTCCACGTGTAAGTGCATTATTGTTCATATAGATTGCTTTATATGTTTGCTCTTGGCCATGAAATGTGTATGAATGCTTGAGTGTGGATAGAAGAGTCTTAAAATGCATTTAGAGTTGGGTTTGAGGGTCATTTGCTGAAATTTGGAGACTTGCAGCGCAGGGCATATCGATACGTCTAAGGGCCGTATCGATATGGGTTGCCCTCTAGGACTCAGTTTTGGCTTGGGGTATCGATATACGGGGGCGTATCGGTATGCTCAAAGCTCACTGGAAATCTGAGAAATTGGTGAGGCTTTGGCGTATTGATACGAGCTCTAAGCGTATCGGTACGGGTTTATCTCGTTGACCACGAGATGTTGACCGAGAAGGGCGTATCGATACGCTCGAGGGTTGTATCAATATGATCTTCCTATGTTGACCGAAGGGAGTTGACTTGGTCATGGCGTATCGATACCCTTGATTGGTGTATCGATACGGCCTGCTCCGTAAGTGTAAAAATGGGTTGTTAACAGGTTGTTTAGGGTTCGGTTGTGTATCTTCATTGATGTTTTCCGCTGTCGTGATCACTTAGGATATAATATGCCTTTAGACAAGATTTACTTAAAAGAATTTTTTAGGGTTGCTAACCGAGGTGGGACTTTAATGGGTTTCACTTCGGTTTTCCCCGTGTAGCCTACTCAGACCGGTCAGCCATCTAGACCGGGACGAGGGGGTTACATTTAGTGGTATCAGAGCCTGAGGTTTCCGAGACCTCGGGCAGGTAAGTGAGGTGAGTTAATGTGTTTGGGTGTTTTGCCATGTATGCCTGAATTCTGTTGCTAGCACAGTGTATGATTACATGCTGTGATGAATCTGTTGTTGCTTGAGAGTAGGTCCAAGTCCCCATTGTTAGGCGTTGTTGTAAAAATAAAAGGAAAATTGTTTTGGTTTAACTAGCTTGAGAACCGGAGACCTTGCCCTTTTGCTAACCTAACGTTTCTCCTGTTGTTGTGTGTTTGCTGTTCTAGATTATTATTTTTGCTATGGTGAGATCGAGGGGACGACCTAGAGCGGGTGACCAGGCACTCGAGGATGTGCCTCCTGCTTTTCATGCTCCTGATGGTAATGGAGAAAATATTGGAGGCGATGGTAATGAGCCTCAGGTTGGGGCTAATGTGGGAGGTAACGGGGCTCAAGCGGGCCAAGGTCAGGCAGGTCCAGATGTGGCCCATTTGATTCCAACATTGGAGTTCTTTAACTTAAGTTTTCGATTTGTTGAAGTTATATGAGTTGTCTACAACCAAAAAGGTCCAACATAATTGATTTTTACAAGGTTTTATGGAATTTCCTGGATTTGGGTTTTGAGGGGTTTTTGGAATGGTTTTAAGTTGAATTTTGGGGGTGTTTTATGTGGAAATGTGATGGTTGATGGTTAGACTATATGTAAGGATTGTTTTGAAGGCCTTTGGGAGTAATTTAGGTGTTAGAATCATTGGATTTAGGTGGTACTTAGGGGCTGCTCAGGAATGTGGAACTTGGGGTTTTGTTTTAGTTGAAATCATGTGTCTTGTGCTTGGTTTGTGTTACGGATTGACTACTTTGAAATGTGGACTGATTTGAGATTGTTTTGGTTGTGTTGGGATGATTAGAAGCAAGAATTTTGGTTGGTGAAGCTTCGGGGATGAATCCGGAGGTTTTGGAGTCTTAAGCTTGGTCTTCGGTCTTCTCTTGGGTAGCAACGGTAAGTAGAATTGTTAATCTTTGTTTTGTGCTCGATATGGAACCTTTGGAGGCTTGGGGCCTTGAGGGTTCACCTGAAACCGAGTGTAAGTCTTTACTCTTATGCTTTATTATGAATGGATGAATGGCTATGTGTTGTGATTATCATGTGCATCTTGAGTTGTTCATACTGTTGTTAATGTGTAGTCGAGTTGAAGTCGAGCCTCACGTGATGGTGGTCTAAACTATGGTGATGTGTAGTCCCACCGGTAGTGACTAGTAGGAAAGTACTTTGATGTGTAGTCTCATTGGAAAACTACTAGTCGAAACGGTGATGTGTAGTCCCACCGTGTGTGTATGTTGGTTGTGCTTGTGCAAACCATGTGTAGTTGTTGAGAAAGTCATTCGTGCATCCATTGTTTTATTTCCATTTATGAAAAGTGTTTTGAAAACTGCATGTTTGTTGAATTGTAGAGCTTCTCTCACTAAGCTAGTTAGCTTACGCTCTCTTTATTTCCAACATGCAAATCGTTAGAGTTCGGGAGGCAAGTGGGCAAGGGAGGAACTTTTGGAGTTCTCAAGCTAGCACAAGTATGATTAACGTTTTGTAATAATGCCTAAACGATGGGGTATAGACTTGTAAGAGTTGGTGTCAAACTCCCTAGGTGTTTTGTGTTAGTTGAGTATGTTAAATTATGGATGTGTTATGTTTCGCCTCGTGGATTATGGACCATGCCTATTTTGCTGCTTAATTGTATGTGCCATTTGGCTTTTTGAGTTTTCAAGCATGTGTATTTATACAATATCTATCCTCTATGTGATTTCCATGTGTAAGTGCATTATTGTTCATATAGATTGCTTTATATGTTTGCTCTTAGCCATGAAATGTGTATGAATGCTTGAGTGTGGATAGGAGAGTCTTAAATGCATTTAGAGTTGTGTTTGAGGGTCCTTTGCTGAAATTTGGAGACTTGCAGTGCAGGGCGTATCGATAGGCCTAAGGGCCGTATCGATACGGGTTGCCCTCCAGGACTCAGTTTTGGCTTGGGGTATCGATACACGGGGGCGTATCGGTACGCTCAAAGCTCACTAGAAATCTGAGAAATTGGTGAGGCTTTGGCGTATCGATACGAGCTCTAAGCGTATCGGTACGGGTTTATCTCGTTGACCACGACGTGTTGACCGAGAAGGGCGTATCGATACATTCGAGGGTTGTATCGATACGGTCTTCCTATGTTGACTGAAGGGTGTTGACTTGGTCAAGGCGTATCAATACCCTTGATTGGTGTATCGATACGACCTGCTCTGTAAGTCTAAAAAGGGGTTGTTAACATGTTGTTTGGGGTTCGGTTGTGTATCTTCATTGATGTTTTCCGCTGTCGTGATCACTTTAGATATAATATGCCTTTTGACAAGATTTACTTAAAAGAAATTTTTAGGGTTGCTAACCAATGTGGGACTTTAACGGGTTTCACTTCGGTTTTCCCCGTGTAGCCTACTCGGACCGGTCAGCCATCCAGATCGGGACGAGGGGGTTACAGTTAAATTTTCAAAATGCTAACACGACAATCCATACGGTAATCCACAAGTATTTTATTATCAAAGTGATGTTGTTTTATTAAGGGTAAACTATTGCAATGATTACTTATGTTTTCGCAGAATACAATTTTGGTCACTGATTTTTAAATTCGAATGATAAGGCCGCTTACGTTTTCCAACCTTCACACCATTTCACTAAATGGTGTATTTTTGTTATTATTCATTCTCCAACTCAACACTATATTTTAATTCCTCATACCACCATTTTAGTGTTGTCTACAGTACCACACCATATTTAGTGCAGTACTGTAGCAGCACCAAATCTTTTTTAATTGAAAGAAAAGGTTAAAATGGTGCAAAGTTGTTATAGTGCAAAGGTTAAAGTCGGTCTGTTTACACCAAAATAATATTAAATATCTTAGTTTGCACCATTTTAGTACAAAGGTTGGAGTTAGTCTCTTTACACTAATTTCACTTTTTTACAATTTTTATGTTATTTTGACACCAAAATAATGTTATAGTGTTGATGAAGATTAAAAATGCCCTTAATGCGACAACACACGTCACTTATATTATTTTGTAATAAATTAAATTTTAAAAATATTTATTCTTACAGTTTTAAAATTGTTTGTTGTTGCAATCATGAAAAATATTTATCATATCTATATCAAAATGTAAATTAAAACTGACAAAAATAAACACAAATACACAAAATATTAATTTATATAAAATCATATAAATATAAAATATCATAAACATAAATATATATGAATCTAATACGAATATAGATTGTTATATATATATATATATATATATATATATGATCGTTTACACAGGGTAAAAGTTTTTAAATTTTACATGTTTTTTGAATCGTTAAATGAGTGAAATGAATGGCTAAGATAAACAGTAGGATATGTGAAGATTATTACTTGAAAAAAAAAAGAGTAATGAATTAATCTCAACCATCCACATCACTCACCCAACGATCCAAAAAACGTGTAAAACTTAAAGTTTTACATTGTCTGTAAGTGAATCCTAACCATATATATAATCCAGTTACTCAATGTAAACCTCTTTAAGTTTTACACGTTTTTTTATCGTTGGATGGGTGAAACAGGTGGCTGAGATTAACAGTAGAATATGTGAAGATTATCACTTGGGAAAAAGTAAGGAGTTAATCCCAGCAATCTATTTTCCTCATCCAACGATCCAAAAAAACGTGTAAAACTTTATACTGTGTAAGTGGATCCTAACCCTTATATATAGTTCATCTTAGTAGAACCGAGTTCAATCGCTTTGTCTGCAAGGTGTATGTGCATTGTCAAATGGTTAAAAATATCTATGAACATATCCACTTACACAGTGTAAAATTTTTACACGTTTTGCACGTTTTTTAGATCGTTGGATAGGGGAAATGAATGAATGAGATTAACTACTTAATTTTTTTAAGTGATAATCTTCATATATTCTACTGTTAATCTCAGCTATATGTTTCACCCATCCAACGGTTCAAAAAAATGTACAATGTGTAATCGGATCTTATCCTATATATATGTGTGTTAACTACTGGAATAGTCACTTATGTTTCTCCCTATTACAGAGTTGGTCACCTATTTTAAAAAACGAGCAGTAAGGTCACTTACGTTTTCAGGGTGTAAACTTTTGGTCACTCAGTCGTTTATTACCGTTAAACGTTGACAGCTTGGTGATGTGGCAGCTAAAAAATAAGGGTAAATTACTGCAATGGCCACTAAATTTTATCCTATGTACATTTCTAGTATTCGATTTTAAAAAATAAACATTATGGTCACTACTAAAAAAGTTTCTTTCTAATTTCACCCTTGAATTTTTAAAAATTCATTTTCAACCTTAAAACTTTGCAATCAATTAGTACAATAATATTATAAAGACTTGAATGAAAAATATGTGCCTAAAGTATAGCCTTTTTGAATTTTAGGTGCCAAAAGTATTTTTTTTGTAAAAATAGGTGCCTAAAGTTTCAAAAGTTAGAATTTTAGGTGTCTAGCCGTTAATGAGTGTTAAAAAATATATATTTAACCAATCAATGCTTGACATGTGGCACAAGTTTAAATTTTTTTAAATAACAACACCTAAAATTTTCGATTTTTTATAAATCCCAAAATTTTGAAAATTTCACAAAATAGTCCCAAAATCCCTAAAATTACCTAAAACCAAACCCCCAAATCGCCGCCGCCTCTACCACCGATCGTCGCACCTAAGCACACCTCTTTGGTCACGGGATCAAGGTTGTCATTTCCCCCAACATGGCTTCACCGGAAACGACGAACATGATGATAAGATGAATAAGTCTCGAACCAATTTTGGTTTGTAATTATACAAATATATATATATATATATCATCTCATTTAATATATTTTACATTTATGCGATAAGAATCCATTATTTGAAAATTTTGTAATGCTTCAAGGATATAAGCAGTTCCTCTTTCTCCTCTTCTTAATGTATGCCTATTCTGATAATCATTTTTCCCCTACTACGAGTATTATTTATTTTAAACAATATTAAACTTTAATATTTTATTTTAAGTTGGTTTTAATTTTTTTTAAAATAACTTGTTAACATTTCAATTTTTATCACTTTAACCTACACTAACCTAACCACTGTAATTATTAATATATATATTATAAATTTACTTTTCAAAATTGTATTATAAATTTAATGAATTTTCATCCATTTTGGTTAATACTAACATGTATTGGTACTAATTGGTTGGTACAAGATATTAATATTTTAAATCAATCTGTTAATAATATTATTGATACGAATTGGTTAATACTTTCGGCACCTAAAATTTTAAAAAGGTATTTTTTAGGCACCTATTTTCATTTAAGCCTTTATAATATTATTGTACTAATTGATTGCAAAGTTTTAGGGTTGAAAATGAATTTTTAAAAATTAAAGGATGAAATTAGAAATAAACATTTTTAGTAGTGACCATAATGTTTATTTTTAAAATCGAAGACCAGAAATGTACATGAGATAAACTTTAATGGTCATTGCAGTAATTTACTCTTATTTTTTTCGCTGTTAGGTCACCAGGTCGTCAACGTTTAACGACAATAAACGACTGAGTGAGCAAAATTTACGCTCAGATCGTTTTTCAAAATCGGTGACCAATTCTGTACCGGAAAAAAATATGAGTGACTATTCAAATAGTTAACCCTATATATATTCAATCATGAGACAAAAGTATGGCTGGCAGACCAATGGAAACCCTCAAGGATTGCATGTCATGTTGTCTAGTAAATATTGTGCATTTCTATGTTCTGTTTTCCTTTCTTTTTGTTAATTGAATCGAAAAAGAAATTAAGATTTTATTATTAATTGAATCAAGATTTAATGGGGTGAGATTTAGTTATATATTGTAGAAGTTATTTTTAAAATTATACGTTTTTCATCGTTTGATGACTGATATTAGCAGTAGGTTATGTGAAGATTATCATTTGAAAGAAAAATAAAGAGTTAATCTCAACTATCCATTTCACCCATCCAACGATCTAAAAAACATATATAAAATTATGGGTTTTACTTCTAATGTAAGTGGATAATTTAATATAGGATGATTCAAACTTCCATGTAGGATAATTTAATATATGATGATTCAAACTTCCATGTAGGTTTGATTGTATAATGTTTACATGTTTTTATGGCCGCGAAAAATAAACCTAGGCCATCTTAGATATTAATTTTATTTAAGGAAAATTTTATATTTAGGTGGATTAATAATGATTGTAGATGAAAAATAAAAATAAAAAGTAATAATGGGTTAAACTACATGTTTAGTAACCTAATATTTAGTGTATTTCTGTTTTGGTCATCATTTTTTTTTCATTGAACTTTTGAAATTTGCTTGGTTTGATCACTCGATCATTATTTTTTTTTCCTTCAAACCTAGATTTTTTACTTCCTTTGATTCACTGATACTAAAGTGTTTTCTTCCAAATGAGAACAATGGGGAGATCAAGAAGGATGAGAAAGTAATATATATTGAGTTCATGTTCAATGTTCATCATATAGTGGAGATTGTAAATTGGACCTAGTAAGGTCGAAACTTTGATTTTCGTTTAGTTAATTTTTTGGGGATTTTGAGAAAAACCAAACTAAGAATAATAAAGAGAGAGAAAAAAGGATACATTTTGGCACCACTTATATTGCAAACAATGGCTGGCGATGGTCGGACGACAATGGAGAAGGATGCCGACTATTAGTTAAACGAAATGTTTTGGTGTTGTCGTTAACGATTTGATGTTCGAGTGACTTAAACAAGCACAATTCTAAAGTTAATGATAAAATTTAAATTTTTTATAATTGGTGACCAAAATAGAAACATGTTAAAAGTTAGGTGAGTAAACATGGTGTTTACTCGTAATAAAAATAAGGGATAAAGATTCATTTAGCCCGTGAGTTTGATTACTTCTCCCTCATTAGTCCTCGGGTTTTTTTAGTCCAAATTAGTCATTGAATTTGTTTTTTGATTCACACTAGTCCTTGAGTTTGGCTACTTTCACCACATTAGTCCTTTGAGTTATTTTTTGGTCCACATTAGTCCATGGATTTATTTTTTCACCTTAGTCCCTCATCTAACTATTTTGTCTACGGATAAAATATCAGAGATTAATGTGGATTTAAAAAATTATGGATGAATATGAGAAAATTAATTAAATTTAGGGATTGAATAGAGTTTTATCCCTAATAATAAGGGTAAAATAACATTTTATCCCCCGAAACTGTATGTTGTTATCACTTTGGTGCTTGACTAAATTTTTTTATTCAATTTGACCCCTAATCTTTCCTTCCATGAAGCTTGTTACCCACTCTGCTTTTCCATTACAATAAAGCCTTATGACACCCTAGGAACATGCTAATGACATATAATATACGTTGAATTCAATAAACTTAAAAAAATCATAAGAAATCTCAAAATCTAAAAAAGAAAAAAAATAAAAAAATCACATTTTTTTAAAAATATCACAACCTTATTTATGTTGAGTTTTTTTTTTTGCAATATATTTTTGTTTTATGTATATTTTACCAAAAATGCTTATTAAAAAAACCTATCAACAATCTCTTTGTAACATCCCTACCCAGTCTGACAGTCATATATGACCATGAGGCGTTACATTAGATGATTGGAATCAAAATCGGACTAAATTAAAACTTGATAACATTTGAAAACATACAAACACAAAAATATTTTTGTTTTTAATTTTATTTCTTTTTTGATCTTAGGTATAGTTTACCAAAAATATTTCCCCCCAAAAAAAACAGTAACTCCTTGTAACACCTCTACCCAATCTGGTAGTCGTATATGAGCAAAATACATTACGTTATATGATTAGAACCAAAATTGGACTAAATTAAACTTGATAAAAATTTGAAAACATTCAAGTTACATGGAAGAATAGAGCTTTAATTTCGCTAATAAACAATGTAGAGAATATGTGTCACTCGGGATCAAATTGTAAAATTTAAAAAGTCCAGGGATTATTTTGTAAGTTTTAAAAAAATGTTCACATTTGGATATTTTTGGGGGCATGCAATACAAAATTTAGCAACTTCGAGCATGTTAAATTCCATTTACTTTTAATTTGATCATTTATATTTCAAGTATTATTTGGCATATTTCACCAACAATGGTTAGACACACATTTCCCTCAATTAACATGCTTTCAATCAAATTCCACAATAGGGGTGATAATGAGCCTGACCGGCTCGCGAGCTACTCGGGCTCAGCTCGGTCAAAGCTCGGCTCGAGTGAGCTCGACTCAGGCTCGGCTCGAAACCTTAACAAGTCAAGCCGAGTCTGGAAAAGCTCGTGAACAGGCTCGAAATCTACATATGCACTAAAATAAATTATGTGTTTGTATTTTCTTTCATTAGTTGATTGTTGTTTGATTTTGTATTTTCTTTAATTATGTGTTTGTATTATAAGAATATTTATTGATTATTTGGATTAATCTATTTTTAGCACTTTTTCCTCTTTCCGGTCATTGAATTTCGTTTTAGTGCTGGTTATGAAAGGGATTTTTAACGAATATTTTATATAAAAAAACTATAGCAAAATTTTTCATTTCGAGCCGAGCCTGACGAGCCCGAGCCCGAGCCGAGCCCGAGCCTGACGAGCTTCGAGCCCAATAGAATTGTTTTCGAGCCGAGCTCGAGCCTAAAATTCCGAGCTCGACGAGCCAGGCTCGGGCTCAACCCGACTCGTTATCACCCCTATTCCATAACATAGTATACACACCACATGCATATAGTAAGATTACAAACAATATCATGAAGCACGATAAGACTCAAAACAAACATATCTTGACTATTAGGGCTAAGTATTCGATTTAGTCGAGTAATTTTTTTGAGTTATTCGAGTTGACGAATTCTATTTTATCATTTAAACTTATTTAAAAATTTTTAGTCAAGTTTTTGAAGTTCATGTACACATTTAATATGGTTCTCCTACTATTATGAATGATAGTCTTAGTCTAAAATCAACAACAATGTAAGAAATTCAATAAACAAATAGAGTTTTTTTTATTGTCACACCCTAAATATGAGGCTGAAAGTTTTGAAAAAAATATAAATTTTGAGATTCATTTAAAATTCGAACTATTTGAGAGATTTGATTGATTTTTAGACATTTTGAGGGTTTATTTAATTTTTGAAAAATTTTATCAGACAAGTTATCACTCTTATCAATCTAAGTCTATTGTCCTTCATCGAACATATTTTCAATGTAATCAATGTTGCATTTAAATGATAAACTTTTATAGGACGTGACTGCGGGCTAGCGCCGGTGGGTCGTCCACCCTATCAGCATACGCAGGCGGCGACAAGGGTGGATGGACCGGTGCATGACGGCGACGTTACTCTTGGGGACGACAACAGTGTGACGGGGCAGCAGATGGATGTTGAGACTACGCCTCCCGATAACGTTGTGATGGTTGACGCTGGTGGTGAGCCGGAAACTGGATCTCTGGCTGCAGGGGAACAGACGGGTGAGGCGAAGGGCAAGCTTTCTTTTCGCGATATGGTTGTCGGATAGCGATCAGAGGGAAAAAAGGATAATTTTATTTGCGACCTTGATGTTGATCTTAAAGCGGATGATGTGGTGATAGGGAACGTTGGGGAGGTGCCGGAGATTAAATTCTCTGAACGAGTCCATCGCATCATTGATGATAAACTGACAAAATCATTGGTGGTGAGACTTTTGGGTCGATCAATTGGCTATCGTGTGTTACATAACAGAGTGCATATGATGTGGAAACCGGTGGGTGAGATTAGTATTATTGATCTAGATAATGAATATTTTCTTGTGAGGTTTGCGATGGAAACGGATTATGAACGTGTGTTGTCTGGGGGACCGTGGATGATCTATGGTAGTTACCTAACGGTCCAACCATGGTCGCGGGATTTTTCCACGGCTATCGATTATCCTAGGAAGTTATTGGTATGATTGCGGCTTCCCGGATTACCATATAGATACTATTCGCGTAGCACCTTTGAGGCCATTGCTGGGGTCCTTGGGGAGGTAATTCGTGTGGATTTTAACACGACAGAAGGATCACGCGGAAAATTTGCTCGCCTCGCGGTGGTTGTGGATTTGGAGAAACCGTTGATACCGGCAATTATCATCGATGGGCGGCACCAGTTGATTGAATATGAGGGATTATCACATATTTACTTTTCTTGTGGAAAGTATGGGCACTTAAAAGATGTATGTGAGAATTCCGCGGCAAATAAGGGAAAAGCTAAGGTTGTGGAGAATATTGTTCCGGAAAAGACAGACCGTTTTGGTCCTTGGATGCAAGCCCCTAGCCGTCGACGCCGGGCGACGTTGACAAAGGACAAGGCCCCGTTGCAGGCGGCACCTAGCCCGCACCCTGGCTCGCGCTTCAGGCCGTTGATCGTGGAGAGTGAGGGTCGAGATGCCGCGATGGATGCTGCAGAAGTAGGTGAGGAGCATGCTGTTGCTCATAATACTGGTGGGTGTAGGGTTAAGAAGGCTAATGCGGGTAGTGTCGCGGATGGTGCTGTGCATATTAGTGCGGATGTGGACAATAGGATAACGAAGGAGGATGGATCGGGTAACATCAGGGCAGGTGAGACTGTTTCGCAGGGTGTTGGGGCTACAGGGAGGAGTGTTGCGGTGAATATGAAGGGGGTTGTGACCGAGAGTAGTCCGGAGGTGCTGATTGCTTCGGCCGATGTGATTGTTGTGGAGCAGTCGACTTTACCGGTATCGAACCATACTACGGTGCGGGTTGTGGATGAAGGGGGCGTCAACCGTTGTATGAATCGAATAGTCGACAAAGTGTGGGAAGCAACCGGGGAAGTGGGCATAAAGGGCCAAGTCGAAATCGGTTAGCTCCCAAGGGTGTGGCGTTGAAAAGGGTCAAGGCTCGAAAATCCGATAGCTTTGCGTTGACTCAAGTAGCGGTTAAGGATTGGGCGAATGATTTGTCGAACTCTCTAACATTGACAAAGGATTTGTCGGATGCAACATTCGATGGGTCGTCGTCTGGTACACCTCAGTGAGTTTTGTTTGTCCTTTTCATCTTATCCTTATGGTTAAGTTTATTATTTGGAATGCTCAAGGTGCTCTTGGCCTTGATTTTAACCGTTATTTTCGAGTGGTGGATAGGTTGTATATTCCGGATATGTTTGTTATTGTTGAGCCATGTATAAGTGGCGTCGCGACGGATACTTTTATTCGTCGTGCTGGGCATGAGTACTCGTACATGGTTGAGGCAAATGGGCTATCAGGTGGTATTTGGGTTCTGTGAAGAAATAAAGTTCAGTTTGATGTGTTGGCCTTGTCTAATCAGTTTGTGCACGGGTGGTGCAGGGAATTAGATTCGAATATCAGCTTTTTTATAACTTTTGTGTATGCTAGCCCTAATCATAGTAGACGACGCTTGCTGTGGGATCAATTACGTGCGTTGGAAGTTGCGGAAGAATTTCCGTGGGTCCTCGGGGGAGATTTTAATGCCATTTACTCCTCGGACGATAGATAGGGGGCTCACAGCGGAGAACGGAGATTTACCGGAACTTTAGTGAGTTTATGTTCAGGTCTGGTCTGCTTGATATGGGTTTTAATGGTCCTCAGTTTACTTGGAAGAGGGGGGATCTTAGTCAGCGCCTGGATAGGTGGATTTGTTCGGGTGCATGGTATAACGTTTTTCCGCTTTCGGAGGTGTACCATCTTCAGCGTTTGGGTTCGGACCATCGTCCTATTTTACTATCTATAGATGTCTTGCATAACAGTCGAGGTGAGCGGCCTTTTAGGTTCATTGCGGCATGGAATGAACATCCGGATTTCAGAAATTTATTATCTAATAGCTGGAATCAGGAGAGTGCTGTCTTTGACAATTTAGCGAGGTTCCAGAATAATAGCAGACGGTGGAATAGAGAGGTTTTTGGGCACATTGGGCAACGGAAAAAGCAACTTCTTGCCCGTATTCGTGGGGTAGAGATAGCTTTGTAACGTCAACAAACGCCGTTTCTTGTCGAGCTAGAGAAGAGCCTAAAAGGGGAATTGTCTGAGGTTCTTAAGCATGAGGAAAGCCTTTGGTTCCAGAAATCGCGTAGTAAGTGGATACAACAGGGGGATCGAAACACTAAATTTTTCCATGCGACGACCTTACATCGTCGCCGTAAGAACTTTATCTGTAACACCCGGGTTTAGGAGTTAGGTGAAAATAATATTTTAATATTATTTTGGACTCGGTTTTATAATTAAAATGGTTTCTAAAAATTTAGGGTTCATTTCCAAATTAAATTAATTTAATTTGATTTACTATGTTTTGCAATTAAACCCCAAATGGCCATAAATTATATGTCCTTGTGAATATTTATTTCATTAAGGGCAAATAAGTCATTTGAGCTCTTAAACTAAAACAAAGCAAAAACCCCCATCTTCCACTATTCATTCTCTTCTTCATCAACGGGAAAACTAAGGCTCCCAACCCATTTACTATTCCATTCCACAACTTCTCCATTTCAACTCCAAATTTAAAGGTAATGGTAATTTTGAACTCCCCTCACCTCCCTCTTCTTAAAAGTACCCTTCTTTTCTATTTTCATGAAGTTTCTAGAAAATAGAGGTTTTGAATATTTTGTTTAAAAATGGTGCCTTTGTGTAGTTAAACCTAATATCTTGATTAATTATGGTTAGTTATGGATTATATGGGCCAAATGATGTTACATATGTGAATTCCAAATGATTTTAATCAATTTTCGGAATTGGGTTTTGGGAGGGTTTTAGGAGGATTTTAAAGGGGTTTTTGGGGTTGGTTAATGTTGGATTTCGAGGGCTGGTGCTAGTATGATATTTGAGGGTTGCTTTGGGTGTGTTTGATGGTTGTTTGGAGGCTTGAAATGGAAGATTTCAGTGGGTTAAGTGGGCTACTCGAAAATTCTGTTTTTGGACTTGTTGGGAGTGTTGAATGCTTGTTAATGTTAATCTGGGTTGTTTCTGACGATGTGATATTGATTGTGGGTGTTTTGTTTGTGTTTGGGGATGATTAGAATCAAGTTTGGGCATCGGTGGAACATCGGAAGAGAGTCCGGAAAGTTGAAGGTGATTGCTTGCTAGGAGCTTGGAAGCTTAGGTGAGTGGTTAATTGTTTTAAACGGTTTTAAATTGGTTGGTTCGAGTATATGGACTAGGTTGGGCTTGGTAGACCCACCTAGAGTTAGGATTAGGGTGGTAGCCTAATCCTAAGCTTGATCTAGAGCCTTTGGTTGAACTCACTATATGGTTGTGTATGTCTCGTATATATTGTGGTATGAATGTCTATGTACATTGCTTTATACATGTGAAATGAGATTGGGCTTATGATGCTTGAGACATGCATGATGATGGTTGTTGGTGGATATGTGCTAAGCACAAGGTTAATGAAATGAGTAATGTGATGTGAGTAAATATTGGCACTAGTAAACTTGGATACAAATGATCGATCATTAGGATGTTAGTGTGTACACATGAGTCTAAAGTCGCGCGTGGCCTTGGTGGCGTTGAGTCACCAAGGAGGAGTACGGGTTCACCCAAAATTGTAATTGAATATAGTCGGTGATGAGTGGAATCCCATCGACGGGGCGTGAGGATGAGTGGAATCCCCTCCGCGAGACCGGTGATGAGTGGAATCCCACCGAGGTAATGTGGTTGTTGGATATGAGTTCCAACATGTCTATCCGCGTATTCGGGTCTTAACTAGGTGCCAATGTTGTTTGATGTGTATATCAATGTGTTGAGAATCATGGTTCTTATTTGGATATTTGTTTGTGATTACATGTATCATGGAATTTGAGCTTATGATCATGACATTGATATTGTCTTTTGCTCATGCATTCTATCTTGTGGACCTTTGGAATGGTTGTGTTTTGCTTTGGCTAGATCGTGCTCGGACCCTGCAATGTTGAGGTTTGTTTTTAGAGCTTACCCTCACTAAGCATCATTGCTTACGCTCTCTTTGTTCAACATTGCAGATCCTTAGTTCGTGGGTTGCTCGGGCAAGTGGAGGGCCTCCAAGTGTGGTTTTGGACTTGAGTTCATCAAGTATGGTTTAATGTTAAGACATGTAATAGTTTAAGCAATGGGATGTGTAAGGTTTTGTTGTTTGTTGTTGGTTGCTAGGAGCATGTTTAGACTCCATGTTATGTCGCTTTTGTGTGGCTTGTGATGCCATGTCTAAGTTGTAATCCATGCCTAATTGCTTACTTTGGATGTTAGCCTATGCCTTAAGAGTTTTTACATGTGTTTGATTGTTGCTTGAATGAATGCATGTTGTGGATTGTTGCCTTGGTATTAGACATGTTTAAGTCTTGTTCAAGCATGATGTTATTGTTGGTATAGCTTGGGTTCAATTGATTTGTTGTTGTATGGTGTTTTGGTGGTGTTTTGGGGCACCCTTGTGCCTCAAAACAGCCCAGAAAAGTCTACAGACAGGGGGTGTTTCGGAACGGGTCCCCGTGTTCCGAAACGGCCCTTGTGTAAATGGCCTGCCGTTTCGAAACGGATGAGGGTCGTTCTGGAACATTTTGGCTACTGGAATTTTGAGAAATTGGCGAGATGAAGCCGTTCCGAAACGGGCCTCTAAAGTTCTGAAACGGTCAAATCTCGTTGACTACGAGATATTGACCGTCAAGGTCGTTCCGATACGGGTCTCCCCTGTTTCGGAACGGTCACCTTATGGTTGACCCTGGCCGTTGACTAAGTCAAGGCGTTTCGGAACACCCTATGGGCGTTTCGAAACGGCCTGCTGTAATGAAGTAAAATGGACTGTTTATGTTTTGTTTGGTCGGTGAATGTTTCGTTGTTTGTATCTGCCGCTGTTGTGCTTCACATAGGGATTAAATATGCATCTAGATAAGATTAAAGTTAAAAGGAATTTTCTGGGTCGTTAACCGAAGGGAAGCCTTAACGGGTTTCGCTTCGGTTTTCCCCGTGTGGCCCACTCGGACCGGTCATCCGACCAGACCGGGACGAGGGGGTTACATTATCAGAATGTTGAAGTTGGATAGTGGTGCGTGGTGTGACGAGCAGACGGCCCTTCAGGACCATGCCGTTGATTTTTTCTCTTCTTTGTTCACGTCGGAGCCGTGTAGGGAACCCCACGAGATTTGTTCGAATGGGTTTCCGGCGGTGAGTAGCGACAATTTGGATGGCTTGGTTCGAAAGGTGACTTTTGAGGAGGTTACGGAGGTTGTTTTTAGTATGGACCCTCTGAAGGCTCCGGGTGCTGATGGTTTTCAAGCGGCTTTCTTCCAACGTAATTGGGGCACTGTGGGTGATTCGGTGTTCGGGTTTGTTGTGGATTTCTTTGAAAATGGTTTGCTACCTGAAGATGCGAATCAAACGTTGCTGGTTCTTATCCCGAAAGTTCAGTCGCCAATCAAGATAAGTCAATATCGTCCTATTAGCCTATGCACTGTCTTATATAAAGTTATTACGAAAATTTTGGTTAATAGGCTTAAGCCCTTACTAGACGGGTTGGTCAGTCAGAACCAGGTAAGTTTCGTACCTGGTCGTCAGATTACTGATAACATCATTTTGGCACAGGAAATTATGCATTCGATGGCCAGGAAGAAAGGGGCGAAAGCTTGGATGGCGATTAAGGTGGACCTGGAGAAAGCGTATGATCGATTGGAATGGGCTTTCATTGAATCCACTCTTATCGATATTGGCTTACCGATGAAATTTATCCATTGGATCATGCATTGTGTGCGCTCTATTCAGACCCGTATCATTATGAATGGGAATCTCACTTCTAGCTTTCGACCATCGCGTGGGATCCGGCAGGGAGACCCCCTTTCGCCGTATCTCTTTGTGCTTTGTATGGAACGCCTTTCCCATACAATTAATAGAAGGGTTGATGAGGGTGCATGGAAGGGTATCGCTTTGTCGAAGTATGGCCCGGGTATATCTCATCTTTTTTTTTGCCGACGACTTGGTTCTTTTTGCTGAAGCGAATTTAAGTCAGATGCAGGTGATCAAAGAGACTTTAGATATTTTATGTGCTTGTTCTAGGCATCGGGTAAGCTCTGATAAGACCACTATCTATTTTTCCAAGAACTGTAGCAAGGCTAGGGGGTTGGAGTTGGCCGGTTTTGGTGGGTTTAAACCTGTCGATGATTTGGGGATGTATTTAGGGGTTCCGTTGTTGCACAAACGGGTCACTTCTGCTACGTACAGGTTTCTTATTGAAAAGGTTGAAAGCCGTCTATCAGGCTGGGCGGCTCGCACTTTGTCTCTAGCTGGCCAGATTACTTTGGCCAAGGCTGTTCTTCAGGCTATTCCCACGTATGTTATGTAGACGGCTTGGCTTCCGAAGGGTATTTGTGAAGCGCTTGAGCGCCTTATTCGGAGATTTATATGGGGTTCACCGTGTGGATCCAAGGGTATTCCGTTGGTTCGCTGGAATGTTGTTACGACTGATACAAATGAGGGGGCCTTGGGTTGCGGCAACTTGGGCGCCAGAACCAAGCTCTTCTTATGAAGGTTGGATATCGCCTAATTACGGATCACAATAAGTTGTGGGTGCAGGTACTTCGCCACAAGTATAAGTGGGATGGTCCTCTCCCGCAGAGTATTCACCGGATGGGATGTTCCCGGTTATGACGAGGTCTAAGCCAAATATGGGACATGATTCGTAGTGGCATATGTTGGAATATACATGATGGGTGGAACACGGATTTTTGGTTTGATCATTGGTTGGATAGTGACGGGTATTGGCGGAACGGTGCATTGGTGGCGATCCGCCTAGGAGTTCACCAGTGGCGGCTTGGATAGGAGCGAATGGAGAGTGGGACTGGGGCAAGCTCGCAGGAGTGCTGCCGGAAGCTGCGATACAGCAAATCAGGACTGTTGCACTGCCGCACGCTGCTGCTGGTTCGGACAAGGCAGCGTGGAAATGGGAGCAAAATCGACGTTTCTCATCAGCTTCGACATACAAGGCTTTGGGCAGTGGTATGGTGGCGAGTAATCCGAGGGCTTGGTCTTCCATTTGGAAGCTTAGAGTTCCACAACGAATTCAAACTTTCCTATGGTTGGTGGCTCACGATAAATAATTAACGAATGCTGAACGGGGACGTCGGCATTTGACAGCAACTACGGATTGTAGTGTGTGCGATAGAGTGGTGGAAGATATCGAACACATCCTCCGATTGTGCCCACGTGCATGGAATCATTGGGCTCAGATTATTTACCCAAGTCGGATGCAGGAGTTTCTCGATTTACCGTTCAACAATTGGTTTTGGGGTAATATTACCGGTGCGCATCGTCTTTGGTCACCGGAGCCGGAGTGGAACATCTTGTTCGTCGTCGTCATTTGGTTGCTTTGGAAGAACCGATGCACAAGGGTGCTGGGGGATGACGCTGTTGGAATGCGTGATCTGCTGGTGGTAGCCGCGCGCATAAGGGATGAGTGTGTTGCAGCAGCCTCGACACCTGCTGCTGGGGGCAGTCGCGCGCCTGGGGGTAGCTCTAGCGTGGCTGCATGGCGTTTTCCAGCGCAAGGGAGGTTAAAGGTTAATGCGGACGGTTCGGTTAGGGGGCCTCTGAAGGTTGCGGCGATTGGTGGTGTTATAAGAGAGGATACGAGATCATGGGTGCTTGGCTTTGAACGGTGTATAGGACGATGTTCGGTCCTCATGTGTGAGCTTTGGGCGGCCTATGAGGCTCTTCGGCAAGCATGGGATTATGGTTGCCGTATGGTGGATTTTGAGACGGACAGTACTACGGTTTCGGACATGCTTAATGGGAAGATGGATGTGAGTGGTGGGCATAATTTGGTTCATCGGATTATGGACATTGTGAGGCGGGATTGGGACTTGACAATACGTTCTACCCCTCGCGCATCTAATAGGGTTGCGGATAAGATGGCATCGTTAGCTTTTGAGTGGTCATTTAGTGGAAAGACTTGGCTTCATCCTCCCTTGAAAGTGGTGGATTTGGTTCTGGATGACACGAGTTTGTCGACATAGTTTCGTTTGTTTGTTTTTTTTCCCGTTAATGCTTTGTACGTAACATCACATGTACTTTTTCCCCCATTTAGGTTTAGGGGGGTTTTAACGAGGCATGTGGTGTTACTCTTTCTTATTAATCAAAAAAAAGAAGAGAAAAGAGTAAGAAGGAGATTTTGAAATTAAAGAAAAAGGTTTTGAAATACCCCCATCTCCTTAAAGTTGTCTTTCACGTTACTTTTCAAAAGAAATCCATTTTCACTATTCTATTAGTTTCAACACTTCATCCAAGTGACTTCTTCAAGGTAATTTTTTCCTTATTACGATTTTTACTTATTTGAGTTATTCTTATTGAAATCTTTCCTTTAAACTCATAAAAATGCATTTTTGGTTTGAGTTGAAAAATAGGTATTTTTCATGGGATTTTTGCGAGTTTGTTTTTTCATGGTTAAACATGTACTTTAATTTAAACTTTGAGTATTAAAACATGTGGGGTGATGGTTGGATTTGGGGAAACCCGGAATATGTCTAAAAATGAGATTTTTGGGTTAAAAGGGTGAGTTTTTGGCTTGATTTTGGGGAGAAATTGTGGCTGATGGTTCCCTTGTTGTTGGGGATGTTTTGGATGATATTTGGTGTGTTTTGATGTTTGGAAATGGTGGGTTCAGCTTGAAGTTTCATTAGAACGAAATTGGGTGAAATTTGGGCTTGAATCGATGTGTGTTGTTGCAAGATTGTTGAGTTCTGGGTTTTTGTTGTGTTTGTGAGTGTATTAGTGTTCTAATGTTCAATTTTAGGTTGCTTAAAACAGAGGAATTGGATTCGGGATTCGTGGATGGGAATCTGGTAGTTTGGAGGCTTGATTCGGCATCTTGGACATCGTTTGTGTGTTGGCTGGTGAGTGGGTCAATTTTAAAAGCCTTAACGTGGTTAAGGGAATGTTTTGGGAGTTTGGGTTGAGCTTGAAAGGTCAATCCAAGCTCAAGAGTAAGTTTTAAAGGTTTTATGCAATTAATCAGTGTTTTATGATTCTTGAATGCAATGTGAACATGTCATGTTGGTAATGTGCTAGTTTGCATTGTTATACATGTTGAGACTTATGACTTGTGTTTATACTTGCATTGTGAGTACATGCCTTGTATGGAAGTTTGGACATGGTAAGTGGTTCAAGCATTGGTAATACTTGTGGTTGAGAATGAGTATATTGACACGTGTTGAGTTGTTAACGGATATAATTGATCAATCAATAGGATTAGAGTGCACTCAAGTTAAAAGTCGCGTGTGACCTTAGTGATGCTAGATTCCACTAAAAAGGAGTACGATGATGTAAGATTCCACCGAAAGTTATGTTTTTACTAGACGGGTGAGTACGATGATGTGAGATTCCACCTAAAGTGTCTAGTGTGTTTGAGAAACTATCCGTATATCCGAGTAAAAACGATGAATGTCAATATACCCATGATGCTTTAATTCTCATGTTAAGCATGTTGTTGATTTCTTCTTTATGCTTATGCATTGTTGGTTACTTTGCTTGCGCTATGAGATTGAGCATGTGGTAAGCCTATGGATTGTGGTTGCATTCGGTAAATGCACGTGAAGGTAAATACATGTTGGTATGTGTTTAAGCTTGTGGAAATATTTTGGAAATGATTTTGGTTTTCAAGCAAACTACGTTTTAAAACTGCATTGTTGTGGCTACCATTTTGAGCGCCGCTCACTAAGCTTAAACGCTTACGCTCTCTTTTTCAACAATGTAGGCCCTTAGACCTTCGGAGTAACTCAGGGAACAAGGGAGAATCCAAGGGAGTTTAGTTTGCTCAAGTATGAGTTTAGACTTCAATAATTAGTATTAAGCAATGGGATAAGACCTTTATGTTTTGAGGATTTTGTTGGCATGTCTCTTGCTTTAGACAAGTTTACTTAGTTGTTTTGGGCTTGTTTTGCCTTATGCCTTGATGGTTTGTGCTTTGGTTTAGCTTTTGGCTATGTTAGTGAATGCTGTGTATGCTTGTTTTCTCTAAGAATCTTATCGTATTGGATGTTGCCTCGTTATGTGTTTATCTTGCTTTATATGTGGATCCATGGATGCCTTGTGTTATATGTGTGATTGCATGTTGCTTAGATGCTTGATATATGCCTTTTGTGTTGGATCCCTTGTGTTTTTGACAGCTAAAACTAGTTGATCTGCTTAGGGCGTATCGATACGCTCAAGAGCGGTATCGATATAGTCCCTTGTTTTGGGCAAGGCGTACTGGTACGTGGGGGCGTATCGATACCCAAAATGCTCTCTGAAAATCTGAGAAATTGATGAGATTTTAGCGTATCGGTACGAGTCCCGAGTGTATCGGTACAGTCTTCGTAGTTGACCAAGGGAAGTTGACCGTTGAGGGCATATCGATACCATCCTTGTGGGTATCAATACGGTTTCCCTTTGGCTTGACTTGGGGTGTTGATCAAGTACAAGCGTATCGATACGGTTCTTTAGTGTATCGATACGACTTGTTGTAAAACTTAAAAAGGGTTATCTTAATTGCTTGTTTTGCTTGTTTTGTATCCATGTGTGTTTTCCGCTGCGTGTCCTCTCACATAGGATATAATTAATGCATCTAGATGAGATAACTTTAAAAGAATTTTCTAGGGTTGCTAATCGGAGTGGAGCCTTAACGGGTTTCGCTTTAGTTTTCCCCGTATAACTCATTCGATGCGGTCTGGCGGCTAGGCCGAGTCGAGAGGGTTAAAATAAAAAATATAGGGTAAAGTATGTTATAGCACTCCAAATTTGGCCTTAAATATTCGACAGATCAAAGAGTGTCACACTTGAATCACAAACTTCATTTTTAAACATAAGACGAAGAGATATCAAAAGATCCGAAATAAATTACAAAAAAAGCTCAACAATAAAAACAATTTGAAAAAAAGGTAAAGTTTCACAGTTTAAACCATATATGTATACAACTAGCTAGGGTTGGTCTAAGTAGTAAGTAGTATGTTATCACTTAAGTAGATTTTGAGTTCGAGGCTTTGTATATGCAGAAAATTTCTGTTAGAAGACTCATCCATTAAAGCTATGTGTACATATACATGTCGATTTGGATTAATCAAAATAAAATCCTAAAACTAGGAGGACAAAAAACCGTATACATATATAAATTTACAGACTAAATAAGGTACTACTAATTATACATGTCCAACAAAAATGATACTGAAATTACTCCGAAGAAGTATTACCTTAGATATGTAATAATAAAAAATACACAATTATTTTTAAAAATTATATATATTGAAATCTAAAAATCTAAACTAGCAACTAGATGAAATAAGCAAGACTTAATGCAAGTCAAAACATAACTAATTTATTACAAAAGTGTAATTTAATGCAACTATTAAGTTACATTTTTATATTTGAAACTACAAACAAACATATTTTCCCAAAAAAGTGAGAATGCCAAAAAAAAAATCTAACCACGCTACAAAATACAAGTACTTTTCAGATGAATATTTTAAACGTCCCAGCTTCAATTTAACAATTCATAAAAAAAGGTTTAAGGGGTAAAAATTCTTTGAATTTTTGAAAAAAAAAGTCTTTGATTTAGTTTTATTCAATTAAGCTATTAAACTAAGAAAATAATCAAATAAATTATTGAACTAAAAAATTAAATTAATTAAGTCCTTAAATTAAGAAATTAAATCAATTAAGCCTTTGAACAAAGAAATTGAATCAATTAAACCCTTAAACCAATTTTGATCATTAAATATCGATAATTTTTTCTTTAGATATTAATGACATATGATAAACTATAGTTCTATCATGTTGCATTTACAGATTTCTTTTCTCTGTATATAGTTAAAAATATTAGTATTTTATAGAAATTTTAAAATTTTTAAATAAAATAATTTATTTAAAATGTCAAGTCGAGACACTATAACACGATGGACTGCACCAACATATTAAAAAAATTATCAAAATTTAATGGTCAAAATTAATCAAAAAGCTTCATTGATTCAATGTATTGATTCAAGGGTTTAATTGATTTAATTTCTTGGTTCAAAGACTTAATTAGATGAAAAACATATTTAGGGAGTTAATTGGATTTTTTTAAGTTCAAGAAATAACACTAAACCGAGAAGTTTCCCTTTTTCTTTTTAATTTTTATTTTAAAGTTTCGCGGTTATATCCCTAAATTCCCCCATTTTTCTTCTCTATCTCCTTCCACATTCAATCTTCAAATCCCAATCAAAAAGCTCAAAATTAAGAGGGGAAATTAGAATAAAAAACAATTGCTCATCGGAGAAGAAGCTCGCGTTTTACTTGATCGCTTCTTCGTCTTCTTCACATACGTATATTTTTCCTCAATGTTCTCGATCGGTACTTGGTAAGCTTTTTCGTTTCCGTATTCTGAAATTATTTTCATTTAGTTTACTTCGATTTCTTCTTCTCGATTCGGTTTTCTAAAGAAGCAATTATTTTTTAAAAATTGGAGTTTTAATTGAAGTAATTTGACTGTGAATCGAGTGAGCTTTTTTGTGTGTCACTAGTGAAACTTTTTGTTTTTTGAACTGCTAATTTTCCTTTTGCTTTCTCGGCAACCTATGAACCAAACATCACTTAATCGTGGTGGTACTTTGATTAAGTAAACGTAGCTGACCTGATCTCTAGTACTTTCTTCTTCTGTAATTTTGTTGTTTATTGATCTTGACTTCGTAGATTATGGATTCTTCGTTTTTGACAAAGCTTGAGTTTTTTTTCTTTTACTGCGCTTCTCTTTCTATAGCTAGAAGTGAAATTTTTGTGAGGTTAAATTTGAAATTCCTGTTGAATATTTTATTTACGATCTTTCCTTTTCCTTTTTATTCTTTATTTTTTGTGGAGAAAAATTGATTGAGATGAACTTCTTATTTCGATTCTGGAATTTGATTCAATAATCTGCTGTTCCGATTTGTGACTATGTTTCAGGTAGTTGAGGAAGTTCAGCATGGCTCCGTCTAGGAAATCTAAAAGTGTAAATAAGAAGTTTTCTTATGTTAATGAAGTTGCTTCTAGTAAAGATGGAGATAGTAGTTCTAAGAGAAGTGGGAAACGGGTGAGTTCTTGATTAGTTTTTCAATAATTTTGGTTTTGATGCA
The DNA here is from genome assembly GCA_958450335.1 of Hibiscus tridactylites. NCBI lineage: Eukaryota > Viridiplantae > Streptophyta > Magnoliopsida > Malvales > Malvaceae > Hibiscus > Hibiscus tridactylites. Next base: position 20,838,948 of record OY288265.1, on the reverse strand, counting down.
TTTATCTCTTTATTTTCTATTCTTTCATTTCATTAGGTTATATGGGTTAAGATTTTTTGCTCATTCTTCTATTGTTTGCTTACATTTTTTACTATATACTGTTCTTGGAGTTGTTTTCTTTGAGACTTTTTGTAATCAGTTTTGGATTTAGTTTATTTATTCCCGGTCGACCTTGATGAGTTTACACCTTTTATGTGTTTAGATTTAAGCTCATTTGGTAGTAAACTTTAAATTAGTTTTGAGTATAATGAGGGTTTGACTAAGTTGTTGTGTTAAGATGTAATCAAGTATGAACTATGAAGTATTGTTCGTAGAAGAATCAACCTCTAACTAGAAATTTAAGAGTTGCCACTGTGAGGTTTGCAGTTCAAATTTCCTTTATGTCTAGTTTCTATAGATCCGGTACCATTGCTAGATGGGATTTAGAAAATCAGAGAATAACCATAACCAAGTGCCGATAGGAAAATAAAAGGAAGAGGTTTCCTTTGCATGTCAATATATCTCTTTAATATTTTGTTGAGATTTTTCTACACATAATAAAAAATGACTTGTGAAATTTTTTATTCCGGCATAAATTATTTTTATGATGTTAATGTCTTATGTGCAGAAAAGGAAGTTATCTGACATGTTAGGGCCTCAATGGACCAAAGAAGAGCTTGGGCGTTTCTATGAAGCATATCGTAAGTATGGAAAAGACTGGAAGAAGGTTAGTTGTGATTAATGTTCTGGGTTTCTATATTGTTTGTTGACTTGTGATTAAACTTTGTTTAGATGGCCCGTGTTCTAGGTATTGCTACTCTAATTTTCTATACGTGTGCGTGTATGTATTTATAAAATTTAAAAATCTACTTTAATATAGTTGCTTTTATGGTCATGTAGTTGGGACATCTGGCTTTTGGTTGTTGTTTTACCATTTCTGCTTTTTTTTTTATTTTCTAGGTTGCTACTATGATACGCAATCGATCCATGGAAATGGTGGAGGCACTTTACACTATGAACAGGGTAAGCATGGTTTTAGTATAATAATACTCATGTGTGTATATTTTTCTTTATTTTGTGGAACTCCTTTGCCTAATGCCTGTACTCTTTTGAACAATATTGATTTCTTTCATTTCCCTTTATGGCACTCACATACAAGACATTTGAATTGCATTAGCTTTTCCATGTTGCCATTGAGTCATCATCAATAAGCATTCTCTTGCAACACAAATACTGAAGTTACAAATCATATTTGACACATATTTTTCTATTTTAATCATATTATTATCATCTTCTAATAAAGGAATGCTCTTTTCATCTTAATCATGTGTGACTGACAATATCATGAAGATGCTTGGATGATTTTAAGGTAAACTCAAGAATAGAAATTTCACCATATTTTCAGGCCTACTTATCTCTTCCTGAGGGCACTGCTTCGGTGGTTGGACTGATAGCAATGATGACAGATCACTATTCTGTTATGGTGGTGAGTGTCTAATTTAATCTGGTGTGGTTATTTATAATGTGCATGGACCTGAAGTTTTTCATTAGATTTGCACCCATACTCTGCAACTATGACTATTTAAGCCTCTGCCTGTCACCTTTGGGACATTGGTATAGTTCCTTATTGCCCAAAGGTATACTTGTCCAGCTCTTTAGTTGACTGTATTGTACTTTACGGTCTGGTGTTTTGGATTCTATCAATGGAGCATGGATGCATCTATGAAATGCAACCGATTATGGAACTGAAGTTAGGAAATATCATCTTTTTAAGGTATAAGTTTTTTGCTATGACTTTTATGGAACTGAAGTTACTGGATTGTGAGATGGCAGGGAGGAAGTGACAGTGAACAAGAAAGCAATGAGGGCATGGGAGTTTCTCGGAAACCTCAGAAGCGTAGCAGGGGAAAACTTCGAGACCAACCTTCTAAAAGTTTAGATAAGCCACTTCCAGATCTATTGCAATTTCATTCATCTGCATCAAGCTGCATGTCACTGTTGAAGAGGCGACGTTCTGGTAAGATCACTATCTCACTCTATTTCTAGTCTTCCTATGTATAAATGTTTTACATATACATTGAGGGTTTGAGGTGGTATTTGCGTTTTGGACTTAGAAGTAGAAATTAGGCTAGTGTATTAAAGCTCTACTTTTTCAGCAATGGATATAAATTTATAATGCATTGAAATTTAAGCTCTTAATGTTAGACTGCTGTACTTGTTTCTTCCTAGTAGTTTTACTTGTTTTCTTCAATCAATTCAGAAAGTAGGCCTCGTGCTGTTGGAAAAAGGACTCCCCGTGTTCCTATTTCTTTTTCTAATGACAAAAACAAAGGGGAAAGGTATTTTTCACCTATTAGGCAGGGAATGAAACTAAAGGTGGATTCTGTTGATGATGATGTTGCTCATGAGGTAGCACTAGCATTGACAGAGGCTTCACAAAGAGGTGGCTCTCCCCAAGTTTCCTGGACACCAAATAGAAAAGCAGAGACACCATCACCTGTCATCAACAATGAAAGGATGGTAATAAATTTTTATTTGATGTGCTGAATGCTTTCCTCACTACTTTTTTACATTTTGAGGTTAACTGATTTCTTTCTTCAGATTGCTGACTCAGAAACTACTAGTGCCAAGATTCATGGTAGTGAAGTGGATGGGGATGCTTGTGAATTAAGCTTAGGAAGCACGGAAGCAGACAATGCAGATTATGCTAGAGACAAAAACTATTCAAGGATTATAGAAGGCCCTGGTACTGTTGAAGTTCAACAGAAGGGTAAAAAATACCTTAGAAGGAAGCCAGAGGTTGAGGAAAGTGTAAACAACCATTTGGAAGACACAAAAGAAGCCTGTAGTGGGACGGAAGAAGGACAACAATTATGTGATTTCAAGGAAAAGTTTGATGCTGAGGTTGCAGATACCAAAACTTCTAGAGCCTTGATTAAGGGTCCAAGGAAAAGAAGTAAAAAGGTGTTGTTTGAAGGTGTGATAGTTTTTGCCTTTAAGAAAAGTATTCTTTCCTCGCTTTCAATTCCTTTTCTTTTTCCTTCCGTGTCTCGACTTTTATCTGCAAACACTACTTTATCTAAGGTAATTGGTAATCCAATGATGTTGGATACATTTTCTTTGGTTATAGCTTATTTTTTAAGTATGGTTATGCTTCTTGTACCTGTGTAATCTGGAGATTGAATTTTTGGCTTGTTTCTCTCAGAAAAATAATTTTCTCAAATTCTTGTTTCTCAGAACAAGAATTTTCTACACCCAGTTCCACATTGTTTTCCTTGCAAAATTCAAAGATAATTTTGTCAAAATCTTGTTAGACTATTAATCATGCTTGATCATTTTCCCCAGCTTCTCTTTGTGAATTTATTTGAGTGAGCTTTGACTTTAACCTTACCATTTACTTTAATCTTTGGAACTCTGTCTATGTCTTGTGTTATGAATTGTGTTTGACTCTTATTTTGTTTTATATTGTAGTTGAAGACACTTCCTTCGATGCCCTGCAAACTCTAGCCGATCTGTCCTTGATGATGCCAGAGACTGCTCCCGACACCGGTAAGATACAGACCAATAAACAGAAACTTTTGAATATATATTATTATAGGATTTACCGTTGCAGAAGCTGGCTTGTTTCTCTTTGCTAGATCTTATCATTTTTGTTTATCTTTCCTTTAAGGTGCATGGGCCTTGTAGTTTAGCGGCCAAACAACCGACAATCAATGCAACTAATGAAACATCAAGCTATTAGATTGGATTTACAATGTGTCGCCTTGTTCCGTTATTTCTATGCATGTGACAACCTTTATAGCTAACAGCTAGACAATACCAAGTTTGCAAGTTCTGTCTATTTAGTAAGCCTGAGTGCTACCTTGTTTTTGCCAGATTCAGCTCTGTCATACTTTATAGATCTGAATTGAAGTGAGTAATGAGTAATGTAATTAAACAATACCTGCAAGAGAAATGTTAGAACTTAGAAGGTTTGAGTGGTCAAAATATTTTGGGTCATTTATAAGCAGTATCTTGTGCCCAAAACGTATTTTATCTTCCAGGGTTATAGGTGTGACTCAAGTAAGATTTTTAAATGGCATTTTCATTCTCCAGATAATCTTTTTGTTAAGTCCAAGTTTGCAATCTTAGAAAAATATAAAAACCTATTCGAATTTTGAACATAAGAATTCCATTTGTTCTCTCTAGCTTGAATTACCACCATAAGTCCCTTCTTGATGACTCGAACTTTTGAAGATCTCTCTGTCTGGACGTGTTTATGTAATGTGTCATATCCCACCTGTTTTTTTCTTTTCGTGTCAGAGTCATCTGTGCAGTTTAAGGAAGAGAAGAATGAAGTTGAGAAGACTAAACTGAAAGGAAATCATCCTGTTCCTGGAGCGAAAGGCAATGCCTCCAAAACATCTAGACGTGGAAAACTTTTTGGTCATGATGTTCATGCTATTCCAGAAGCAAAGGAGGAAACACATCTGGGTAATGTTGGAGTGCGGAAAAGAAGACAGAAATCCTCACCTTATAAAGTAAGAGTTGATGCTATCTGTTTGGTTGTTATTATTTTTTGTAGGTAAATCCTTTATTTTTTATTGGTTTTGTTTTGAAAAATAAAATTCCATTGGGTTTATAACATGAAACAATGACCATATGCTACTTTCTCTCTAGTTGCTGATTCCAAAAGATGAAAATGATGCTGATTTTCAGTTGGGTGAATCTCCAAACATCGAGGTTTGTATTTTTCACTTGTTCAGCTTCAAAGAGTTAAGGTGGCTCATAAACGAGATCTAAACTTTAATGTAAAATTTCAGTTCAGTTCCCTAATTGATATGATGAAATCTTAAGATACTTTTCTTCCACGGAATGTTTGATGCGCATTTTACTAATTAAGCCTTCTTAATTCTGAGAGTATGTGTTGAACTGGTGCATGTTTAAACGTCTTGCCTTTTTGTTGTGAATATATGTGGCGCCTAAAGCTTGAGTTTGAATGGAAAACATAATAAGAAATATAATTATAAATGTTACAAGTGAACGCTATGAGAATTGAGAAGTATTAAATAAGTCTTTTATGAAGTGAAGATAATGGGGGGATAAATTGGAAAGGAATAGTTCGTTCAACATGGAGCCTGGGGGAAATGAATAAATTGGTAATGTTTTGAGTTGATGATGGAGACCATTTAGGAAGAATGCCTATTTTAGACCTAAATTTATGAAATAAGTAAATGATCAGCTCAGTTTAATTTCAACTGAGTTGTGGGTTTGCCAAGGGTACTCACTCTATGTTTGTATAGATGTCTAGCCTGTTTAGTAATTGTTTTTTCCCTCCCTCTTGAACTATTGCATTTGAGGTCTTCTTTGTATGTTAAATATCTACCAATTTGTTTGCATAGAAAAACTCTTAAATTTATATGCTTTAGGTTCATGTTCTTCCGTTCATCACTTATTACTGTTTGTTGATATTGCTATTTTTGTCTGCATTTTTAGGCTCCCGATGAGGTAAAGAATCTTCCGAGCAAAGGTAAACGGTCTAATAATATTGGACATCATAAGCAAGGGAAATCTATGAGACCTCCAGAGCATGCATCCTCCAGTACGGGTCAAGGGAGGGACATGAACAATTCAGCTCCATCTACTATACAGGTTTCATCTGTTAACCAGGTCAACCTACCAACAAAAGTCAGGAGTAAGCGAAAGATGGATGCACAGAAACCAGCAATCAGGAAGGATATAAAGTCCTTTGATAATATTGTAAAGGGCAAAATTAGTGTGCCAGTCACGTCATTCCATGACAGAGCACCCAATCTGAAGGTAACACTATTTACTTCAACTACTGTGAACTTGAGTTTCTATATATTGGGTTTTTTCTTCATGTATATGTGTATTCTGTATGACAGGTAAAGCTTTGTAACTTCCTAAATTCATACCTAACACGGAGATGGTGTATCTTTGAATGGTTCTATAGCACAATTGATTACCCATGGTTTGCTAAACGGGAGTTTGTGGAGTATTTGGATCATGTAGGATTAGGTCATATTCCTAGATTAACTCGTGTTGAATGGGGCGTAATACGAAGGTATAACTTTCTACTTTGGAATCTTTGTAAGGTTTTACATTGTGGAGCTCTACTTATACAATTTAACCTTGATGCAGTTCCCTCGGCAAACCACGGCGATTTTCTGAGCAATTTTTAAAAGAAGAAAGGGAGAAGCTTAATCAATACCGGGAATCGGTTAGAAGGCATTATGCTGAACTCCGTGCTGGAATTGGTGAAGGACTTCCAACTGATTTAGCTCGACCTCTATTGGTTGGACAACGTGTCATTGCCATTCATCCAAAAACTTGGGAGATTCATGATGGAAGTGTGTTAACTGTTGATTATAGTAGATACCAAATTCAGTTTGACAACCCTGAGCTAGGAGTGGAATTTGTCATGGTAACTTCTTATTTTATAGGGTTGCTTCATATATGATAGCTGCATGTTCATTTCGCTTAACTGCTTATGTAGATTATTGTCATTACGGCCTCAGTCTGATGGATTAATGACAGGCTGAGGCTTTGGGAGGTTCCTTGGATCTTTTCTGTCTAAAGACACAAGTTGTTGTACTTATACCTGTTTGGTTATTTGTGTTTAATATATAATTCTCTCCCATTTACTAAATTTACTTAGCTTGTTCCCATTTTACTTTTGTCCTCCTTTCCTATCAACTTTTACGAGTATAATGTTTTCTGTTGTAGGATATTGATTGTATGCCATTAAATCCTTTGGAAAATTTGCCTGCTTCCCTTTTAAGACAAAATGCTGCCATCCGTAAATTTGTTGAGAACTACAATGAGCTCAAAATGAATGGGCAGTCAAAAGAACGCAAGATGGAAGAGAACATCAAATTTACGCAATGTGATAACCTGGAGAATGCTAATAGTCCCTCTCGTACTTCCCCATCAACTTTTGGTGTTGGAAATCTGTCACAGCCAGTTAAGGTAAGTTATGACTTCAAAATAGATCTCATTTCATGGATATCAAATAAAATCAATTATAGGTTGATTATAGCTAAAAGTTTTGATATACAAAACAATATAGAATCAGAAAAAAACTGTTATCTAATGTGATGATAAATTGCTTTGGCCAGGTTGATTCATCAAGTCCTAATTTACAACTTAAAATTGGGCCTACTGAAACTGTTTATAGTCAACAAGCAATGAATTTTCAGCCTTCTGCTCTGTCGCTGGTTCAGGCTAGGGAAGCTGATGTTGAAGCTCTTTCTCAGTTGACTCGTGCTCTTGACAAAAAGGTTGCTTTTCCCTTGTTGTTTCGACTCTTTCTATAAAATGTTACTTTAATGTATCTTACCTCCAAAATTGGTGTTCTTTTTTTTTGCGATGTTGGGGCATCAATGTTGTGTTCCATGTCTAATGTATTTATCTGAGACCAACATAGAATCTTGTTCAAATCATTTTGTTCAGTAATGTGAGAGAAGTGAACTTAAGGTTGTCTTAGCATTTGCAGGAGGCCGTTGTGTCTGAGCTGCGACGTATGAATGATGAGGTGTTGGAAAACCAGAAATGTGGAGACAACTACCTAAAGGATTCAGATTCTTTCAAGAAGCAATATGCTGCTGTTCTCTTACAGTTAAATGAAATCAATGAACAGGCATGAGACGCCGATAAAGCCTTTTTCCTTTAAATCTCTACACTATTTTCATTTACCATTTTATCCCAACTTCCACATGCAGGTTTCTTCTGCTCTGTTTTGCTTGAGGCAACGTAATACATATCAAGGGGCCTCCTCGGGTAAGTTGCTGAAGCCCTTGGCTAAAATCGGTGAGCAGGGCTCTCAGTTGAGCTCTTTGGATCATGCTATGCATCATGTCCAAGAATCTGTATCCCATGTGGCTGAAATTGTTGAAAGTTCAAAAAGGAAAGCTCGGTCAATGGTTGATGCAGCTATGCAGGTAAAAAAGGGCATCAAACTGTTATATATCCACTTTGTTTGAGTCTAAACTCTTTGCCCGTTCTTAGCTTCCAAGCATTTTGAATATTGTCCATATCATTCGAACTTTATGTATCGTCTTTTATATATACATCATAGCATCTGTCTAAAACCAATGAGCCATAGGTGAAAAAGCCCAAAGTAAAATACAAGGCCACAGCAGTCCTCGAGTTAAACCGTATGAGATAGCATTTCTCAGAGTTGTAAACCATATAAATGTGTACATAATTTTGGTTGTAGAGCATACCTCTATTTTAGTAGAATGTTTTCGTTGCATTCGTACGATTACATGTTCTGATCAAAACTTTGATTACTATCTTAGGCTACGTCATCTTTGCGAAAAGGGGGGAAAAGCATTGAGAAGATTGAGGAGGCCATAGATTTTGTAAATAACCAGCTTTCATTGGACGAGTTTAGCATGCCTGTGCCGAGGTCTGCTGCCCCAACAGACTCAATCCGCAGTCACGATCATCCGTCATATCCATTCACAACGAGTCATATACCTGAGATGAAGCTGCAAAATTCGTCCGACCAAGACGAACTCAGGATCCCTTCCGACCTTATCTCACATTGTGTAGCCACCTTGCTCATGATACAGGTAATTATCTGAATGGATGGTAGGTTTTTTATAATCTGATTGCAGTTAAATCAGACAAAGCATGCTTTAATACGAGAAACATTATTAGACTAGTACAGAGACTGCCATGATATTTTAATCTCTAATTGTTTGTCAATCTAAAATCCGATTCCGACCATCTCACTCCCCATCCCCTAAAAAATGCAGAAATGTACAGAACGACAGTTTCCGCCGGGAGATGTTGCGGAAGTGCTAGATTCAGCCGTTATAAGTTTGAAGCCATTTTGTTCACAGAATCTACCAATTTACACAGAGATACAGAAATGTATGGGAATCATTAGGAACCAGATATTGGCATTAGTCCCTACATGAAAACCAGGTATGTTGTAATTCCTCCATTGTTGTTGTACAAACTCTCAACACTCCTCTTATCCAATTCTATTTAGTCCTTTTTTTGACCCTTTTAATATGAATAAAAAACGATACTTGTACCAATTATTATCAAATTAACCAAGTAAAAACTAGAGCTCGACAATTCGTGTATTCGTATCGTATTTTCGTGTATCCCTGCGTATAGTAATCATGTTTTAAGATACTTGTATAAGTTTTGACATTTCGTATATTTCGATATGAATTGCTTGTGGAATATTGGGATCAAACTAGCAATATCTTTTTCTTTTGTATAGATCCAATTGATTGGAGTTATATATCAAAAACATTTATTAATGTTAAATAAATAATAATAAATCACTAGATAAATAACCTCTAAATAATTAATTAAACCACGCAGAATAAGCTTGTCAAAAAGTATTTTTGAGGTGTAACTTTTCTGGCTAAAAATAATTTTCAACTTAAAAAATAAACTTTTAAACTCTTTACTTGTTTTAAAAGTATTTTTAAATAAAATTATTTATTTATCTTCATTTATATCATTAATTTTTTATATATTTTAAAAATATATACACTATTTAATTAAAAAGTTTTACGATAATTTCAAAGACTTAAAATTTATGTAGAACCGCATTCTAGTCTCACCTTAAAATTTTTCTGACTTTTTTACTGTATTTTTTAAAAGAAATTTAAAAATAATCAAAAACAAATAAACTGCGTAGACCGTCACTATTAGTGTTTTTTTATTTTGGTCACTCAATTATCAAAACTTACAAAACAGTCACTCAAATTATTGATCTTTATCCATTTTTTTTTTACATTTCCATTAAGTCAATGACAAAAGATGATAGGATCGTTTCTTGAATTGGAAAAGTAACATAATTAGTCAATAACGGAATATATATGACTGTGTTTTGAATTGGAAAAATAACATATTTAGTCCTCAAAGTTTACATATTATGTCCTGGTTGTCGTATTCCAAGGTAGAGCAGAAGCAGCAAGACTTAAAAAGAGTTGCAGAGCATGAAAAAGAACGTCATTCGGGCTAAATCCCTTGCCGTAATAATAAAAAAACCAAACAGATAGATAACCTCTGCAACTGAAACTCATTTAACAGCTGCATTTTCGAGATAGTTTAACGATTAAACCACATAAAAACAGGCCCTGCAAAGTTTCACCTGGATCATACAAGAAAGAATCCGATAATAAAAAAAAACTGGATCTATCTAATAAGGTTATGTTCTAAAACCACTTTGATTTGATATTATGCTTGCCTCTTACCGATTCAATCTTATATTTGCCTCCAACCGCGAATTTGAGTTTTTCTTCGTACAGCTTCAACAGCTCCGGAGCATTGTCTTTGTACTGGTTGATAAACTGAATAAATGCCTTTTCCGAAGTCGGAAAAAAGGTTGAGAAACTCAAGTCCCTAATCAAACCTTTTGACAACAAATCCAGAGCAAACAACCCCCTTGGGACGATCCGTTTCTCCAAGCTCCTGGCGAAAATAGTCGGGTGAAAAGCAATGGTCGAAGTCTGTAACCCCATTTCGTTCACTAGGAAATCCATAATTGCAGTGATCTTCTCTTTCGAAGCTTCCAAAACTCCGGGATATTTCCGAAAAGCTTCCCAAATCTCTTCTTCGGATAAACCCCATTTCTTAAAAGCATCAAACTTACTCTCCATCGCAGGCTTACTCACTTTTCTAAACATGATAACAGCATGAATGAACTTGAACATCGAAGGATCAAACCCCAATTCCTTAACTTCTTTAACAACATCCTTAAACCGATCCGGCAGCATAATAAAAGACGCCGGATGGTAATTAAACATTGATGCGATATTCGATTCAGGCACACCATTGTCTATCAAAGTCTTGATATTAGGCAACATATAAGCATCTAACTTACATACCATTAGATACGGGTTCCTCCGGATAGCTACGGTGGCCTTAAATTCAGATCGAAGGAGACCGCTAAGTTGATCGAAACAAGGGATTACATGTTTCTCCATGCTACGAGCAAAAAGCCTGGCGTTGTAAAAGAAAAGCTTGGAGATTTCAGGGTCCGGGATACCTTTGGATTGAAAGAACCGGATTTTGGGCAAAAGGGTTTTCTCGACATCGGAACAGAGCAAGTTCGGTTTGGTTTTGATGATTTGTCGGATTTGGGTCTTGGAGAACCCGTGTTGATCGAAGAACGTGAGGACGGAATCTGGGTTTTTTGGGGTTTTGAAATTGACGTACTTGGAGAGTTTCAGAGCGGATTCCGGCGAGAATCCGAGTTTGTCTTTGAGGTAAGAGATGGTGAAATGTATAGACTGGTCGGAAGGGTTTTTTGAGATGAATCGAACTGTCAAGAACAGTGATGGGTTGTTCGAGCAGGGATTGTTTGTGACAATGCGCAAGAGATTGAGGAAATTAGTGATGTTTTTGTTACCACGAGGATTAAACATTTTTCAAATGCAACAAAGAGAAAGCGGGAAACTTACCCAGAAAAGCTTTCAACTTTGAATCTTGAAACGCCGGCGAGACTGGTCATTCAAGGGTTCATTAGAGTAAACCCAAAGGCTCCAACTTTTGAACTTCTGTTTTATGGAGACGACCTCTCGGATTGACCCGAAAATCTTTCGGCTCTCTTTATCCGATTCCTATCCGGGGATTAAAACCTATTGGCAAAATGCGCTTTAGTTTATTCATTCCAACTCTTAACTTTTCTTTATTGAAATGAACACGGGTTGGGTCAAATTTTAGTTCATTTAAACTTGATCTGAAAATAATTATTTTAAATCAGAGCCCAACATGACCATATTCTTAAAACCCCTAAACCGAACCAACTCAATCTGTTAAAAAAATGAGGGACCTAACTCAAAAAATTAATTTTAGGAGCACAACTTAAAAAACAATTTTAAGACCTAATTATAAAAATATAAATATGGTGCATTATTGCAAAAATATCCTTAAAAAATATAAAAGAAAAATTAAATTATTAGTCCCAATCTCTAATAAAACTTTAACCCGACATTTTTACAAAAAGAAAAGCCACCCGTTCGAGTTGGGTCAGGCTGATCGGATCCGGTGAAATACATATCCCTACTTTTTACCGTCTATTTTAGCTCTATTTTTTTTATCAAATTAATCCAAATATGTTGGAATATAATAATATTATTAAGCTAACTATTTTATCATTTTCTTTGAAAACAATTTTAGATATTTTTAAATTTCTTGATGTCGTGAATGAAGATGACAAAATAGATCATATTAACAGTTCAATAAGGATAAAATAGTTGATATCAGTTTAACTATCTCCTCTTATTTAGTCACATTTGACAAAAAAAAAACTTTAAATATTAAAAGAGACACAATAAAAATTTAAAGGCTAAAATAATTAAATTCGAAAATTTGAAGGGTCAACAATTTATTATCCGCAACCAATCGAGTTGAAAAACTTCACAAGTAGATTAAAACACTACTATATGCCTTTAGAAACTCATTCCATTTCACCATTTCAACCAAGAAAACAATAGAGATTCAATGTGTGTCAAAATGAAACCATTGAGTTAATGTGTAAGAACAAAGAACACAAGAAAGTATATTTGTCCTTAAAACAACATAACCACCCTCTAATTTTCAAGGGTGTTTTTGAAGGCTTACTGCCTAAAGAAACCAAACCCTTCCCAACAGACCTTTGCAACTTCTTCAATGATCCTTTGTTGTTCTTCTCCGATGATCCCCCGGTGTTTAAATCATATAACTCTTTGTTTTCGAATATTAAAGCTACCATTAAAGCATTAATTTGATCATAGTTTGACCTTCTTTTTAGGTCTTTTCAATGAACATTCGATCTCATTTGCCACCTGCAACAGCGAAAGCATGTCATTTGATCTATTAATAGTCGAATATAGGGTAAAAAATAAGGCTAGCAAAACATGGATATGACACTTAAAAAACAAAGGCAACCTTCTTCATTTTGTTCTTCTTGTTCTTCTTCTTTTTCTTCTTATCCTTTTTTGGTTCCGGAATTTCTGACTTAGCTTCTTCCGAAGAGTCCTGTGAAATCGATAGACCGATAACAAAGTGAGAAGCAAAAAACAACTCGAGAGTTTTGCATGTAACAATTAGAAAAGGGCAGGATCGAAGTACCTCAGGGTCACCGAAGGAATCTACATGTCGAACCCTAGTCCCTGAACTCGAAGCCCCACCTGCAGGTGAACATAAAAATGAAAATCAGAAAGAAGAAAAGGAATTACAAACCGAGTGTTCGGTTTCTAAAGAAGATCTCATAAACCCATACACATAACGTACACAAGTATAGGGATATGACCCTCTAAATATGTTAAAAGGAATTTAGAAAAGCTGAACATTCTAAAGCAAATCTTATAACCATATACAAACAACTACAATTCTTCACCATTCTAAAGATGAACCTATATAAGTTGACATCTATGTTACTGGACTTCTATTTTTTCCTTCTAAAGTACATATGGACAATACTAGGAAGTTATGACCCTCGAGATATGTAAAAAAAACTTGGGAATTTTGAGTATTAGTATTGAACATATACCCGAATCCTGGACTATCACAACTCACAACTCCAAGTAACACAGATTCCTAAACTATCACAAGTCTAAACGGCATCTGAATTTCCATATAAAAGTTGAGAAATTTTGATTTTGTGACCTATGAGCTCAAGCATTCCCATTTTGTACTCTTCCATTCCCCCCCCCTCAAATCAACAAATCCAACAGCTTTTTCTTCACATACAAATAGATAAAGAAACATGATTAAAACTAAATCCAAGTCCAAGCAATTTAAAGTCCATTTAACACTTAAAATAAGCCAAAAACAGGGTCAAATTCAGCACAAGAATAGGTCAAATCTTACATGCAAATATTAAAAAAATCATGGGAAATATAAAAACAGTAATTTAAAAGTAGAGAGGAAAAAGCCAAAGAAAAGTACTTCGAACGACGGTAGCTTTAGCGTTGTTGACCGCCAATTCAACAAGTTGGGGATTGATTGAATTCAATCCATTGGGATCTTGGAGTTTCCTTTCCAAGAATTTAGCCAAAGCAGCAGCTTTATTAGTTGTTAAAGGTCCTCCCGGATGAGCCAATCTGCAATTCTAATTACAACTCAGAAAAAAATGAAAAAAAAAATGAAAATAAGAAAAACCCTAACCCTAACCCTAACCCTAACCTGGGTTTCGAGAGGGAAGGAGGAGGGAGAGGAGCAAATTTGCTGCCTCTGAGTGCTTTCCTTTCTTCTTCGCTTAGTTCTTCAATTTCTCTTCGCACCATTTTTTTTCTATCCGATTCTCTTCTCTTTCTTAATCAAACGAAAAAGTTTAAAACTTTAAAATCCCATTCCTTTATTTATAGTCTTTCTTTGACTTGGCGGCTCCCAGATTTATTGATATTTGTAGGAGTCGGATTTGAAATAATTGTTTTTTAAAACAAATTAGTTATAAACGGTATAATTCTTTGAAAAATAAATAAATAAACGGTATAATTCTATTAATTGCTGTCGGAATTAGTTCAAAACATAATGAATTTATGCTTAACTACTGGAATAATCACTTATGTTTTTTTCCTAGTATAGAGTTGATCACCGATTTTGAAAAACGACCAGTAAGGTCACTTACGTTTTCGGGGCGTAAACTTTTGGTCACTCAGCCGTTTGTTGCCGTTAAACACCGATGAATTGCTGACATGACAACGAAAAAATAAGGATAAATTACTGCAATGACCATTAAAGATTATCTCATGTACATTTCTGCTCCCCAATTTAAAAAATAAACATTATAGTCACTAATAAAAATATTTCTTTATAATTTCACCCTTGGATTTTTAAAAATTAATTTTTCAACCCTAAAACTTTACAATCAATTAGTATAATAATATTATAAAGGCTTAAATGAAAAATAGGTGCTCAAAGTATACCCTTTTTAAATTTAGGTGCTCAAATTGCTCGTATTTAATAACTAAAATTTCAAATTGCTCATATTTTTCACTCTGGATTGTTTTTAATATTATTGTAACATGACATGTCATTTTTTACTATTGTTAATTAAAAATAATTTTAAAATAAAATAAAATTATTTTTATTATTATTAAATTTAAAATATATTTTTAAAAATATCACTTATTAAGATAATTTATGTGTTTAAAGTATTTTTTTTTGTAAAATAGGTGCCCAAATTTACCATAGTTACAATTTTAGGTGTCTGACTGTTAAATGGGTGTTAGAAAAATTGTCAACCAATCGGTACTTGGCACGTGGCATTAATTTTATTAATTTTTAATGAAAAATACTTAGAACTTTTAAATTATTATAAAATCTCAAAATTTGACAAGCTTCACAAAACAGTCTCTAAATCTCTAAAAATTCTCAAACTTTCGCCGTCGATTGTCGCCGCTTCCGCCGCCAGTTATCGTCGCTGACCGCACCCACTTGGTCGCCGGACCAAGGCGATCATTGATATGAACCCGGTAATGTGACCCGAGTCATATAGATGTGCCCGATCGTGATTCTAGTAAGAAATATTCTTTTCTACGCTTTGAACTCTAAGATATCATAAAACATACATGTGAGATGAATAGCAATATAATAAAAAAATTAATGAAGAAAGGAATTGGATAGGTAATTTGGATAGTATGGTGGCTAATGATGGAGGATGATAATCATGGAAAGGTGTAAATCAAAGGAGTGATGGAAGATGCTAAAGGCGGCGTGGATTTGTATGGTTGCAAGGATAGCGAATTGTGACCCGCTAGCTATAACGAGCTAGGAACCAACAATATACTTTAATGGAGTCGAGGTGGAGGAGTGTGGAACGTGACCTACAAGCTATAAGAGAGCTTGGAACCAACGCTATAGTAAAATGAAATGGATAGAAGACTACAAGCACAACTTGAAGCCGATAGAGTTCTCGCAAGAACAAGATGAAAGAAATCTTTCAAAGGTTTATATTCTCCAAAAAAAAGTCCCTACAAATGAACCTAAGGTGCCTATTTATAGTGTGGCTAGGCACCATATGAAAAGTCACACAAAAGAGAGATAAATGCTCATCTAAATTCTATTGAATACAAATAAATGAAATGTTTCTTTCTTATCCTTTTGATGGATGAATTTTGCTTTAAATTGAGATGAATTTAGCCTTAAATTCGTCCAAAAGGAGTGGTGACTCTTGGGCTGCTTCATTTTGCTTGCAAATGGATAAAAGGGAATGAATGTGGACATAGGATGAATGTAGACATCCCACAAGTCCAAATCAGCTTGTCTCTTTGAATTCCTTGATGATTTTATCACTTAATTTGATGATTAAATGACATTAAACAAGCCTTCATTGCTTGCCCATTTGTGGAATATGATCAGCCTTCAAAAAATGATAAACAAAGGCCTTGAATGCATAATTTGAATGCTGATTATTGCATGTCCCTTCTCTTGAACGTGAATGGCCTTCATTGGTTCATAATTTCAACCTTGAATAGGTGAATTATGAAGCTTAAATGCTTTGTTACTCTAAGAAGATGAACAACCTTGAAAAGATGAAAAGAATTCAGCCTTGAACTGCCTTCAATTGCCTTGTTTGCATGATTAAAGATGGTCATCAATGACTTGTTTCCAATTGAAGTTGAAAAGTCTCTTCTTTAATCTACACGTCACATGAACCTAGACACACACAAAGGATTTATTCAAACTTAAAATAATAGATGCATGAATCAATTAAAGAGTTCGTTAATTGAGTGAACTAGTTAAATGAATGAACTAGTTTAATTGAATAACTAACTTTATTGAATTTAACTAAATGCATGAATGAAGTAGTTTAACGAATGATTTAAGATACATAATTAAACTACTTCCCTAAATGAACTAAAACTATAAATGAAGTGCATGATTTAATGACCAGCATACTTTATCAATGCAATGGAAGTTTGAAATACTTAAATTCTCATGCAAATGCATGCATGAGCAAGGTAAGGCATTCCTCCCTTATTAGTTCTTCTTTCTCACGTTCATGGCTTGTTGTAAACAAGTTTTCTATGGCTGATTGAAACTCCTTGACCCGTGCACGTGTAATGGGGCCACTTGGGTACTTCTACGAATCCTTGTTCTTGATGGTCATATCAGTCCCTCCCTCTTTAAAGCGATTTGTCCCCAAATTGTCACCTACATCAAAAGGAGATAAATCAGCAACATTAAAGGTTGCACTAACATTAAACTCACCTGGGAGGTTTAGTTGATAAGCATTATCATTGATGCTCTTAACTACTTGAAATGGCCCATCTCCTCGAGGCATCAATTTAGATTTCCGTTGGGCTGGAAACCTTTCTTTTCTCATGTGCAACCACACCCAATCTCCCGGCTCAAAGACAACTCTCCTTCGACCCTTGTTTGCTTGCTACTCATATTGCTTGGTTTTCTTTTCAATATTATCCTGCACTTGTTGATGAAGTTTCTTAACAAATTCAGCTTTGTTAAGTCCATATTTATTCACAATTTGATCAGCGGGTAATGGCAATAAGTCCATCGGAGTTAATGGATTGAACCCATACACAACTTCAAAAGGAGTGTGTCCCGAGGTGGTATGGACTGATCGGTTATATGCAAACTCCACATATGGTAAGCACTTTTCCCATGTCTTTAGATTCTTCTTAATAATGCTCCTAAGCAACGTGGATAGTACTCGATTCACCACTTCGGTTTGGCCATCCGTTTGAGGGTGACAAGTGGTGGAAAATAGCAGCTTAGTTCCAATCTTACTCCATAGGGCTCTCCAAAAGTTGCTTAAAAACTTCACGTCTCGATCGGAAACGATAGTTCTTGGCACACCATGTAATCTCAAGACTTCACTGAAAAACAAGTTAGCAATATGTAAGGCATCATTAGTCTTGTTGCAAGGAATAAAATGAGCCATTTTGGAAAATCTATCCACTACTACAAAGATGAAGTCTTTGTTATTCTTTGTGCGTGGAAGCCCTAGCACAAAATCCATTGAAATGTCCATCCATGGTGCTTCTGGAATAGGTAGTGGCGTGTAGAGTCCATGTGGCATGGCTTTAGACTTAGTCTTCTTGCAAGTGATGCAACGTTCACATAACCTCTCTACATCTCGTCTCATCTTTGGCCAATATAAATGCTCTTGAAGTATGGCCAAAGTCTTTGCTATTCCAAAATGTCCCATTAAGCCTCCTCCATGGGCTTCTTTGATAAGTAATTCACGTGCGGAACCTTGTGGAATACAAAGTCTCCCTACCTTGAATAGGAACCCATTGTCCCTATAATAGTTTTCAAACGTTCCTTTCTCACAAGCTTTGTAAATTTTTTCAAAATCAGAATCAGATTCGTATAAATCCTTAATGAAAACAAAACCCAACAACTTAGATTCTAAGGTGTTTAGAAGAGCGTACCTCCGAGACAATGCATCGGCAACTATATTCTCCTTACCTTTCTTATATTTGATGACATAGGGAAAAGATTCAAGAAACTCCACCCATTTGACATGTCATTTGTTGAGTTTATGTTGCCCCCGAATGTGCTTCAATGCCTCGTGATTAGTGTGAATAATGAACTCCTTAGGCCATAGATAGTGTTGCCATGTTTCCATTGCGCGAACAAGGGCATACATCTCCTGATCATATGTTGGACAATTCAACGTAGCTCCACTTAATTTCTCACTGAAATATGCTATAGGACGTCCACCTTGAGATAATACCGCTCTAATTCCCACACCTGATGCATCATATTCAATTTCAAATGTTTTGTTAAAATTAGGTAAGGAAAGCAAAGGGGCATGAATTAAACATTCTTTAATGTCATTAAAAGATTTCTCTTGGTCTCCCCCCAGAAAAAGTTAGCATTATTCTTGATGCCACTAGTTAAAGGGGCGAAAATGGTGCTGAAGTTTGGCACAAATCTCCGGTAAAAGCTTGCAAGTCCATGGAAACTCCTAACTTGGGAAATGCTTGCTGGTCGTGGCCATTCGTCAATGGCTTTAACCTTCTCTTTGTCAACCTCTAAGCCTTTAGAACTGACAACAAAACCAAGAAAGACAGCTTTGTCAGTACAAAATGTACACTTGTCTAAATTAGCATATAACTTCTCCTTTCTTAAAACCAACAAAACTGACCTCAAGTGTTGAACATGTTCTTCCATTGACTTACTATAGATTAAGATGTCATCAAAATAAACCACACAAAATTTACCCAAAAACGGTCTAAGAACATGGTTCATTAACCTCATGAAAGTACTTGGTGCATTAGTTAAGCCAAAAGGCATAACCAACCATTCATAGAGTCCTTGCTTTGTTTTAAATTCTGTTTTCCATTCATCACCTTCCCGCATCCTTATTTGGTGATAACCACTCTTAAGATCAATCTTAGAGAAAAGGTTAGAACCACTAAGCTCATCTAACATATCATCTAAACAGGGAATAGGGTGACGATACTTTACCGTAATTTTGTTTACCGCTCGACAATCTACACACATGCGCCAAGTTCCATCCTTCTTTGACACAAGTAATACCGGAACGGAACATGGGCTAAGGCTCTCCCTCACGTAGCCTTTGGCCATTAGTTCAGCCACTTGCCTTTGTAACTCATTGGTTTCCTCGGGATTGCTTCGATAAGCTGGACGATTAGGAATGACTGCACCGAGAATGAAATCTATTTGATGTTCAATGCCATGGATTGGTGGCAGCCCACTTGGTATATCGTCTAGAAAATAATTCATCAAATTCCTGCAACAAAGACACAATAGAAGAAGGCAAAGTGTGATCAAGTTGGTTAGTGTTCAATAAAATTAATGAAGAAAGGAATTGGATAGGTAATTTGGATAGTATGGTGGCTAAGGATGGAGGATGATAATCATGGAAAGGTGTAAATCAAAGGAGTGATGGAAGATGCTAAAGGCGGCGTGGATTTGTATGGTTGCAAAGATAGCGAATTGTGACATGCTAGCTATAACGAGCTAGAACCAACAATATACTTTGATGGAGTTGAGGTGGAGGAGTATGGAACGTGACCCACAAGCTATAAGAGAGCTTGGAACCAACGCTATAGTAAAATGAAATGGATAGAAGACTACAAGCACAACTTGAAGCCGATAGAGTTCTCGCAAGAACAAGATGAAAGAAATCTTTCAAAGGTTTATATTCTCCAAAAAAAAAGTCCCTACAAATGAACCTAAGGTGCCTATTTATAGTGTGGCTAGGCACCATATGAAAAGTCACAAAAAAGAGAGATGAATGCTCATCTAAATTCTATTGAATACAACTAAATGAAATGTTTCTTTCTTATCCTTTTGATGGATGAATTTTGCTTTAAATTGAGATGAATTTAGCCTTAAATTCGTCCAAAAGGAGTGGCGACTCTTGGGCTGCTTCATTTTGCTTGCAAATGGATAAAAAGGAATGAATGTGGACATAGGATGAATGTAGACATCCCACAAGTCCAAATCAGCTTGTCTATTTGAATTCCTTGATGATTTTATCACTTAATTTGATGATTAAATGACATTAAACAAGCCTTCATTGCTTGCCCATTTGTGGAATATGATCAACCTTCAAAAAATGATATATAAAGGCCTTGAATGCATAATTTGAATGATGATTATTGCATGTCCCTTCTCTTGAACGTGAATGGCCTTCATTGGTTCATAATTTCAACCTTGAATAGGTGAATTATGAAGCTTAAATACTTTGTTACTCTAAGAAGGTGAACAACCTTGAAAAGATGAAAAGAATTCAGCCTTGAATTGCCTTCAATTGCCTTGTTTGCATGATTAAAGATGGTCATCAATGACTTGTTTCCAATTGAAGTTGAAAAGTCTCTTCTTTAATCCACACGTCACATGAACCTAGACACACACAAAGGATTTATTCAAACTTAAAATAATAGATGCATGAAACAATTAAAGAGTTAGTTAATTGAGTGAACTAGTTAAATGAATGAACTAGTTTAATTAAATAATTAACTTTATTGAATTTAACTAAATGCATGAATGAAGTAGTTTAACGAATGATTTAAGATACATAATTAAACTACTTCCTTAAATGAACTAAAACTATAAATGAAGTGTATGCTTTAATGACTAGCACACTTTATCAATGCAATGGAAGTTTGAAATACTTGAATTCTCATGCAAATGCATGCATGAGCAAGGTAAGACATTCCTCCCTTATTATTTCTTCTTTCTCACGTTCATGTCTTGTTGTAAACAAGCTTTCCATGGCTTATTGAAACTCCTTGGCCCGTGCACATGTAATAGGGCCACTTGGGTACTTCTTCGGGTCCTTATTCTTGATGGTCATATCAGTCCCTCCCTCTTTAAAGCGATTTGTCCCCAAATTGTCACCTACATCAAAAGGAGATAAATCAGCAACATTTAAGGTTGCACTAACATTAAACTCACATGGGAGGTCTAGTTGATAAGCATTATCATTGATCCTCTTAACTACTTGAAATGGCCCATCTCCTCGAGGCATCAATTTAGATTTCCGTTGGGTTGGAAACCTTTCTTTTCTCATGTGCAACCACACCCAATCTCCCGGCTCAAAGACAACTCTCCTTCGACCCTTGTTTGCTTGCTGCTCATATTGCTTGGTTTTCTTTTCAATATTATCCCGCACTTGTTGATGATGTTTCTTAACAAATTCAACTTTGTTAAGTCCATCTTTATTCACAATTTGATCAGCGGGTAATGGCAATAAGTCCATCGGAGTTAATGGATTGAACCCATACACAACTTCAAAAGAAGTGTGTCCCGAGGCGGTATGGACTGATCGGTTATATGCAAACTCCACATGTGGTAAGCACTCTTCCCATGTCTTTAGATTCTTTTTAATAATGCTCCTAAGCAACGTGGAGAGTACTCGATTCACCACTTCGGTTTGGCCATCTATTTGAGGGTGACAAGTGGTGGAAAATAGCAGCTTAGTTCCAATCTTACTCCATAGGGCTCTCCAGAAGTGGCTTAAAAACTTCACGTCTCAATCGGAAACGATAGTTCTTGGCACACCATGTAATCTCAAGACTTCCCTGAAAAACAAGTTAGCAATATGTAAGGCATCATTAGTCTTGTTGCAAGGAATAAAATAAGCCATTTTGGAAAATCTATCCACTACTACAAAGATAGAGTCTTTGTTATTCTTTGTGCGTGGAAGCCCTAGCACAAAATCCATTGAAATGTCCATCCATGGTGCTTCTGGAATAGGTAGTGGCGTGTAGAGTCCATGTGGCATGACTTTAGGCTTAGCCTTCTTGCAAGTGATGCAACGTTCACATAACCTCTCTACATCTCGTCTCATCTTTGGCCAATATAAATGCTCTTGAAGTATGGCCAAAGTCTTTGCTATTCCAAAATGTCCCATTAAGCCTCCTCCATGGGCTTCTTTGATAAGTAATTCACGTGCGGAACCTTGTGGAATACAAAGTCTCCCTTCATTGAATAGGAACCCATTGTCCCTATAATAGTTTTCAAACGTTCCTTTCTCACAAGCTTTGTAATTTTTTTCAAAATCAGAATCAAATTCGTATAAATCCTTAATGAAAACAAAACCCAGCAACTTAGATTCTAAGGTGTTTAGAAGAGCGTACCTCCGAGACAATGCATCAGCAACTATATTCTCCTTACCTTTCTTATATTTGATAACATAGGGAAAAGATTCAAGAAACTCCACCCATTTGGCATGTCGTTTGTTGAGTTTATGTTGCCCCCGAAAGTGCTTCAATGCCTCATGATCAGTGTGAATAATGAACTCCTTAGGCCATAGATAGTGTTTCCATGTTTCCATTGCGCGAACAAGAGCATACATCTCCTTATCATTTGTTGGATAATTCAACGTAGCTCCACTTAATTTCTCACTGAAATATGCTATAGAACGTCCACCTTGAGATAATACCGCTCCAATTCCCACACCTGATGCATCACATTCAATTTCAAACATTTTGTTAAAATCATGTAAGGTAAGCAAAGTGGCATGAATTAAACATTCTTTAATGTCATTAAAAGATTTCTCTTGGTCCCCCCCCCAGAAAAAGTTAGCATTCTTCTTGATGACATTAGTTAAAGGGGCGACAATGGTGCTGAAGTTTGGCACAAATCTCCGGTAAAAGCTTGCAAGTACATGGAAACTCCTAACTTGGGAAATGCTTGCTGGTCGTGGCCATTCTTCAATGGCTTTAACCTTCTCTTTGTCAACCTCTAAGCCTTTAGAACTGACAACAAAACCAAGAAAGACAAGTTTGTCAGTACAAAATGTACACTTGTCTAAATTAGCATATAACCTCTCCTTTCTTAAAACCAACAAAAATGACCTCAAGTGTTGAACATGTTCTTCCATTGATTTACTATAGATTAAGATGTCATCAAAATAAACCACACAAAATTTACCCAAAAACGGTCTAAGAACATGGTTCATTAACCTCATGAAAGTACTTGGTGCATTAGTTAAGCCAGAAGGCATAACCAACCATTCATAGAGTCCTTGCTTTGTTTTAAATGTTGTTTTCCATTCATCACCTTCCCGCATCCTTATTTGGTGATAACCACTCTTAAGATCAATCTTAGAGAAAAGGTTAGAACCACTAAACTCATCTAACATATCATCTAAACGAGGAATAGGGTGACGATACTTTACCGTAATTTTGTTTACCGCTCGACAATCTACACACATGCGCCAAGTTCCATCCTTCTTTGGCACAAGTAATACCGGAACGGAACATGGGCTAAGGCTCTCCCTCACGTAGCCTTGGCCATTAGTTCAGCCACTTGCCTTTATAACTCCTTGGTTTCCTCGGGATTGCTTCGGTAAGCTGGACGGTTAGGAATGACTACACCGAGAATGAAATCTATTTGATGTTCAATGCCATGGATTGGTGGCAGCCCACTTGGTATATCGTTTAGAAATAATTCATCAAGTTCCTGCAACAAAGACACAATAGAAGAAGGCAAAGTGTGATCAAGTTGGTTAGTGTTCAATAAACTTTCCTTGTACACAAGTACAAGTAATTCCTTTCCCGACAACAACCACTTTCTCAACTCTCTTTCTTTGGTAAAAACACTCATTTTCGCACCCTCACTTTGCTCACTCTCACTTGCTTTTACCTCCATTTTTGATTCTCTCTCTTTGGCTCTTTCAATACTTTCTCTCAAATGTATTTGGTCTTTGTGAATTTGTTTTGGTGAAAGAGGGGCTAAGGTAATCTTTCTTACTCCATGGGTGAGTGTATACCGATTGGTATATCCATCATGCATGACTCGTTTATCGAATTGCCATGGCCTCCCAAGTAGTAAATGGCCAACGTGCATCGGAAAAACATCGCAAAGAACTTCATCCTTATACTTTCCAATGGAGAAAGCAACAAGAACTTGCTTGGTAACCTTGAGTTCTCCTCCGTCATTAAGCCACTGCAGCTTGTAGGGATGTGGATGCTTTGTGGTTGCTAATCCAAGTTTTTCTACCATAAGAGTACTAGCAACATTAGTACAACTACCTCCATCAATAATGAAAAAGCATACCTTTCTATTAACATGGCAGCGTGTATGAAAGATATTCTCGCGTTGCTCATTCCCTTCATTCGCTTGCACACTTAGGCTCTTTTTCACAATAAGGGCCTCTCCTTCAGCTGCATACTCTATATCATCACCTTCATCTTCTTGTATGGCAACAACTTCATCTTCCTCCTCTTGTTCCGATTCAACCTCTCCAACGGCACGAAGAAGCATGGTGTTGTGATTTGGGCATTGGCTTGCAATATGCCCTCTTCCCAAGCACTTGAAGCATTGTATATCTCGGGAACGGTTTGGAACATTCGGAGCCTTACCTTTGCTAGTTTCGGCAATGGCCTTGCTTTCTTTGTGTGGTGCGCCTCTTTCATTGGGTGGTATTGGAGGACTCCGTTTGTAAGAACTTTGCCCCCATCTTGATGATGCTCCCCCATAGGTTCGTGTGGAACCCTTTCGTTTAAGTTGCTTTTCCACTTTTATGGCCATATGCACCATGTCTTCGATCTCCACATAATGTTGCAACTCAATGACGACCGCAATATTTGGGTCAAGGCCGGATAGAAATCTTGCCATGGTGGCTTCTCGATCCTCATCAATGTTAGCTCGGATCATGGCTACTTCCATCTCTTTAAAGTAGTCCTCAACGCTATGGTTGCCTTGGGTGAGATTTTGAAGCTTGTTGAACAACTCCCTATGATAGTGAGTTGGAACGAACCTCCTACGCATAACGACCATCATCTCATTCCAAGTAGAAATTGGATGTTCGCCATTGCGTCTCCTGCTAGATGTCAACTGATCCCACCATATTAGTGCATAATCTGTAAATTCAATGGCTAGAAGTTTTATCTTCTTAAGCTCGGAGTAGTTGTGGCACTCAAAGATGTGCTCAACTTTTTTTCCCATGCAAGATAGGCTTCAGGATCCGTTCTTCCTTGGAAATGAGGAATGGTTATTTTGATGCTGCTAAGATTATCATCAACTCTTGGTCGAGCTCTTTGGTACCTAGGTTCTTGACGCCTCAAACTTTGCTGGGAGGCTCGCTCGTCTATGAGTTCTTCGTCCACCTCTCCCTCACACTCTTCCTCGTGATCTGAATTATTCCTTTGTTGAGATCTTTCCTCCAAATGATCTAATCGTTCTTGCATCGGCCCTTACCTTTGTTGCAACAACCTGTCCATCTCTCGGATAACATCTTGAAGATTGGAGTTAGTTGCATCTACGTTAACATTATTACTTCCTCCAACGGAGTTTCTCACGGAATTTTGAGACATTATTAGTAACAAAAATAAAAAAAATTAAAACCTCACAAACACAAAACCTCACCTATTCCACTCCAAGAAAATGCACTCACACTCGTGTTACACTCGGGATGGCTTTTACCCTTGATGTGCACTCTTGCCTTTTTCCACTCTTGCTCTCAATCAAGTCCTTTTAAGAACTTCCTCAAGGCTTGCAAATGGCTTGTAGAATTCGGCTGAAAAAACAAAACTTGGCGAAAAGAATTTGGAAGGTAGGATAAGAAAAAGTGGCAACAACAAAAAAAGGTAAATTGTGAGAGTTGGTAAAGATGAAAAAATAGTAGCAAAAGAAAAAATGATGTAAGATTTTTTAAAAAAGAATAGAGAATACGATGCCCCCTCTCTCTTTAACTTTCTCTATTTTTTTTCGATTTTTTCTTTTATTTTCTTTTTTTTCCTAGAAGAGAGACAATGACTATCTTACTGAATCAACCTTGCTCTGATGCCAATTGATATGAACCCGGTAATGTGACCCGAGTCATATAGATGTGCCCGATCGTGATTCTAGTAAGAAATATTATTTTCTACGCTTTGAACTCTAAGATATCATAAAACATACATGTGAGATGAATAGCAATATAATAAAAAAATTAATGAAGAAAGGAATTGGATAGGTAATTTGGATAGTATGGTGGCTAAGGATGGAGGATGATAATCATGGAAATGTGTAAATCAAAGGAGTGATGGAAGATGCTAAAGGCAGCGTGGATTTGTATGGTTGCAAGGATAGCGAATTGTGACCCGCTAGCTATAACGAGCTAGGAACCAACAATATACTTTGATGGAGTTGAGGTGGAGGAGTGTGGAACGTGACCCACAAGCTATAAGAGAGCTTGGAACCAACGCTATGGTAAAATCAAATGGATAGAAGACTACAAGCACAACTTGAAGCCGATAGAGTTATTGCAAGAACAAGATGAAAGCAATCTTTCAAAGGTTTATATTCTCCAAAAAAGTCCCTACAAAGGAACCTAAGGTGCCTATTTATAGTGTGGCTAGGCACCATATGAAAAGTCACACAAAAGTGAGATGAATGCTCATCTAAATTCTATTGAATACAAATAAATGAAATGTTTCTTCCTTATCCTTTTGATGGATGGATTTTGCTTTAAATTGAGATGAATTTAGCCTTAAATTCGTCCAAAAGAAGTGGTGACTCTTGGGCTGCTTCATTTTGCTTGCAAATGGATAAAAGGGAATGAATGTGGACATAGGATGAATGTAGACATCCCACAAGTCCAAATCAGCTTGTCTCTTTGAATTCCTTGATGATTTTATCACTTAATTTGATGATTAAATGACATTAAACAAGCCTTCATTGCTTGCCCATTTGTGGAATATGACCAGCCTTCAAAAAATGATAAATAAATGCCTTGAATGCATAATTTGAATGCTGATTTGCATGTCCCTTCTCTTGAACGTGAATGACCTTCATTGGTTCATGATTTCAACCTTGAATAGGTGAATTATGAAGCTTAAATGCTTTGTTACTCTAAGAAGATGAACAACCTTGAAAATATGAAAAGAATTCAGCCTTGAATTGCCTTCAATTGCCTTGTTTGCATGATTAAAGATGGCCATCAATGACTTGTTTCCAATTGAAGTTGAAAAGTCTCTTCTTTAATCCACACGTCACATGAACCTAGACACACACAAAGGATTTATTCAAACTTAAAATAATAGATGCATGAAACAATTAAAGAGTTAGTTAATTGAGTGAACTAGTTAAATGAATGAACTAGTTTAATTAAATAACTAACTTTATTGAATTTAACTAAATGCATGAATGAAGTAGTTTAACGAAAGATTTAAGATACATAATTAAACTACTTTCCTAAATGAACTAAAACTATAAATGAAGTACATGCTTTAATGACCAACACACTTTATCAATGCAATGGAAGTTTGAAATACTTAAATTCTCATGCAAATGCATGCATGAGCAAGGTAAGGCATTCCTCCCTTATTAGTTCTTCTTTCTCACGTTCATGGCTTGTTGTAAACAAGCTTTCCATGGCTGATTGAAACTCCTTGGCCCGTGCTCGTGTAATGTGGCCAGTTGGGTACTTCTCCGGGTCCTTGTTCTTGATGGTCATATCAATCATTTTTCCCAACATGGTGTCGTTAGAAACGCCCAACGGCGTGCAACCAAACGTCAAACACGAAATCAACGTTCGCGTTTGACGTTTGGCTGCACATCGTAGGGTGTTTCTGGCGACGTCGTGTTAGCGAAAATTGTTGCCTTGACCTGATGACCTAGTGGGTGCGATCAGCGACGACGACTGGCGGCGGAAGTGGCGGTAGTCGACGACGAAAGTTTGGGAATTTTTAGGGATTTAAGGATTGTTTTGTGAAGTTTGTAAAATTTTGAGATTTTATAATAATTTGAAAACTCTAAGTATTTTCCCTTAAAAAAATTTAAAAAATAAAATTAATGCCACGTGTCAAGCACCGATTGGTTGACAATTTTTTTAACACCCATTTAACAACCGGGCACCTAAAATTGTACCTATAGAAATTTCGAGCACCAATTTTTACAAAAAATACTTTAGACACCTAAATTATTTTAAAAACTAATATTTTTAAAAATATTTTAAATTTAATAATAATAAAATAATTTTATTTTAAAATTATTTTTAATTTAAAAATAATAAAAATGACATGTTATAATAATAAAAATAATTCAAAGTGAAAAAATAGGAGCAATTTGAAAGTTTAGTTATTAAATATGAGCAATTTGGGCACCTAAGTTTAAAATGAGTATACTTTGGGCACCTAATTTTCATCTAAGCATTTATAATATTATTGTACTAATTGATTTTAAAGTTTTAGGGTTGAAAAAAATGAATTTTTAAAAATTTAAGGGTGAACTTATAAAGAAATATTTTTATTAGTGACTATAATGTTTATTTTTTAAAATCAGGGAGCAAAAATGTACATGAGATAAACTTTAATGGTCATTGCAGTAATTTACCCTTATTTTTCGTTGCCATGTCAGCAATTCGTTAGTGTTTAACGGCAACAAACGACTAGTGACCAACTGTTTAGGCCCCGAAAACGTAAGTAACCTTACTGGTCGTTTTTCAAAATCGGTGACCGACTCTGTACTGGGGAAAATATAAATGACTATTCCGGTAGTTAACCAATGAATTTAAAACAATTTCCCACGTGTAAAATATAAATTCTTGAACTTAAAATTTCAAAATTATCATAATTGTGTGTTAAATGATCTTTCTACTCTTTCGAGAGAAATCTATTAAATATTATTTATTAAGTAATTAATTTATTAATCAAACTTTCAATCATTGATTATGACTTTTCTCTCAAACCATGTCAAGAGTCGGGATTACATAGAATTATAATGTAATATTTGTTCTTATTTTTTAGTCATTTGATAATGCATATATTTTGTAAATAAAATTGATTAAATTTAAATCTCTTAGGATGAATATCACCCATTTTCACTGAAATCACTTGTTGGATTATGAGATTACATAGTTAAAAACAAATCGAATATCTAACAAGTATCCCGGCGTGGGCTCTACGTTTTTTACTACAAAAAATATTCTTTTCGGTTTGAATGAGAGTCACCACCAATCTTTTAATTTAGGTGAGATTGGATCACCTGAAAACCCGGTCATTTTAATAAAACATATTTTTGTCGTTTTTATTAAAATAGCGAGTTTTGGTCCCGAAACCAAAAAAATAGGTTCGAGAGTCGGGGAAGGGTGAGCACCCCCACAACGTCCAAAATTGGTACATAGTCGATTACGTAATGTTCTAACAATGGAAATTATGAATTCGAATTTAATTTAAAATTTGTGATCTCTTAAAATATTTAAAAGAATATTTTTTATACGGAAAAAATTTATCCCCTACACTCGGGGTATAATTTCCGTTAGATTCCCGAATAAAGAGAATTTATTTTGAAAATTATAATTAAAAATTATATTTTTTTCAATAAGTTCGAGGTGCGTTTTTTCACGGTAATCACTAATAAGGAAAAATATTTAATTTAAAATTCAACGTAAAAAATGATGCAGGATATATACATGTATGTATAAAATAATACGTATAGTATGATAATAATGATAACACAGTAACAAATACATTTATATTACTAGTAATAACAATAATATAAAAGTAGTATTTTATATTAAATAATGATAATAAAAATAATATATAAAACAAAAATTAAATGAAGGATGAAATTGCAAGAAAACGCAAATTAAATGGTGAAACTGTAAAGGATACATAAGTGGAAGGATCAAAGTTGCAATTAACCCTTTCATCAGAAACGCGTGGATCCTCCCTCCGAGTCGAGTCCATACGCGGGTTACACATCTCCAAAATGGTGTTGTTTTGATTGCCTTTAAATATCTATTTTTTGCCCCAAAAATTCATTTTACATTAGATAATAAAAAAGCTCTCTTAACTCACTCCATTCTCTCTGCTTAGAGCCTAGATGTCGACCACGATCTGTCGTCGCGCGTCGTCGTGGGCCGCTGTTCGCCAGCGATGGATAATATCTACGAACGGTGTTCGGGAAACATGCAAATGATCGATTAGGTTCGGTTTTTGCTTTAGGTTACGAATCTAAGGTTGGTTTTCCCTAAATCACACCATAGGTATGTAGATCTAACCAAAATCGAAGGGTTTTTATATTTTTTTTACCTTGATCTGCTTTTTTTGTTTATCCCGTTGTTTTTCTTGCGTATTTTAGTTCGATATCACCCCTAATGATCTCTCTAATATTCTTTTTTTGCCAGTTCAAGCTGAATTTATAAGGAGAAGGGTGATGCTCGTCCGGCCACGTAGCAAGGTGACGAGGACGATTATGGGCGGTGGCCGTAAGTGATTATGAGTTTTGGGCGGTGGTGGCAGGGGATATATATTTGGGTTTATTATATTCTTAAGGGTTTTATTCGATTTGGTTAGCTGGTGTCGACAACGGCGTGGGAACCGACGACGGCGATGACTTGAATAGGGGATGCAGCTAGGGTTTCTAATTAGGTTTAGTTTATGTTAGGGATGGGCACGGGTCGGGTTGGGTCGGGTTTTTGGCCCACTCGAACCCGACCCGAAAATATTAACCCTAAACCCGAACCTGACCCGACCATATCTTTTAAAAAACCCGACCCGAAAATAAATACCGTAAACCCAACTCCGACTCCGACCCGACATGACCTATATAAAAAAATCAATTTTAGGGACTAAATTGTAAAAAAATAATTTTAAGAGACTTAATTGTAAAAAAATAATAAATTTAAAGACTAAATTGTAAATAAAAAATCAATTTTAAGGACCTAATTATAAAAGAATATATAAAAAGGGGTATTATTACAAATATCCTTAAAAAATTAGGGGAAAATTACACTATTAGTCCCGGGTCGGGTCGGTCGAATTTTTTCACCCTAAAACCCGAACCCGACCCAACCTCCCCTTACACAAAAATCCGACCAACCCGACCTGAACCCGATTTTTTCATAAAAATACCCGACTCGATCGGGCCGGGTCGGGTCGAAACCCGTCGGGTCCGGGTTCCGTGCCCATCCCTAGTTTATGTTAATGGGTATTGGGCCTATTAGGTAATGGGTTTGGATGTTGGGTGAGGGTGTTGGTTATTTTATTTGGGTCTAGGTATTGTTTTGTAATTGAGCTATAGATCTTGGGAAAAAAATGGGTATTCATAGCTACCCCTCTTTGCCCATTGTTGTGTAATGACAATGGAGCAAAGACTAAAAGAAGAACCAATTTAGTTTGGTCTAATTGAGCTTCTTCCTTCTCGACATAGCTCTTCTTCTTTCGCTTGATCTGTTCGGCCGCTCTTGTAGGCAAAATCTTCAAGATGGGATGATCTGTTAGAGATAAAAACTTCAAACTATGGTGATCCATTGGGGAGAGCAAAATGAGTTCAGCTTGCTACGAATCTGACAACGATGCAATACCTGGAGAAAATTTGACCTAGCTGCAATAGTGGCGAAGAGGCATGGTCTACTAAACTTGATCCAGCTGTAACACTGACAAAGAGGTAGGATCCTGAAGATAATTTGTTGATCCACTACACCATGTTACGGGTGAGATAGGACCTACAAAAGTTAAAAAGTGTCTGGTCAGAATGAGTTATAAATTAAAAATTACAAAATTAAAAGGTTTGAGCTTAATGTTATGATTTGGTTGATCCACTTCTTCGTGTCAAGGATGTTGAATCTTGTTAATGATCGTTGTTCCTTCTTAGTTGAAGGCGCCAGATAATATTTGTTCCACTCCTTTATGTCAAGGTTACTGGAATTTGTTGACAACTATCTGCTCCTTTCTATTTGAGGATGTTAGACTTGTAAATTATTCGTCCTTTAAGAAAGGATTATATATCTTTAAAAAAAGATGGAGTTGATTTAAGAAAAGATCTTTGAGAAAATATCCAATTATGAAATTTTGTTTTCAGAAATACATCATTGTGAAAGGATTGAATTAAGGAATTCATGTTTTAGGCAAAAGTATTCTTATGGAAGTATGAAGTTAAGAAATTCTTGTTTTGAGAGAAAAAATGTTCTTATGAAAGGATGAAATTAAGAAAATCTTATTTTTAAGAAAAACATCCTTATGAAAGGATGGAATTAAGAAATTTTAGTTTTGAGAAAAAACGTCCTTATGAAAGGATGAATTTAAGAAATTTTTATTTTGAGAAAAATGTCCTTATGAAATGATGGAATTAAAAAATTAATATTTTTTAAAAAATTATCCTTTTATGAAAGTATTGATTTCAAAAAATTTCTTTGAGTAACAAGTGCAAAGTTAGTAATGTATTTATGCAAATGACATGCGTGTGCATGCTTTTGTGATGATGCAAAGATGCATAGAATTCTTGTCGCATTCTTGAAGTTTGAATGCTTTATGAAAAACTAGATGTTATGATGTATGAACATGTTTGATGAAACAACGATGCATATGCTTTCATGTATACCCTCATGATGAACATGTATGGAATACTTGCAGAAGACCTTCTTCTAGTTCAACTTAATCTTCGAAGTCATTTTTGTTTAACATTTGCTTCAGCAGAAGTTTGCCCCTCAAATTTCATTGTCTTCATTCTTTGTAGAGTTTAAACTTTTGAGCTGAATGTCTTTTGTAGACGTCTTTTTTCCTCTTTTCAAGGGAAAATAACTTTATCATCGATCGAAGCTCAGATGCCCCACCTATTATTAGGCTCAGATATTTCATTGAATACCCTTGAAGGCTTTAAACTTTTGATCTATGTAGATACTTTCCTTACGTCTCTGTACTTTAAATCTCTATAAAGAGTAATGCAAGAAATCTTTTATTTTTTAACAATGCAAGATGCTTATATGAATGGGCAAAGAATATTTATTCTTTCAAAAATGTGATTTTTTCGAAAAAATAAGGGCTCATATATCTTGGGTAGGAGCGTCTTTGAACCCACTTGCCGAGGGTCATCCCAAGCGTAGCTTGTGTCTAGAGGACTTTAAATGTTGTGTCGATGTCTGAAGATGTGAAGTGTCTTCCAAGCTATTAGGCTTTCGAGAAGGCCATTTTCCATATTCCTAATTTCTAACCAATTTGGGTGGCTCTCTTTGACTCATGAACTTCCCATTCTATTCTTCCCTCTTTTCTGATCTCGATCAAGCATTAGAAGTTTCAAATCTTTGAATAAAGGATAACTCCATAAGGCGGGATGTAATATGAAGACAAACTCTTTCGCTTTAGATATTCATGTATGATCAGAATGGTCTTTGGAGACATGATGTAGGCTAGAGCTTACAATTATGAATGAAATGATGTTTCTGCAGTGCTTGCTTTGAAAATGATTATGTGCATTGTTTTTCTCTTTATTTTTTTCTGGATCGCCCTAGACTGTCCATTTTTGAGTTTTCACCCTAGAGTTCATTTCCTTTCTTTCACTTGGAAACTTGCAATTTAAGCAAACTTGTACTCTGACTGAAGATCAATGACTGCTTTGGTTCTGTAAATGAGCAATTCTCCAAATCTCTTTTAGGTACGAGCATATTCAGATGAAAGATTCTACATTTTCTTCTCTCATGAAGGCTTCACTCTTTTATTTGGTGCTTCTATTTCTCTTCTTTTTCTTTTTTCCTCTTTCCTTTTTTTATCTAAAGCGTTCTTTTTGGGTTTTCACCTTAGATATTTTTAAAAGTTTTTTTTCAAAGCGCCTTTTAGATTTTTTACATTGGTTTCTCTTTTCTTTTCCTTTTTTTTAATTTTCTAACGCTTTCGAGTTTAGGACTTCAATCTAATTTGGCATGTTCTTCGAGCACAAATTACCTCTTGCGTCTGATGTGCATCTTTTTATTTCATGCCCTTGGATGGACATTTTCTTCCAAATATTATCAGAATTATTTGTCTTTCAGTTGAACGAGCTTTTCTTATCTCTTGCCCCGGTGTGGTGGTGATGCTTAGTTAGGAAATGACAAAAATCATGTCATACACAGACATCATCGAGGAAGAGTAGTCTTCAGTTGGATAGATCTTTGGAATTAACACGACATTCAAATATCTTAGACAACAATGCTTAAGAGGATATATTCACTTAAAATTTGTGTTTTAGGACCTTTCCATCGCTCTCTAGCACATTCAAATATCTTAGACAACTATTTGCAGAAATGCATCATTCATTGAAAAACAAAACATACACACGCCTTTACAAAAGATTCTCTTTTGTCTTCGGGCTTAGGCAATAGGTGCATTACTCAAAAAGAGATTTAAACTACAAAGATGTCTTGCAAAGTTATCTACGCTTCATACAGGTCTAACAATATCCCATTGTCAGTTTATCATAGGGACTCCATTGTTGAATTTTAAAGTGTCATTTTGAATTAGATTCTACACCTTGTTTCTTAAAGCACCACAATTCTTAGTAGTGTGACATGCGCTTCCCAGATGATAATTACATACAACATTAACATCGTAACCTTCTGGGTAAGAAGGCTTCTTTGGTTTAGACTGAACTGGGGTTAACAAGTTTGTAGAGTGGATCGTTGAATCGATAAATGCCAAGAGATGAGTGAATTGGATTTTTAATTTTGTTTGTAGTGAAGTGGTAAAATAAAATTGAGGACAAATGCAATTATAGTGGTTCAAGTTCCAAATGAACTCTACATCCACTAACTTAGCTCCCACTAAGGATTTTCCAAACAACTTCACTAGTTGATCTTCCCCTTTTCTAGGCTTAGGAGGAAACCTTTACACAAATGGTCAATTTTCTACCCAAAATTGACCAAACCCTCTCACAAGTGTACAAAGAAGAATGTGGCAAATACAATGTATCTCTCAAGACTTATATTGCCCAAATTACAAGCACACAACCCAATTGAATCTGAAAAATAGGAAATTACGACCCAAACTGTCGCGACCGTTTTTTGAAAACTCATTTTTTTTAAGTTTGGAATTAAAATAGCCCGACGATTAGGTTTTTGGAAAATCAGGGTTTTTGACCAATTTTATATTATAATTAATTAATTCTCCATTTTTAGTTAAAATCCCTTTTATTTTTCTTAAAAAATCGTTTTGGAGTCGCCACCGCCCACTTTGGTAGGCCGAACACCATAAAAACGCACTAGAGATTCTTTTTAAAAAGTTTGGGTTCGGGAGTCGGTTACATGTAGTGAAGGGTTAGCACCCCTACGAACGCCCGTTATCGGTACCTTATTAATTACACGTGGCATTTTGGCATTTCGAACATTAATCTGGATTTAATTAAATCTTTTTACTGTAAAATGAATTTTATTCCGAATAGGGGTATCCTTTTGCAAGAAAATACATTTTGATCGAATATAATTATGAAACATCCAATTGCATTAGGACACTTCAACTTATATTCAAAAAATGTACCTCAACACAAAAGGTTTAATGCATGATTAATTATTGTCTTGCCATTTTTAAGTATACCCTAATTAGGCTCCATTAATTAATTTAATTAAAATTCTATGAATGTTATTAATTTTTGGACATAAAAGAGAACGTCCAAAATAA
This sequence comes from Hibiscus tridactylites, assembly GCA_958450335.1. NCBI lineage: Eukaryota > Viridiplantae > Streptophyta > Magnoliopsida > Malvales > Malvaceae > Hibiscus > Hibiscus tridactylites. The sequence goes on along the minus strand of OY288265.1, from coordinate 20,803,210 downwards.
TATTGGACACTTTCTTTAACGAGCCCAAAAGCAATAACATTCCTAATTAAGGTGACTCTAATCATTAATCCTATTTTCAATTTTAAATTTACCTAATTATTAAATTATTTCCATTTCCTAGGTTGAAATGAAAAATTGAAACCTTTATTGGAACATTCATTGGTTAACATCACTCTACATTGTGACACTAGCCAATATTGAATGTTCTAATATTGCTTCAATATTCACTTATTTTCTACAACGATCTCACCTATTTAATTATGATCATGTAAACTATACTAAAGGCTCTAATCTTATTCTTAAACATGTGATTTTATTCTCCAAACAACATATTATATGATATTCTAAAATAGGCAAGCATATAAATTATTTGAGCAATTAAATAAAACAATTAAATAAAATAAATGAAAGCTGGAAAGGGGCCAAATTGAAATAAATTGAAAGTTGGCTGCCCAAATTACAAGAATACAGTGACTGATTTGTAAAGAAAATGAAACCCAAAAGCTCAAGCCTAAAGTCCTAAAAAGATAAGCCTAAACCCATTTGAACCAAGCCCAAAAATTAATGGCCTGTTTATCTAAAACCCAAGCCTAGACTAGTTTTTCTAAGCGACCAGGTCACAGACCCGTATCCAAACCCACGGAAAAACGCGCAGATCCCATCGCGACCCACTTCCTCAAAAAGGTGTCGTTCCCAACTCGGTATAAATAATCTTCACCGATTTGGAACGACCATTTGGCCACTCTCCTCTCTCTCTCCTCATTTCTCTCTCTCTATAAACCCTCTGAACGCGAACACCCAAAACCCTAAAAACTTAAACCCTTTTCGATCAAAGACCAATTTCCCCATTGTTCTTCATCAGTTCTTCAAGAACCCTTCGTTTGATCCTCGCAAACACCTAAACCTTCCCCGAAAACTGTTTTCAAAAATGAAAACCCCTATTTTCGTAAGAACACACTAGAAACCTTTAAAAAAAACCTTGTTTTGATCTTCGTCCTTTCCCTAAAACCCTTCCGACCTATTTCTTAACTGCCGGGATGATATCGGTCACCGGATATCATCTCCAGTCTTCTTCTTCCCTCTTCCGATGATTGAACCTTCTCCGGTCATCTTCTCCGACTCCTATGTAACCTCCAACCAACCCCCGATCACCTTCAACCTTTTTCCGATGACCGGAACTTATCCGGTCATCTTCTTTGGCCAAACCTAGCTTTTTCGACCACCGTCTATAACTCCGACCACCGTCTCCGCCGTCGATGGAACTCTAAATCTACCAAAAAACACAGTTTTTAATCCTAAACCTAGATCTAGGCCCCGTTTCAACAGAAATGTCCCACTTCTCCCAATCCTAAGCTACCTACCTGTTGCGTGTAAAAGAGTCTATCGCAATTGTAGTGCAAGTGTACACGACGCAAGTAGTAAAGTGATACGAAGTATCATATATCGTCTCCACAGGGATTGGGCTAATAGCTTCACCGTAATTCACTGCACGAAAGTAAAGGAAATATTTGAGAGAATTGTCACGAAAATAATAAGGAAAAACGCAAATAAAGGAATTGAGATATCAAGATAGAGAGAATGGGCTGGTATTGAATTGCTCAGTAGTGCAGGTATTGCGATGCTTAGGAACTCCATTTCTGTCGTAGCGCCTGTCGCGGCAGCACCTGTCGCGGCAGCTGTCCGTTGGTCATCGCGGCAGCAAACACACCAACTCAGTACTCCAAGTTTGGCAAGAATCCCAGAATTGCCTTGGCCTATCCCTAGGTCCAAGTCTGTCGATGATCACGTCTTGATGATACCTCCCGGCATGAATCGAAGGTTGAACACCGATGTGTATGAATTCTTCCTTAGCCACTTAACCTTGCCCTATCCCTAGGCACAAGATAGTTCAACTATAAACTAGAGAACTCGCTCTTATTTCTTTCGTATACTTAACTCTCCCGATGCTAAGTAAATGGATAACCTCACAATGCTCTCCCGATGCTCTTGCAAGATATTAATAACCAAAATAAGAGAACTTGAAGTTTATTTTATTGAACTTGGAAAATCCTAAAACAAAACAACCCTTGCAACTACTTTACAAATCAACCCGTGGCCCTAGGGGGTTTTTAGAACATATCGACGGCGGGTAAACGGCGGAGGGTTTTGGTTATCGGTTATGGGGTATGATGTATGATATTCTCCTAGGTTAAAATCTATGCCCTTATATAAGCTTTGGGCTCAAGTATTCTAAGTTAACAAGGATTACAACTTTAATTAAAAGTATGATTCTAATAAAGACTTAATCTCCAAGAATCCTACTTTTCAGCCGTCCTCCTTGTTTCTTGGGATTTCTTCTCCTTGAGCTTTGGCTTGACATATCTTTTGATCCAGGGCTTGGAAAAATATATGGTTTTCACACGACAGACGAGCATAATTTTCTCTATCTATCGAGGTCCACTTTGTTTTTCCTCCACTAATTTGCTGTCGTCCTCTGCTGTCACGGCAGCTCCATGGCAGCATCGTCCTCTTCATCTGCTCGTTCAGTTCAGCTCTCCTGCTTCTCTGCCCTGCGCCCGCCTTCTCCGTCTATTATGGCTGCAACCTGCAAAATCAACCATCTTTTAGTAGAATCCGTGCCTTTAATATATTTGTGATGTTTTGCTGTAAATTGACCTAAATGTAATGCAATGATGCTTGAATGCAGCAGAAATATGAGTTAAAAAGGGTGTAAATAGTAGAACTTTTACACACTCAACACACCCCCAAACTCAAGTTTTTGCTTGCCCTCAAGCAATTAAGACCTAAAAGAAAAATGAATATTTTTGTGTTGGCTTTCAAACAGTGAACTGTCCCTTACTCGTCGCTCATTCTCTGTGACGGCAGCAACCTGTCGGAAAGATTAGGATCTGTCCGGAATCTCCCTATAGTCCTCGTGCAGTGTGTGCATGCTTGTGAACAGTTATATGCCAAGACTCTCTTAGTTTCACTAGAATATTCAACTTTTTAACTCGAATTTTTATGCCAAAGTTTATTTTTGTAGACACATTTTCATGCTTCTTTTCTATTTTCAAGCTAAGTTTTACTAGAGCCAGTTTTAGGCACCTCTAGTTAGCTTCCTAGAGCCGATTTCGGGCACCTCTAGGTTTTTGAGTTTCTTTTGCTAAACTTCTTTCCTAGAGCCAGTGTTAGGCACCTCTAGGGGCTATTCAAGTACTAAGCATCCTATTCTAGTTTGGCTAAGAGAAATCTAAGCAATATAACAGTCACAAAGGTGTTTAAGTTTTTCAGAACTATAGAAAGGCTCTAAACTTCTCCTTAAACTGTCCTAAAGATGCTGCCACGACAGAGCTGTCATGACATGTAAGTTTACTTCACGGTTTTAAGCCAACAGTTTTTCAATTTTTTTTAGAGAACTTAATAAAAGACATAGCAAATAAATAATATGTACTAAGACTCCATTAAAATGGAGGGTTGCCACCCCCAAACTCGAGGGTTGCATTACCCTCAATGCAAATGACAGAAAAAAATGAAGGCAGGTACATCACAAAATATAGATAAAGCAGGCAGCAATAAGAAGAAAATAAAAGACTTAAATTTTTAAGCGTTGTCTTCACTGCTGCTGCTGACACAGATTTGGCGGCAGATTCTGGGCTGTGGGGCAGGCTGGGCAGGTTGCTCCACAACCTGGATGTCTGAACTGCTGCCACTGTCCCAAGTGCTGCTGCTGCTGGTGGTGGTGTTGGCCTTTGGCATGAGCTTTTTGTCGGCCATCTTCTTTTGCCTCTTGACAGGCGTGAATTCCTTCTCCAAATTTCTCCGAATAGGAGGTTCTGCCTCGCTGTCAGCCCAGACAGAAGAAGAGGAGAAGCCAGCTACATAGGCATCGATGTCATCCGAGGGCTGTCGCTTCGTTCCTCGGGCGGAGGTGTCTGCCGGAGGACTGCCAGCTGCCGTCGGGGCAGGTGATGTGGTGGAAGCAGCATAATGTGTGTGTGGGGAGGTAGGTGGTGTAGGTGTGTGGACATGGGTGGGGGTGGTAAAATAGTGGGCATGGAAGGTGGGGAAAACAATATCGGGATAATTTAAAGTATTGGTAATGAAATTTACCGTTGAGTTGGCGAAATCCCGGATAAATGTCATCAGCCCCATCTGTCTGTCCTCCACCCGCTGTATGGTGGCAAAGATCTGAGCCGATTGGTCTGTCGGAGCAGCTGCTGCGGCAGGTTCATGGGCAGGTTCAGGAGCAGGTTCCTCGGATGATTCTGCTGGGGTGGCAGCCGGGTTGAAGGAGGAGAGGGGTGTTGCAACTATCAGCTCCATGAGACTGGTAATGTTCTTATCGGTCCAACCCCGTCCATTGACCAGTTTATCGGTGGTGGCTTCTGGTACGGCAGCGCAGCGGCAGAGGGATGTGATCATGAATGGCAGGCAGAGGAGGGCGGTTGATCTGTTGGTGCAGTCCAAGACGCTCTCCCTCATGTAGCATCCCACGTTAATAGGCCGGTTGTTCATGATCGAATGGATGAGTGCTAGCCTCTGCTGATCCACTGTCGTGTGATGGGAGGACGGCAGAATACGCTTCTTAATGAAAGCGTTCCATAGTTTGGCCTTTGGCAGTAGCTGCCCCCTTCTGACGGTGTTGGGATTCTTTTTGCTCGTGTTCCATTCCGTCCCTTCCTCTGTCACCTCTGCCATGATAGCACCGAAGGTAGCTGTGTCGAGTGTGTCCAGGAACTGCTGGTGGGCATCTTCGTTGGGACCAAAATAGAGGCCATACATATGGTTGATGCTATCGGCTGTGAATGGTACCTCTGTCCCTCGAACAGTTACTGATGTTGCCGTCCTGCTGTCGATGGCAGCATAGAATTCCCTCACCAGCGTGTCATTCATTTCTGCTGGTTGCTCTGCGAATTGCTCCCATAGCTGAGCCTTTATCGCCCTTGCGATGAATGGTTTGAGCCCCATGTTCTCTGCCTTTCGGATGTAGATGAAGCCTCTTTCTTCCCATAGTTCCTTAGTTGCGAAGGACTGCGGGGTGGGTGCTGCCGGTGAAGATGTTGAAGCAGCACTGCGGCGGGTACGTCTGGAAGACATGTTAGTTGCAAGGGTTGTGAAAGTAAAGAAAACAAATAAAAAGGAGAGGGGAGAGCAAGTAAGAAGAAGCAGAAGTGAGGAAAATGAAAATGAAACGGGGTTTTATAGAGGTAGGGTTGCTGCCCGTTTAATGCTGTAACGGCAGGCGTGAATAACGGGGCGACTGTTGAGCTTTGGCGTGTCTGACGCGTCTGACACGCATTTATGCGTCTGTTACGCGTCTGTCACACGCTTCTGCGTCTGCCGTGACAGTCTGTTGACAGCCTGTCTTATCCGTGTCTGCAGCGGCAGCTGGAGCGACAGGCTTCAATAATGGGCTCTGTTGGGATGATGGATGGATGGTGGGCTTGGGTCACTTCTCCTTTTCTTCTTGACTCCTTTATTACCTAAAAACAGAAAATATAAAACATTATTCGAATAAAATAAACCTTATTTCCTAATAAATAATAAATAATAATAAAAATAAATAAAAATAAAATTTAGGTTAAATTAGGGATGCCTTGTAAGGCATCTCCTAAGGTAACCACTTCATGTATTCTTGGGGCTTCAGTCCTCTGATAATGCTTGAGGCGGTGTCCATTGACTTTGAATTGGTGCTCGTCTTTTAATGATCGGATTGTGATGGCACCATAGGGAAAAACTTGTACTACTTGGAACAGGCCAGACCATCTAGATTTTAGCTTTTCTGGGAAGAGTTTCAGTCTAGAATTGAACAACAATACAAGCTGCCCTGGGCAGAACTGTCATGGCAGCAACTTCCTATCATGCCACTTCTTAGTTTTCTCCTTGTAAATTCTTGCATTGTCGTAGGCCATTGTCCGTATTTCATCAATCTCGTTCAGATCTAACAGCCTTTTCTGGCCTGCCTTGTCCAAATCCATATTCACTGCCTTGATTGCCCAGTATGCCCTGTGCTCTATCTCGACAAGCAGATGACAGGTTTTCCCATAAATCAATCGGTATGGAGACATGCCCAATGGAGTCTTAAAAGCTGTCCTATATGCACATAATGCATCATTTAGAAGTAAAGACCAATCTTTCCTAGTTGGCTTAACCATCTTCTCAAGAATGTTCTTAACTTCCCTATTAGATATTTCAGCTTGTCCATTGGTCTGTGGGTGGTATGTTGTCGCGATCCGATGCTTGACACCATATTTCTTCAAGGCGGCAGCAATAACCCTATTGTCAAAATGTCTCCCTTCATCACTGATAATCGCCTTAGGGATGCCAAATCTAAAAAAAATGTTTTTGTGTAGAAATTTTTGGACTGTCTTGGCATCATTCTTTTGTGTGGCGATAGCTTCAACCCACTTAGAGACATAATCCACTACTAGGAGGATGTATAGATTTCCACATGAAGATGGAAAAGGTCCCATAAAATCAATCCCCCAAACGTCGAAGATCTCAACTTCTAGAATGTTCTGCAATGGAATCTCGTTTCTCCTCGAGATGTTACCTGTCCGCTGGCACCTGTCACAGTTCTTGTAAAAGTCCTGTGCATCTTTATACAGTGTCGGTCAGTAGAACCCTGACTGCAGCACCTTGGCAACATTTTTGTTGCCACCTAAGTGTCCTCCATATTGTGAAGCATGACAGTGATGAAGAATGTCTTCTTGCTCTTCTTGTGGTACACACCTCCTTATGATTTGATCTGCACATAGTTTGAAAAGAAGAGGTTCGTCCCAATAATAATGCTTGACATCATTTTGGAACCTCTTCTTGGCTTGATAATTAAGATCAGAAGGAAGTATCCCGCTAACTATAAAATTAACGAAATCAGCATATCAGGGGAGTTCAGAAGACTTACCTGCTGCCATGGCTGTTGCAGCAGCGATTGCGGCAGCAAAGAGCTGCTCGTCTGGGAAGGTCTCCAGTATGTTCGTCTCATCCATTGGCAGACTCTGTCCCTTCTCCAACCTTGACAAGTGGTCTGCTACTTGATTTTCTGTCCCTTTTTTGTCCTTGATTTCAAGGTCGAACTCTTGCAATAGCAGGATCCACCCTATCAATCTAGGTTTTGCATCTTTCTTTGCGAACAAATACTTCAGGGCAGAATGATCTGTGTGCACTATTACTTTCGTTCCAAGTATGTAAGAACGAAACTTGTCAATGGAGAATACCACAGCTAATAACTCCTTTTATGTGGTGGTGTAGTTCACTTGGGCGTCATTCAATGTCTTGCTGGCATAATATATGACATGAAACAGCTTGTCTCTGTGCTGCCCAAGTGCTGCCCCGACAGTATAGTCACTAGCATCACACATAATCTCAAATGGCTGTGTCCAGTCTGGTGGCTGTACTATGGGGGCTGTTACTAGTTTTTCCTTCAAAACCTTGAATGCTTCAGTACATTCATCATTAAAGCCAAAGGGTCGGTTCTGCTCCAAAAGATGACATAGGGGCTTGGTGATTTTTGAGAAATTTGCAATGAATCTCCGATAAAAACCAGCATGCCCTAAAAAACTTCTAATGCCCTTAACTCTGGTTGGCGGCGACAGCTTCTCGATCACTTCTATTTTAGCCCTGTCGACTTCTATCCCACGGCAGCTAATCTTATGGCCAAGGACTATCCCTTCATCCACCATAAAGTGGCATTTTTCCCAATTCAAAACGAGGTTTGCTTTTTCACATCTTTCAAGTACCTTTTGTAGATTGCCTAGGCAGCTCTCAAAATCGTCTCCAAAGACAGAAAAATCATCCATAAAAATCTCAAGGAAGTCCTCCACCATATCAAAAAATATAGCCATCATGCACCTTTGGAAGGTGGCGGGTGCATTACATAATCCAAATGGCATTCTCTTAAAAGCGTACGTTCCGTAGGGGCATGTGAAAGTCGTCTTTTCTTGATCCTCCGGTGCGATAGCAATTTGATTATAACCTGAATAACCATCAAGAAAACAATAGTAAGGTTTACCTACTAATCTATCAAGCATTTGATCTATAAAGGGTAAAGGAAAGTGGTCTTTTCGGGTAGCTTTGTTAAGCTTCCGATAGTCCATACAAACCCTCCAACCGGTCACAGTCCTGGTTGGGATTAACTCATTGTTCTCATTGGTTATCACGGTCATTCCTCCTTTCTTGGGAACACATTGCACCAGGCTCACCCATTTGCTGTCGGAGATGGCGTAAATAATACCAGCATCTAACCACTTGATTATCTCTTTACGCACCACCTCTTTCATCGCATGGTTAAGCCGCCTTTGGGCATCAATAGTCGGCTTATGATCTTCCTCTAGAAGGATTTTGTGCATGCATAACTCCGGACTAATGCCTTGTATATCAGCTATCGTCTATCCATTCGCCTTTTTGTGCTGCTTTAGCATGCCGATTAGCTGCCGTTCCTGCGGCAGCTTAGAAGAGATGATTACGGGCAACGTATCATTTGAACCAAGAAAAGCATATTTCAACTGCCCTGGCAGGGGCTTCAGTTCTAAGGCAGGTGGTTCAACAGTAGATGGCTTTTGGATTAAATGGTTATCCGAAGTATAATTCAAAGGTTCGAATAACTTACCTAGACGATTGCCTATCCAGTTTACCTCCTCCTGATCTTCAGTATCAGATGTATCAAATTCAGAGGAGTTGTTGTCGTCGGTGCTATCATCGTTGCTGTCGTGACAGTCCTGTAGGTGGCTGCCGCGACAGTGACCAAATTTAATATCGTGACAGCCCGACCTGATGCAGGGTTGATCAAGGGTAACATCAGTGATAGCCTTGCATTCCTCGTCCACATCAACATGTTTCATCGCTTGGAGAACATTCAACTTGATCTCTTGATCGTTTACTCGCATGGTGAGTTCTCCTTTCTCCACATCAATCAGTGATCTTCCCATGGCTAAGAAGGGTCGCCCAAAGATGACTGGTGCGTTTTCGTCTGCCTCACAATCTAAAACAAGAAAGTCAGCAGGAAAAATAAACTTATCCACTCTTACCAGAATATCTTCAATTTTTCCTTCTGGATGAACGTAAGAGCGGTCTGCCAGCTGCAGCGTTACTGTCATGGGCCGCGCCTTTCCAATACCTAATTTCTGAAAAACAGACTTTGGCATTAAATTAACACTAGCACCAAGATCACAAAGTGCCTTACCCACAAATTTATTTCCGATTACGCAAGGTATGATGAAGCTCCCCGGATCCTTCTTTTTCTGGGGTGGCTGCCGGTGAAGAATACTCATGCAACCTTCTGTCATCTTTACCGTTTCAAACTCCCCAAGTTTATATTTTTTTGACATAACATCCTTAAGAAATTTAGCATAACCGGGCATCTCCCTAACGACATCTAACAGCGGAATGTTAATATGAACCTGCTTAAAAATATCATAAATATTTTTAAGTTGAGATTCTTGCTTAGCTTGCTGTATCCGTTGAAGGAAAGGTGGCGGGGGACGGTAATCAACAATACGTCCTTCCCACTGCATGCGAATCTGAGGACGGTAATCATCATTTTTCTCCTCTGTCGCTTCTGCTGTCGTGACAGGCTCATCGGCAGTAGTCTGTTTATCACCTGTCGGGGCAGCTTCCTCGGCAGGTTTATCCAAGGCAGGTTCCTTTTCTGTTTCAGCTTCTTTTTCCGGCCCTGGTAGTTTCTTCCCACTCCTAGTAGTAATCGCCTTACACTGCTCATGTGTGGGCTGCCTAGCATTTTCAGTATTGCTAAGGAATCCTCCAGTCTGCCTCGGCTTAATATGTTGGGAAACCTGACCCATTTGTGTCTCCAGAGATTTCAAAGTAGCTTCATGATTTGGCATCCTCATCTCTGTTTTATCCATGAAATTCTCTGTTTTCTTGACAAACTGATTCATATTCTCAATATAAGTACCGGTCTGAGACATAAAGGTGGCCATAGTCTGTTCCAATATACTGCTCGTGGTAGCTGGTGGCTGCTGTTGTTGCTGCGGTGGCAGCTGCGGCGGCAGTTGCTGTCGCGTCAGCAATTTAGGTCCTCCCTGATTCTGATTGTGTGCTTGCGGATTCAGGGAATTATTAGGATTACTCCAGGAAAATTTGGGATCCTTCCTCCAATTGGGATTATAATTGTTGGAATTATAATTCGGCTTGTAGTTTCCAACATACTTTCCCTCTTCTACTTGTATTGGGCACTCATCCCGACTATGATTTCCCTCACAGATGTCACATGCTTCCTCAACAGCAAATCCTTGTAGTCCATCATCATTCAATAACCTTTTCATTGCTTTAGTAATGAATGCTACCTGTGATTTCATCGTGCTGTCGGCTTCATAATCCTTGACAGCAAGTACCCGTTTACCCCCTCTTCTTGCAGTCAGAAACTGCTCCTCATTCTTGGCCAGATTTTTCAAAACTTGCAATGCCTCGTCTGGATCTTTATCCAATAATAGTCCATTTGCTGCAGAATCAATTCGAATGCGAGTTTGTAAGTTAGCAGCATTATAGAACTTTGTTACCTGATTCTAGACGGGGAATCCATGCATTGGGCAGTTCCGTAGAAGAGTAGTAAATCTGTCTCAGGCCTCGTGCATTGGCTCGTCATCTTCCTGTTGAAAAGTAGCGATTTCGTTACGTAATCGCTCAGATAAATGTGAAGGATTAAAACGAGATAAGAATTCACGAGATAAATCTGCCCAAGTTATAATTGAACCCGACGTAAGTTTATTCCACCAAGTTTTAGCTCTGTCCCTCAATGAATGGGGAAATAACCGAAGCCTCAGTATCTCCGGATTAACTCCTGGTAGTCTAAACGAACCACAGATCTCCTGGAACGTTTTGAGATGCTCCATAGCATCCTCTGTCGCAGCACCACTAAACTGTCCGGCATTGTTGATCATACTAAACATGACAGGTTTAAGCTCGAAGTTGTCAACATCAATATCCGGCAGCGTGGTCTCCAGCTCTACATAATCGTTCAACATGTAGTCACGACAGGACCGTCGTCTGGCTGCTGCAGGCGGATCGCCGACAGGCGGTATACCATCACCAGCGGGCGGGTTACGGGCCATCTTCTCTAGCTGTTCCTCAAGGTACTCGTTCCTGGCTAAAAGGTGACGAAGTTGTTTCTTGAGATTGAAGGAACATTCAACTTCCAGATCTAATGGGTATTCAGGATCTTCACCTCTTTTAGATCTGCGCATAAACAAGAAAACCTCGTGAAAAGCAAGAGTTGAAAGCACCAAAGAAAAATAGAAAAGAAAAATTAAAAGAAAAACAAAAACAAAAACGAAAAGTGCAATAAAAGAAATGTGTAGTTATGTTGCCATTCCCCGGCAACGGCGCCAAAAACTTGTTACGTGAAAAAGAGTCTATCGCAATTGTAGTGCAAGTGTACACGACGCAAGTAGTAAAGTGATACGAAGTATCGGATATCGTCTCCACAGGGATTGGGCTAATAGCTTCACCTTAATTCACTGCACGAAAGTAAAGGAAATATTTGAGAAAATTGTCACGAAAATAATAAGGAAAAACACAAATAAAGGAATTGAAATATCAAGATAGAGAGAATGGGTTGGTATTGAATTGCTCAGTAGTGCAGGTATTGCGATGCTTAGGAACTCCAGTTATGTCGTAGCGCCTGTCGCGGCAGCACCTGTCGCGGCAGCACCTGTCGCGGCAGCTGTCCGTTGGTCGTCGCGGCAGCAAACACACCAACTCAGTACTCCAAGTTTGGCAAGAATCCCAGAATTTCCTTGGCCTATACCTAGGTCCAAGTCTGTCGATGATCACGTCTTGATGATACCTCCCGGCGTGAATCGAAGGATGAACACCGATGTGTATGAATTCTTCCTTAGCCACTTAACCTTGCCCTATCCCTAGGCACAAGATAGTTCAACTATAAACTAGAGAACTCGCTCTTATTTCTTTCGTATACTTAACTCTCCCGATGCTAAGTAAATGGATAACCTCACAATGCTCTCCCGATGCTCTTGCAAGATATTAATAACCAAAACAAGAGAACTTGAAGTTTATTTTATTGAACTTGGAAAATCCTAAAACAAAACAACCCTTGCAACTACTTTACAAATCAACCCGTGACCCTAGGGGGTTTTTAGAACATATCGACGGCGGGTAAACGGCGGAGGGTTTTGGTTATCGGTTATGGGGTATGATGTATGATATTCTCCTAGGTTAAAATCTATGCCCTTATATAAGCTTTGGGCTCAAGTATTCTAAGTTAACAAGGATTACAACTTTAATTAAAAGTATGATTCTAATAAAGACTTAATCTCCAAGAATCCTACTTTTCAGCCGTCCTCCTTGTTTCTTGGGATTTCTTCTCCTTGAGCTTTGGCTTGACATATCTTTTGATCCGGGGCTTGAAAAAATATATGGTTTTCACACGACAGACGAGCATAATTTTCTCTATCTATCGAGGTCCACTTTGTTTTTCCTCCACTAATTTGTTGTCGTCCTCTGCTGTCACGGCAGCTCCATGGCAGCATCATCCTCTTCATCTACTCGTTCAGTTCAGCTCTCCTGCTTCTCTGCCTTGCGCCCGCCTTCTCCGTCTATTATGGCAGCAACCTGCAAAATCAGCCATCTTTTAGTAGAATCCGTGCCTTTAATATATTTGTGATGTTTTGCTGTAAATTGACCTAAATGTAATGCAATGATGCTTGAATGCAGCAGAAATATGGGTTAAAAAGGGTGTAAATAATAGAACTTTTACACACTCAACACTACCCGAAACCAGTAGCTTCACCACTATGTTTTTCAACCCCGTCCGCAATCCTAACACTCAGATCCTCACACCGACAATGCTTCCGGTGACAACGAAGCAAGATAATCCTCTCAAACTCCATTTTTACTATTTTTTTATGTATTTTTAAGTTTCAAACTAGATCTGTTTTACCGAGTTTAGATCTGTTTTAGTTTCCTATTAGATCTAGGCTTTATTAACTGTTGTGGATCTGATTTTAGATTTTAGGTTTAGATTTAAGAAATGTTTTATGCTTTGAGATCTGATTTTGGTGATTTAGGGTTCAGTTTTAGGGATTTTGACTCTATTTAGTATTTTCGATTAGGTTAAATGAGCAATCTCATTTGGAACTTCCTCATTCTGCCACGAACGAACTCTTCTCATTATAAATCTTTCTTCGCTGGGCGGACTCTTATCATTACGAATCCTTCTTCGCTGGACGGACTCTTCTCATTATGAATCCTTCTTTGCTGGGCAGACTCTTTTCATTACGAATCCTTCTTCACTGGACGGATTCTTCTCATTATGAATCCTTCTTTGCTGGGCGAAATCTTCTCATTACGAATCTTTCTTCGCTGGGCGGACTCTTCTCATTACGAATCCTTCTTCGTTAAACGGACTCTTCTCATTATGAACCCGTCTTGATCATTTTCCTGTTAAAATAAATGAAACATGCAGGTTAACATGATCCTAATGTCCTATATGATGCATGAACCATAATTTACTTAGATCTATCAATCAACCTCTGCTCTTTTAGGCCCCTTTCTAGATGCTTCTTATCTAATTTCATCTCGCACTAGGACTTGGTCATTGTAACTTCCTTTCTGCGTTTTTGGCCCTTTGCTCTAAAGCGCCCTTTCGGGTTTTCACTTTGGTTTTTTCTTTTCTTCTTTTTTTTCTGAAAGGCACCTTTTCAGTTTTTCACATCCCTTTTCTTTCTTTTTCGTTTCTCTTTTTTTCTTTTTCTCTTCTTTCTTCTTTTTTTTTTCTTTTTTTTTTCTGAAAGTAGTATTAAGTTCCACTTTGATCAGCCATATATTGCTTTGATCGATGATATCCAACCTTTCAACATGAAATTTTGCTGATCCTAAGAGCTTCCACTAAACCACGGAGCTGCAAACATACTTTTCTTCTCGGTTCCCGCTTTGTAATGTCTTGACCTCATATTTCTGATTATTTCATCGTGGATAAATCATTGTTCTTCGGGTGACAGTCTTTGTTTCCATATTTACAATCAACTTTCAACTTTGTATTACTTCATCCTGTACACTCTTCTCTAATTCCTAGAGTGACAAGGTTCACCTGCATTTCTAAAACACAATAATACCAGGAAATTATACGTTTTTTCATTATATCAACCATTTTAAGATGATTTGGAATAAAAAGAAGGCTCGGAAGTGAATTCATGAATTTTATTGAAGCTTATAAATTGGAATACAACAAATTTTGAAATAGTGTAAAACCTATGTTTGATTTTGATATAACTAAGTATGTTAAGGACTAAATTGAAAACTTGAAATAGATTTCTAAGTCCCTCAAATGATTTATAAATCACCTAGACTTTAATTTGATTTGAAAAACTCAAACTCCAAATATTTTCTAAGTGTTCCAATGCCAAAGTATTGAAAAATGTCCAGGCGTATCGATACGCTTCCAACCGTATCGATACCTTTTTTACAAAGTTGGCTACTGGAAAGACGCGTTTCGATACGCCCCTCACCGTATCGAAACAGATTGAATATATATCGATACGCCCCTTCGTAAAAACTGAAGGAGTTTGAATAGCACCGATACAGATTTAAGGGAATTTTAAATTCGAAAAGCTTTTAATGTTTTTGACCGTTGGTGTCAGTTGTTAGGTAACTGAAATTTAAAGTGGTGGTTGTCTTGTACCGATACGCTCCTAGCCGTATCGATACGGAAACTTCCAGTGAGCTAAGTTGAGAAAAAGGTATCGATATAGTCTAACCCGTATCAAAACGATCTCTGTCCTGTACCGATATGCTTACACGCGTATCGATACGCCCTCTTGTAATTATGCAACAACTCTTTCTGTTTTGAGACAGGTATCGATACAAGTCCACGCGTACCGATACGGTAAGCTGCAGAAGTGCATTTATGGTGGAAAGAGAGGGTCTCAACGGCTATAATCAATACCCTAACCGCCCAAACGACTAGAATTGATAGAGAAGGTATAAATTGAAGCTAATTGAAGATCAGCAACAACAATTGCATCAAAGATAAACATCCAAGCAAAAATCCAAGCTCAAAGTGCTTATTTTCCAATCTCTTGTAAAACCCCAAATTGTGTAGTGTTCAATTCTAATCTTGTGATCAAATTTGGGTTGAGTGTTTGTACTTAAAAGAGAAATCTTGTATTGAGAGATATCTTTCTTGCCTTTAATTCTTCTTTGTACTCTTGTGAGAGTTTGGTCAAATTTTGGGTAGAAAATTTGACCGGTTGTGTAAAGGTTACCTCTTAAGCCTTGAAAAGGGAAAGAAAAAATTAGTGAATTGTTGGAACTTGAACCACTCTAAAATTCCTTGTTCTTCATTTTTAGCCATTCCATTTACTCTAACAACTTTTAAAAGCCCAATTCACCCCTCTTGGCTTTGATCAATCATTTGATCCACTCAACAACTGGTATCAGAGCCTACCTTTTTGAAGGATTAACAACCATAAAAGGAGTTCCTAGAAAGAGTGTGATCATCCAAAAATCAAGCCATGACATCTACCTCCGGGCCAAGCATGTACGAGTCTCAATCAACCACAAAACCGCTTTTCTTCAATGATGATAACTATCCATTTTGGAAGAACCGGATGCACCTCTTCATCAAATCCAACGATTATCTTGTTTGGGATGCCATTGAAAATGGTCCCTATGTTCCAATGAAGAGAGACGAAGAAGGAAGATTGGTGCTAAAGAAGAAAAATGAGATGAGTGAAGAAGAGAGAAAGAATATTCAAATCAATGATAAAGCTCTTCACATGTTGTTTTGCTCCTTCGGTCCCGAAATATACTCCAAAGTTTCCTCCATTGAAAGTGCCAAGAAAGTGTGGGATACACTAGAGACCACTTATGAAGGAACAAGTGATGTGAAGGAGACCAAGATTGGAATTCTCAATCTTAGTTATGAGAATTTTAAAATGGAGCCCGACGAAACCGTGTCCAAGATGTTCGATCGCTTCTCAATAATCGTCAATGGGCTTAAGGGTTTTGGAGAGGTAATCCCAAAAGACAAACTTGTTTGGAAGCTACTCTACTCACTTCCCGAGTCTTGGGATGGGAAGAGAATCGCCATCATTGAGGCCAAAAATTTGAAGACACTCAAGCTTGATGAGCTAGTGGGTTCCCTCCTAACTCATGAGATAATGAAGCAAAGAAGGGAAGATGAAAAGAAAAAGGAAGAGAGAAGAGTGGAGAAGCTAGAGGTAGAAAAGAAGAAGAAGATAGGAGTTGCTCTCAAAGCTTCACTACATGAGGAGAGAACTTTTAGTGAGAAGGATGACCTAGAAGAATTGGCTATGATAGCCAAAAGGTTCTCACGGTTTATGAGGTCCAACCGAGGAAGGAAGATTCAACGAAAAATGGACTTCAAAACCAAAAACAAAGAAGAAGAGAGGGATCAAATCATTTGCTTTGAGTGCAAAAAACCTGGTCACATTCGTTCGGAATGCCCTCAACTCAAGAAGAAGGGCTTTGAGAATAAGAAGAAGCTCAAAGCCAAGCTTGCTACTTGGAGTGACGAGGAGTCATCCGAGGATGACGAACACGAAGTGGCCAACCTTTGCCTCATGGCACTTGAGGAGGATTCCTCCATGGTAACCTCTAACTCATCATCTTTTGATTTTACAATTGATGAATTGCATGATGCTTATGATGAGTTACAAGAGGTATATGATGAGTTAGTTGAGAAGTACAAAGAGTCGGTCATTAGAAATAAAAAGATTATTTCCGAATTAAATGCTAAAAATGACTCACTTTCTCAAGCTAACTTAAAATTTGAGAAAAAGATCTTAGGTTTACAAGATGAGCTTAAATTCTTTCAAGATGAAAACGTAGACCTAAATAATCTTATTTTTCAATGCAATAGTGGACACCAAAAGGTGTTAGATGAGCTTAACAAGCTCAAGGAGTCTTTCAAAAATGTTAGTAATGTGAAACATGAAAAAGGTGAATCATCTAAAACAAACCAACCTAGGAGAAAGACATATAACTACAAACAAGGTGGTTTCCATAGACATAATAGAACTAAAAAGATTAGGAGTGTATGGGTTCCTAAGGAACTCGTCAAGTCTAATAATGTTGTTGCAATGTCACCTTGGATTCCTAAGGGAACCAAGCTTTGGGGAGCTAACACTCGTGGACCCAAAATGATTTGGGTACCAAAAACCAAAGTTTAATATCTTTGTTTGTAAGGGGAGCATTGCTAAAAGGCCAAAGCACAAAGTCAAAATTCATGGTACCTTGATAGTGGATGCTCGAGGCACATGACCGGAGACAAGAGTCGATTCATGGACTTAAAGCCAAAAAGTGGAGGAGTAGTGACATTTGGTGACAACTCCAAAGGCCACATTAAAGGTATTGGATCCATAGGTAATCACTCTACTATTCTCATTGAAAATGTTTTATATGTCGATGGTCTAAAACATAATTTATTGAGCATAAGTCAATTATGTGACAAAGGGTTTAATGTCTTATTTTATAAAAATGGGTGCAAATTGTTGACATTAAATCAAATAATATTATGTTCATTAGTCATCACATAGGTAATATATACATGGTGCATCTAGATGACATTCATACATCCCATACATGCTTTGTTGCACAAAATGAAAATGATGCATGGCTATGGCATAGAAACTAGGACATGCTAGCATTAGTGTTTTAGAAAAATTAGTTTCCCTAGATCTAGTTAGAGGTTTACCCAAAATTAAGTTCTCAAATGAAAAAATTTGTGATGCATGCTCTAAGGGTAAACAACATAAGTCATCCTTTAAATCCATTAATGATGTTTCTACAAGTAGGTGTTTACAACTTATTCACATGGATTTATTTGGGCCTATTAGAACTATGAGCTTGGGTGGTAAATCGTATGCATTTGTACTTGTTGATGACTATTCTAGATTTACTTGGGTTCTATTTTTAAGTACTAAAGATGAGGCTTTAGAAAAATTCATCACATTTTCAAAATTAAATCAAAATGATCTTGAACTTAAAATTTCTCATATTAGAAGTGATCATGGAACCGAATTTCAAAATCTTGGTTTTGAAGAGTTTTTAAATGAAAATGATATTAGCCACAATTTTTCGGCTCCTCGAACTCCTCAACAAAATGGGGTAGTTGAGAGGAAAAATAGAACTTTACAAGAAATGGCTAGAACCATGCTTTGTGAAAACAATTTACCTAAATACTTTTGGGCGGAAGCCATAAACACCGCTTGCTACATTGTAAACCGAGTAATGATTAGGCCACTTTTAAAGAAAACATCATATGAGATTTTAAAATCTAAAAAGCCTAACATTAGCTATTTTCATCCATTTGGTTGCAAGTGTTTTCTTTTAAACAATGGAAAAGATAACTTAGGTAAATTTGATGCTAAAATTGATGAAGCTATTTTCTTAGATTATTCTTTAAACTCTAAAGCCTATTGTGTATTTAATAAGAGAACTTTAGTAGTTGAGGAGTCTATTCATGTTGTATTCGATGATAACCTCCTTCCGAGGAAAGATTCTTGTGATGATGATGATGTAGGAATCCTTAATGCCTTTGATGGAGGACAAACTTCAAAGGAGGATGAGATTCCAACAAAAGAAGATGATACACAAGATCCACCTCTTGAAGCCTTGAAGGACTTGGCTCTTGAGGAAAATGAAGTGAGCTACCCAAGAGAGTACAACTATGTCAAAAGTGGTGAAATCTTGGGTGATCCATCCAAGTGGGTAACTACTAGATCTTCTCTCAAACTCATGAATCATGTTGCTTTTATCTCATGCATAGAGCCTAAGAACATTAAAGAAGCATTAAAAGATGACTTTTGGATTATGGCTATGCAAGAAGAGTTAAATCAATTTGAGAGAAGTAATGTTTGGACATTAGTTGAAAGGCCTAGTAATCAATCTACTATAGGAACTAAATGGGTATTTAGGAACAAACTAGATGAGAGTTGTAACATTGTGAGAAATAAAGCTAGATTAGTTGCTCAAGGTTACACTCAAGAAGAGAGAATAGATTTTGATGAAACCTATGCACCTGTAGCTAAAATGGAGGCTATTAGGATGTTTCTTGCATATACATGTTATCATGATTTCAAGCTCTTTCAAATGGATGTTAAAAGTGCATTTTTAAATGGTTTTATAAATGAGGAAGTGTATGTGGAACAACCACCAGGTTTTGAAGACTCAAAATTTCCAAATCATGTTTTCAAACTAACTAAAGCTCTTTATGGTTTAAAACAAGCTCCTAGAGCTTGGTATGAAAGACTTTCAAACTTTTTGATTGAAAAAGGTTTTGAAAAAGGTAAAGTGGACACTACACTTTTCATAAAAAGGTATAAAAATGACATCTTAGTAGTACAAATATATGTTGATGATATTATTTTTGGATCTACTAATGAGTGTTATTGCAAAGAGTTTGCTAAGTTAATGTAAGGTGAATTCGAGATGAGCTTGATGGGGGAGCTCTCATTCTTTTTAGGTCTCTAAATCAAGCAAATGAAGGATGACACCTTCATCAATCAAGCAAAGTACATCAAGGATATGCTCAAGAAGTTTGGCTTGGAGAATGCAAAGCCTCAAGCCACACCTATGAGCTCATCTACAAAGCTTGGCAAAGATGAAGGAGGTAAGTGTGTTGACTCTAAGCTTTATCGCTCTATGATTGGATCTTTGCTTTACCTTACCGCAAGTAGACTGGATATTTTGTTTAGTGTTTGCTTGTGTGCTAGGTTTCAAGCTAGTCCTAGAGAGTCTCACCTTATAGCCGTTAAGAGAATCTTTAGGTACCTTAGAGATACTCCTTGTTTAGGCCTTTGGTACCCTAGAGACTCAACCTTCAACCTTAATGCTTATTCGGATGCGGATTATGGGGGGTGTAAAATCGATAGGAAGAGTACTTCGGGAACATGTCAATTCTTAGGTAGTATGCTCATATCTTGGTTCTCTAAGAAACAAAATAGTGTAGCTCTATCTACCACCGAAGCCGAGTACATATCCTTAGGGAGTTATTGTGCTCAAGCCTTTTGGATGAAGCAACAACTCTTAGATTATGATATTAAAGTTGAAACCATGCCCCTTAAGTGTGATAACACTAGTGCCATATGCTTAACTAAAAATCGCATCCAACACTCTAGAACCAAACATATAGATATAAGGCACCATTTCATTAGAGATCATGTCCTTAAGGAAGATGTTGTTATAGAGTACATTGACACCTTAAACCAACTAGCGGACATATTTACAAAGCCTTTGGATAAAGAGCGTTTTTGGTCCCTTAGGAGAGAGTTAGGTCTAACTACCCTTCCTTGACCCTTTAGGACTCTTTTTGAGTTAAAATTGCTTGAATTTGTGAAATTGCATGTTTATGTGTTGTTGCTCTTGAAAATCTCCATGCTTATAGCTAGGGGGAGTATGCTTCTGTTAGAATATGCTTAGAACTACTCATTCATCAATTGTATTCATTTAGAAGGTGCTAAAATCGAGCCTTTGGTTGTTCTTAAAGCCTAAAATGTACTTCTGGGCATATGGTATCGATACGGCCTTAAGCGTATCGATACGAGTACTGTATTAGCTTTCCAGACTACATTTTGCCTAAAATGGGTATCGATACGGTTAAACTCGTTTCGATACGAGCAACAAGCGTTTCGATACGAATTGCATCCGTTTCGATACGGTCCTTCAACGGATGTTTCACAGGGATTTGTGATTTTACCACCGTATCGATACACCCTCAGGTGTATCGATACGCGATTGCACAGACATCTTCTTAATGGCATTTAAAGAGTTCCACTTTTACCAAAATTGAATTTTCAAAACCCTAGTCGTTTTCACTCTATAAATAGTCTCTCAATCCCTCATACACTACAACAAATTTACCAATTTATGACGAAAATTCTATATGACGTTGTGTATAATGCAACAAAATGTACTATATATATGACGATTTTTTGTTTTCATCATATTTTGTGATTAATAGTATATCTTTTATGAAAATTTTAAAAATTGTCATTATTTTTCGTCACCATATGTTTGGAGCCAAAATTTACCTCCAAAAAAATTGGTGGGAAACCTTTCAATGATGTTTAGTTAAAATAGTGACATTGTAAAATCGTCTCATGAAATGGAAGTATTAGTGACGATTTATTATTATTATTATTATTATTTGATTTGAATCAATGGCGTTACAAATTCATCACCTATAAAATTTATTCGTGACAATTTAATTCATTATATTTATAAGATATAAAATGTGACGTTTTTTTCGTGCCACTAAAATATGGTTAACGTGATGAAAAAATAGATATTTTTCACTTATTATTATATCTATTGTCTTTTATATAATGATTTTAAAATACATCATACCAACATGTCACTTAATGTTTGACAAAAAATTAACATAAAAATGGTGTTACAATTTTAATTTAAATGTTGAATCTGTTCTATAAATATTTTTTATGTATTTATATTTAAGATTTTTTTGTTAATACATATCTGGTTTAATGGTTAACCCCCCACTAAACTTAAAAAAAGTCAATATATGACTTTTTTACCCTATAATTAAGTTACTTTATTGAAAAATTAAATGTATTAAGTCATTTCATTATAAAATTACATCAATTAAGCCTTTTTATTATTTCGATCGGTAAATCTTAATATTTTTAGGTTATTTACCATCTGTGGCAAAGCCAAAAATTTCATATAGTGAGGTTAATGTAAAGCATGAGAAATGGAGAATTCTCATACAACTACACTAGCTATTGTTGACCCCGTACCTCAACATATTAAATAGGTCAATTCTAACATTTTCTATACAAAATTCTATACTAACTATTTGAAAACTCCATACCCAATAAATTAAGTGGTGTCAATTGACCCCTCAAATACTAATGTAGTTCCACCCATGTCTACCATGTGGTATCACCATAATGTGTCATGCGACATGCTCTAGTGACATCGCATGACATTTCTAGATTATATATATATATATGTATATATTTTAAATTTATTAAAAAATTAAATTTATTTATTTTTCTACAAATCTTGAAATTTAATGAGTATTAATTCATTAATATAATGCGGTTTTGGGTTTGATATTATTGATGTGGATTGAATTATGATGATTGATGTTATTGCCATTTAGGTTTTCTTGAAAATTTAAAATCCTTTTAAAAATTGCATAATTTTAATTTTTACATATAATTATAATTTTCAAAAAAATATATTTTTAAAATAAGTTATGAATTATCATATATTATAAAAAAATTCTAATATTTTTATATTTTATAAAATATTTTTTTAAATATTGAAAAAGTACTAAAATAAAATTTTAGTTACAATTGAGGGACTAAATTTAGTATTATCCATTTAGTTAATGTGCCATGCCATTCTTTAAAATTTTAAATTTACTATTTTTTAACCTAAAAACCTAAATCCTAAACCTTAAAATATAAATTTAAAATCATACCACCTAAATCCACAAACTAACCCTTAAACCATAAAAAATTTTACGCGGAGTGTTTTTAAAACCTTTTTATAACGGTATTCTTGATGTTCTTTAAGCCGCCATTACCACTGCCCTACTTTATAAATATGACGATTTTTTGTTTTCGTCATATTTTGTGATTAATAGTATATCTTTTATGACAATTTTAAAAAATGTCATTATTTTTCGGCACCATATGTTCGGAGTCAAAATTTACCTCCAAAAAAATTGGTGGGAAACCTTTCAATGATGTTTAGTTAAAATAGTGACATTGTAAAATCGTCTAATGAAATGGAGGTATTAGTGACGATTTATTATTATTATTATTATTATTATTATTATTATTATTATTATTATTATTATTATTATTATTATTATTATTATTATTATTATTATTATTATTATTATTATTATTTTTGAATCAACGGCGTTACAAATTCATCACCTATAAAATTTATTCGTGACAATTTAATTCATCATATTGTCACGGGACTAGATTATCGAACCAGCGAACCGTGCGGCCTTAGGAGAATTTTACCACACAAACGCCTAAGTCAGCCTAAATTCCAACTCCGGAAGATCAAACTTCCAAGGCACTCAAGAACGCAAGATCGTTCTAAGCGGAAGCAAACTATAATCAATGGACTTTGAATCTGAAAGAAGAAAACCAAGAACACGAAGAACAACACAGAGGATATAAAGTGAATGCCTCGATTACTCTGAAGATAGAAAACTGAGTGAGTTACAAATGAGCTGGGGAGTCTCTATTTATAGTTGAACTCCCCCAGATCTGACGGTCAAAACTGATTTACATCGACGGACGAGATTTACATAATATCTTTACAAAATCTCTAAATATCTCAATATTATCTAAATAAAATCAATTCAAATGGATAATGTTGACTAAATCTTCCAGGATCTTCCAGAACATTCTGGAACCTTCCAGAATCTCTCACGGACCGGGCTATGTCAGGTGAACTTTTCGAGGTCAAGGTCTGTGTCTGAACCCCTTCTATCGGCAAATGCGCATATGGCACGGGCTCGAACTGGCGACCCGTGACAATATTTATAAGATATAAAAGGTGACGTTTTTTTCGTGCTACTAAAATAAGGTTAACATGATGAAAAAATAGATATTTTTCACTTATTATTATCTCTATTGTCTTTTATATAATGATTTTAAAATACATCATACCAACATGTCACCTAATGTTTGACAAAAATATTAACATAAAAATGGTGGTACAATTTTAATTTACACGTTGAATGTGTTCTATAAATATTTTATATGTATTTATATTTAAGACTTTTTTTGTTAATACATATTTGGTTTAATGGTTAACCCCCCACTAAACTTAAAAAAAAGTCAACATATGACTTTTTTGCCCTATAATTAAGCTATTTTATTGAGAAATTAAACGTATTAAGTCACTTCATTATAAAATTACATCAATTAAACTTTTTTATTATTTCGATCTGTAAATCTTAATATTTTTAGGTTATTTACCATCTGTGGTAGAGCTAAAAATTTCATATAGTGAGGTTAATGTAAAACATGAGAAATGGAGAATTCTCATACAACTACACTAGCTATTGTTGACCCCGTACCTCAACATATTAAATAGGTCAATTCTAACATTTTCTATAAAAAATTCTATACTAACTCTTTGAAAACTCCATACCCAACAAATTAAGTGGTGTCAAATTACCCCTCAAATACTAATGTAGATCCACCCATGTCTACCATGTAGTATCACCTAATGTCAATTTATCCCTCTCTCTCTCTAACAAAAAAAAGCTTTTTTTTCTTAATTTTTAAGGTCTGGGAAAATAAAGAAAAAAGCTTTAAAACCAATTTATTTCTCTCTTCAAGTCTGTGACTGACAGTGAAAATATTTTACTATTTTTTTTTGGTCATTTTAACTTGATTTTAGGATAATGTAAGTTTTTTTAAACAACAAAAGAGAGAAGTCTCAAAACCAATTTCTTACATCGAGATGTTGATGATGTATCAGTAGCTTTAACGAGATGTGACCAACAGAGATACTAGGATTGAATTGAAAAATTAAAAGAGGGAAGAAATAGAAAAAAAAGATGGACTAAATTAATAGATTATCAAAATTATGTGGGTTAATTTTTTAGTATTAGGGTTAAATTAAAACAAGTGTTGAATTTGAGGGCTAATTATGTAATTATATCAATTTATATTAACTGCCACGTCATCACTCATTAAATTTTTAATGGCGCCGAACTAATTTGTTATTTTTTTAAGTCAGGGGACCAGTTTGTAACTTTTGATAGTCAAAGGATGCAAAAAATAATTGGACCATAGTTGAGGGACCATTTATGTAATTTACCCTAAAAGTTTTTACGCGGAGTGTTTTTAAAACTTTTTATAACGTTATTCTTCTTGATGTTCTTTAAGCCGCCTGCCCTGGCTTTATAAATAGTAGCGGCATAATTCTCAGATATAGTTTCACTTTCAAACATTAAACTCAATGGCGTTCAAGATTGTATGGCAGAATTCTCACCTTGTGCAAATCACACCCCACCGCCGTCAAATACCTCCGGCTTCAATCCAGATTGTACTAACCGTTAATGTTGGCTACATCACCGCCGCCAACGCCAACCCTTTCTTCTCCCAACGAACTCTCTGTTTCCGTTTGAACCTCCTGCAAAGCCCCCGCCTCCTTCACCAGGTTCTTGCTCCAAAGCTTGAGGAGCTCAGAGTCGACATGTCCTCCGATGAGTATGAAGGGGTCCTTCAAGATATTATGCAATGTGGGATTGGAACTGTGCGTGGGATGTGGGACCAGGGATATTACTGCCAGGCCTTGCAATTGCGTTCGAATATGTATGTGGCACCCATGACCATGACCACCAACCAGGAGACCTCGATGACCAGAGCTTTAGCAGAATCGAGGAGGGAATTCGAAAACAACAACTATGGCATGGTGGGAGCGGCAGAGTCGTCTGTTAAAAAGATGGTGAAGAGGGTCAAAGTAGAAGATGGGGAGAAGGGAGACTGCATGGTGTGCTTAGAAGAACTCAGGGTTGGATTTGAAGCATCTCAGATGCCATGTTCTCATGTCTTTCATGGCGGTTGCATCGAAAGATGGTTGAAGCAGAGCCATTACTGCCCTATTTGTCGGTTTGAGATGCCGACCGATTAGATAGATAACAATTCTTTGTGTTTCTGTTTTGTTCATCTGTTTCTTGTACAACTTGTACTTGCTTGTAAGTTGGTTTCGTTATTTCCCCCCGAAAAAGGGTCGCAATATGAATGAACAGCAATGTTAAAGATGAATCTTGAAACCCAAGAAACAAATATTCAAACATCTGCAAGCCTGAGTAAAAGAAAATTCTTAAATAAACATAACAATTCCTCAGGTTCCTCATAATCAGAAATGTGAATGATCATTCAGAATTATCATATCAGTTGCATATGCAGTAAACTGAATTTTTATTTATGAATAATTTCAAACAAGCTAAAAAATTGCTTAAAAGTAATAAACACATGTTTTTGTTTTAACAAAGAAGTTAAAAATGCTCTAATGTTGGAAGCTTTACATCAAAGCTTTTCAGTTAGTTCGACCATGAAGGAATTAACAACACCTGCATCCAACACAATCCATGAAGATTCAAACAGTTCATGGAAGAATTCAGCTCCGGTTTCCTCAGCCGCATGCCTGAATGCAAGACCGAATGCATTCCCTTTAAGTGCTCCAAGACGAGGCTTCCCACAGACCCCAACAATCAGCACCTTAGATGGCTCTTGCAATATGCAGGCACAAAGCAAAGGCTTCAACTTTGCTCCCTTCTCCTTCAAGGCATCCATT
Source organism: Hibiscus tridactylites (assembly GCA_958450335.1). Taxonomy (NCBI): domain Eukaryota; kingdom Viridiplantae; phylum Streptophyta; class Magnoliopsida; order Malvales; family Malvaceae; genus Hibiscus; species Hibiscus tridactylites. The sequence goes on along the minus strand of OY288265.1, from coordinate 20,776,927 downwards.
AGAAAGTAACAGAACTTAATCAGAGCCTGGGGGTGACTCAACAGCTTTGTGTCTATCGAATCTTCAAGCTTCACCCACCTAAACTTTCTCCCACTCCTGATGCACCCACTCTTCGTTATTGCAGCACTCCCTTGCCTAAGAATAGCTCTTTGTATCTTGATTGCTTGTTGCATACCAGATTTCAGCTTATCAAGATTACTTAGGGACAGTGCATTGTATGCTTCGAAGCACACGTGCCATCTGATTGCATAAATGATTCAAGCAGTGCAGTAACCCCATATACCATATCTGCTGCTGAAACCCTTGAAGTATAACCATGTAGGCGCAAGAAACTTTTGTAGTAGAAATCATTAAGTCCATATTCAGGCAAAATTTGTTCGAACTGATCTTTCATCCTCTGCATTACTTCATGATTCATGTACTGGAACTTCTGCTGGCAATCCACAAGAAGAAGCTTAAGCTTTTTCATACCATTATCACTCCAGGTCTTCAAATGTATGTGGAGCACAGCATTGAATCAAATAAATTCCACTCTCTTAACAACATAAGTCTTGGTTCATCTTCATAGGAAATTCTTGAGGAATCAGGTGCCCGAACCTTGGTACCATCTTTAAGAGTCACCAAAGTAACAACATCAAGATTCCCTAAACTGTTAATATGCTGCTGAAGCTCCATAACCCCAGCTTCACACCTCTCGTGCACAAACTGATGAGTAAGTGAAACACAAGCCAGCCAAAGCAACTCATTCGTGTTTTTCCGAAGACAATCTTCTTCTTTTCCTAGAACCATCCCTAGCTCCCCCTTCCTCATCTTCATCCTCACTTTCGCTATCTTCATCTTCTTCACTATCCAACTCCGAATTATGCAAAGAATATCTAGCATTTGCCAACTCCGAATTATGCAAAGAATAGCTAGCATTTGCCAACTCCGAATTATGCAAAGAATAGCTAGCATTTGCCAACTCCTTAACCTCAAAATCATAGGCCAGATTAGCCAAACGTTCATCATCATTAGTATAAAGAACAACCACCCGATCATTCTGGTCACTCAAGTTATGCAAATGAATCGGCCTATGAATATCAACAACAAAAATCCTCACAGCGGACCCTAGCTTAAGATCCTCTTGGAGGTCACGGTGGCACCCCCAGTTTATCAAAAGCTCTTCAGAGGAAGAACTCAATTCAGCTGCAGCATATTCTGGGATTTCTTGAAAAGAATACACCGGATAACAAGAGTACCGGACTGAATCAGATTCGAGAATGTGGAAAATGATTTTGAGAGTCAACATCGGAGGTGGACGGGAATATAAGTAAAGGCGAGAGAGTAGATGCCTTAGCTGATTCCCTAAGCCTCGAGTAAAATGACTCCACTCTTTCCTCCTGTTTCCTTCAATTGGGCACTTTTTATTAGATATTTGTTAGATAGCTTAGTTTTAATCGGACGGTTAGGATCTTTACTATCTTTATTTTTTTATATTTCTTTATTGTTATATAATTGTAAATGGACAATGTAAATTTTACTTTTGATTAATAAAAATAAAAATCATTTTCTCTCTCCCTTATCCCGATCTTCCTCAGAAACGTTTCCCCTTCATCTTCTCAATTAAGAGAAAACCCTAGATCTGTTTTCTTCCTCTTCTGAAAATCCCAAAATCACAAACTCAACATGGTATCAGTTGATAATGTTTCCAATTCTCGTTCTCATTTCGCTGATGATTCTCGAAATTCTTTCAAAAATGATGACCCATGCGATCCTTTCTATATTCATCCGAGTGAAAACCCTTCTTTGGTTCTCACATCCTCTCTTCTTGATGGCAAGAACTATCATTCTTGGGCCCGTTCGATTCGTATGGCTCTTATATCCAAAAACAAATTTGGATTCGTCGATGGTTCTATCAAGGAACCCCAACCTACTGATTCTAGGTTTTCTGCCTGGGTAAAATGCAATAATTTGGTGTTGTCATAGATCCAGAGGGCTTTAAATCCTGAGATTGCACAGAGCGTGCTTTGGATTGACACTGCTGTCGATCTTTGGCTCGATCTTTTCGACCGATTTAATCGGGGAGACTTGCTTCGAATTTCTGATTTATTTCAGGAATTTTTTAATCTCAATCAAGGTAACCTTACCGTTTCTACTTATTTTACTCAGATTAAGTCTATTTGGGATGAGATCTGTGTTTTGCGTCCTTTATAATCTTGTTCATGTTCTGCGTCTGTCTATAGAAAACAAGATTTGGTTCTTCGATTTCTCTGTGGCTTAAATGAAAATTTCAGTATTCCTAAAACCTAAATCCTTATGCGTAAGCCTTTGCCGGATATCAATGAAGTTTTTTCTTTAGTTGCTCAGCATGAACGGACTCTGTTGTCTACGGGTAGTTTTGATAATGAGTCTCATATAATGTTGGCTGGTCGTTCTGATTCGGGTAGACAGTATCTTAGGGATTACAAAAAATCGTCTAATGTTGCTAAAAGGCCTTTGTGTGTTCATTGTGGTCTTTATGGTCATATTGTTGATAAATGCTATAACAAACATGGATATCCCCTGGTTATAGGAATAGGGTTTCTGTGGGAAAGATGAATCAAGTTGGTTCTGGTATTGCTGATTGTTCTTTGAAAGATTCTGGTTCTGGTAATAGTGCTGGATTTCTTAATGTTTCTGGTAATATTCCTGGTTCTGGTAATGGTGCTGGTACTGGTTCTCTCACCTTTACTAAAGACCAATATGATGCCTTGCTCAATTTGCTTAATGAGAAAGGTAGTTCTTTGCCCAGTGGTTATGTTGTGAACAATGTTTCTAAGGTGAATGTTCTTTCATCTGCCTTTGATGATGCTCCATTTGATGCTTCAGGTATTATTATGTCTTGTCCTGTTATTAATAATGTGCCTTGGATCATTGATAGTGGTGCTACTGACCATATATGTTGTTCTTTAGATTTTTTCTCTTCTTTTTCAGTTGTTTATAATAAATTTGTTAAGCTTCCAAATGGTCAGTTAGTATCAGTAAACCATATAGGTAATGTTAGTATTTCTCTTAGTTTGGTCCTTAAAAATGTTTTTCATATTCCAAATTTTAATTTTAATTTGATTTCTGTTAGTCAATTGACTAAAGATAAGACTATTTCTTTGGTGTTTAATTATGGTACTTGTTTTATACAGGATGTGCATCGATGGAAGACGATTGGTACAGCTAGTGAGTGCACTGATTTGTACAAGTTAAATTTGTGTTTTTCTAATAATGTTGTTGATTCTACTTATCTTTTAGGTTCTGCTTCTACTTGTGCTTGCAATTCTGAACATTCTGGTCATGTTTGTCATTCTGATACTGGTATTTTTAGTCATGATGGTCATATTCAGTATACTTGTAATTCTGTTTCTGCCTCTAAACTTTGGCATCTCAGATTAGGGCATCCTTCAAAACAAAGAATGCATTCTTTTTCTCTATTGCACAATAAAATACCTGTTATGGATTCTGATGATTGTAATACTTGTCATTTGGCCAAACAGAAAAGATTATCTTTTTCATCCAGTAGTTCTATTTCCAATGACATTTTCAATCTTGTTCATGTTGATGTTTGGGGTCCCTTTCCTGTAAAAGGTCTATATGGTCATGCTTATTTTCTCACAATTGTTGATGATAAAAGTCGTTTTGTATAGATTTTTCCTATGAAATTAAAATCTGAAGTTCCTAAATTGATTAATGATTTTTATGAGTTTGTTCTAACTCAGTTTAATATCAAAATTAAATGCATTCGTACTGATAATGCAAAGGAGTTTAAAATGCTTGACTTTTTTTGTTAATACATATTTGGTTTAATGGTTAACCCCCCACTAAACTTAAAAAAAAGTCAACATATGACTTTTTTGCCCTATAATTAAGCTATTTTATTGAGAAATTAAACGTATTAAGTTATTTCATTATAAAATTACATCAATTAAACCTTTTTATTATTTCGATCTGTCAATCTTAATATTTTTAGGTTATTTACCATCTGTGGCAGAGCTAAAAATTTCATATAGTGAGGTCAATGTAAAACATGAGAAATGGAGAATTTTCATACAACTACACTAGCTATTGTTGACCCCGTACCTCAACATATTAAATAGGTCAATTCTAACATTTTCTATAAAAAATTCTATACTAACTCTTTGAAAACTCCATACCCAATCCCAACAAATTGAGTGGTGTCAATTTACCCCTCAAATACTAATGTAGATCCACCCATGTCTACCATGTGGTATCACTATAATGTGTCACGCGACATGCTCTAGTGACGTCGCATGACATTTTTAGATTATATATATATATATATATATATTAAATTTATTAAATTTATTTATTTTTCTACAAATTTTGAAATTTAATGAGTATTAATTCATTAATATAATGCGGTTTTGGGTTTGATATTATTGATTTGGATTGAATTATGATGATTGGTGTTATTTTCGTTTAGGTTTTCTTGAAAATTTAAAATCCTTTTAAAAATTGTATGATTTTAATTTTTACATATAATTATAATTTTCAAAAAAATATTTTTAAAATAAGTTATGAATTTTCATATATTATAAAAGTTTTTCTAATATTTTTATATTTTATAAAATATTTTTTTTTAAATATTGAAAAAGTACTAAAATAAAATTTTAGTTACAATTGAGGGACTAAATTTAGTATTATCCATTTAGTTAATGTGCCAGGCCATTCCTAAAAAGATATGTAACAGTTGAGTTGAGTGACCAAAGTGTAATTTTTTTACAACTTCAATGACAAAAGCAAAGCATTGAATATATTTTTTGGAATTTCATTTAAAGTTTTTTGATCTACTCAGAGAACTTTCTTCATACATCACCGCCGCCAAACAAGACCGTGTTTCTCATCAAGGTAATTTCTAAAACCCTAAATTTAACTTGAAGTTTGATTTACACTCTACTCACGATGTTTCGATTTGTAATCTCTCTTTCTTTGGATCACTCTGCAATACACAATTTTCTGTTTTGGATCATACTTCTTGTTGCTCTCTCTCTCTCTTTGTGTTGTGGAGATCTTTTTTTATGTTCTTTGATCACTATTTTGCAGAAATAACTAATTGATATCGTTGATATCTTCCATTACACTGCTATTTGCGGCCTCAAGAATTTATTCACATTGCTATTGAGGTCTTTAGTTATGTTTGGCGGCGCCATTCACCCCCTAATTTTTTTAGTTTAAAATAATTAGGGAACATGGGAAATTTTCTCCTCATAGTTTTTCCTCATTATTGTGATCAATCATATTCATATATGATTTTGGATGCAACTCGGTGGTTTCTACATTTCTAATTGATAAAAGCACCATCTTTGAAATTGAGAGCACTTAAAGCAGACGAGAAATTTGCTTCGAAGCAAGCCAACAAGAACTTAGATGCCACACCCAAAACTCATCTTCTAAAAACTGAAAGTGAAGAGCAAGTTGCCATAGTGGTGGTAAGTGGTTGTTTTGAGGGTGGTCAGTGATGAATGCAAGTGGGTAATGGCTAGGTGCAGTAGGTTCAATGGTCGATCAATGTAGGTGTGGTGTCGGGATGTTGGAGACGCTGCCAGTGGTTTTGACGTCATCAAGACCTTAGCTATCGACCAAGGTTTTAATTTTCTGTAATTTTCATTTTAGAGGCAAGGGAACAAAATGTAATTTCTGTAAAAAAAAATTGGGCCTTCGGTGTAAATTGTAAAATTATGGGCCTTTAGTGTAAATTGTAAAAAAATATTGGCCTTCAATGTAAATTTTAGAATTTTTTTGCTTTTAATGTATTTGTATACACTTTTGGGCTTTTATTGTAATTTAAAATAGTTTTGGCTTTTATATAATTTATAAAAAATGACTTTTATTGCTATTTATATAAAATTTATTTTTTATTTTAATTTTATAAATTTTAATTGAGAAATTCTAAAATTTTCAATAAAAATTTGTGACGCTATATTTTTGTCACTATACAATGAATTTGTTATATTATTGGTGACAATATAAATAATAAGTGACAAAATTTTATATTATATAGTGACATATTTAATTGTCATTGAATATAAAATATTAGGTGACGTTTCACATAAATGCCACTAGATGTTTGACAATATGTGACGAAAAAAGATACATCGTCACGTTAGACATTTAGCGACACACCTAACGTGACGATCGTTGTGACATCAAATTTTATGTCGTAAAATACAAATAGTGACGTAAATGTAAGTTTTAGTGACAATATTTTCAACGTCATAAATTGATAAATTTGTTGTAGTGTTTTCACACCACAACTCAAAATCTCTTGAGGGTTTTCAAAATCAAGCAAAGCTAATCAAGCTTTTCATCAATTTGGTGCAAAGTTCTTCTCCCATTCTTCTCTATCAATATCAAGGTAAAATTTTCTCTTTTCTTTTTTATTTGATTTTCGTTCTAAATTCTTGTTTTGTTTTGTGTTCTCACAAACAATTTTTTTAAACCTTTTATCTTTGTTTTGTTTTTAAATTTTTTTAACAAAAACCTTGATTATTGATTTTCAATGGGTTGGATGAGAAAGTTAACGCATACACTGCTTTTGATCTGATATCTACGATGGCGGCGAATTCACAACAATTTAATTCTGCGAGTGAACCCAACCGACAGGTTCACACAGTAAGCACAATTTCATTAGAGAATAAAATTGATAATTTGACTAATATTGTGCATTCTCTTGTTTCAGGAGAGATAAGAGCTGCTAAGGTACGCGGAATATGCACTATGCTAGATCACGCAACCGACTTATGCCCATTGCTGCGGGATACATCTGGTGCCCAAGTTAACGCCGTACACAACTTTCCCGGACCTCCCCAAAGACCCTATAACCCACATAGCAATACCTTTAATCCCGGTTGGAGAGATCACCCAAACTTGAGCTACGGTAATCAGAACCCGAATTACCAACCTAGGCAACAACCTCCCTACCAAAACCAAGCACCCCAAAAATCCTCGCTTGAGTCTATTGTTGAGAGATTGGCAGTTTCGCAGGAAAAATTCCAAACCCAAACACAATCCCATCTCCAGCAAATCGACAAACAAATAAGCCAACTAGCTCAACCCGTTAACCGTCTAGAATCCCATGGGAAGTTACCATCACAAACTGAAACCAATCCAAGGGAAATGTGAGCGCGATCACTCTGCGTAGTGGAACTGTGATAACGCCTAAACCGCCCAAGCAAACTGAGCAAAAATCCGACGAGCAAGGCAGCTCTTCGAAGGACCAGAACGAAAAGTCTCCACCCACAGCAGGTAACTCTAAATCCAATATTTCTGTTTCTACTTACGAACCTGTCCCTCCTTTTCCAGGTAGATTGGCGAAACGAGATAAAAAGGAGGAAGAGAAGGAAATTTTGGATGTATTCAAGAAAGTGGAAATTAATATTCCACTTCTTGATGTTATTCGGAAAGTGCCCAAATATGCAAGGTTTCTGAAGGACTTATGCACACACCGAAGGCGACTATCCGAAAATGAAAAAGTTAACCTTGGTGAAAATATTTCGGCCATCTTTCAAAAGCAGTTGCCGCCAAAGTACAAGGACCAAGGTATGTTTGCGGTTCCTTGTAAAATTGGGAATGTTGGGATAAAAAGGGCGATGTGCGATTTAGGCGCATCTATCAACGTCATGCCGTTAAGCGTTTACACCAAAATTTCGACTGAACCATTGAAAGAAACGCGAGTGACGGTTCAATTAGCTGATCGATCAGTCATCTACCCCGAGGGAGTACTAGAAAATGTGTTGGTACAGGTAAAAAAAATCTTATTTTTCATGCTGATTTTTATATTATTGACATGGAAAATGATCGCAGCAATAATGGATCCGAAATCTTGCTTGGCCGACCTTTCCTATCAACCGCGCATACAAAGATTGATGTCCGCGACGACATCTTAACTATGGAATTTGATGGGGAAGTAGTTAAATTTGATATGTATAAAGCTATGAAGTATCCTGATTCGGTCGCAAGTTTAAATTTCGTTGATATTATAGATCCGTTAGCTGATGATTTGATCGAAACTGATATGTGTTATGACTTTTGTAGGGAATTCGCGGATCTCGACGATGAAAATATAGGCGAAATCATTTTAGCTCTTTTTTCCCTTTCTGATTTTCGATTAATTCCAACTCGATCTAAACATTTTCCCTCAATTTTGCAGGAACCAAAGCCGAAGTTGGAGCAATTCAATTATATATTTTTAGGTGACAACCAAACTTGGCCAATCATCATCTTGAGTAAGTTGTCGCATCGGGAAGGAGGTGGAAGCTTAGTTGTTTATTTGCGCACAAATAAAAAGATAAAGGAAGGCGTTAAAACGACGAGGGCTGGACATTACCGTTTATTTGAAGAACTTGCTTTTGAAGAACCAAAAATTTAGCAAAGGTCGTCGAGCTAAACGACGTTAAACAAAGCGTTAAATGGGAGGCAACCCATTGGTTTATTTTTCGTTAATTTTTACTTTTTTTATAATTTAAATTATGCTTCATTTCCCCCCCTTTTTTGCCTTAATAAATTTTCTTTTTCATCTGCAGGACTTCTTTTCACGAACAACAGTGGCAAACTTAACCCCAGCTGAAGTGCACCGTTTCATTAATGCGGTGCATTTTAGCACACTCAATGAGCGGTGCACGTTAGCCCATCCCCTTTCCCCTTGGCATATCACCCCGATTTTCCTTTTTTCCCCTCTCCCTTTCTTTCTTTCCCGCAAACCACCAAACCCTAGATAACTCACCAGCCGATTCACTCAGCCGCATTCCACCATGCCCCGCACGCGACAGCAAGCTCGCCGGCTTCCCCAAGAACCACCGTTGGTCATCGGTGGCGTCTTGCATCGCCACGATTTATGGCGACCAGCAGCGATTCCGAACTGACTTCCGCACCTTCTCCACGCCGCGATGGTCGACGACGGCAAGCCCCCAATCCCTCGAACGAGATTCCTCCTCCCTACCGTGGTGGCCGACGACCAGCAACCATTCGACGGGTGCCCAACAAAAATGCTGAACCGCCCTTCGCTGCACCCTCTTTCGCACATCCGGCAGTCCATTCAAAGCCCTCTGCCGCCGCTGATCCGAGCCACTCATAGTGCACCATTCCCATCGACTCACTCTACATCCACGGGGAGTATCTTTTGCCCTTATTATCTCTTTACTTCCTTAATTTTTATGAATTGAGGCAATTCACTTAAGTGAGGGGGAGGGTAGTAAATTACCACTTGTCTGCTTGTTTGATAATATGTTTGACTTTGATTAAACTTGAGATGAATTTTTTTCTTGCCATTACTTGTTACCCAGCATGTTGTACTTGTTCTAGTGCTTAGGAATGATTGAATTATAGCATTTTGATAATCAAAGGATATGGGTAATCTGCAGTTAGACATCTCTTTTAATTTCTCTTGATTGTGTTAATTAGATTTCTCGCCTAAGCTTAATCAAATTAGCCCAATTTTGGTAAGATTTGAGCCTTGAGCATGCAATTTTTATATTATGCTCGTTTCTTTTGCATGAGAGTGTCATCCTGAATTTTAGGAATCTAGAACTTGTAGCTTGCTTACGATTCGAGACTACACTAAGAACGAGGTGCTTTAAAATGATTTAGGCATTAGGCTTTAAACCTCTTCCTTCCCTTTCATTTTAATTTACCCTTTCTCATCACCTAGTGAGCCTTTGTTAGCCTTACATCCCATTTCTTTTAACCATTTCAATTGATCAAATGCTAGAATCTTTATTAGACATAAAGGAGATACTTTTTAAATAAGGGTAGAAATTTCTTCAGAAAATGAGAAAACAAAAAAAAAGAAAAACAAAATAAAGGGAAGCAATTGCTTCGAAAAGAAAAAAAGAAAAAAAAAAGAAAAACAGTTTCGAAAAGAAGAAAAAGAAGAAAAATGTGTGTTTTCTTGCCCATTTTTAGCTCCTTTTTAATGTCTTCACTGCTTAATGTTTGAGATATCTTGCATTGATCATCCTCTTTTGTTTTTTTCCCCATCTTTCTATCCTTTTTTCTAAAACCCACATTACACCTTGAACAAAGACCTAATGATTTTTGCACCTCGATTCTAATATAGTAGTGGAGAATTGAACTTGTTACAAGCTTATGGAAACCTTTGTTCATGCATGACTTAGAGTGTTTTTGCTTCACATTAACCTTTAAACACTTTGAGTGCTCTTGAGTGTATCTTGGTGAGGATTAAGACTAGGTTATGATTTGATTAATGCTTGATAGGTAATTGGAAGAGATAAGGGCTGTTCTTTGCTTGCATCCATTTGGTTTGATTATGTTTCTTTCATGATACTCATTTTGCACTTGAACTCTTATAATTATGCTTGATGCTTGTAATGGCTTGAGAAATGCATTCTTGGTTAATATCTCTTTCGGACATACTTGAGGACAAGTATGAGACAAGTGAGGGGGAATTTGATGAGTTCTCAAATATGACATATTTCATTTGCTATTTTCTAGTTATTAGGACTTCTTGCTGCTTAATACATGTTGTTTTTGTTATATTTTGTGCAGGAACCCAATTCTGGAAATAGCAGTGAAAATGAGGCATTTCTGCAGTTTTTATTATAATTCTGTCATGACTGGCATCATGGGCACGACACCGGGCACGACGCATCTGACGTAACAGTGACGTGGCAATGACGTGGTGACTTCTAGAAGCTTCTGGAACGTTCTGAGAGATCTTATCAGCTTATCCGTTTAGATTTCCTGCATTTAAATTTCAAAACATTTGAATTGTTTTATCTTTTGTTTATTATTTTAAATTATCTCATCACCTTATCTTTGTAAATCTAAGCCTATAAAGACCACCCTTGGTAAAGGCTTAGATCATCAATCTTTTTAGTTTTCATCTTCTAGCTTTTGAGTTTTTTTATCTTGTAAACATTTTTCTAGTTTTAATTAAAAGTTCTTCTTTTTCTTTATTTTCTTTGCTTCGTTTATTTTATGTTATTTAATTATTTTTTCAAAACCAAGTTAAGCATGATAATCAATATCATGCTTAGCTAAATCTTTTAAGCCAAGAACCAGCCAAGTCAATTCGATTCGTGAGAATTGAACTTGCTTAAATTCTTTTGGGAAATCATTTTTATCTTTCTGCTTAGATAGTTTGGCAATTGGCCTTACTAAAGGTTTTTAACCGTTTTTCAAATCAAAAAGAGCTCGTTGGTCTGGAATCGTTTAAAAACATAGTTGGGAGGAAGGATCGGCCTGTGGCAAATTTCGACTTCCTGTGAACACTCTTAGCGGCGGTCCGCTAAGGAAAGATAAAATCAGAAGCGATTCTATTTTAGACAATTTCTAAGTCGGGTTTTTCCTGCTTTTATTCTAAATATTTTAACGGTGATAGACATGGTTGATTTATTTAAGAACCATCTTTCGAAGATAGACTTGGGAGGATTGGTTACTCGAGAGAGAAACAAGTTACGACGGGTTGGGCCTCGTAGACTGTAACCGACATGATCCCCAAAATAAAAATCTATTTCAGTGATCGAAAGAATTGAAGGAGCTGGTTCGAGGCTATTTCACACACTTGGCTTTTCTTATTATTTTAATTCTTGCATTTATTTTGTTACTTCACTCAATATCAAATCACTTCCTCCCACTTTATTTAATTATTCTGCAGATATTCCTGGGAGTAGTAACCGAAGCAATCTTCAGTCAATAATTCCAGCTAATCTCCTCGCAGATCGACCCTCTTTCCCTATATCTACTCAATTTCTTTATTTTATTTATTGTTGAAAGAGGTTAAATATATATTTATTTTTGACCGGTTAAACGACGACTTGTCAGTTTCTTTGAAAGAACATAATTTTCTTCAAGCCTCTTCTGATTCCTCCTTATTCATAAAGGGCACAAGTAACAATTTCATAGCTCTTGTTGTGTATGTTGATGACATTATACTAATGAGTCCTAATTTGGAAGAAATTGATTATATTAAGAATTTTTTACATTTCACTTTCAAAATTAAAGACCTGGGCAATCTAAAATATTTTTTAGGATTTGAGATAGCTAGGTCTAAAGAAGGAATTAATCTCTGCCAACGAAAATACACTCTTGATTTGTTAGAAGAACCTGGATTTTCTAGTGCAAAACCTGCTTCAACTCCCTTTAATGATAGAAGCAAGCTTTCTAAATCTGATGGTATACTTTTGGATGATGTTACCTCATATAGACGTTTGATAGGAAAGCTTCTACATTTGACCAACACTCGTCCTGATATCACATTTGCTGTTAATTACTTGTCTCAATATCTCTCAGCACCTACTGACATTCATCTTTCTGCTGTCCATAGGATACTGAGATATTTTAAAGGTTCTCCCGGTCAAGGTTTATTCTTTCCTGCAAATAATAATCTCAAACTAAATGCCTTTTCTGATTCTGATTGGGCATCCTGCCTTGATTCACGAAGATCCACTACAGGTTTTTGTATTTTTCTTGGATCTGCAATTATTTCATGGAAATCTAAGAAACAAACTACTATTTCCAGGTCATCAACAGAAGCTGAATATAGGGCACTTGCAACGGTCACCTATGAACTGCAATGGCTATTATATCTTCTATCTGATTTACATTTACATTTTAAATCTGCTAATCTATATTATGACAATTTATCTGCAATTAAAATTGTAGAAAATCCGGTCCATCATGAACGTACGAAACACATTGAGATTGATTGTCACTTAATTAGGGAGAAGCTTCATCAAGGGATGCTGCATTTACTACCAGTTTCTTCTTCCAACCAGCTTGTTGATTGCTTCACCAAAGCATTACCTGCAGTTTTATTTCGAGAATCAATCTCCAAGTTGGGCATTCACAATGTATATGCTCCAACTTGAGGGGGGCTATTAGATATTTGTTAGATAGCTTAGTTTAATCGGACGGTTAGGATCTTTACTATCTTTATTTTCTTTTTATATTTCTTTATTGTTATATAATTGTAAATGGACAATGTATTTTTTACTTTTGATTAATAAAAATAAAAACCATTTTCTCTCTCCCTTATCCCGATCTTCCTCAGAAAAGTTTCCCCTTCATCTTCTCAATTAAGAGAAAACCCTAGATCTGTTTTCTTCCTCTTCTGAAAATCCCAAAATCACAAACTCAACACTTTTACGCGGAGTGTTTTTAAAACCTTTTTATAACGTTATTCTTGATGTTCTTTAAGCCGCCATTACCACTGCCGTGCTTTATAAATACTAGCGGCATGTTTTAATTTATTCTCAAATATAGTTTCAACATTAAAGTCAATGGCTTTCAAGATTTTATGGCATAATTCTCACCTTGTGCAAATCACGCCCCACCACCGTCAAATACCTCGAGACTCAATCCAGATTGTGTTAACCGTTAATGTTGGCTACATCACCACCGCCACCGCCAACCCTTTCTTCTCCCAACGAACTCTTTGTTTCCGTTTGAACCTCCTACAAAGCCCCCGCCGCCTTCACCAGGTTCTCGCTCCAAAGCTTGAGGAGCTCAGAGTCGACATGTCCTCCGATGAGTATGAAGGTGTCCTCCAAGATATCATCCAATGTGGGATTGGAACTGTGTGTAGGATGCGGGACCAGGAACATTACTGCCGAGCCTTGCAATTGCATTCCGATTTGTATGTGGAACCTATGGCCATGGCCATGTCCATGTCCGACCAGGAGAGCTTGAAGACCAGAGCTTTGTCGGAATCCAGGAGGGAATTCGAGAACAACGACTATGGCATGGTCGGAGCCACAGAGTCGTCTATTAAAAAGATGGTGAAAAAGGTCAAAGTAGAAGATGGGGAGAAAGGAGACTGCATGGTGTGCTTAGAGGAACTCAGGGTTGGATTTGAAGCATCCCAGATGCCATGTTCTCATGTCTTTCATGGCGGTTGCATCGAAAGATGGCTGAAGCATAGCCATTACTGCCCTATTTGTCGGTTTAAGATGCCGACCAATTAGAAAGATTATAATTCTTTGTGTTTCTTGTTCTTATTTATTTGTTTTGGTTTTGGTTTTGTTCGAATCTCGTACATGTTTGTAAGTTGATTTGAGATGCCGACCAATTATTTGTGTTTCTTTTTCTTGTTCATTTGTTTTATTTTTGGTTTTGTTAAAATCTCGTACATGTATGTAAGTTGATTTTCCTCAACATCACTACAACAAATTTATCAATTTATGACAAAAATTCTATATGACGTTGTGTATAACGTCACAAAATATACTATAAATATGACGATTTTTTGTTTTCGTCATATTTTGTGATTAATAGTATATCTTTTACGAAAATTTTAAAAAATGTCATTATTTTTCGTCACCATATGTTTGGAGCCAAAATTTACCTCCAAAAAAATTGGTGGGAAACCTTTCAATGATGTTTAGTTAAAATAGTGACATTGTAAAATCGTCTATAATGAAATGGAGGTATTAGTGACGATTTATTATTATTATTATTATTATTATTATTATTATTATTATTATTATTATTATTATTATTATTATTATTATTATTATTATTATTATTATTATTATTATTATTATTATTATTATTATTATTATTATTATTTTTGAATCAATGGCGTTACAAATTCATCACCTATAAAATTTATTCGTGACAATTTAATTCATCATATTGTCACGGGACTAGATTATCGAACCAGCGAACCGTGCGGCCTTAGGCGAATTTTACCACACAAACGCCTAAGTCAGCCTAAATTCCAAATCCGGAAGATCAAACTTCCAAGGCACTCAAGAACGCAAGATCGTTATAAGCGGAAGCAAACTATAATCAATGGACTTTGAATCTGAAAGAAGAAAACCAAGAACACGAAGAACAACACAGAGGATATAGAGTGAATGCCTCGATTACTCTGAAAATAGAAAACTGAGTGAGTTACAAATGAGCTGGGGAGTCTCTATTTATAGTTGAACTCCCCCAGATCTGACGATCAAAACTGATTTACATCGACGGACGAGATTTACATAATATCTTTACAAAATCTCTAAATATCTCAACATTATCTAAATAAAATCAATTCAAATGGATAATGTTGACTAAATCTTCCAGAACATTCCGGAACCTTCCAGAATCTCTCACGGACCGGGCTATGTCAGGTGGACTTTTCGAGGTCAAGGTCTGTGTCTGAACCCCTTCTATCGGCAAATGCGCATATGGCACGGGCTCGAACTGGCGGCCCGTGACAATATTTATAAGATATAAAAGGTGGCGTTTTTTTCGTGCCACTAAAATATGGTTAACGTGATGAAAAAATAGATATTTTCACTTATTATTATATCTATTGTCTTTTATATAATGATTTTAAAATACATCATACCAACATGTCACTTAATGTTTGACAAAAAAATTAACATAAAAATGGTGGTACAATTTTAATTTACATGTTAAATGTGTTCTATAAATATTTTTTATGTATTTATATTTAAGACTTTTTTGTTAATACATATTTGGTTTAATGGTTAACCCCCCACTAAACTTAAAAAAAAGTCAACATATGACTTTTTTGCCCTATAATTAAGCTATTTTATTGAGAAATTAAACGTATTAAGTCATTTCATTATAAAATTACATCAATTAAACCTTTTTATTATTTCGATCTGTAAATCTTAATATTTTTAGGTTATTTACCATCTGTGGCAGAGCTAAAAATTTCATATAGTGAGGTCAATGTAAAACATGAGAACTGGAGAATTCGCATACAACTACACTAGCTATTGTTGACCCCGTACCTCAACATATTAAATAGGTCAATTCTAATATTTTCTATAAAAAATTCTATACTAACTCTTTGAAAACTCCATACCCAACAAATTAAGTGGTGTCAATTTACCCCTCAAATACTAATGTAGATCCACCCATGTCTACCATGTAGTATCACCATAATGTCAATTTATCCCTCTCTCTCTCTAACAAAAAAAACTTTTTTTTCTTAATTTTTAAGGTCTGAGAAAATAAAGAAAAAAGCTTTAAAACCAATTTGTTTCTCTCTTCAAGTCTGTGACAGTGAAAATATTTTACTATTTTTTGGTCATTTTAACTTGATTTTAGGATAATGTAAGTTTTTTTGTAACACCCGTGTTTTGGGGCTAGGAGTTAGCCGGGTTATAGTTCGAGTCAAATAAAATTTAGTTAAAATAAACCAACTATAAATAATGACCAAATTGAGCTTTAATAAGGAGTGAGGGACCAATGTTGTAATTGGAACCAAAAGTTTTAAAAAGCAAGACAATTTTAAAATAAAGTTGTCATCTTTCTCACCTTTTTCCCATCTTCAATGTTAAACACCCCAAACCCTCTCCAAAACCCTCTCAAAGCTTGACTACAATTCCATTGATTTCAACTTCATTTCAAAGGGGTTTTGAAAGGTAAAATCATATTCAAACTCTCCTCTTTAATCTCTATCTATCTATGGTTTTAGATTTCAAAAATATGAACTTTTGGAAATTAGGGTTTGATTTAAAAGTTTAGATTTTATGGGTTTTTCATCTTGTTTTGTTAAATTGAGTTGGAGTTTTGTTTAATGAAGTTGAAGTACACATTATATGTTAATTTGGTTGGATTTTGATGGATTCCCGAAATGAGGTAAAAATGGGTTTTTTGAAGGGTTTTGGGTGATTTTTGGGGGTTGTTTTAGGTGGAAATTGATAACCCAATGGTAGTACTATGGTTAGGGGTTGATTTGGGATTGTTTGTGGGTGCTATGGATGTTGGAAACATGGTTTTTGGACATGGTTTAGGGGCTGCCAGAATTTGCTAAAAATGGGATTTGTTCATGGTTTGCAACATGGTAAATTGCATTTGAATTGTATTCCGGGTTGGTATTTTGATGTTGGGCTGATTTGGAATTGTTTGAAATGTGTTTGAGGTTATTAAGAAGCGAGAATTTGTGTTGGGGAAGCTTCGGGAAGAAATCCGGAAATTTGAGGGAGGTTGCTTGCTTGGCTTTGAGCTTGGAGGTGGAGGTGAGTGGTTAATGTTTTTAAATTGGTTTTTTTAAGTGGTTGGTTCAAGCATGTGAATTAGGTTGGGCTTGGTAGACCCACCTAGAGTTAGGATTAGGGTGGTAGCCTAATCCTAAGCTTTAGTTAGAGACCTTGGATGTACTCTTTAATCGTTGATATGCCTCATGATGAGTATGTATAATGTGATACACATGTATGTGAAAGTATGGCTTAATGTATTGATTTTATATGCATGTTGATGACAAATAAAATGTGGATATATGATGAGATGATTGTTCGGTTGACATACATGTGGTGTTGGTTTGTGAAATGAGGTTGTGTTGTGGATTGCATGATTTTGGAGAATCATGGTGAGTACGTGCTAGGCACGGAATTTATATTGAAATTGATATTGTAAAAAGTTGTGTAGTTTGATTTATATTGGCACTAGTATGCTTGGGTACAATGACCGATCATTAGGATGTTAGTGTGCACACATGAGTCAAAAGTCGCGCGTGGCCTTGGTGGCGTTGAGTCACCAAGGAGGAGTACGGGTTCGCCCGGAAATTGTATTTATATTAGTCGGTGATGAGTGGAATCCCATCGACGGGGCGTGAGGATGAGTGGAATCCCCTCCACGTGAACGGTGATGAGTGTAATCCCACCGTCAGGTAATGGTTGTGTTGTTGGACGTGAGTTCCAACGGTTATCCGCGTATTCGAGTCATAGCTAGGTGCCAATACAGATTGTAGTTTATGTTGCCAATATGTGGTTAATTGTGAACCAATGTGTTTTGGGATGTGTTGCTAACATGGTGTAATATATGTGATTTCATATGTTGTGGATTTAAACATGTTGAGCATGACATGATATTGAATATATGTTCATGCATCATCTATATTTATGGCTCGCGTGGATCGGAGGTAAGACCATGCATTTTATCTTGGTTGTAACTCGTGCTTGGACCCTGCATTGTCGAGGTTTGTTTTTAAAGAGCTTACCCTCACTAAGCTTTTATGCTTACGCTCTCTTTTGTTCGACAATGCAGATAAATAGCTTGTGGGTGGCAAAGGCAATAGAAGGTCACCAAGTGTTGCTTTTGGTGAGCTCAATGTATGAATTTTAAGTAATAGAATGTAATAGTTAAGCAATGGGATAGGTATTGTTGATTTGAGTTTGATGTATGTCTATGGTTGACTTGGTTTGTAAGCATGTTATATCTTGCCAAATGTTTGTTTGATCGATGGCTTATGAATGCTTAAGTTGCTTGAATTGCATGTAAACTTATTTGATATGTATGATGCTTATTGGTTCTCTTTTAATGTCTTCAAGCATGCTTGTATGAAAGGCTCTTAATGTGTAATTTGCTATGTACGAAATATTGTCTAAATCCATGCTTGTATATGTTTGAGTATGTTAAATCTAGGATGTATACCTCTAGACTTTGTTTGATGGTTTTGTGTGCCTTTAGGGGTCCTATGGGACCTTCCTACTTGTTGAAATACCCTTAAATCTGAATTTCAAATGGCTGCAGACAACCCGCGTTTCGAAACGGGCTGGGTCGTTTCGGAACGGGTAAGGCTTCAGAGACCCCGTATCGGAACGCGTTTCGATACGGTATGGCCTTTGAAATCCCTGTTCCGATACGCGTTTCGGAACGTTTTGGCTACTGGAATTCTGAGAAATTCACGAGATGAAGGTGTATCGAAACGGGTATAAGGGTTTCGAAACGGTCAAAATCTCGTTGACCACGAGAAGTTGACCGTTGAGGGCGTTTTGGAACGGTTGACCACCGTTTCGATACGACCCCTTATAGAGGCTCTGGGACAGTTGCCCTGGTCAAGGCGTTTCGATACGCCTCAAGGGTGTTTCGAAACGGCTTGTTTAAAATATTAAAAGTGGGCTGTTTAATTGCTGTTTTGGGATCGAATGTTTGTCTCATGTATTTTATTCCGTTGTTTGATCACATAGGACTTAAATGGACTTTTAGACAAGATAAATAAAAGAAATTTTTCTAGGGTTGCTAACCGAGGTGGGACCTTAACGGGTTTCGCTTCGGTTTTCCCCGTGTGGCCCACTCGGACTGGTCGTCCGGCCAGACCGGGACGAGGGGGTTACATTTGTTGGTATCAGAGCCTAAGGTTACCGAGACCTTGGGCAGGTAAGTGAGGTAAGTTTAAGTTTTGAATTGATATGCACGGTGTTTGCTTGCTTTGTAAGTATGATTGCTTGTATGACAAGTAAGTTGATTGTTTGTTTAAAAGCATGTTGCTCGTTACCCGTGTATGCTGTGATGTGTGATTGTTTGATTGAGAATGCATGTTGTTTGATCGTACGCATTTGTTTGCTTGTTTAGCAAGTATGCCTTGTTATATGCTTGGCTGAGCATGTATGTGTGCTGATTTGGTTGAAACATGTTTAGTAGAGTCCCATTGCTTCTATTACATCGGAAAAAGGATTTTAAGTGAGGGAAATCATACTTGAGCCACTTGGACCTTTCCTTTGCTAACCCAATTTGTATGTTAAATTGTGATTGATTTATTGCTTTTAGTAAGTTTAGGGCCAGTGTGTGAGCCATGAATCGGTAAGTGGAAGTTGTGGTTTTGAAAATGGGGATGATGTAGAGGAAGTTCTTTGCTATAGTTAGGGGAGTATAGTTGTACCAGAGTTGAGGAACAATTTGTTTGCTCGAGTCCGCGTGCACGTGAGTTGATTCTTGTTGGTGGGAGATGACGAGGCCGATTCTGGTATTAGTTGGTGAAAAGAAGTGAAGACCTATGAGTGGGAGTTAGGTGGTATCTATGTTATAGTGGATAAGCCCTTGGTACAGTTTTGAGTTTGTCTCTTCTGATTGGTTCTGAGTTCGTACTTCCGTATGTTGTTAACAAGCATGCAAGTTTGAATGTGCTCGATGAGGTAGGTATGAGTACCTTAGTTCTTTTGGCGAGATCTAGGTAGGGGTCTCGTGTGAGTAATCTGAATTTCAGAAGTGTTAGTGGTGACCGTTGGGGTTCAGCCTATGATTTCGATGCAAGACAGCCGATCAGTGTCCGTGAATGGGAACCGATTTGTGTGTTTGGGGTCAGTGTGCGTCTGGGTGGTTTTCCAGTATGGTTGTCTGTGTGTGCCCAGAACCGCGTTTTTGAAGTTTTGAAATGCTCTACGAATAGTCTAGAAGAGTCGGATTTTGTTGAAGAATCAGTCTGAAAACAAGAGGACCGAAGACTATCAGTTGTGTACTTGTGAAGTTACAATTTTTGCAGAATCGTCCGTTTGTGTGAGCGTGCAAAGGTTTTGACGTATCTCTGTTGAGATTTTAGACGTAGGGACGCATGTGACTAGACCTTTTGGGAGATAGTAGTGATCAGAAAGATGTACAGAAGATGTTTGTTGGTGGTTCAGAGTTACTAGTTTCTAGTAGATGTGAAGTGATTGTCTTCCTACAGTTTCGGTGTGCTTTTTTCCAAGGCTCGACTTGAAGAGCAAATAGTTAGTGTATACGTTGAGACAAAGAAAGAGTTGACTTGAAGTTACAAGATTTATGTGTGACTGTAGTGGTAGGTGAGAAGGTGAACTTCTTGTCGAATGTTGATCCAACTTTAGAGATCGAAGATTGATTGAGTTTAGTTGACAGGCTTGCTTAGCAATTGTGATGGATTTGATTTTTGAATGAAGATTAGACCGCAAGGTGTTAGGATAGTTTGTGTTTTCTTTTCCTAGAAGTATTTGGAAGAATTGTCGGTTTACCTCTTGTTAGAAGAGAAGAGAGTTTGTTATTGAGACCGCTTTCGAGGGTTCTTCTGTTTGGTCTGCTCTGTAACTTATGAATCCCGAAAGAATTGAGAATGTCGAAGAATTAACTTCGAGACTTGTTAGACCTTAGATTCATTAGGCCTAGTGCATCATCTCAGAGTTCTACAGTGTAATTTGTGAAGAAGGAAAAGTGACAGTACGAGGATGTGTTTAGATTTCAGATAGTTGAAACAAGTGACAACGAATAATTAGTATCAGTTTCTGAGTGTCAGTGATTTGTTGATCAGTTAGTGTGTGCTTCAGTCTTTTTGAAGATTAATTCGAGATCCGATTACTACCAGTCAGAAGTGAGAGAAGCTGAAGTATTGAAGACAACTTTTGAGGCAAGATGTGACCGTTTTGAGTTCCGAGTTATGTTGTTTTGTTGGACTGGTGTGTTGGTTACTTTTATAGAGATGTTGAACAGAATATTTTCCTAAGCTCTTGATCAGTTTGTAGTAGTTCTCATAGATGATACATGAGTATATTCAAGTACCGAAGAAGACCATAACAAGCTTTAGAGTTAGTATTGTAGATTCTATTAGAGAATCAGTTGAATGCCAAGTTGAGCCAACGTGAACTCCGAGATTAACGAAGATGTCCTCCTAGGACATGTAGATCAGCTGAGTGTGCTAGATTAAATCCTTAGTAGGCAAAAGAAGATACGAGTTGGAAGAAATTGAAGACTGTGACAGATATTTATAGTTCCTAGGTCTAGCCTTGTTACTCTCAGAGAATTGTAAATAGTGTTTGAAGACAGTTGCTCCATTGATAGATTGCTACAGAAGAATGTTCAGTTGTATGGTTAGATGCGAGACAACGAGCCCTTGAGAAATTGAAGGAGACTTTGAAGAGAGCTTCGACCTTGAATCAACTTATGTCAGAGAAAGAGTTGTGAACCACAGTGATGCATTACATGTAGAGTTAGGTTGTGTGCTTATGCAAGACAGAAGATTGTGGCTTGTTCATCAAGATAGTTGGAAGACCGTGAGAAGAGTTATTCGATATGAGACATAGAGTTAATTATAGTTGTATTTGCTTCGAAGACTTAGAGACAAAGCTTGTATAGTAAGGAATGCACAGTGTGTATGTACGTATTATCCGAACTTGAATGGTTAGACAACTTAGGAAGGGTTGAAACTTGAACAACATAAAGTGTTAGAACTGCTTGAAGACTGTAATATCAAGATTGAGTACCATCCGAAGATAGTCAACGTAGTGACCGATGTTCCGAGTTGTAATTGCTGATAGATTAGTAGTTGAGTTGTGAGTTGTATTTGCTGAATTCAGTTACCGAATGACAGTATTCTTGTGGCCGAGTTTCATGTTGAACCTACATTGAGTCAGAATGCTTGAAGAGAAACAGTTGCAAGACAGATTCGTGGCACCTCACGTGCAAGACATTGTGGAAGGAAGACCGTCATAATACAGTTTCAGAGATGATAGAATTTTGCATTTCAGAGACAGAATAATTGTACTGGTTGACATAGTGTTATGAGACATATTGTTTTGGCCGAAGCACACGGTATTTCTTTTGTATTGCATCCGAGTAGTATGAAGACATATTGTGGGTTGAAGATGAGTATTTCTAGATTGAGCGGATGAAGAATGTGGTTCAGTATGAGAGTCAGTGTGTAAATTGTCAGTGTGTCAAGACCGAGCGTTAGTTTTCTTCTAGTTTGTTACATCCGTGGAAGGTTCATAATGGAAGCTAGTAATAGAGATTCGAGATTTCAACTAGAATAATTTTGAAGACGTCTGCATAGCGTTTGGTTAATTGATGAAGGCAGAGGATCAGTCAGAGAAAGTTGTGAGTCAAGTGTTCAAGCAGTATTGTATGAGTTTGTGAATCGGGCTAGTTCTGTTGTTATCTGTTGCGGTTACCACCAGAGATAGAAAGGGGTTTGAGATGTGTTCTGTGTATCTACGATTCAGAAATGTAAGACAGATCTGTTCCGTGCTATGTTTGTTGAAGAGATTGAGTTGAGTTTGAAATTGGCATGCCTTGAAGAATCAGTTGAGATCTTAGTGTAAGATAGCAAGTGTTGTGTGGTAAGTCTTTCGAGTTGGTTGGTACGTTGTGGTGAGAGGGGAAAGCGTGGAGGTGCATGTTTCAGTGGCCCTCCGTGATCGATGAATTTCGAGGACGAAATTTCCTTAAGTGGGGGAGAGTTGTAACACCCGTGTTTTGGGGCTAGGAGTTAGCCGGGTTATAGTTCGAGTCAAATAAAATTTAGTTAAAATAAACCAACTATAAATAATGACCAAATTGAGCTTTAATAAGGAGTGAGGGACCAATGTTGTAATTGGACCCAAAAGTTTTAAAAAGCAAGACAATTTTAAAATAAAGTTGTCATCTTTCTCACCTTTTTCCCATCTTCAATGTTAAACACCCCAAACCCTCTCAAAGCTTGACTACAATTCCATTGATTTCAACTTCATTTCAAAGGGGTTTTGAAAGGTAAAATCATATTCAAACTCTCCTCTTTAATCTCTATCTATCTATGGTTTTAGATTTCAAAAATATGAACTTTTGGAAATTAGGGTTTGATTTAAAAGTTTAGATTTTATGGGTTTTTCATCTTGTTTTGTTAAATTGAGTTGGGGTTTTGTTTAATGAAGTTGAAGTACACATTATATGTTAATTTGGTTGGATTTTGATGGATTCCCGAAATGGGGTAAAAATGGGTTTTTTGAAGGGTTTTGGGTGATTTTTGGGGGTTGTTTTAGGTGGAAATTGATAGCCCAATGGTAGTACTATGGTTAGGGGTTGATTTGGGATTGTTTGTGGGTGCTATGGATGTTGGAAACATGGTTTTTGGACATGGTTTAGGGGCTTCCAGAATTTGCTAAAAATGGGATTTGTTCATGGTTTGCAACATGGTAAATTGCATTTGAATTGTATTACGGGTTGGTATTTTGATGTTGGGCTGATTTGGAATTGTTTGAAATGTGTTTGAGGTTATTAAGAAGCGAGAATTTGTGTTGGGGAAGCTTCGGGAAGAAATCCGGAAATTTGAGGGAGGTTGCTTGCTTGGCTTTGAGCTTGGAGGTGGAGGTGAGTGGTTAATGTTTTTAAATTGGTTTTTTTAAGTGGTTGGTTCAAGCATGTGAATTAGGTTGGGCTTGGTAGACCCACCTAGAGTTAGGATTAGGGTGGTAGCCTAATCCTAAGCTTTAGTTAGAGACCTTGGATGTACTCTTTAATCGTTGATATGCCTCATGATGAGTATGTATAATGTGATACACATGTATGTGAAAGTATGGCTTAATGTATTGATTTTATATGCATGTTGATGACAAATAAAATGTGGATATATGATGAGATGATTGTTCGGTTGACATACATGTGGTGTTGGTTTGTGAAATGAGGTTGTGTTGTGGATTGCATGATTTTGGAGAATCATGGTGAGTACGTGCTAGGCACGGAATTTATATTGAAATTGATATTGTAAAAAGTTGTGTAGTTTGATTTATATTGGCACTAGTATGCTTGGGTATAATGATCGATCATTAGGATGTTAGTGTGCACACATGAGTCAAAAGTCGCGCGTGGCCTTGGTGGCGTTGAGTCACCAAGGAGGAGTACGGGTTCGCCCGGAAATTGTATTTATATTAGTCAGTGATGAGTGGAATCCCATCGACGGGGCGTGAGGATGAGTGGAATCCCCTCCGCGTGAACGGTGATGAGTGTAATCCCACCGTCAGGTAATGGTTGTGTTGTTGGACGTGAGTTCCAACGGTTATCCGCGTATTCGAGTCATAGCTAGGTGCCAATACAGATTGTAGTTTATGTTGCCAATATGTGGTTAATTGTGAACCAATGTGTTTTGGGATGTGTTGCTAACATGGTGTAATATATGTGATTTCATATGTTGTGGATTTAAACATGTTGAGCATGACATGATATTGAATATATGTTCATGCATCATCTATATTTATGGCTCGCGTGGATCGGAGGTAAGACCATGCATTTTATCTTGGTTGTAGCTCGTGCTTGGACCCTGCATTGTCGAGGTTTGTTTTTAAAGAGCTTACCCTCACTAAGCTTTTATGCTTACGCTCTCTTTTGTTCGACAATGCAGATAAATAGCTTGTGGGTGGCAAAGGCAAGGGAAGGTCACCAAGTGTTGCTTTTGGTGAGCTCAATGTATGAATTTTAAGTAATAGAATGTAATAGTTAAGCAATGGGATAGGTATTGTTGATTTGAGTTTGACGTATGTCTATGGTTGACTTGGTTTGTAAGCATGTTATATCTTGCCAAATGTTTGTTTGATCGATGGCTTATGAATGCTTAAGTTGCTTGAATGGCATGTAAACTTATTTGATATGTATGATGCTTATTGGTTCTCTTTTAATGTCTTCAAGCATGCTTGTATGAAAGGCTCTTAATGTGTAATTTGCTATGTACGAAAGATTGTCTAAATCCATGCTTGTATGTGTTTGAGTATGTTAAATCTAGGATGTATACCTCTAGACTTTGTTTGATGGTTTTGTGTGCCTTTAGGGGTCCTATGGGACCTTCCTACTTGTTGAAATACCTTTAAATCTGAATTTCAAAAGGCTGCAGACAACCGGCGTTTCGAAACGGGCTGGGTCGTTTCGGAACGGGTAAGGCTTCAGGGACCCCGTATCGGAACGCGTTTCGATACGGTATGGCCTTTGAAACCCCTGTTCTGATACGCGTTTCGGAACGTTTTGGCTACTGGAATTCTGAGAAATTCACGAGATGAAGGTGTATCGAAACGGGTATAAGGGTTTCAAAACGGTCAAAATCTCGTTGACCACGAGAAGTTGACCGTTGAGGGCATTTCGGAACGGTTGACCACCGTTTCGATACGGCCCCTTATAGAGGCTCTGGGACAATTGCCCTGGTCAAGGCGTTTCGATACGCCTCAAGGGCGTTTCGAAACGGCCTGTTTAAAATATTAAAAGTGGGCTGTTTAATTGCTGTTTTGGGATCGAATGTTTGTCTCATGTATTTTATTCCGTTGTTTGATCACATAGGACTTAAATGGACTTTTAGACAAGATAAATAAAAGAAATTTTTCTAGGGTTGCTAACCGAGGTGGGACCTTAACCGGTTTCGCTTCGGTTTTCCCCGTGTGGCCCACTCGGACCGGTCGTCCGGCCAGACCGGGACGAGGGGGTTACATTTTTTAAACAACAAAAGAGAGAAGTCTCAACCCAATTTCTTACATCGAGATGTTGATGATGTATCAATAGCTTTAACGAGATATGACCAACAGAGATACTAGGATTGAATTGAAAAATTAAAAGAGGGAAGAAATAGAAAAAAAGATGGACTAAATTAATAGATTATCAAAATTATGTGGGTTAATTTTTTAGTATTAGGGTTAAATTAAAACAAGTGTTGAATTTGAGGGCTAATTATGTAATTATATCAATTTATATTAACTGCCACGTCATCACTCATTAAATTTTTAATGGCGCCGAACTAATTTGTTATTTTTTTAAGTCAGTGGACCAGTTTGTAACTTTTGATAGTAAAAGGATGCAAAAAATAATTGGACCATAGTTGAGGGACCATTTATGTAATTTACCCTAAAAGTTTTTACGCGGAGTGTTTTTAAAACTTTTTATAACGTTATTCTTGATTTCCTTTAAGCCGCCTGCCCTGCTTTATAAATACTAGCGGCATAATTCTCAGATATAGTTTCACTTTCAAACATTAAACTCAATGGCGTTCAAGATTGTATGGCAGAATTCTCACCTTGTGCAAATCACGCCCCACCGCCGTCAAATACCTCCGGCTTCAATCCAGATTGTACTAACCGTTAATGTTGGCTACATCACCGCCGCCAACGCCAACCCTTTCTTCTCCCAACGAACTCTTTGTTTCCGTTTGAACCTCCTGCAAAGCCCCCGCCTCCTTCACCAGGTTCTTGCTCCAAAGCTTGAGGAGCTCAGAGTCGACATGTCCTCCGATGAGTATGAAGGGGTCCTTCAAGATATTATGCAATGTGGGATTGGAACTGTGCGTGGGATGTGGGACCAGGGATATTACTGCCAGGCCTTGCAATTGCGTTCGAATATGTATGTGGCACCCATGACCATGACCACCAACCAGGAGACCTCGATGACCAGAGCTTTAGCGGAATCGAGGAGGGAATTCGAAAACAACAACTATGGCATGGTGGGAGCGGCAGAGTCGTCTGTTAAAAAGATGGTGAAGAGGGTCAAAGTAGAAGATGGGGAGAAGGGAGACTGCATGGTGTGCTTAGAAGAACTCAGGGTTGGATTTGAAGCATCTCAGATGCCATGTTCTCATGTCTTTCATGGCGGTTGCATCGAAAGATGGTTGAAGCAGAGCCATTACTGCCCTATTTGTCGGTTTGAGATGCCGACCGATTAGATAGATAACAATTCTTTGTGTTTCTGTTTTGTTCATCTGTTTCTTGTACAACTTGTACTTGCTTGTAAGTTGGTTTCGTTATTTCCCCCCGACAATATGAATGAACAGCAATGTTAAAGATGAATCTTGAAACCCAAGAAACAAATATTCAAACATCTGCAAGCCTGAGTAAAAGAAAATTCTTAAATAAACATAACAATTCCTCAGATTCCTCATAATCAGAAATGTGAATGATCATTCAGAATTATCATATCAGTTGCATATGCAGTAAACTGAATTTTTATTTATGAATAATTTCAAACAAGCTAAAAAATTGCTTAAAAGTAATAAACACATGTTTTTGTTTTAACAAAGAAGTTAAAAATGCTCTAATGTTGGAAGCTTTACATCAAAGCTTTTCAGTTAGTTCGACCATGAAGGAATTAACAACACCTGCATCCAACACAAACCATGAAGATTCAAACAGTTCATGGAAGAATTCAGCTCCGGTTTCCTCAGCCGCGTGCCTGAATGCAAGACTGAATGCATTCCCTTTAAGTGCTCCTAGACGAGGCTTCCCACAGACCCCAACAATCAGCACCTTAGATGGCTCTTGCAATATGCAGGCACAAAGCAAAGGCTTCAACTTTGCTCCCTTCTCCTTCAAGGCATCCATTAGAAAGTAACAGAACTTAATCAGAGCCTGGGGGTGACCCAACAGCTTTGTGTCTATCGAATCTTCAAGCTTCACCCACCTAAACTTTCTCCCACTCCTGATGCACCCACTCTTCGTTATTGCAGCACTCCCTTGCCTAAGAATAGCTCTTTGTATCTTGATTGCTTGTTGCATTCCACATTTCAGCTTATCAAGATTACTTAGGGACAGTGCATCGTATGCTTCGAAGCACTCGTGCCATCCGATCGCATAAATGATTCAAGCAGTGCAGTAACCCCATATACCATATCTGCTGCTGAAACCCTTGAAGTATAACCATGTAGGCGCAAGAAACTTTTGTAGTAGAAATCATTAAGTCCATATTCAGGCAAAATTTGTTCGAACTGATCTTTCATCCTCTGCTTTACTTCATGATTCATGTACTGGAACTTCTGCTGGCAATCCACAAGAAGAAGCTTAAGCTTTTTCATACCATTATCACTCAAGGTCTTCAAATGTATGTGGAGCACAGCATTGAATCAAATAAATTCCACTCTCTTAACAACATAAGTCTTGGTTCATCTTCATAGGAAATTCTTGAGGAATCAGGTGCCCGAACCTTGGTACCATCTTTAAGAGTCACCGAAGTAACAGCATCAAGATTCCTTAAATTGTTAATATGCTGCTGAAGCTCCATAACCCCAGCTTCACACCTCTCGTGCACAAACTGATGAGTAAGTGAAACACAAGCCAGCCAAAGCAACTCATTCGTGTTTTTCCGAAGACAATCTTCTTCTTTTCCTAGAACCATCCCTAGCTCCCCCTTCCTCATCTTCATCCTCACTTTCGCTATCTTCATCTTCTTCACTATCCAACTCCGAATTATGCAAAGAATATCTAGCATTTGCCAACTCCGAATTATGCAAAGAATAGCTAGCATTTGCCAACTCCGAATTATGCAAAGAATAGCTAGCATTTGCCAACTCCTTAACCTCAAAATCATAGGCCAGATTAGCCAAACGTTCATCATCATTAGTATAAAGAACAACCACCCGATCATTCTGGTCACTCAAGTTATGCAAATGAATCGGCCTATGAATATCAACAACAAAAATCCTCACAGCGGACCCTAGCTTAAGATCCTCTTGGAGGTCACGGTGGCACCCCCAGTTTATCAAAAGCTCTTCAGAGGAAGAACTCAATTCAGCTGCAGCATATTCTGGGATTTCTTGAAAAGAATACACCGGATAACAAGAGTACCGGACTGAATCAGATTCGAGAATGTGGAAAATGATTTTGAGAGTCAACATCGGAGGTGGACGGGAATATAAGTAAAGGCGAGAGAGTAGATGCCTTAGCTGATTCCCTAAGCCTCGAGTAAAATGACTCCACTCTTTCCTCCTGTTTCCTTCAATTGGGCACTTTTTATTAGATATTTGTTAGATAGCTTAGTTTTAATCGGACGGTTAGGATCTTTACTATCTTTATTTTTTTATATTTCTTTATTGTTATATAATTGTAAATGGACAATGTAAATTTTACTTTTGATTAATAAAAATAAAAATCATTTTCTCTCTCCCTTATCCCGATCTTCCTCAGAAACGTTTC
The DNA here is from genome assembly GCA_958450335.1 of Hibiscus tridactylites. NCBI lineage: Eukaryota > Viridiplantae > Streptophyta > Magnoliopsida > Malvales > Malvaceae > Hibiscus > Hibiscus tridactylites. Next base: position 20,747,570 of record OY288265.1, on the reverse strand, counting down.
CCCTTCATCTTCTCAATTAAGAGAAAACCCTAGATCTGTTTTCTTCCTCTTCTGAAATTCCCAAAATCACAAACTCAACATGGTATCAGTTGATAATGTTTCCGATTCTCGTTCTCATTTCGCTGATGATTCTCGAAATTCTTTCAAAAATGATGACCCATGCGATCCTTTCTATATTCATCCGAGTGAAAACCCTTCTTTGGTTCTCACATCCTCTCTTCTTGATGGCAAGAACTATCATTCTTGGGCCCGTTCGATTCGTATGGCTCTTATATCCAAAAACAAATTTGGATTCGTCGATGGTTCTATCAAGGAACCCCAACCTACTGATTCTAGGTTTTCTGCCTGGGTAAAATGCAATAATTTGGTGTTGTCATAGATCCAGAGGGCTTTAAATCCTGAGATTGCACAGAGCGTGCTTTGGATTGACACTGCTGTCGATCTTTGGCTCGATCTTTTCGACCGATTTAATCGGGGAGACTTGCTTCGAATTTCTGATTTATTTCAGGAATTTTTTAATCTCAATCAAGGTAACCTTACCGTTTCTACTTATTTTACTCAGATTAAGTCTATTTGGGATGAGATCTGTGTTTTGCGTCCTTTAAAATCTTGTTCATGTTCTGCGTCTGTCTATAGAAAACAAGATTTGGTTCTTCGATTTCTCTGTGGCTTAAATGAAAATTTCAGTATTCCTAAAACCTAAATCCTTATGCGTAAGCCTTTGCCGGATATCAATGAAGTTTTTTCTTTAGTTGCTCAGCATGAACGGACTCTGTTGTCTACGGGTGGTTTTGATAATGAGTCTCATATAATGTTGGCTGGTCGTTCTGATTCGGGTAGACAGTATCTTAGGGATTACAAAAAATCGTCTAATGTTGCTAAAAGGCCTTTGTGTGTTCATTGTGGTCTTTATGGTCATACTGTTGATAAATGCTATAACAAACATGGATATCCCCTGGTTATAGGAATAGGGTTTCTGTGGGAAAGATGAATCAAGTTGGTTCTGGTATTGCTGATTGTTCTTTGAAAGATTCTGGTTCTGGTAATAGTGCTGGATTTCTTAATGTTTCTGGTAATATTCCTGGTTCTGGTAATGGTGCTGGTACTGGTTCTCTCACCTTTACTAAAGACCAATATGATGCCTTGCTCAATTTGCTTAATGAGAAAGGTAGTTCTTTGCCCAGTGGTTATGTTGTGAACAATGTTTCTAAGGTGAATGTTCTTTCATCTGCCTTTGATGATGCTCCATTTGATGCTTCAGGTATTATTCTGTCTTGTCCTGTTATTAATAATGTGCCTTGGATCATTGATAGTGGTGCTATTGACCATATATGTTGTTCTTTAGATTTTTCTCTTCTTTTTCAGTTGTTTATAATAAATTTGTTAAGCTTCCAAATGGTCATTTAGTATCAGTAAACCATATAGGTAATGTTAGTATTTCTCTTAGTTTGGTCCTTAAAAATGTTTTTCATATTCCAAATTTTAATTTTAATTTGATTTTTGTTAGTCAATTGACTAAAGATAAGACTATTTCTTTGGTGTTTAATTATGGTACTTGTTTTATACAGGATGTGCATCGATGGAAAACGATTGGTACAGCTAGTGAGTGCATTGATTTGTACAAGTTAAATTTGTGTTTTTCTAATAATGTTGTTGATTCTGCTTATCTTTTAGGTTCTGCTTCTACTTGTGCTTGCAATTCTGAACATTCTGGTCCTGTTTGTCATTCTGATACTGGTATTTTTAGTCATGATGGTCATATTCAGCATACTTGTAATTCTGTTTCTGCCTCTAAACTTTGGCATCTCAGATTAGGGCATCCTTCAAAACAAAGAATGCATTCTTTTTCTCTATTGCACAATAAAATACCTGTTATGGATTCTGATGATTGTAATACTTGTCATTTGGCCAAACAGAAAAGATTATCTTTTTCATCCAGTAGTTCTATTTCCAATGACATTTTCAATCTTGTTCATGTTGATGTTTGGGGTCCCTTTCCTGTAAAAGGTCTATATGGTCATGCTTATTTTCTCACAATTGTTGATGATAAAAGTCGTTTTGTATAGATTTTTCCTATGAAATTAAAATCTGAAGTTCCTAAATTGATTAATGATTTTTATGAGTTTGTTCCAACTCAGTTTAATATCAAAATTAAATGCATTCGTACTGATAATGCAAAGGAGTTTAAAATGCTTGACTTTTTTTGTTAATACATATTTGGTTTAATGGTTAACCCCCCACTAAACTTAAAAAAAAGTCAACATATGACTTTTTTGCCCTATAATTAAGCTATTTTATTGAGAAATTAAACGTATTAAGTTATTTCATTATAAAATTACATCAATTAAACCTTTTTATTATTTCGATCTGTCAATCTTAATATTTTTAGGTTATTTACCATCTGTGGCAGAGCTAAAAATTTCATATAGTGAGGTCAATGTAAAACATGAGAAATGGAGAATTCTCATACAACTACACTAGCTATTGTTGACCCCGTACCTCAACATATTAAATAGGTCAATTCTAATATTTTCTATAAAAAATTCTATACTAACTCTTTGAAAACTCCATACCCAACAAATTGAGTGGTGTCAATTTACCCCTCAAATACTAATGTAGATCCACCCATGTCTACCATGTGGTATCACTATAATGTGTCACGCGACATGCTCTAGTGACGTCGCATGACATTTTTAGATTTTATATATATATATATATTAAATTTATTAAATTTATTTATTTTTCTACAAATTTTGAAATTTAATGAGTATTAATTCATTAATATAATGCGGTTTTGGGTTTGATATTATTGATTTGGATTGAATTATGATGATTGATGTTATTTTCGTTTAGGTTTTCTTGAAAATTTAAAATCCTTTTAAAAATTGTATGATTTTAATTTTTACATATAATTATAATTTTCAAAAAAATATTTTTAAAATAAGTTATGAATTTTCATATATTATAAAAGTTTTTCTAATATTTTTATATTTTATAAAATATTTTTTTTAAATATTGAAAAAGTACTAAAATAAAATTTTAGTTACACTTGAGGGACTAAATTTAGTATTATCCATTTAGTTAATGTGCCAGGCCATTCCTAAAAAGATATGTAACAGTTGAGTTGAGTGACCAAAGTGTAATTTTTTTACAACTTCAATGACAAAAGCAAAGCATTGAATATATTTTTTGGAATTTCATTTAAAGTTTTTTGATCTACTCAGAGAACTTTCTTCATACATCACCGCCGCCAAACAAGACCGTGTTTCTCATCAAGGTAATTTCTAAAACCCTAAATTTAACTTGAAGTTTGATTTACACTCTACTCACGATGTTTCGATTTGTAATCTCTCTTTCTTTGGATCACTCTGCAATACACAATTTTCTGTTTTGGATCATACTTCTTGTTGCTCTCTCTCTCTCTCTTTGTGTTGTGGAGATCTTTTTTTATGTTCTTTGATCACTATTTTGCAGAAATAACTAATTGATATCGTTGATATCTTCCATTACACTGCTATTTGCGGCCTCAAGAATTTATTCACATTGCTATTGTGGTCTTTAGTTATGTCGGGCGGCGCCATTCACCCCCTAGTTTTTTTAGTTTAAAATAATTAGGGAACATGGGAAATTTTCTCCTCATAGTTTTTCCTCATTATTGTGATCAATCATATTCATATATGATTTTGGATGCAACTCGGTGGTTTCTACATTTCTAATTGATAAAAGCACCATCTTTGAAATTGAGAGCACTTAAAGCAGACGGGAAATTTGCTTCGAAGCAAGCCAACAAGAACTTAGATGCCACACCCAAAACTCATCTTCTAAAAACTGAAAGTGAAGAGCAAGTTGCCATAGTGGTGGTAAGCGGTTGTTTTGAGGGTGGTCAGTGATGAATGCAAGTGGGTAATGGCTAGGTGCAGTAGGTTCAATGGTCGATCAATGTAGGTGTGGTGTCGGGATGTTGGAGACGCTGCCAGTGGTTTTGACGTCATCAAGACCTTAGCTATCGACCAAGGTTTTAATTTTCTGTAATTTTCATTTTAGAGGCAAGGGAACAAAATGTAATTTCTGTAAAAAAAAATTGGGCCTTCGGTGTAAATTGTAAAATTATGGGCCTTTAGTGTAAATTGTAAAAAAATATTGGCCTTCAATGTAAATTTTAGAATTTTTTTGCTTTTAATGTATTTGTATACACTTTTGGGCTTTTATTGTAATTTAAAATAGTTTTGGCTTTTATATAATTTATAAAAAATGACTTTTATTGCTATTTATATAAAATTTATTTTTTATTTTAATTTTATAAATTTTAATTGAGAAATTCTAAAATTTTCAATAAAAATTTGTGACGCTATATTTTTGTCACTATACAATGAATTTGTTATATTATTGGTGACAATATAAATAATAAGTGACAAAATTTTATATTATATAGTGACATATTTAATTGTCATTGAATATAAAATATTAGGTGACGTTTCACATAAATGCCACTAGATGTTTGACAATATGTGACGAAAAAAGATACATCGTCACGTTAGACATTTAGCGACACACCTAACGTGACGATCGTTGTGACATCAAATTTTATGTCGTAAAATACAAATAGTGACGCCGCAAATGTAAGTTTTAGTGACAATATTTTCAACGTCATAAATTGATAAATTTGTTGTAGTGTTTTCACACCACAACTCAAAATCTCTTGAGGGTTTTCAAAATCAAGCAAAGCTAATCAAGCTTTTCATCAATTTGGTGCAAAGTTCTTCTCTCATTCTTCTCTATCAATATCAAGGTAAAATTTTCTCTTTTCTTTTTTATTTGATTTTCGTTCTAAATTCTTGTTTTGTTTTGTGTTCTCAAAAACAATTTTTTTAAACCTTTTATCTTTGTTTTGTTTTTAAATTTTTTTAACAAAAACCTTGATTATTGATTTTCAATGGGTTGGATGAGAAAGTTAACGCATACACTGCTTTTGATCTGATATCTACGATGGCGGCGAATTCACAACAATTTAATTCTGCGAGTGAACCCAACCGACAGGTTCACACAGTAAGCACAATTTCATTAGAGAATAAAATTGATAATTTGACTAATATTGTGCATTCTCTTGTTTCAGGAGAGATAAGAGCTGCTAAGGTACGCGGAATATGCACTATGCTAGATCACGCAACCGACTTATGCCCATTGCTGCGGGATACATCTGGTGCCCAAGTTAACGCCGTACACAACTTTCCCGGACCTCCCCAAAGACCCTATAACCCACATAGCAATACCTTTAATCCCGGTTGGAGAGATCACCCAAACTTGAGCTACGGTAATCAGAACCCGAATTACCAACCTAGGCAACAACCTCCCTACCAAAACCAAGCACCCCAAAAATCCTCGCTTGAGTCTATTGTTGAGAGATTGGCAGTTTCGCAGGAAAAATTCCAAACCCAAACACAATCCCATCTCAAGCAAATCGACAAACAAATAAGCCAACTAGCTCAAGCCGTTAACCGTCTAGAATCCCATGGGAAGTTACCATCACAAACTGAAACCAATCTAAGGGAAAATGTGAGCGCGATCACTCTGCGTAGTGGAACTGTGATAACGCCTAAACCGCCCAAGCAAACCGAGCAAAAATCCGACGAGCAAGGCAGCTCTTCGAAGGACCAGAACGAAAAGTCTCCACCCACAGCAGGTAACTCTAAATCCAATATTTCTGTTTCTACTTACGAACCTGTCCCTCCTTTTCCAGGTAGATTGGCGAAACGAGATAAAAAGGAGGAAGAGAAGGAAATTTTGGATGTATTCAAGAAAGTGGAAATTAATATTCCACTTCTTGATGTTATTCGGAAAGTGCCCAAATATGCAAGGTTTCTGAAGGACTTATGCACACACCGAAGGCGACTATCCGAAAATGAAAAAGTTAACCTTGGTGAAAATATTTCGGCCATCTTTCAAAAGCCGTTGCCGCCAAAGTACAAGGACCAAGGTATGTTTGCGGTTCCTTGTAAAATTGGGAATGTTGGGATAAAAAGGGCGATGTGCGATTTAGGCGCATCTATCAACGTCATGCCGTTAAGCGTTTACACCAAAATTTCGACTGAACCATTGAAAGAAACGCGAGTGACGGTTCAATTAGCTGATCGATCAGTCATCTACCCCGAGGGAGTACTAGAAAATGTGTTGGTACAGGTAAAAAAAATCTTATTTTTCATGCTGATTTTTATATTATTGACATGGAAAATGATCGCAGCAATAACGGATCCGAAATCTTGCTTGGCCGACCTTTCCTATCAACCGCGCATACAAAGATTGATGTCCGCGACGACATCTTAACTATGGAATTTGATGGGGAAGTAGTTAAATTTGATATGTATAAAGCTATGAAGTATCCTGATTCGGGCGCAAGTTTAAATTTCGTTGATATTATAGATCCGTTAGCTGATGATTTGATCGAAACTGATACGTGTTATGACTTTTGTAGGGAATTCGCGGATCTCGACGATGAAAATATAGGCGAAATCATTTTAGCTCTTTTTTCCCTTTCTGATTTTCGATTAATTCCAACTCGATCTAAACATTTTCCCTCAATTTTGCAGGAACCAAAGCCGAAGTTGGAGCAATTCAATTATATATTTTTAGGCGACAACCAAACTTGGCCAATCATCATCTTGAGTAAGTTGTCGCATCGGGAAGGAGGTGGAAGCTTAGTTGTTTATTTGCGCACAAATAAAAAGATAAAGGAAGGCGTTAAAACGACGAGGGCTGGACATTACCGTTTATTTGAAGAACTTGCTTTTGAAGAACCAAAAATTTAGCAAAGGTCGTCGAGCTAAACGACGTTAAACAAAGCGTTAAATGGGAGGCAACCCATTGGTTTATTTTTCGTTAATTTTTACTTTTTTTATAATTTAAATTATGCTTCATTTCCCCCCCTTTTTTGCCTTAATAAATTTTCTTTTTCATCTGCAGGACTTCTTTTCGCGAACAACAGTGGCAAACTTAACCCCAGCTGAAGTGCACCGTTTCATTAATGCGGTGCATTTTAGCACACTCAATGAGCGGTGCACGTTAGCCCATCCCCTTTCCCCTTGGCATATCACCCCGATTTTCCTTTTTTCCCCTCTCCCTTTCTTTCTTTCCCGCAAACCACCAAACCCTAGATAACTCACCAGCCGATTCACTCAGCCGCAATCCACCATGCCCCGCACGCGACAGCAAGCTCGCCGGCTTCCCCAAGAACCACCGTTTGTCATCGGTGGCGTCTTGCATCGCCACGATTTATGGCGACCAGCAGCGATTCCGAACTGACTTCCGCACCTTCTCCACGCCGCGATGGTCGACGACGGCAAGCCCCCAATCCCTCGAACGAGATTCCTCCTCCCTACCGTGGTGGCCGACGACCAGCAACCATTCGACGGGTGCCCAACAAAAATGCTGAACCGCCCTTCGCTGCACCCTCTTTCGCACATCCGGCAGTCCATTCAAAGCCCTCTGCCGCCGCTGATCCGAGCCACTCATAGTGCACCATTCCCATCGACTCACTCTACATCCACGGGGAGTATCTTTTGCCCTTATTATCTCTTTACTTCCTTAATTTTTATGAATTGAGGCAATTCACTTAAGTGAGGGGGAGGGTAGTAAATTACCACTTGTCTGCTTGTTTGATAATATGTTTGACTTTGATTAAACTTGAGATGAATTTTTTTCTTGCCATTACTTGTTACCCAGCATGTTGTACTTGTTCTAGTGCTTAGGAATGATTGAATTATAGCATTTTGATAATCAAAGGATATGGGTAATCTGCAGTTAGACATCTCTTTTAATTTCTCTTGATTGTGTTAATTAGATTTCTCGCCTAAGCTTAATCAAATTAGCCCAATTTTGGTAAGATTTGAGCCTTGAGCATGCAATTTTTATATTATGCTCGTTTCTTTTGCATGAGAGTGTCATCCTGAATTTTAGGAATCTAGAACTTGTAGCTTGCTTACGATTCGAGACTACACTAAGAACGAGGTGCTTTAAAATGATTTAGGCATTAGGCTTTAAACCTCTTCCTTCCCTTTCATTTTAATTTACCCTTTCTCATCACCTAGTGAGCCTTTGTTAGCCTTACATCCCATTTCTTTTAACCATTTCAATTGATCAAATGCTAGAATCTTTATTAGACATAAAGGAGATACTTTTTAAATAAGGGTAGAAATTTCTTCAGAAAATGAGAAAACAAAAAAAAAGAAAAACAAAATAAAGGGAAGCAATTGCTTCGAAAAGAAAAAAAGAAAAAAAAAAGAAAAACAGTTTCGAAAAGAAGAAAAAGAAGAAAAATGTGTGTTTTCTTGCCCATTTTTAGCTCCTTTTTAATGTCTTCACTGCTTAATGTTTGAGATATCTTGCATTGATCATCCTCTTTTGTTTTTTTCCCATCTTTCTATCCTTTTTTCTAAAACCCACATTACACCTTGAACAAAGACCTAATGATTTTTGCACCTCGATTCTAATACAGTAGTGGAGAATTGAACTTGTTACAAGCTTATGGAAACCTTTGTTCATGCATGACTTAGAGTGTTTTTGCTTCACATTTACCTTTAAACACTTTGAGTGCTCTTGAGTGTATCTTGGTGAGGATTAAGACTAGGTTATGATTTGATTAATGCTTGATAGGTAATTGGAAGAGATAAGGGCTGTTCTTTGCTTGCATCCATTTGGTTTGATTATGTTTCTTTCATGATACTCATTTTGCACTTGAACTCTTATAATTATGCTTGATGCTTGTAATGGCTTGAGAAATGCATTCTTGGTTAATATCTCTTTCGGACATACTTGAGGACAAGTATGAGACAAGTGAGGGGGAATTTGATGAGTTCTCAAATATGACATATTTCATTTGCTATTTTCTAGTTATTAGGACTTCTTGCTGCTTAATACATGTTGTTTTTGTTATATTTTGTGCAGGAACCCAATTCTGGAAATAGCAGTGAAAATGAGACATTTCTGCAGTTTTTATTATAATTCTGTCATGACTGGCATCATGGGCACGACGCATCTGACGTAACAGTGACGTGGCAATGACGTGGTGACTTCTAGAAGCTTCTGGAACGTTCTAAGAGATCTTATCAGCTTATCCGTTTAGATTTCCTGCATTTAAATTTCAAAGCATTTGAATTGTTTTATCTTTTGTTTATTATTTTAAATTATCTCATCACCTTATCTTTGTAAATCTAAGCCTATAAAGACCACCCTTGGTAGAGGCTTAGATCATCAATCTTTTTAGTTTTCATCTTCTAGCTTTTGAGTTTTTTTATCTTGTAAACATTTTTCTAGTTTTAATTAAAAGTTCTTCTTTTTCTTTATTTTCTTTGCTTCGTTTATTTTATGTTATTTAATTATTTTTTTCAAAACCAAGTTAAGCATGATAATCAATATCATGCTTAGCTAAATCTTTTAAGCCAAGAACCAGCCAAGTCAATTCGATTCGTGAGAATTGAACTTGCTTAAATTCTTTTGGGAAATCATTTTTATCTTTCTGCTTAGATAGTTTGGCAATCGGCCTTACTAAAGGTTTTTAACCGTTTTTCAAATCAAAAAGAGCTCGTTGGTCTGGAATCGTTTAAAAACATAGTTGGGAGGAAGGATCGGCCTGTGGCAAATTTCGACTTCCTGTGAACACTCTTAGCGGCGGTCCGCTAAGGAAAGATAAAATCAGAAGCGATTCTATTTTAGACAATTTCTGAGTCGGGTTTTTCCTGCTTTTATTCTAAATATTTTAACGGTGATAGACATGGTTGATTTATTTAAGAACCATCTTTCGAAGATAGACTTGGGAGGATTGGTTACTCGAGAGAGAAACAAGTTACGACGGGTTGGGCCTCGTAGACTGTAACCGACATGATCCCCGAAATAAAAATCTATTTCAGTGATCGAAAGAATTGAAGGAGCTGGTTCGAGGCTATTTCACACACTTGGCTTTTCTTATTATTTTAATTCTTGCATTTATTTTGTTACTTCACTCAATATCAAATCACTTCCTCCCATTTTATTTAATTATTCTGCAGATATTCCTGGGAGTAGTAACCGAAGCAATCTTCAGTCAATAATTCCAGCTAATCTCCTCGCGGATCGACCCTCTTTCCCTATATCTACTCAATTTCTTTATTTTATTTATTGTTGAAAGAGGTTAAATATATATTTATTTTTGACCGGTTAAACGACGACTTGTCAGTTTCTTTGAAAGAATAGAATTTTCTTCAAGCCTCTTCTGATTCCTCCTTATTCATAAAGGGCACAAGTAACAATTTCATAGCTCTTGCGGTGTATGTTGATGACATTATACTAATGAGTCCTAATTTGGAAGAAATTGATTATATTAAGAATTTTTTACATTTCACTTTCAAAATTAAAGACCTGGGCAATCTAAAATATTTTTTAGGATTTGAGATAGCTAGGTCTAAAGAAGGAATTAATCTCTGCCAACGAAAATACACTCTTGATTTGTTAGAAGAACCTGGATTTTCTAGTGCAAAACCTGCTTCAACTCCCTTTAATGATAGAAGCAAGCTTTCTAAATCTGATGGTATACTTTTGGATGATGTTACCTCATATAGACGTTTGATAGGAAAGCTTCTATATTTGACCAACACTCGTCCTGATATCACATTTGATGTTAATTACTTGTCTCAATATCTCTCAGCACCTACTGACATTCATCTTTCTGCTGTCCATAGGATACTGAGATATTTTAAAGGTTCTCCCGGTCAAGGTTTATTCTTTCCTGCAAATAATAATCTCAAATTAAATGCCTTTTCTGATTCTGATTGGGCATCCTGCCTTGATTCACGAAGATCCACTACAGGTTTTTGTATTTTTCTTGGATCTGCAATTATTTCATGGAAATCTAAGAAACAAACTACTATTTCCAGGTCATCAACAGAAGCTGAATATAGGGCACTTGCAACGGTCACCTATGAACTGCAATGGCTATTATATCTTCTATCTGATTTACATTTACATTTTAAATCTGCTAATATATATTATGACAATTTATCTGCAATTAAAATTGCAGAAAATCCGGTCCATCATGAACGTACGAAACACATTGAGATTGATTGTCACTTAATTAGGGAGAAGCTTCATCAAGGGATGTTGCATTTACTACCAGTTTCTTCTTCCAACCAGCTTGTTGATTGCTTCACCAAAGCATTACCTGCAGTTTTATTTCGAGAATCAATCTCCAAGTTGGGCATTCACAATGTATATGCTCCAACTTGAGGGGGGCTATTAGATATTTGTTAGATAGCTTAGTTTAATCGGACGGTTAGGATCTTTACTATCTTTATTTTCTTTTTATATTTCTTTATTGTTATATAATTGTAAATGGACAATGTATTTTTTACTTTTGATTAATAAAAATAAAAACCATTTTCTCTCTCCCTTATCCCGATCTTCCTCAGAAACGTTTCCCCTTCATCTTCTCAATTAAGAGAAAACCCTAGATCTGTTTTCTTCCTCTTCTGAAAATCCCAAAATCACAAACTCAACACTTTTACGCGGAGTGTTTTTAAAACCTTTTTATAACGTTATTCTTGATGTTCTTTAAGCCGCCATTACCACTGCCGTGCTTTATAAATACTAGCGGCATGTTTTAATTTATTCTCAAATATAGTTTCAACATTAAAGTCAATGGCTTTCAAGATTTTATGGCATAATTCTCACCTTGTGCAAATCACGCCCCACCACCGTCAAATACCTCGAGACTCAATCCAGATTGTGTTAACCGTTAATGTTGGCTACATCACCACCGCCAACGCCAACCCTTTCTTCTCCCAACAAACTCTTTGTTTCCGTTTGAACCTCCTACAAAGCCCCCGCCGCCTTCACCAGGTTCTCGCTCCAAAGCTTGAGGAGCTCAGAGTCGACATGTCCTCCGATGAGTATGAAGGTGTCCTCCAAGATATCATCCAATGTGGGATTGGAACTGTGTGTAGGATGCGGGACCAGGAACATTACTGTCGAGCCTTGCAATTGCATTCCGATTTGTATGTGGAACCTATGGCCATGGCCATGTCCATGTCCGACCAGGAGAGCTTGAAGACCAGAGCTTTGTCGGAATCCAGGAGGGAATTCGAGAACAACGACTATGGCATGGTCGGAGCCACAGAGTCGTCTATTAAAAAGATGGTGAAAAAGGTCAAAGTAGAAGATGGGGAGAAAGGAGACTGCATGGTGTGCTTAGAGGACCTCAGGGTTGGATTTGAAGCATCCCAGATGCCATGTTCTCATGTCTTTCATGGCGGTTGCATCGAAAGATGGCTGAAGCATAGCCATTACTGCCCTATTTGTCGGTTTAAGATGCCGACCAATTAGAAAGATTATAATTCTTTGTGTTTCTTGTTCTTATTTATTTGTTTTGGTTTTGGTTTTGTTCGAATCTCGTACATGTTTGTAAGTTGATTTGAGATGCCGACCAATTATTTGTGTTTCTTTTTCTTGTTCATTTGTTTTATTTTTGGTTTTGTTAAAATCTCGTACATGTATGTAAGTTGATTTTCCTCAACATCACTACAACAAATTTATCAATTTATGACAAAAATTCTATATGACGTTGTGTATAACGTCACAAAATATACTATAAATATGACGATTTTTTGTTTTCGTCATATTTTGTGATTAATAATATATCTTTTATGAAAATTTTAAAAAATGTCATTATTTTTCGTCACCATATGTTTGGAGCCAAAATTTACCTCCAAAAAAATTGGTGGGAAACCTTTCAATGATGTTTAGTTAAAATAGTGACATTGTAAAATCGTCTATAATGAAATGGAGGTATTAGTGACGATTTATTATTATTATTATTATTATTATTATTATTATTATTATTATTATTATTATTATTATTATTATTATTATTATTATTATTATTATTATTATTATTATTATTATTATTATTATTATTATTATTATTATTATTATTATTATTATTATTATTATTATTATTATTATTATTATTATTATTATTATTATTATTTTTGAATCAATGGCGTTACAAATTCATCACCTATAAAATTTATTCGTGACAATTTAATTCATCATATTGTCACAGGACTAGATTATCGAACCAGCGAACCGTGCGGCCTTAGGAGAATTTTACCACACAAACGCCTAAGTCAGCCTAAATTCCAAATCCGGAAGATCAAACTTCCAAGGCACTCAAGAACGCAAGATCGTTATAAGCGGAAGCAAACTATAATCAATGGACTTTGAATCTGAAAGAAGAAAACCAAGAACACGAAGAACAACACAGAGAATATAGAGTGAATGCCTCGATTACTCTGAAAATAGAAAACTGAGTGAGTTACAAATGAGCTGAGGAGTCTCTATTTATAGTTGAACTCCCCCAGATCTGACGATCAAAACTGATTTACATCGACGGACGAGATTTACATAATATCTTTACAAAATCTCTAAATATCTCAACATTATCTAAATAAAATCAATTCAAATGGATAATGTTGACTAAATCTTCCAGGATCTTCCAGAACATTCCGGAACCTTCCAGAATCTCTCACGGACCGGGCTATGTCAGGTGGACTTTTCGAGGTCAAGGTCTGTGTCTGAACCCCTTCTATCGGCAAATGCGCATATGGCACGGGCTCGAACTGGCGGCCCGTGACAATATTTATAAGATATAAAAGGTGGCATTTTTTTCGTGCCACTAAAATATGGTTAACGTGATGAAAAAATAGATATTTTTCACTTATTATTATATCTATTGTCTTTTATATAATGATTTTAAAATACATCATACCAACATGTCACTTAATGTTTGACAAAAAAATTAACATAAAAATGGTGGTACAATTTTAATTTACATGTTAAATGTGTTCTATAAATATTTTTTATGTATTTATATTTAAGACTTTTTTGTTAATACATATTTGGTTTAATGGTTAACCCCCCACTAAACTTAAAAAAAAGTCAACATATGACTTTTTTGCCCTATAATTAAGCTATTTTATTGAGAAATTAAACGTATTAAGTCATTTCATTATAAAATTACATCAATTAAACCTTTTTATTATTTCGATCTGTAAATCTTAATATTTTTAGGTTATTTACCATCTGTGGCAGAGCTAAAAATTTCATATAGTGAGGTCAATGTAAAACATGAGAAATGGAGAATTCGCATACAACTACACTAGCTATTGTTGACCCCGTACCTCAACATATTAAATAGGTCAATTCTAACATTTTCTATAAAAAATTCTATACTAACTCTTTGAAAACTCCATACCCAACAAATTAAGTGGTGTCAATTTACCCCTCAAATACTAATGTAGATCCACCCATATCTACCATGTAGTATCACCATAATGTCAATTTATCCCTCTCTCTCTCTCTAACAAAAAAAACTTTTTTTTCTTAATTTTTAAGGTCTGAGAAAATAAAGAAAAAAGCTTTAAAACCAATTTGTTTCTCTCTTCAAGTCTGTGACAGTGAAAATATTTTACTATTTTTTTGGTCATTTTAACTTGATTTTAGGATAATGTAAGTTTTTTTGTAATACCCGTGTTTTGGGGCTAGGAGTTAGCCGAGTTATAGTTCGAGTCAAATAAAATTTAGTTAAAATAAACCAACTATAAATAATGACCAAATTGAGCTTTAATAAGGAGTGAGGGACCAATGTTGTAATTGGACCCAAAAGTTTTAAAAAGCAAGACAATTTTAAAATAAAGTTGTCATCTTTCTCACCTTTTTCCCATCTTCAATGTTAAACACCCCAAACCCTCTCCAAAACCCTCTCAAAGCTTGACTACAATTCCATTGATTTCAACTTCATTTCAAAGGGGTTTTGAAAGGTAAAATCATATTCAAACTCTCCTCTTTAATCTCTATCTATCTATGGTTTTAGATTTCAAAAATATGAACTTTTGGAAATTAGGGTTTGATTTAAAAGTTTAGATTTTATGGGTTTTTCATCTTGTTTTGTTAAATTGAGTTGGGGTTTTGTTTAATGAAGTTGAAGTACACATTATATGTTAATTTGGTTGGATTTTGATGGATTCCCGAAATGGGGTAAAAATGGGTTTTTTGAAGGGTTTTGGGTGATTTTTGGGGGTTGTTTTAGGTGGAAATTGATAGCCCAATGGTAGTACTATGGTTAGGGGTTGATTTGGGATTGTTTGTGGGTGCTATGGATGTTGGAAACATGGTTTTTGGACATGGTTTAGGGGCTGCCGGAATTTTCTAAAAATGGGATTTGTTCATGGTTTGCAACATGGTAAATTGCATTTGAATTGTATTACGGGTTGGTATTTTGATGTTGGGCTGATTTGGAATTGTTTGAAATGTGTTTGAGGTTATTAAGAAGCGAGAATTTGTGTTGGGGAAGCTTCGGGAAGAAATCCGGAAATTTGAGGGAGGTTGCTTGCTTGGCTTTGAGCTTGGAGGTGGAGGTGAGTGGTTAATGTTTTTAAATTGGTTTTTTTAAGTGGTTGGTTCAAGCATGTGAATTAGGTTGGGCTTGGTAGACCCACCTAGAGTTAGGATTAGGGTGGTATCCTAATCCTAAGCTTTAGTTAGAGACCTTGGATGTACTCTTTAATCGTTGATATGCCTCATGATGAGTATGTATAATGTGATACACATGTATGTGAAAGTATGGCTTAATGTATTGATTTTATATGCATGTTGATGACAAATAAAATGTGGATATATGATGAGATGATTGTTCGGTTGACATACATGTGGTGTTGGTTTGTGAAATGAGGTTGTGTTGTGGATTGCATGATTTTGGAGAATCATGGTGAGTACGTGCTAGGCACGGAATTTATATTGAAATTGATATTGTAAAAAGTTGTGTAGTTTGATTTATATTGGCACTAGTATGCTTGGGTACAATGACCGATCATTAGGATGTTAGTGTGCACACATGATTCAAAAGTCGTGCGTGGCCTTGGTGGCGTTGAGTCACCAAGGAGGAGTACGGGTTCGCCCGGAAATTGTATTTATATTAGTCGGTGATGAGTGGAATCCCATCGACGGGGCGTGAGGATGAGTGGAATCCCCTCCGCGTGAACGGTGATGAGTGTAATCCCACCGTCAGGTAATGGTTGTGTTGTTGGACGTGAGTTCCAACGGTTATCTGCGTATTCGAGTCATAGCTAGGTGCCAATACAGATTGTAGTTTATGTTGCCAATATGTGGTTAATTGTGAACCAATGTGTTTTGGGATGTGTTGCTAACATGGTGTAATATATGTGATTTCATATGTTGTGGATTTAAACATGTTGAGCATGACATAATATTGAATATATGTTCATGCATCATCTATATTTATGGCTCGCGTGGATCGGAGGTAAGACCATGCATTTTATCTTGGTTGTAGCTCGTGCTTGGACCCTGCATTGTCGAGGTTTGTTTTTAAAGAGCTTACCCTCACTAAGCTTTTATGCTTACGCTCTCTTTTGTTCGACAATGCAGATAAATAGCTTGTGGGTGGCAAAGGCAAGGGAAGGCCACCAAGTGTTGCTTTTGGTGAGCTCAATGTATGAATTTTAAGTAATAGAATGTAATAGTTAAGCAATGGGATAGGTATTGTTGATTTGAGTTTGATGTATGTCTATGGTTGACTTGGTTTGTAAGCATGTTATATCTTGCCAAATGTTTGTTTGATCGATGGCTTATGAATGCTTAAGTTGCTTGAATGGCATGTAAACTTATTTGATATGTATGATGCTTATTGGTTCTCTTTTAATGTCTTCAAGCATGCTTGTATGAAAGGCTCTTAATGTGTAATTTGCTATGTACGAAAGATTGTCTAAATCCATGCTTGTATGTGTTTGAGTATGTTAAATCTAGGATGTATACCTCTAGACTTTGTTTGATGGTTTTGTGTGCCTTTAGGGGTCCTATGGGACCTTCCTACTTGTTGAAATACCCTTAAATCTGAATTTCAAAAGGCTGCAGACAACCCGCGTTTCGAAACGGGCTGGGTCGTTTCGGAACGGGTAAGGCTTCAGGGACCCCGTATCGGAACGCGTTTCGATACGGTATGGCCTTTGAAACCCCTGTTCCGATACGCGTTTCGGAACGTTTTGGCTACTGGAATTCTGAGAAATTCACGAGATGAAGGTGTATCGAAACGGGTATAAGGGTTTCGAAACGGTCAAAATCTCGTTGACCACGAGAAGTTGACCGTTGAGGGCGTTTCGGAACGGTTGACCACCGTTTCGATACGGCCCCTTATAGAGGCTCTGGGACAGTTGCCCTGGTCAAGGCGTTTCGATACGCCTCAAGGGTGTTTCGAAACGGCCTGTTTAAAATATTAAAAGTGGGCTGTTTAATTGCTGTTTTGGGATCGAATGTTTGTCTCATGTATTTTATTCCGTTGTTTGATCACATAGGACTTAAATGGACTTTTAGACAAGATAAATAAAAGAAATTTTTCTAGGGTTGCTAACCGAGGTGGGACCTTAACGGGTTTCGCTTCGGTTTTCCCCGTGTGGCCCACTCGGACCGGTCATCCGGCCAGACCGGGACGAGGGGGTTACATTTGTTGGTATCAGAGCCTAAGGTTACCGAGACCTTGGGCAGGTAAGTGAGGTAAGTTTAAGTTTTGAATTGATATGCACGGTGTTTGCTTGCTTTGTAAGTATGATTGCTTGTATGACAAGTAAGTTGATTGTTTGTTTAAAAGCATGTTGCTCGTTACCCGTGTATGCTGTGATGTGTGATTGTTTGATTGAGAATGCATGTTGTTTGATCGTACGCATTTGTTTGCTTGTTTAGCAAGTATGCCTTGTTATATGCTTGGCTGAGCATGTATGTGTGCTGATTTGGTTGAAACATGTTTAGTAGAGTCCCATTGCTTCTATTACATCGGAAAAAGGATTTTAAGTGAGGGAAATCATACTTGAGCCACTTGGACCTTTCCTTTGCTAACCCAATTTGTATGTTAAATTGTGATTGATTTATTGCTTTTAGTAAGTTTAGGGCCAGTGTGTAAGCCGTGAATCGGTAAGTGGAAGTTGTGGTTTTGAAAATGGGGATGATGTAGAGGAAGTTCTTTGCTATAGTTAGGGGAGTATAGTTGTACCGGAGTTGAGGAACAATTTGTTTGCTCGAGTCCGCGTGCACGTGAGTTGATTCTTGTTGGTGGGAGATGACGAGGCCGATTCTGGTATTAGTTGGTGAAAAGAAGTGAAGACCTATGAGTGGGAGTCAGGTGGTATCTATGTTATAGTGGATAAGCCCTTGGTACAGTTTTGAGTTTGTCTCTTCTGATTGGTTCTGAGTTCGTACTTCCGTATGTTGTTAACAAGCATGCAAGTTTGAATGTGCTCGATGAGGTAGGTATGAGAACCTTAGTTCTTTTGGCGAGATCTAGGTAGGGGTCTCGTGTGAGTAATCTGAATTTCAGAAGTGTTAGTGGCGACCGTTGGGGTTCAGCCTATGATTTCGATGCAAGATAGCCGATCAGTGTCCGTGAATGGGAACCGATTTGTGTGTTTGGGGTCAGTGTGCGTCTGGGTGGTTTTCCAGTATGGTTGTCTGTGTGTGCCCAGAACCGCGTTTTTGAAGTTTTGAAATGCTCTACGAATAGTCTAGAAGAGTCGGATTTTGTTGAAGAATCAGTCTGAAAACAAGAGGACCGAAGACTATCAGTTGTGTACTTGTGAAGTTACAATTTTTGCAGAATCGTCCGTTTGTGTGAGCGTGCAAAGGTTTTGACGTATCTCTGTTGAGATTTTAGACGTAGGGACGCATGTGACTAGACCTTTTGGGAGATAGTAGTGATCAGAAAGATGTACAGAAGATGTTTGTTGGTGGTTCAGAGTTACTAGTTTCTAGTAGATGTGAAGTGATTGTCTTCCTACAGTTTCGGTGTGCTTTTTTCCAAGGCTCGACTTGAAGAGCAAATAGTTAGTGTATACGTTGAGACAAAGAAAGAGTTGACTTGAAGTTACAAGATTTATGTGTGACTGTAGTGGTAGGTGAGAAGGTGAACTTCTTGTCGAATGTTGATCCAGCTTTAGAGATCGAAGATTGATTGAGTTTAGTTGACAGGCTTGCTTAGCAATTGTGATGGATTTGATTTTTGAATGAAGATTAGACCGCAAGGTGTTAGGATAGTTTGTGTTTTCTTTTCCTAGAAGTATTTGGAAGAATTGTCGGTTTACCTCTTGTTAGAAGAGAAGAGAGTTTGTTATTGAGACCGCTTTCGAGGGTTCTTCTGTTTGGTCTGCTCTGTAACTTATGAATCCCGAAAGAATTGAGAATGTCGAAGAATTAACTTCGAGACTTGTTAGACCTTAGATTCATTAGGCCTAGTGCATCATCTCAGAGTTCTACAGTGTAATTTGTGAAGAAGGAAAAGTGACAGTACGAGGATGTGTTTAGATTTCAGATAGTTGAAACAAGTGACAACGAATAATTAGTATCAGTTTCTGAGTGTCAGTGATTTGTTGATCAGTTAGTGTGTGCTTCAGTCTTTTTGAAGATTAATTCGAGATCCGATTACTACCAGTTAGAAGTGGGAGAAGCTGAAGTATTGAAGACAACTTTTGAGGCAAGATGTGACCGTTTTGAGTTCCGAGTTATGTTGTTTTGTTGGACTGGTGTGTTGGTTACTTTTATAGAGATGTTGAACAGAATATTTTCCTAAGCTCTTGATCAGTTTGTAGTAGTTCTCATAGATGATACATGAGTATATTCAAGTACCGAAGAAGACCATAACAAGCTTTAGAGTTAGTATTGTAGATTCTATTAGAGAATCAGTTGAATGCCAAGTTGAGCCAACGTGAACTCCGAGATTAACGAAGATGTCCTCCTAGGACATGTAGATCAGCTGAGTGTGCTAGATTAAATCCTTAGTAGGCAAAAGAAGATACGAGTTGGAAGAAATTGAAGACTGTGACAGATATTTATAGTTCCTAGGTCTAGCCTTGTTACTCTCAGAGAATTGTAAATAGTGTTTGAAGACAGTTGCTCCATTGATAGATTGCTACAGAAGAATGTTCAGTTGTATGGTTAGATGCAAGACAACGAGCCCTTGAGAAATTGAAGGAGACTTTGAAGAGAGCTTCGACCTTGAATCAACTTATGTCAGAGAAAGAGTTGTGAACCACAGTGATGCATTACATGTAGAGTTAGGTTGTGTGCTTATGCAAGACAGAAGATTGTGGCTTGTTCATCAAGATAGTTGGAAGACCGTGAGAAGAGTTATTCGATATGAGACATAGAGTTAATTATAGTTGTATTTGCTTCGAAGACTTAGAGACAAAGCTTGTATAGTAAGGAATGCACAGTGTGTATGTACGTATTATCCGAACTTGAATGGTTAGACAACTTAGGAAGGGTTGAAACTTGAACAACATAAAGTGTTAGAACTGCTTGAAGACTGTAATATCAAGATTGAGTACCATCCGAAGATAGTCAACGTAGTGACCGATGTTCCGAGTTGTAATTGCTGATAGATTAGTAGTTGAGTTGCGAGTTGTATTTGCTGAATTCAGTTACCGAATAACAGTATTCTTGTGGCCGAGTTTCATGTTGAACCTACATTGAGTCAGAATGCTTGAAGAGAAACAGTTGCAAGACAGATTCGTGGCACCTCACGTGCAAGACATTGTGGAAGGAAGACCGTCATAATACAGTTTCAGAGATGATAGAATTTTGCATTTCAGAGACAGAATAATTGTACTGATTGACATAGTGTTATGAGACATATTGTTTTGGCCGAAGCACACGGTATTTCTTTTGTATTGCATCCGAGTAGTATGAAGACATATTGTGGGTTGAAGATGAGTATTTCTAGATTGAGCGGATGAAGAATGTGGTTCAGTATGAGAGTCAGTGTGTAAATTGTCAGCGTGTCAAGACCGAGCGTTAGTTTTCTTCTAGTTTGTTACATCCGTGGAAGGTTCATAATGGAAGCTGGTAATAGAGATTCGAGATTTCAACTAGAATAATTTTGAAGACGTCTGCATAGCGTTTGGTTAATTGATGAAGGCAGAGGATCAGTCAGAGAAAGTTGTGAGTCAAGTGTTCAAGCAGTATTGTATGAGTTTGTGAATCGGGCTAGTTCTGTTGTTATCTGTTGCGGTTACCACCAGAGATAGAAAGGGGTTTGAGATGTGTTCTGTGTATCTACGATTCAGAAATGTAAGACAGATCTGTTCCGTGCTATGTTTGTTGAAGAGATTGAGTTGAGTTTGAAATTGGCATGCCTTGAAGAATCAGTTGAGATCTTAGTGTAAGATAGCAAGTGTTGTGTGGTAAGTCTTTCGAGTTGGTTGGTACGTTGTGGTGAGAGGGGAAAGCGTGGAGGTGCATGTTTCAGTGGCCTTCCGTGATCGATGAATTTCGAGGACGAAATTTCCTTAAGTGGGGGAGAGTTGTAACACCCGTGTTTTGAGGCTAGGAGTTAGCCGGGTTATAGTTCGAGTCAAATAAAATTTAGTTAAAATAAACCAACTATAAATAATGACCAAATTGAGCTTTAATAAGGAGTGAGGGACCAATGTTGTAATTGGACCCAAAAGTTTTAAAAAGCAAGACAATTTTAAAATAAAGTTGTCATCTTTCTCACCTTTTTCCCATCTTCAATGTTAAACACCCCAAACCCTCTCCAAAACCCTCTCAAAGCTTGACTACAATTCCATTGATTTCAACTTCATTTCAAAGGGGTTTTGAAAGGTAAAATCATATTCAAACTCTCCTCTTTAATCTCTATCTATCTATGGTTTTAGATTTCAAAAATATGAACTTTTGGAAATTAGGGTTTGATTTAAAAGTTTAGATTTTATGGGTTTTTCATCTTGTTTTGTTAAATTGAGATGGGTTTTGTTTAATGAAGTTGAAGTACACATTATATGTTAATTTGGTTGGATTTTGATGGATTCCCGAAATGGGATAAAAATGGGTTTTTTGAAGGGTTTTGGGTGATTTTTGGGGGTTGTTTTAGGTGGAAATTGATAGCCCAATGGTAGTACTATGGTTAGGGGTTGATTTGGGATTGTTTGTGGGTGCTATGGATGTTGGAAACATGGTTTTTGGACATGGTTTAGGGGCTGCCGGAATTTGCTAAAAATGGGATTTGTTCATGGTTTGCAACATGGTAAATTGCATTTGAATTGTATTACGGGTTGGTATTTTGATGTTGGGCTGATTTGGAATTGTTTGAAATGTGTTTGAGGTTATTAAGAAGCGAGAATTTGTGTTGGGGAAGCTTCGGGAAGAAATCCGGAAATTTGAGGGAGGTTGCTTGCTTGGCTTTGAGCTTGGAGGTGGAGGTGAGTGGTTAATGTTTTTAAATTGGTTTTTTTAAGTGGTTGGTTCAAGCATGTGAATTAGGTTGGGCTTGGTAGACCCACCTAGAGTTAGGATTAGGGTGGTAGCCTAATCCTAAGCTTTAGTTAGAGACCTTGGATGTACTCTTTAATCATTGATATGCCTCATGATGAGTATGTATAATGTGATACACATGTATGTGAAAGTATGGCTTAATGTATTGATTTTATATGCATGTTGATGACAAATAAAATGTGGATATATGATGAGATGATTGTTCGGTTGACATACATGTGGTGTTGGTTTGTGAAATGAGGTTGTGTTGTGGATTGCATGATTTTGGAGAATCATGGTGAGTACGTGCTAGGCACGGAATTTATATTGAAATTGATATTGTAAAAAGTTCTGTAGTTTGATTTATATTGGCACTAGTATGCTTGGGTACAATGATCGATCATTAGGATGTTAGTGTGCACACATGAGTCAAAAGTCGCGCGTGGCCTTGGTGGCGTTGAGTCACCAAGGAGGAGTACGGGTTCGCCCGGAAATTGTATTTATATTAGTCGGTGATGAGTGGAATCCCATCGACGGGGCGTGAGGATGAGTGGAATCCCCTCCGCGTGAACGGTGATGAGTGTAATCCCACCGTCAGGTAATGGTTGTGTTGTTGGACGTGAGTTCCAACGGTTATCCGCGTATTCGAGTCATAGCTAGGTGCCAATACAGATTGTAGTTTATGTTGCCAATATGTGGTTAATTGTGAACCAATGTGTTTTGGGATGTGTTGCTAACATGGTGTAATATATGTGATTTCATATGTTGTGGATTTAAACATGTTGAGCATGACATGATATTGAATATATGTTCATGCATCATCTATATTTATGGCTCGTGTGGATCGGAGGTAAGACCATGCATTTTATCTTGGTTGTAGCTCGTGCTTGGACCCTGCATTGTCGAGGTTTGTTTTTAAAGAGCTTACCCTCACTAAGCTTTTATGCTTACGCTCTCTTTTGTTCGACAATGCAGATAAATAGCTTGTGGGTGGCAAAGGCAAGGGAAGGTCACCAAGTGTTGCTTTTGGTGAGCTCAATGTATGAATTTTAAGTAATAGAATGTAATAGTTAAGCAATGGGATAGGTATTGTTGATTTGAGTTTGATGTATGTCTATGGTTGACTTGGTTTGTAAGCATGTTATATCTTGCCAAATGTTTGTTTGATCGATGACTTATGAATGCTTAAGTTGTTTGAATGGCATGTAAACTTATTTGATATGTATGATGCTTATTGGTTCTCTTTTAATGTCTTCAAGCATGCTTGTATGAAAGGCTCTTAATGTGTAATTTGCTATGTACGAAAGATTGTCTAAATCCATGCTTGTATGTGTTTGAGTATGTTAAATCTAGGATGTATACCTCTAGACTTTGTTTGATGGTTTTGTGTGCCTTTAGGGGTCCTATGGGACCTTCCTACTTGTTGAAATACCTTTAAATCTGAATTTCAAAAGGCTGCAGACAACCCGCGTTTCGAAACGGGCTGGGTCGTTTCGGAACGGGTAAGGCTTCAGGGACCCCGTATCGGAACGCGTTTCGATACAGTATGGCCTTTGAAACCCCTGTTCCGATACGCGTTTCGGAACGTTTTGGCTACTGGAATTCTGAGAAATTCACGAGATGAAGGTGTATCGAAACGGGTATAAGGGTTTCAAAACGGTCAAAATCTCGTTGACCACGAGAAGTTGACCGTTGAGGGCGTTTCGGAACGGTTGACCACCGTTTCGATACGGCCCCTTATAGAGGCTCTGGGACAGTTGCCCTGGTCAAGGCGTTTCGATACGCCTCAAGGGCGTTTCGAAACGGCCTATTTAAAATATTAAAAGTGGGTTGTTTAATTGCTGTTTTGGGATCGAATGTTTGTCTCATGTATTTTATTCCGTTGTTTGATCACATAGGACTTAAATGGACTTTTAGACAAGATAAATAAAAGAAATTTTTCTAGGGTTGCTAACCGAGGTGGGACCTTAACCGGTTTCGCTTCAGTTTTCCCCGTGTGGCCCACTCGGACCGGTCGTCCGGCCAGACCGGAACGAGGGGGTTACATTTTTTAAACAACAAAAGAGAGAAGTCTCAACCCAATTTCTTACATCGAGATGTTGATGATGTATCAATAGCTTTAACGAGATATGACCAACAGAGATACTAGGATTGAATTGAAAAATTAAAAGAGGGAAGAAATAGAAAAAAAGATGGACTAAATTAATAGATTATCAAAATTATGTGGGTTAATTTTTTAGTATTAGGGTTAAATTAAAACAAGTGTTGAATTTGAGGGCTAATTATGTAATTATATCAATTTATATTAACCGCCACGTCATCACTCATTAAATTTTTAATGGCGCCGAACTAATTTGTTATTTTTTTAAGTCAGGGGACCAGTTTGTAACTTTTGATAGTAAAAGGATGCAAAAAATAATTGGACCATAGTTGAGGGACCATTTATGTAATTTACCCTAAAAGTTTTTACGCGGAGTGTTTTTAAAACTTTTTATAACGTTATTCTTGATTTCCTTTAAGCCGCCTGCCCTGCTTTATAAATACTAGCGGCATAATTCTCAGATATAGTTTCACTTTCAAACATTAAACTCAATGGCGTTCAAGATTGTATGGCAGAATTCTCACCTTGTGCAAATCACGCCCCACCGCCGTCAAATACCTCTGGCTTCAATCCAGATTGTACTAACCGTTAATGTTGGCTACATCACCGCCGCCAACGCCAACCCTTTCTTCTCCCAACGAACTCTCTGTTTCCGTTTGAACCTCCTGCAAAGCCCCCGCCTCCTTCACCAGGTTCTTGCTCCAAAGCTTGAGGAGCTCAGAGTCGACATGTCCTCCGATGAGTATGAAGGGGTCCTTCAAGATATTATGCAATGTGGGATTGGTGTGCGTGGGATGTGGGACCAGGGATATTACTGCCAGGCCTTGCAATTGCGTTCGAATATGTATGTGGCACCCATGACCATGACCACCAACCAGGAGACCTCGATGACCAGAGCTTTAGCGGAATCGAGGAGGGAATTTGAAAACAACAACTATGGCATGGTGGGAGCGGCAGAGTCGTCTGTTAAAAAGATGGTGAAGAGGGTCAAAGTAGAAGATGGGGAGAAGGGAGACTGCATGGTGTGCTTAGAAGAACTCAGGGTTGGATTTGAAGCATCTCAGATGCCATGTTCTCATGTCTTTCATGGCGGTTGCATCGAAAGATGGTTGAAGCAGAGCCATTACTGCCCTATTTGTCGGTTTGAGATGCCGACCGATTAGATAGATAACAATTCTTTGTGTTTCTGTTTTGTTCATCTGTTTCTTGTACAACTTGTACTTGCTTGTAAGTTGGTTTCGTTATTTCCCCCCGACAATATGAATGAACAGCAATGTTAAAGATGAATCTTGAAACCCAAGAAACAAATATTCAAACATCTGCAAGCCTGAGTAAAAGAAAATTCTTAAATAAACATAACAATTCCTCAGATTCCTCATAATCAGAAATGTGAATGATCATTCAGAATTATCATATCAGTTGCATATGCAGTAAACTGAATTTTTATTTATGAATAATTTCAAACAAGCTAAAAAATTGCTTAAAAGTAATAAACACATGTTTTTGTTTTAACAAAGAAGTTAAAAATGCTCTAATGTTGGAAGCTTTACATCAAAGCTTTTCAGTTAGTTCGACCATGAAGGAATTAACAACACCTGCATCCAACACAAACCATGAAGATTCAAACAGTTCATGGAAGAATTCAGCTCCGGTTTCCTCAGCCGCGTGCCTGAATGCAAGACCGAATGCATTCCCTTTAAGTGCTCCTAGACGAGGCTTCCCACAGACCCCAACAATCAGCACCTTAGATGGCTCTTGCAATATGCAGGCACAAAGCAAAGGCTTCAACTTTGCTCCCTTCTCCTTCAAGGCATCCATTAGAAAGTAACAGAACTTAATCAGAGCCTGGGGGTGACCCAACAGCTTTGTGTCTATCGAATCTTCAAGCTTCACCCACCTAAACTTTCTACAAATTAAGATTATATATATATATATATAATGTGTCAATTGACCCCTCAAATACTAATGTAGATCCACCCATGTCTACCATGTGGTATCACTATAATGTGTCATGCGACATGCTCTAGTGACATCGCATGACATTTTTAGATTATATATATATATATATATATATATATATATATATATATATATATATATATTAAATTTATTAAAAATTTTAAATTTATTTATTTCTACAAATTTTGAAATTTAATGAGTATTAATTTATTAATATAATGCGGTTTTGGGTTTGATATTATTGATTTGGATTGAAATATGATGATTGATGTTATTGTTGTTTAGGGTTTTTTTTTAAATTTAAAATCGTTTTAAAAATTGTATGATTTTAATTTTTACATATAATTATAATTTTCAAAAAAAAATATTTTTAAAATAAGTTATGAATTTTCATATATTATAAAAGTTTTTCTAATATTTTTATATTTTATAAAATATGTTTTTAAATATTGAAAAAGTACTAAAATAAAATTTTAGTTACAATTGAGGGACTAAATTTAGTATTATCCATTTAGTTAATGTGCCAGGCCATTCCTAAAAAGATATGTAACAATTGAGTTGAGTTGAGTGATCAAAGTGTAATTTTTTTACAACTTCAATGACTAAAGCAAAGCATTGAATATATTTTTTGGAATTTCATTTAAAGTTTTTTGATCTACTCAGAGGACTTTCTTCATACATCACCGTCGCTAAACAAGACCGTGTTTCTCATCAAGGTAATTTCTAAAACCCTAAATTTAACTTGAAGTTTGATTTACACTCTACTCACGATGTTTCGATTTGTAATCTCTTTGCCTTTGGATCACTCTGCAATACACAATTTTCTGTTTTGGATCATACTTCTTGATGCTCTCTCTCTCTCTCTTTATGTTGTGGAGATCTTTTTTCTTTTATGTTCTTTGATCACTGTTTTGCATAAATAATTGATATCGATGATATCTTCCATTACACTTCTATTTGCGGCATCGAGAATTTATTCACACTGCTATTGAGGTCTTTAGTTATGTCTGACGGCGCCATTCACCCCCTAGTTTTTTTTAGTTTAAAATAATTAGGGAACATGGGAAATCTTCTCCTCATAGTTGTTCCTCATTATTGTGATCAATCATATTCATATATGATTTTGGATGCATCTCGGTGGTTTCTACATTTCTAATTGATAAAAGCATCGTCTTTGAAATTGAGAGCACTTAAAGCAGACGAGGAATTTGCTTCGAAGCAAGCCAACAAGAACTTAGATGCCACACCCAAAACTCATCTTTTAAAAGCTGAAAGTGAAGAGCAAGTTGCCATAGTGGTGGTAAGTGGTTGTTTTGAGGGTGGTCGGTGATGAATGCAAGTGGGTAATGGCTAGGTGCAGTAGGTTCAATGGTCGATCAATGTAGGTGTGGTGTTGGGATGTTGGAGACGATGCCAGTGGTTTTGACGTCATCAAGACCTTAGCTATCGACCAAGGTTTTAATTTTCTGTAATTTTCATTTTAGAGGCAATGGATCAAAATGTAATTTCTGTAAAAAATTGGGTCTTCGGTGTAAATTGTAAAATTATATGCCTTTAGTGTAAATTGTAAAAAAATATTGGCATTCAATGTAAATTTTAGAATATTTTTTTTGCATTTAATGTGATTTGTATACACTTTTGGGCTTTTATTTTAATTTAAAATAGTTTTGGCTTTTATATAATTTATAAAAAATGACTTTTATTGCTATTTATATAAAATTTATTTTTTATTTTAATTTTATAAATTTAATTGAGAAATTCTAAAATTTTCAATAAAGAATTGTGACGCTATATTTTTGTCACTATACAATGAATTTGTTATATTATTGGTGACAGTATAAATAATAAGTGACAAAATTTTATATTATATAGTGACGTATTTAATTGTCATTGAATATAAAATATCAGGTGACGTTTCACATAAATGCCACTAGATGTTTGACAATATGTGACGAAAAAAGATACATCGCCACGTTAGACATTTAGCGACACACCTAACGTGACGATCGTCGTGACGTCAAATTTTATGTCGTAAAATACAAATAGTGACGTAAATGTAAGTTTTAGTGACAATATTTCCAACGTCATAAATTGATAAATTTGTTGTAGTGTTTTCACACCACAACTCAAAATCTCTTGAGGGTTTTCAAAATCAAGCAAAGCAAATCAATCTTTTCATCAATTTGGTGCAAAGTTCTTCTCCCATTCTTCTCTATCAATATCAAGGTAAAATTTTCTCTTTTCTTTTTTATTTGATTTTCGTTCTAAATTCTTGTTTTGTTTTGTGTTCTCAAAAACAATTTTTTTAAACCTTTTATCTTTGTTTTGTTTTTAAATTTTTTAACAAAAACCTTGATTATTGATTTTTAATGGGTTGGATGAGAAAGTTAACGCATACACTGTTTTTTATCTTTTCTGTAGTCAATGACACCTAAAAAGAGAGCACGTACTAGTGAAGTCGGTGAAGGTTCCAATGCCGGAGGTGGTACTCGCCCGAACCTCACTCTTTTCTATCAACAATCCTTTAAAACCATCGGAGATCTCAACTATTTCCGACAATTTCAAAACTACAAAATCCGTCTAGAGAGGGTAATTTCCATTCCTTTTCTTAACTCGGAGCGTTTCAAATTTGATTACTTACCTTTGCTCCAAGAATGGAAATTTATGGATTTTCTTCAAATCCCCAGTTTTTTCTTTCACCCTTTAGTATTGATTTTCTATGCTAATGCCAAGTGTGTCGCCAATAGAGAGAATGTGGTTACGACCGTTAATTCTTATTTAATGGGTAAAAAGATCACCATCGATGTTCAATCCCTTTGTGATGTGTTTAAGTTAGAGGATGAAGGTCTTGGTGATGAGAATGCTCTTGGCCATGTCCTAAGTGGTTCCGTCACCGCTCTTAATGCTCAAGATCAGATCCTACATTTGATGGTTTCTTGGTGGTTTAGGCCCTCGGGAGGAAAGTATTCCACTATCCGCCAAGTTGATGATTTTTGGATTCGATGCTTTCGTCAACGACAATGACCAAATCTTGCTCGAGTTATGTTTGCGGAGATTGTCTATCTCGTGCAACATCGCCACACTACACTCGTCACTTCCTTCACATATGGTACGACTTTGAGTTATTTCTTCACTCAAAAGGAGATAGATTGTTCACATGACTACCCAACTTCCCTCACCGATCCTATCGATGAAAGATCTCTTGCAAGGGGAAAGTTTCATTATTTTAATGGTAGTTGGCTTCGTCTATCCGAGCTCCCTAGCGATGTCATTCCGGAAGAAATTGCTAATCGTCAAGCCGCTCAAGCTCCTCAAGCTCCTCCTCCACCTTCCATGGATACTCTCATGGCCTTTCTAAACGAGCAATTTACGGGTTTGCGCACGAGAATTGCCTCCATAGATCAAGTGATGAATTCGAGGTTTACGGCTATTGACACACGCTTTACAAGCCTTGAAGATCGAATGAAGAATGTGGAGACACGCCTCACTTCCCTTGAAGGCGGTCACAACTCGATGAACATATCCCTTACCGCCTTTCATGACGAGTGGCGTCAAACTAGGGAGAATGATGATGCAAATGAGGAGGATGATGAAGATGATGAAGATGGCGATGGAGATGCATAGTAGTTCATCTTTGCATATCATTTATGTCATTTAGGATATTTATGCACTTTCGTTTATGTTTTTAGGATTAATTTCACATTTTCAAATATATGCTTTGATTTTCTGTTATTTGGATTTTATGATTGATGTTATCTCTATTTTGAACTTAATGATTATCAATATTATGTTGCTTGGTTATTATATATGCCTCTTGCCTATGTTTATCAATGTCTCTACTTTTTTATCTAACAAAAGGGGGAGAGGGAACAAGCTTACACTTAAAATATTTTGATTTTCAACTTAAAGGTTACCTAGCTAATATTAAGGGGGGTTATTTTGCAAAGTGTTTCAAAGTGTCAAAAATTTCAAGTTTTGGTTTTGTTATATCAAAAAGGGGGAGATTGTAAAACCTATGTTTGATTTTGATATAACTAAGTATGTTAAGGACTAAATTGAAAACTTGAAATAGATTTCTAAGTCCCTCAAATGATTTATAAATCACTAAGACTTTAATTTGATTTGAAAAACTCAAACTCCAAATATTTTCTAAGTGTTCCAAGGCCAAAGTATTGAAAAACGTCCAGGCGTATCGATACGATTCCAGCCGTATCGATACCTTTTTTACAAAGTTGGCTACTGGAAAGACGCATTTCGATACGCCCCTCACCGTATCGAAACAACGTATCAAAACAGATTGAATCTGTAACCCCCTCGTCCCGGTCTGGCCGGATGACCGGTCCGAGTGAGCTACACGGGGAAAACCGAGTGAAAACTCCCTAGGAACTCTCCCTCGGTTAGCAACCCTATTTTTTTCATTTTAATGTTGTCTAGATGAGAATTACATCCTAGGTGATCATACAGCGGAACAATATTTACGAAACAATCAATCGAACCCAAACTAACACTTAAAAGCCCATTTTTAAAGTTAAACTGCAGGCGGTATCGATACCCTTAAAGGGGGTATCGATACCCCTTTGACTAGGTCAACAGGGTTTAGTCAACCTGAGGAGACAGTATCGATACCCCAGATGAGGGTATCGATACCCTCCCCTAAAGTTGACTTCCCACGGTCAAAGCCAAGACAACGGTATCGATACCCTAGAGGCCAATATCGATACCGAAATCGACAGTGGCTCCAGCGGCCAAAAAGGTATCGATACTCCCCTCGAGTATCGATACACGAGGCCTGAAACCACAGGGTAGTATCGATACCAGATCAATGGTATCGATACCCCAGCTACGAAACTGCAGATTTGAGCTGATTTAGAGCACAAGGAGGCCCCTAAATCCCTCTAACACTTCAACCAACACACTATCATCAATCCCTAAGGCAAGCCAACCATACAAGCATACATATTTAAGCCAAGGGAGTCAATCAAACATGGATTTAAGCATTCATACATAGCATTCTAGTTTAGGAGCAATTCATGCAATATTGGCATACTCAAAACACAAAGGACCTTAGAAGAAACAAGACATCTTGAAAGGTTTGCACTCATACACTACGCAACCTAAGCATTCTAAAACATGCCATCAAACATCAAACATAGTATAACATGCTTACAACCCATGATCAAACCAAAAACAACATCAAACAAATGAGTCACACACGCTCATACAAAGACCCTTGCCACATTGCTAGCTATTACAAAATCGATAGCCATACTTGAGCTACAAACTTGGATGCCCTTCTTGCCTTGCCTCGAGCTAACACCACGCTAATGATCTGCATTGTTGAACATTGAGAGCGTAAGCTATAAACTTAGTGAGGGTGCTCTAAAACGAAAAACAACAACAATGCAGGGTTCAAGCATGTAATCCTAATCTCATACATATCAAGCATTGCATATAACCAAGTAGACTTAGCTAGTCTTTCAAGTGGCAATTATGGTCTCTCAATCCTAGCAAGATTAAGCATCATTAGAGGTCATCATGAAATACCATATATCGAAACCACATATCACTATCATATATCACAATTCATAAACAAGTTTAATTGGCCACTTTAATTACCCCGATTGTGCGGATTAAAACCTTGGCAACACTTTACCTCGGTGGGATTCCACTCATCACCGGACCTTGCATGTGCGGGATTCCACTCATCGCCACATGCCCTACGGATGGGATTCCACTCATCATCCCGTAGAAATATAATAAGCTTCCGGTGGAATGCTACATCACCGTACTCCTCCTTGATGACTTAACGCCATCAAGGCCACGTACGTTTTGACTCAATTTGTGTGCACACTATCCTAATGATCGATCATTTACAACCGGTAATTTTTAGTGCCAATTATTATAACCACAACATGTATCACCAACCACATATCATCAACACATTCATGCTCAACACATATATCCACATCATGATATACATTTACATGCACCATCTAATCACAAGCATTTGAGCATAGTCATCAAGCACATAGCATTCAAGGAAATTAGACTAAGTTAACTACTTAGATTAAAAGGAAGTGGCCTACCAAGCACACTTGCACACACACACACTACTCATGCTCGAACCAACTTTAAAACAAGTTTAGACCACTCACCGTCCTTCCTTAGCAAATCGAACAATCCTCCTACGCACCCGGATTCGGTCCCAAAGCTCCTTCAACGTTTCCCCTTGCTTCTAGCCAAGCAAAACACACTTATTACACCACAATTCAATGCTAAAGCTCAACTATCAATTTACTTCACAACATAGACCAAATTTCACAAATTCCCCAAATCATAAAATCTCCCAAAACTCAATTTTCGTGCTTCCCAAATCCCTTGCTGAAAAACCCACTTCCAAACACCCAAATGGCTTCCAAGGCATCCCAAAACACCCTCCTTACCTAGGTAGACCATCAGCCCCTTATTTACAACATTAAACCTCCCAAAAACCTAAGTTTTACAACCTTAAATCTAACCCTAAGACATCACTACGAATTTCTATCAAAATTCAACCAAATTTAAGTATGTGGTGTATTTCATCATGCTTAAACAAACCCCCAACATAATTTAACAAAACAAATTAAAAAGCCCCATCAAAATCCCCAAATTTCATATGAACCCTAATTTTCAAAACCCACAATTTTTGAAATTCAAGACCATGGTTAGATAGAGATTGAAGAGGAGAGTTAGAAAATATAATTACCTTTGAAAAACGTCTTGGATTGAGGAAGAAAATGAATGGAATAGTGTTTTTAGGTTTGAAAGAGTTTAGGAGGGGTTTATGGTGTATTTGACGTTGGAAGAAAAGGGGAGTGGAGAGAGAGCAGAAAATTTTCTGCTTTTAATAAAAGGTTGCCTAGCTTTTCAAAAGTTTTTGGAAAAATTGCAACATTGGTCCCTCCCCTTTTAATTGAAGCTTAATTAGGTCACTACTTGAAGTTGAATTATCTTAATTAAATTTAATTTGACTCAAATTATAACTCGGCTAACTCCTAAGCCCAAAACACGGGTGTTACAGAATCTGTATCGATACGCCCCTCTGTAAAAACTAAAGGAGTTTGAATAGCGTACCGATACGGTTCCACCCGTATCGATACGGATTTAAGGGAATTTTAAATTCGAAAAGCTTTTAATGTTTTCGACCGTTGGTGTCAGTTGTTAGGTAACTGAAATTTAAAGTGACGGTTGTCCCGTATAGATACGCTCCTAGTCGTATCGATACGGAAACTTCTAGTGAGCTAAGTTGAGAAAAATGTATCGATACGGTCTTACCCATATTGAAACGGTCCTTGTCCCGTATCGATACGCTTACACGCGTATCAATACGCCCTTTTGTAATTATACAACGACTTTTTCTGTTCTGAGACAGGTATCGATACAGGTCTACGCGTACCAATACAGTAAGCTGCAGAAGTGTATTTATGGTGGAAAGAGAGGGTCCCAACGGCTATAATCAATACCCTAACCACCCAAACGGCTAGAATTGATAGAGAATGTATAAATTGAACCTAATTGAAGACCATCAACAACTATTGCATCAAAGATAAACATCCAAGCTCAAAGTGCGTATTTTCCAATCTCTTGTAAAACCCCAAATTATGTAGTGTCCAATTCTGATCTTGTGATCAAATTTAGGTTGAGTGTTTGTACTTAAAAGGGCAATCTTGTATTGAGAGATATCTTTCTTGCCTTTAATTCTTCTTTGTACTCTTGTGAGGGTTTGGTCAAATTTTGGGTAGAAAATTTGACGGATTGTGTAAAGGTTACCTCATAAGCCTTGAAAAGGGGTAGAACAAATTAGTGAATTGTTGGAAATCCTTAGTGGTAGCTAAGGTAGTGGATGTAGAGTTCATTTGCAACTTGAACCACTCTAAAATTCCTTGTTCTTCATTTTTAGCCATTCCATTTACTCCAACAACTTTTAAAAACCCAATTCACCCCTCTTGGATTTGATCAATCCTTTGATCCACTCAACAAATAGTCATGGCAAACAAAATTGAGAAACAAAGTCAGATCTCCGGGCATCCAAAGCATGAAGGATATAGCCACCCTGTCAACCATAAGTAGGGCTGAGTTTACACTCATGTCTGACGGTCTTCAAATGTTTTTGGAATGCTTTTGAATGTGAAATCCCTTCCAAATTACCAGGTGTTTGAGAGGTCTTGATTACCATATGCCTAACTTCACTCATCTGAGCCGCCTTTACAGGTTTTCAACTCAGATCCTCCTTTGGTTTCAAGATGCCCTTTGCGAGTTTTCATCTTGAACCCTTCTTTTATTTTATTTCCTCTTTTTTTTATATCTAAGGCGCCCTTTTTAGGGGTTTCACCATAGATGTTTTCTCTTTTTGCGAGAGCGCCCTTTTGGGTTTTCACTCCGCTTTTTTCCTTCTTTTTCCCCTTCTTTTTTGATCTCTTTTTGTATTCTTCAAGAATAATACTTTTTGACCGAATCCAAATTCACCGGCTTGTGTAGCTCATTGCCATCCATTTCAGCCAGTATTAGTGCTCCTCTGGAGAAGGCTTTCTTAACAACATAAGGCCCTTCCCAGTTAGGCATCCATTTCCCACGATCGTCTCGATGTATCTGTAGGACCTTTTTAGCACAAGATCCCCCTCTCGGAATTCTCTCGGGCGCACCTTTTTGTTATATGCCCGCATTATCCTCTTTTGGTACATCTGACTGTGACAAATTGCCCTCAATCTCTTTTCCTCGATGATATTTAATTGGTCAAATCAAACCTGCAGCCATTCCATATCATCTAGATTTACCTCTGACAACACTCGAAGCGACGAAATTTCAACTTCAATGGGAAGCACCGCCTCTGTCCCATAAACTAAGGAGTAAGGTGTTGCCCCGGTTGAAGTCCGTATCGATGTTTGATATGCAAATAGGGTGAACGATAGCTTCTCATGCTAGTCTTTGTAAGTTTTTGTTGTCTTTGATATGATCTTCTTTATATTCTTGTTTGCCACTTCTACTGCCTCATTCATCTTTGGGCGATAAGTTACTGAATTGTGGTGAATGATCTTAAATTGTTCACACACTTCCATTATCACTTTGTTGTTGAAGTTTGTAGCATTATCAGTAACAATTCTTTCTGGTAACCCATATCGGCAAATTATCTCTTTCTTCAGGAATCTTACTGACTGTGGTTCTTGTGATGTTGGCATAAGAGACTGCTTCTACCCATTTGGTAAAATAATCTATTGCCACAAGGATAAAATGGTGTTCGTTCGAAGCTTTAGGATAAATTTTCCCAATAACATCCATACCCCAAGAAGCAAAAGGCCATGGTGAATTCATGGTATGTAGAGGGGCTGGTGGAGAATTAATCTTGTCAGCATATATCTGACACTTGTGACACTTCTTTGCATATTCAATGCAATCTCCTTCCATGGCCGTCCAATAATAGCCGTATCTCATAATCTTCCTAGCTATTGAGAGTCCATTTGCATGCGTGCCACATATCCCATCATGTACTTCTGCCATTATGTTCTTTGCTTTGCTGGCATCGACACATCTTAACAAAATCTAATCTCTACTCCTTTTGTATAGAAATTCCCCATCGAGCACATATCTTGAAGCCATTCTTCTGATTGTTCTGGTTTCATTGTCATTTTCCCCCAGGGGATAAGTTTGATACTTTAGATATTGCAAAATATCATGGTACCAAGGATGTTGATCAATTTCCTCTTCTATGATGCAGTAGTAAGCATAGGTTTCATAACTCTGCATGTGGATTGGCACCATATCTTCTGATCTGTTTGCTAGGAATACCGAAGCCAGTGTAGCTAAGGCATCCTCCATTTGGTTATCTTCCTTTGGGATGTATATAAAGGTTATTTCCTCAAACTCCTTTATTAGCTCCAGAATCAACTTTCGGTACTCAATCAATTTTACATCTTTTGTTTCCTATTCTCCACGAAGTTGGTAAATCACCAATGCTGAATCCACATACACTTTTAAGACTTCTATTTTTCTTTCGATGGCAGCTCGCAGGCCCATGACACATGCTTCATATTCTACCATGTTATTGGTACAAAGAAATTCTAGCCTGCTTGTGAACGGGTAATGTACATCATCTGGTGAAATCAACACTGCTCCAATTCCCCGTCCAAGGGCATTAACTGCTCCATTAAAATACAACTTCCAAGTTTTTCTTTCTGGAATTCTGGTTTCTACTGTGGAGATATTCATCACATCTTCATCTAGGAAATCAAAGTTCAGGGGTTCCTAATCCCCCATCGCACGACTGGCTAAGAAATCTACTATGGCACTTCCTTTTATTTCCTTTTGACTCACATACACAATATCAAACTCTGACAATATCATTTGCCAACGTGCTAATCTTCCAGTCAATGCTGGTATTTCCATCATAAATTTTAATGGATCAAGGTGAGAGATCAGCCATGTAGTGTGATATAGCATGTACTGCCTGAGCCTTCGAGTTACCACGACCAGAGCACAACATAGCTTTTGAATAGGTGGGTACCACACTTCACATTCAGTAAACTTTTTGCTCAGGTAATAGATGGCTCTTTCTTTCTTTCTTTCATGTGTCATCATGTTGCCCCAATACACATCCCATTGAAATCTCGTAGACTGTTAGGTAGAGGATTAGCGGCCTGCCAGGAACTGGTGCTACTAATATGGGAGCATTGGTTAGATATTTCTTGATCTTACCGAATGCCTCTTGACACTCTTCATTCCATTCTCTAGGGTTATTCTTTTTCAACATCCTAAAGATTGGATCACATTTATCAGTCAATTATGATATGAACCGAGAAACATATTCAACCTGCCAAGGAATCCACGAACTTCTTTTTGTGAGCTGGGTGACGGTATGTTCTGGATAGCTTTCACTTTATCGGGATCTATCTCGATTCCCCTTCTACTAACAACGAACCCAAGAAGTTTTCCAGATGTTACTCCAAAGGTGCATTTGTTAGGATTGAGCATCAATTGGTATTTTCTCAATCTCAAGAATAACTTTTTCAGATTTTGGATGTGCTCCTCCTTAGTATGAGACTTGGCGATCATGTCGTCTACATACACTTCAAGTTCTTTATGCATCATGTCATGAAATAAAGACACCATCTCCCGTTGGTAAGTTTCCCCAACATTCTTTAGTCCGAAGGGCATCACCTTGTAACAATACGTGCCCCATAAAGTTATAAAGGTGGTCTTGATCATGTCTTCTAGACTCATCTTTATCTGATTATATCCCGAGAAGCCATCCATAAAAGAAAACCAGGAATGCCCTGACGTATTGTCGACCAGAATGTCTATGTGTGGCAAAGGAAAATTATCTTTTAGACTGGCCCTATTCAGGTCCCTGTAGTCAACACACATTCGCACTTTCCCATCTTTCTTTGGTACAGGAACTATGTTAGCCACCCATTCGAGATACTGAGATACAGCAAGGAAACCGTCATCAATTTGTTTATGTACCTCTTCTTTTTATCTTTATTACCATTTCCGGTCTCAATCTTCTAAGCTTCTGTTGAACCGGTATGCATTCAGGTCTAATGGGAAATTTGTGTACCACTATGTCAGTATTCAATCCTGGCATATCTTGGTAGGACTAGGCAAAGACATCTTTGAGCTCACGTAGCAGATCTATTAATTCATGCTTCTTTCTGGGCGAAAACACTGCTCCTATCTTCACTTCTCTTTTGGTTTCTTATGTTCCCAGATTGAGAATCTCCAATTCTTCCTTGTGGGGCAGGATCTGTTTATCTTCTTTTCCCACCAACCTCAGTAATTCTTCAGGGATTTCACATTCTAATTCATCCCCAACTTTATTGATTTTCGCTAGACATACTAGCTGTTCAAGTCCTACTCTAGGATTGGGTTTAGGATCATTCATGCAGTCGATAGTTGAAGACATGCAAAGAAAATAATAATATATTTTGAAAAGGATGCGAAAAATAAAAACTCGTTTGCCATTTATGAATCAGACATGCAGTCTTTATTAAAATGATTGTATAATGGCCCTTTACAAATAATCCTCTTATACTCGCGGGCAAAGGTATAAGGTGGTCCCAGTATTTACTCTGTTTCAATATTGGTTACAAGGGAAGTATCTTTAGCTATCCAATTCTTCAATGTCTCGCCTAGGGCACAGGGACGAATCATTCTCAGATATTCGCCAGGTCGAGTACCTTCAAAGATTCCACCAATAAAAAGCCCATCCAGATTATTGCCAAAAATTTCCTCCTCATGCAGTCTTATCGTTTCTTGATTAACTTTCTCTAGCTGCTTTTCAACATTCGTGAATCCACACGATTTGAAAATCTTTGACATATCAAAAGATGTCACCAGTCGGGAGGACGTCTCTATTCCTTGTATGCGGGCTTTCCTCTGTTCTCTCTTCTTCCTTAACTCTCTCAATCGATCTTGCGCATTAGGAGTGAACCCCAATCCAAAATGATCCTTCTTTATAAGAATGGGCATTGGTCGCAAACTTCCCTACAGGTGTTTTCTAAGTCCCTTGCCTATCTTCGCACCCCTTCCAAGTGTCTTTCGTACAGTCATTTTGGTGCAGTTTGACAGTCTTGGTCGTGGAAACGGTTTTCCCTCAGCCACGAAAGTGGCATTCACAAATTCTAGCGCCCGGAAAGAACACTCCAAGGCATTCTCATATGTCTGAATATATGGAACATCAGTTGTTACGGAGGCAATGATGTCTTCCTCTGCTCCAACACTGACCAACTTCCCTTCTATAACAAACTTGAGTTTCTAGTGTAGAGACGATAGGACTGCCCCTGCTGAGTGAATCCAGGGTCGCCCAAGCAAGAAATTTTAGGTTGGCTTGATATCCATTACCACAATCTATATTGTAAACTGTCGGTCCTATCAGCAATGGTACTTCTATCCTCCCCAATACATCCCGTATTGTTCCATCAAAAGCTCTCACAATATTCTGATATGCCTTCACATGGGAATCATCAATAAGCAACCTTTGCAGAGTCGCCATTGGCATAACATTCAAGGCGGATCCATTGTCAATTAGGACTCATGGAAGCACATATCTTTTACAATGCGTGGTAATATTCAAAGCTTTTACTGACCCCATTCCTCCTTCTGGAAATTCATCATCGGTAAATATTATGTAGTTGTCAGCAGTAATATGATTCACAATTCTGTCCAGTTTATCAACTGAGATATTATTTGGCACAAATGCCTGATTAAGCACCTTCGTCAAAGCATTACGATGCCCCTCAGAACTCAGCAATAACTCCAGGACTGAAATCCTTGCCTGTTACCGCTTTAATTGTTCTAATATGTTGTACTCACTATGCTTTAAAAACCTCTGAAATTCTCGGGTTTGCTCCTCTGTCACCGGCTCATTTACCTTTGGAGCAGGATCTTCTTTAAAAATCTTCTCGGGGGCAACTGATACCTTTTCTTTAGCCTTCTCGGCTTCATTCATCACTTCTGGGGAGGAGTAACACCTGCCACTTCGAGTGAAATGGCCTACTTCGTTTACCGCCTCCACGTTCGACTGCTTTTCTTTTTTTGATTCCTCCTTTGTTTCTCCACTTGGCTTTATCTCTTGCAATTTCTCTTTCTCTGGTATTGACACACCGGACGTGTAATTCCAAGGGACCGCATTGGTGCTTTTGAAAGCAAATGACGCATGAGTTGAGATTACTATTTTTGGTGTCACCACTGCTTGGTACATGCAGCCCTTGGCTTAACGGATACAACCAAAAGTTTATGCACCCCATATTTCACCCAGAGCTTTCTGATGCACACACCTCAACCTCTTTCCTTGTTCCAACCTTCTCAAAAAACTCAATTTCTTTGTTATCCATCATCTTTTGAACCAGGTCCCTGAACTCCTGACATTGTTGGATTTCATGATCACATTCCTGATGATATTCACAATACACTTTAGCAGGTACCTCCATTTCAATCTTCATGCCAATTTCAATCATCTTGGCATTATATAATTATTCAAACACCCATCTCAATAGAGGTTGAATCTTTGATACATCAGTCTTTCGCCTCTTTGCCTCGCCATATTCCTCTATCATGTTTACCCCACGTCCTCCATGACTCGGAAGGGGATTAGTAGCGATACTGGGCTCATCAAACTTCAATATCCCAGTGTTGATCAGATTCTGCACCGCTTTCTTGAATGTTGTGCATGTTTCAATCGAGTGTCATGATATTCTAGCATGGAATTCACAATGGGCATTTGCTTTGTACCATAGAGGGTAAAGAGGCTGTAGAGGTGTCAGATGATACGGCCTCACCAGATCCGCCTCATGCAATTGAGGGTATAGTTCAGCATATGACATTAGGATGGGTGTAAAATCCATCCTATCATTTCTCGGCCCTCGAGAATCTCTCTTGTTTGAGTTTTGTGAGTTTCCTGCTGCAGTTCCAGGTGATGTAATGGTCCCGTTTTTCGGTGCCTTATACGTGCTTGCATTATTCACTTCATTCTCCTTCCTCTTAACGTGGTTTTCAATCCCAAAGAGCTCCGATGTATTATCAACACTGGAATACGTATCTCGGGCTGCATTCCAAATTTCTGTAGTAGTTTGATATAACATGAAATTCTCCCCTACTTCGGGAACCATGGAATTGATTAACCATGACATGATCATGGTATTTTCACTCAGCCATATGTTGTATTTTGGGTCTGTCTCTTCTGGAATTGACATTGAGTCAGAAAGATAGGCGAGTTTCCTTCTTCCTGTGATATATAGCCAGATGGACTGAGACTAATGAAGGTAGTTGTTTCCATTTAGTTTGTAGGAGGTTATTGGGGAAATAGATGAATCTGAAATTTGAAAATCAAATTGAGCAGGGCTGTTCTGGGAACTAATTTCTGATGCTAAGGGTTCGAAAACCATAGGAAAATAGAGATGACTAGGGATTGAGGAAAAAGAGATCAAAATTTGGATGGATCGCTCTAACCTGATACCATGTAATTAGTTAGATTAATTCTCTCTCACTTGATTCATTAGAAAAGATTTGTTACATATTTATATACAAGATATATATTTACCTTAGGAAACTCTAAATTAGGAAAGAGACTAATTATAGGATAAGATATAATCCCTTAAAGTAAGGGATTCTAATTACACGAAATATTCATAAATACATAACCTACAGGGGGATTTGCCTTTTTGGGTCAGGGCGGCGATCATAGCCTTCAGCTCATCAAATTGTTTCTTGGTTTCATCTTGAAAATTCTTCATGCACGCTATTATTTCCTTCTGATTCTACACCAACTGTTGGTGGAGCTGCTCTAGCTCGTCCACTCTTCTCACCAGGTTGTTCATATTACCGAAGAGGTACTGGCTGGAAACTGTCATTTTGTCCATTCTCTTTCTCTCTCTTTCTGACATAAGTGTTTTTCCAAAATTAGTGATGATGCAAGCAAAGGTCTTAAGCAACATTTAATATCCAATGATGCAATGAATGCATTACTCAAACAAGTTTATAATGGCATAATGCATGATTAACCGACTTAATGTTGCTATGGGATGATGCACAAACAAATGTTGCGATATATGCAAATGCGTATGCAAGTCAAAGGTGTTGGTCTTATAGATGATTCCCCTTAGGTCAACTTTCATTTGAACGTAAAGAGGTTCCTTGTTACAAGATAGTCATAGCAAAGTCTTGACAAATACGCCTCCGCTTGCGAACCAAAGATGTTGATCCGATAGACTGTTCAACCCTTAAATTTTGCAGCTCATGATGTTTGGAGCAGATCTATTCTTGTTTGACTCCCTTGGGATGGAGAAAGGTTGTGTTTTCCTCAATGGTGGGCATTAGATCTTCTATAACCTAACACTATGTGTTCGTTCGGTGAATTGTCCCCTTCACCCTTCTAATTCACCTCGAATCAATGTCGGACTTGCTAATCGACATCATCCTTTGCTAGCAACCTCCCGTCCATAATGATAGCTCTTAAAAAGGGTAAAACCACCTTAACTCAACACCTTTAGGTCATGAAATGCATGCAAAAATAAATGCAACAGGGCACAAAAAGAAACGTGTTAGTGTCGAATAAACATGATTAGCATAATAAGAGAAATATATCAAGCACGAAACAAGCAAACCTATTCGTCCCGTCTAACACACTAAGTTATTTGCATGGCTCTAAAAGGGTGGGTATTCTATGTTCGCTACATACAATTTTGGTTCTAGGAGGTACTCGAATTGTCTTTATTGTCCCCTACTAAGGGTAGCAAGGCCCCCGATCATCACCCATTATAGACTCCTCTCAACCGAGTTCAATTCGAGGGGACCCTTTAGCTATAGCCGTACGGAGAAACGATATTCCCACGAAGATATAGGGTATTCGAGCCCCGAAGGTACTCACTAGGCCTATACGGAGGAACGATATCCCCACGAAAGCACTAGCGTTTTCCCCCCACTTAGACAAACGTGTTTATATGTCCAATTTTAAATATGATTAAAATAAACTCACATTTATAAACAAATATCGATTTAATTGATCACTTTAATTCACAACTTCCGATATTAATTAAGTGGTAAAGTTCTTTTGGCTTGACTCTCTTTTTTGTTTTTTTAAAACAAAAATTTGGTCCCCAGCGGAGTCGCCATGTTGTAGCGACGTTTCTTTTGAAAAATATCGAGGTATCGCTACCCCTTTACTCCGGTGTCACCTAGAAGAACTGAGTTTTGATTTAAAAAGTGAATTTTTGAAAATCGACTAAAATTGAAGTCGCCACCGGCCATTTTAAAAGGTAGACCGGACACCGAAAACTAAACCAGAGATTCGAAAGGGTTTGGGATTCGGTTACACGTGGGGAAGGATGAGCACCCTCGTCATGCACAAAATTGGTACCAAGATCCTTAGCGCTTAATTAATATCAAATTTTACGAATTAAAGAAATTTAATCAGAGTTTGGTTATAAAAGTGAGTGAATTTCAAAAGCTGTAATATTCGAGAATGAATATTCGAACCACCACCACTACGACTGGTACTGTCCTCGTTCATTTCCAAATAAAAGGACATCGCATGCTATATTTTTATATTTCGAATGCATCTAGAAAATCAAATAATTAATCATACATACCAAGAACAATAAAAACATGACATTTTAAGTAAGGCAAGACAATATGCATACATATTAAAATATCACCACAATTAATTCTATAACAATTTTTTGCATACGAAGATTCATAAGGACAACATGTTATCACACAAGGATTACCTATATATATATATATATATATATATATATATATATATATATATATATATATATATACATGGACATTTAAAAAACGAAGCCTTAAGGGCGCATGGCATACATGCATTCTTACCGTATGAGATTTATAATATACTAAACTTAAACAAAGGGTAGATTGGTTTACAATATAAACAACCAAATACCGTTTTAAAAAACATCCTACAAGAGTGCAAGGAAAAAAGTAATAATAAAGAAATGCATGCTAAATTTGTAGTTGGATTTCAAGAGTTGAATGTTATTTAGTAACACAGACAAAAAGAGGAGGACTGAACAACGCATTTGCCTGAAAAAATTTTAAAGAAAGGGTGGCGGCAAGATTAAAAAAACTTTAGAGTGCCAGGACTAAAAAAGAAATTACCACAGTATCTTCTAATTAACTCTGTAAATTCAAGGACGCAATTAAAAGAGAGCTTAAACCCTCAGGGGTTAAAACGAGATTTGACCGCCAAGCTTTTGAATTTGAAAACCAAAATGGTGACGAAATTAAAAAGTTTTGAAAAGCTTTAAGGACCCCGTGTGTAATTAACCCATGAGAAATTAATTATACTCTTTCAATTCAGGACGAGGGTGAAAGACGAGGAAACTACAAGGGACGGAGGAGAGGATTTTTAAAGAAATAAATGACCAGAATCTAATTTACCCGAAAGGCCCTCCTATAAAAATTAATTTATCTGATTATTAGAATCCTAAAACCAAACTAAAAACGCAGCGCCGCGTTTGCCCTATCTCCATCCCTTCTCTACTTTCGAAACCAAGATGCCCTAACTTAACTCAAATGAAAGGGCAGCCAACATTTTCCCTCTCTTGTTTCCAGAACCGAACCCTAAT
The DNA here is from genome assembly GCA_958450335.1 of Hibiscus tridactylites. Classification (NCBI taxonomy): domain Eukaryota; kingdom Viridiplantae; phylum Streptophyta; class Magnoliopsida; order Malvales; family Malvaceae; genus Hibiscus; species Hibiscus tridactylites. The sequence goes on along the minus strand of OY288265.1, from coordinate 20,703,059 downwards.
CAGAGAAAGCCAATATTTAGGATTATTTCGGCCAGCCATCACTGTTTCCCACTATTAACGTTCAAAAACCTCGTTCCTTTCGACTATTTTAAAAACCAACAGTAGAAACCTAAGCCTCTTATCGTATCTCGAAATTTCAAAGCCAAAATCTAGACCCTGAAACGCTGAACCCCTCTTCTCTTGGCGTGAACACAACGGTCGGAGTGGCTCACCCTCGAAAAGGAATTGTCGCCGACGGCATCGGAGAGTAAAAAGGGTAAAGCTTTTTCTTTTCTCCCTTTTATTATTTTCTTTGACGTGTTTCAATGTATGTACAGTGAAAGAATGAAGAAGCCAGAATACCTCTGAATTTCTTGATGTTTCGAATTGATTTCTTGAGAAATAAAACTCAGTGTGTTACAATAAGATCTCTGTTTTTTAACGCTCATTGATTTCCCTAAAAACTCTCTTTTTCTATTACGATGCTTTTTTTATCTTTTCTCTAACAGCTTTACATTCAAATTCCCCTTGTTTTTACAACCGTTGTGCTTGGTTTTTAGACCGAGTTTACAGAAGAAAATAAAAGGATTCGATTGGTTACTCTACTGTCTCTGTTCCTCTACTGGTTCTGAATTGTTGCCTAGTTGACTTTTGTATTCGTTTAATGCTTCTTCTGCCATTTTTAGGCCACTAATTCTTCGTTTTCTTGGCAGTATAATGTTAGCTTGCTTGAGATGGAAATTGGAGGGAGACAGAGCACTCTGTATACGGCACGGTTGAGGCAGAAGTTGGTCGCATGAGAAGGTCGGCATGCACGCATGGGTGGAGCAGGCGAAAGATTGCGCGTGAATCGCACACGCCCGAGACGCGATCGCAGCCGTTAGACGCGCCCTGGATTTGAAGGCTATGGACGTGCGGTGCTTGGAAGAGAGTTGAGCCCCTAGGGTTTCTTCTATTCGGGTTGTTGGGCTTGTATGGCACACTCGAATCGATCACCGAAACCGTCAAGGAGGGTTGTAAATGTTTGGTGGTTGAATTGGCTAAAATCGAAATAAAGGTAGACAAGTGAAGCAATAATTTTATAGTGGTTCGGCCTTCTAACAAGCACCTACATCCACTACCTTAGCACACCACTAAGGATTTCCCAATTCACTCAACAATGAATTCGTCCCATTTTCCAGGTTTAAGAGGAAACCGTTTCAAACCTATCTTTTGGACTTGGCTAAGATAGAACCAACTCTAGTTTTTCTCTCAAGGCTAAACTAGAACCTCTCATTTTCAAGGGATTTGTTTGGGTAAACTAAATACCTCACAAGGTTGGTGTTTACACAATTTAAGCTCACAAGAGTGTACAAAGAATTTACAATAAAGCACTCTTCTTAGACTATGTACAAGAGAAAGGTAAAATAAAGATTTAGACTCTATTTCTCTTGATCATGTTGCTTGGATGTAGTCTCTAACCTTCTTTAAGTGTTCCAGCCTTCAATTTATAGTCCCAATTGAGTTTGTGGTCGTTACTAGCCGTTGGGGATGTTTTGGAGCCGTTGGGGTCTTCATTTCCACATTAATTGTAGTTCTAGTGCCTACCGTATCAGTACCGGGGACCCGTATCGGTACGCCCTTCTTAAAAACTAGCCGTTGGGCTCTTGCCAGCCTAAGCCTACCGATACGCTAGGAAGCGTATCGGTACGGTCTGTAATTTAAAAGACCGTTGAGAAATAGTCGTTGGGGGTTGTTAAAGCAGGGATCGGTACGCTTTAAAGGCGTATCGGTACGACCCCTCTCTGTATCGATACGGTCAAGCCTGTATCGGTACGAGTTTTAGTAGAATAAAAACTGGAGTAAAATGGTATCGATACGGGGTATACTGTATCGGTACGGTAGTACTGAAAAGCGTTTGACAACATTAAACCATTCCAAACTTTGCCAAAAAACTTTTTTAAACACGTCAAACTTATTTTCAAGTTGTTTGGACTTAAGGACATGTTTTAAATTCTTTTCAAATTTGTCCAAAATATTTTTCATTATTATATCAAAACATTTAGTTCTTCACGGGTCGATCTGGATCGTACGACCATCAGTCAAATCTAACGGTCCAGATTTAGCTGCGCAAAAGAGAAAGAATATTAGGGTTTTTCATGTGGCCTAAGGGCTATTGTATTATTTGGGCTTTGAACGGGCCTTATGTAGGTTTGGGCTCTTGCATATGTAATATGGACTTTTTTATTATTTGGGGATGTTTATTTATATGATGGGTTTTATTATAGTTTATTATTTCATTTTCTTTTTAGTTATAATAATAATAATAATAACAATAATAATAATAATAATAATGATGATAATAAAATAGTAATAATAATAAGTAAGGTAATAATGGTAGTAATATTTATTTATATATACATATATATGTATATTTTTTCTCATTTTTTGTTTTTTTGTTTGTTTTTGTTTTAAATTGCCTACCAGCCCATTAAAAGCCCATTAGTCAATATAAACTAAAGTGGCCCTAAAGCCCGGATAAAATTAGTGATTACAGTGTCCATGGTGTTGAACTTCTCGGTGAGGAAGGCCATGAGAGCATCATTGTTAGGAGCCACAAAGGGAACTTGAACTTGTGGTTGAGGCTCTTCTTGAGGTGCTTCAGCTCTATGATCAACTCGAGTCCATTCACCATTAGTGTATCGAAATCCTGACCTTACGAGAGAAGACTCACCAAGCTTTTGCTTGTGTTGTTCCAGAAAATCGTATGAGACATCAAGGTCAAGGCGAACAAAAATGTGGCTCAAAGTTGTCCCATAGGTGATGGAGGTGATGGAGTCGGATTCACGGTGCATTACAAGATGGACCATCTCGGCAAACATTATCTTCGCCAAGTTAGGTTGTTGTGCTTGTCAGAAACACTCGAGCCAAAAGGTGTCAACTTGACGGATATGGGCAAATTTTCCTCCGGATGGGTGAAAGAACCAAGATACGATTAAGTTCAAGAAACAATCTTAGGCATTCAAAGTGAGAATCAATCCAGTTCGAGATCCAAAGGTGGATTCATCCTTAATACCCTCGTCAACAAGCCCAAGAACGGTCACTAAGGTGGATGGTTCAATGTGAAACTTCTATCCCAAGACGCAAGACTCGATAGCAATGACTTCGGAACGATCAATATTGCTAATAAGATGAGCATTGGAGTAGAAAAGCAATACCATGTTTTTGTAGACAATGTCGGGAATATTCATGAAGCTTAGGAAACCCAAACGTTGCAAAAGAGATAGGTACTTAAAGTAGAAACGCTCGAAATCAAGGAATGACATGTCTACAACTCTCTCTCGTCGAACAAAAACATCTTGAAGAATTTTAAACGATTCCTAGCCTCTTGGTTTCTAAGACTTTTGGCATAAAGGAGGGTAAGGTTTGGACGAACATCGTCATTGGGGTTCAAACCTTCACTCCTTCAGTCTTTCTTTTCTTTTGCAAAGCCATTAAAAACACCTAAAAACAAAGCAAGCAATAAAATTTAAGTGTATGCATTAAATCCTGATTCGATCCAATAAGAATCCCATTAAGGTTTTTAAAAACACTTTGAAAGCATATACATAAAAATAAAATTTTGATGAAAATAGATTTCAAAAATAGTGTTAAAAAACACGCTTAAAATAAATATATTCGAACCAAAAAAATTGAGATTTGAAGAAAAAAACAAGATTTTGAAAACCCATAATGTAAAACAAGTATTCTATACAAAACTATAATTTTTTACCATAATATTCGAACGAAATAAAAAGAAAAGGATAGAAAATACCTCAAAGATGGGATTTTGGAGGAATTTGTGGATGAAATTGCACAAAATTGATGAAGCTTGCTTAGATTGATGTTTAGGAGTAAAAGCCCTCGAGATTTGATGAAAAACAAAGAGATTTGAAGGGTTTTTATAGTTGAAATCGGTCTAAGGTTTTGAGGGTTTGGGGTTTAATTAAAAAACTCTTTAAGCATTTGAAACCCTTTAAATTTGGCTTTTCCGGATACACGTTTCGAAATAGGAGAGATCGTTTCGAAACAGGCTTACCGAAACGCATACGAACGTTCTGAAACTTATTGACCGTTTTGATAGAGATTTGACTGTATCGAAGCCAAAGAGTTTCCCGTATCGAAACGAAGAGGGGTCGTTTCGATACAAGTTTTAACAGAACCAAAACGTTTCGAAACCCTTGGGAGCGTTTTGAAATAGCTTGGTCCATATGTGTTCTTTAGAGGCAGCCCGTATTGAAACAAGGTGACCCATTTCGATACCAATAGCTCTTGAAGAGCAGATAAGACTCTAAAATGCAGAAGAATTGAACTTTGATTGAACCTAGATGCATGAATGAGATGTATGAGCAAGTTTAACATATCAAAACATAAACATACTCCCTCTAACTATAAGCAAAGATGTAATTAAGATCAAAAACACATAAGCATGGGGTTTAACAAGAATCCAAGCAATTTTAAGCACAAATGTCCTAAAAGGTCAAGATAGGCTAGTTGGACCTAACTCTCTCCTAAGGGACCAAAAACGCTCTTTATAAAGAGGTTTGGTAAAAATACCTGCTAATTGATTTAAGGTGTCTACATACTCTAAAACAACATCTTTCTTAAGGGAATGATCTCTAATGAAATGATGCCTTATTTCTATGTGTTTGGTTCTAGAGTGTTGGATGACATTTTTGGTAAGACATATGGCACTAGTGTTATCACACTTAAGGGGTATGGTGTCTACCTCAATTCTATAGTCTAAGAGTTGTTTCATCCAAAGGACTTGAGCACTCTCGTAAGGATATGTACTCCGCTTCGATGGTAGATAAAGCTACACTATTTTGTTTCTTAGAGAACCAAGATATGAGCATACTACCTAGGAATTGACAAGTGCCGGAAGTACTTTTTCTATCTATCTTACAACCCCCGTAATCTGCATCCAAATAAGCATGAAGGTTAAAGGTTGAGTCTCTGGGATACCAAAAGCCTAAACAAAAAGTATCTCTAAGGTACCTAAAGATCCGTTTAACTGTTATAAGGTGTGACTCTCTAGGACTAGCTTGGAACCTAGCACACAAGCAAACAATAAACAATATGTTCGGTCTACTTGCGGTAAGCTAAAGCAAAGACCCAATCATAGAACTTTAGAAGAAATTGCTAGGACTATACTTTGTGAAAATAATTTACCTAAGTATTTTTGGGCGAAATCCACTAACACCGCTTGCTACGTTATAAACCGAGTAATGATTAGGCCTATTTTGAAGAAAACTCCTAATGAGATTTTAAAATCTAAAAAGCCTAAGATTAGCTATTTTCATCCTTTTGGTTGCAAGTGTTTTGTTTTAAACAATGGAAAAGATAATTTAGGTAAATTTGATGCAAAGAGTGATGAAGCTATTTTTCTAGGTTACTATTTAAACTCTAAAGCCTATCGTGTGTTTAACAAAAGAACTTTAGTTGTAGAGGAATCTATTCATGTGGTTTTTGATGATAACCTCCTCTAGAAGCACAAGAACTGCCTCTAGAAGCGTTGCAAGATATGTCTCTTGAGGAAAAGGAAGTGAGCTACCCAAGGGACTACAACTATGTCAAAGGTGGTGAGATCTTGGGTGATCCATCCAAGGGGGAAACCATTCGTTCTTCTCTTAAAATGCTTAATAATGTTGCTTTTATCTCATCCATTGAGCCTAAGAATGTTAAAGAAGCATTAAAAGATGACTTTTGGATTATAGCCATGCAAGATGAGTTAAACCAATTTGAGAGAAGTAAAGTATGGACATTAGTTGATAGGCCTAGAAACAAATCTACTATAGAAACTAAATGGGTCTTAGAAACAAACTAGATGAGAGTGGTAACATAGTGAGAAACAAGGCTAGGCTTATTTCTCGAGGTTACACTCAAGAATAGGGTATTGATTTTGAGGAAACCTATGCTCCTGTAGCTAGAATGGAAGCAATTATGATGTTACTTCCATTTGCATATTATCATGATTTCAAGCTTTTTCAAATGGATGTCAAAAGTGTGCTTTTAAATGGCTTTATAAACGAAGAAGTGTATGTGGAACAACCATCGGGTTTTGAAGATCCCATTTTTCCAAAGTATGTTTACAAATTGTCAAAAGCTTTATATGGTTTAAAATAAACTCCTAGAGCTTGGTATGAAAGATTATCAAGTTTTCTAGTTGAAAAAGATTTTGAAAAAGAAAAGGTGGTTTTTTCAACAAGCAGCGGAAGCAACTCTGTATACGCCATCGAAATTGGATGGACGACTTTCTAAGACATTGTAGGTCGACGTGAGTACGAATAGTTTAATTTGCCTGAGGACCAAGGTCGATTGGATGGATAAGACCCCCACCACATGAAATTCTGGTCCACTTCTTCCTCTAATGATTGCATTGTTGGGATCTATTATTTCCCCTTGTCTGATGGCTTCTTCAATAAGTTCACTTGATATCACAAGGTCTTCAAAATTCTTGGTTGCATTTCCTAACATATGCTTCAGGAATGGGTTTTCTAGAGTTCTAACGAAAGTAGGTGTTATCTCCCTTTCAAGCAGTGGTGGTTGTACTTGCGCTGCAACATCCCTCCACCTTTGTACATATTGTCTGAAGCTCTCGTTGGACCTCTTCTTCGTATTTTGTAGTGTTAAACGATCTGGGTCGATGTCTATTGTATGTTTGTACTACTCTATGAAGGCTTTAGCGAGATCCTTTCATGATTGTATCATGTCTCGGCTAAGCTAATTGTACCATATGGCAGCAGACCCTTTCAAATTGTCTTGAAAGTAATGAATTAAAAGGTCATCATTATCGACGTGCCCCGTCATCTTTCGGCAAAACATGGTGATGTGGGCGGACGAAGAGCTTGTTCCATCAGACTTTTCAAACTCTGGCATTTTAAACTTCGGAGGTAACACCAGATCAGGGACCAAACTTAATTCTCTTGCATCAACCTCGTAGAATGCATTTGCCCCTTCTGCAACTTTAAGTTTTTTTCTCAAGCCGCTGACACCATTCTTCAAGCTGCTTGGGTAGTTCGATCTTTGCTTTACTCACTTTATTAGGATTAGGGACAATATGCTCGCTAGGATTATTAATTCCTTGACGCGATGAAGACTCGGCCTGAGGACCTTGTTTCTTTTCAACCAAAGATGACACTTGAGGATGTGTTTTGCCAAAATAAGTTTATGAATTTTGTAAAGCACTGGGGTCTATGACTAATCCTTTCCCCTTTCAGGATGATTACCTGCCAACGTCGCATCCATCTTGGCCAATATATCTGCATGTGACTGTGAGATGTGGTCGCAAGTTGCTTGTTGCGCCTTTTCCAGGTTTTGCTCCATGTCATTTTTTATATCATCGCACGCTTTTTCAACCTTTTCTAAACAGCCATCCATTAGCTTTGCTTCGAGTGAAAAACTAATAATGACTTGGCTAACTCGGATGCCCCAAAATCATTGTGATCGAATTCTCTCGGAATTAGAAGCTCGATCTAAAAATGATTATGCAATATGATGTGATGCAAATGTATGCATAATGAGATGTTAATGCATTGCAACAATAAAATAAGTTAGTACGAATAGAATAAAAATAATGTATTGCAAAAATCAGAGGTATAGAACCTACAGGTTGACATGATTTATTCAAATAAAAATAATCTTACCCAATTATGCTTTTCTACTCGCATATTTTAAACAAAAAGTAGATCCTACCCGAACATGATTTCTACCGCATGTTTGTTGCAAAAATAAGCATGGTATCTAGCGTACTCTATTACGAAAAGAAAAATAAATAAATAAACAATATTGAAATTAAAGAGCATAAATGAAAGAAATTGAAAAAAAACTTCATCTCTCTCTAACATGCACATATCGGGTGACTCTCTAAATGGGCAGAGGTTTGGCATGGCTTTAAAGGGTAGGCTCTTACGGCTCACTACATGTGGTTCAGGTTCTAAAGTATTGGTACCCGAACTATCTCTAGGACATTGATTCGGGAGGATACATTTTCCTAGGTCTGCACAGAGATGAAAATCTCACGAAGACAAAAGTACAGATGTATTCCGGAAGCGATCCACTATACTGTACGGAGGCGGTACCTCACGAAGGAGTAGCTTCTCGCTTCCACTTAAAAGGAACAGAGCTCGGGTGCAGAGCTCATGATATGAAAGCTCAGAAAACAGATTTTATAAAAACTTTTGTACAAATTCATAAATAAAAAGGCATGGATCACAAATTAAATTAAATCGAAGTCATAATTTCTATTTATTAAAATAGAAAATAATTAACTTGTGGCTTGACTCTCTAATAATGATCCTCAGCAGAGTCGCCAAGCTGTAATAATGGTCCCAGCGCGGGCTTGATGTTTTTTTTATTACAAAAATATATTATTTTTGGTTTGAATGAGAGTCGCCACCAATCTTTTAATTTAGGTGAGATTGGATCACCTGAAAACCCGGTCATTTTAATAAAATTTGTTTTTGTCATTTTTATTAAAACGAGTTTTGGTCTACGAAACCAAAAATAGGTTCAGGAGTCGGTTACGTGCAGGGATGGGTGAGCACCCCAACAACGCCCATAATTGGTACCTAGTCGATTACGTAATGTTTTAACAATGGAAATTATGAATTTGAATTTAGTTTAAAATTTGTGATCCCTTAAAATATTTAAAAGAATATTTCTTTATACGAAAAAAATTTACGCCCCTACACTCGGGGCATAATTTTCGTTAAATTTTCGAATAAAGAGAATCTATTTTTAAAATTATAATTAAAAATTAAAAATTATATATATTTTTTTCAATAGGGCTTAACGGAAAGCAATACCCCTTTAAGTTGGAAGTACGTTTTTCACGGTAATCACTAATAAGGAAAATTATTTAATTTAAAATTCAACGAAAAAAAGGATGCATGATATATACATGTATGTATAAAATAATACGTATAGTATGATAATAATGATAACACAGTAACACATATATTTATAGTACTAGTAATAACAATAATATAAAAATAGTAATTTATATTAGAGTAAACTAACTCAATGACCACCATACTATGATAAATGTATTAAAATGATCACATTAAAAAAATCGACTCAATTAAACCACCAAATTATTTAAATGGTATCAATGTGACCATCAGCCGTTAAAGGTTAACAGAAGGGTGACGTGGCAGTTAAAAAAATAAGGGTATAATTACACATTTGGTCCTTATTACTTATACACTCTATCAATTTAGCCTTAATTTTAATTTAATAAAATAAATAAATTATTTAATTATTTGGTAACACGTGTCACCACCTTATTGGAGGACTTTAATTATTTTTATTGGGGGAAAAAAATCAAAGGCAAAGAAATGCCATTGTGGGGACCCAAACCTAGGTCTTTCAAGAAAAAATGAGACATGCTTACCGCTAGGCCAAACATGTTTTTAAGATATATGATAGAACGTTTAATATATGTATTAAAACCCCCGATGAGCTTCGACGTTAAGTCGTTTAATGGCCGCGATTCGTTGATCGGGCAAAACTCCCTTGTAAACTACCCCACCTCCTCCCCGTCCAATCTCTTCACAAAAACCCCGCGTCGCCTTTTTCAACTCATCAAATGTGAATCTTCTAAAGCCAGTTGCAGCGACATGGTACCCGGATGTGGTCATCATCGACAATGCATCTGAACTTTTCCCTGTTTTATACAAGAACAAGAACATTAAAGAGATGCAGATCATCTCAACAAATCCTATTATCGAAGCGCAAAAAATTAAAATCTTCAAGGATCCATTTCCAGTTTTCTTAACATAAGATCTCTCAAGCTGTTTTGTCTGAATGTTGGAGCAATTTAACTTGAAGTCTTCAGCAGGTTTGTTGTGAGGGAATGATTTCGGGAGTTTCAAGTACATGGTCCCACCGTAGCTATTGTAACGATGGCCATTACGCAATTCTCATTTCGAATAACATCGATAGCCACCATCTTCCGGGAAATATCTATACTGAAAAGCTTTACAATTACATGAAGACAAGCAATCCTTGAGGGACTCCTGAAATGTGTAATTCCTGAGGATATCATAATGGTAGCCAAAGAAATTGACATGACGGAGTTTGGCAAAGTTAACATCACGATTGTTGCACGAAAATTTGAATTCCGGTTCGCACCCATCGTTCCAGTCCCTTTCGTTTTTCATCGTTCGATACTTGGGCAGAGTAGTGAAGGAAACAGAGAAAAGAACATCTTATAATTTTACCCTGCAAAGATTAATACATATACTAAAACATGTTTGGCTTAGCGGTAAGCGTGTCTTATTTTCTCTTGAAAGACTCGGGTTTGAGTCCCCACAATGACATTTCTTTGCTTTTGATTTTTCTTTCCCCCAATCAGGTGACACGTGTCATCACCTGATTGGAGGGGAAAATTAATTAATTAAATTAATTAAAGTCCTCGGTGACACGTGTCACTAAATAATTAATTAATTTTATTAACTTAAAATTAGGACTAAATTGATAGAGTATATAAGTAATAAGGACCAAATGTGTAATTATACCCTTATTTTTTTAACTGTCACGTCACCATTCCGTTAACCTTTAACGGATGGTGGTCACATTGATACCATTTAAATAGTTTGGTGGTTTAATTGAGTCGATTTTTTTAATGTGGTGATTTTAATACATTTACCATAGTATGGTGGTCATTGGGTTAGTGTACCCTTTATATTAAATAATAATAATATATAAAACAAAAAATAAATGAAGGACGAAATTGCAAGAAAACGCAAATTAAATGGTGAAACTGTGAAGGATACAGAAGTGGAATGATCAAAGATGTAATTAACCCCTTCATCAGAAACGCGCGGATTCTCCCTTCGGGTCCATGCGCGGGTTACACATCTCCAAAACGGCGTCATTTTGACTGCCTTTAAATATCTATTTTTTCCCCCAAAAATTCATTTTACATTAGATAATAAAAAAAATTCTCTTAACTCTCTCCATTCTCTCTGCCCAGGGCCCAAATGTCGGCCACGATTTGTCGAAACATGCAAATAATCGGTTAGGTTCGAATTTTGCTCTAAGTTACGGATCTAAGGTTGGTTTTCCCTAAATCTCACCCTAGGTAAGTAGATCTAACCAAAATCAAAGGGTTTTATATTTTTTTACCTTGGTCTGCTTTTTCTAGTTTATCTCGTTGTTTTGTTCGCGTATTTTGGTTCGATATCGCCCCTAAGTAATGGTCTCTCTAATCTTTTTTTTGCCGGTTCAAGTTGAATTTATAGGAGAGAAGGGTGATGACGAGGACGATTATAGGCGGTGACCGCAAGTGATAATGAGTTTTGGGCGAGGACGATAATGTTTTGGTTAGCAGGGTGAGCGTTCGAGCGAGTCGAGTCAAAAAATTTCGAGTTATTCGAGTTGACGCGTCATATTTTACGACTTGAACTTAATTTGTAATTTTTTCGATTCGAGTCGAGTTTATGAAATTCGAGTCGAGTTTTCGAGTTTCTATACAAATTTAATTGTAATTATTTAACACGTTATAGTACGATTTGATTCCAATTTAAACGACTTTCTCTATGCATATAAGATATGCATATATATATATATATATATATATATATATATATATATATATATATATATATATATATATATATCTTTTCATATTATTTTTCACATGCATAAGTAAGATTTGTAATGTTATTTAATAAAAAATATCATCTAAACTTCTAAAATATATTTATAATATTATTTTTAAATAAGGAACTTTTGAGGATAAAGTACTGATGGGGTATAAATGAGTCAATGAATTGATGTAAAGAAAAAAATTACAAAAAATTCAGTTGAATGATCAAATTGAATAAAATATAAAGTTAAAGGGCTAAATTAAAAAAAATGTTAAAAATATGAATTGAAGTTATATAGATGTTATATAGTGTTAGTGAATCATGTGGTTTAATTTTGGTAAAAAAATAGACTTAAAACGAAAGAGAAATTAAAGAAATGGGAAACATTCAAAGTTGAGGGGCTAAATTACAAAAGTATGAAATTTAATTTAAAAATATGAATTGAAGCTAAATAGGTATTCTAGTTTTTACATTGGTTTAGGAGCATGTGGTTCAATTTTGGTCAAAATTGACTTAAAACGAAGGAGATATTGAAGAAATGAGGAAATCATATAAAGTTAAGGGGCTGAATTGAAAAAATATGAAATTTATTTTCAAAAATATAAATTTAAGATAAATACGTATTCTACGATGGTTTAGAAATACGCGGTTCAAATTTGGTCAAAATGGACTTAAAATGAAGGAGGAATTGAAGAAAAATGAAATCAGTGACTAAATTGCAAAACTGTAAAATTCGGTTTTTCGTTTTTTTCAATTTTTCGAGTTGGGCAAATTCCAAACCGACTCGAAATCGAAATTTTTTCGAGTTAATCGAGTTGACTCGAATAACTCGAACAACTCGAATAACTCGACTCGAATAACTCAAAATTAAAAAAATATCGATTTTTTCGAGTCGAGTCGAGTTTTACTCACCCCTCGTTAGCCAGTTTAGTTTAGGGGAAAAAACTCAGATATTATATTTTTAAGTGATAATGAGTTTTGGACTGCAGCTAGGGTTTCTAATTAGGTTTAGTTTAGGTTAATGGGACTTGTGCCTATTGGGTAATAGGTTTGGATGTTGGGTGAGGGTGGGGGTTATTTTATTTGGGTCTGGGCATTGTTATAAAATTAGGCTCTAAAGCCCGGACGAAAATGGGTATCCACAAAGGAAATAAAACTCTAAATGTCATTAGATATATTAGGTGTATTAGTAAGGCACATTGATGAATAATATATATATACACACGGAGAAATCTTTCTATTCTTTTGAGAGAATTATACAAAATTTGTTTTGTTAAATAATAATACTTTTAATAATATATTGATGGATCGTTGGATGAGAGAAATGGATGACTGAGATTAACTCTTTACTTTTTTTCTTAAGTGATGATCTTCACATATTCTATTGTTACTCTCATCCATCTGTTTCACACATCTAACAATTTAAAAAACGTGTAAAACTTATGTCCTGATTCGATATTGTATTCCCAAAGGTTTAATATCTAAAATAGTCCTCTATTTTAGTGAAACTTTTAGTTTAGCCCTTTTATTAAAATTTCGATTAACTTTTGCAATGTACATTGAGAGTATATTATTCCGCTGAATTCATACTTTTTTTCATATTAAAATTTTTGACATTATACTCTGTTCTATATGGAATTTTTACTTTTTAGTGCTACACTATACTTTGTAGCAGCAATGCACATTGAGAGAACCAGAAAAATAGAATCTATGCCCAGAAAACAGCTTAATGAATCGAGCACACTCGAACTCGGCGCACGAGACTAATAAATAATTCAGTAAAGTAGTTATATCTCCTCCCCATATCTTTACTTATAACTTTGAAGACGACAATAAACTAAAAACAATTACAGGTCATGTATCTCCCAGAAGATAATGGACATCTATCTACCATGGTGAAACAATTGGTTTGCAAGGGATGGATAGATGAACAAATTTTGCAGAAAAAAAATGAAAATCATCTTAAATTTACAAATGATCCCCTCTTTGGCCTAAAATTCTAAAAGAAATGCAGGCAAAAAAGCAATAGGTCAATCCAATGGTTGAACGAGATTTCGCTTCGACCAGACTCGATTCGCCGGTGTGAAGTATTGCAGTCTCTTCAGAACAATGGGGGCTTGGAGTTGCAGCTGCAAGACATGGGAGTCCGAATGGCCACCACAGCAAAACCTCAACCCTCCTAAATGTTTCATCTGTAATTATTTCAGACTAACCAAGCAAGAACCTGAAAACATCGGTCAGCGAGACGATGCCTTCTACACGGTTACTTCCAGCTTCCACTATGACAAGCCGTCTGACACCTGAAAATCAGGTTGCGGGAAATAACGTCACATGCCGATACATTTTTCACAATTGTACTACATGGTTTATCGTATAATAGATTGCAATGCTACTTCATGGATCTAAATGTCACCAAATTCATTATCATTCTTCGAAATGAAAAACACAAGTAATGGAGTTTAAGGAAGAGAGAGTCACCAGGGTTTGCCAATTGTTCCATCACTTTAAGCAATGTATCGGTACGCAAACACATCTGACATCTTTGACTTCTCAGCTCATAAGGAGTGCTAGAATCTTGTCCCAATTGCAACGCCTAATGAATAAATAGAGAAAAAGATTAGGGAATAGGTTTTCAGCAATATACGAAAATTATCAGTTTCCAACCAGTTAGGATCAAGCAGAATCCAACTAGTGGGATCATCTATGTTATTCGGGCTTTGATTTTATCATATGTTTAGAGAATTATACCCTTGTACCAAATACAAATATATGCTAGAAATTAGTGTCCGACATGGATACTTCCAGGAAAACGAAGAATCAAAACAACATAGGTAGGCAAGAGAAAAGAAGATCAAATCGGAAATTTGGGGCAATCATTTTTTGAGTGTTTGAAGGAGCTCGGTGCTCAGGGCCCTTGCTTGCCCCGCGTTGTATCTGCTCTGGGCTCTAAAATTTCCTCAACACATCCAAAGTCATAAAAGTGAGAAAAGGAAAAGAAGAAGTTACAACAGTTACCTGATAAACGGTCATGTCATTTAGATTATGTGTATAAGCCCTGCCCTTAGCCAAAGTTGTTATGTCGCTGAAAAATATATAAATGGCAATCACCTTGAATCCAAGCTGGTTGTAAGTTTTGCATGCTAGAAAGATAATCAATCAAGAACGACATCTTACCTCCGGGAATACACGTCCAGTAAAGAGTCATTATCGTCAACTATAGGTATTGAACTTACTCGAGCTGAGAAGAAAACAGCAAAACCTTATCATAACAATATATAATACACAAATACGAGAACATAACTCATCAATTTGAGGTGGCCCCTTGTGGAATTAAACCTAACCTAGTTCTCCTTATTCACTCTCTTATACATCCGTAAAATGTTGACAAAACAGAAACCATACCTTGAACTAGCATATTTAACGCTGAACTAAGAGAAGCATTAGGTCTCAGCATTGCAAATGGCCGGCTGTTGGATTCTCCAATTCTCGGAACCCATGTACCCAGAGGGATAGCACAAATGGGTAATTGTAGCATGGGAAAGGAGCCAGAACAATGTTTAAAATACCTGCATACACCTAGAAATCAAACCCCGTTGGTTAGGGAGAAAGAAGTCATTTACCTCTCAAAAAATAAAGAGAAAAACAAATGGCTAATTGACAACACTATTAAAAGGCGTACATTTTAGTATTCCAGAAAGAGATGCAAGATGTAATAATTGGGGCAATGAACCATCTTCTGAGGATGAATGGATGACAGGAATAGTTGCAACTCCATTTTGCATAAATTTCAAAGCTAAATCCTTCAAATTATCGCATGGCCCAGCCTGCATGACCAACAAGAGGGTCAATAAAACCACTCTTATATGCCTCTCACAAATGGCATGGCATGGCACAACAGAAACAAGAGACGAGACAGAAAGGCATGAACTTGTTTTCTCAATGAAATAAGGTTCCGGCAAGACATCATAGCAAAACAAATATCTAGTTATAGTGGTCGCCATCCAGACCTCGACTCAGACTACACCTGGATAATGTATGCATATGTCTACACAGTCTTTAACACACAGAAAAACATGAATGGAGAAGCAGCTCGCTTCATTTGTACAAACAAACATAAAATACGCATGCAGGAGCATAATAACATCTTTCTTAAGTTATTATCCATGGGAAAGCATTAAAACACTAACAAAGATGATTTGTCTTGGAATTGGTCTTCCATGCCCATCAACTTGCCCATTCATGTATGCCTTTCCTTCTTTCCAGGCAGAAATAGTGTGTGTTTCAAGCTCTTCCTCTGTCAAATTTGATCCATGATTTCCGAGCTGCATAACAAAACGAGTATGCATTCAGAGAAATACACCAAAAAATATATCAAAATATCAGACTATTATTCAGTTTAATATTGAGAAACTTTCTATAGTTAGTTGGAACCGGAATAAAATGAAAAATCTCAGTAGATAGTGGAAGACTTCCTAGCATAAAAAACACTTGATTAAGCATTATGAACATACCTCTCTCAGAATCAAAATAAAATCCGAAGCACTAATAACTCCAACAAACTTCCCCTTGCTGAAGTCCCAAAGAGGAGCCACCGGGATACCCTGAAATCGGCTTGACTCAGAAAAAAGATACGTACACAAGCTAGAGAAGGCTCTAAGAAGCAATGGTTACAGACATTTCCTCTCTATATTTCAGAACATTTATATTAACCAACAAAAAGATCAGGAACACACAGAGATCCCGTAAACAATAACTAAATTCTAACCTCTGAATGAACTAAACAGATACCTGCTCAGCCAGAATATGAAATGCTTGTTTGACGGGCAAATCAACAGCCAAGGCAACAACCTGCAGGGCAGATCTGTCCAAATTAGATAACTGGAAGTAAAATGCGGAGGAATGTGTATATCATGGAGGAGGTCCAATGGGAATGCATCCAAACCTTGCCCGACTCAGGTAGTAACTCATAAGCGGTATGTGCTGCCAAGAATGCAGAGATTTGGCGGCGGGCAGCCTGTACATCCTCTTCTGAAATCCTAGGCATTGCTTGATTTAATGTAACTGCGGAAAGTTGCTGCTGACATTGCAAAAATGTATCAAAATCCACTTACACAAGAAAGTAAAAGGAAATAATAAGTGAATAAATAAATAGATGATGTACATGCTAAGTATGCGTTAAGAACTAAAATAAAAGCACCAAAACAGAAAAGCCTACAGTGCTTTCAATGCCCATCTAATCTCTGACGAGTTAAATTGATATAAAAAAAATTATACCAAATCATGAGTGTCCATTTGACATTGTGATTGGAATTGCATTTGACTGCAAACTTATGCCAAACTAGGTCACATTTTCAACATCTATCGCAAAACTAGGCTAAAGGAAAAATACTTCACGGAAATGCTATGCATAAACCTATATCGTGACACTGTTATTCACTTGCATGTTATTAAGAATCTCTGAACGAGATTGTACCTGAGAGACAACCTCTGCAGGTACAGGTCGAGTGTCAAAAGTGTTGACCATTCCATATTCGCTGGTTCTATGAGGTTGTTGTTCATCATGTCGCCATTCACCATCGACAAGAAACTTGTACTACATGTCAGAACCAAAACACAATCAAATAAAATACATAGAAGTAGGTCACGGCTAAGAGATTTGGATTCACATGCTCTAGAAGTTGCTTGACACTAAAGTCACCCAAACCTAAATATCCACTCATTTCAACAAATAAAAGTCGCACAGCAATCGTATAAGAGCAATGAACATATTAAAAATCGAAGTTACTCAGATCCAAGTGTAACTGTCAAACACGGGTACATTTCCAAAATGGGTATGTTCAATTTCAATGGAGCAAACTTGGAGGATTATATCTCCGTAAGCACATTAAAAAATGTGTCAAATATAGGTGTAGGATACGGATAATTCAAGAAAAACGAAAGCCGAGGCAACAATTTTAGAAACTACCAATGTTTCTAAAACTTTGAATTTCCAATTCCTAGAGACAAACTAACCACCAACCTCATGAGAACCATGTGGCACGGCGCAAACGCCTTTAAATACATTGGGGCAACCTTCAACCTGTGACATTCGCACGAGCTCAGTCCACCTTCAATTTCAAACGATTATTCATTAATTCAAATACTAATCATACGCCTAAATATCATATCAATTGCATGTTAAAAAAAAGAAACATAAAGCATCACCCATTGAAAGAGCCAGATACGGAGACACTTCTTCCACCATATGGCCATGTGAATTGGATTGGAAACAACACCATGCCGGCTGCGGAAACTCTGCCGGCATCCCTCGCCGGATTCATATCGGAAGCAAACATTTGGCAGCCGCCTTTTTAATTGAATTTAATCCTTTTAACAACCAAAAGGGAGAAAACACACCTTTTTAGCAACCAACTCCCTTTTTCAACAATTTTCTCTTCAATCACTGCAAATGAAGAACTTATTTTTTAAAATAAGTCAATAAAGCCACAATAATAACGTCAAAGACTTACCTTTTACTTGATTGTACGGACAACCTGAAATGTTAGGAAACAAAAAGTGAAAATTGGGAACTCAACAAACAATGGAGGCAAAAGGGTCGAATTTTGTGGGGAAAATCTGTTAAATGTGAGAGTGAGAAAAAAATCCAAATCTGAAAAGGGATTGTAAAAAGGAAAAAAACTAAAAGATTGAATTTTTCCTGAATTTATTGAATGTGGGTGAAAAGATCGAGATTGGGGTTTTTGCATACGATCGAATCTGTTTTTTTTAATAAATTTGTGTTTTTTATTAGTAGTAATAATAAAAAATTTGCAAACCCTAAGGGAGAAAAGATGAAAGCTTTGAAAGGGACATTGAAGGGTAAATTATCGTCTTTGTCTTCGGGTAAAATCTAAGGAGGAGAATTCGATGCTGAAAGTGAAATGGACCATTTTTATTTTTTATTTTTTATTTTTTAGCTACTGTTTTAGTTTGAATTTGATGATTTTGTTTATACACATTGATTGTGGTGAGTTAAATGAAGTTTGTTATATTAATTTCTATTTGGTTCGATTGATATTATTATTACTATAATATAAAATTATGAGATTAAATTATAAACATCATTGTTTAAATTTAAAGATTAAATTTCAGACATTATGATTTAAATTTAAATCATCGAAAGGAATAAATCACAATATGTTATTAGAACTATTCATTAAATTCGAGATCAAGCATATTACCTTGTAACCACACTAACATATTAAAAAAAGATCAAGCATACTTAAGCGCTTAAAAGTAAATAAACGAAATTATTTCAGCTAATGAATTATATTTATAATTTTTTAAAGAAATAATTATAGGGTTATTATTTTATACACTGACATTGAAAAAAAAACTCCACAAGTATATTTGATTTCACCCTAAAATTAAAATTTAAATCTCTAAACCTAACATTATAACTTCTAAACACTAGACTATAACTTTTAACCATAAATCTTGCAACCTGAATTTATATATCATAAACCCTAAATTATATCAATTTATGAAGAAAAAAAATTATACCATTAATGTATCAAAATTTTTATGATAATTATAAGGAGAATGATGAAATATTTGCATATGAATATCTATGATATGTACGGATTTAAGTTGTATTTTTAATTATTTTATTTCAATATCATATAAAAATACAAAAAACGTCTTTATAATAATAATGAACCTAAATTATTTAGTAATGTTCTTTTAGAAAATGCGTTTTTTAGTACTTAACAATATTATAAAAGACGTTTTAATTTTTTTACGATTTTAAATAATCTTAAAATAAAATAATTAAAATTATTTTTTATATAAAATAGACCCATGCAATAAAAATGTATGTAATAAGCATCAAATGTATAATTATACAAATTTTTCATTAACTGTGACGATATCTCATTCGTTAAGTTTAGCATTTTAATAGTTTAGTGATTAGATCGACAAAAACAATATTTATGATTCGAATTATATTAATTGATATTATCGTTATTATAACATTTAAAAATATATAAATTTGAGTGCGTTTAAATGCAATTATTTCTATTATGAAGGTCGAATAATTATCGGCATCTTAAACTTATAATTTGTACTTTAAAAAATCTGATTGAGGTTTTTGACCAACAAAAACTTTGACATTTAAAAATATATTTTTTTAAAAAACATGTGGATAAAAGAAAATATTTTTATGTACTAATATATTTATAAAAACTTATAAATGAATGATTATAAGTGTAGTCGAATCATAAATATTGTTTTTTATTAAATAGAGAGTTTTTATATTCTAAATAATAAATAGTATAAAAATTTGAACTTATATAATATAAGTATCATTAAACACTCAATCAATTAATTAATCTCATGTATAGTTGGATTTTAGTTGTGTATTTAAATGATATACAAGTATGAAAAATACAAAAATCTTATTATAATAATATTTATTATAATTTAATATTTTTCAATTGAGTTGGTATACAAATAACCTGTCATATCAATCACAAAAGAATTTAAAATAAGTAGAGACATATTAGCAGTGAAAAATAAATAAAAAGATTACACAAATGTTAAACTGACGTGATAGATTTTTATATTCCTTTTTAAATGATTTTTAATTAAATTGAATATAATTTGACTAATAATATTTGGGAAAATATACGATACGCTAGCGGTATGAATATTTTATTTCTACAAGCGCCATAATTTTAGGGGTTAGGGTTCTAGTTTAGGGGTTTAGTGTTTATAGGTTAGGGTTTAGGTTTCAGGGTAACATGGTAAGGATTTAGATTTTTACCTATAACCCCTAAATTTTAACCCTAAACTCTACATTCAACCCACATTCCCTAAATTCTGATCATGTGATCCTAAATCCCTAAACTATAAACCCTAAATAAAATTTAACTCTTAAAATTAGGACAATTGTGAAAACAAAATATTTCAACCGTTAGAACATTGTATAATTACCCATAACATTTACCCAAAATTTATGATAATATAGACATCAATTTATATATAAATATATAATAGTAAATAATAATTTGTACACTTCAACAAAATAAACATCATCCAAAGAAAAAATGGCTTTCTTGTTGTGGATGGTAATTTAAGCAACACTCTTGAGCTTATATTCCACAACAAGCTAGCAAATCCCATCTTTTACTAGGAAACAAAGCAACTTAATCTATAACAAAAAGCCTAAATATCTTTTTAGTGTATATGTTATGTTATAACTTTAAAAAATAAACTCTACACTATAATACTAATGTTTAAACCCTTTACCCTAAAATATAACATAAACTTTTAAACTTTATTTTTTAATATCGGGAGATAAATAAAAACACTAAAAATGTAGAGGATTTTTATTTCCTAATCTATGCCTATTTACCTTTCTCTCTCTTAATTCAATTGCATTCAAAAAACATTATTTAAGGCCAATTTACAATTCGTTTTCATCAAAGTGAGGTCATAGTATCTTATATTACTTGCATAGAATTGTCTAAAGTTGAGTTACTCGTTCGACTTGATAAATCAATTTGAATAGATTATGTGTTGTTGTCCTTTTAGTTATCAAAGCTTCGCCCTGACTAATTCAGATTGACTCGTATTATATATCTAGTTTTAGTAGGTGAGTCTTACAACAAAGATTTTTTGTATACGCAAACGTCTCGAACTCGATACTTACTTAAGAGATACCAAACTGCTTACCACTTTGACCAATTTTTGTTAGTAGATTAATATTTTTAACTCCATGAATTTAAAATGACGAAATTGGAGAATAACAATTAAACATAATATTTAAATTTATTCCTGAATTTGACTTAATAGATTTCAAGACCGAAAATAAAAAAAGGGACCAAAATTGATAAAATTAACAAATAAACCAAATCTAAAACTTTAACATCATACATGGACTAATAGAGAAATTTAACAAAGATATTAAGAGATAGGATGAACAAAACTCGACGCGACTTGAAAAAAATATTTTTTACTTGGTCTAAATTATAATTTTATAAACTTGAATTGAAAAGAAAATTAAATAATGTTTGAGTTATAAAGTGAGTTTCAAATAACTTAAAATTTTTAGAAATTAGTGGATCAATTTTCAAGTTCGAGTTGAGTCCCTCAACTCTGCATAATATATGTATATAGCATATGAAAAATATGATGAAATATTTATGTATATCACATATAGTTATAACAAATCATTTAAATTGAAACTAATTAGTATCATAACATTATAAATATTTACAATTTAAATTTGAACAGAAACTCAAACAATTTTACTCGACTTAAATTTTATAATTTTATTAAAAAAATAAAAATAAAAATTTATCAACTCATTTTTTCGAATACTCACCCTTATTATAAACCCTAGAAGGAAAGAGTTGCCTTGATATGGAAGGAAAAAAACAAAAAAGATTCCCTCGTGTCCACAAAATGTAAAAGGTCGGTATAGTTACAATCATAGGAACTTTTTTATACGCAACCACAAGAAAAACCCCATAAAAACGTTGTCGTTTTTTGTACCAGTTACAAACTGTGCCCAACTTTCCCACGCTCCTGCCTCCCACGCGCCATCAACGGAATTTCATTCACACCTGAAAAAGGAAAACCTTATTTATTTATTTTTAAAATATTTTTATTTTTTAATCATTCAGACGAAAGTGTGAACAAAATTTTCTGGAACCAAAGAAAGGGACCGTAAAACGAACTCGGCACCGCGTCGCGGAACGAGTCAATCTTGAGTCGGCGCCACTCGTCGATCACTACAATCTCCGTCGTCTGATCATCAATATCTCTCTAATTGTGAGTTAAAAGAAAAAAAAAAGCTAGAAAAAAAGAGAAAAATATTAATGTACGGATTTTGTCAAATTGATTGATGTTAAAAGGGATTGCTTATGTAATATTCTTTTTTTCTTCTTTTAATTCGATAGGATTCGCGTCCGTTTTGAAAGATTTTCTGTGGGTTTTGTTGGTTTTTTTTAATACTTTGCTTCATTATTCATATACGTTTTTTTTTATAATTTTGGTGATGTTGGATTTTCGGAAAGGTGCGGAGTTTGAGGGGTTAAGGTTTTTGCGACGTTAGGGTTAGGGTTTTTGGAGGGGTGATGGGTTTGGAGATGGATGAAAATTCCGAGCTTGAAGAAGGAGAAGCTTGCTTTCATGAAGATGATGACGACAATATTAACCCTGATACCGCCTTCTCTTACATTGTAAGGGTCTATTTTTTTTGAAGAATAATCCAATTATTTTCACACCTGTTTTCTCTTTCTGGAACTTGGAATTGTGCTTTAGTTAATGGCATTTGCGTTTTGGCTAGCAATTTGGCTGAAGTTAGTGTTTCTTTATGTATTTATAATATGTAGGCAATGCAATTCTATTAAGCCTTGTTGCAAGGCATGGTTAATTTGAAATTATGCTTACTTTTGGGTTTGATTTAAGCATAATGTGCAATGTACTTATCAGAATAAGTTGTGGCTCTCTACATGCATTCGAGTTTTATGAGGCTTTAGGTTTGAGTTTATTTGTGGTATACGAACATTGATTCACTAATACAATTTCTTGGTTGAGAAATGACAGAAGAGTGATGATGGCGAATGTTGATGAATTAGATGATATTTTTAACTTCTTTTGCATGCTGAGTGGTTATCTAGGCTATTTTTTCATCAGTAGGAATGTTAAAAAACAACTAAAAGAATATATTTCAAAAGACTGTTTAATGTCTCTGTGAAGTTTTATAGCTAGTTGTGCAATTTGACAGTATTGATAATGATAAACTAGATACACCGTTGTCAAATCATTTTCATTTATTAAAAGTTTGTGGTCGTGTTACTCTGCTACTAATAATTTATTGACATATTGTTTGCGAAAGCTGAGACATAGAAAAGAAAGTAAATGATAAGCTGAACTTCATAAAACACTTGTGTTGTCTCTCGGCAGAAATTTGCCTGTATGATCTCCGAATTTTCCTCAACAATTTGGAATTTTTAATGTTGATACTGTTTGCTGATGTCCAATTAAATGTGTTTGGCTTTATTTGTTTTCTTAATTTATTTGATCTAATATGTATTTGAAATCCTGAACTACAATTAGTTCATTTGTTATTGTTAAGCTCCTGAAAAGAATGAACTTCAAGATGCTTATAACTGTTTGTTTGTTGTGACTGTTATAGATGTTCTTCAATCTGGTCTATATGCCAGTTTTAATTTACATTAACTTTCAAAATTCTCTGTGTTATTCTGATAGTAATATGGTATTTTATTTCTTTAAGGATGAGAAGATTAAAAATGTTTTGGGACATTTTCAAAAAGATTTTGAAGGTGGTGTTTCTGCAGAAAATTTGGGTAAGTGGTTGATCTCTGTTTTAATTTTTTTTAGTTATATCACAAGCTTAATGTTTTTCGTTGAAGATGATGATTTGGCCTTTTTTCAGGGGCAAAATTCGGTGGATATGGCTCATTTTTACCTACCTATGAGCGCTCTCCTCCAAGATTATCATGTCCGAAGACACCACAAAAAAACAACAGCATAGCAGGGTCAACCAGCAATCTCTCTACAGAGGTATATGGACGATATCCTTGCTATAGTTTGGTCATTTCTTCGGAAGATGTCCATAGCTGTTGCTTTGAAAACTTAATAAAATTCTAGTTTACTTGAGTGCTGTGGATTGTGTTACCATACAGGGTGCATCTCAGAATCTGAAAGCTCCTCCAAATGCACCCCCGACTTGGAGACCAGGGAACATTTCCTGCCCAAGTGGCAATATTGCAGCTAAACATGATTCACATTTGACTTCTGCTCTAGTTGCTGAGAAGTCTGCCTTGAAGGATGAGAGTTTTAACAGAGCAGGGATTCCAAGTGACCAGAAGACATTGAAGGTTCGAATCAAAATGGGGTCTGATAAAAAAACACAAAAAATTGCTGCAATCTATAGCGGTCTCGGGCTGGATTTTTCTCCATCATCGTCATTGGGGAACAGTCCTGATGAAAGTGGAGGAACATTAATGGTATCTCAAGAAACCACTAGCAAATCACCCACTAAAATTCTTCAGGTAGAGGTTTCTTTTTGTTGTTTTCAGATCTGCATATGAACTAAAGAAGGATGGATTGATTTTTTCTGCCTCTAAACAGGTTATGACTTCCAATCATGTCCCTGGTGGTGTGCTCATATCTCCTCTTCATGACAGTCTGCTGTGCTTATTAAGAAAGGAAAATGAAAGACCTTCTAGTGAAAATAAATCTATACCATTGCTTAGGGCATGTCAAGAACATCCTTCCATGTCAATAGATGAGTCCGTTTTGGGTAATAGAAAACAATTACATGAGAAGAAAACAAAATTTTTAATCAGGAAAAGTGAAGAGTTGGTGGAATCAAAGCAGGGAAACCACATGAATGTTGAGAGTGGGAAGGCATTGCTCATAAAAAAGAAGCACACAACTAAGATTTCTGGAGGGGAGTCATTTCCCAATGACTTGAAACACACAGCTCCATCTAGTTCTGTGAATATTGCTATGGAAGCCACCGCCAGGGTCTGCGATGTCTCTGCAGAACCTTCTCAGAATGCATTAAGGGGTAGATTGATTTCTTCTGACCCTGCGAAGGAGGATTCTTTGGAGTCAATATCTGGAAGGAGCAGATCGAGTGGCAAGAAAAAGAAACGGGATAAGCGGACTAGTTTAGATGAAAATGGTTGGGAACAAAGTGTAGATAATTCCAATAAGAATGCTTCGCTCGACCTTGGGGACAATGTTGGAAGCAAATGCTACCAAAAGTCTGCTCCTTTAAAACTTGAGGAAGATTCAAAAACAAAGGTTGGTCAGATAGCCACATTTCGTGTACAAAATAAAATAAGTATTCCCTCCAAGAAGGAAAAGACATTGTTTGAGGGCAAGAAGTCAAAAACTAGCAAAAATACTGGAGAATTTGCTGATTCGATGAAGGAAAGCTTGAGACCTGATGTGGGTGTGACCCTTAAAGATACTACTAGTTCTAGTCAAGGGTTTTCTACGGGTAAAGATAAGATTCTGAAATTGAAGTTACATAAGGATATTAATAAGGTCCAAGATAATCATAGAGATGCACTGGAAACAAATTCAGAACAGAAAAGTGGCCGAATGGAGCCAACAATGAGGCATTTTCAGAATAAGCCAAAAGATTATGGTCCAATGGATTTTGAGACGGAGCCTAATGGCTGTTTGGATAAGTCAAAGGTAAAAGTTAGGGGTAGAATGGTTAATAACCAGCTGCCAAGAGTGGATGCTCCAGATGTGGTTCCTCACCTCGATGATAAGAGGCTTGCCTCTCAGACAGCTGCACCTGCTCCTGTAGTCATAGAAGAAAATTGGGTTCAGTGTGATCGTTGTCACAAGTGGCGACTTTTACCTTTTGATACTAGACCAGAACAACTCCCTGAGAAGTGGTTGTGTAGCATGCTTAACTGGCTGTAAGTTATTTAGATATATATCTAATAAACTTTTTGTTGAATATATCCGTCTTTTTGTTTGAGCGCATGCTATGTGTCTGTCTATCTTTTTGTGTGCACATGGTCCTTGCAAATAATTAGAAAAACCTGGTGAAACTGAATAATAGGTACATGTATATATGCATTGTCCATGTGTGTGAACATATGCATTTATAGTTTCCTTTTGCTGATTTCTGTTGTTGAAATCATTGTATAGGCCAGGAATGAACCGGTGTGACATTAGTGAGGATGAGACGACAAAAGCCCTCAATGCATTGTACCAGGTTCCAGTTGCTGAGAATCAAAATAACCCACAAAATCATGCAAATGGAAGTATGCCATTAGTTTCTTCAGCTCAGCCTCAGCATCTTGATCAGAACAACTCTAGTTTCAATTCTCAGGCTTTATCCATTCAAGGAAAGAAGAACCGTGGTCTTAAGGAAGTGCAGAAAGCGGGTAGCAGTGGCCTGAATCAGATGTCAAACTCTAAAAAAAAGCAACAGCAGGAATCTTTGAAAAGTAATAACCTGAATGACATGATTGAGGCCCCTGTTGAATCAATTGTGATGAAGAAATCCACCTTTGAAGAGAAAGAAAGGCTTCTAGTTGGAGGTATTAGTTGATATTACATCATGAAATTTAATAGGAGTTGGACTTTTAAATTGCGATTATTGTTATTCATTTTGGGCATTGTTTGATTGTAGGTGAGACCAAGAAAGCAAAGAGGAAAAACAAGAGGGAGTCTGGTCCTTATGCATATGAAGGTTCAAAGAAAAGCAAAACAGAACTAGAATACGCTACCGATAAACCTCACAGTTCTAACTTAGAACACAGAAGGGTGGGCCTTAATTCAAGCTCTAGCTTGCCAACTCAAGAAAATGGAAGAAGTGTGCAGAATTGTAACGGGGGTTCTAATTCTGGGGATGTAAAGCATGGTATTAAAGAAAAAACATTAGCTTCTGTGAAGAAACTTGTGGATCAAACTCAGGCATCATCAGATGGTGGGTCATTAGACATGAGAATATGTGATAAAAGGGGTTCTGTGAAGAAAAGGAAATTGGATGTCAGGCAGGACAGTCAAAATGGGAATGAGTTATGCATGAAGGAAGAGAGTAGTGAGAGTGGTTTTAGGAATGAAAAGAAGTTACGGTTTTCTAAGATTGAGGGGAAGCAGTCCAATAAAAATGATTGTGATGATGATACACCAAACAGGACAAGTATGGATCCTTTGGTTGGTGGCATTGAAGAAGTCCGATGTATTGATAGGAACCAGAAATTAAGTAAGCACAAGAAAAAGTCCTCAAATAAAAAAGAATTGGATGGCCTTGATTCGTCAAGAAGGGATTCTGGAACTGGACAAATTCCGATAGCAGCAACTTCTAGTTCTTCAAAGGTTTCCGGTTCTCGTAAAACCAGAGCCAATTTTGAAGAAGTAAGGGGTTCGCCAGTTGAATCGGTGTCTTCATCACCAATGAGGACCTCATATCCTGAAAAGCGTGCATCAACTGCTGGTTCTGGGAAGGTTGCTGCAAATACTGGCATTCCTTCAAGTGGCAATATTAGAAGATGTTGGAATGGGGAAGGTACGCTTGAGCTTGCTCAATCTGGTACAGAAATGAAAGAGAAAGTGTCTGTTGATTTTAGCCCTGGATCCCATAAATCTTCTACCTTGGATTATCGGGATAAAGATTCTATTTGCAAAATCAGCATCAGAAGTAAACCTTCTTCTAGGTTAGGTAATAGCCATGTGCTCAATGGTGATTCTCATTCTGCTGAAAATGCGCAGCAAACTGTAGAACGTTCCCATAGTGGCAATGCATTATTTTCTCAGAAAGCTAAGAAGGTTTCTACATCACAGACAAAAGAAAATAAAAGTTCTGCTGCAGATAAGATGAAATGTAGAGAGGATGAGAAGAACTATTCTGGGAGGAGGAATCCTTCGGGACAACCGTCAAGTGATAGTAGAATAGGGACCCAACCGAATATAAAGCATGATGTATTCGATGTAAAGTCTGCTGCTCCATGCAGCAAAAAGGGGAACAATGCCCCTGAGCAAAATGTGATCCAGGATTTTAGTGGTCAAACTAAAGTAATGCAAGTAGAGGTAAGAAGCGGAATGCCAAAATCGTCCTTGCGTTCTGAAACTGAAAGTTGGCAAGAGAAAAAAGGTCATCGAACAGTCCCAGAAGCAGAACAGGTAGTCGTCTCTGATGAGGTTCCAGTTAATGGCTCTTCCATCGTCGATGCATCGAAGGCTTTAAAACAGCCTGGAAAAGCTAGCAGCAAGAATGCTTGCAGTACTGTGAGAGAAAATCCCTCCTGCCTGACAGTAACAAATGCTCTGAATGATGCTAAAGGACTTAGAAATTATGCCGATCGTCTTAAGGTTTCTTTTCAGATTTTCTCCTTATATGCCGCTTTCATAAAAGTTATAAGTTATAACAGAAATGGTTTTGTTATTCTAATTATTACTGCCATTTGATTGTCCATTTTCAGAGTTCTGGTTTTGTTTTTGAAAGCAATGAGATTTACTTCCAAGCTGCTCTTAAGTTTCTTGGTGTTGCTGCCCTTCTTGAGACCAGCAATAGTGAGAGTGGTAGCCTCGGAGACATGAACCAAATGCAAGTGTACAGCATCGCCACTAAACTTTGCGAGTAAGTGAATGTTTCTAAAGTGAAGGGAAACTGTTGTTTCTTGAACTTGAATAGATGTTTTGTGTTTAAATTTACAGTATGAGGGTTGATATATCCCTATATTTTTCTCTATTCTGAAATTCCCAATTTGACAGAATGTGTGCCCAAGAATATGAAAAATGCCAAGAAATGGCTGCTGCTGCTTTGGCCTATAAATGCGTGCAGGTAGCGTACATGAGGGTTGTGTTCTGCAAACATTCTTCTAGCAGCAGAGACCTGAAAGAGTTGCAAGCAACTCTACCGATGGTCCCCCAAGGTAAGAAGTCATTGGAGGAATACTTGGGCTTTTCTTTCACGGGATTTATTGCAAACCCCTTTAGATGGTATTTCTATTTTGTGATGTTCCATTTTAAAATGCGAATTCTGTGCAATATAAGTTGTGTCATCTTTAGGGCAGGAGCTTTGCGACTGTGAGTTGTGTATTTGGCAGTCAGCAGTGCACCTGGTCATTTTAGGATCCATTTGAAGCCATGTAAATATTTCATATTTGGTTTTCCCTTCCTACAGAACCCTCATTGGGCTAGTGCCCCAATTGTTATTGCATATCATGCTTTAAAGAATCTAACATAAAATATTCACTGTAAATAGATGCTTTTTGTTTTGGTTAAGGTGCAACATCAGTTGCAAAACTTGTTTCTTCCATATTAATTAGCAGTCTCACTTTCATGTTGCAATGCTCAGATTAAATACCTCCCAACATCTTTTCAAATGGCCTCTTTCAGGTGAATCTCCATCATCTTCTGTATCAGATGTTGATAATAACTTAAATAATCAAGCAATTGTGGATAAGGCTCCATTAGCCAAGGGTAATGTTTCACATGTTGCTGGAACCCATGCCGTTGTTGCTAGAAACCGCCCAAGTTTCAGCCGGCTGCTTGACTTTGTAAGTTAATTCTGTCTGAAAGTGCCAATCTTCCCCACCTCCCTCCTCTCTCTCTCTCTCTTGATTTATTAGGCAATGATTATGGCTATAAAAATATTCTTTTCTACTTGAATGTTCCCTCGTAGTTGAAGACAATTATATGGGCCATGCAGTATAGATTTTCATTTTCTGACCAGGGTTCTTTGGTGGTGTAGGTCTTTCTTAACTTGCTGGCAGTAGAACTAACTTTTTTTTTTAATTTTTTTAAGGGTCATTCGATAGCTCTGCTATGTAATTAAAACAGGAAGTTGACACACCTCTTTTTCTTTACTGTCTAATAGATTGGTGCTAACAGCCTGGCCAAGCTTGTTGTAGATTTTAGTGTCAGCCTAATGCCTTTTCCTTCTTAATTTGAGAGTTTGTCTGTCATGGAGTTTGGAAAAAAGAACAAATAATAAATAAGATCTGAAGTTTGTGCAATGATCTTTATTTTAAATAAAGCTACAGAATCATTCCGTATTGGTCATAGGTAACCACCCAGTATAATCTATATAAACTTGGTAAGAATTCTATCTTTCAATGTCTATGCTAGCTGATTGGGCAGTTCAATTAGGTTAACGTGTTAATATGTTAATGTTCTGCAGACACAGGATGCAAGTTTTGCAATGGAGGCCACAAGAAAATCCCAAACATGTTTCGTAGCTGCTACTTCATCTCTGGAAGAAGTACAAAATATAGAGTGGATTGCTTCTGTTAAAAAAGTGATTGATTTCAGCTTTCAAGATGTAGATGAATTTATATCTTTGGTTCAGCAGGCTACGCAGGCCATAAGTCGTTCTAGTTAGTTAGTGCTAGAGATTAAGCTACCCCTGTATATAATATTGCATTTTTCGGTTTATAACCCCGATGTGCATTGGAGAAGAAAGGTGACAAAGATGCCTACTCAGATCTGCATTTGGAAACAAGCAAAGACGTCGGTCACAAACAACCTATTGCCTCGGTGTACATGTGTATAAAGTGAGATTGATTTGCAAAGAGGGAAAATTCTAGCTTGATCAGCTAAGGATTCGAAATTCTATGTAAGATATCGGTTCCATATAGTACTATTTTTTTGCTTCATTGTTTCCGTCCCGAGTTTGGAATTCATTAGGCAACCATTTTCAAGAGGTTGAGTACTGATGTAGTGTCGAGAACTAATCAATTTATCCACTAACAGCTCTATTCTGTTTACAATATTTTCCTCGAAATTCTATTGGAATTGAAAATTATATTCTTTTGGAAGCTTGTTGGTGCTTGTTTCTTGTTCTGGCTTGTTTTCATCTCTTCTGAGAACTGTGGCTATGGTACTCAGACTTGGATTTGAGTGTTTAATATTTGCATTATATGAGATTTTCATATGTTTTTGTATTCGTATTCTATTTTTGTGGTTTGTGTTTTTCCTTCTTGTGCCATGTTTTTTGTCCCAATGAAAATTATTCTAGTTTCAATCATGCATGGTTTTGGTTGATTAATTATGTCCATTCTTGTTGAAAGTTGCAATTTCTTGGGTTTATGCTTCAGATAAGATTGAAAATGGAATTGGCCTTGCAACTTGCATGTCCTTTCGTCTTTGATTACATAATTAACTATGTTATTCGGATTCGGGTCTCCCCTTAAAAACCATAACTTTAAGCAAACAATGTTGTGACTTGAAACAATTGTTACATTTTCTCAGCAACCAAACAAGAAATTTAACATTGAAGATTAACAGGAAACTCTGTTCTCTCAAACATGGATCATGTTTCTTCTCATCCTCCGAGAGATTCATCAACCTGTTTCTTCTCTTTCAATTTGGTTTCATAAACAGATATCGATTCATATTCAACAATCTGAAGCCATTTGAAAAATGAGAAAGAAGTAAGAAACCGAGACATATGTTACTTGGACACGAGTGCGAGTGTCGGACATGTATCCGACATGAGTACTGCCAAATAAAGAAAAGAAACCAGTGACACACCTCGAGTAACTTCTTTTGGCTTGTGTTCCGTAGATAACAAGAAACTGTCTCTCTTTCATGTTTCAAGCAACATTCAACCTAAATTTCCATCATCAAAATTGCAGAAAACGGATCAATCCCGGAGAAACACAGGGATTCAAATACATCGGAAAACATGTCTGCGGCCGCACCTTAAGCATGTAATCGTTGTAAGATTCGTTTTTGATCCAGTTAGGGGCCTTGGTGGAATAAAATGCAGCAGTTGCTTTAAACATGGCCTCTTCAAAGTCTCGTTCATTGTATTTCATTGAGCCTTGCCCAACATCTACATAGATACTCACAATGTTCTTTACCAAGGCTCGATCAATATCTTCTCCTTCCCTCTCCCGATCGATCTAAACTCAAAACCAGAGATTTTACGAACGCAACAAGATCGGAAACACGAAGTTCAAATACAGAAGAAATGCATGCACGCAGAAGTTTGATCATACCAGGGACAATACAGCATCTCTGATTTGATTATTGAATTCTCCAAATACCTTGGCAAAACAACATATATGCATACAGATAGAACATTTGATTTGGCATTGAATATTGTTGAAGGATTCCGTATCTCTAAACACGGTATTGTGTTCATCAGGTGTTTGTGTTCTATTCATTATAAAATTCTGTCTCTCATACTCCGTTAAAGGATGTTTGAGCAGAGAACCAGAGTCACAGACCCAAATGCGAGCATCTATATGGAAAGATTTGACCCCATAGCCTTAAGTAGCACTAACTTAAAGTTACGGAGTCGAATCTTTTCGCACTCAGATACTCGCATTTCACACATGTGACTCTCTACGAATATAACACAAACACCTTAAAAATACAATATCGAATATAGGACTGACCAGATTATAGAAACATAAAAGAGCAGATTCTTGGAGTGGAGGAACCTTCCTTTTAGGAACAAAGTATCTGTCCAAATAGTGAAAGAATCTAAAGAGCCATCTGGTCATAACTTTGTGATTTGACCATCTTTTCTCAGTTTCTTTCACCAAAGCTTCATCTTTCTTCCCTTGCAACGATGGCAAAACATGGCTATTGATGTAGTCTTTGAAAACATTGTTGTACTTGTCATATAATACCTCACAGATTCCACCGGTAGGATTAGGCTTACACATGGTATACACAGCTCTAGCAGTAAGTCAAGGAAACCCCATGGTTTTTAAAATTTGATTCGAATATATCAACTGAACTAAGACTCGGTCGATCCGCTATTGACCTTATGACTAAACAAAAGGATACGTGTAATAATTCATGTAATCTTGGGATGAAAAACTCTGGGTTTCAACGCCTTCTATGAGCTGAATCAGTTTGTGGATTCCATGTTGAATCACTGCCCATCCTTCTTCAACCTCCAGCATCTGCTGGTGATGTTCTTCGGTTCCTGCCAATGCCATGGTTTTCAAGGAAATGAAGCCCAGATGAGATGGAATGGATAATATAACAAGCATTGACTCCAAAGACTTTGAGTTTTCTTGCAATTGTGTCGGCTAAAGCCATTGATGAAGTTTCTTTGACAATTGCTTTATTTTTTTTATTCTAAGACAAATCCAACCACATCGAGACAATAAGAACATGTTTGATTATTCGATCAATTAATGAATTTTAATAAAATTTTTATTAAAAAAGAGATGCGAATTATATGACTCGTTAAAATCTTCTAATCTAAATGGAAAAAAGTACACATAAAACCCCTTACAGAAAATATACAATTAAACTTTGACATATGAATCGAAAGAACAAACTCCTAAACAAAAGCAAAACAACCTTCTAAACAAAAGCAAAACAAACCAATATGCCAGTAAGCACCACGAACGCAGGGGTGTTCAAAATTATCCGATTAGACCTGACTACTAGAATATAAATAACCGGGTATTTATTCGAAATTTTTTTACTCGGGTCGGGTACCTGGCCCGTCATTTCTCGGGTCGGGCCCGAGTCAAAAAATATGATTTTTCGGGTACCCGATTCTTATTTTTTATTTTTATTTTATTAGATCACTTAATATTTTTACTTTAGAACTATATTTAAATCCCTAAATTCATTCTATATTTGTATTATATGCTTTCATATTTTAAATTTTTCAAAAATATATATTAATTTGTGAATATGTAAGATTCGATATGAAACAAACAACAAAGTTTCTCTATTGCATTTATGCATTAGTAGGTTTCTTTAAGAAATATGAGATTCGAAAAAAATCACGATCGAGATTAATATTTTTAATGTCTTTCTTATGATTATAAACTTCAAATCATTATTTTTTGTTTGGATTATGTGTTATGAACTTTTAAATTTTTTTTAAAATTTTAAAAAATAAAAAAAATGAGAATCGAGTACCCGATACCCGATTTTACGGGTACCGGGTTTAACGGATACCTGATTACCGTGTGCCCGGGTTTAACGGGTACCTGATTACCGAGTACCCGATATTCACGGGTCGGGACACGGGCCGACAAACTTAATACCCGAAGGTTCGTATACCCGAAAACCCGAATTTGAACACCCCTAGCCCCCAAGCAACATCAGCCAGCATCCACTGGTTAACTTGCAGCGCCATCCATCGATAATTGCCCGATACAGTTTGGCGGTGGCGTGAAATAACAATGACACAGTAGGTAATCTCTCGAGGCTAGTTTGGCAATCTTATCCGCCAACACGTTCCTCTCTCGGACCACATGGCTCAGGTGAACGGTCTATGGTCGCGATAACATACCAACAATATGTGGGACTAGGGGTGTAAACGAGCTAAGTCGAGCTCGAGTAGTGCTAAGCTTGACTCTTAAAGATTTCGAGTTGAGTTCAAGCTTGAGTAATTTCTAACGAGCCTGAAAAATCTGAGCTCGACTCGGCTCGTTTAGAACTCGAGTCGAGTTCGAGCTTGATTCGAGCCCAATCTAGTCAAGTGTTGACTGATCTTTGACCGCATTAGACTCGAGTAACTTTTAATCTGTCACGTCTCATTTAAAGTCCTATGAAGAAAAAACTTTGATACATAGTCTTGTGAAGAGAGGTGTGGGAGCTAATTTGCCAATTACCTGCTCGTTCTGCAAGGAAGCTATGGAAACTGTTTCACATATTTTTCTTCACTGCATGGTTTCGTGGAAGCTTTGGGCTCACTTTGCAGCAATCTGGAATTTGAAGTTGGTTATTCCTGCGGATGTTGGCTCATTACTTAAACAATGGCGGGAGTGGTGCCCTTCAATCCCAAAGGACTCAATATGGCATTACATTCCTTTCTCTCTAACTTGGTCCATATGGCTCTTCAGGAATGAGATTATTTTTCATGAGAAAATAATTGATGAGATGCAACTTTTATTTCTGGTTAAATGCAGGATTGCATAGTGGTTTAAAGCGAGATACCTTGATTCAAAGGTGCCTTTTGGCGAGATCATTGCGAATCCAGCAAATGCGAATGGCAACAACAAAAGTGATGTTTGCTCAGTTGCCCAGTTCAGGTGGGAAGCTCCTCCCCCAGGCTACCTTAAGCTCAACGTGGACGAGGCTATGTTGGGAGATGACAGTAGAGGTGGCATCGGAGACTTGGTGAGGGACTAAAAGGCTAGGAGAATCCTATCCTTTTCAGAATCTACGGGGGCAGGTCCGCCAATATTGGCGGAGTTACTAGCGTTGAAATTTGGTCTGCAACTGGTCATCGGATCGAAGGATTGCGTAGCTCAACGTATCATAGTTGAATGCGACAGTAGTGTAGCCTTGAGCTGGGTTCTTGATCCATCGTCATGCCCAGAAATATTAGCAAGCTGGTAAGGGAGATAGTTCAGCTGGGAAAGATGAGATCTTGCATTTTTAGAAAAGTACCTAGAATTAGTAATGTGGAGGCTGATTCCTTGGCGAAATGTGGAATAGGTTAAGGTCGGTGGTAGTTTAGTGTGATAGAGACCTTAGGGATGTTATGGTTTATTTCAGAGGTTGTCGATGTTTTCCTAGGACCTTATGTAACAAATTCTGGTTTAATATTAATAATATGTGACACTCTTTTCCTCTTTCTGCTGTTGGATACGCCTTAACGGTGTTAGCCGATATGAAGGGGGTTTTTAACAAGGTCACCAATTTTCATCAAAAAATAGTGTTAGTTTAGAGTTTAGAGGTTTAGGTTGTTGGGTTTAGAATTTAGGGTTTAATACTTATGTTTAGGGTTTATACTTAGGGTTTTAAGTTTAAGAAATTAGATTTTAAATTATAAAAACGAAAAATTTTAGTATATTTTATTTTCGAGTAACTCATGAGCTTTTCAAGTCGGGTATCCACAAGCTCAGCTCGGCTCGTCAAGAACTCGAGCCGAGTTTAAGCTCGAGTCGAGTGCAATCGAATCGAGCATTGACCGAGTCGAGCAGCTCGAGATATGTCTCGTCTCATTTATAGGCATATGTGGGACTAGAGAAAACCCACCATAACTAACGGTAGAATCTTGCACCAAACGGTAAGCCTTCAAACAATCAGTCTCCACCACCAAATTCCTTAATCCTATAGACCAAGCAGTCAAAAGGCCTTCAAAAATACCCCACAGCTCAGCTTCCACAACGGAGCAAATACCGATTCTCCGCACAAATTTCATAAGCCAACCCCCCTCGGCATCACGGATCACTCCCCCACAAGACGCAACACTCGTACTCCTCTCAATAGCACCATCGGTGTTTAGTTTATACCAACCTACTGGTGACTTACTCCAAACCACACTATTCCTATTTAGACTTGCTTGGTTAGGACCACTGTTGGAAAAATTTGATAATTTTGGAGCTTTGAATAAGAAATTGATTCAAATGTTGTTGAGGAAAATGTGGAACCAATTGTTGGTTCGTAAATGTGTAGACGTGCACGACGTGGGTAACGCAAATGTCTGAACCGGTCTGGTCCTTCGTGGGCTTGCAGATATTTTGACCCAAATTTAAAATGAATTTCCTCAAATAAAAGCATAAATTTGTCAAATTTTATCTTGAAATTAAAAGGATAAATATTAGAAGTTACCTTTAATTCAGATAATAATTTTGGAAATTGCTTTATAAGAGAATCAATTGATTCTCAATATTGAATGCTCCATTAGGTCAAAATTTCCACTTATACCCTCATGACACTCCTATAAATAGGGAGTAAACCTTCTAAGTTTTACACAACTAAAAACCACAGAAATTTTTTATTGTTTTACTCTGTGGATTTTACAAGTGGTTTTCGGTGATAGGCGAAGGCAAGGGCCAGTTCGTGATCTCCACAGTAGTGCAACTATGGTTGATCTTATGTTGTTGTATCCTGGGAGACAGACGACCAATGAACTCGAGCACCATAGGAGTGGCCGAAAATCTGTCTTAAGGAAACTGCGTTCGTGCAGGCCTCAACACGTTTCTTTTGGTTCTAAATCGGTTTTTATTTTTATATCGTTGTATTGTTTTTATTTTTGTACTGTTCATTTAATAATATTATTCTATTTTATTATTTTTTCTTGGATTAACGTTTATTTTATAACAATCTTAAGACAGACTCTTCTAAAGTTTGAATCCAAGACGAACATCATGCTTAAAAGCATGACCAAATTTGTGTTAATGAGGTGAGAAGATTGAGCTACTGCTAACTCTAATCATGTGGTACAATGACGGACAACTCATTGTGCATGTTTTATTGGAAAGATGTTTTGGTATAAGGTAATTTTAAATCTTTAAATATATGGTATATTACCTTATTAATCATGTGTGCATATTTTATGGCAATATTAAAATCATTATTATGTTGCAAATATTATTATGGTTTTATTACCTAATAAAGGTAATTCTTATATATATTTTTTACATCTTTATGGTAATATTCATGGTACTTTTATTATGGTATTAAGGTAATTTTTAACATTCCTTAATAAGGTTTGGTCAAAATATCATTAAGATATTTTTATGGTGATGTTAACGCCTTAAATCAAGGTATTATTTATCATTTTATTACCTTACAATTTTGGCTTTAATATTAAATAGTAAATATGGCATGAATAAAGGATATCTTATGTCATTTATTGAAATAGTGTGGATTATTTATTTTGTACTAATAATTTCTTTTGAGAAATTTTATAGAGACGAACAGGATATTCAGATGAAATCTTGATTTGTTTTGGAAACAAAGATCTCGTAAATAATTCGTTTCAGAAATTAATTTCTGCCGTTTTAACGGATTTACGTGATCTTTCTAAAACAAGAATAAAAAAATTAAAGGATCACTTCCTTTGATTTTATTGCCTTGATATCTTTGGTTTGGGTTTAGTGTTACTAATCCCAATATTTAACAAAAGATATATGAGAAATAAATCACTGAATTTATTTCTTCGTTAGAATCTTGTGTTGATTCTAATTTTGGAAAAGGAAGATAAATCATTGGATTTATTTTCAAGAGAATCTTGTATGATTCTAACGTTGTAAGGAAAATAAATCATTGAATTTATTTCCGTAAGAATCAAGTATGATTCAATTTTTGTAAAAGGAAATAAATCATTAAATTTATTTCTATGCTAGAATCATGCGTTGATTCTAACTTGTCAAGAAATATAAATCATCGAATTTATTTCCGTAAAAATCAAATATGATTAAATTTGTGTAAAAGGAAATAAATTATTAAATTTATTTTCTGTACTAGAATCATGTGTTGATTCTAACCTGTTAAGGGAAATAAATCGTTGGATTTAATTTCGTGAGAATCTAGAATGATTCAACCTTGAAATAAATTGGTGAATTTATTTTGAAAAAAAAATAACTCAAATTTATTATCAAGTATGATTTTATTTCGAAAATAAATTGGTGAATTTATTTCGGAAAGTAACATTGGTTACCAAATTTAGAGCGTTGATTCTGACTGAGGTCTCGAATCAAAGCATAGAAGAACTTGATTCTCTATGTCAAAATTAAATTCTTAAAGCCTATTCTGATGCATGATATGAAGTGCACAATGTTTAAAAATGGCTAAAGAATCGAGAGGGTCGTTGGACCATAAATGGAAGATTCCAAATTGTTGTGAATCAAAGGTAGTGATTCCGATTGATCATCCATGCTTGGAATGATTTCAAGAATAAAATCCATAAACGGTGATTGAAAGAAAATTTAAAAATGCATGTCTAGGATTGGTTTTTTGAGAGACTTGGTATTTAAGCGTGCCTAGTGCACCACCTCTCTTTCATAAGTTACCTACCTGGTGCACTGTTTATTATTGTTCTTTCTATTAATACCGTGTGAACTTTTGTTTGAGGTTTAGTTTACTAAATCTCCGTCGTCTAACAAAAGTTAGAAATTATGTTTCTGTTTCTGGTTTTAGTCTTTGACTAAATTCCTAACGTTTAACATATTCATAATTTTTTGTTCTGGATTGTGTCTACGTAACACAATGAAAAATCAGTGAAATTTATTAGAAAAAAAATTTCATACATTGCAACAAAGGATGTTGCATAATTGACCATGATAAACCTAGTTAAATATCTGAAGGATGATCCTCCTATTATTAGAGAGGATAAGGTAAATATTGTTACCACCTTCAAATGTTACTAAGGTAAATATTGCTAAGATAAATATTATCATGGCAAACGTAGTAGAAGTCAAAAACGACTTCAAACCGTAAATTGGACGGTGTGTTCAAGAAGCAAAATTTCATGGAAAAAAATGCTTCAATTGCCATAAGATGAGGAACAAGTCTTCAGACTATAGACTTTCAAACGAGGGCAATGTTATTGTCATAACAATTGATATGACAACATATTGGTTGAAGGAATATGTTTATCACCTTCATTGATGATAGCACAAAAATAATGTAAAGATGAAGCTATAGTGAAAATTGTTCTCTATGAGCATGATGTTAAATCTCAAACTTAATTAAATGTTTAAGATGAGGAGAAGCTCTATATGAGTAACGTTGGTACTATAATGTGCCTAACATGTGGGGGAAGTTGTTCTATAAGCTAATTACCTTTTAAACAAGATTCCCCGTAATTAAAGAGACTAGACACCATATAAGTTATGAAAGGTAATTAAACCTTCCTACAACTACTTGAAAATGTGGGGGTGTCTTGCAAAAGTAATGACCCATTACTAAAGCAACTGAGAATAGATCCCTAAAAATTGTGGATTGTATTTTATTGGCTATATAGAACATAGCAATGTATATCGATTTCTTGTGTATGAATCGAAGAACCCTGAGATTCACAAGCATACGATAATGGAAGATGTATTCCCTTGTAAAGCTAGGGAAGTTGGTCAAAGTTCAATGAAACGAACTTCGAAGATTATCGATAAAGATGACTCAAATGATCAACAATGGTTTGAGCTTGAAATAGAGCCGCAAAGAAGTAAATGAGCAAGGGTAGAAAAATTCTTTGGATCATTTTTCTAAACTTTATGTTAGAGGTTGAATCTCAAACGTATAATGATGTTATACATTCATCTGAAAGCATCTTATGGAAGGATGTCATTAAGAGTGAAATTGATTCCATCATGCAAAACCATACGTGGGAATTAGTGGATCTTTCTCTGTAAATTAAACCACTAAGTTTTGAATGAATTTTCAAACGAAAAATGAAAGTAGATGGAACAATTGATAAGTATAAGGCCAGATTGGTAATAAAAGGTTACCGAATGCCTTGACTATTTTGATACATAATCTCATGTATCAAGGATAACCTCCATAAGTATGATACTTACAATTGTCGCTTTGCGAAATCTAGACGTACATCGAATAGATGTTAAAAGAGCTTTTCTAAATGAAGATCTTGATGAAGAAATATACATGGAACAACCTGAGGGTTATGTAGTTTCAAGTCAAGAGAGAAAAGTATGTAGGTTGGTGAAGTCCTTGTATAGACTTAAACAAGCACCAAAGTAAAGATATGAGAAGTTCGATAATGTCATGATGACAAACGACTTCAAGATAAATGAGTGTGACAAATGTGTATATGTCAAAACTACTAACAGTGAATATATTATTCTATGTTTATATGTTAATAACATATTCATTGTTGAAAGCAACAATAAAATGGTAAACGTACCAAAGACTTGTCAAATTCAAGATTGACATGAAAAATATGAGATTAACATATTTGAGTTTGGGCATCCAAATCAAACGATCACTTGAAAGTCTCATATTGACGTAGTCACACTACGCGGGCAAGAGAAGTTTGGCAAAGATGTTTCCGGCATAGTCAGAACTCCAATAAATACATGCCAACTTTTGTCCAAGAACAAAGACCAAAGTGTTGACCAAGTAGATTCAATAGACCAGATATTGTTTCTACTGTGAGCAGTTCAAGTATATTCACAAGCAATTCAAGTGAAAATCACTGGAAAGCAATTGTGAGGGCATTGAGATATCTTAGATATACTCGAGATTATGAATTGTATTATTCCAGAGATTCTTCTATTTAGAAGAATACTCCAATGCGATTGGATATCTGATATTCAAGATATCAAAGGCATAAGTGGATATGTTTTCACTTTGGGAAGAGGAACCGTGTCATGGAAATCCTCAAGAAAAATGGTTATAAGCAAATCCATAATAGAAAAGAAGTCGAATGGCTTTAGAAATTTCTTGGAGGATATTCCTGAACGACCAAAGCCAATGCCCACAATAGGTAGGACATAGAGCTTTGTGTATAATGGTAAGTCGAGACATATGCGTTGTCGACATAATACCGTTAGACAACTGATCTCAAATGAAATTATCTCTATTGATTTTTTGAAATCAAAGATTAACGTTGTGAATTCATTAACCAAAGGGTTAAATTGAGATCAAGTTGAGAAAACATCTAAAGGAATGAGACTAAAGCCCATGTAAATTTAAGGTGCTATGTGAAGGAAAACCCTACCTAGTTGACTGGAGATCCCAAGATCTAGGTTCAAAGGGACAACCTAATTGCATAGACCTGTGCGGTCACTGTAGGGGCTCTTATCCCCAAGTCCATTCCTATGATGTAAACGGTGATCAAAGTGGTTTAGGCTAAGCAATGCTTTTAATGACCATTATGTGCTTTTGTGAGTCAAGCAACATAAGTCACCTATGTGAGAGTGAAGTGAGGCCGCTTCAATAAGACTATTGGGGCATAGTTTTTTTAAACTCTTGCAGAACCAGGCGATGTCCACGGCCATATGGACATACCCATGAGAACTAATACTTTTGTCAGAGAGGTAGTTGTGTGAAGTATATCATCGTTTACACAAACGGCAGAACAGTTCAAGGACATCACGTCTACTGGTCAGCTAGTAAAGTAAATATACTTTCACAAGGGAAGGTTCAAGGGTGGACACCTACCTATCCTATGCAGCTATCGATCGTAGAATCTATCACCACATCGAGTCAAAATGTTTTTGATTAAATCAATTTCATTCATGTGGGGGGTTGTTGGAAAAATTTGATAATTTTGGAGCTTTGAATAAGAAATTGATTCAAATGTTGTTGAGGAAAATGTGGAACCAATTGTTGGTTCGTAAATGTGTAGACGTGCACGACGTGGGTAACGCAAATGTCTGAACCGGTCTGGTCCTTCGTGGGCTTGCAGATATTTTGACCCAAATTTAAAATGAATTTCCTCAAATAAAAGCATAAATTTGTCAAATTTTATCTTGAAATTAAAAGGATAAATATTAGAAGTTACCTTTAATTCAGATAATAATTTTGGAAATTGCTTTATAAGAGAATCAATTGATTCTCAATATTGAATGCTCCATTAGGTCAAAATTTCCACTTATACCCTCATGACACTCCTATAAATAGGGAGTAAACCTTCTAAGTTTTACACAACTAAAAACCACAGAAATTTTTTATTGTTTTACTCTGTGGATTTTACAAGTGGTTTTCGGTGATAGGCGAAGGCAAGGGCCAGTTCGTGATCTCCACAGTAGTGCAACTATGGTTGATCTTATGTTGTTGTATCCTGGGAGACAGACGACCAATGAACTCGAGCACCATAGGAGTGGCCGAAAATCTGTCTTAAGGAAACTGCGTTCGTGCAGGCCTCAACACGTTTCTTTTGGTTCTAAATCGGTTTTTATTTTTATATCGTTGTATTATTTTTATTTTTGTACTGTTCGTTAAATAATATTATTCTATTTTATTATTTTTTCTTGGATTAACGCCTATTTTCTAACAACCACTACCACGATGGAGCCCATCGGTACAACCTCCAAAATTAACTATGCGAATACTTCGTTGGAGGACCAACTCGCGTTGTACCACCGTCGATTCAAACACTCTTTCATTACGCCTCTTCCAAAGATTCTAAAGCGATT
This sequence comes from Hibiscus tridactylites, assembly GCA_958450335.1. Lineage (NCBI taxonomy): Eukaryota > Viridiplantae > Streptophyta > Magnoliopsida > Malvales > Malvaceae > Hibiscus > Hibiscus tridactylites. The sequence goes on along the minus strand of OY288265.1, from coordinate 20,660,161 downwards.
AAGCAAAAAGCAAATCCCATTGCGGTCAATTTGTAGCGAATTTGCCCGACGACATCAAATTTGCATGGATCCAATCCTTGACCGGCAGCTGAAAAAACTCATCCCAACCTTCCGCACGAATCACCGACCCCCAGAGAATAGTCGTCGAAGGGCAGCGCCTCAGGATGTGATCAATATCCTCAGTGTCGGCACCACAAGTTTGAGAGCCTCGATCCATTGTCAATCGTCGTCTCCCCCTCTCGTCATTAGTGAGCAACTTCTCATGGCACACAAGCCATAGGAAGGTTATAACCCTTGGCTCAACAGGATCATAAGCAACCCCCTTGCGGACTAAAAAAGTCGATCTCACTGAGAATTGCCTATTAGCACAGGGAAACCAACATGGTTGATCATATGAGAGACCACTTGGAGGCTTAACGGTCGCAATCCGGAGCAAAACCTCATACGAAAGCAAATGTTCAAACATGTTCTACCTCCATTGCCCCCACTCATCAACCATGTCCACTACTTTAGCATTAGGATGCGCAATGGTGAATGGCCTGCTCGTAAGTAACCTGAGTCCCAAGCGGTCCAACCGATCCTAACAAATTATCATACAAAAACCAGATTGTCTGGCCATCCCCAAGTTGCCAAGTTATATTATCTCGAACATCTGCCCAAACCATACATATGCCCCTCCAAATACGAGTGCATTGTGGCCACAAAAAAGACCCTAGACGATCACACCTCCACCGATACTTAGCCCTTAACAATTGCACCAACAACTGATTCCCTTTCGTTAAGAGATGGAAGGCAACCTTCATTTTGGAACCGTAGGTCTTTAAACCGATCCCACCATTGTTCACAAGTTGACGTAAGTCCTCCCAATGAAGAAGAGACACACCACCCTTCGTCTTCATATGGCCCCTAATAAACCTTTTAATAATGCGCTCAATTTCATCACAGACCCCTTTCAGCAAAAAAGTCGTTTACATAGTATAAGTGAAAATAGTCGCAAGGACAACTTTGGCTCGAACAATACATCCCACAAACGATAAAGTGATAGCTTTCCAACTTGAAAGTTTATCTTGAACTTTCTAGATCAAATACCGGTAAGTTTTCTTTCTCACTCGTTTGTGCAACACCGAAACCCCTAAATAGCACCCCAAATCGGATACCTCAGTAAACCCAAAGCTGCTACTAATCTGAGCACGTAGTCCATCATTCACATTTTTGGAGAAGTGAATAGTTATTTTAGCGATACTAACCTTAAATTCAGAGGCGATGCAAAATTCCTCCAAAATACCATGGCAAACACCCACTTGTGTCATTGACGCCTCAGCAAATAACATCATGTCATCCGCAAAAAAAAAGAGAAACTGAGGGTCCTCCTTGTGCAACAGTGAACGGAACCCACAAATTATTACGAACCGCTATATCAATAGCCCGACTAAAACGTTCTATGCATAAAACAAATATGTAAGACGAAAGCGAATCAACCTAACGGATCCCTTGTGTAGGCACAAACACTAGACCAAACTAGTTGGGGGTAAAGTGTAAACATATATTTTCGTATATGAATTTGACTATATTGAAATTTAGCACCTAATTTTTTATTTTATCCAATTAGATATTTGAACTTAGTTTATTGGTTCAAATTAATACATAAACTTTATTTTTAAGTCCAAATTGATACATGTGTTAAATGATTTTTTTAAAACTAAAATCAAGTTTAAGTACCAATTTGAACTTAAAAGGAAAGTTCAAATATCTCATTGGATAAAAAATATTAATTACCAAATTAAATTGAAGTTGCATTCAAGTACCAAATTCTATATTTATCCGTCAAAAAATAGAGTAAACCATAAAAGAAAGAATATGAACCAAATAAGCATTTGGGCTAACTCATCACATAACTTGTCGTCACCATAACAACTCTAAAATAAGACATTTCAGCCCAAAGATCCCCCGGTACAATGTGAGGTTGGGTTTTTTTAAGTTATATATATATAGGGATGAGATCAAGTTACATGGTGTAAAACTCATTTAGTTTTACATTAATTTAGGACTATTGGATGAGTGAAATGTACGGATGAGATTAACAATAAAAAATTTAAAGATTATCACTTGGAAAAAAAAGATAAGAAAATAATTTGGGCCATTAATTACCATCATCCAACGGTCTAAAAACTGTGTAAAAGTAATTGAGTTTTATACAGTGTAAGTTGATCCTAACTCATATATATATATATATATATATATATATGGGTTAGGATCTAGTTACACAGTGTAAAACTCTCTAAGTTTTACACGTTTTTTGGATTGTTGGATGGGTGAAACGGATGGATGAGATTAACTGTAGAATATGTGAAGATTATCACTTGAAGAAAAAAAATAAGGTGTTAATCTCAGTCATCCATTTCCCCCATCCAACGATCCAAAAAACCTGTAAAACTTAAAGAGTTTTACAATGTGTAAGTTGATCCAAACTCTTTCTCTCTCTCTCTCTCTCTATATATATATATATATATAGGATCAAGTTATACAATGTAAAACTCTTTAAGTTTTACACGTTTTTTGGATCGTTGGATTAGTGAAACGGGTGGATGAGATTAACATGAGTAGAATATGTGAAGATTATCACTTGGGGAAAAAAGTAAGGAGTTAATCTCAGCCACCCGTTTCCCCCATCCAACGATCCAAAAAACGTGTAAAACTTAAAGAGTTTTACACTGTGTAAGTTGATCCTAACCTTGGGACCATGAAATTTTATTAATTTAGAGAGATGTTAATATATCGATAAATTAATAATTTATTAATTAAAAGAAAATTTCTCAATTCAGCAAATATTTTAAAAAGAATCTTGAATTGAGACCTCAGCGCCGGAACTTGTGGGTGCAATTAGAAAAGTTAGAGATGAAATTGAATTAGATTTGAATTTTAAAAAGAAACAGATTACAATAGATTCATATTTTAGCAAATTACCAAAGTAGTAATTGTAATATTTATGAATTATTAATTTATAGTTTTGATGGGAACTTTATATTTATAAAGGGGATTTTCAAAAAAAATATTATATTTATTATCGTATCGAATTTGATGATTTTTTATATTGGCCCAAGTTGGGACCGGAAAAAATTATTATTTAATAGAATTTATTAATTTAAAGAGTATTAATTTATAGAGGTATATATATATATATTATATATATATATATATATGATACACTAGTTTCTACAAGCACCTTAATTTTAGGGTTTAGAGATTTAGTTTAGGGTGTATGGTTTAGGGGTTTAAGTGCATGGGTTTTGAATTAGGGATTGTGGTTGAAATTTATAGATTAGGGTTATAATTTAGGGTTTATAGATTAAAATGTAAATCATCACCATATTACTCTAAAAATTAAACCCTAACTTATAAACCCTAAATTCTAAATCCTTACACCTAAACCTCTAAACCCTACACCCTAAACTAAGTCCCTAAATCCTAAAACTAAGACAATTGTGAAATTTTTAATTTCCACTTCCGGTGTATAGGATAATAATCCTATATATATAGGATGAGATCCAGTTACACTATGTAAAACTCAATTAGTGACCATTGGATGAGTGAAATAGATGGATGAGATTAAAAGTAAGATATGTGAAGATTATCACTTGAAAAAAAAAAGTAAGGAGTTAATCTCATCCATTCATTTCACCCATCTAATGATCATGAATTAATATAAAATTAGTTGAATTTAACATAATATAAGTGGATCATAACCCTATATATACGATTTATTGATTGCGATGTGATGTGTTTCGTTGGGCATTTTGCATTTACAAGTAACAGACGGATCCTGTAGATATTGGTTAGTCATTTCGAGGATGTGGTAAGGCGATGTTGGCCTTGGTAAGTCTTGTAAGTCCGTTGGTCGATTAGTTTGTATTAAACATCTATTCTATGTTAATTTTCATTTCTACTTTTTTTTTCTGGCTAGGAGAATTTTTAATGCCACACATAAAATTATATCTTTGTATAATTCTTATTAGTGAAATCATACGCTTTAATAAAAAATAAGAATGACCCCTTTAACCTAGTTTGCTTGATTTATAATGTGGGTTCGAAACTTTGACTTTACACAAAAGACTTATCGTAAAAACTAATTGGTAATCGACAATTTTTTAAATAATAATAATGACAAATTCGTTGACAAAACAAAAAGGCTAAACTATGACTATTTTTTACAATAGGTGCCTAAATTTATTTTTGACCAATGTACCCGAGTTCACTTTAAAACAAGTTAAAAAAATAAAACTTTAGACATCTATTTCAGCCAAAAACGAAACTTTAAGCATCTATTTCAGCAAAAAAAAAGCTTTAAATATTTATTGTAAATAAGAAAAATAGTTTGAGCACTTATTTTATAATTAAGCCAAACAAAAACTACAATATTTTGGGCACACCGGCTAGATAAAATATTGTATGAACAGTAAAAACGGTCTGGCATGGCATCTTTGAAAGATTCCATTGCTTGGTGTCAAGGTGAAGCTTGAACAGTAAATATATTTGTATTGAAATTCAAATTTTGAACTTTACCATTGTTAAAAATGAAAATATGTATGTTGGAGAGTTGAATAATGATTTTTTTTAAATTTTTTTAGGGTATAATTATCTATATTAATCGATTAATTCGAATCATACATCACAAAAGTTAATTATGAGACTATTTTTCCAATTCAATTTACTCTATCATAATATCTATATTTAAATTTTTAATATAATATCTTATCTTGTTAGACCAACGGACAATTAACTATAGATAATGAACACTTTCCTTTTATGTTGAAAATAAAATATTCTTTGTTCTGGATTCCCTGAATATTCGATATGTACGGACGTGGAATGATAGGAGGATTTTTTTCAGCGTCTATATAAATACACACATTTTGTTGCCTCCCACTGTATCTCATTTTAATTTGTATTACCCTTTTTTGCTGGATATTCCCCAACTGAGGCCCATACATACATACATACATACATACATACATACATACATACATACATACATACATACATACATACATACATACATACATACATACATACATACATACATACATACATACATACATACATAGGAAAGAAACCCTAGGTGCTTAAACTTGAATTAAGACGAAGACTTAGAAAGTCAATGTGACAGTAAATATAAGAGAACCAAAATGACCCAACTCATTAAATTGGATCAATTATGTTAGTTTGTCTCCATGGTTTTAATTTTGATTTGAACAGACATCCACCCAAATGATGGACAAAAATTTGTTTGTTATTTTTCGGTGTATTTTTTTATATCTTATTATTAAAATATTAAATTTTAAACCGTAAAATTAATTTCTAAACCTTAAATTTAAAAATAGATTCTACCTTTAATTTTTTAAACTTTAATCTTAACCCTAAACCTAGTTTTTTGATGTGAGGACATAAACGAGGCACCAAAAATGAAAACAAAAATTCTATTTCAAAATTATGGTATATACATACATGTCTTCTAAAAACGGTGGCTCCTTGGCTTTCAAGAATGAGTTTAGAAAACCCCTAATCCACCTAAGAATACAAAAGTTGAGTCCAATAATAAAACACGATGAATCTGAATCGTGAAAGATATAAAACCCTAACCCTAAATACGAGGCCAACCTCTACTAATTCGGATAAACCTGGTATTGTTGATAAACTGGGTGCTTGACCTGGAGACATTACCCCATATAAGTGGGAGACATTGACTAAATTGATGTGAAGATGAACCCAGATTCAATATACACACTAGACTTTTAGAGGAAGCTAAATGCAGCTCTGTGATTCGGATTCGGATTCGGATTCTGATTCGGATTCGGATATAAGATATATATAGAACATGGAAATTTCAAGAAAATTAACATCACTGGAATCTGAATTTCCTATCAATTAAACATATAAATGAATCTCCTCTCCTAATTCCCAAAGCTAAGATTGATTTGTTTAGCACTATGATTCAACTACAAGAACAGCCGTTTTTTTGTTGTTGCAGAAATTGGATGACAACTCAAGTTGCAAACAAAACCCAGATCCAATCTTTGATGATTGATGTTATATATCATGGTTAAAATCTAAATAAAAACTGCTAAGATTAGAATCATAACTACTGATTGCTACCAATAAAGCTGAACTTCAATGGATATTCTTCTTCTTCTTCTTCTTGCTTGTTGTTATGGCTACTAGTCTTCATCTGATTGACTGCTTTTTCCCCTTCAAGCTGTCTGAACTTGTGCAAGTACCGTTTCAACGGCACTTCATAGTTGTCGAAACCTAGCGTCGCCAAAGCCCAGCAGATATCGTTGCCGGTGACGGTCTTCCGCCTCTCTTTTCTGCATTTCTGGGATGCTTCGCTGGTGACGAAGCCGATGAACTCTGAGACGCATTCTTGCATGGTTTCCTTTGCTTCTTTCGAGATTTTGGCGTTTGGGGGAACGGTTTGTTTCATTATCCGACCGACGTTGGCTATGGGGAGCAACCGGTCTTGCTCTTTGAAGCCGACATCGTCGTCGTTTGAAGCTCCGATAATGTTTTCGGCCATTAAAGAAACCTAACTGTTGTTGTTGCTAGGGATGTAAAAACAGGTAATCGGACGGGTTTCAGGTCGGGTACTGTCAGGTCGGGTAAAATCGGATACAGGTCATTTCAGGTCATTTTTCTGTTTTGACTCGACTCGGGTCGGGTGCGGGTCCATTTCAGGTCGGGTTTATTTCAGGTCGGGTCCATTTCAGGTCGGGTCAAAACAGGTCGGGTCCGAAGCAGGTAATTGACAGGTTAATTCGGGTTCGGATACACTTCAGGTCGGGTCCATTTCAGGTCGGGTCCATTTCAGGTCAGGTTCGTTTCAGGTCGGGTCCGTTTCAGGCCGGGTCCATTTCAGGTCGGGTCCATTTCAGGTCGGGTTCATTTCAGGTCGGGTTCATTTCAGGTCGGTTGCATTTCAGGTCGGGTGCATTTCAGGTCAGGTAATTTCAGGTCGGGTAATTTCAGGTCGGGTAATTCAGGTCAGGGTATTTTCGAAATTGAAATTCGTATTGAGTTTGAGTTCGGTACAACCGTATATGTAGTTGATAGACTTTAGGGTGGCCTCCGTCAATCGTCATTGATTTTGAGTTAATTGTTTAAAGTCATATCAAATTAAAATTATAAAACATTGGAGTAATTAAAAAAATAATGAAAATGGGTCAATTTGGACTGAAAAGGGGTCAATTTGGATTAAAAATAAACTTTCACAGATTATAATGAACAAAAATATCAAATTAAAATTATAAAACATTAGACAAATTTAAAAGAAAAACAAGGAAAATGGGTCAATTTGGAATAAAAATAAAGTTTTGGGGACTAGAATGAACAAAAATATCAAATTAAAAGTATAAAAATTATAGTAATTACAAAACAATAAGTAGAGGTCAATTTAGAATAAAAATAAAGTTTTAGGGTCTAGAATGAACAAAATTTCAAATTAAAATTATAAAACATGATGAATTAAAATATATACAAGGGTCAATACGGAATTAAAATAAAGTTAAAGGACTAGAATAAAGAAAATATTAAATTAAAATAATAAAACTTTAGACAAAATAAAAAAAATGTTGGTCAAATTGGAATAAAAATAAAGTTTTAGGGTCTAGAATGATGAACATATCAAATTAAAATTATAAAATATTGGACGGATTAAAAAATAATGAATATGAGTTTAGGGTTCATACATTTATAGGTACATTTACATACATGCATCAGGGTTTAGGGTTTAGGGAAAAATTCATTAAGGGTTTAGGACTCATACATTAATACCTACATATATACATACTTATATACATTAGGGTTTAAGGTTTAAGCTTTAAGCTTTAATGTTTAGAGTTTAGGGTGTAGCGAAAACTCATTAAGGGTTTAGGGTTCATACATTGATAGATACAAACATACTTACATACATCAGGGTTTAAGGTTTAGAGTTTATGTTTTAATGGTTTAGGTTGTGGATTTAAGGGTTTAGGGTTTAGAGTTTTATGAAAACTTCACTAAGTGTTTATGGTTTAAGGTTTAGGTTTAGTGTTTAAGGTTTAGGGAGAAATTCATTAAGGGTTTAGGGCTCATACATTGATAGCTATATATATACATACTTATATATATTAGGGTTTAGGGTTTAATGTTTATGTTTTATGATCTATTGTCTAGAGTTTAGGGTGTAGCGAAAACTCATTAAGGGTTTAGGGTTCATATATTGATAGATATAAACATACTTACATACATTAGGGTTTATGGTTTAGAGTTTATGGTTTAGGGTTTAGGTTGTGGATTTAAGGGTTTAGTGTTTATGGAAAACTTCATTAAGGGTTTAGGCGTTAGATATTGATAGGTATATACATACATACTTACATACATTATGATTTGGGATTTAGGGTTTAGTGTTTAGAGTTTAAGGTTTAAGGTAAAACTCATCAAGGGTTTAGAGTTCATACATTGATAGATATATACATACTTATATACATTATAGTTTAGAGTTTAGGGTTTATGGTCTATGATTTGATGAATTTAAAGTGTTGATAAATGTAAAATATTAACTATTAATTTTTTAAATCAATTTAAAGTGTTAAATAATATTTCTGTTAAATATACATATATAATCAATTTAATATATATGTATAAAAAATTGTATTTAAATATTCATTTCATGCTTCTAAATTTTAAATTTTGTTAAATAATTCAATATGCTTAGTACTAACTCATTTAATGTGAATTATTTCTAGCGTTAATAACTTAAATTTTATTAAATTAATAACTTGTGATGGATGAATTAAAAATAAATTATTTAAAATTTAAATCATTTTATTAACTATGATCATTAAATTAAAATTTTAATTAGGGGAGAAGTTAAAAATTAAAAATACTTTAGTTTTTAGTTTAGGGGGGAAAGTTAAAAATTAAAAATATTTTAATTTTTAATTTGGGGAAAGTTTGTAGCCAAATTGGGGGGGGGGGGGGGGATTTCGATAAAAGAATTGGCGGGGGCGGGGGGAGGGGGCGCCAAATTGATTGAAAATTGACGGGGGTTTTGAGTTGAATTTGTTATTTATGGGTTAATTACCCTTTAGGCCCTTCCTTAATTAGATGTTTAGGGTTTAGATTATTTAAGTTTTAGTTTGTTTTTTTAGTGCTAACTTTTGGTATAGTTTCTTTAGATTTAATTAAACATGGTTGAACTAAAAGAATGATGAGCATGTCACAACTCACATGTGTCCTCAATTTTTTAGTCTAATAACAATTTAGGTCTATATAAGTATAATTATTAGATAAACTATGTATTGTCCCTAAATTTTGAGTTTGAATACTTATTAAGTCCTTATAATTTTGAAATTCAATATTTTAATTCCATCAGATGTTCAATATTGATTTCTCCTTTGTATTGAAATAAAGTATTTTATGTGAGATAAATTATGTCTTTGCTATAAGCTCTGAGAGCTAATATTATTACAAACAAATTTCTTGTATTTTATCAGTTCAGGTCAAGAACAGGTCGGGTCACTTAACAGGTCGGGTTTAAAAGCAGGTCGGGTCCATTTTAGTCGGGTTCAAAACAGGTCGGGTCCATTTCAGGTCGGGTCCATTTCAGGTCGGGTCCATTTCAGGTCGGGTCCATTTTCAGGTCGGGTCCATTTCAGGTCGGGTAAAATCGGATATCGGGTCAATTCAGTCGGGTAATTTCGGTTATTTGCCAGGTCGGCTTCGGGTTCGGGTTCTTTTCAGTCGGACGCAGGTCGGGTTTCAGGTCCAAATTAACAGGTCCAATTCGGGTTCGGGTCGTTTTCAGTCGGACGCAGATCGGGTTCGGTTGCTACAGTAACAGGTCAAATTCGGGTTCGGATCAACAACAGTCGGTTGCAGATCGGGTTCGGGTCAACAAAAACTCGGGTCAAATCAGGTTCTGACTCGGGCAGATTTCAGTCAGGTTACCAGGTTCTGACTTGTTTTTACATCCCTAGTTGTTGCTGCTCGAGGTCAAAAGGTCAGTTTGTATAAATCTATGATTCTATGTCTGAAATACTAATACATGCTTGAAAAGCTTATAGATATGAATGAAAATTACATCCGTCCGTCCATCTATCCATCTATACATATATATGTATATATACGTGGTTAAATTATATGATTAGTACTTATACTATGCTTGAGTTGTGGATTTAGTCATGTATTTTGATTTAATCATATTTTGAAATTATTAAATTATGTCATTAGTTCATGTATCAAACATGCATATCTGCCCCTTTTAGGGTATATATTTATGTTTTCACATTAGAAAATAGGTTTAAGATTTAGAGTTAAAGTTTAGGATTAGTATATATGGTGCATGGTTTGGTTTTTAAGGTTTAAGTTTATGATTTAGATGATTTAAAAAAAAAGTTTATGATTTAGAGTTTAATAGTGACAAAAAATAGGATTTTTGTTCCCATGGATCATAGGTTAGTTGTAGATTTATATTTTTGGGTAAAGTTCATAAATGGTCATTAAGCTTTGATTAATTATTCAATTTGGTAACTAAACTTTCAATTGCTTCAATGTTACCATTAAACTTTGTATTTTGCTTCAATTTGGTCACTAAGTTCTTAACGGAGTTAAGAAAGTGACTTGGCTATTAACAAATTTTGTATAATAACACATTGAGTCTTTCACATTTGCACATATAAACAATTTAGTCCTAATTCAAAAAATAATAATAAATTGGGTAAACTACACAGGTAACCACTGAACTATGAGTTTGGTGTCAAAATGACCACTATATTATTTTTTGCCGCAAATGCACCACACAACTATTTAAATGGTTCCATTTTAGCCACACGCCATTAAAAAAAACGAAAAAGTTGACGGAATTGTTAAAAAATTGATATAATTACACATTTTGTCCTATATATTTATATAATATATCAATTTAGTCATACTTTTAATCTAATAAAATAAATTAATTATTTAATAAGGTGGTGACATGTGTCACCACCTGATTTGAGTAGGAAAACTGAAAACCAAGGAATTACCGTTGGTAAGAATCAAACCTACAACCTTGGGGGTGAGCACGCACAAGTTTGCCAATGAGCCAAGCATATACTAGTGATATGCAATACTAATAATAATATGTGTTATACATATGGAGAAAGAAAAAACAAACAATATACTCGCCCTTAGAAGGATTTTTGTTCACATCTTTGCAGGCTTTGGGAAAATGTCAGGAGTGAATTTCTGAGCTGCATTCAAGCTCCCCTTAATCTTCATTGCACCCCTGCATTATATCATTGTATTAATAAGCTTTTTTTTAGTTGTCCTCTTTTGTTTAGATTGCTATTGTTACTAATGGAGCTAGATCCAGATCTCTTTGCTTCCCTCAACTGATCCACTCTTTCATTTCTTCTCATTTCTCTGCATTTTCAGCCAATCCATTGCCCAAATCCAAGGTGCTTTTCATCACTTCATTGTTGTGGGGTTATTCCTTTTTATCACTTTTATTCATTTCCTTGTGTTCATAATACTAGTTCATCTGTTTTTTTACCCCATTTGTTCATTCTTTTTTCTGTAGTTATGGTTCATCATATTGCATTTCAATCACATCTGCAAACCCTCAATTTGTTCTCTTTTTCCAGTACGACCAGCTTATTAGATTGGTGGAGTTGACTTGCAGGATTCTGATGCAGGAACCAATGCATCAAATATTTGCTTAATATTTGTTTTGTTAACATGATTTGTGTGTCCATTTTAGCCACACGCGCGGGTATATTGTTTGTTTTTTTCTCTATATGTATAACACATATATTATTATTAGTATTGCATATCACAAGTATATGCTTCGCTCAGTGGCAAACACGTGTCATCATCTTATTGAATAATTAATTTATTTTATTAGATTAAAATTATGACTAAATTGATATATTGTATAAAATATAGAGGACCAAATGTGTAATTATACTAATTTTTTTAACAGTTCCGTCAACTTTTTTGTTTTTTTAACGGCGTGTGGTTAAAATGGAACCATTTAAATAGTTGTGTGGTGCATTTGCGGCAAAAAATAATATAGTGGTCATTTTGACACCAAACCTATAGTTCAGTGGTCATCTGTGTAGTTTACCCTAATAAATTTTACCCCTAATATTTTACATTATTTCAATTTGGTCCTATTTTTAATTAAAACTAATTTAACCCTAAACTCTAAACCTAAAACCCAAAATCCATAAACCCAAAACCCAAAACCTTAAAATCCTAAATTCTAAACCCTTAACCCTAAACCTCTTGACCTCATCAAGTACCATGTACAGGTTGAAGAAAGCAAGGAAGATGCTTGAAAGATGACAACAGAATACAAAAGTCTATAGAACTCTTAATTAGGGATGTAAAAACAGGTAATCGGACGGGTTTCAGGTCGGGTACTGTCAGGTCGGGTAAAATCGGATACAAGTCATTTCAGGTCATTTTTCTGTTTTGACTCGACTCGGGTCGGGTGCGGGTCCATTTCAGGTCGGGTTTATTTCAGGTCGGGTTCATTTCAGGTCGGGTCCATTTCAGGTCGAGTCTATTTCAGGTCGGGTCCATTTCAGGTCGGGTCAAAACAGGTCGGGTCCGAAGCAGGTAATTGACAGGTTAATTCGGGTTCGGATACACTTCAGGTCGGGTCCATTTCAGGTCGGGTCCATTTCAGGTCAGGTCCGTTTCAGGTCGGGTCCGTTTCAGGCCGGGTCCATTTCAGGTCGGGTCCATTTCAGGTCGGGTTCATTTCAGGTCGGTTGCATTTCAGGTCGGGTGCATTTCAGGTCAGGTAATTTCAGGTCGGGTAATTTCAGGTCGGGTAATTCAGGTCAGGGTATTTTTGAAATTGAAATTCGTATTGAGTTTGAGTTCGGTACAACCGTATATGTAGTTGATAGACTTTAGGGTGGCCTCCGTCAATCGTCATTGATTTTGAGTTAATTGTTTAAAGTCATATCAAATTAAAATTATAAAACATTGGAGTAAAATGAAAATGGGTCAATTTGGACTGAAAAGGGGTCAATTTGGATTAAAAATAAACTTTCACAGATTATAATGAACAAAAATATCAAATTAAAATTATAAAACATTAGACAAATTTAAAAAGAAAAACAAGGAAAATGGGTCAATTTGGAATAAAAATAAAGTTTTGGGGACTAGAATGAACAAAAATATCAAATTAAAAGTATAAAAATTAGAGTAATTACAAAACAATAAGTAGAGGTCAATTTAGAATAAAAATAAAGTTTTAGGGTCTAGAATGAACAAAATTTCAAATTAAAATTATAAAACATGATGAATTAAAATATATACAAGGGTCAATACGGAATTAAAATAAAGTTAAAGGACTAGAATAAAGAAAATATTAAATTAAAATAATAAAACATTAGACAAAATAAAAAAATGTTGGTCAAATTGGAATAAAAATAAAGTTTTAGGGTCTAGAATGATGAACATATCAAATTAAAATTATAAAATATTGGACGGATTAAAAAATAATGAATATGAGTTTAGGGTTCATACATTTATAGGTACATTTACATACATGCATCATGGTTTAGGGTTTAGGGAAAAATTCATTAAGGGTTTAGGACTCATACATTAATACCTACATATATACATACTTATATACATTAGGGTTTAAGGTTTAAGGTTTAAGCTTTAATGTTTAGAGTTTAGGGTGTAGCGAAAACTCATTAAGGGTTTAGGGTTCATACATTGATAGATACAAACATACTTACATACATCAGGGTTTAAGGTTTAGAGTTTATGTTTTAATGGTTTAGGTTGTGGATTTAAGGGTTTAGGGTTTAGAGTTTTATGAAAACTTCACTAAGTGTTTATGGTTTAAGGTTTAGGTTTAGTGTTTAAGGTTTAGGGAGAAATTCATTAAGGGTTTAGGGCTCATACATTGATAGCTACATATATACATACTTATATATATTAGGGTTTAGGGTTTAATGTTTATGTTTTATGATCAATTGTCTAGAGTTTAGGGTGTAGCGAAAACTCATTAAGGGTTTAGGGTTCATATATTGATAGATATAAACATACTTACATACATTAGGGTTTATGGTTTAGAGTTTATGGTTTAGGGGTTTAGGTTGTGGATTTAAGGGTTTAGGGTTTATGGAAAACTTCATTAATGGTTTAGGCGTTAGATATTGATAGGTATATACATACATACTTACATACATTATGATTTGGGATTTAGGGTTTAGTGTTTAGAGTTTAAGGTTTAAGGTAAAACTCATCAAGGGTTTAGAGTTCATACATTGATAGATATATACATACTTATATACATTATAGTTTAGAGTTTAGGGTTTATGGTCTATGATTTGATGAATTTAAAGTGTTGATAAATGTAAAATATTAACTATTAATTTTTTAAATCAATTTAAAGTGTTAAATAATATTTCTGTTAAATATACATATATAATCAATTTAATATATATGTATAAAAAATTATATTTAAATATTCATTTCATGCTTCTAAATTTTAAATTTTGTTAAATAATTCAATATGCTTAGTACTAACTCATTTAATGTGAATTATTTCTAGCGTTAATAACTTAAATTTTATTAAATTAATAACTTGTGATGGATGAATTAAAAATAAATTATTTAAAATTTAAATCATTTTATTAACTATGATCATTAAATTAAAATTTTAATTAGGGGAGAAGTTAAAAATTAAAAATACTTTAGTTTTTAGTTTAGGGGGGAAAGTTAAAAATTAAAAATATTTTAATTTTTAATTTGGGGAAAGTTTGTAGCCAAATTGGGGGGGGGGGATTTCGATAAAAGAATTGGCGGGGGCGGGGGGAGGGGGCGCCAAATTGATTGAAAATTGACGGGGGTTTTGAGTTGAATTTGTTATTTATGGGTTAATTACCCTTTAGGCCCTTCCTTAATTAGATGTTTAGGGTTTAGATTATTTAAGTTTTAGTTTGTTTTTTTAGTGCTAACTTTTGGTATAGTTTCTTTAGATTTAATTAAACATGGTTGAACTAAAAGAATGATGAGCATGTCACAACTCACATGTGTCCTCAATTTTTTAGTCTAATAACAATTTAGGTCTATATAAGTATAATTATTAGATAAACTATGTATTGTCCCTAAATTTTGAGTTTGAATACTTATTAAGTCCTTATAATTTTGAAATTCAATATTTTAATTCCATCAGATGTTCAATATTGATTTCTCCTTTGTATTGAAATAAAGTATTTTATGTGAGATAAATTATGTCTTTGCTATAAGCTCTGAGAGCTAATATTATTACAAACAAATTTCTTGTATTTTATCAGTTCAGGTCAAGAACAGGTCGGGTCACTTAACAGGTCGGGTTTAAAAGCAGGTCGGGTCCATTTCAGTCGGGTTCAAAACAGGTCGGGTCCATTTCAGGTCGGGTCCATTTCAGGTCGGGTCCATTTCAGGTCGGGTCCATTTTCAGGTCGGGTCCATTTCAGGTCGGGTAAAATCGGATATCGGGTCAATTCAGTCGGGTAATTTCGGTTATTTGCCAGGTCGGCTTCGGGTTCGGGTTCTTTTCAGTCGGACGCAGGTCGGGTTTCAGGTCCAAATTAACAGGTCCAATTCGGGTTCGGGTCGTTTTCAGTCGGACGCAGATCGGGTTCGGTTGCTACAGTAACAGGTCAAATTCGGGTTCGGATCAACAACAGTCGGTTGCAAATCGGGTTCGGGTCAACAAAAACTCGGATCAAATCAGGTTCTGACTCGGACAGATTTCAGTCAAGTTACCAGGTTCTGACTTGTTTTTACATCCCTACTCTTAATGTACAGGTTGAAGAAAGCAAGGATTCAATAGGCCTACTTCTTATACTTAAATTTTGGATATCGATGTGACATGTGATGGATCTGATAACCAAGTGGGCATCAATGGTGGGACCAGGTCTACCGGCTCAGGCCATTGGGAGTCTATAGGTCAATTTTCATTAAAGGTCCCCGTTATATTTTTTATTGGTGGATTTAGTCCCTCTTATTATTGGACCGCATTCTGTATTTAATTATGAGATTGTGGCTCTCAAGGGAATGCTAATGAGCTAATTTTCTATCCTACTAAACATATTATATATATATAATGCTTAAATTACTTATAACCTCTTCTAATTCTAAATATAAGATTAATGAATATTTATGTGAGTTCGAATCCATGTCCTCTAAAATGTTGTAGCAGCAATAGTAGTACATTGAACCAAAACTTAGTTGACGACGTGGTTTATTTTACTAGTTGGTCTAGCATGATAAGATGTTAGGTCCCTTAAATAACATTCAAAGTTTAAATTTTAACATTATAAAGAAGAAAATTGGGCTGAAATGATTGTTTCATAATAAATCTATATAATACCCGATCTGAATTAGTCGACCAATAAAATTGTATATTGATTATTATTATGCCAAAAAATTATGACATACCAAATAAAGTCATTAAATTATATTTGAATCGATTTAATCTATCAGTCCGATCTAATTTTCTCAAGCCGCAGCTATAGGATAATATTCATTGGCAATGTGCAACATAAATATTGGATGTGATGGAGAAAGCTAATGGCTCAAAAAAATTACTTATAAAGTTTAACCTTTAATGTTGGACTAATGTGTTAATTCAGGTGTGTAATTCAAACCTTTATTGATAGAACATTTAAAAATGTTTAGATTTATACAAGATTAACAATAAATTATATAATTTCGGGGAGTAAAAAAATAATTTATTATTATTTTAATCTATAATTTTTAAAATTTTATTTTTTGGAGAAGAAGTCATGACTCCTACTAGTCCCTCAAACGTTCTGTGATTGTGCTAAAAGTAATCATGGTTAGTATTAGCATAATAGTTGAAATAAAAAAGGTTAATTAATATATAGGATTATGCTAGCGGATTCTATCAAACACTTGAATATATTATTTAGAAAATAAAAGAACAATTAAAATATAATGAGTTGATTACTTTTTGTTCAAAAAAATATATAATGAATTGCATGCATGCAGAGGATTACATCATTCAGTACGACAGCATTAACAAGTAGGGTTTGTTTAGTAGTTTTGTTCCTCAATTTCATAGACTTGTCTGATGCTGAAATTGGTCACAAGGGAGAGACCCGAAAGACAATATCAAAAGTAAAAAAACACTTTGAAGACTTCTCCGGATAGACCTCTAAAGCTATTGATAAAGTGGGAGATAAAATATCAGAGTTAAAATGGAATATATACATTTCGGAAGAAAAAAATATTGAATGTGTCGACAAATTTATCGACTATTTAATAAATGAAACTTTAAAAACGGTAAAAAAAAAACCCTTCAACATATAACATGAAATGGATCGATTTCTATATATATAAACAAAGTGGATTAATTCTATAGGGTGATATATATATAAAGGAATATTATTATATAATATATATCCACCACTTTCTTCATTGAGTAATATGTTTTTCTCGGGTTTAGGGTTTTCCTTATGTAATGGTCCATGGCGTGCAGGATTCCCTAAAAAGTAAAAACCGCTTCATCAAACAAATGCATATACAAGTTGGCGGGGGTTTAAAAGTTTACGGGTTTTTATTAAAATGAAAATTTTAATTTATAATTTTAAAAATATATAAGATCTTTTAAAAATATTTATATCTTAGTAAAAATATATATTAGGTGCAACTCTTTAAAGTTTTTTTTTTTTATTTTCTTTCTTTGCAATTTAATAAACCAAAGTCTTTTATTTTCTTCTATAAACATTTAATTCAACTCATTTGGGGCCCCTCTTCTTTTGGGGCCTTGTGCGGTCGTTCATCTCGCATATGTCCAAAACCCCACTATGTACAAGTGTGTGTATATGTATATATTGATTTTATTTTTTTGATCAAACGAAAGGACTTCATTAACAAAACATGTTGTATATAAAAAGCATCGAGATTGAGATCTGAGAGAAAGGCGGCTAAAAGGCCGAAAAAACCAATGGAAAAACAAGGCCAAAAGCAAACTCCATACAGAGAGGGTGGAAACAACCGAGAAAGAAAAAAGGAACAAACACCGTCACAAACCAAAAGGCTAACACAAACATATCCAAGGACGTGAAAGCCAGATTCGGGAGAGTTCCTTGTTCGGAGATGACTACTTGAACTCTAAAGTTCCCAGTCAACATCACCGAGGGGCTACCAATCGAAACTGCAAGGACAGTTGTAAGGCGAGACAACAAGGCTCAAAAACACGACATACACAACCATCGAACTAACACAAGAAGGCAACACTCCACGCCAAAACGAATATTGACACGAAGAACCACAACAAAGCACATCAAGTTTATATTGGTCGGTTCACAATTAATTATTTAAATCTTTTGAGTCCTTTTTAAGTTAAAGTGATTCTTGAAACATAAGACCCAAAAAGACTTGAGTGGGAGCAGCAATAGCTAGAAAAATCTCTAGTTAGCAGGTAGGATAAGTATGACCAAGATTCAAAGATGTGGGACATTAGGCTTAATATTTTCTTTTAAACTTATTTAAGTGTTTATTATGTGTGATTAAGTGGTTTTCCATGAAACCTAGGGTTTTGGTGGTTTGGATAGTGCTTAATAAAGTGGGGAAATTAGTAACAACATGTAAAACTAATATTTGATTTTGATATAACAAATAATTTAAGGACTAAATTGCAAAGTAAATAAATTTTTAAGTAATTAAAATACTTGATTTTGACAAGTAAATTTTATACTTAAAATATTTTGAAGCTAAAACTTAAACCCCATAAAATTTTCTAAGTGTTTTAAAGCCAAAATATACAAAATTGCCCAGGCGTTTTGAAACACCTCAAAGTGTTTCGATACGTTTTGCCACTAGAAACGTCTGTTTCGAAACAGCTCACACTCGTTTTGATACAACCTTCATCTGGGCTTTTGATTTTTAAGTATTGTTTCGAAACAGCTTATACCCGTTTCGATACAAGGGTTAAGTAATTTTAAAATTGGGCATTAAATGAATTAGCCGTTACTTGTTAGAAACTAATTTTGAAGATTTGGTTAAGTGTTTCGATAAACCCCCAGGATGTTTCGAAACACCGATTTACAATTTCAAAATATTTCGATACAACCCTTATCCGTTTCGATACGACCCTCTTTTTTCATTTTACAGTTTCAAACTGTTTCGATACGACCTATAGACGTTTCGATACGAGCCCATTTTACGCATGACGACTCTTTCTTTTTTGAGTGTCCGTTTTGATACAGGGTACCGTGTTTCGATACGGGTAGTTGCAGAACAATATTTATGGAGGGAAGAGAGAGTCTCAACGACTCTATTGATGATCTCAACCAACCAAACAACTGGAAATCAATGAGAAAGTATAAAAACAAGTCTCAAAAGCTACATCAATAACTATTGAACCTTCAAGTAACATCAAAGCATTCAATGCAAACCTTTGTGCCTTTAGTGTCAAATTCTTGTACCCAACTCATTTGAATTTTTTATTGTAAATCTTTTTAGAGTTTGGGGAGTGTTTATATGTAATTGGGTAAAAAGTTAGCCTTTGAGAGGTACAATCAAAGTTTGCCTATCTTCCTTTGTATTAGAGTGATATTGGATCAATCCTTGGGTAGAGAGATTTATCGATTTGTAAGGTTTCCTCCCAAGCCGAGAAAATGGGACGAATTCAAGTTAGTGAATTGTTGAAATCCTCAGTAGGGTACTGAGGTAGTGGATGTAGAGCTTGTTCGAAGCTTGAACCACTTTAAAATTGCCTTGTCTTCATTTTTAAATGATCCTTTTGCACCCTTCAATTTTTATTCCACCAATTTACCCCCTCTTGGTGATTAGCCATCGTTTGATCAACTCAACAATTAGTATCAGAGCTACACTCATTGGAAGGATTAACACCCTCTTGAGTAAATATTGGAAGAGTTTGATCAAGTGCACTTCAATCGACATCTAGCTTTGGCATCCACCTCTGGCCAAAACCTCTACGAGTCTCTATGCATCACCAAACCACCATTCTTCAATGGGGATAACTATTCTTATTGGAAGAACTGGATACAGATCTTCATCAAATCAAACGACTACATGGTGTGGGACGTGGTAAAAGACGATCCTACAATTCCTATGAAGAGAGTTGGTGAAGAGAGGCTTGTTCTGAAGACTAAAGCCGAAATGATCGATGAAGATAGAAGACGTTTGCAAGTCAACGACAAAGCCTTGCATATAATCTTCTATGCTCTCGGTCCCAATATATACTCAAAGGTGTCTTCAATCGAAAGTGATAAAAAAGTGTGGAACACCCTAGAGACTACATATGACGTCAAGGAGACGAATATCGGGTTGCTCAATTTGAGTTATGAAAACTTTAAAATGGAAGCTGATGAAAGTGTCTCCAAGATGTTTGATCGGTTCTCGATCATTGTCAATGGACTAAAGGGCTTCGGTGAAGTTATTTCTGAAGATACGCTAGTTCGGAAGCTATTGTTCTCTCTTCCAGAGTCTTGGGATGGCAAGAGGACGACCATCATTGAAGCTCGAGATTTAAAGACTCAAGCTAGACGCCCTTGTTGGATCTCTACTCACTCATGAGATCATGAAGCAAGGGAGAGAAGAAGAGAAGAAGAATGAAGAGAAAAAGATAGAAAAGAAAGAGGTTGAAAAGAAGAAGCTAGGAATCACACTCAAAGCGTCATACAACGAAAGCGATTCTAGTGAGGAGGAGGACGAAGAGATGGCCATGTTGGCCAAACGATTCACTCGATTCATGAAGTCCAATCGAGGAAGAAAAATCAATAGAATAGGGTACTTCAAGAATAAAGGAAAATGGGAAGAAAAGGATCAACTCATTTGTTATAAGTGCAAGAAGCCCGACCATATCCGAACCGATTGCCCTCAATTGAGGAAGAAGAGCTTTGGGAAGAAGAACAATCTCAAAGCTCAAATGTCAACTTGGAGTGACGAGGAGTCATTCGAGGAAGAGGAGGAAGTGGCCAATCTTTGCCTCATAGCCCTTGAGGAGGATCACATGGTAAACTCTAACTCATCTCTTACTTATGATGAATTATATGATGAATATGATGAGTTACAAAATATTTATGATGAATTGGTTGAGAAATACAA
This sequence comes from Hibiscus tridactylites, assembly GCA_958450335.1. NCBI lineage: Eukaryota > Viridiplantae > Streptophyta > Magnoliopsida > Malvales > Malvaceae > Hibiscus > Hibiscus tridactylites. The sequence goes on along the minus strand of OY288265.1, from coordinate 20,639,032 downwards.
AGAGTTTATTTTGAAAAACAAGAAAACTATTTCCGATTTAAAATATCAAAATGAGTCTCTTTCCAAAACCAATTCCGAATTGGAAAAAAAGTTTTAAATTTGATAAATCTTTCAAATGAGCTTAAAAATAAAAATCTTGATGTTGAAAAACTTCTTTATGATTTCCAAGATTATCACACTAAGGAAGTGGATAATCTTAAAACCACTCTTGCTATTGGGAAAAATGGTTTTAACAAGGACAATTCTTTAAAAACTCAATATGTAAAGAGAAAGGATTTCAACTACAAACAAAGAGGTTTTCAAAAGAAATCCAAAGTTAAAAGAGTTCGGAGTGTATGGGTTCCTAAGGAACTCGTTGTTTCTAATAATATAAATGCAATTGCTTCTTAGATTCCTAAGGGAACCAAACTTTTGAGAGCTAACACTTGTGGACCCAAAATGGTTTGAGTACCAAAATCAAAGAACTAATCTTTGTTTGTAGGGGGAGCATTGCTACAAGGCCAAAGCTTCATGTCAAAAACACATGATTCCTTGATAGTGGATGCTCAAGACACATGACCGGAGACAAGAGTAGATTCATAGATCTCAAGCCAAAACATGGTGGAGTGGTGACTTTCGGTGATAACTCCAAAGGCCATATTGAGGGTATTGGCTCTATTGGTAATCTCTCATCCGTTCTCATTGAAAATGTATTACTTGTCAATGGTCTTAAACATAATCTTTTGAGCATTAGTTAACTTTGTGATAAAGGTTTTGATGTTCATTTTGATAAAAATGGGTGTAAAATTGTGAACATTAAAACAAATGAATTAATGCTCAATGGTCATCGTATAGGAAATATTTATATGGTGCATTTAGATGACATACATTCATCCCATGCATGTTTAGTTGCACATGATGAGAATGATGCATGGTTATGGCATAGGAAACTTGAGCATGCTAGCATAAGTGTTTTAGAAAAATTAGCTTCCCAAAATCTAGTTAGATGTTTACCCAAACTAAAATTTTCATTAGATAAAATATGTGATGCTTGTACTAAGAGTAACAAAAGAGAACTTCATTTAAACCCATTAATGATGTTTCAACTAGTAATGTATTACAACTAATCCACATGGATTTATTTGGGTCTATTAGAACTATGAGCTTGGGTGGTAAGTCATATGCATTTGTATTGGTAGATGACTTTTTTAGATACATTTGGGGTTCTATTCTTAAGTACTAAGGATGAGGCTTTAGAAAATTTTATTACATTTACAAAAATTACCCAAAATGATCTTGATCTTAAAATTTCACACATTAGAAGTGATCATGGAACCGAATTTCAAAATATGGGTTTTGAAGATTTTTGTAATGAAAATGGTATTAGCCATAATTTTTCGCCCCCTGCACTCTTCAACAAAATGGGTTAGTTGAGAGGAAAAATAAAACTTTAGAAGATATGACTTGGACAATGCTTTGTGAAAACAACTTACCTAAGTATTTTTGGGTGGAAGCCACTGATACGACTTGTTATATTATTAATAGAGTAATGATTAGGCCCATTTTAAAGAAAACACCTTATGGGATTTTGAAATCTAAAAAGCCTAACATTGGCTATTTTCACCCTTTTGGTTGTAAATGTTTTGTTTTAAACAATGGAAAAGACAACTTAGGTAAATTTGATGCTAAAAGTGATGAAGTAATATTTTTGGGTTATTCCCTAAACTCTAAAGCCTACCGTGTATTTAATAAAAGAACTTTAGTTGTTAAAGAGTCTATACATGTTGTTTTCGATGATAATCTCCTTCCGAGGATGAAATCTTGTGATGATGATGATGATGTAGGGATCATTGAAGCCATTGAGGTAGGACAAACATCAAAGGTGGATGAAATTCCAACTAAAGAAGAAGAAGCACAATATCCACCTCTTGAAGCCTTGAAAGGAGTTGGCTCTTGAGAAAAAGGAGGTGACATACCCAAGAGAGTTCAACTATGTCAAAGGTGATGAAATCTTGGGCGATCAATCCAAGAGGGTAACTACTAGATCCTCTTTCAAACTTATGAATCATGTTGCATTTATCTCATGCATAGAGCCTTAAATATCAAAGAAGCATTACAAGATGATTATTGGATATTGGCTATTGTTGAGTGAATCAATGGATTGATCAAAGCCAAGAGGGGGTGAATTGAGCTTTTAAAAATTTGTTGGAGAAAAATGATAGCTAAAAATGAACAACAAAGGATTTTAGAGTGGTTCAAGTTCCAAATAAACTATACATCCACTACCTTAGCTACCACTAAGGATTTGCTACAATTCACTAATTTGTTCTTCCCCTTTTCAAGGCTTAGGAGGTAACCTTTACACAACCGGTCAAATTTTGTACCCAAAATTTGACCAAACCCTCACAAGTGAACAAAGAAGAGTTTAGGCAAGAAAGATATCTCTCAAATACAAGATTGCCCCTTTAAGTACAAACACTCAACCCAAATTTGATGATAGGATAGGAATTGAACACTACACAATTTGGGGTTTACAAGAAATTGGAAAATAAGCACAATGAGCTTGGATTTTTGCTTGGGTGTTTATCTTTGATGCAATAGTTGTTGTTGGTCTTCAATTAGCTTCAATTTATACCTTCTCTATCAATTCTAGCCGTTTGGGTGGTTAGGGTATTGATAATAGCCGTTGGGACCCTCTCTTTCCACCATAAATGCACTTTTGCAGCTATCTGTATCGATACACGAAGACCCGTATCGATACTTGTCTCAAAACAGAAAGAGTCGTTGCACAATAATAAAGAGGGCGTATCGATACGCGTGTAAGCGTATCGGTACGGGACAGGGACCGTTTCGATATGGGTAAGACCGTATCGATACCTTTTTCTCAATTAGCTCACTGGAAGTTTCTGTTTCGATACGGGGAACACCGTATCGATACGGAACAACTACCCCTTTAAATGTTAGTTACCTAACCGGCTAACACCAACGGTCAAAAGATTTAAATGCTTTCGAATTAAAAATTCTGTTAAAACCGTATCGATACGGGTTGAACCGTATCGGTACACTATTCAAACTCCTTCAGTTTTTACAGAGGGGCGTATTGATACAGATTCAATCTGTTTCGATACGCTATTTCGATACGGTGAGGGGCGTATCGAAACGCGTCTTTCCAGTAGCCAACTTTGTAAAAAAGGTATTGATACGGCTGAAAGCGTATCAATGCGCCTGGATATTTTTCAACACTTTGTCTTTGGAACACTTAGAAAATTTTTGGAGTTTGAGTTTTTCAAATCAGATTAAAGCCTTGATGATTTATAAATCATTTAAGGGACTTAAAAATCTATTTCAAGTTTTCAATTTAATCCTTAACATACTTAGTTATATCAAAATCAAACATAGGTTTTACAATCTCCCATTTTTTATATAACAAAATCAAAACTTGAAATTTTTGATACTTTGAAAAACTTTGCAAAATAATTCCCCCTTAATATTAGCTAGGTAACATTTAAGTTTGAAAATCAAAATTTTTAAGTGTGAGCTTCCCTCTCCCCCTTTTTGTTAGATCAAAAATAATTGAGACATAATATAAAGTGCATCAACTTAATATGAAAAAGGTATAATAACCAAACAACATAATATTGATAAACATTAAGTTCAAATTAAAGATAACATCAACTTAAAATCCAAATAACAGAAAATCAAAGCATAGGTTTTAGAATAATGCAAACTTAATCCTAAAAACATAAATCAAAGGTGCATAAATAAATATCCTAAATTATATGAATTATATGCAAAGATAGGCTACTATGCATCTCAATCGCCATCTTCATCATCCTCCTCAATTGCATCATCATTCCTCCTAGTTTGACGCCACTCGTAATGGAAAGCGGTAAGAGATATGTTCATTGAGTAGTGACCGCCTTCAAGGGAAGTGAGGTGAGTCTCCACATTCTTCATTCGATCTTCAAGGCTTGTAAATCTTGTGTCAATAGCGGTAAACCCCGAATTCATCACTTGATCTATGAAGGCAATTCTCGTGCGCAAACCCGTGAATTGCTCATTGAGAAAAGTCACGAGGGATTCCATAGAAGGTGGAGGAGGAGCTTGAGGAACTTGATCGACTTGAGGATTAGAAAATTGTTTCGCGGCCTCACTAGGGAGCTCGAATAGACGAAGCCAACTACCATTAAAGTTATGAAACTTACCCCTTGCAAGAGATCTTTCATAGATAGGATCGGTGAGGGGAGTTGGGTAGTTATGGGAGCAATCTATCTCTTTTTGTAGGAAGAAATAACTCAAAGCTGTACCATATGTGAAGGAAGTGACGAGTGTAGTGTGGCGATGTTGCACAAGATAGACAATCTCCGCAAACATAATTCGAGCAAGATTTGGAGGTTTTCTTTCACGGAAGCATCGAATCCAAAAATCATCAACTTGGCAGATAGTGGAATACTTCCCTCTCGAGGGCCTAAACCACCAAGAAACCATCAAATGTAGGATCCGATCTTGAGCATTTAGGGCGGTGACGGAACCACTTAGAACATGGCCAAGATCATTCTCATCATCATAGCCTTCATCCTCCAACTTAAACACATCACAAATGGATTGAACATCGATAGTGATCTTTTTACCCATAAGATGAGAATTAACGGCCGTAACAACACCATCTCGATTGACACAACACTTAGCATTAGCATAGAAGATCAAAACTAAGATGCGAAAGAAAAATCCGGAAATTTGGAGAAAATCCATAAACTTCCATTCTTGGAGAAAAGGTAAATACTCAAATTTGAAACGTTCCAAGTTAAGAAAAGGAATGGAAATTACCCTTTCCGGACGGATCTTATAGTTTTGAAATTGGCGAAAATAGTTGAGATCTCCGGTGGACTTAAAGGATTGTTGATAGATAAGAGTGAGGTTCGGGTGAGTACCACCTCCGGCATTGAAACCTTCACCGGCTTCACTAGTACGTGCTCTCTTTTTAGGTGCCATTAACTAGAGAAAAGATTAAAAACAGTGTATGTATTAATTTTCTTCATTCAACTCATTGAAAACCAATAATCAAGGTTTTTGTTAATTTTTTTAAACAAAACAAAAAGAAAAAGTTTGAAAAGAGATAAGTTTTTGAGAAGACAAAACAAAACAAAAGGAAATTTGAAACGAAAATCAAAAGAAAAATTAAAAGAAAAGAGGAAAGAGTTTTACCTTGATATTGATAGAGAGGAATGGGAGAAGAACTTAGCACCAAATTGATGAAAAGCTTGAAGAGCTTTGCTTGATTTTGAAAACCCTCAAGAGATTTTGAGTTGTGGTGTGAAAATATGAGGGATTGAGAGGCTATTTATAGAGTGAAAATGGCTAGGGCTTTTAGGGTTTTGAAAAATTCAATTTTAGTAAAAGTTGAACTCGTTAAATGCCAATTTAAAGGTGTCTGCACAATCGCGTATTGATACGCCTGAGAGTGTATTGATATGGGGGTAAAATCGTAATTCCCGTATAAGGTCCATATCGAAACGGATGCAATCCATATCGAAACGATTGTTTCTCGTATCGAAACGAGTTTAACTTTATCGATACCCACTTTAGACAAAATGTAATCTAGGAAGCTAATACAGTACTCGTATCGATACGCTTAAGGCCGTATCGATACCCTATGCCTAGAAATACATTTTAGGCTTTAAGAACAACCAAAGGCTCGATTTTAACACCTCCTAAATGAATTCCAGTGATGAATGAGCAATTCTAAGCATATTCTAACAGAAGCATACTCCCCTTAGCTATAAGCATGGATATTTTCAAGAGCAACAACACATAAACATGCAATTTCACAAGATCAAGCAATTTTAACTTCAAAAAAGGTCCTAAAGGGTTAAGGAAGGCTAGTTAGACCTAACTCTCTCCTAAGGGACCAAAAACGCTCTTTATCTACAGGCTTTGTAAAGATGTCCGCTAGTTGGTTTAAGGTGTCAACGTACTCTATAACAACATGTTCCTTAAGGACATGATCTCTAATGAAATGATGCCTTATCTCTATATGTTTGGTTCTAGAGTGTTGGATGGGATTTTTAGTTAAGCATATGGCACTAGTGTTATCACACTTAAGGGTTATGGTTTCAACTTTAATACCATAATCTAAGAGTTGTTGCTTCATCCAAATGACTTGCGCACAACAACTCCCTAAGGATATGTACTCGGCTTCGGTGGTAGAAAGAGCTACACTATTTTGTTTCTTAGAGAACCAAGACATGAGCATACTACCTAAGAATTGACATGTTCCCAAAGTACTCTTCCTATCGATTTTACACCCCCCATAATCCACATCCGAATAAGCATGAAGGTTGAAGGTGGATTCTCTAGGGTACCAAAGACCTAAACAAGGGGTATCTCTAAGGTACCTAAAGATTCTCTTGACGACTATAAGGTGAGACTCTCTAGGACTAGCTTGAAACCTAGCACACAAGCAAACACTAAACAAAATATCTGGTCTACTTGCGGTAAGATAAAACAAAGATCCAATCATAGACTGGTAAAGCTTAGAGTCAACACACTTATCTCCTTCATCTTTGTCAAGCTTGGTAGATGAGCTCATAGGTGTGGCTTGAGGCTTTGCATTCTCCAAGCCAAACTTCTTGAGCATATCCTTGATGTACTTTGCTTGATTGATGAAGGTGCCATCCTTCCTTTGCTTGATTTGGAGTCCCAAAAAGAATGAGAGCTCCCCCATCATGCTCATCTCGAATTCACATTGCATTAACTTAGCAAACTCTTTGCAATGACACTCATTAATAGATCCAAAAATAATATCATCAACATATATTTGTACTACTAAGGTGTCATTTTTATACCTTTTTATGAAAAGTGTTTTGTCCACCTTACCTTTTTCAAAACCTTTTTCAATCGAAAAGTTTGAAAGTCTTTCATACCAAGCTCTAGGAGCTTGTTTTAAACCATAAAGTGCTTTAGTAAGTTTGAAAACATGATTTGGAAATTTTGAGTCTTCAAATCCCGGTGGTTGCTCCACATACACTTCCTCATTTATAAAACCATTTAAAAATGCACTTTTAACATCCATTTGAAAAAGCTTGAAGTCATGATAACATGCATATGCAAGCAACATCCTAATAGCCTCCATTCTAGCTATGGGTGCATAGGTTTCATCAAAATCTATTCTCTCTTCTTGAGTGTAACCTTGAGCAACTAATCTAACTTTATTTCTCACAATGTTACCACTCTCATCTAGTTTGTTCCTAAATACCCATTTAGTTCCTATAGTAGATTGATTACTAGGCCTTTCAACTAATGTCCAAACATTACTTCTCTCAAATTGATTTAACTCTTCTTGCATAGCCATAATCCAAAAGTCATCTTTTAATGCTTCTTTTATATTCTTAGGCTCTATGCATGAGATAAATGCAACATGGTTCATAAGTTTAAGAGAAGATCTAGTATTTACCCCCTTGGATGGATCACCCAAGATTTCACCACCTTTGACATAGTTGAACTCCCTTGGGTAGCTCACTTCCTTTTCCTCAAGAGCCAAGTCCTTCAAGACTTCAAGAGGTGGATCTTGTGTATCCTCTTCTTTTGTTGGAATCTCATCCTCCTTTGAAGTTTGTCCTCCATGAAAGGCATCAAGGATTCCTACATCATCATCACAAGAATCCTTCCTTGGAAGGAGGTTATCATCGAATGCAACATGAATAAACTCTTCTACTACTAAAGTTCTTTTATTAAATACACGATAGGCTTTAGAGTTTAAGGAATAACCTAAGAAAATAGCTTCATCACTTTTAGCATCAAATTCACCTAAGTTTTCTTTTCCATTGTTTAAAACAAAACACTTGCAACCAAATGGATGAAAATAGCTAATGTTAGGCTTTTTAGATTTTAATATCTCATATGGTGTTTTCTTTAAAAGTGGCCTAATCATCGGTTTACAATGTAGCAAGCAGTGTTTGTGGCTTCCGCCCAAAAATATTTAGGGAAATTGTTTTCACAAAGCATGGTTCTAGCCATTTCTTGTAAAGTTCTATTTTTCCTCTCAACTACCCCATTTTGTTGAGGAGTTCGAGGAGCCGAAAAATTGTGGCTAATACCATTTTCATTTAAAAACTCTTCAAAACCAAGATTTTGAAATTCGGTTCCATGATCACTTCTAATATGAGAAATTTTAAGTTCAAGATCATTTTGAGTTAATTTTGAAAATGTGATAAATTTTTCTAAAGCCTCATCTTTAGTACTTAAAAATAGAACCCAAGTAAATCTAGAAAAAGCATCAACAAGTACAAATGCATAAGATTTACCACCCAAGCTCATAGTCCTAATAGGCCCAAATAAATCCATGTGAATAAGTTGTAAACACCTACTTGTAGAAACATCATTAATGGATTTAAAGGATGACTTATGTTGTTTACCCTTAGAGCATGCATCACAAATTTTGTCATTTGAGAACTTAATCTTGGGTAAACCTCTAACTAGATCTAGGGAAACTAATTTTTCTAAAACACTAATGCTAGCATGTCCTAGTTTCCTATGCCATAGCCATGCATCATTTTCATTTTGAGCTACTAAACATGCATGGGATGTATGTATGTCATCTAAATGCACCATGTAAATATTACCTATGCGATGACCTATGAGCATAATATTATTTGATTTAATGTCAACGATTTTGCCCTATTTTTATCAAATAAGACATTAAACCCTTTATCACATAATTGGCTTATGCTCAACAAATTATGTTTTAGACCATCGACATATAAAACATTTTCAACGAGAATAGTAGAGTGATTACCTATGGAGCCAATACCTTTAATGTGGCCTTTGGAGTTGTCACCAAATGTCACTACTCCTCCACTTTTTGGCTTTAATTCCATGAATCTACTCTTGTCTCCGGTCATATGCCTCGAGCATCCACTATCAAGATACCATGAATTTTGACTTTGTGCTTCGACCTTGTAGCAATGCTCCCCCTACAAACAAAGATATTAAACTTTGGTTTTTTGTACCCAAATCATTTTAGGTCCACGAGTGTTAGCTCCCAAAAGCTTGGTTCCCTTAGGAATCCAAGGTGACATAGCAACAATATTATTAGACTTGACAAGTTCCTTAGGAACCCATACACTTCTAATTTTCTTAGTTTTATTATGTCTAGGGAAGCCACTTTGTTTGTAGTTGTTTTTCTTTCTTTTAGGTTGGTTTGATCTAGATGATTCACCTATCTCATTTTTCATGTTACCAACACTATTAAAAGATTTCTTAAGTTCATTAAGATCATTTAACACCTTTTGGTGTTCACTATTGCATTGAGAAAGAAGATTATTTAGGTCTACATTTTAATCTTGGAAGAATTTAAGTTCATCTTTTAAACCTAAAATCTTTTTCTCAAATTTTAAGTTAGCTTGAGAAAGTGAGTCATTTTTATCATTTAATTCCGAAATAATCTTTTTATTTCTAATGACCGACTCTTTGTACTTCTCAACTAACTCATCATAAACCTCTTGTAACCCATCATACGCATCATGCAATTCATCAAATGTAAAGTCAAAAGATGATGAGTTAGAGGTTACCATGGAGGAATCCTCCTCAAGTGCCATGAGGCAAAGGTTGGCCACTTCGTGTTCGTCATCCTCGGATGACTCCTCGTCACTCTACGTAACAAGCTTGGCTTTGAGCTTCTTTTTCTTCTCAAAACCCTTCTTCTTGAGTTGAGGGCACTCCGAACGAATGTGACCGGGCTTTTTTCACTCGTAGCAAATGATTTGATCCCTCTCTTCTTCTTTGTTTTTGCCCTTAAAGTCCATTTTTCTTTGAATCTTCCTTCCTTGGTTGGACCTCATGAATCGTGAGAACCTTTTGGCTATCATAGCCAATTCTTCTAGGTCATTCTCCTCACTAGAAGTGCTCTCCTCATGTAATGAAGCTTTGAGAGCCACTCCTATCTTCTTCTTCTTTTCTACTTCTAGCTTCTCCACTATTTTCTCTTCCTTTTTCTTTTCATCTTCCCTTCCTTGCTTCATTATCTCATGAGTAAGGAGAGAACCGACTAGCTCATCAAGTTTGAGTGTCTTCAAGTTTTTAGCCTCGATGACGGCGGTTCTCTTCCCATCCCAAGATTCAGAAAGTGAGTAGAGTAGCTTCCGGACTAGTTTGTCTTCCGGGATTGTCTCTCCAAAACCCTTAAGTTCGTCGACAATTGTTGAGAAGCGATCGAACATCTTGGACACGGTTTCGTCGGGCTCCATTTTGAAATTCTCATAGCTAAGATTGAGAATTCCAATCTTGGTCTCCTTCACATCACTAATTCCTTCATAGGTGGTCTTTAGTGTATCCCACACTTTTATGACACTTTCAATGGAGGAGACTTTGGAGTAGATGTCGGGACCGAAAGAGCAAAATAGTATGTGAAGAGCTTTATCATTGATTTGGATCTTCTTTCTCTCTTCATCACTCATCTCAATCTTCTTCTTTAGAACAAATCTTCCTTCATCGTCTCTCTTCAATGGAATATAGGGACCATCTTCAATGACATCCCATACTAGATAATCGTTGGATTTGATGAAGAGCCGCATCCGGTTCTTCCAAAATGGATAGTTATCACTGTTGAAGAATGGCGGTTTTGTGGTTGATTGAGACTCGTACATGCTTGACCCGGAGGTAGATGCCATGGCTTGATTTTTGGATGATCACACTCTTCCTAGGAACTCCTCTTGTGGTTGTTAATCCTTCAAAGAGGTAGGCTCTGATACCAATTGTTGAGTGGATCAATGGATTGATCAAAGCCAAGAGGGGGTGAATTGAGCTTTTAAAAATTTGTTGGAGAAAAATGATAGCTAAAAATGAAGAACAAAGGATTTTAGAGTGGTTCAAGTTCCAAATGAACTCTACATCCACTACCTTAGCTACCACTAAGGATTTGCAATAATTCACTAATTTGTTCTTCCCCTTTTCAAGGCTTAGGAGGTAACCTTTACACAACCGGTCAAATTTTCTACCCAAAATTTGACCAAACCCTCACAAGTGAACAAAGAAGAATTTAGGCAAGAAAGATATCTCTCAAATACAAGATTGCCCCTTTAAGTACAAATACTCAACCCAAATTTGATGATAGGATAGGAATTGAACACTACACAATTTGAGGTTTACAAGAAATTGGAAAATAAGCACAATGAGCTTGGATATTTGCTTGGATGTTTATCTTTAATGCAATAGTTGTTGCTGGTCTTCAATTAGCTTCAATTTATACTTTCTCTATCAATTCTAGCCATTTGGGTGGTTAAGGTATTGATTATAGCCGTTGGGACCCTCTCTTTCCACCATAAATGTACTTCTGCAGCTATCCGTATCGGTACACGAAGACCCGTATCGATACTTGTCTCAAAACAAAAAGATCTGTTGCATAATAATAAAGAGGGTGTATCGATAAACGTGTAAGTGTATCGGTACAAGACAGAGGCCATTTTGATATGGGTAAGACCGTATCGATACCTTTTTCTCAACTTAGCTCACTTGAAGTTTCCGTTTCGATACGAGGAACACCATATCGATACGGGACAACTACCACTTTAAATGTTAGTTACCTAACCGGATGACACCAACAGTCAAAAGATTTAAATGCTTTCGAATTAAAAATTCCGTTAAAACCATATCGATACGGGTTGAACCGTATCGGTACACTATTCAAACTCCTTCAGTTTGTACAGAGGGGCGTATCGATACAGATTCAATCTGTTTTGATACGATGTTTCGATATGGTGAGGAGCGTATCGAAACGCGTCTTTCCAGTAGCCAACTTTGTAAAAAAGGTATCGATACGGCTGGAAGCGTATCGATACGCCTGGACGTTTTTCAACACTTTGGCTTTGAAACACTTAGAAAATATTTGGAGTTTGAGTTTTTCAAATCAGATTAAAGCCTTGATGATTTATAAATCATTTAAGAGACTTAAAAATCTATTTCAAGTTTTTAATTTAATCCTTAACATACTTAGTTATATCAAAATCAAACATAGGTTTTACAGCTATGCAAGAGGAACTTAATCAAGTTGAGAGAAGTAAAGTATGAACATTAGTTGATAGGCCTAGTAATCAATCTATTATAGGAACTAAGTGTGTATTTAGAAACAAACTAGATGAGAGTGGTAACATAGTGAGGAACAAAGGCTAGACTTGTTGCTCAAGGCTACACTCAAGAAGAGAGAATTGATTTTGATGAAACATATGCACCCGTAGCTAGAATGGAAGCTATTAGGATGCTTCTTGCATTTGCAAGCTATCATGATTTCAATCTTTTTAAATGGATGTAAAAAGTGCTTTTCTAAATGGTTTTATAAATGAAGAAGTGTATGTTGAACAACCACCCGATTTTGAAGATCCAAACTTTCCAAACCATGTTTTTAAACTATCCAAAGCTTTATACGGTTTGAAACATGCTTCTAGAGCTTGGTATGAAAGACTTTCAAACTTTTTAATTGAAAAAAGTTTTGAAAAAGGCAAGGTGGATACTACACTTTTCATTAAAAGATATGGGAATGACATTTTAGTAGTACAAATATATGTTGATGATATTATTTTTGGTTCTACTAATGAATTTTATTGCCAAGAATTTTCTAAGCTAATGCAAATGAATTTGAGATGAGCATGATGGAAGAGCTCTCATTTTTCTTGGGGCTCTAAATCAAGCAAAGGAAGATGACACCTTCATAAATAAAGTTAAATACATCAAGGATATGCTCAAGAAGTTTGGCTTGGAGAACGTAAAGACTCAAGCCACTTCCATAAACTCATCAATTAAGCTTGACAAGGATAAAGGAGGTAAATGTGTTGATTCTAAGCTTTATCGTTCTATGATTGGATCTTTGCTTTACCTTACCGCAAGTAGACCCGCTATCATGTTTAGTGTTTGCTTATGTGCTAGGTTTCAAGCTAGTCCTAGAGAATCACACCTAGTTGCCATTAAGAGAATCTTTAGATACCTTAGAGATACACCTTGTTTGGGTCTATGGTATCCTAAAGACTCATCTTTTGACCTTCATGCCTTCTCCGATGCGGATTATAGGGGATGTAAAATAGATAGGAAAGTACCTCCAGAACATGTCAATTCTTAGGTAGTATGCTCGTATTTTGGTTCTCAAAGAAACAAAATAGCGTAACCTTATCTACCACCGAAGCGGAGTACATATCCTTAGGGAGTTGTTGTGCTCAAGTCCTTTGGATGAAGCAACAACTCTTAGATTATGGTGTTCAAGTAGATACCATACCCCTTAAGTGTGATAACATTAGTGTTATTTGTTTCACTAAGAATCTCATCCAACACTCTAGAACCAAACAATAAAAAATTAGACATCATTTCATTAGAGATCATGTCTTGAAAAACGATGTAGTTCTAGAATATGTTGATACCTTGAACCAATTAGCGGATATATTTACCAAACCTTTAGATAAAGAGTGTTTTTGGACCCTTAGGAGAGAGTTAGATTTAACTAGCCTTCCTTGATCCTTTTAGGTCCCAAATGGCCAAAATTTGCTTGAATTTTGATGATGATCATGCTTATGTGTTTTTTCTTCTTAATGCATCTATGCTTATTGCTAGGGGGAGTATGCATCAATTTTAGTCATTAAATCTTGCTCATATATCATTCACATGCATTTAGGCTCGATCTAAGTTGGCTCTTTAGACATGAAACTGCCCAAAAGGCATTTTCTGGTAAGGGTGTATCAAAACAGTTAAATCTGTTTCGATACGGGCTTAATCTAAGGTGATTCTAGTAGTAAACCGTATCGAAACAGGCTCTTCGCGTTTCAATATGGGTTCGCGGTGTTGTTCCGAAACAGAGTCAACCTGTATCGAAACGATTCTAGTACCGAAATGGCTCGATAGCGTTTCGAAATAGTCATTCCGATATGCCAAGTGGCGTATCAAAACACGACCGCACAGATTGCTTTAAATAGGCATTAAAAGGTATTAAACTTTAATTAAAACACCAACTCTCTTTTTCTCTCAAACCCTAACCGCAAAACCCCTATAAAAACTCTTCAAATCACTTGTTTTTTCACATCAAAACCTAGACTTTTTTTAGGGTTTTCAATCTACATATCAAGGCTAGAGCTTTGCAAGCAATTTAGTGCATCAATCATCCCTCATTCATCCATTATCCCATATCAAGGTATAAAACCTTTCTTTTTATTTTCAATTTTCGTTTAAATCTATAGGTTGTTTTAATTTTTTTTTGTATAAAACATATACATATAGTATAGATTTTCAAGTTTTTGCAAAACTTCTTCAAAATTTGAATTTTTTATTCGAATATAAATTTATACTGTATAAATTTTAATCTATTTTTTCAAAACTCTTTTCATCAAAAATTTATTTTATGTTTATACATATTTTTAAAACTATATTGTATAGTTTTTATCAACACCTTGATTATCAGATTGTATATTGAATTGAATTTGGTTGATTTACGCATACATATATTTTTGTCTTAATTTCATTCCAGATTTCAAATATGAGCTCTAGAAAGAGGGTTCGAACTAATGAGGCTAGTGGAAGCTCCAACATTGATGACGATTCTACTCGTCCAAATCTCACTTTACTTTACCAAAAGTATCTTCGAAACAAAGATGCCTACATCAATTTCAAGCTATTTCAAGATCATGATATCCGACGTGAGCGTATCATTTCTCTTCCCTTTTTGGATTCCAAGCGATTTCAATTCTGCTATCTTGACTTATTGAGGCGTTGTAATTTTATGTCTTTTTTGGGCTTACCTGGTACTTTGTACTGTAACATGGTGATTCTATTTTATGCCAATGCTCGTTGCATCTCCAATGTCGGTCAAGTGGTTGCCATTAAGTTCTATCTCATGGGGAAGAAGTTTAGGGTTGATCCGGAAACTTTGGTCAATGTGTTCAGGTTTGAAGATGAGGGAATCTCAAATGAGAACTCGTTGGGCCATACCCTTGGTGGCTCCATCACGGTCCTTGATGATCATGATCGCATCCTACATCTCATGGTCTCATGGTGGGTTTGCCCTTCCAGAGGAAAGTTCACCCACATTAGGCAAGTGGATGATTTTTGGATTCGATGTTTTCGTGAGGGACGTCGACCGAATCTCTGTCAAATCATGTTTGCCGATATGGTGTACCTTGTCCAAAATCGCAACTCGGATCTTGTCACCTTCTTCACCTATGGCACGACCTTGAACTACTTTTTCTCCAAGTTGGGAATCGATTGCTCCCTAAACTATCCGGAACCTCTCATAGATCCTATTGATGAGCGCACACTTCTCCGGAGCAAATTTTATTTCATTGATGAAGAGTGGACTCGTGTCGAGAATCATCTACAAGTTGCGGCCCCCAAACCTCAACCTCAAGTTGCTCCATAAAATAACGAAGCCCTTTATGACCTTTCTCACCGAGCAATTTAACAGCTTGCGCACCCACATGGACTCTGGTTTTTCCACTCTTGATATTCGCCTCACTTCCGTGGAGGGATGTATCCAAAATGTTGAGAATCACCTCACCTCGGTTGAAACTCAACAAACCTCTATGTACATGCCCTTTACCGGTTTCTATGGCGAATGGAGACAATTCCGAGGGAGCAACGCCAATGATGAAGATGACGATGACGATGAGCCTTAGATCATTGCGTTCCATTGCATCTCATCTAGTTTAGGATTTCCCTATTTTTATGCACCTATTTATGTTCTTTGCTATGTTTTGATATTATGTTTTAAGTTTTAAGGTTTGGATATTATGTTTGGAGTTTATGGACTTAATTTATTTTGGCTTTTAATGTTTAATGAAATTATGTTGCTTTAATTGTGGTTTGACTTGTGCTACATTGCTATATTTCTTCATTGATTTTGATCTAACAAAAAGGAGAGAAGGGTTAAGCTAAAATTTTAAAATCATTTTCAAAATCTAGCTTAAATTTAGGGGGAATTTACTTAAAAATTTACTTTGGTTTTGTTATATCAAAAAGCGAGAGATTGTAAAACTAATATTTGATTTTGATATAACAAATAATTTAATGACTAAATTGTAAAGTAAATAAATTTTTAAGTAATCAAAATACTTGATTTTGACAAGTAAAATTTATACTTAAAATGTTTTGAAGCTAAAACTTAAACCACATAAATTTTTCTAAGTGTTTTAAAGCCATAATATACAAAATTGCCCAGTCGTTTTGAAACATCCTCAAAGTGTTTCGATATGTTTTACCAATCGAAACGTCTGTTTCGAAACAACTCACACACGTTTCGATACATCCTTCATCTGGGCTTTTTATTTTTAAGTATTGTTTCGAAATGGCTTATACCCGTTTCGATACATGGGTTAAGTAATTTTAAAATTAGACATTAAATGAACTAGTCGTTACTTGTCAGAAACTAATTTTTAAAGATTTGGTTAAGTGTTCCGTTACACCCCTAGGCTGTTTCAAAACACTCATTTACAGTTTCAAAACGTTTCGGTACAGCCCTTATACGTTTTGATACGACACTATTTTTTTCATTTTATAGTTTCAAACTGTTTCGATACGGCCTATAGCCATTTCGATACGGGCCCATTTTACACATAACGAATCTTTCTTTTTTGAGTGTCTATTTCGATACAGGGGTACCGTATTTCGATACGGGTAGTTGCAGAACATCATTTATAGAGGGAAGAGAGAGCCCCAACGGCTCTATTGATGATCTCAATCACCCAAACAGATAGAAATCAATGAGAAGGTATAAAAACAAGTCTCAAAAGCTACAACAACAACTATTGAACCTTCAAGCAACATCAAAGCATTCAATCTAAACCCTTGTGCCTTTAGTGTCAAATTCTTGTACCCAACTCATTTGAAATTTTTTATTGTAAATCTTTTTAGAGTTTGATGAGTCTTTATGTGTAATTGGGTAAACAATTAACATTTGAGAAGTACAATCAAAGTTTGCCTATCTTCTTTTGTATTAGAGTGATATTGGATCAATCCTTGGGTAGAGAGATTGATCGATTTGTAAGGTTTCCTCCTAAGCCGAGAAAAGGGGACGGATTCAAGTTAGTGAATTGTTGAAATCCTCAGTAGGGTGCTGAGGTAGTGGATGTAGATCTTGTTCGAAGCTTGAACCACTCTAAAATTGCATTGTCTTCATTTTTAAATTTTCCTTTTGCACCCTTCAATTTTTATTCCACCAATTCACCCCCTCTTGGTGATTAGCTATCGTTTGATAACTCAACACAACACTATTAAAAGTTGCCTTTAAAATCTATAATCAAATGGTCTAATGGATGAGATATTTATTCTCTTAAAAAAGTCAAAAGTTTGAATTTTAACATTATGACTGATTGAAATAATTTAAATTGAGATGATCGCTCGTAACGAATCTTTATAAGGTTTATCCAATTAATCGATGGATAAATTGAATTTTGGTAATTATAAAAAAATATTATGCCTAAAAGCATAAGAGAGTTATATTTAGAATTCTCAGATGTCAATTGGGAGACAAGTAGGGCGAGGACTTAAAGTTGTTTTGAAGGGTAACTATGAAAGATTAAATTATTTTTTTCCTTTTATTTTAGGGTAAACTACTGCAGGGGTCACTTTCGTTTCCCGTTTGTACAGATTTAGTCACCACTTTTGAAAAGTGCCAATAAGTGGTCATCTACGTTTTCGATGTGTAAAGACTTGGTTACTCCGACGTTATAGTCCGTTAATCCCCTAATGGATTGCTGATGTGGCGGAATTAATTTGGCTTTCAAACCCTAAAAGGGTTGTTTTCACGTCGTCGTCATCAGACCGGCATCTAGAGCCGCGTGATTTCGCCTCTTGTCGTCGGCGGCCGTCAATCCCCTCTCCTCAACGTCGACCAATCATCTGTTCGTAAATTAAGTTGAACAAAAGAATGTAGTTTTAAACTTACGTACATTCTCTTTAAGCTGAAACAAGAATGGCAGAGAATTAAGTTCCAAATCGGCCAAAACTATACATGCATATTATCTAAGGAACAGTGCTTTGATCCAAGCTAGACAAAGTTGTCGGACTGAGAATGGGGAAAGAGCACAAATTAAAAGACGACGGCGACAAATTCAATCCAAGTGATTCCGACGATGCATCGGAGAATTTTTTACTATGGGGTTTCGTATGATACAGTGCGGAAACCATTTGAAATGGCTGCGGTGGCGCAACCTGGAGAGGCGGAGGTGGCTGCGCCACTCTTTGAAGGCGAGGCGACGGCATTTGATGCCCACCACCAGTAAGCTTTTGAACCAAGTCCCGGAAGTTTATAGGGTCGACCTTGTAAACTTTGGGCGGCGTCGGTTGCAATGGCGAAACCGGCTTCTTCCCGGGCTTTCTGACGGGCTTTGAACCGAGTGAAGCGACGCATGGAAAGACTGTGAATCCCTTAACCCTCTAGATGTCGGTCGACGTTGAGGAGAGGGGATTGACGGCCGCCGACGACAAGAGGCGAAATCGCGCGGCTCTAGATGTCGGTCTGATGACGACGGCGTGAAAACAACCCTTTTAGGGTTTGAAAGCCAAATTAATTCCGCCACATCGGCAATCCGTTAGGGGATTAACAGACTATAACGTCGGAGTGACCAATTCTTTACACATCGAAAACGTAGATGACCACTTATTGGCACTTTTCAAAAGTGGTGACTAAATCTGTACAAACGGGAAACGAAAGTGACCCCTACAGTAGTTTACCATTTATTTTATTACACCAAAATCTTGTATTTTATGTGTTTTTAATGTTTAAAGTATTATAATTTAAGGTAAATTATCCAAATGACCACTCAATTCTAGGGTTGGTTTCGGTTTGACCACTATAATTTTAATTGAGGCAATATGACCACTTAACTATGTAAATAGTCCCAATGTGACCACCTATCGTTAAATGCTAGAATATAGAAAACAGAGAATAAAGAGGATAGGGGAAGAGAGACGGTACTCTCAATTTTATTAAAAAGTCCATAATATCTCAAAGAGACTGGACTAGAATTTATACAAGGTTGAGAGAATCAGTTGAGCTAGTAACTAACAATCTTTCCTAACTAACTCTTGCTGACTCAGCACAACAAATACAACAGACTTTAACTAATACTATAACATTCACCCTACTTCTACCAGGATGAAAATCTTCTGAAGCTTCAGCAGAAAAACACAGACCAAAAAACCTGCAACAAAAAACGAACAACAAACACAACAAGAAAGCAAGAACAACAAAAAGGGATACCTCAAGAGACTAAGGATGAAGCAGAAACCACAACAAGTTGATGTCGAAACCGTGTGAAGACAGGAGCAGAAAAAGGCTTAGTGAGAAGATCGGCAACTTGTTCATAAGCAGGGACTTCATTAACCAGAAGAACACCAGCAGCAACCTTCTCCCGAACAAAGTACAAATCAAGTTCTACATGCTTGAATTTAGAATGGAGAACCGGGTTAGCAGAAACAGCAACCGCACTCGAGTTATCACACCACAATACTGGAGTGCCATCACAAGAGACATGTAACTCCTGAAGTAAAGAAAGCAACCAAAGCACTTCAGAAGTGGCACAGGCAACAACCCTGTACTCAGCTTCTGCAGTGGAACGAGAGACAACTGACTGCTTCTTAGAACCCCAGGACACTGGATTACCACCAAAAAATAAACAAAATCCAGAAGTCGATCGGCGATCATCGAGATCAGAACCCCAATTGGCATCAGCAAACGTTGTAATACTCAACCGTGGAGCCTTTGTAAACCGTAGACCAAAGTCAAGAGATCCTTGCAAATATCTAAGAATACGCTTTACCGCCTAAAAATGAGTATCAAGCGGATTCTGCATGAACTGACAGACCCGATTGACTGCAAAAGCAATCTCAGGTCTTGTAATAACGACATATTGTAACGCACCAACAATGCTTCGATATTCAGAAGTATTCGCAATAGGAGAACCCTCAGCTGTGGAAAGATGCAAACTAGTAACCATTGGAGTCGGCAGTCCCTTGGCAGTCTCCAGACCACTCCGAACAAGCAATTCTTTAATGTACTTAGTTTGACTTAACAAAACACAACCAGCAGCATATGTAACTTCAACACCCAAGAAAAAACTTAGTAAACCCAGATCTTTCAACGAAAACTGTTTATCTAACTCAGTAATGACACACTGGACTTCATCATTATCACTACCAGTGACAATGATGTCATCAACATACACAAGTAAATAAACAATAGAATCAGCTTTCAACCGAACAAACAAGGAGGGATCTGACTTAGACACAGTAAAACCAACAGAAACCAAATAATTTCTCAATTTTTCAAACCAAGCCCGAGGGGCCTGTTTCAACCCATATATAGCCTTATTTAACTTGCATACTAACCTTTTGTCATTACCTAGTTCATACCCAGGAGGCTGCACCATGTAGACTTCCTCCATCAGATCGCCATTGAGGAAGGCGTTGTTAACGTCAATCTGACGCAGTTTCCAACCCCGCGTTACAGCAATGGAGATGATGGTGCGAACAGTTGTAGGCTTTATTACGGGGCTGAAGGTTTCATGGAAGTCACACCCAGATTGTTGAAGGAACCCCTTGGCAACTAAGCGTGCCTTGTAACGAGACACAGAACCATCAGCATGTCGTTTGACTTTGAAGATCCATTTGCACTGGACCGCTTGACGATTAGCCGGTAACTCAACAACCGACCAAGTGTTGTTTTTCACTAACGTATCGTATTCCTCTTGCGCTGCCTGTCGCCAGTGCGAACTCTTCATGGCCTCTCGAATCGTAGTAGGTTCAACAAGATCCGGCAAAGACGCAACCGAAGAATGAAAAACCTTCGGTTTGCGTATCCCATTTTTCCCCCGAGTGACCATCGGATGATCATTAACCACCGGCGGGGAAAAGACATCAGTAGGAACTTCCACAGATGCTTCCACAGAATCCGACATTCGCATATCAGGTAACGAAGAAGAAATCGAAGGAGTTCCCGAAAACGCAGGCAAAACATCCAACGGTGAATCTGCCAATTCGTGAGGAGACATCGGAGAAGAATGATGCGAGGACGATGCAAACGAGGAAACAAATCCAGGCGAGGAGACCGCCACAGGAGTACCCAGAGGAGAAACCAGAGCAACGCCCGGGGAATCATCAAGCGAAGGGAAAGAAACCCCAACGGCGGATGTAGCCCCAAACACATCTAACGAATTTTGCCCTAATTCAGAAGGGAGAGAAAACATACCAGGCATCATAGACGAAAGTGGGTCAACAAACTGAGTAGACACATGTGGATCAGGTGGATCGGGTGCCTGATCCAAAACAGGCCCTGATAAAGGAGGCCCAGTGGACACAGGAACATGCCTAGGAGCAGGAGACTCAGGTGGTGCAGTAATAGACACGGGAGGCTGTACGACATGAACCATGGTATCCTCAGCAGAGTTAACATCCACCCCATAAGTCGTGTTATAAGAAGGAGACCCATTAGTAACACCATTGGGCCTAGGAGAAGGCAACCGAACTGAATCATTAGAATGCAACACCCGAGAATCGGACTACTGTGAAGACGAGCCCACAGCCTGCGACGTGGACGGCCCCATACTGGGCCGTAGGGCCGAAGAAACTAAGACCAACGGAAATCCAGCACTTGTGTTTGACCCAGAACCAGCTGAAGTATTTGAATAACCAATCTCAGAATTATGAGGAAACTTAGTCTCATCAAATAAAACATGACGTGACAAAATAATACGACCATCAGAATCCAAGCATTTGTATCCTCGATGCTGAGGACTATAGCCTAAAAATGTGCACTCCTGTGTGCGGAAGTCAAGTTTATGTTTATTAAACGGCCTTGTCAACGGAAAGCAAGTACACCCAAAGACCCGAAAAAATTCAT
Source organism: Hibiscus tridactylites (assembly GCA_958450335.1). Classification (NCBI taxonomy): domain Eukaryota; kingdom Viridiplantae; phylum Streptophyta; class Magnoliopsida; order Malvales; family Malvaceae; genus Hibiscus; species Hibiscus tridactylites. The sequence continues at coordinate 20,617,191 of OY288265.1, read as the reverse complement.
AATCAGGCTTATGTTTATACAAAATTTCATACGGTGACATGTTACCCAAAACTGAAGTCGGCAACCGATTAATTAGAAAAATAGCCGTGATAAAGGCATGACTCCAATATTGCAAAGACAACCCAGCTTGAGCTAAAAGAGTTAGGCCCATATCTACAATATGGCGATGTTTCCGTTCGGCTTTACTGTTTTGTTCAGACGTACTTGGACATGAGATTCTATGAAGAACACCATGATTAACCAACCAACTTGCCAAGCTCTTATACTCACTACCCCCATCCGTTTGCAGAACTTTAATTTTACAATCAAATTGAACTTCGACCATAGTATAGAAATTAACAAAGCATCGTGCCACATCAGATTTTCTTTTAAGTAAGTATAACCAAGTGAATCTACTAAACACGTCAATAAAAGACACATAGTATCTATAACCATCCGATTCTTCATGAGCAGGCCCCCATACATCCGAAACAACCAATTGAAAAGGAGCAGTATACTCAGTTTTAGACAAGGTAAACGGAAGTTTATGTGCCTTGCCTCGCACACAAGAAGAACACAAACTAGGCAAATTATTTTCACTCACAGAAATATTACAGGAACTCAACACGGACTTAAGAACAGCATTTGATGGATGACCCAAGCGTTGGTGCCAAATCTCTAAAGGCAAGCCAACCTTCGAAACAGTGAACACCTTTGCTGATGCAGGACATGAAGCAGTAAACCGCAACTCGTATAACCCTTCAGGAGTGAGCTTCCCCTCCAGCAGTGGCATCTTGGTCTGAACATCCTTGACAAGACAATGAAAGGGATGAAACTCAAAAAACACATTGTTGTCACGGGCAAATTTAGAAACAGACAGGAGGTTGAGACGAATAGCAGGGGCACACAACAAATTATTCAAAACCAAAGGTCTATCCGCACCTAACAACTTACCAAGACCAACATGTGAGATATGTGCCTCATGCCCATTACCAACAAGAAGAGAATCCATACCTATATATGGTGCTTCAGCCTGAAGATTGGCTCGATCGTTAGTGATATGGTGGGTAGCCCCTGAATCTGGGTACCACACCACATCACGAGAGGTCGAAGGAGCACAACCAGGTGAGTTGGGAAAAACAGCAGAAACAGAAGGTGTTACAGCAGCAGTGTTTGGTGAGAAAGTAGTTGGAAAGGAAGCAGGAACACCAGGCATAAAAGGAACAAATGGAGTAAAGTTCGTAGGATATGGAGACGAGGGAGGAGTCATAAGCGTGTGAGCATAAGCCTGAATAGGAGAGGCAGGGGAACCAAATGTGTCTTGCTTGGAACCAACATTAGAACCATTTTCAGGGGAAAAATCTCCTTTCGTGTTTGGGAACCCAGTGAAGGTGTGATCAAATCTATAGTAACATTTCTAAACCAAGTGACCATACTTACCACAAAGTTGGCACTGTGGTCGATTTGAACCAAAACGACCTCTGCCTCTGCCCCTGAAAAAATTGTTGTTACCACGCTGACCTCTACCATACTGAGCAATGTTCGAGTAATGATCCCCAGTAAAATCATCTTTATCAGCAGACTCCTCAGACTTGGAACTATTATGAGTCACCACATTGGCTTGAAGAGAGAAAAAGTCAGTTAAAAACTCCTTTTGCCTTGCTTCACAGTCAAACAACATTTCAGAAAGGCTCTCAAGAGTTTGCACTTCACGAGAAGCAAATGTAATTACTGACTCAAATTCAGCTGTTAAACCAACCAAAATGACACTCACTTGTTCCTGTTCAGTCACAAAATTTCCAGCTGCACTTAGAGTATCACAAATCTGTTTGATTTTTCCCAAATACTCACTAACAGAAAGCCCACGTTTCTTCTGAGAATGGAGACTATGACGAAGAGAGGATATCTTAGAGGACGACTTAGCACCATACCTACGAGCAAGGGTATTCCAGATCCCTTGAGATGTGTTAAGCCCAGTGAGATGGGGAAGAACATCAGCACTTATGGTTGAAAGAAGCCAGGAAGCTAAAAGCCTATCTTGTTTAAGGTAAGCAAGATAAACGGGATTGGTAACTGTGACCCCTGTAGAATTAACAACAGTTTTGGCAGGAACCTCATGTTCAGAAATGAAAGGTATCAGCCCATACCCCTCAACAATGAGCAGAACCTGATGTTTCCAGATTACATACGTATTCTCACTCAACTTCACAGTGTCAAGCTTCGGTAGTTGTTGAATTGAATAATCACTGGTGGAAGAAGTTAAGGAAGCAGAGATTGAACTAGAGCTTACTGATGACGTAGTGGCCATTAGCAACACACACAAGCTATATCGTTGATCAGAAGAAAACACAGATTAGACGCCAAACTATCATAGAGACATATCATCGAGCACCTGACGTGCATACAAAAAACACACTAGCAACCACTAAGCCAGAAGCTATTTCACCAGTGCCTCAGCAAACAAGACATTTCATCAAACACAAGAAAGATCCACAACCAAGAGTAGAATAATCAATGACTAAAAAAGACGCCAGAGAACAGCTAACAGCCAAACAATCAACGAGACTCTCAAGTACATCAGATCCACAGAAAACTAAACAATCAATGAGATTCTGAAGCAAAGAACAAGCAATTAAAGATCGCGATGCCACACAAATGATAACACATTAGGATGCACAGTTCTTGACCTAGAAAGCTATCAAAAAAATCACTAACCTGTTCTTTCCAATATAACCACGAAACATGTATTCTTATGACTGAGAACGACAGCTTTCAGAGAAAATGAAGATCAAGAAACTGATGTAAAGATCAAGCCAAAAGAGTACATGAATCTTACCGCAACAAAACCAATTCCAACGCTATTTCAACAACGAAAATCGCAACGAATGGAAGAAAGTCGTGCGTTGATTCTTGAGTCAATGGCTTGAATCCACAATCACGATCTGTAAAAGCACAGAGCAAATCAGAACGGCAGCGAAAACAATCCCAGACCAAGCGATTGATACCATGCTAGAATATAGAAAACAGAGAATAAAGAGGATAGGGGAAGAGAGACGGTACTCTCAATTTTATTAAAAAGTCCATAATATCTCAAAGAGACTGGACTAGAATTTATACAAGGTTGAGAGAATGAGTTGAGCTAGTAACTAACAATCTTTCCTAACTAACTCTTGCTGACTCAGCACAACAAATACAACAGACTTTAACTAATACTATAACATTAAACCCTAACGGAGGGAGCCACATGATAGTTAGTCAAAATTTTGTATAATTATATATTTGATCCTCATTACTTATACATTCTATCAATTTGGTCCTAATTTTAATTTAATAAAATAAATTAACATTCAATTAGGTGGCTTTGGATGAGGAAAATGGAATGAGAAAAAAAATATCATGGGCAGGATTCGGACCCGAGTAAGAGCAAGTGGCGTGCCTTTGCCATTACGTCAAGCAAAAATTTATGCTATGAATCACTAACTTTAATATGTCTTATATGTAATGATCTGATATATGAAGTTAGCATTTCCTTCAAACTAAAAGACCATTTATCCAAGAACGTTGAAGATTTATTACGTTTGATAAGTTTATGCAATGAACAAGTTCAGAATATGACTCTGAAACCTACATTTGATTTCATAAAGTTTCCATTAGATTAAAATCTCTAAAACAATGGCAAGGAAGAAGCTTGTGAAATGGACACATACCCTCCAATTTCAAGGAATTGGCACCTCAGGCTCAGACTATCTGCAACACCAATGGACTCTCCACCCGTTCTTGAAAAGGGTAAGTGAGGTTCCACTAGTTCTAAGCACCATTGACCCAATTCCTAGCCTGATATGATTAATCTCTTAACATAAAAGGACGAGTTTGAATTGTTGCAGACATGTGCGGAGTCTGATCATTTGGCTTTCCGTTGATTCTCCTTCGTTTGATCGTTTGATTTGAAAGAAAAAATAATGGGAGCTCGTTGTTCTAAATTCTCCATTTCTTGGTTTCACTCTCACCTTAAAGCTTCCGAACTCGAATCCTTCGATCTCGCTACTACCTCTTTTGTCTTCGGTTTCCCCTTCTATGTTTTAAAAATTGTTCCTTTTTTGGTGTAAAAGTTGAAATTAAATGCAGAGAATGGCGGCAAATGAGAAGAACACATGGCCGAGTTTCACCGAGTTTAGCTTGGACAAATCTATAACCAAACAATTCGAGGAAGAAGATGAACAGATTAAAATGAACAAAGTTTTTTTTAGCATACCTAATGTGTAATTCATCCCATTTATTTAAGTCAGCTTTTTTTTAACAAAATGACCACATGAGCCGTGAGAAATTCTTTTAAAGGCATTTAACAAAAGGATCAAACGATGTAACTTTTTTAATTAAGAGAGCACAACCTCTCGAAAAATACTTTAAAGGCCTATTCGAAAAAAATGTATAGTTTTGAGTGCAAACCGGCATTTAAGCTTTTTTTCATATAAATACTTATTTGATTTATGATTTGACCTAGAAATTCTCTTGACTTTTAGTATGATTTAGAGTGACTATTTCATATATAATGGAACTAAGTTGTCATATAAAATCACCACGTGGCAAACCAGAATCAACCGTCACTCTGTTGTATTAAAGAAACCAGCGTGACATAATTTCCCCTCTTTTACTCAGAACGAAGCATAAAACCCAGAAAGCTCCCTATTAGGGTTTTTAACGACCGTAAAGTTTGGGGAAAATGCGATAGAAGCAAAATAACAATCTGGGTCTTTTCTTTTATCCCCGAAAGCAGAAGGTTACAACTAAAAGGGCGGAGAAATAAGGGAGAAAATGGGTCAGGCATTTCGTCGAGCGACTGGTAGGCTTCGATCGGTGGGCCAATCACAACCCACAATAAGAAGACCTTTGGGTCCCTCCGATGAACAGAAGATAGTCAGGGCTTCCCAGCATGAATATCTCGATCATGGTAATTCATTTCCCTATTCAAATAAAATTTAAGTTTAAATTTTTGTTTTTTAGTGGGTGATTAAATTTGAATCTTTGGGGTTTAAAGGTAGAGTTACGAGAAGCAATCATGAGAATGTACTGGAAGAAAGAGATCACAAGTATGATGCAATGCTTAGTCAGATGGTGGGTAGGATTTCAGCTAAGCCTGGTGGCAAACTTGAGATGGGTGAGGTCAGCTCATTAAAGTTTTCTTTAATTTATACCTATAATGGTGTTCAATAGAATCAAAACAATGAGGATCACCCCCCCCCCCCCCCCCCCCCAAGGTTTCTACTTGAAGGAAATGGAATGTAGAGAGTAGAAAACCATATAAGGATTAAGGAATTAGTCCACTAAACAATTTTGGGCATAGTTGAAGTATAATTACTTATAGGGGTGTAAATAAACAGAGCGTTCGACGAACCGTTCGTATAACGTTCGTTTATTAAGCTAAATATATGAGTGTGAAAAAAAAAATTATGTTCGTTCAATAAACGGACGAGCACTAACAAATGTGTGTTCGGTTCGTTTATGTTCACGAACAAGCTCGTTTATAGGTTTGTTTATAAGCTATTTTATAGGATGAAAATACTTGTCAATGTATCTAAATACTACTTTTTGTTGTGTTGCTAAGTATGTTATATAAGTTCATGTTGAAATGTAAGTTTTATTTTGTTGCTTTTGTTTTATTTATTTATTCATTTATTGTTAATTTAGTTAACATTTTTTAATATATAAACGAAGACGTTCGTGAACACTAAACAAACGAACACGAACACCTTCAAAAATAAATAAACCAACACGAACACAACATTAAAAATTTAAACGAACACGAACCGAATATGAACACCTTTAAAAATAAATAAACGAACACAAACATAGTCTTGTTTGTTCAAGCTCGGTTCATTTACACCCCTAATTACTCAGAAGTTGATTCACGGAGTGGCTATGATGTAGAATAGCTGCTTCAGTTCTATTATCCGAAAACATGGAATACTCTTTTTAGGATGATTTAGCTCACTCCTATTAGTATTTTCAGTTTTTTATTGAGATTTTTGTTGTGTAGTGGGATCTGCTGTTCTTTTGAATTGAGAAATGCCAGGATGCAAGTTCATGTCAAGAGTGGTTGGTTTAGCACCAATCTTAAGCAAAATTCACATTTGGCCCCTCTCTTGAGCTTGACTCAGATAGTTATGGACCTTTTTTTTCAGTTTAAGAAAGTGACTCAGAAGTCTGCATTTGTGTTGATTCAACTTCTAGTGCAATTTCCATGATAACAAAGTTGGTAGGATTTGACGAATTTTAGAGTCTTTAGACCTCCATTTGACCTGAGCTTTGTCTTGTTTTCACTGAATTGAATAGGCTATGATATTCATTGGGATAGAGGGATGACTTAGTAGAATGATTTCACCGTCTTAACGGGTGATATCAGTTTATTCATTGCCCTTCTTTTATGCTACAGTTTTGGTTTTTGATACACCCAATACAGTGATAATATCTACTAATGGTGTTGGATGGGAATGTTTTATGACATGATAGTGTTCTTTTAATGTTGGTTAATAATTAACTTCCTCCTACTGCAGGCATTTGTGGCCGAAAATCCTAGCAGGCCCTTGCCAAAATTGCGGAATACAACATCCGAGTCCGGAAGGTATGAAGAAAGGCCTGCACCTCCGGGAACCTTGAATGTGAAACAGCTACACAACATCATGCTTTTACATCAGGGCAAGGCTAATGATCACGATGGTGCCATGGATGTTAATCAGATTGCGGAGAAGTTCAGACTGGATGTCGCTCAGGTCCGAACGATCTTGCAATTCATATCCCTTCCTCCAGAGGACAACACTAAGCCCAAAAATCACTAAATAAAGAACACTGACATTCATTTTCCTCTTATTTACAAGTTGGATTTTGTGTTTGAATAAAGGTGCTAGTTCATTTCAGATGAAATTTTGAAGTTTACAAATTACAATTCAACAAAATACTCTACATTCCTCTGCATGTAGAGGAACACTTTAGAATGCTTTTAATGTTCACTCTGATAGATACATTGTATTATGAATTTATGAAAATATAATTGGTTTTACAATGATGCTCATCTGATTCTTACATTTCCAAGGGAGTAAATCACTCAAAGGCTTGAAATTGGATAATGTCATATGAAGAGTTTCAACATTACAAAGCAGAGTTATCAGTATATGTATCATTTTGGTTCTGGTATCAATCTATATCGATATCGACTCAACATTTAAAGCTTTTCATAGATCGTGCAACTATCTGGGAAAAAGAAATACATTTCCTTAAGTTTCAGAGGTATAACAAGTTACTCTGCATCTTTATTTCACCAATGAATTCTGTACTCTAAACAATATCAACTTCCTCTAAATAGTGACAATTCAATGTAATAATCTGTCCCCCATTTTCTTATGAGGGCCTCTACAAAATCCAATGGAAAAGAATGAATTATGTAATAGAGATGAGAAGGAAAACAAAAATGAAAATCCGTGTCAGCCTCAGGTCAAAATGGACTCTAACCAATCTGATGTAAACTCGTAAGCCACAAATGTTACAGCACCGGCCGGCGCAGCTTTGATTGTTGACGGAACGATCCCCTTATAAAGACCAGGCCAACCCTCTGACTTCAGAATCCGATGTATGGCATCAAACATATTCCTATAAGCATGATGTTCTACTCGGGCACCGTACTTCGGGTGCCGCTGTAGTCCTTCAATCTGCAACCAGACAGTAACATTGAAGTTGCATTGCATAAGGCATTACCATTATTTAAAAAGATACGAGGAAAGAAAACTAACACCTTCAATACGAGATCTACCAGAAAATAAATAGATATCTAACATTCACATACTGGGTGATGCTGCAATGTGAGTTTCAGCAAGCCCCGAAATGTACCTGGAACCTTTTCTTGACTACATCAAGCGGATGACAGATGAGTTTCGCACAAGTACCAGCTGCTAGTCCACACATGAGAAGTTGGAAACTTGAAAGGCTATCATCCGTAGTTGAACTTGTGTTGGATGATCTTAACCGATTCCAAGCCTAAGATGATGACATAAACACCAAAACAGTATATCAGAAAAGAGTTCTTTAGAAAATATATATTCAACCTTTCATACCACAACTAAGCACGTCTCAAGAGCAAATCAAACTTTCAATATATTCAAGAAATTTCATTTTATCAAACATAATTTAAAATTTAAGCACTATTAGACCGAGTAAAATAACAAAAACCTCACCATGATCCAACGCTTAAATGTATCATAGGTGCCAAACTGCAAGCCTGCATAAGGAATGATCTCAACCAGTGTCGGTGACAACCCAGCATACAATCCACTGAAGCCGCGGGTTTTAATTATATCAAATACTGCTGATTTCATGTCAGGATATACCTACATGTAATTGGGAGGTGCTGAATGAATGAGCTACATTGAAGAAGTTAAAGCCTTCACAGGTAAGAAGTATGACTGTATGAGGATACAATGGGTGTGTCCATGCAAGAAGTTTTCTCGCATCACTTTATGAATTCAAGGATACAATTATAAAAATTTTCCAAAGAGGTTTATGAAGTATAGGGATTCAAAAATATAATGAATGAAATGTTGTCAAAGCAGAAAATGACATCACAGAATTATTCAATTTAATACCTTAGGTTCACCTTGTGAAGCTAATATGGTCCGTAGAAGATCAAAAGGATAAGATCCAACAGTAGCCGCACAGCCTGCTAATGCCCCACTGACGTAAGACAGGTAGGGGCTTATATTAAGGTGATCAGCTGCACCGTCACAAAATCAAAATGTAAGAAAAAACATAAAGCTGTCATCTGAAATAATAAAAGCTAGATATTAAAATACTACATATAATGATGGACATCAATCAAGGTCAAATAATGTGTATGCTTCTATATTAACTAGCTGTATATCCCAGATTAGTGTCAACACACAGCATAGCCGAAAACTTATTACTTTTGATCAGAGCATAAGAAAAGACATTGAGGAATGTAAAGTACCTGAATTGGAAGAACCAGAAGCAAAACTTTTCAATTTGTGTAACACCGCAAATTGTATGGCAGTATATGGCATAACCATAAGTAAGGCTGGGACATTACCTCGCCAAAAGCCCTGCCAAAAACGAGCATAGTGAATGAGAAAAAAAGAAGCAAGTCCACCAGAATTCAGGAAAATCAGCAAACAGAAAAGAAAAGAAAAGGCTAACTAACAATGCAGCTAACTACAGAAATTAATAAGCACTATATATAAACCATTCACAAACATAACCAGTAAAATAAAAGAAGAAATAAACATACAAGTCTAAAAGAAAATGGCCTTCATACCGGTAAACCCTCTTCCCTGAATATCTCCTTTGTTGCTTGAAACATTCCAGTATATTTTGCTGATCCAGAAAGATCTTTCCGAATCAAAGCCCATGAAGATGTAGGCTCCAATTGAACCTATCAGCATAGGGGAAAAAACTTCTTAATGATGGCAACAAAACATTAATATATCCTGACACATGCCCAAAGCTGAATTGAAAATTCTCATAAATGAAAGAATATGGGACAAGATGGAGGTTGCGTGCCATCATACAATGTGAACAAAACTATGAAAACATGTTTAAGGTAATTAAACATGGAAAAAGGAGACAGAACAATGCTATGGTGAGAAAACAAGTATGAATAATTAATATTGAAGAGAACAACCAAATAGAACATGGTCAAAAATTATACAAGAAAAAAATGATTTTTACAACTATATGTTTCGAAGTCAGATAATTATACATTATGATTCATAAAGCTTGCATGACATGGTGCGAGAAAAACATGGTTTCACTGCTCTTATCTGATACCCAACGGCCTGAATGCTTATATACGCTTACTAAAAGACTGACTTTCATTCATTCATTCATTAGGCCAGCGTGAAACTAAGAAAGAAATATGTGCCTGAGGCAGCATGCAAGCAAACTGTGCACACTAAAAGAAAAGGAGAAATTTCGCAATTACTACACAAGAGAGCCACCCTCAGAGTTTATCTCTAAAGGGACCCGTCACTTCGTTCATACCTTTTTGGTTTAGACTTCCTACTGAACTGACTTTATTGCCTTACCGACTGCCGCTAGCAGAAGCTAAGCGCACTAAGAAACGTTGTCTCTGTCGGCCTTTCTGTGCAACAGTTGGTTCACCAACAGTGGAAGATAGGCCAAATATGAAGATTATGCAGCCAGTATTTCAAGGGTGATTTCACAACTTTATATTAGTCCAATGAGAAATTTCAAAGGTCTATGAAGAAATTATCTTTATATATATACATGCTACTACCATGTTTATTCCCACAACTCTCTTTAAATTGCAACATTCCAAACTAAACTCAATTGAATTCACCTAACACTCTGCGAGGCCTAACAACTTGTTCTCCAAGATTTTGCTAGGTAGCAAGGATGGGCAAAACTTGTTAAGCTACAAAGTAAACATATAATATGAATCCGAACCATTGGATTAGCAAGTTTTTGATCCTTCTTTCTATCAAATCCCACCAAGCAAAGCCTAAAACAGTTTAATTCATAGAAAATAAAAAAAAAACCGGAAATAATATCATAAATATAACAACATATACAGTAATTCCATTGCTCCTGATATTAAAATAATAATAAATAAATAAACAAAACCCCTCGTTTCACCTGGAATCTTATCTTAATAACATCAAGAGGAGAAGTAACTGTCCGGGAAATGCCGCCAGATATGGCGCCTGCGGTGGCATCAAGTAATGCCCTTTTTAACTGCCCTGGTTCTTCCATTGCCAGAGCTTTGCTTTTTGATTAAAAAGAAAAAAGAAACCTTTTTTATTGCTTTCGCCCTCTGGAATTAGGCTACCAAATTGAAAACCCAATTTTTAGAAGGGGGCAAAGAATTGGAAAGATAGGGTTAGTGAGAGAATGCAAGTGGAGAAGAAGAAGAAGAAACAAAGAGAGGGACGTAAAGGTAGCTGGAAATTGGGAATGGGCGGGTAAAGTGAAGGGTTAACATCGAATTAAAACTACTTTTTAAAGAGAAATTAAAGGAAAAAAGAAGACAGATGTGTTAAAGGGATGACTTTTTTTGCCGCCTTACTGGATTGTGGGAACCGCGAGTCCATGTAAAAACTCAAAACACGTAGGGGGAAACTGTACAAATACTCCAAGGTTGAGAGAATGATATCTGGCTTCGATTCTGTTTTAAAAGATTAGTCATTAATGTTTAATATATGAAAATAAAAATATTTGCTCATTAATGTTTAGCATCCTTTAGTCACTGGGCTAATTAGTGGATTTTTTTAACTTAAAAATTTATATTTTAAACAAATATTGAGTAATATTTTCTTATGCAGCTTGCGTATCAAAATATAACTATATATATATATAATGAATGCTTTGGTTCCACTTGTACTAAACTCTAAAATCAAAAAAATATATATAGTAATTCATTATTATTGGATGAATGTAAATATTTTATGATACTCTAATCATTAAAAATTTATTTTCTACAAGCAAATATAATATATGGTTTAGATGTTTAGTTTTAATTTTTAAATTTAAAGTTTAGGGTTTATGGGTTTGAGATTAAATATTTAGATTTTATATGTGAAATTTATATATATAAGCTTGTGTAAAAAAATACTAACAATACATCAAATATCAACTATATATATAACCCATGAAGTGTTTAGGTAGAGAAGAGATGTTGTTCTTTTTAAGAGATTCAAATTTAAATAACATTGTTTGTATAGTATACATAAGTTTTATTAAGAATTAAAAAGAGGGATACAATAGTGGGAGCGTATTAAAAATATTAAAAAAAATTCAAAGTAACAAAATTTAAAATTAGTTTGATTTGAATAATTTTATTTTTTTAGCTAAAAGTTAAAAAATAAATTGATGCAATAATGATGCAAACTTTAAATTTTAGTCTATACAAGTATCTTTACTTTATGATTTATATTAAATGATTTAAGATATTGATTCTAAAATTTAAAATTTATGGTTAAAGGTTTAAATTTTAAATTTTAAAGCTTAAGTAAGTATACTTGTTAGTATTTGTGGATGTCTAGTGCCACATGTCGAGGAGCCACGGCTTGCGAACATATACTGTAGGCGAACAATGACAAATTTGTTCATGCGAACCCGGTGAACAAGTAGAAGCAATTTGTAACAGACAAGCCAACTGCAAGCGTACCTAGGCGAACAATGTTTAACGACCACATGTCCGCTACAAATGACAAAGCAAACTTAGGATGTCAAGTTATAACTAATCCAATCATAGCGCTACGATAATTTTATTGTGACACATGTCTAGGTAGTATAAAAGGACACATACAACAGGAAAAACACTTGATCTTCCATTCTAAGGACATTAACACCCTACTAGAGAGACTATATGCAAGCATGGCATAGAGGTATGACGTAGCAATACCACGTGGCACTTTGTTGACGTGGCATCATATTTTTTTAACCAATCAGATGATGCCAAGTGGCACTTGCTGATGTGGCATCATCTGATTGGTTAAAAATAATTATTTTTTAAAAATTAAAAAAATATTTAATTTTTAAAAAATCTCTAAACTTTCTAGATTTCACAAATAGCCCTCAAATTTCAAAATCCCTAACTCCCCAAACCCAAATCCTGATTTGAGCCGATTTCACCGCCAATTGTCACGACGCCGCCCACCACATCGGTCGCCAGACCATAACGGTAATTTATCCCACCATCCCATCGTCGAAAATCGACCGGTGCCGTGTGAAACATCAAACGAAGGCGAAATCGCCGAATGGTTCATTTGAACGATTCACGACGAACGACGACAGAATAGACGACGAACAATGTGTGGGTCATTCGGCGAGGGGAGGGCGCTTCGTTTTGTCGCCGACAACACGACCAACGCCGACGGGAGTGGCTGAATTTGGGGACTGTTTTTCAAATATTTGAAAAATTGAGGATATTTTATTTATTAAATATATATATATATATATTTAATTATTTTTTAAAGAAAATATTTTTAAAATATTTTAACCAATCGGATGATGCCACGTCAGCAAAGTGCCATGTGGCATCATTTGATTGGTTAAAAATATTTTCTTTAATAAATAATTAATTAATTTTTTAAAATTTTAAAAATGCCACTTGGCATCGCCATGTCATCTCCCAATGCCATGCAAACATACAACGTCAGCGTCAGGCGTTTATCGTTAGTTGACTAACGATTTCCATCCAACGATGGTGAAATTTGAACGATAATGAAACGTCGAGTGCTTGTTTGCACAAAAAAAAGAATAGGTGGTGAATTGACTAAATGGTGAAACGTTGGGGGCTATTTTTGACCTTCTACCTTTAATTTTTTTTAAAAAATTGGTTTATTTATGAATTTGCCCCCCCCCCCCCCCCACACTTTCAAACATTTATAGTTTGCCCCCTCCAACCCCAAATCATGTATCTGTCCTTGCATCTAACAATAAAAAAACGTGCAAAAGTTAAAAACTTTTACATTGTGTAACTATATCTAATCTCTCTCTCTATCCATATAATCACACCCAACAAAAAGCAAAAAATAAATATTCTAATAAATTTTTCGCCGCAAATCTCCATTGAATATGCCGCATAATGTCAAAAAATGTGTATAACGTTTGACTGAATAGTCATTTTAGTTCTTATTCTTTTTCTGAAGCAATTTAATCCTTAACGTTTTGTTTTGAGTCAAAATGACCCATCAACAGATGAAAAATGTTAGTCAACTAACGATAAATGGGTTAAAATGACGTGATAAACCTATTTGACAGTGCACAACGCGATAATAGTGTCATATAGACAAATATGTTGATTTTATAGAATGACACATGAGTCAAAAAATAATTTTAAAAAGCATAAAGTCAAAAAAATACCCCGGCGTTTGACAGAATAGTCATTTAGTCCCTATTCTTTTTGGGAGCAATTCAACCCTCAATGTTTCATTTTTGGTTAAAATGACCCCTTTGCGGATGAAAATTGTTAGAAAATTGACAGTAATTAGTTTGAAATGACTTGACAGAATGATAAGTCATCAGAAAAAAATATTTTATATTTTATAAAATTATTTTTTGACAGATGTAACGTTTTTTCAAGTCAACACATTTGTCTATGTGATACTACCATGTCAGCGTGCACTGCCATATAGGTTTGTCACATCATTTCAAGCCATTTATGCTAGTTGACTGTCAATTTTTATCCATAGAGGGACCATTTTGACCCAAAGTAAAACGTTGAGGGTTGAATTGCTCCAAAAACAAGAATAGGGGCTAAATTGACTATTCAATCAAACGTTGGGGGCATTTTTTGACTTTATGCCTCTTAAAAATTGTATAAAATATAAAACATTTTTCCTTTTGACGTGTCATTATGTTAAGTAATTTCAAGTTGTTTATCGTTAGTTGACTAATAGTTTTCATCTGCAAAGGGACCATTTTAACCTAAAATGAAACATTGAGGGTTAAATTACTTCAAAAAAAAATATGAGCCAAAATAACTATTCAGTCAAAGGTTAAGGGCATTTTTGGGCATTATACCAAAAAAACTTAATTTCGCTTTTAATAGTTTCTCTATAAAAACGAATATAAAGACAGATTTCATGGTGAGACTAATTTAAGAGAAAAACTTTTATATACAAATTGTCTTTAATTTACACAAACCTTTTAGTTTTAAGGTTTAAATTTTATGATATCAAGTTTTTTTCTAAATTAAAAGGTTTGCTAAATAAATAAAGGTTTTTATTCCATGCATGTCAGTAAAAAAAGAATTTTACAATCATACATAATTTTACTTAAAAAATTAAAAGCTAAATTATAATCATAAACCTTAAATTCTAAACCATAAAACATGAACTCTTAAATTATAAACTAAACATATAAACCCTAAATTAGATCTGCGTGTGAAAAAACAAGTTTTCCATCCCATTGTAGGAAATATTTTCTCATAAAGGGTTTTTATTCCATGCACTAATAGTGAAAAAATTATTCCACAATCATGCATGATTTACTTTAAAAACTAAAATATAAACCTCTAACCTTAAAATCCTAAATCTTAATCTATAAACTCTAAAACTTAAATTATAACCTTAAACTCTAAATTCTAAACTCATAAACCATAAACTAAACACCCATACCATAAATTAGACCCGATTATGGAAAACAAAATTTTTACCATTAGTGCATGAAATATTTTCTCATAAAATGCTATTATTTCATGCACTCGAAGTGAAAAAATACTCTACAAACAAAAAACAGTTTTCAATCTCCACTACCAAGAAGTGTCCTGCAGCAGTTACTAAAGATAAAAAAACTAGTTCTTAGATCAGCTTTCTTCATCGCCGGTGACAACCTTTGGTCGTTTTATTGGTTTTTCTTTGTATATAAATAAGATTCATCTTCGTCGATGATTTTTTTTTAATTTTTTGGTATAATGCCAAAAAAAATTCCTATATTCTTTTTTAAGAAATTTAACCATCAACGTTTCATTTTGGGTCAAAATGGCACATCTACGGATGAAAATTGTTAGTTAACTAACGCTAAATGACGTGAAAAACCTACATGACAGTGCACATCGCAATAAAGTGTCATTTTGTCAAGTCATTTCAAGTTGTTTAGCGTCAGTTGACTAACAATTTTCATTCACTGAGGGGTCATTTTGAGCCAAAATGAAACGTTGAGGGCGAAATTGTTTCAAAAAAGAATAAGGGCTAAAGTGACTATTTAGTCCAACGTTAAGGGCATTTTTTGACATTATGCCTAATTTTTTTCTTGTTTTTATTGTAACTCCCTCGTCCCGGTCCAGAAGCTTGACCGGTCCGAGTGGGTTACACGGGGAAAACCGAAGCGAAACCCGTAAAGGTTCCACCTCGGTTAGCAACCCTAAAAAAATTTCTTTTAATTTAATCTTCTCTAAAGGCACATTTAAATCCTATGTGATCACGACAGCGGAAATTCGAGAAAGACATGCAACTGGACACAAAACAGCAAGTAAACAGTCCAATTTTAGCTTATTAGGCAGGCCGTTTCGAAACACCCTTAAGGTGTATCGAAACACCTTGACTTGGTCAACGGCCCCAAGTCCACACGAGAAGGTCGTATCAAAACGGAGGTCAACCGTTCTGAAACACCCTCAACGGTCAACATCTCGTGGTCAACGAGATATTGACCATTCCGAAACATCTAGACCCGTTTCGAAACCCCATCATCTCAGCAAATTCTTAGATTTCCAGTAGCCAAAGTGTTCCGAAACTCATATCGGAACAGGGGTTCACAGTGGCCAAACCGTATCGAAATGAGTTCTGATACGGGGTCCCTGAAGCCTTACCCGTTCTGAAACGGCTCAGCCCGTTTCAAAACACTGGCTGTCTGCAAATTTCAAAAATCAGATTTAGGCAGCTCCAAATGATTTCAAACGTCCGAGACGACTTCACGATGCATACAAAACAAACCAATACATTTTAGAGGCATGCTCCCTAGCAACCATACTCGACATACACGAGATATACAAGAAGACATCCATTTCAAAGACCATACATGGCATTACAAATAGCATACTTCAACAAGGTCAACACTTAGACAAATTTAAGGTAAGTAAATACCAACATGGTTTACAAGCAAGGCGTACATCCAAAAGCCAAATTAACAACCACATAAAAGGAGTCTAACATGCTCTTAAACAGCAACATCATACTTCAAAAGCATCAAAGCACGAATACATGTCCCATTGCTTGACCATTACATCATAACTAAAAACCATACTTGATAGCTAGGCTAGCACCACAAAGCACACACACTTGGAGGCCTCTTCTTGCACTTAGCAACCCACGAGCTACTGATCTGCATTGTCGAACAAAGAGAGCGTAAGCAATAAAGCTTATTGAGGGTAAGCTCTTTAAAAACAAACCTCGACAATGCAGGGTCCAAGCACGATCTCAACCAAGGTAAAATGCATGATCATACCTTTGATCCTCAAGAGCCAAATGTCAATGATACATGAACAAATATCCAAACAACATGTCATGCTCAACAAGCTCATTTCCACAACATATGTAATCACATATAATCATCCAAATAGGAACACATTTCCACATCACATTGATACGCATATCAATTTATATTGGCACCTAGCTATGACTCGAATACGCGGATAAACACGTTGAAACTCACATCCAACAACCACTTTACCTCACAGTGGGATTACACTCATCACCGGTCTCGCGGAGGGGATTCCACTCATCCTCACGCCCCGTCGATGGGATTCCACTCATCATCGACTAATATATAAAACAATTTTCGGGCGAACCCGTACTCCTCCTTGGTGACTCAAGGCCACGCGCGAATTTGACTCATGTGTGCACACTAACATCCTAATGATCGATCATTTGTACCCAAGCATACTAGTGCCAACATTTACACAATCCACAATATCAATTAAAACCAATTCCGTGCTTAGCACATACTCACCATGATCACAACCATGAATCATTCACATGCATATCACAATGCATCACAACCATGCCTCATCTCACATGTATAACACATTACACATAATCATCATATCACAAATATTACGAGGCACAACATCAAATACAAGTTCAACCAATGTCTCTAGTTTAAGCTTAGGATTAGGCTACCACCCTAATCCTAACTCTAGGTGGGTCTACAAAGCCCGACCTAGTCCACATACTCGAACCAAACACTTAAAACCATTAACCACTCACCTTCGCTTCCAAGCTCAAATACCAAGCAAGCAACCAACTTCAAGCTTCCAGATTCAGTCTCGATGCTTCACCAACACAAGTTCTCGCCTCTAACAACCTCAACACAAACCAAACAACTTCCAATCAGCCCAAGCATCAAAGTAGTTAACCCGGAATACAATTCAAACATCAAACTCAACATTTCAAGTCATGAACAAACCCCAAATTTACCAAACTCGTGCAGCCCAATAACCTTGATCAAAACTCATCTTTCCAACACTTTTTATACCCCCCAAATGATCCCAAAGCAACCCCCAACCATAGTACTAACATTAGCTCATCAATTCCAACCTAAAACAACCCCCAAAATTCATCCAAAACCCTTCAAAAACCCCATTTAAACCCAATTTCGGGAATATGCTCAAAACCAAGTAAAATTCATATATGTTGCATCATTTGACTCATAGGCTTCATGACTAACAACATTAAATCGAAATCTTAAGTTAAACATAATAAAGTTATCATTTTTAATCAAAATCTCTAAAAACTCCATTTCCAAAACCTTAATGAAAATAAAAACTATTTGTACTTTTGAAGAGAGGAGGTTGAGGACAAGTCAAAAGTGATGTTACATTTCAAAAACGAGTTGAAATGAAGAAGCAATGTGATGAAATAGTGGAGGGGATGAGCTCTCTCTTTTCACGTTAGTTTTGTTGGAGAAGAGAGTGAATAGTGACTATTTGATAAAAAAGGGGTTTAAAATTAAAAGTTGGGCTAATTACAATATTGCCATTAATGAATGACTATTCTCCAATTTCTTTAAAATCCCTCCAAAATTATATTTCATTCATTTTAGTCCAACACAAAAATATTTGTTTTTGAAACCCGAGGCCCAAAAGATTATTTTAATTATAGAACCGAACCCAAATAATATTAAAATATTATTTTCACCCGACCCCTAAACCCGAGTGTTACATTTATGCTTTTCTTTGTCATATTACATATGTTTTTTAGCAGTTTTTTCCATCTACTTTTATGGTAGTTTCATTCGTTTGCTTCTATGATAGTTTTAGTCTGTTTTTGTGACAATGTTGCCTACTTTTTCAACAGTTGAACGTTCGTATGACGAGTATCATCGAGCGTTCTTTGCAGCAAAGATTGATGTTCTATTATGGTTATAATTCACTTTTTGTGCTTTTGCCGATATGCCAAGAACTATCAACAAAAAAGATTTAATTTTCTCATAGAGCGTTCTGATCAAAGTATATTTTTATATTTTCAAAAACACTTAAAAATATTTTTAGGACCCTCAAAAGTATTTTCAAAAACACTAAAGATTTAGTTTGCCTACTTTTTGTTTTGCATTGCTTTTTGAGAAGTGTTTTGACCCTCAAAAGTATTTTTAGGACCAATAACAACGCAAAATAATTTATTTTTCACTTAAAAAGTAACTTTTAAAAGCTGAAATTTATAGATTTTTTTTTCAAAATACTCTTAAATAAAATCACTTATTTATTCTTATTTATATCACTATTTTTATATTTTCAAAAACACTTAGAAATACTTTTTGAAAGAAACATCAAGCACTTAAATTTAAACCAAATAATTCAAAATCATTTTCTCGTCGTACTTTCAAAAAAAACATTATTAGTAATAAAAATCTTGTAAAACTCGCCTAAATTTATATATTTTTAATAGTGTTAAGATGATTATAAGGTAGTACTTGTTCATACATATTTTTAACCCTTTGACAAAACATACACTTTACAGATAAACCGATTTAAACCCAGATCTTCCAGGATAAACATCATCTTCTTTTCTACTGAGACCACGTGTTGGATTCGTCTAAATTTATATTAGTTCCCAAAATAATTATATACATATATAAAGTGACAAAGCAGTGAGATCCCTATTTATGGCCCTGTTTGGTAAAGAGGGGTTTGACCAGACAAATCCGCTAATATTATTGTTTGGTAAACAACGGATTGGGATGAAACCGCTAATTTTGAAAAAGCTCATAATATGAGCTTTTTGAGATTACATGTTTGATATTAGAGTTGTAAAGGCTCTTTTACCCTTACCAATTACCAAAAACCTCAAAATAACCTAAATTAAATATTTTCTCACCCTATTTATAAGCTAATCCTATTTACTTCTTTTCTTTTTATTATCACATACTTATATGTGTATTTAAATTTATTAATTAATTAAATTATATTAATAATTATATAAATAATAAATTAATATATAAATTATTCGAATATATTTAGAAAAATTATATTTAAAATAATTTTATAGATCTAATTAATAATAATTATATACAAAATATTGATAACTAATAAACTATTCAAACAAGTATTGAATATAATCATGTCCTTATATGTCATTTTGTTTGTTTAAATAATATAACAACTATCAGCTATCAGTTAATTTTACCAAACAGTTTTATAGAATCAGTTAATACAATCCGCTAGTCAAATCAACTAATGCAATCAGCTATCAGCTAATGTAATCCGATATCCGCTAATTGCCAAACAGGGCTATAGTCCTTAAAGATTTGAACTGATTAGTAGGAGTCTTCAATATTTTGCTTATTTTACACTTACTGGAAATTATTTTTTTTGGTGTCCATCTGGTTTCTAGAGTTTCATCCTGACAAATTCAGATGGCCCGTATTGCACACCTGGTTTTTGTGAGTGAATCTTTCAGTAGAGATTTTTTGTATACACAATAATTTAAATTCGAGACTTATTTAAGTAATATTAAATTGCTTACTACTTGGATCAATTATTATTAGTATAAATTAATATACACATGAACAACGTGTTAATAATTGAAATGAATAATTTTGTCAACTTATTCCATTTTTTTTAAATTAATACATTTTTTTATTACAGAGATGCCAGTGTTTTAAAAATAAATAATATCAGTCAAAAGATTCCAATCGACTTTAAGGGGTTTATTGTTAAGATATTGTGCTGTTATTCAATTCGAGATATAAGAAAATAATCTTTTAAAAACCATGAATTAGAGATACAAATTTATAATTCAATTCGATATAAACCAATAAATAAATATCTTTTTGCCAACCGCCATGTGATCTATTGGTAGAATTTCCATTTATCTCGAGGTATCTATGGTCAATGTCGGGTGAAAATCCGGACATGAGTACGATGATATGATTCTCCAAATACATTAAAGAGTAAATCAATATTTTTCACCCATGTCGTTTAAGTAGGTCTCAAGTTTAAAACTTTATGTACGCAGAAATTTTTTGTTGGAAAACTCACCCACCAAAATCAGGCGTACAACGCGTGTCCATTCGGATTAATCAAAATAAAGCCTTGAGAACAGGGAGGACGCCCAAAAAAACAGAGAATAAACAATCCATATCGAAGTAATTCAGTTTTACAGTATTCAACAAGGATGATGGAATGCTTGAAAAGGGCAGTCTATGAAAATAGCAATTAGAGAAGGCATGAGCCATGAGCCATGAGTTACAACTATTTGTTGTTCCAAAAGTTGAACTACTAGCATACTACAGCTTTTCCATATGAGAAAAACCAAGTACTAAAACGAAACATAGAATCTAGAAATAACAGGGGTTTAGATGCCGAATTCCTTTAAAGCGATCGCAGAACACAGCTACGACCCACCCGGTGACTTGGAATCATCTTTTAGCGCAGGAGGAACCGAAGGAGAGTTCTCTCCACCCATCTCTTCTTTGAGTTCATTGATGCTTTTCTCCAGCTCATCTATCCTGTTGCCCATCTCATCAAGTGCATTGAAGTCAAGGAGATAAAGAAGATGCTTACAAGTTGAATGCAGTTCGGGGTGAGCAAAACTCGACTCAACTCGAAAAAACCAAGTTTTTTCTACAAGAGTGAGTGATATCAAAATTCAAAAACCCTCTAATGGCTAATTTCCCTGAAAAAAAATACAAACACAAGCTAAAAACAGATGACAGAACAAGTAAGAAGCCTCGATTTTGTGTAGTGTAATGTCTAACCTTTAAGACCACCAAAAGTATCCCAAAATCAACAAAACAAATGAAGCAAATTTTATCTACTTGAGATTTACTTTCCTAGTATTATGCAGTTACTAAACAATACGAAAAGGATATTCTTCGTGATAATGGAGTCCGACATTGTTTGGAATCTTGATTGCTGCAACATGTAATCAAATAGCAAACTTAGCCACATTTGTTTAAAATTCATTGTTCTTTAATTCCGTACGGAATCTCAAAGCAATTGAAAATAAGAACTCACCATCTGTTGAAGTAGATTCTGAACCTGCAAAGATAATGCACTTAATTCAGTAAAATGTTGGATGAAAGTCATTTTTAAACTATAGAACCATCATCTCAAAGATGGTCTAACAGTTTCAAGAACAATGTTTGGTAAATCCAGTAAACAGCATAGTTAAAACCATCTGGTCCCAATAATCGCGACGAGAAGGAAATAGTCTACTTATATATTCGCGATACATAGAAGTGCAGAAGAACTGATTAACTCACGAAAGCTGCCATATCAGAAGTGTCCTGTTTTGGATCTACAGAATCATTCCCATCCTGCAGAATAAAAATATAAAAAGCTATCAAGAGTATCAATCTAAGCTTATCATATCAAATCAGAAAGCATGATAGCAGGTTAAGGAAGAAAATCTTTCTTCAATGAGTGTAAAGTTCAAGCCAGAAACCAGTGAATGAATACCAATTTAATTAGACCCCAAAATTTCAATGGATCTAACGTCATTGTAAGGGTTTAAATTGCAGTTGTGGTCGTGTTTTCGGTCGTCTTGAGCTTATTGCAGTTCCGGACATAAGTAATGCTATTGCAGTCATTGCGAGCATCGTGGTTGTGAATTTTTCAAAGAACAGATGCTATTGCGGACATATCAGTTATGGATATCATGGTTTCGGACTGTGTCAAAACTACTGTACAATGGCCGCTATAACGGTATTTAAATCCATCACAAAAGCAATTAAAAGGCATAGCTACATTTAGTAATTCTAACTCCATTAACAAGCCAAATATAAGAGCTTCGGGTAAACTCAAATTTACTTTCCAAGCATTTCTCAGCAACAAAACAGAGCTTCGGAGGGGGGGACTACATTTCAGAGTTGATTACGACCTATATAACTCCATTAACAAGCGGAATACAACTATACACGAAACATATCGTCGAACGACTCAAAATCGGTTGATTCACGTTATCCAATTCTAATATTAACTTTCCAAGAATTTCTTAGCAGCCAGAGAACTTCAGCACTTCAAAATTATGATTCAGAAGGGGAAAGAACGAATAAAAAATCCCTAATATGTTTGCCTCGTAGAAAAGAACAGATCAGATTCACCAACAGGAAATGAAAACCCTAACAAATACTATTCAATTAAGGTTTAGAAAAGTAAACGAATTAGGTTTAAATAAAATATCACAGAGAAATAGTTTAATCAATAAAATGGAATTTACCATTCTCGATTATTAGAGTTTTTCGCTGGGCTGCAGCAGTAGAGAAGATGAAGAGAAATGGCGACGTTCACAGAAGTTAGATAACGAGAGTAACGACGACAAGCTGAAATTACTTTTTTATCCCCATTTTGTATTCGAAAATTCATTCGGGTAAACTACAAGCTTGGTCGCTTTGTTTTTCACTTTTATCTAGTTTTGATTACCAATTTTAAAACGTTACATTTCGATCATTTATGTTATCAATTTGTTGTGTTTTGATCACTGAACCGTTAATCATCTTATATTTATGACATGACACGATTGTAAAAGAAATTAATTTCTAAATTGACCCTTAAATTTAAAAAATAGATAAAAGTGAAATAAAAACAACCATTATAATATTGATTAATATTTGGTTCACAGTATGAAATTTTAATTCTACAATCAAGATTAAAATAATACCGTTTATTTGTTAAATATGACAGTGTTTTAATCTTGCTTGCGGAGTTATATTTTATATTGTTGATATACCAAATAATTCTCCTTATAATAACACTAATGACCATTTTACTTTTTAAAAGTCTTTTAAAGTAATTTTCAACAAAGTTGGTACCTAGATTAACCCATAACACTAACCAAGTCATGGTCGAGTACTTGAGTTTATTTGTGGTATTATGTCCGACATCTGAATCTATGTTATTCGGATTCAGATACAAGCTCCATTACCCAGACTCGAAAGTTTGGGGTGATCTACGCTTGTTGACACGGGTTTTTTTACACGGAGTAGAGATTAGATCCAGCAGACATGACTGCGGGTGAGAAGAGAAAAAGAAAGAAAAACCGGGTACGAGTCCTTACCCAGATACGAGTGTCAAGTATGAATGTGTCCGATATAAATATGTTCAAAAGCTCATATCTTTGTTAATTGGCTGAAAATGTATTATTCCATCACTAAAAAGAACAAAGTGGAGGAAACAAGAGTTCTATGGCAATACCAGATTAGAACATCGATATTCCTACGTAGAAATCATGTAATAAAACAGCATTTACATGACAGAATTTCAAATCTCATAAGCATTCTTCTACTGGGAAGAAGAAACAACTTTGATCATGGACTGAGCTTGAATGGTTGACAGATTTGTCTCGCAAAAGCTTTGCCAGGTCTCCTCCGGATTCAGCTTTTCGTTTTCCGAAAATGCTTTGTATACAGAAAATACAATACTTCTCGCTGCTTCTCTGGCCTCTGGTAATCTATCATTCAACAAATCCGAAGCCATTTGAAGCAACGGAACCAACCCAAACTCTCCGATTTCGTCCGATCCCTGCAATTGGTAAAAACACAACCATGTCCAATGAGTGAGGCGATGTTCAAACATTTTATAAATGGAAAACAACAGGTTTGCCATGCAGTTTTTTCAGCGGTTTTACCATCTTCGAAACTGAATTGGAAATGGAAACTGCAGCTTTGGCTCGGACTCGAAGGTTGCCATGGTTAACAAATCCGTGAAGCTTTCGAAGAAGAGGTAAGGGAGCAATGGAGTTAACCAGTGCCGTCAGCGACTTATCAGCTTCTTCACACACGAACTTCTTGTCTTGAGAAGCTTTCAATAACAACTGCAATAACTGTAAATAGACACACATGAAAACAGAAACTCGGAAACCGACAAGAAAAATGATAATCAGGATTCAGGGTCAATTGGGGTTACCCACCAACTGATCAAATGCACTAGAATCAAGCAATTTCCCCCCAAATGCATCAAATATATCCGAAGCCGCCATAATCGAAGTCTTGCAAAGGGCACTTCTCGGGTTCTTCATTGCCTTTATCACCACCAAAATCACCTTCTCTCTGGCATTATCACAAACACTTTATCGGTTTAATATCCAATAAGTGGGCTTGATGCACATACAAAAAACTGGAATCTTACAGGACTGGAAGAAGTAAACTGGAGTGATATAAAGAGAAGCGCCTAACATCGTTTAATGACTTGCAGACCTTAACCCAGTCCTTTGAATCTAACCCTTCAATTAAGCTCTGAAAATTTTCAAAACAAACAAATAAAACGACCAGAATCTTGAAATCGTGAACATGGTTTACTTTTTCAGTAAAGTAAAAATGGATTACTTGGATGTTGGATTCCGGGTCTTGAAAGGGTTTGAGATTCTCGGAAGCGATGTAATCGACGGAGGCGTCGACGGATTGCGGCAGAGGAGCTTTGTTCTCGTCGTGTACGCCAATCTCCGAACCTCTTTTATGGGTTTGAATCGACACTTTGGGATGTTTCTTGGTTCTGAGATTGTCTGGCGTGATGGGCAGTGCATTGTCTATGGGTCGCAACGCCATTTTTTGCTTTTGAGAAGAAAACGAGGGAATCTATGATCTGAAAACAGAGTGCCTCGAAGCTGTGAGAAAGGATTTTGAGGCAGAAATTGAATTTTAAAAGGGTTTGAGAAATTGAATTTACCTTTTGATTCGAAAAAAAAGGGGGAAAGGGTTAAAGAACGTTTCGAAAATTCAAATTTTGAAGAAAGTAGGTAAAACTTAAAACAGACCTTGGACTTTATGTACTAACGGTCGAATCTTTAGAGCGGCAGTTTATTTTCATCATTTCTTGTATTTTTTTGTCAGTATTCTAATTTAATTAATTAGCCTTAACATAAAAGTTTCTAAATTATATTTAGAAAAAAATGTCTAAATTGTAAGCGTTATGGTTTGAATATTCCCTTTTTGGGAATTTATTGGGGAAAATAACCCCCAAAGATTGATATTGGGAAAAATAACACCCTTTCATGCCATGTAGGACGAATTCGCGTCCTGCAGTACGCGAATTCCTGCGTCGTTTCAGTGAAAAGGGAATTCGCGTCCTGCAAAACGCGAATTCCACGAATTATTGCTGCCCCAGCACGAAAAATTCAAGATGAAAATGAATTGAAACCAATATAAGATGTTTAGGTAGCAATATTTGTGATCGAATAACGGGTTATCGGGGTACCCGATTAAAATTTTTGAACTATAACAGTGTCGTATTGAAACATATCTTTAAGATGGTGTGAAGATACGAGCGTATATAATATCCTAAGATGTTTGAAAATGGCCTGGAAATGGGCAAGTAACAATGTTTTAGAAGGAAACATTATTGTATAGGCATGTTTAAATGCATTTTACGGTGTGTTTCGAACTTTTTTTTGGTTTTTCCTAAGTTTGGAGACAAAGATGTGCAGCTTAATTTTACAGTGGTGCTAAAGTTCCGAGGAAGACGGTGTCCGAAAATGTGAGAAAATTGTGTTAAAAATGCTATCAAAGTAACATTTTTGAAGCAAAAAATGTGTCCATAGGCATGTTTTTTTTTTTTAAAATTTAAAGGGTCTCGTTAAAAACCCCCTCTAAACCTATGTAGGGGGAAAAGAGTGCCCATAAGATTTATTAAATTACCAGATAATAGAAGTTCACAAATCAAAAAATAGTACACAATGGTTGATCTAGTTAATTCGGGGGCCGGTCCTAAGAGGGCATTTCCTAATATCATGTCCAGTGTTCCCACATTTACTGCACCTCCTAGGTTGTCCGGTCTTTTCTCTCGGAACCATATCTTCGGCACAGTGAATCCTCGTTGATTTTGGCCGGCCTTTTTTCTTTCGTCGCAGGGAGGGATCTGGGCATATATTTGGTTCGTTGCTGATTATACGACGGTCACGTGCATTTTCGATCGGAGGAAACTCGTTTCGGTAAAACTTGAAAACGTTTCGAGCCTGTAGACCGGATCAATGAGTGTCGTTGCATCAAAATGAACTGATGCACATGCTGCGAAAGCATGCGAACACGGGAACTTGAACGTCTAGAACTCCCCGCAATCGCACGTTCGTTTTTGCAAATCAACCACGTAGGTGTATTGCATTATTCCTTGTAGCGGTTCAGAAAATTGCGTGACCTCAAAGATGTGTTCCCGACGAGAGAAGCACAACGCACCCAACGAGTTAGCATGCACAAAGAACGCTTGGATTTTGTCGGCGAGATCTGGATTAAATATGCGGCCAGCTGCCATCCAGTTCATTGCTTGTTTGCCGAGGGTTGCGAAAAGGGTTGCCAATCGGTAATATGTTGCTTTGACAATGGACGTGATAGGTAAATGGCGCGTTCCCTTAAGAGACGAATTGATCGCCTCAGCCAAGTTTGTTGTCATATGGCCGCATCGACGACCCCCGTCATAACATCGCAACCATTTCTCCTTCGGTATCTCCATAAGATAGTTATACCCGTGTGGATTCCTCAATTGCAACTCCTCCAGCAGCTCTTCCACTTGATTAACTCGGTGTGTGTTGCCTGTTGAATAAGACATGCAAAATAGTTAATTGGTAATAATATGAAATTGGTGGACGTAGAATAACAAAATGGAATGGTTGCATACCCATACGGAGAACCATTATACGTTCATCCTCGTTCTTGAACCTCTGATAGTAGTTTGCTGCTATATGCCGCAAACAATACCGGTGATGTATGTATGGGGGTTTCCATGAATCTCCCAAACGTTAAATTGCTCCCCAAATCCCTGCACCTCTATCTGAAATAATAGCTAGGTCATCTTCACGTGTACGCAAAACCCGGCGCATGACATACTTGCGGAGGTTGTAAAGGAAAAACTCCCAAGAAGGGATATTTTCCTTTTCAACAATCGCAAAAACAACTGGGATACATTTTCTGTTGCCATCCTGGGCAACTGCAATTAGCAATATCTGCGTGTATCTGCCATATAAAAATGTACCGTCGATCTGGAGCATAGGTTTGCAGTGACAGAAAGCTTTTATGCATTGGGGGAACGTCCAGAAAAGGCGATGAAATTCGACCTCCCCTGGTACAACACGATCGTTGTAGTATTTCGGAACAATCTCCAATTCCACAATTGTCCCTGGATTGTATTCCTGCATAACTTGAAGCCATGATCGCAAATCGTTGTATGATAGCTCCCATTGCCTGTACAGTGTTTCGATGGCTCGATATCTTGCATACCATGCCTTATCGTAATTGACGGTGTACTTGTAAATGGATTTGATGGCAGCTATACACACTGGCACAGATACACGTGGGTTTGCTTTCATGAGTGGAAGGATTGCATCGGAAAGCACGTGTACATCCAAGTTAGGATGGTCTTGGCTGAGGCTCCCAACGGAGCATGTATGAGGCCCTGTATATCTCGTTATTTTCCGCAGGTTATTCAGCCTTTTCAATTGCGATACACGAACCCTCCATTTACATCCGGCGGACTTGTGAGGACACTCTCCAATATATTTCCTGGCCTCGGTCTTCCAAACGGTGGATGTAACCGAGCGCTGAATGTTGTAATGCTTGATGGCAGCCTCCGCGAGCTTTTTTGTCCTGAAGACCATTCCAGCATGTAGCTCAGTCGAACCCACATTCCATTGGTTGAACTGGTCTAATTGTGGATGTTCTGGGAATTCAGTATCGAAGAAGCCATCCATATCCACTGTTGTGAAGTGCGAAGGTGGGTCGTAATATGTTGCGCAACTGGTTGGTCCATGCAGTTGCGTCGAACGAACATCACCGTCCTCATCATCCTCAGAAGAGTTTTCTGCGCTCTCCTCTGATTCCACCGGCTTGTCAATGTCAGATGGTTCAGAAGGAAATAGACCCATCTCGTCGCCATCAGGCCCAACCTCTGTACGCGGCTCTTCATCAGAAAGCGCATCATCAAACTGGAAAAGTTCTGCATCATCATAAACTTGTGCGTGAACAGGTTCTGAAGTCATAACCGGATCGACAGTAGCGGCGGTTGAATGTCTCCCCGCTGAGAACATATCATCCACATTTCGGTGACTTGGGATGTATGTTGAGTGGCGCCCGGTAGAGAAAGCATCGAACGGGTTAAACTGTTCATTGTACGTTGAAGACGTCGTGTATGGAATGCGTGTTGAGTGGCGCCCCGTAGAGAAATCATCATAGTTTGGAACGTATGGACTGTATGACGACTCTTGGGTTGGTGGCAAGTTAAGGTCAAATTCGAACCTTGGAACGGAAGAATGTCGTTGCCGCGAAGACGATGAAGCTTCATCGGTTCTTGTTTGTAGAAGGTTGAAGTCACGTCGTAAACTCGATGTCGGACTAATAGCATTTGGATTGAACTCAAGATTTCCTCGTAACCAATTTGGTACCACATTTTGAGCAGCAACGTGAACTTCAGCAAATGTTACAAATAGCTTCATGGCCCATCCCATTGAGTACTGGCTATGTGTATCTATCATCATTTCTACAGAACTGTCGTCTTCCACATCGAATATTGTGTAATACAGTGGCTCTATCGAGAATGACGTGTTCTTAAAAGTTTATCAGAGACGACAGGAGAAAGAACAAATAATTGAGGAACTAAACTTAACGTCTGACATAAGTACCGACTACGATTAGTAAAGTAATTTTGATTAAGTTATGTACGTTATTTATCTTTCGTACTTGTAATTTGTGAACTCGGTGCTTTCGATGTAGTGCTTTCGATGTAAGTTTTTAAATATAAAAGTATCAATTAATAATTCCGAATATATAATACTTCAATTAAGAAAATATAAATTAACATTACTTATAAACAAACAACTAATTTCGAAAAACATAGAAAAAAATATAACTACTGCCTATGTCCGCCGGTACCACAATCTGGTGGACGTCGAATACGATCCGTATTGCGTCGTCCACGTTGAACCGGAACCTGTTGAGGACCATGATCGGGCTCGTTGCCGCTGTCGTCTCCAGCAGTACCACTTGGTCCGACAAGCCCACCAGAATAGAACAACGATTGTGGAGGTGTGTGCTGAACGAACCCGGGGCCCGGAATATCATAAGGCCGAGCATGAAACGGGTAGGGGGCAGAAGCAGAGGGAGCAGTGGAACTCGAAGATCCGCCAGTCATGCCAGGAAATAACCCGTACGTAGTCGGCATCGAAGATCCACCCATCATTCCCACAATAGGAGTGAAAAAGCCTTCCGTCGGACTCGGGGGCCTCGGCTGAATCATCAATTGGGTGGGGCCCTGGGGGCGAATCGGATCGGTAGCTCTGGAGGATGAAGCACCTGCTCCCCTTAGACGTTGCGATCCACCTACTCCGCTCGTACGATGAGTCCGGGGGCGGTTGCGCTGAACAGGCTCAAACACAGCTGCTTGTTCCTCCGGAGTGAGGAGATACGGTTTCCCACTACCAAAGAACCATGCAAAGTAATCACTGCTCACCATAGGCTCATCAAACATCCGGTACTCATTCAGTGCCTGCCGCTGAAGCCTATCCTGCCACTGTGCAATCCACTGTACATGTTTCACCGACCAGTCCACCTACCACAAAACATCAACAAAATTATTGTTTATAAATTGTAAAGTAAGTATAAATCGATAACTATTAAATCAAATTTAATTATTATACCTCAAGTTTTCCTTGTCGGGTGATCCTATGTAAGTCGTCCAAATCAGGAGGATCTATCGGAATTGTTTGCAGACGACCGAACTGGCGTTGGACGCGATCGACGGGATGCCACTCAACTACAGCGTACCAGATGAGAGGTACCACGGCTGTCCAAGCGGAAACCGTCTCAGGCTCAAAATTAGGCAGACAGTCGTTGATATCCGAATCAGAGTACGGGGTCCACAAAAACTGTAAATTAAATATATAAATAATTAAAAACAAGTAAACTAAATTATCTTCATATTAAACTTCAACTTAATATAAAAATTAAAATATTTACCTGATTTGCAGATTTTGTGTCAATATTTTTCCTAATAGAATGCATCATCGTCGGAATCCCAACATGAGTTAGAGCATGGAACCACCTACATAACATCAAAATATAATTTTAATATTTAAAAAATATATATTAGGAAAATAACCAATTTATAAATAAAATTTAGTTAAGATTATTTTCCTTACCGCAAACATAGTGGATAGGAATAGTCAGCTGGCGCGGACAAGTCAGGGCGTAAAAATGGCATTCTAAACCACGCCCAAGACTGAAGTAGCAAAAGACATCCTCCGATGTCGTGTCGATCAGCACTCGCAGCCTTGCACAACTCCCTATACAGAAATGCAAGTACTGCCGAACCCCAACTTAATTTACCAGCCTCTTCAAAATCTCGCAAGTGCCGCAACCACAACATGTGAACTTTGTTGCGAGTTTTGTCGGCCACCAAAATTCCCCCGAGGATCTGTAAGATATAGGCCTGAGCATATGCCTAAAATATAAAGAAAAAAAATATATTAAAATATAATAATTTTATAATTTCATTACTACTAATAAAAAATTATTTTTTTTTACCTTCTTCACATCTTCATTGGCTCCAGCAGGCAAATTAGCGAATTGCGTATACAACCACTTCAGAGTCACACATCCGCCATGTAGTTTTTCTGGCTTATCCCCTAACAAGTCCATACACAAGCCCTCCCAATCGTCACTGGCGGCACCAGTGATAGCCTCCCCATCTACAGGCAGGCCAAGAATATACGACACATCTTCTAATGTGATGGTCGCCTCACCACATGGTAAGTGAAAGGTATGTGTCTCTGGCCTCCACCTCTCCACAAGCGCGTTGATTAAATCAACGTCTAATTTCGCACCTCCTCCATTAATCTTCGCCACATGCCCAAATCCGGCTTCGGCTATGTACTCGGCTAGACGAGGATCCGGGGGCACCCTCATCCGAGTGATATAAACCTCCAACCGACGTTCTACTACATTCTACAAATAATTAAAGACACACACACATATTAACAATCACATATTATGTCACAATTTTTTATAGTGTACAATAAAATACTAAGCATATTCTAATTTTACTAATTTTTATTCTATAAGTCAATACCAAAGATATATTCGAATTTAACTAATTTTCTTAGTCTAAAAATAAAATCTAAAAATAAAATCTAAAAACATATTCGAATTTAACTAATTTTCTTAGTCTAAAAATAAATACTATTAACATATTCGAATTTAACTAATTTTCTTAGCCTAAAAATAAAATCTAAAGACATATTCGAATTTAACTAATTTTCTTAGTCTAAAAATAAATACTATTAACATATTCGAATTTAACTAATTTTCTTACTCTAAAAATAAAATCTAAAGACGTATTCGAATTTAACTAATTTTGTTACTCTAAATATAAAATCTAAAGACATATTTGATTTTAACTAACATTCTTAGTCTAAAAATAAATATTATTAACATATTCGAATTTAACTAATTTTCTTAGTCTAAAAATAATATCTAAAGACATATTCGAATTTAACTAACATTCTTAGTCTAAAAATAAATACTATTAACATATTCGAATTTAACTAATTTTCTTAGTCTAAAAATATAATCTAAAGACATATTCGAATTTAACTAATTTTCTTAGTCTAAAAATAAATACTATTAACATATTCGAATTTAACTAATTTTCTTACTCTAAAAATAAATACTATTAACATATTCAAATCATGCCGTCAACACTAAATTAAATTTACACATTCGAATTAAAATAAAAAAAACTTACATTATTTCGACGATAATTACATACGTGGCCTTCATCTAATCTTAGCAAACCCGCCATTATCACACTCACTTCAAAACTCTTCAAAACCTCTACAAAACATCTTCAAAACCTTGGGAGAGAATGAAAATTCTCTCCCAACTTCACCGGTTTTATAGACAAAATGGTCTCTGGAGGTAGTGAATTCAAACCGAATTCGCGTCCTGCAGAACGCGAATTCAATATAATAAATAGAATTCGCGTCCTGCAGAACGCGAATTCTATTTCCCTAACCGTCCGAATTTTTTCCCAATTTACTGCGATAATTTGGGATAAAATCTCGTGGAATCCGCGTCTTGCAATAAGGTCACTGAACTTTTAAAACTTTCATTACAGTCACCCAACTTTTAATTCGCTTTCAATAAGGTCATTGCCGTCAACCACCGTTAAAAAAACTGACGTGGCATGTTAAATGTAAGGGTAAAATACACTGTTAGTCACTGAACTTTTAAGAGGCTTTCAATATGGTCACCGAACTTTTAAAAATTTCATTACTATCACTCAACTTTTAATTCGCTTTCATTACCGTTAAAAAAAGCTGATGTGACATGTTAAGTTTAAAAATAAACGTTTTCCACCATATTTTCTCTCCCCGCTTATTTTCTTCCATCTAAACATGTCTCTTTCTTCCATATGAATCAAATTGTAATTTTTTGGTGAAGCTCGTTACTTCTCTAGTAACACATCAAGAAAAATATTAATGTATCTAGACATGCATGCGACATGTGTGAGAACAAAAAAAATATTGGGAGACATCCGATAATGGAATGATATAGAAATAACTAAAATTTTGCTCATAAAAATCCTCTTTATGCTTCAGGCCCGACATTTGCTGAGTCATGCACTGGATAATGAGGAGTTCAAAGGAAAATATTAATGTATCTAAAAGATAGACATGTTTGGATGGAAAAAAATAAGACATGGAGATAAAATAGAGTGTTAAAAAGTTTATTTTTAAACTTAACGTGTCACATCAGCTTTTTTTAACGGTAATGAAAGCGAATTAAAAGTTGAGTAATGGTAATGAAAGTTTTAAAAGTTCGGTGACCATATTGAAAACCTCTTAAAAGTTCAGTGACTAACAATGTATTTTACCCTTACATTTAACATGCCACGTCAGTTTTTTTAACGGTGGTTGACGACAGTGACCTTATTGAAAGAGAATTAAAAGTTGGGTGACTATAATGAAAGTTTTAAAAGTTCGGTGACCTTATTGAAAGCGCCCTAAAAGTTCGGTGACTACCAGTGTAGTTTACCCTATTTTTTAAATGGCCTTTTAATTACCATGCACCTAAAATTATAACTGTATAAATGTTAGGCATGAGTTGAAAATATGACGGCGGTGGTGGCCTTTGAGGGAAAAGAGTTGGGATCGGGGGTGGACAAGGCTAAACGATAGAGTATATGGACACTCTTTGTGAAAATCATTTTGGATCGTTTACACTAGCAAGGTGTATGGCAATCGTTTGATCGACACAAAGAGGTTGTGGATGTGTTTATTCTGGTTAAGAAGACAAGGGATGGTGGCATGTTTGGCTTCGTTCGAATGGGATCGTACGAGGATGCATTGCAAGCGATTGAACGGTTGAATGATTTTTGGTTGTATGGATCTCGGATACATGTGACGTTTGTACAACGAGATATTAAAAAACTCGTATTGACGAAGAAAAAGGGATTATGAGCCTCACATAAGCAATACGCCTAGGGGATCTGTACATACGAGCCAAGAAATTTTGCAAGAGAGACGAAAGATAGTTGGGGATACTGGTGAACATTGGGATAACGATATTGTGCATAAGTGTCAAAAGGTGTTTGGGGAAATAGATGAGATTTAGGTTGTTGTTCTTAGTACATGTGTAGTTGGTTGGTGCAAGAAGCCTATGTCAATTGTGGAACTTGTTGTGGCGATGTCTCAGGCGAATATTAAGGAGTGTCAGCTCATGCAAATATCGGGCTCAATGGTTTTAATTGTGTTTACAGATTTGGAGAAATGATAGAAGTCCTTGCATAAAAAGGGTTTGTAAGCCTGGTTTGATAGAGTGGAGGCTTGGTCGGAAGAATTTCTAATTAGTTCGTGACGAGTATGGTTGTTGATTTGTGGGATGCCTATGCACGCGTGGTCGATGTCTACGTTTAAAAATGTGGCTGAAGCATGGGGTAAACTTGTACGGGTGGATGAGGTCACAATAAAATTGCCATCGTTTGAGAGGTGTCAAGTGTTGATTGAGACGGAAAAATTTTAGCGAATAGATGAAATATTAGATTTGATGGTAGGGGGATTGTCCTTCACGATACATGTTCAAGAAATAGAATTGATGCGAAGCTAGGTTGGTAGGGAAGATAGTGATTGGGAACAATCGAGTTGTAGTGATGACTCTGAGGAATAACGTATGTCTAGGGATCGACATAATGGTTTGAGTCGAATGGAAGGAAATTTTTCCAAGGACACATTGAATGATACGTCTGCAGATGAATCGCAAGGTTAACAACGTTCTTGGCATGAGAATGTGTTAGGATGGTCAATCGAAGTGATTTGGCCAATAGGGGTGAATTGACAATTTAAAAATTGAAGGGAAACAAATGAAAAGATAAAAAATGAGACACGAAGAATTTATAGTGGTTCAACTTTCTAAAGAGGTCTGCATCCACTACCTTAGCTTCCCACTAAGAATTTTCATAAATTCACTATGAATTTCTTCTCCTTTTCTAGGCTAAGGAGGCAACCCTTTACACAACCAAAGCTTTCTAACCCAAAGTTTTGATCAAACACTCTGTTTTACAAGAAACTGAATAGCAAATTGAAAAACCTCTCAAAGGTAGTTTGTTTTCCCAATTACAAGTTCACTCAGCCCAAAAACTTGAGTAAAAATGATTACAAGAAAGATCACTCAAGTGGGTTACAAAGATTTGACTCTAATAGGCTCAAGAATGTTAGATTTGTGCTTAAATGCTTAAGACTTGTTCAATAGTTGTTGTTGTAGCTTTGGAGAGTTGTTTATATACCCCTCATTGATTTCTAACCGTTTGGGTGGTTGGGATATTGAATATAGCTATTGAGCTACAATTTTTTCGTAATAAATACTACCTGCCAACCATCGGTATCGGTACACGGGCTGCCATATCGTTACCTTTCAAAAGAAGAAATATGTAACACCCGGGTTTAGGGGTCGAGTGAAAATAATTTTTTAATATTATTTTGGGTTCGGTTTTATAATTTAAATAATAAAATATTTTCATGGGCCTCGAGATTTCAAAATGGTTAAAGCTACGTTGGGCCTATCTCTTGGGTCCAAAAGCCATGGACTTTAAGAGAGGTGGGTTTTGGGCCATTCATTAATGGCATAGTTGTAAATATTATTTTTGGGTGATTTAAAAATAAAACAAAAAATGAGCATGTGCTCATCTTCTTCCTCACTTCCAATTTCCCAAAACCAACGACAAAAAGGGGAGAGCTTCTCCATTCTACTATTCCATTTCTTTTCTCCTTCGTTTCAACTCGGTTTTGAAAGGTAAATATGTTTTTGACTTGGCCTTGGTTTCTTTTACATTTTTGTACCATTAGATTTCATAAAAACTATGTATTTTGCATTTGGGTTTTTCAAAGTCTTAGGTCAAAGGTTGAAGCTTTATGATTATTTATAAAAGCTTTTGATAAATTATGGTTAGATATGTTGTTTACTACCCATAAGGTCCAACATAGGTGATTTTTACATGATTTTATACATATTCCCGAATTTGGGTTTTGGTAGGGTTTTAGGAGGTTTTTAGATGAGTTTTGGGTATGGTTTGTGTTGGAATTTGAGGGTTGATGTCAGGGTAATAGTTGGGGGTTGTTTTGGAAGCATTTGGAGGTGTTAAATGTGTTGAAATCACAAGTTTTGGGCTGGGTACAAGGGCTGCTCGGGTTTGGTGTTTTTGAGGGTTGTTCATGGCTTGAATTATTGTGTTTATTGCTTGATTAGTGTTACGGGTTGTCACATTTTTGTGTGGACTAATTTGAGGCTATTTTGGTTGTGTTGAAGTGATTAGAAGTGAGATTATGTGTTGGTGAAGCCTTGAGAACAAATCCGGAAACTTGAAGACTTTGGTTGCTTGGTAATTGAGCTTGGAGGTGGAGGTGAGTGGTTAAAATGATTTAAATGGTTTTGAGCAATTGGTTCAAGCATGTGGACTAGGTTGGGATTGGTAGACCCACCTAGAGTTGGGATTAGAGTGGTAGCCTAATCCCAAGCTTTGATTAGAGTGGTAGCCTAATCCGAGGATCATGGTGAGTACATGCTAGGCATGGAAATGTGGTTCGTGCATGATGGTGAGTCATGGTGAGTACGTGCTAAGCACGGAAGTTGTTATGAAATGATATTGTGAAAGATTAATGAAATGTGTAGTATTGACACTAGTATGCTTGGGTACAAATGATCGATCATTAGGATGTTTAGTGTGCACACGTGAGTCAAAATGCGTGCGTGGTCTTGATGATTGTAGTCATCAAGATGGAGTACGCGTTCGAGCGGAAATATTCTTATATATAATAGTCGGTGATGAGTGGAATCCCATCGACGGGCGTGAGGATGAGTGGAATCCCCTCCGCGTGAAACGAGGCGTGAGAATGAGTGGAATCCCCTCCGCGTAAATGGTGATGAGTGTAATCCCACTGTCAGGTAATGGTAGTGTTATTGGATGTGAGTTCCAACGGTTATCCGCGTATTCGAGTCATAGCTAGGTGCCAATACGGATTGTGGTTTATGTTGCCAATATGTGATTATTTGTGAGCCAATGTGATTTGGGATGTGTTGCTAACATGATTTAATATGTGTGATTACATATGTTGTGGATTTAAACATGTTGCACATGGCATGATATTGAATATATGTTCATGCATCGTGTGTAGATTGGCTTATGTGGATCAAAGGTAAGATTATGCATTATACCTTGGTTGTAAGCTCGTGCTTGAACCCTGCATTGTCGAGGTTTGTTTTATGAGCTTACCCTCACTAAGCTTTTATGCTTACGCTCCTTTTTGTTCGACAATGCAGATCAGTAGCTTGTGGGTGGCAAGGGCAAGGAAAGGTCTCCAAGTGTTGCTTTGGTTAGCTCAAGTATGATCTTTAAATTATAGATTGTAATAGTAAAGCAATGGGATAGGCGTCGTTGATTTGAATACTTTATTTTATGATGATGTGGGTGTGGCTTGTTGATGCCATGTTTGATTTGCAAGTCATGCTTTATTGCTTACCTTGATTGCTTATGTGTATGTTGGTCTTGCGCCTTTTTGTGGATGCTCCTATGTATGTTTGTCTATTCATGCTAACCTTGTTTGCTATGTTTGGTTCTTATGTGGATTGTTAATCCTTTGAATGTATGGTCTCTATATGTTCAATATGTGTTAAGCATGCTCGTATAGGTTGTCATGTATCTAGAATTTATGCTTGTGTGATGTGTGAGGTCTTAGAGGTGCTTTTGGGACAACCTTGTACCAAAAACCAGCTAAAACCAATCTACAGACAGTGGGCATTTCGAAACGGTTGGTCCCGTTTCGATACGGTCCCTTTGTTTCGGGCCAGGCGTTTCGGTACGCTAGGGGTCGTTTCGATACGATTTTGCTACTGGAAATATGAGATTTTGACGATAAATTAACGTATCAGAACGACCTTCATCTCGTTGACCACGAGTAGTTGACCGTTGAGGTCGTTTCGATACGGGCCACCCTTGTTTCGAAACGGTCTCACCAGGTTGACTTTGGCCTGTTGACCCGATCAAAGCGTATCGAAACACCCTAAGGGCGTTCCAATACGGCCTGCTGTAAAGGATTAAAAATGGTCGGTTTGATGAGCTGTTTGGATGTTTTATCTCGTATGTTCTCCCGATGTTGCCTTTCTCACATAGGATTCAATAATGCCTTTAGACAAGATTAATTTAAAAAGGAAATTTTCTAGGGTTGCTAACCAAGGGGGAACCTTAACAGGTTTCGCTTCAGTTTTCCCCGTGTGACCCACTCGGACCGGTCAAGCGTCCGGACTAGGACGAGGGGGTTATATTTGTTGGTATCAGAGCCTAAGGTTTCCGAGACCTTGGGCAGGTAAGTGAGGTAAGTTAAGTTCTTATGTTGAATTGCACGGTGTTTGCTTGCCATGTAAGCGTGTTGCTTGTTATTCGTGTATGATGTGGTGTGTGATTGTGTGATTGTGAATGTATGTTGTTTGATCGTACGCGTATGTTGTTTGAAGCATGTTGAGTAGAGTCCCATTGCTTCTATTACATCGGTAAAAAAGATTTTAAGTGAGGGAATCATACTTGAGCCACTTGGACCCTTTCCCTTGCTAGCCCAGTTTGTATGTAAATTGTTGTTGTTGTTGATTTATTGTTTTTAGTAAGTTTGAGGCCATGGCGTGGGTCGTGAATCGGTAAGTGGAAGTTGTGGTCTTTGAAAATGTGAATGATGTTGAGGGAGTTCGTCGCTTTAGTCAGGGAGGTACGGTTGTACGGGAATTGAGGTACAATTGGTTTGTTTGAGTCAGTGTGTATATGGGTTGATTCTCGTTGGTGAAGGACGATGTGATCGATTCTGGTATTAGTTGGTAAAAAGAGGTGAAGACCTATAAGTGGGATTCAGAATGGTATCGGTGTTATAATAGATAAGCCCTTGGTACAGTTTTGAGTTTGTCCCTTCTGATTGATTCTGAGTCCGTACTTC
Source organism: Hibiscus tridactylites (assembly GCA_958450335.1). NCBI lineage: Eukaryota > Viridiplantae > Streptophyta > Magnoliopsida > Malvales > Malvaceae > Hibiscus > Hibiscus tridactylites. Next base: position 20,577,805 of record OY288265.1, on the reverse strand, counting down.
TGTATATTGTTAGCAAGCATGCAAGGGTTGAATATGCCCAGTGAAGTGTTAGAGGTAGGTATGAGTACCTTAGTTCTTTGGGCGAGATCAGAGTAACGGTCTCGTGTGAGTAATTTGAAATTTAGAAATGTTAGTTGATGATCGTTGGGATTCAGCCTATGGGTTTCATACAAGACAGTCGGTCAGTATCCATGAGTGGGAATCGATTTGCGTGATTGGGCTAGTGTGCGTCTGAGTTGTCTTCTAGCAAGAGGGAGAGATGAAGTCGCTTCCGATATAGTTGAGCTTAGAAGAAAGTCGTGAGCTTTAACTTCAGATTGTTTGATAGTAGGATGGTTTGAGTCGTCAGGACCGATGTTATAGGACAAGTTCAAGCATGGTTGTCTGTGTGTGATCAGAATTGAATTTTGAAGTTTCGAGATGCTCAAGGAACAATTTAGAAGAGTCAGATTTTGTTGAAGGGGGTCAGCCTAAAAATAAGAGAACTGAAAACTATCAGCTGTGTACGTGTGAAGTTGCCAATTTCTGCGGATTCGTCCTTTTGTGTGAGCATGCAGAGAAATTTGATATACCTGTTGAGATCTTAGGCGTAGGAACGCACGTGACTAGTCCTTTGTGGTGAGATAGTGGTGGTCAGAAAAATCTACAGAAGATGTTTGTTGATGGTTCAGGGTTACGTGTTTCCAGTAGATGTGAAATATTTGTCTATTACGGTTTCGATGTACCTTTTGACATGGTTTGGCTTGTAGAACACATAGCTAGGGTATACTTTGAGATGAAGAGAGAGTTGTCTTGAAGTTGCAGATTTCTGTGAGACCGTAGTGGTAGGTGTGGATGTGAACTCCTTATCGAGTGTTGATCCAGCTTTAGAGGTCAAATATTGATTGAGTTTAGTTTACAGGCTTGCCTAGCAAATGTAATTGATTTGATTTTTGAATGAAGATTAGACCGCAGAATGTTAGAATAGTTTGTGTTTTCTTTTCCTAGAAGTGTTTGGAAGAATTGTCGGTTTGTCTCTTGATAGAGGAGAAGAGTTTGTTATTGAGACCGTCTTCGAGTTTGCTCCCGTTTTGATTTCTCTGTATCTTATGATTCCCGAAAGAATTGAGAGTGTTGAAGAATCAACTTCGAGATTTGTTAGACCTTAGATTCATTAGGCCTAGCACATCATCTTAGAGTATGACAGTACGATTTGTGAAGAAGAGAGAAGGCAATACAAGAATGTGTTTAGATTATAGACAGTTGAAACAATTAACAGTAAATGAGTAGTATCCGTTTTCGAACATCAGCGATTTGTTGATCAGTTAAAGTGTGCACCAGTATTTTCGAAGATTAATTTGATATCCGATTACTATCAGTTGAAAGTGAGAGAGGTTGATGTACCGAAGACAGCTTACGGGGCAAGATGTGACCGCTTTGAGTTCCGAGTTATGCCGTTTTGTTTGACTAGTGTGTTAGTTACTTTTATAGAGATGTTGAGCAGAATAGTTCTCGAGTTCCTTGATTAGTTGTAGTAGTTCTCATAGTTGACACATGGGTATATTCACGTACCGAAGAAGGCCATGACAAGCTTTGAAGTTAGTGTTATAGATCCTATTAGAGAATTAGTTGTATGCCAAGTTGTGCAACGTGAACTCTGAGTCAAGGGAGATGTCCTCCTAGGACATGTAGATTAGTCGAGTGTATTAGAGTAAATCCCAAGTAGGCAGAAGAAGATGAGAGTTGGAAGAAATTGAAGACTATGACAGGTATCTATAGTTCCTAGGTCTAGCATTTTTACTTTCAGAGAATTGTAACTAGTCTTTTGAAGATAACTGCTCCTTTGACAAGTTACTACAGAAGAATGTTCAGTCGTGTGGTTAGATGCGAGACAATGAGCCCTTGAGAAACCGAAAGAAAATTTGAAGAGAGCTTCGACCTTGAATCAGCTTATATCAGAGAAGGAGTTTGTGAACCATAGTGGTTCGTTACATGTAGGGTTAGGTTGTGTGCTTATGCAAGATAGAAGATTGTGGCCTATTTTTCGAGATAGTTGAGAGACCTTGAAAAGAATTATCCGACACTAGACATAGAGTTAACTACAGTAGTGATTGCTTCGAAGACTTAGAGACAAAGCTTGTATAGTAAGAAATGCATAGTATAGGTACACTTATCATCAGAACTTGGAAAAAAATAGACGACTTAGGAAGGTTCGAAACTTGAACAGCATGAGTTGCTAGAACTGCTTGAAGATCGTAATCCCAAGATTGAGTACCATCCGAAGAGAGTCAACGTAGTAACCGATGTTCTGAGTTATAATTGTTGTTATATTAGTAGTAGAGTTGCGAACTGTGTTTGCCGGATTCAGTTTACCGAATGATAGTAGTTTTGTGGCTGAGTTTCATGTAAAGCCTACATTGAGTCAGATACTTGAAGAGAAACAGTTGCAAGACAGGTTTTTGGCACCTCACGTGCAATACGTAGCAGAAGGAAGACTTTCAGAATACAGTTTCAGAGATGATAGAGTTTTGCATTTCAGAGGCATAATAGTTGTGCCGAATGACATAGTGTTTGGAGACGTATTGTTTTGGCCGAAGCACACGGTAGTTCATTTGTATTGCATCTGAGTAGTATGAAGACGTATTGTGGGTTGAAGATAGGTACTTCTGGATTGAGTTGATGGATGACATTGTTCAGTATGAGAGTAAGTGTGTAAATTGCCAGCGTGTCAAGACCGAACATTAGTTTTCTTCTAGTTTGTTACATTCGTGGAAGATTCTTAATGAAAGTGGGTAATAGAGGTTCGAGATTTCGACTAGATCTTTGAAGACGTATGCATAGTGTTTGGTTGTTTGTTGAAGTTAGATGATCAGTCAGAAGAAGTTATGAGTCAAGTTTTAAACAGTGTTGTTTGAGATTGTGAATCAGGCTAGTTCTGTTGTTTATTTGTTGCGGTTACCACCAGAGTTAGAAAGGGGATTCGTGATGTGTACCGTGTATCTGCGATTCGGGAGTGTGAATCAGGTCTGTTCCGTGCTATGTTGTAGAAGAGACCGAGTTGAGTTTAAAATTGACATACCTTGAAGGAACCATTAAGATCTTAGCATCAGATAGCTAATGTTGTGTAGTAAGACTACCGAGTTCGTAGTATGTTGTGGTGAGAAGGTAAGTGTGGAGGAGTAGATTTCGTGGCTTTTCATGTTCGATGAATTTCGAGGACGGAATTTCCTTAAGTGGGGGAGAGTTGTAACACCCGGATTTAGGGGTCGGGTGAAAATAATATTTTAATATTATTTCAGGTTCGGTTTTATAATTTAAATAATAAAATATTTTCATGGGCCTCGGGATTTCAAAATGGTTAAGGTTACGTTGGGCCTATCTCTTGGGTCCAAAAGCCATGGACTTTAAGAGAGGTGGGTTTTGGGCCATTCATTAATGGCATAGTTGTAAATATTATTTTTGGGTGATTTAAAAATAAAACAAAAGATGAGCATGTGCTCATCTTCTTCCTCACTTCCAATTTCCCAAAACCAACGACAAAAAGGAGAGAGCTTCTCCATGCTACTATTCCATTTATTTTCTCCTTCGTTTCAACTCGGTTTTGAAAGGTAAATATGTTTTTGACTTGGCCTTGGTTTCCTTTACATTTTGGTACCATTAGATTTCATAAAAACTATGTATTTTGCATTTGGGTTTTTCAAAGTCTTAGGTCAAAGGTTGAAGCTTTATGATTATTTATCAAAGCTTTTGATAAATTATGGTTAGATATGTTGTTTACTACCCATAAGGTCCAACATAGATGATTTTTACATGATTTTATACATATTCCCGAATTTGGGTTTTGGTGGGTTTTTAAGATGGTTTTTAGATGAGTTTTGGGTATGGTTTGTGTTGGAATTTGAGGGTTAATGTTAGGGTAATAGTTGGGGGTTGTTTTGGAAGCATTTTGAGGTGTTAAATGTGTTGAAATCACAAGTTTTGGGCTGGGTACAAGGGCTGCTCGGGTTTGGTGTTTTTGGGGGTTGTTCATGGCTTGAATTATTGTGTTTATTGCTTGATTAGTGTTCCGGGTTGTCACATTTTTGTGTGGACTGATTTGAGGCTATTTTGGTTGTGTTGAGGTGATTAGAAGCGAGATTATGTGTTGGTGAAGCCTTGGGAACAAATCCGGAAACTTGAAAACTTTGGTTGCTTGGTAATTGAGCTTGGAGGTGGAGGTGAGTGATTAAAATGTTTTAAATGGTTTTGAGCAATTGGTTCAAGCATGTGGACTATGTTGGGATTGGGAGACCCACCTAGAGTTGGGATTAGAATGATAGCCTAATCCCAAGCTTTGATTAGAGACTTTGGTTGCACTCATTAATAGTTGTTTATGCCTCGTGTTAAATTGTGATGGTGTTGGTTATGTATATGTTGTATACATGTATGTTGAGGCATGTTTGATGCATTGTTATATGCATGTTGATGATAAACATGATGGAGATATACATATGCATGAAATATGATGTGATGTTGTGTTAATGATATTATGAGGCGATTGTATGATCCGAGGATCATGGTGAGTACATGCTAGGCATGGAAATGTGGTTCGTGCATGACTGTGAGTCATGGTGAGTACGTGCTAAGCACGGAAGTTGTTATGAAATGATATTGTGAAAGATTAATGAAATGTGTAGTATTGGCACTAGTATGCTTGGGTACAAATGATCGATCATTATGATGTTTAGTGTGCACACGTGAGTCAAAATGCGCGCGTGGTCTTGATGATGGTAGTCATCAAGATGGAGTACGGGTTCGCCCGGAAATCTTCTTATATATAATAGTCGGTGATAAGTGGAATCCCATCGACGGGCGTAAGGATGAGTGGAATCCCCTCCGCGTGAAACGAGGCGTGAGGATGAGTGGAATCCCCTCCGCGTGAACGGTGATGAGTGTAATCCCACTGTTAGGTAATGGTAGTGTTGTTGGATGTGAGTTCCAACGGTTATCTGCGTATTCGAGTCATAGCTAGGTGCTAATACGGATTGTGGTTTATGTTGCCAATATTTGATTATTTGTGAGCCAATGTAATTTGGGATGTGTTGCTAACATGGTTTAATATGTGTGATTACATATGTTGTGGATTTAAACATGTTGGACATGGCATGATATTGAATATATGTTCATGCATCATGTGTAGATTGGCTTATGTGGATCAAAGGTAAGATCATGCATTATACCTTGGTTGTAAGCTCGTTGTTGAACCCTGCATTGTCGAGGTTTGTTTTATGAGCTTACCTTCACTAAGCTTTTATGCTTACGCTCCTTTTTATTCGACAATGTAGATCAGTAGCTTGTGGGTGGCAAGGGCAAGGAAAGGTCTCCAAGTGTTGCTTTGGTTAGCTCAAGTATGATCTTTAAATTGTAGATTGTAATAGTCAAGCAATGGGATAGGCGTCGTTGATTTGAATACTTTGTTTTATGATGATGTGGGTGTGGCTTGTTGATGCCATGTTTAATTTGCAAGTCATGCTTTATTGCTTACCTTGATTGCTTATGTGTATGTTGGTCTTGCGCCTTTTTGTGGATGCTCCTATGTATGTTTGTCTATTCATGCTAACCTTGTTTGCTATGTTTGGTTCTTATATGGATTGTTGATCCTTTGAATGTATGGTGTCTATATGTTCAATATGTGTTAAGCATGCTCGTATAGGTTGTCATGTATCTAGAATTTATGCTTGTGTGATGTGTGAGGTCTTAGAGGTGCTTTTGGGACAGCCTTGTACCAAAAACCAGCTAAAACCAATCTGCAGACAGAGGGAGTTTCGAAACGGTTGATCCCGTTTTGATACGGTCCCTTTGTTTCGGGCCAGGCGTTTTGGTACGCTAGGGGGCCGTTTCGATACGATTTTGCTACTGGAAATATGAGATTTTGACGATAAATTAACGTATCGGAACGGGCTTTGGCGTTTCGGAACGACCTTCATCTCGTTGACCACGAGAAGTTGACCGTTGAGGTCATTTCGATACGGGCCACCCCTGTTTCGAAATGGTCTCTCCAGATTGACTTTGGCCTGTTAACCCGGTCAAGGCGTATCGAAACACCCTAAGGGCGTTCCGATACGACCTGCTGTTAAGGGTTAAAAATGGCCGGTTTGATGAGCTGTTTGGATGTTTTATCTCGTATGTTCTCCCGCTGTTGCCTTTCTCACATAGGATTCAATAATGCATTTAGACAAGATTAATTTAAAAAATAAATTTTCTAGGGTTGCTAACCGAGGGGGAACCTTAACGGGCTTCGCTTCGGTTTTCCCCGTGTGACCCACTCGGACCGGTCAAGCGTCCGGACCGGGACGAGGGGGTTACAAAATAGCCGTTATACAAAGGGGTATCGATACGCGGGAGGGTGTATTGGTACGAGAAGTCAATTTTATAAAGGCATACTGGTACAAGCCGTACCATATCGGTACTGGTTTTACTCACTGAAATCTAAGAAATTTGAGAGCACAAAAGTGTATCGGTACACCTAAGGGCGTACCGGTACGATATAACTAAATTTTAAAGTTTTTTATTCCAATAAATTGATAAGGTAACAACTATATCATCAAATGCAAGATTTTATAAATCTATATACCATGTATCGGTACGAGTAAAGCTGTATCGATATTTAAGGCTTATTTGGTTTCCATGAATGAATGGTGTACCGATACAACTATACGTATATCGGTACCCAATAACCATTGTGTAGAAAATATTTTTTAGTAGCTAAGACACGTATCGATACGACCAATGGTGTATCGATACTCCTAGACCAAAATTAGTTATTTGAATACAAAAACACTTAAAAAATATTTAGGATTTTAGTTTGACTTAAAAACAATTTTAATTCGAATTCTTGTCATTTTATGAGATTTTTTGAGTACTTAAAAATTTATTCAAATTTACGATTTAATCCGTTAAAACCATTTTTATATCAATCAAATATTTATTTTACAGAATGGTTTATGAGAGTTTAGTCGTCATATTGAGGTGAGGATGGAATACCATATGAGTTGGAGGGGATGGTTGACAGGGGTGGGGAGCATCGGGGTGTCATGAAAGTTCAAGTGGGAGGGATGGCCGAAGCCTTGCAGTTGGATACATGGGGAGATCACTGCAGGGAGAGTTGGCCGTTGAGGGAGAGATGGATTGCATTCAAACGAGTCATTTGGATAAAGATCAAAATGATTCAAATTATAACTATCCGGATGACATGGCGGTTGTGGTATTCAATTAAGACTCAAACTCTTTAGTTCCTTGTAATGTCATGTCTGATTTTGATGTCAATTTGTGTGAGGGGATTGTCGAAATGGTCGTAGTAGAAGAAGCAGACATTGCGGTGTCTGCGTTTGTTCAATCAGGCGGTGCAGTCTCAAAGAGTTTGGGTAACCACAGTCAACAAGCGAATCTGATAGCGGATAGTTGTGAAGCTTCTGATCAACATGGTATTGTACAATTGGCGCGTAGTTCTCGGGGGAGGCCTCGTAAGGGTACAGGGAAAGGGAGAGTCATTGCGTCTCCATTTGCAACGACCCATCGGCAACAAGCTATTTCGTGGGAAGCACAGCCGACAGAGAGGTTGGGTAGGTTAGTTAGAGTGAATACGTTAGAAAGAGAGGATGAGTTTATTCAAGACATCTCGAGAATTATTACTGAGCCTGAAACGTTCCATTGAGATGAGAATTTTGACATGGAATACTCGTGGTTTGGGGAATGTGCGCAAAAAGCGAGAAGTGCGAGATTTGATTTGTAAGCAACGTTGTGATTTGGTGATGCTTCAGGAATCAAAGTTGGATGATATTTTGAATGCTTTGGTGAGTAGATTATGGTCGTCGGGTTGTTTCACGTTTGTGTTTGCAGCATCAATTGGAGTATCAGGTGGGATTGTTGTAATTTTGGAAGGGTCTCGTTTTTATTTGGAGTTTGTGATGAGTTATCGACATTGGGTGGCTATAAAGGGATGTTGGGCACAAGATGGTGGAGCCTATGGCTTTGTCGCGATCTATGCTTCACAAGCAGTGGCTGATTAGGTTCATAACGATACGAGCATAAGAGTATTTTTTTATAAGGCGTGATCACGTCTTGTGACTGGTGCGAATTTGTTATTGATTTTAAGGGTTGGGAATTTGTTCTTTGTTTTCGTGTGGTGTTTGTTTATGTCTGATATCTATAGATTAGTATGGTTTTTTTTCATTTAAGTTTAGAGTTTTTTTAATGAGGCTGTACTAATTCTCATCTGTATGATTTTTTTCATAAAAAATCATACGTTTCTGATAAAAAAGATAAATGTTAGGCATCTATTCTTACTAAAAAATTGTTTATGCACCTAAAGTTAACAAAATGTATAATTTAGACACTTATTTATATATTAAGCCTTTTAATTATAAGGTGATGTCTTAATAGATAACTAATGTTTTTAGTTTAATAGATAATTTATGTACACTTAATAAAATATGTTTATTTAGACTCAAATTTTAGATTATCAGAGCTTAAGTTAAAATTTTATTTGAAGGTCATAATAGAAGTATATTTTCTTATAAAACTTAAATAAAAATGCATCATTAATTTATAATTTTGTACTCTTAAAATTATTAAATTAATATTTTTTCCATAAAATATTTTGTGAAACCGATAAATTGATTTTGCTAAGGAATTTAAGGACTAAATTGAAAATGAGAAAACGGATTTTTCAGTCTTCAAACCTCTCTATATGTTTAAAGGAAAATAGTTAAGTTAAAAACTCAATTTGTCAAAACTTTTCTAAGTGTTCTTAAAGCCAAAATAGTGATTTTCGAGTCACCGTTTCGGAACGGCCTTAGGCGTTCCGGAACACTTTTGAAACTGTGAACATGTGTTTCAGAACGTATATCGAAACGGTTTTAAAACTGTGAACCTTTGTTTCGAAACGAGTTTCGAAACAGCTTAAGAACATCGGAACGGTTTGACCCGTTTCGATACGGTAGTATCGAAACGGCATTCAAACCTGATTTCAAAAGAATATGACCGTTGAAGTTTCTAACTGATTTTAACTGATTTCATACTTGTCATTAAGGCGTATCGAAACGCTTTCAAGCCGTTTCGATACATGCCTTGACAGTGGCAAAGTGTTTCGAAACGAGTTTCGAAACTGACTCTTAGCGTATCGAAACGATCGTGCCCGTTTCGGTACGGTCTCTTAAATGCACCCCAACAACTCTTTCTTTTTTGGTCTGTTTCAAAACAGGGTCGGACGTTTCAAAACGGGTGGTTGCAGACTGCATTTATGGAGGAGAGATAACATCCCCAATAGCTCTATTGATGAATGCAACAACCCCAACGGCTAGAATTCAATGAGAATGTATAAAAGGGACCTCTAAAAGCTTCAGCAACAACTATTGATCTAAAAACAAACATCCAAACATCAAATTCAAGCAATTGAGCCTAAATCCCATTATTTCTTGTAAACCCCAATTGTGAGATTGTAATTTTCATTCCTATCGTTTCAAATTGGGTTGAGTGCTTGTAATTGGGCTACTTTGTGTATTGAGAGATACTTGTTTAGCCATCAACTTTTTTGTAATTATTGTGTGAGGATTGGGTAAAATTTTGGGTAGAAAATTTGACCGATATTGTAATGGTTACCTCCTTAGCCTAGAAAAAGGGAAGAACAATTAGTGGAATTGTTGAAAATCCTTAGTGAAGCTAAGGTAGTGGATGTAGAGTTCGATTGGAACTTGAACCACTCTAAATTCCCCTGTCTATCTTTTTATTTGTCAATTCCACTATCAAAAAGTTTAAAAATCTAATTCACCCCTCTTGATTTATATCGATCATTTGATCCACTCAACGTATTTTTTAAAAAAAGTTATGCACAATTTTATCATTCTACGGCCAAGGATCTATCATCCCTCGATAGAAAATGAAGCCTTAAGGGTGTAAAAAGTAATTAATTTTTTTGGGAAAAAATAATTAAGCTTATGAACTTTTTCACACTTAATATTTTAGCTTATGAACTAAGAAATTTAATCAATTAAGTCTTTTGACTAATTTTTACCGTTAAATTTTGACAGTTTTTTTTTATATGTTGGTGGAGTGTGTCATGTTACAGTGTTTCCACTTTACATTTTTAGAATTATTTTATTTTATTTAATTTTTTTAAAGTTCTAATAAAACTTATAAAAATATTTTAAAAAAAATTATAAATACAACTTGATAGAACTGTAGTCTATCTTGCGTCAATAATTTTTTTTTTTAAATATCGTTAAAAACTTTATTCATAATCGAACCCCAAAAGAGAAATTAGACCATTGGTAGGAGGAAAAGAGTATCCTTATTTTATTACTATTTCACACGATTACATAGTTTGATTCAACCTGGATATACAAATCCATTTCTACAACACATCATACAGGACTTCACAACGAAAACAATCCAACAACACATGCTTCAACCACGTAGGCTGTAGCCGCCAACAAACTATCAGTTTCAATTTGCAGCTTCTTTGAATTAATAAAAAGAACACATACTTCTTTAATGGCCAATAATTCTGCTGAAGTAGGGTTCATAGCTGCAACAGATTTGGAGAACTTTATCAAAATGGTTCCAGCTTCGTCACGTTGCAACCCTCCGATCCCCGCTGCTCCGAAGCTGCCTGAAACCGTTCCATCAACGTTGAATTTTAAGAATCTCAATATTGGGGCTTCCCACAATATGTTTTTCCCCCTCACAGTGTAAATCGAGACCATAGCAAGGGTAGAAATAGTAATATTTCTAAATAATAATATTTTATTTTATATTACAATTTAAAGTTTTGACAAAGTTGATGTCATCGGCTGATAGAAATATCAATTCAGTTTAAATATAATTGAAATTACGTATTATAAATGATAAGTCCATTAAAAAAAGAGAAGTAATATTAGTACAAAGTATTCATGTTTTTCATACTTTTATATATTGTAATAAAACGACTAAAAATCCTTACTTAAAATTTAAACAAACAACTATTTTTTATTATTTTACCTCTATCATTTGTTGGGTAAATTTTATAAATATATTTATTTATATAAACTATTTATATAATAATTAAACAAATTATTTTGAGAGCTGAATTAAACTCAAATTAATAGTTAATTTTTTGGTTCAGTAAATACTTCAAAAATTAGATTTTTGGTTCAAATTTATACTTATATTAAATGATTTGTTTGAACCAATTTGAAAGGTATAAGGTATCAATTTGAACGAAAAGTTAAATTCAAATAGCTCATATTAATATTGTTGCTATAATAATTCACGAATTGATTTAATATGTGACATGTTATTTAGAGAAAAATAAAACTGCCTTATGAATGATTCTTTTTTCTAATATAAAATTATCATTTTATATTTGAAAGGCGAGGATGTTAATTTGGAGCTATGTAGTTGATTATTTGTGTGTATTACGTGGAGATCATATATTTGCTTCATGTAGTTTTTCAAAATAGGTTTGAGAGTTGTTTATACAAGCTTGCCACTAATTACAGGTATCAATGTATCATGACTGTTGGTTGGCGATGTTGGGATGGGTGCAGGGGCATGGCAAGAGGAAATTCTTGAGATTCATTGTCGTTTTGGCATGATACAGTTTTAACTATTACATATGACAGGAAAGAAATAAAAGACATCATAGATAAACTGTTAGAAATATTTCAGTTATTGTTTTGTATAATTAAGAAAAATGTCTGTTTAAGGTTACTTGAGTGTCAAAAGTTCACTCAATCTGATATGTCTTTAATTAGTGAATGGAGTATGTATAAGGGAATCTATAAGATAGGGATTAGTTGGTAGTTTTTGTTGGTAATAGTTTGTAATGTCTTATATATAGATTAGGTTTCTTTGGATGAATCAAATACCATTTATATGAAGAAAAGAATTGGGTAAACTACATAAATGACCACCATACTATTGGAAAAGTCGCGATTTGACCACCTTACTTTTTTTCGAAGTAATTAAACCATCATACTATTAAATTGGGTGTAATTTGACCACCAGCCGTTAGAGGTTAACGGAAGGGTGACGTGGCAGTTAAAAAGATATGGGTATAATAACACATTTGGTCCTTATTATTTACACATTCTTTCAATTTAGTCCTAATTTTAATTTAATAAAATAAATTTATTTTCATCCTCCAATCAGGTGGTGACACGTGTCACCGCCTAATTAAAGGATGAAAATGGATAAAACAATAACACACACATCCAAGGGGAGTCGAACTTGTGACTTCCAAGTAGAAGGATAGAAGGCTTACCACCACACCAAGTGCTGTTTTGTGATCTAACTCCTGCAGTATAATATATGTAGTTATTTGTTTTCGAAGGCAGCACCCTAAATGGATAGAATCCAAGCATAGTCCCTCACAGATTCAGGCCACAACCAAATCATATGACGAGGGATTCATCATTTGGTCGTCTATACCATGTGGGTAGTTGTCGGACTGAGTTGTTTTAACGGCGGCCTCCCGAAGTCGTCGACGGTGGCCTGATGATGAAAAGCTTGGCCTGAAAAGCCATGGATATCTGGGAACGATGAATAATAGCTTTCAGACTGAAAACCCATGTCATCAATAGGGTTCCCGTTCATCGTTTGATATTGAGCAAAAAATGAGAGATTCTCCATTTTCCTGTAAATCAAACAAAATCCAGATTTCCATCAAAGATCAAGACAAGATCCAATGAGAAAATCAGGGAAATATGAAGTTTAATTGTTACCAATAATTAGGGGAGGAAGAAAGTCAGCAGGAAGTTGAAAAACCCAGATTTCAGAAGTTAAAAACCAAGCATTTGGGATGACGAAATCTACACATTGGCTGAAACCAAAAGCTGGATTCTATGAGGGACTATGCTTGATTTTCTGATACAATACACATGGTATAGACGACCAAATGATGAATCCCTCGTCATTTGATTTGGTTGTGGTTTGAGTCTGTAAATCAAACAAATAACTACATATACTATATTGCAGGAGTTAGATCACAAAACAACACTTGGTGTGGTGGTGAGCCTGCTCTCCTTCTACTTGGAAGTCACAGGTTCGGCTCCCCTTGGATGTGTGTGTTATTGTTTTATCCATTTTCATCCTTTAATTAGGCGGTGACACGTGTCACCACCTGATTGGAGGATGAAAATAAATTTATTTAATCAAATATAAATAATTAAACCCCTCCAATAAGGTAGCGACACGTGTCACTACCTAATTAAATAATTAATTAATTTTATTAAATTAAAATTAGGACTAAATTGAAAGAATGTGTAAATAATAAGGAACAAATGTGTTATTATACCCATATCTTTTTAACTGCCACGTCACCCTTCCGTTAAACTCTAACGGCTGGTGGTCAAATTGCACCCAATTTAATAGTATGATGGTTTAATTGCTTCGAAAAAAAGTAAGGTGGTCAAATCGCGACTTTTCCAATAGTATGGTGGCCATTTATGTAGTTTACCCAAAAGAATTTTTTAATAGAAATGTTTAAATGATATTTAAAGTGAAATATTAACTCATGAGCAGGGACAGAGCTAGGATTTGAGGTTCGGGGGCAAAACATAAATATTTAAAAGTTAGGGGGCAAATTCCTAATTATTCCATTATTAAAGAATATATATAAATAAAAGGGCAAAGTACACCAGTGGTCACTGAACTTTTAGGGCTCGTTCATTTTGGTCGCTAAAATTTTAAAATTTTCACTAGGGTCACTCAACTTTTATTCCACTTTCATTTTGGTCCCTCTCGTTAACTTCTGTTAAAAACGCTAACATGTCGCGGTAATTCTCTTTCTTCCTCCATTTCTTCTTCTTTACTTGCTCTGTTTTTCCTTCATTTTCTTCTTCTTTCATTTTAATCCTTCAACTCATGCTTGAAGCAATATCCTGCAACGATATCAATTGAGCTACCCACGTTAGAACCTTAGCCACAAAGTGAGACAAGTCAAATGTAAAGATCTTTCATTTTGGCACTTCAAAAATTTTCAGGACTGACATCATTATTCAAAAATAGTCTAAAGAAGTCTTGAAAACAAACCTGAAACTTATGATAGGAGGCCCTAGTCTATCATCTATGGTTGGGAATTCAAACTTGTAACTGCATAATAGAAATGGCCAACTCAATGTATCACAAGAAAATGCAGCATCAATGTATTATTATTTTAAGTTTAAATCAATGGAGAAGACCTGCATGTGGGATCTTGTTCGTTCATTTACCTCAACAGCTTTCTGTTGGTTCTTAATATGTTCCAGTATGGTCCTCTTAAAGGTATCACAATCTCCTTTGTAGGCTCTCAATTTTTGACCTTGCAAATGAATAATGTCAGTAACCACCTGAAAATAAAAGCAATTTTCTGAAGAGGAACACATTTTTTATATCAATAATAGTTAATAGGATGAACTAGAAAATAAGAAGCAGAAGAGAAATATCTTATTCAAGAATTCTCTAGCATGACTAGAAGGGCCAAAATGAAAGAAAAAGAAAATAAAAGAAGAAAGAGAATTAACGTGCCACATCAGTGTTTTTAACAGGAGGGGCCAAAATGAAAGCGAACTAAAAGTTAGGTGATCTTTTTAAAAAATTTAAAAGTACAGTGACCAAAATAAATACGCCCTAAATATTCGATGACCACTGGGTGTAATTTACTCTAAATAAAAATATATAAAAAAATCCTATGCGTGGGGTAGGATCCCCTCCCAATCATCACACGCACCCGTCACTTGCTCATGAGTTAATGAAATTTGTATTAAATCCATTTAGAAAATTTTAAACAACATATTTTTATTAATAATTTATTTTACTTGTATGATGCATGCGGAATTTGTATCTAAAGTACTTAGTTTATATCATGATTGGTGAATTGTTATGACTATCGTTGTAAAATAAATCGTAACTGTTAGTCGATATAATTATTAAATTTTACTGGTTAGTTATTTATCGTGGTTAAAAAATTTGATTAATCAATGGCTAAAAATAATAATTAATGGTTAACCGTTATAGAATTATTTAGACATAAAATGAAGTTTGTGATTAGAATTTCTTTATTTAAAAAAATTTTTCTGAAAATTTTAATATGATATTTATCGGAAAGATAATTTCATTATTCTCAAAAGAATTAGTGAACATGTGAAATTTTTTTGTAATAGGTTACATGTTAACCTGTAACCGTATCGTTAAGTAACGATTAACTGTTTAAAATTTAATGGTTAATCATTTTTAATGTTTAGGTTACGGTTTAATGACGACTATAACGGTTAACCAACCATTTATGCTAAATGGTACGGTTAACCTACCATGAACACCCCTAATCAATAGTGTTCATTGTTCACTTAAAATCGATTAATCGATCGAACTGAAATTTAATTTTGGTTAATTGGTTGATTAATTAAGTGTTTGATCAGTTAACAACTATTTTTTTTCAATGTTCGATTATCGGTTAATTAACGGAATTAATCATATTAACCAAAATATTTAATATTTAATATATTACACACACCATTATATAAAAAAAAATCAGAGTTGAGCGTCGTGAGAAGACTATCCACGAACACAAATCGTGTATCCAAATCCAATTCAAGGGTTCAAAGCAGAGAAGATCAACATGATAACCAAATAAGCGTCATCTTGATCATTCGAGGCGGTGTCAAATCTAACCCTAAGAAAAACAAAAATTAAAAAGAACAAAAAATATGCCAAAAAACAGATGAAAATGTGTCACAAGACAGAAGAAGACGTGCCACAAAGGCAGAATTATTCTTATCAAAATCTAAAAAAAGTAAAATATGATGTAATATAACAAAGAAATAAAAAAGATTACTGATGGTCAACAACCAATACTAAGACTTTTGCAAAAATATTCAATTTATTTTTTAATCTACATTTTAAACGGGGAATTTAGCTAGATATTCCCTTTTGGGAATTTTTTTTGGATAAGTACCCCTAAGAACAACATTTGGAAAAATACTTTCATTCGGCCCACGTAAGGATAACTCGCGTTCTACAGGATGCGATTTCCAAACTCGCGTTCAACAGGGTGTGACTTCGGTCCGATGTAGATTATATTATTCGGTATTAATTTAAAAAAAAAGAAAATGAAGTCGAGTTCTACAGGATGCGACTTCCACGAGAATTTTAAACGACTTGTCGCGAATTTATCGTGATATATGCATCACATGAGGTAAAAGATCAAAACCATGAATAATTATCCCCAAGACCATGCAAATTAACCATAAACAAACCTATCGAGCTTTGTTTAAACAACAAGATTAGGCAAAAGTCACGTTATGCAGAACGCGACTTTTGCATATATCACGATAAATTTGCGCCAATTCGTTTGAAATTCTCGTGGAAGTCGCGCCCTGTAGAACGCGACTTCATAATATTTTTTTAAAAAAATTAATACGAATGATATAATCTACATCGGACTGAAGTCACACCTTGTAGAACGAGAGTTTGGAAATCGCATTCTGCAAAACGCGAGTTACCCTTACGTGGGTCGAATGAGAGGTATTTTTCCAAATGTTGTTCTTAGGGTGATATTATCCAAGAAAATTCCCAAAAGGGAATATCTGACCAAATTCCTCAATTTTAAACTCGCCAATGATTTATAAATTATAATTTGTATCCATGCTAAAATTCTATAATTATAATATAGTTATTGATATCTAATTTACTAACCAATTAATTTAAATTATGGCCATATTTAGTAAATAGCAGTTTGAGCGAAAATTGGAGGTTTGAGTTAAAATTAGAGGTTTGACCAATCAAATCCGCTAATTTAAATGTTTGATGAATAGCGGATTGAGGTCGAACCTCTAATTTTGAAAAAAAGCTGTTAATAGGATCTTTTTGAAATTAAATGTTGACATTAGAATTATAAAGACCCCTTTACCCTTAACAATTATAAAAAATCTTCAGATAACTTAAATTTAACCTTTTCTATTTTAATTCTTCACCCATACGTATTTACATTGTTACATTTATAAACTAATATTTTTCTTTTATTCTCACACATTTATATTTATATTTAGTTTAATAATTAATCAAATTGTATTAAAAATAATTATATAAATAATAAATTAATATATAGGTTCTTCAAAATATGCTTAGTAGTGTTATTTTTAAAAAAATATTTTTCATAATCTAATTAATATTAGGGTAAAGTATACAGACGATCTCTGAACTTTGGTAAAAAAACAAAATAGTAATCAAACTTTCAAAAATTACGAAGTATCAATTAAACTTTAAATTTTGAAACAAAACGGTAACTAGGGAGTTAAACCCTGTTAGCCCCTAACGGATATCTAACTGGGTATGCCACATCCCCACCATGTTTTCCACCTCATATTTAAAAAACAATTCCACCTTATTCCACGCCATATTTAAAAATAACAAATCTCTCCCTTGGTTTAGCACTTTAAAAAAAACGAGCAGACAACCATGGAGATTTTCTTACAAATTAAAACTAAGAACCCTAGCCACAACCCGCCACTACAACTGCCAATAACTCCATTGCAGTGAGTTTACACAAATACAATACAAAAGGAAAAAAATTGAACTTTTTAAGAAATAGAATTCCAATCAATCCCATACATAGGGAATTTCAACAACATAAAAGTTTCTGAAGGAGAAGCGCCGACACCTTATTTTTCGACGGGACCAGAGATAAAGATAAAGACGAGTTCTCCAACTTCACTGTCTTTTCTTCAACTATGATGTTCTTACTTTTGTTCTTGTTTTTCCCCTGCATTCGGTCTTGTTCCAAGCTTTCACAAATGGCTTCAAGCTTTGCATCGACAGAGGACTTGTAATCACCAAACTTGCCGCCGATATGAGAGCCGTAATGGTGAAGGTTAGGGAAGTTGAGTCTTATCGAGTCACCTCTTAGTTTATAGGCCACTTTATCATCATCCAATGCTGCTTTCTTAGCGGTATCGAAAGTGCCTAACCAAAGACGTGTCCGGTTCTTAGGTAGCCGGATCTCTGTGATCCATTTTCTCTAGTGGCTAGGGATGGCAAATGGGTGGGGCGGGTGCGGATACCCCCTCCCCCATCCCCATACCCACTTAAAATTTTCATATCCACCACCTACCCACCACCCACGGCGGGTATAATTTTCAAATCCACACCCGCCCACGTGGGTATATTCTTAAATCCATCCCCACACCCACCACCCAATTGGATACCCATTACCCATCTCGTACTCGCCTATACCCGCCTGTACCCGCCTACCCGCCCGCCTGGCAGCAACCATATCACATAAAATATGAAGGGATAATGGCACCAATGCCCCATGTACTTTGACAGAAAGTTCAATGTGGTGCCTGAACTTTGGATGCGTTTAATGTGCCCCTGAAGTTTTCTTCCGTCATTTAAAACGCCCCTGACCCTAACAGTGTTAACTTGTGATGTAGTATAAGTAACTTACACCGGTGTAAGTTCTACTGAACTATAGCTAACTAACTATGACTAATTTACACCAGTGTAAGTTAGTTATTATGTGAGAAATCTGAGGGTAAGACAGTGCAAAGAACTAAAGCAATGAACGTAAAATTTGAATAAAAATAAATTTTATATTGAATCAGATATCCCAAAGCCACATAATATGGCGGGTAGCATACGGGGAAGACGGGTGCGGGGCAGGCGGGTGCGGGGCGGGCGGGTGCGGGGCGGGTAAGGTCTTAAATCTACCACCTACCCACTACCCGCGGCGGATATGACTTTTTACATCCACACCCGCCCATTACCCACCAAACTCATACCCATCCCCACCCCAACTGGGGCGGGTGCGGTGCGGAATCCGCGAAACTGTACCCGTCTGCCATCCCTAC
Source organism: Hibiscus tridactylites (assembly GCA_958450335.1). Taxonomy (NCBI): domain Eukaryota; kingdom Viridiplantae; phylum Streptophyta; class Magnoliopsida; order Malvales; family Malvaceae; genus Hibiscus; species Hibiscus tridactylites. Next base: position 20,558,984 of record OY288265.1, on the reverse strand, counting down.
TAGTGGCGTTGACGAACACCCTGGTAAAGCTTGGTGGGTTGCGGCAGTAAAACTGTCTGTTTCATTGGGATTGGTTTGGGGCTAAAAAATCTGACCGTATGGTTATGGTTCACGGCAGATTGACTGTTTTAGAAATTGAACTGAGACTGGATCTGATAAATTGTTGAATCGAGTTGAGTTTCAAAAACTAAAAATGGTGGGCAAAATAAAAAAGAAAAAGAAGAAGAGGAAGAAGAAGTGAAAGAAAAAGCAACAACAGTTTTAATAAAAGGTTCAACTACTTTCATCAATTCTCTGCCAATCTAACTGAAATGCTCTGCTATAATTATAGAAATCTGGCTGAATTGTTTTTTAAATAAGAGGTAGAAAATGGGTGGAGATGTAGCATACTCAGTCAGATTTTTGTTAGGGGTTTAACGCCCAGTTACCGTTTTGTTTCAAAATCTAAAGTTTGATAACTAATAAACTATTCAAATATATGATAAAAAATAAACTATTCAAACAAGTATCAAATATAATTATGTCTTTATATATTATTTTGTTTGTTTAAATAATTAAATAGCTATCCGTTAGTAGTTAATTTTACTATTTATTTTTATACAATTAGCTAATATAATCTACTATCAGCTGATGTAATCCGCAAAATTAACTAGAAAAAAATCTAAAAAATTATTTTTTATATAATTCTTATTAAAATTAAAAAATTAAATGAGTAATTTTTTTAAATCTTCAAAGTTGACTAGAAAAGAAAAGATCTAAAATTTTGTTTTTTTAATGTTTATCGATGGCTGCCACTTTCTCTTCCTCATGAATCTTAAACGACGACCTTTCAGATGGAACCGCAATTTTCGAAGCACAGATCGTACGGACCTCCGACGCACCACCGTCACCAGCAATTGAAAATGACGATTCCGCCGCCGCCACAGCACACCGATAACGACCGGAGCAGCAGCGAACTCAGAGCCTCCGATTGTAACCTCAGTTCCCTTTGCGAACACATCCAAATGGAAGGTTTCAACGGCGGTTCATTCTCCGACATTGTCGTTAACGCCATGGGATCCACCTACCACCTCCACCGCTTAATCCTCTCTCGTAGCTCCTACTTCAGGTTTAAAATTAAGACAATTAAAAATTCGAAAACGAACAAAAAAAAATAAAATAAAACCTAAGTTCTAAATTTTCGATAATTTAAAATTAATTTTATTTTTTATTTTGAATTGAGGAATATGCTGCACGGGCCTTGGAAAGAAGCTAATTCTCCGGTTGTAACGTTAAACGTCGACGATAGCAACGTTAACGGCGAGGCGATTGCGGTCGCGTTGGCTTATTTGTATGGACACCACCCCAAGCTTAATGATAATAATGCGTTCCGCGTTTTAGCTGCTGCTTCATTTCTCGATCTTCAGGTCCTTTAAAAGAGTTGATGTTTTCTTTTTAATTGATTATTTTAGTTAATGAATTAAATTTATTATATATTTGTTTATTTGTTTCGGATTTTGAAACTGATTGCAGGATTTATGTGCTATATGTACGGATTTTATTATATCTGAGCTCTGGACTTCGAATTTCTTAGCATATCAGGTTTGAACTATGATTTAACAATTCCATTTTTATTTTTTGTCTCTGCTTTTTTAATCGCAATTTGGATGTAAATGTAGGTGTTTGCGGAGAGTCAAGATTATGGGATACATGGAGAACGGGTGAAGAATGCTTGCTGGGGCTATCTGTGCCAAAGTGGTGCCATGGAATTGAAAGAGGTAAAGCTTAAAAGATCGTGATTTTGGTGTTTCTATCGTGCACGACTAAATTGTAGAGGAACTAACTAGAAAACGAGAAAATGAATTTTAAGAAGCCAAAACATTTTTCCTCAATTGTAGGTTAATGGTGAATGTTATTTGTTATGAATTTTCCAGTATGCTTATCTTATTGGTCATTGGGTTTTCCCCATCATGAACAGGTGCTTCCTAAACTTTCGTCTCAGACTTTACATGCATTGCTGACCTCTGATGAGCTGTGGGTACCTAGTGAAGAAAAACGGTAAGATGTGTTGACAGCCCTGTAGCTAAATTTGGGTTTTGTGGTTTGTGATTATATTGTTGGATGATACATTGACCTTTTTATGAAAGGTTTGAGCTAGCATTGTACGCCCTCCTTGCAAAAGGTTCTTTTTACCAGCCTGAAAGATCTGGTCAAGGAAATCACTCTCCTGAGATGGATGTGGGAACTTCTCTTGAGTCTTCCAAAGGAAAGGGAAAAACCTTGGTTGATAGCTTTCATGGTAAGAAATTGGAATCCGAATTGGGATGCCTAAGTTTAAGAGATGACCAAGAGCACTACAAGACTGTTCAGAAGCTCCCGGTTGATCTTGCAGGTTGTGTAGTTGACATACCGGCAGGAGTATCTATTTCTGACCAACAGGTTCAGCGACCCAAATATGCTCGCTCAGAACCTACGTACCCCTGCAACATAGATCAGTCTTCATCAATAAGTAGCTCATTTTCAGAGGGGATAAGAACTTCACGTTCGTATGTTGAAATGCCAATTGATGATGGAACGAGTGGGCGAATGGCTATGGAGGGGCCATCTGAGGAAGGTTCATGTTACCAGTTGAATAACAATAATTGGCTTGCAAGCAATCAATCAAAGCATTGCCCTTCCGAGGATAGTGGACTCATGTTGAATGATTGGGGAAGATGTGGCATGGCTTCTCTTTCTTGGGGTGGCAGGGTTGTGGGTAAAAGACAGGTGAAAAGCTATGCAAAAGGGAACTGCGGGGTACGTGGTGAGGAATATGATGCTTTCGTCAATATATTTGAAGGGGGCTCTCTTCTATATTGCAACATGTCCTTTGAGGCACTCTTGAATGTGAGGAAACAACTTGAAGAATTAGGTTTCCCTTGCAAAGCTCTGAATGATGGCCTTTGGCTGCAGGTTTGTTTTCTGTACCAATTTGTTGCCATTTCTGTTATTGTGCTGTATTAAGAAATACTTCTTGGAAGCTGGATATATCAACATATTAACGGTTATTCTAGTTATAAACACAATTGACATTGATGAATGGGTTTTAGTCTTTTAGATTATATAGTAGAGAGTTTTTCCCCTCTCCTTTTTGGGGTCCCCCTTTCTAATATATGCATTTAGAATTTCTTAAAACTTTGGTTGCTGCTTCTGGATTTGATAAGAATTTGATTGCATTTATTTGTTTGTATGTCTGTAATGTAGATGCTATTACACCAGAGGGTGCAAGAAATTGGAGTTGACACATGCAAAAATTGCTGCCTTACTAGTATGCAATGCAGTTGCAGGCAGCCATTTGGGTACCCACATGGAGTAGCTACTACTGGTTATTACATGCCAGAGCATGATCAAAATCATCTAACTGGCAACATTGGAAATGTATATATGGCTGACAATGCTCCAGATGAAGGAAATGGCCTCTTTAGGCCGGTAAGAGTGCAGGTTAGGGGGGCTAATGATGGGCTTGCAGGTATCGGGTCTGGTGCTACGTTTGTTCCTGCCACTTCGTGGACTCCAACACGTTTTGTCTTTTCCCGTGTGCCCTTTGGTATTGGCAACAGAAATGGCCAGCAATCTCTTGCTAATGATGATTCAGAGGCTAGAGCCGACCATAATGGAGATATGTCTGGAGGTGGCTTAACAGCTCTGGTGGAGTTAAGCCAAGAAGGAAGTAATAATGTTCATGCAGAACAAACAGAGAGGAGTTCCGAGATGGACACACATGACAAAGTGCCTGAAACTTCCATTGCAGGGCCAGCTACTGGTGGGATTGCCATGCAGATGTTAGAGTCACCAGAGCATGCCATTGGAATTGATTGGGAGAATGCAACTAATTCTTCTATATCTTTGGACTTGAAAACCCCTCTGAGTCACTTCCCTTCCTTTCGTTTTGGGTAAGTTGTTTCTTGTTACACAACTGTTGGTCTGTGCTTCTCTGAACTGTGAAGGTTGGTGCATACAATATTGGTGGAAATTATTCCACATGGGGTCTTGTGCTTTAACTATTTCTTAGGAGATAACTTGTTCTCAGTAATAATTTTACCGATATTACTGATTAATAGGTTTGGCATTCTTGATCTTGTTTCTTACATATGACGTAATTATATTCAAAAGAAGCAAGACCTCATTGGTTGGGTTTTAGGGGCTGTTTAATTCGTTGTATAGTGCCTTTGTTCAAATCCATCTATCTTGTCTCAGCATTTTCTGTTTCTTTTTATTTTTGACTTACGAGTCGAAGACTATTTCCAATAATGTTCTGTAAATCTTTCGCTGGCTGTACAGGGTTGAATTTGAGGATGTGCACAGGCTCAGTGATGGTCAAGTCAAGCACTCTCCCGAGTTCTTTTACGCTGGTTCATTGTGGAAGGTATTTGAATATGAAAAACCCTTTCAGAACCTTCAGAACGGATTTACTTCCCACAACTGTCTTAATATCTTATATATAATCCAAGTACTATCGATTCTTTTTTCTGAAAGAAAATGTTGAAACCAAAAACAAAAATCACAAAATCTATAACCCGATGTTCTGGTTTTGAATGTTCTGAAATGGCTCCTAATTCCCCTGCTTATAGAATTTCTTGATGTTATAGCTTTTCGATTATATATTCCATGTTTGTGTGAAGATTTGCATCATAATATCCATTTCAACTTACAGGTTAGTGTCCAGGCCTTCAATGATGAAGATCCTCAAGGACGCAGGACTCTAGGTAATGTTCTAACGGAAGGCTCAATCTCGAAAACTTATCCTTTGTTTTTCGAGATCATTAAAGATGATTTTGCAATTGTTTTCTCAACCCATTTTCCTCCCACTTCAGGATTGTTTCTTCACCGTCGGAAAGCTGAGATAACCGACTCTCTTAGAAAGGTCATCCCGGTTTCACCTAATCATGAGATGGTCTTTTATTTCATTCATGGAGAACAATCTTTTTCTGCTTTTGTTATTGTTTGATTATTAAGTGTAATTAGAGCTTTTGAATAATTAGGAACATCCTGTTTTCACTTTCACTTTTCAGGTTCACATGTATATCGATTCTCGGGAAAAGGTCACCGCTCGTTATCAGGTACTAGATTATATTACTCAATCTAGATTTTAATACATCGCCTTGTAAGTTAAAGACCTTTATGCCGAAAGAAAAAAAAAATTCAATTAACGCTTCCGATTTGATACATTTCATTTTTCCAGCTAATTTGTCCATCAAAGCGAGAAGTAACGGTGTTCGGGAGCTTCAAACAGAGGGGAACTCTTTTACCGAAAGCTCCAAAAGGCTGGGGATGGAGGACAGCTTTGTTGTTTGATGAACTTGCTGATCTTCTACAAAACGGGGCTTTGAGAATAGCTGCTGTTGTGCAGCTTGTCTGAAATCAAACAAAGCAGATGTACAAAGGTGTTTTTTTGTCTAGGCGTTAATCGGACTCGGGTGAGAGCTTCGGATACGAGTATGTTCATTTTTATGGTTTCTCGTGTATTTAGAGATTTCGCGGAAGGTTCTGATCATTTAAGTAACTGTGATTCTTGTATTTTTATTTTTTTTCCCTAGTGGTGAATTTGTATTTAGGTCAAGTATATGATAAAAGTGCAGACAAAACTCATTGTATCACTTGCCAATGGAATCAGTGCAGAATCCAAGAAAATTGTTAAATTCCATCCTTCTACTTTTACTTTATGAAAACTGTAAAGTTGGTCTTTTTATGGTCAGAACTTGTAGTTTATGAAAGTTGAGAATATAGTATAATTATTAGTAAACATATGAGCTTGAATTGATTTTTGAAAAATTATCTGATATACAAATGCTGGCATTAACTTATTCTTATTTATGATTTAGAGTTTTAGGTAGCATGAGTTATGACTTATGAGATGCAAACTTGTAAAACAAAGGTGAAACTTTTATTCTTAACAATATTTTCAATCTTTTCCGCTCTATGATTTTTTTTAATATTCGGCGATTACAATATAGTATCTGTTTGTACATATTATTAATCTTTTTGGTAATGCACACATCTTACAGACTAAGCGGATGAATATCTCCTTTTCCATTGAGACATTTATCAAAAACATTTTTATTTGATGCGAAGAGAGTGGAAAGCTTTTTCTCTACAAACATGCTTATTTAATTTTTAAAATTTAAATCCTTAATTTTAAACCCCTAAATTTTAAATCTTAAATACTAAATCTTAAACTCTAAATTTAAACCACTAAATAATAAATTTTTAAACTCTAGATCCTAACCTCTAAAATTAGTTTATGCTTGTAAACTAAAATTTATACCGCATCCAATATTTTCCATATAGAAAAGGTAAAAATAACTTTTGTTTCTTTTGCGGTCTCATTGATAACCAATGACGCACAGTCATTTTCATTTTTCATAATCATCAATTAGTTTAATAAGATGAAATTTAGATTTCTTAAATAAAATTAAAATTTTGAATCTTAATACTGTGAATGAAACATATTAAATTGAGAGGGCCAACTTCATAATATATTTCTGTAATATTCGATCTAAATTGAACAGGGATAGTTATAAAAAAATGTCAAAAAAGAACAATTTTAGCATTTGTAAAATATTTAAGTAGATATTTATACATTTCTTAAGACCATATAGAATATTACATGACATGAATAATGAATGTGCTTTTGAGGTTATAAAGCAAAATAAAGAACGAAAAGGTTTTAAAAAAAGTACACTATTTTTCTACAAAAGATTTCTCAATGCATTGCCTTTGTCACCCCAATAATAAAGGCATCAGATTCATCGCAGACCTGTGCCTCGTTGCCACTAAATAAGCCGGAAACATGTGAACATCGACATTGATGTCGGCATGAACGACCCGAGATTTGTCCCGAATGCGAAATTCTGTCTTGAAGACCCTAAAGCAGCTCCATGCATCGACTGGCAGAACCGAGTAGGATTCGTTTACGAGAATTTGTATATTTGTAGAAATTTTTAATGTAATAGACTGCCTTAACGAGGAAGTCTCTTCCGATTCAGTATCTCCTCCTCTTTCAGTCGATGCTGGAACCTGGCAAGGCGAGCTTGAAGGCTCACCAGGCTGGCGGCCTTGCGTGAAAGCACAAAGCTCAGCTTGGTAAGGTAATCGTCAATCTGGCTGCCTGGTTGGTCCACCTCAGCCAAAAGCTTCATTTCCTGAAACACAATGAACATGTTAACTGTGAACAAAGAAGGATAATATCTCCGGCTTATCGACCTCGGTTTTGGTAATTCATGAGAAGCACGACCCGGAAAAGAACTTAAAAGGCATCGTAGTATGTCGTAGATATCTAGTGCACTTACGAGCAATGAATCAGATGGCTAATTCAGTTCATTGCTAAGTCTGTGTAATGAAACGTAAATGCTAAGGTTACTTACTTCGCGAACAATCTCCATTGTATCCTCGATTTCTTTTCTGTGAGCAGCAGCTAAGGCCTCTTCCTCCTGCAACAAACCAAAAGTATATGCAGAATGAAGAAAATCCTAAGAGCCCTTACTAAAATAAAACAAAATGAACCGTATTGATTTCCTACATCATGTATTGCTTTGATATTCCCAGCCGTAGGAGGCTCGGGATCATACTGTCTATGTCTAACATTATTTGTGCCGGCATTCGCCTGTCGGGAATTTGTTGCAGATGAATCAGATCCCCCTCCATCATTCTTAACCCAGTTCTCCATCTTCTCGGGATTTTCTTCTCTAGTCGGTTTTCGACGAGGTGGTGACACCTTGTGCACTCTTTCTTCTATATCAACTGAACTTTGAGAACTTAATGAGTAAGTTCTTTGACATGCCCCTTCAAATCTCTCCCTATCTGTTGGGCCAGAACTTGTTCCACTTTCCTCCCTCCTACCTAAAGGGCGACTTGATGAAAAAGCCGAGGGTTGTTTGTCGAAGTCAACAGTACAGACATCTTTCTCTATAATCCTTCGACCTGTTTCGACAACTTTTACTTCCTGTGGTTGATCATAAACATCTTCGACATCTGAGGTAGCTGAGAAAGAAGATGCATCCTTATTACTTGGTGGTAAGGAATTTACGGCCGGATCTTTTTTGGGATTGCCACTTTTTGAAAGACTTTTAACCCTGTTCAGTTGGGTTACAATAACCTTTATTTAGACAAGAAGTACAATCTGCTGTAACAAAGGAAGTCCGTTATAGAAACAAGGATACCTATCAGCATATCTCAGAGTATTGAGAGTGTGTTCACATGAACCGACACTTGGAGAAATACAGGAGATCATAACTGTCCTCGATTGGCCAACAAAAGAGTCTCGGAGCACTTCTGTAAGTTTGCTCCCTCGGAATGGTATATGGAGCTGGTCATTGTCCAGAGCACGAATGCACTCCTTAAGAGCCAAAAGGCTCTTATTAATTTCAGCACCCTCGATTCTGAGAGCCAAAAATAAACCAGCTGGGTAGGAAAACATACATGTTAATAGAATTAACAGGAAAATACGAACTTACCTAGTTTGCCGATCATTGTCAGTGGTGTCCGCACCTCTTTCACTGCCAGCAAGATCAATAAAAGAAATCTTCCCAACAACCTTCCCAGCTTTAGACTCATTCCCCTCATTGTTCCTCTTGGACTTCTTTACCTCAGAGTGCTTCTTGATGACAAGTTGTAAAATAGCATGTGACCTCGAAGATTCCTCATTTGCACCAGTCGATCCTGTACTTCTAGCAGCATTTCCCTTCTCAATGTATTCCTTCACGATTTGCACGTCCGAGACCTCAAATTCTTGCAGTCCAACAATGCAGACTTGTTGTTTCCCATCTTCTCTCATAAAAAGTCTCCTATATGAGGAAGTTTAGATTATTGAGTGATTTAGTTGCTTTTAATACATATATGCACACATATGTACACCGGAAATGCATCTTGAAAGAGAAAACGTGTGCTTGACATGGTATAAATTGTGCTCGATACAGTCAGAGCAGCAGACATTTCAAATCCATTATATATCACAAATCAATCAGGTATGTCTTGAAGATATAAAATAAAATAAAAGACACATAAGCAAGCAATGAAAGAAAAGGGAATTACTTTCTCTCACTCAGAAGGTCATAGAGTTTTCCGCCATATATCTCAAAAAAGCCAAGCCACAGTTTAAATCTCTGATTGCGATAAACTGGCTGGTGCAAGTATCTAACAAGATCTTGGGCAGCTCTGAGAGGCAATGGTTGCATTGTGAACGTCTTACCACTACCTGTAATTAATATATATATATATATATATATTCCATGACATATAGCAAAAATTAGTAACAATGCTACATTAACACGAACTAGAGACGCACAAAAAGAGTAAGGACCAAGGAAAATGAAAAAATGATCATCATGTCTTACTGTCTTAGGTCTATCTCATCGATGCAATCAGACATTTGCAGTCTCTAAACTCCCAAACCAATCGTAAGCATCAACTTCCTAGTAATAATTCTAAAGCTCCCAATTATTGTCCCCCGTCATGTTTAAAATACTAAAAGAACACCATTTACATCAGTTAACAAAATACTTCTGGTTCTCACTAGAATCTAACTTCTTCCCAACTCTTTGAATATGGTAAATGATTTCGAGTTGAGCAACAATCTACATAAGCCAAGGCAGAAGTTCTTGGCAGGTATGAGGGCAAACAACGAACAGTGTAATAGGAAATAACAAACAGTTGCCTTAAAAAAAATAACAAACAGAGCCCAAAAAGATGTTTGTACATTTTAAATCCAAATATAATGTCGACGAAACTGAAAGGAATAGATGCCTACATGCTATCCAAGATGCATGTAGCCTTTGATATTGAACAGTTTTCATTCCACGTGAATATAGCATGAAGCATAGAAAAGCAGAACATAATATGTATAGCACCTGTGCCTGCCATTCTGGAAGAAAGTTCAGAAATTACGCACCTGTTTGCCCATAAGCGAAACAAGTGGCTTTTGTTCGCTGAAAGATTATGGGAATAATCGGCTCAACAGTTTTACGATAAACCTGTTGAAGCAAACAATAGAATAAATCGATCTTTTGCTCTAACAAATCAACAAACAACTTTGGTCATAACATAACATTATTCAGGAACCATGTTTGGATAGCATTAAGGAAACTTATTTCAACTAAGTATTACCTCATCATTGGTTACATTCTCATCCAGAACAGCATCAAAACAGAACTCATGCTTCTCAACATATGCAGTCAAGTCCACCTCTCATAAAACAATTAAAGCATATATAAGAAAGAGTGAAATAACATATCAAACAGGTAAAGAACATTTCTAAAATATTCATCTCTGGAACACATAGTGTTGTCACATAACTGCTGTGAATAAGGGACAAACCTTTAGCTTGGGTTCATGGACAGTTAAAGCATTCTCTCTTACAGTTACTATGTCATCCTCCTTCCGAGAAATTTCCTTCTTGTTTAATGGTCTTTTACGTACCTTGTACCACACAATAGAGAAAAAAAAAGCTTACATGAGATTTAACACACATCTACTTTGTCCAGCACATATATAACGAAACACAAAAAGGTAAGATGACAATGAAAGGAAGAAGAAGATACTAAACTAGAGGACATAAACTGTAATCTTAGATGTCCCCATCTCTACAGAATGTTGAGTAAGAGAGGAGAGAGAAACGAGGCACCAAGGATAGAATGCAACATACCACAACTTTAATCTTAGCAACATTATTTTCCCTCGTGTTGATCTCCTTTTCATTGACAGAGCATAAGGCATCTGCATCACCTTGCTCTTTTTGCTGCTGACTAGTACCAGATTCATTTCCAAACGCTTTGTTCACATAAGGCATCAATGGTGATGGTTTAAAAGGTTCTGAGGTAACATGCTGCAACCAAAAAAAATCAAAATTTCTTTCCAGGAAGGGGAAAAAGATGTTATTCAAACTTAGATTGAAGTGATTTTTTATAATTTTAAAATTATCAAAAGGGAACAACATCCAGAAATATCTAATCAAATCATTACAAAAATGAAAGAAGCAATCAAACTAGACTTCTAGCGACCAACCGTTGTAGAAATCTCAAGGAATGCTAGGTGCAGTGCCCTAAACCATACCTGAGCCAGAAGTTCTGTATCACCCATAGCATGAAGATCCATAAGCCCAAATCCAAAATCCCCCCTCGACTCTGGAGAATAGAACCTATCAGATATAACTTGCCCTCCGGAACGCCCAGTTGGCATGCACGGCTCCGATCTAAATTCCCTATTAAAATCGAGGTTCCTCGTTAATGTGTCAAGCCTCTGGTTCTCTTCTGTAGATTGTGCTCCATAACCCTTCAATAATGAAATAGAAACTTCCATCATCTAAAAATTCGCAGAATGTAAAACCATTTAAAATTCAAATAGTGTTCAAAATGAGATGAAAAATAATAAACTCATGAGAAAAAAATAAGATAATATTCCCCAGAATGATCAACTGTTCATACTAAAAATGGGAAGAATTTTTCAGAACTTCACGCAGAAGAGAAAAGAACATATTCAATCCATCAACTGGTCATGGAATATAAAATATAAATAGCAAAAAAGGGCATATGATTAGGTGCAGAAACTTCAAAAACACTTCCCTTAATCAAACTGCAATAGCCACGGTTGTTTTCATCAAATAAAGTTCCACCAAGAAGTAAATTTAAAGCATTAAAAATATACACGTGGAAATTAAATGTAGAGTTGCTTGGTTTACCTGCACCAGGAGATTGGAAAGGAGGCTTTGGTCGATGCCGTTAGAAGCCAAGGGAGAGGCAAGATGCCGCAAACCAGCAGACTGCAACCACCGCGCCATAACGGCATCACTGGCATCGCCGCCGGAGGCGGAATCAGAGTTGCGCAAGGATTCGCCGCTGGAGCGATCGTAAAGCGCCGTCGCCGCTGCATTGCTTTGATGCATTTGGCCACCCACGTAACGCTGCGATCTCCTCTGAGGAGCCAATTCTTAAGACCTGTTTATCAACGCCAGCAAAAAAAAAAACACTCGTAAATAACAAACAAACAAACAAACAAACAATAAAATAGAACAAACGTAACTGAAATTCACTTTACAAGACGGAGAAAATCCGAATTCGAAGAAAAAGGAAGTCAAAATTCTTCGAAAAATGAGATTTCCAATAAGTTCGTGCAATTTTCTTTAACTCCGTCAAAGAAAAAAAATCAAGTCACTCAAAATTCACGTATTCAAATTATAAAGCATAAATAAACAAAAAAAATACTGGAGAAAGGAAAACGAAGAGAGACGTCGGCGATTCAAGATCCGATATCAGATGTAAAACACAGTTTGATTGCACGGTGGCTTTGTGATTATATACAGAAAGAAGGAATTGGATCAAATTTGAATCAAAATTTCATGATTTGTTTCGGTTTTAATGTGTTTAGTTTTTGGTGGCAGAAAGAAATGCTCTATTAACGTTGGTTTTGCTCATAACAAAACAAAAAGATTCACTTTTGCTTATTGGAATTAAAATATATATTATCTATTTTCTACCTTTCAATTTTCTATTTTAAAAAATAAATAGATTATTCGGTTAAATCGATAAGATTTTGACATTATTATTCATGAGATTTACGCCGTACGTTGAAAATTTAATTTGAATTAATCGACTAAAAAATCATAACATTGTGAGCGGGGACTGAGCGTGGTGGGTCTCTCTCCACCCTCGAATATTTTTTTTCACCTTTGTCTCCTTATTTATATTTCTTTAAAAATTGGTTTATTTATGAATTTTCTCCACTTTTAAATATTTATAGTTTGCCCTCAACTCTAAATTATGACTTTGTTCTGGGTTGTGAATGAAGAAAATTGTGTTACAAAGTTCACCCCACAATAGACTTATGCAAAATTTAATTTGAATTAATGGAAAAAAATTGAATATCATTTACCAAATTAGCGAAATAAGAGGATGTGAACAAAAACAAGCAATACCAAGAGTCCCGAAACAAGCTCCTCCGACATTATTATCTTTAAATATAACTTAGCGCAATTCCAAAAAAAGATTTCAAGCTTCAAAATTTAAGGTTGATTTGCATGTTTTCTCAAGCTTCTAGATTTAAGGCTGATTTGCATGCTTTCTCTCCTACTACTACTTCATTTTCCATATAAAATAATACGTGTAAACTACGTAAATACTCTACGATTATAAATTTTATTTGAGTCATTCAATTGTGAAAATATATAAAAAGTTTCATGCTTAAAAAAATAATATGTTGGTTTGTGACGTTAAAAAATTAACATTTTGATGATGTAACGGTTAATAAAATTTGACATAATAACACATTTAGTCTTTTATGTTTACATATTCAATCAATTTAGTCTAAATTTAAAAAATCTAATAAATTTAGTCATATTTATTTACTTATTCTAACAATTTAACCCTTTTTATCTAACCCTCCACTCTGACACCACCTCCCAGCTTTGACAATTGTTTGATCTTTGTTTCGGCTCCCCTCATTAACCAGTCCATGCCCTTCGACACTCGTCTTCATGCCTAGCTCTTGCGCACCAACAACCCTAATCCTATACACCAAAACCTTACCATATACTTCTTTATCATTCGATCTGATTTGATAAATAAAGAGGACTGCATTTATTTTTTTAAAATTAAAATTAAATTAATTGAATATGTAAATATGAAGCACTAAATGTGCTATTATGCAATGTTTGTTAACTGTCATGTCATCAATTGTTAAATGTTTAGCGGTAATGGACCAACTTGTTGCTTTATAATTAGATAGTTGGAGACTATTTATGTAATTTACCCAAGTAATACATATATAATAAAAACAAACCATGCAGTTAATTTAGTGAGGTAAAATATTAAATTCTTTAAATAAAATTAAGAATTTAAATTCTAATGTTGTTAATAAATACAATTAAATAAAAAATCGCCTTAATAAAAAAACACATAAAAAATAACGTTCTTTTAACAAAATAAACAATAATGACATACTTATGTTTTATATTTACTCAATATATAATTGATCTAAAATAAAGTTTTCATATATGTTTATCTTTTTAAAAAATAGATTTTCAAAAATATTGTACCTGTCGAAAATTAGAAAGTTGATGAAGAATAATGTAATGAACAAAACTAAAATTGATTTACTGATTTTTTTTTGGAAGGATGGTTTAGTAAGTTGAAAAGTTCATTCGTATAATATACTTTTATAGCACTCAATCCAGATTAATCGACCAACAAATCAAATACCAATAATTTCATATCAAAAAATAAAACACGTATTTCTATTTTAAAATCATTTAAATTGATAATATTTTTTAAATATCAAAACAAGTATATTTTACCAAACAATCTATTCTGTTTCTAATAGAATGTTGAGGACAGAAAAATAATCCTTAAACTCCATATTCTTATTTGATAAAAAATTTAATATTCTGCCTCTTGAATTTCAAAATATTAATTCTAAAACAATTTATATGCAATAAGTTTAACTTAAAATGATAAAAGTAAAAGACAACTAAATCTATTTTTTATATAAAAATACAACTAAACCTACATGTTAAACATAACATAAAGAATATAAAATTTTATATCGTGTATGCAAAAACATTTGGTTAAAGCCTAGAGCTAAACGGTAAAAAACATGTTTCTATCCGGAACCTAAATAATAATTATATCATGTATTGACTGGTGATTTTTTTCCACAAAAATCTTAATAGGGTATAAATATTCCTTTTAAGGTTTAAAGTGAGATTATAAAAATTTAAAATTTCATAGTTGTGATTAAAATTTATAGTTTAGTTCTAACTCTAAATTCAAAATCAAAGTACTTTTTATTCCAACATATTTTCCCATGCTAAAATGGAATAACTTGGAATTAAGGAAAACACATATTCACCAAACAATTAAATTGAGACGAAAAAGAATCAAGGTTGCGTATTAAGCAAAAGCATTGATATTAAACATGCCAAATTTGTCCGAAAACCATACCAATTAAATTAAGGCTTAATAGAACAAGGGTTTAAGTTATTATTAATCACCCCATAAACAATCAAAAACAAAACACCGAACACCATAACTCATAGTCTTAGCAGTACACAGAAGATAGAAAATACGAGTCAAAAGCATAATAAAAGACTACAACTTTAACAAGCTTGGCGATTCAAAGCTCAAAGCTTAGCACTTGACCTCCTTCAATGCATAAGCAAAGTACAAAAATGTGGGGTCAGTAGCACCATCCTTGTAGTAAGCAAACACCAAGCATGCGTCATCGTGCATGCTCTCTCCGACAAAGCTGCAAGAAAAAATCCTGGGTTTCAATCCCTGAAAACCGATAAAAATACGCAAATGGGAACAGTAAAATATGTAACTCACAATTGAAGGTCCTTCAGTTTCGGAAGCAGATACTTGATTGCTCCCTCAATGTTCTTCTTAAAGCTTTCTTGCTTCTCGGCATCCAATTTGGGTGTCAGATTCTTGATAAACTTCTTCATGTTTGCAACAAACTGCTTCTTGTCAAAGCAAGGTTGCTCCTGCAAGAGATGTCAAAACACATTCTTCAGGTTCAACTCAAAAGGTATACATGAAAATAGCATCAATAAAAAAAGAGACTAACCTGAAGCCTGAAAGTGTCAACAATGTCAACAACCTTCACAGCTTGATCATCAACACCCTCATCCTCATCTGCACCTTCAGCAGAAGGATTGGCACCAATGTCAACACTAACAGCACCTTGCACAACCCACTAAAAAGTAGCAAAAACAAACTTGAGTCAAATTCCATATATATAATCAAGCTTTCCCTCAAAAAATTAATAATTAAACCAAAATACTAACCTTTCCCTCAACTTCCCACAGCATGCCATTCTCAATTTCCTTGTAGGGGAACGAGTCAGAAAGAAGCTCGTCACCTGAAATCAATCAGCATGAAAGATTACTAAACATAATAAGAAACACTAAGATTACTAAAAAAAATTAAACCAAACAGCAACAGTTATCAGTTTTGAATTAAATCAGAGGCGGTTAGTTCAACTTCAACCCTTATAGTTTAAGAAAATCCCACTGAATTAAATCAACCTAAACATAATAATCAAACATCCATCAAAGTTCAATACACTTGCAACAGAACAAAAATACATTAAATCAATAACAGTAAATATCATCTTTTTAGATTCTAAGAAAGATCAAGAAACTTGGAGATCCAACAGGCAACAGCTAAGATTCGTCAGATCTTGAATTCAATTTGGGAAAAATACAGTTCGTTCAACATACTTCAATTGACAACACGCCACAACATATTAGGCAAAGCAAATCAAAGATCTATAAATTTATAAGCTTCAAAACATCAATAATACTAGAAATTCCAGACACGATGGCTAAATCTGAAATTTTATTAGAATTTCTATTTTTATGGATTAAATCTTACATCGAAACAGAATCAGATAAAGTCAAAAATAAGGAAGTAAACACAGATCTAATAAAAACCTAGAAATCACAAAACTAAACAAGACAACAAATACAAATCGATAAAAACAAATCGAGATTGAAGAAAACAACAAAAACAAACAAGAATTACCGGAGATGAGATCTTGATAGACCAACATGATTGCAGCCTCTCTCTTTGAGAAATTGAAGCGAGAAGCTAGAGAAACTTTGGTACGGCTATGGAGAGAGACGCAGGAGGCGACGGTGACTAAAGAGAGCGAGAGAGGGTTTGAAGAGAAGGGACGATAGGTATTTATAAGCGAGGGTTTCCGCTGAGGATTTAGGTTTGGGCTTAAGCTTAAAGTTAAAGCTAAGGCGAATCTCTGCTTTTTCCCTTGTTTGGGAATAGGGATGAGTGTGTTCTTAGATTAGGATAGGGATAGGATTTTACTGTTCTCGCTTTTACAGCCCAGCCCGATTTACATAGAGTTGGGCTAAGGATTTTTAAACCTTCCCCACTCAAATGGCATTCGAAATTGTCTTTTAATTTTTTTTCATATTTAATTTTTATTAAATTAATTCGTATATATTTTATATTTAAAAGTTTAAATCCAATTATTAAAATAATTAAAATTAGGATTAGGATTGATTTGGGGAAATTTTTAAGATTTTTAATCATCAATGATAGTTAGATGCATGTTAATTCTCAAATTTCATATTGATTTTGTTTTGGACTTTATTTTTGATAATATATCTCTATTTTTATGATATTTAGACATTATTTGATAAATTTTCTAAAAAAACATCACTTACGTTCTAGTATAAGGGCGGAATAATTTTCCAATCATTTACATTTACAGTTTCTTTAAAATAATATTTGTTCATAATATAGATAAGTTACATCAAATACCACTAAACTGGAAAATTTAAAAGGTGATTTAAAAATTCAATGCTAAACCCTAGTGATTCTACAACGGGATTTTCGCCTTTGAAACATTCAGTCAACCCTAGTGGTCGACCGCCTGACCTGATTCCAATCTTAAAGGGCGCGTCGTCTCTCGAGAAAGATATCCAGAGGCTGAGGATAGTATGCATTCAGACAATATATGTGGTACCGCATGCTGTGAGTACAAGCGGTGGTATGGTGAAACATGGTTCTGAAGGAGAGGGGAGTGATGCCATGATGATAGACTATATTGTAGAATCAAACCATGAACGTGTAACCAGGATGGGGCTGGATGTTGCTAATTCTCCAAATATATTTAGGATTGGCGAGAAGGAATTTTCGAATATAACGCAACAAAGCGATAATGTAGTCACACCTATGGTCGTTCAAGAATGGAGTAAGGAGCCTACTGGCCAGAGTCCCAACCAAAGAGATCTTTCTTTTCGAGATATGGTTGTGGGCAACCTTGTTCCCGATAACTAGGCCGCGAAGAATGAAGATCTTGAAGTTGAGATACGCGATGAGGATGTGACTATTGGCGGTAGTGAAATGCTACCTGAAATTAGGTTCTCGGTACGAGTGCATCAAACGGTGAACAAGAAACTTGCAAAGTCCATTATTGTTCGTCTACTCAACAAGACTATCGGCTATAAGACTCTTCTTAATAGAGTTCAAATGCTTTGGGGGTTTGTTTGGTGAAATAAGCCTTGTGGACTTAGATAACGAGTACTTTCTTGTACGTTTCGCCCGAGAGGAAGATTATGTTAAGGTGTTTTCTAGATGCTCGTGGGTTGTCTATGGTAGCTACCTAACTATTCAACCATGGAGCAGAAACTTCTCAACCTCCGAAAGCCACACATCAAAAATCCTAGCATGGGTAAGACTTTCTCATCTCCCCTATCAGTACTATACTAAAAGTATGTTTCGATACATTTCATGTGTTATTGGGGAGGTTGTTCGAGTTAATTTTAACACAATCGAGGGAAAAAGGGGTTGGATTGCTCGTCTTGCGGTGGTGGTTGATCTTATGAAGCTATTTTGTGTATGGTGTTATTATTGATGGTTTGCGTATTGACATTGAATACAAAGGTCTCTTGATAATATGTTACGCATGTGGAAAGTTCGGTCTTACTAAAGAGATGTGCGGGGTTGAGAAACATCCTTAACGTGCAAACATCAGATGGAGATTTATTTGGCCTCTGGATTCAGGTCACGAACCGGAGAAGGAGAGTGGCACCTTCTAGGAAGATAGATATAGTGGATAATAGTCGCACTGTTACAATGAGGAAGGTTGGTGGAAGCCTCTTTAACATCCTCAATGTTGATGCAGCAATCGACATGGAGGAAGAGCAGACCATTGTTTTGCCCCATGTCATGAGGGATATGCAACATACGGCCATTATCAATGAGATGTCTAGTGCATATAAATAGGTCCACGAGAAGGTGATTGGAGATCATCACGCAAAAATTGAGTGTTCGTAGGAACTTCGTTGGGGACCTTAAAGCGACTAAGAAGACGGTGTCGACCCAATCAAAGGCTCTCTCATTGGATGAGGTTGGCAGTGCATCAAAAATTTCTAAGGCAGCAAATAATGGAAATGGAAAGATGGAGCAGGTTTTGTCTCATGAGCAAGTTGCTTCTAAAGATGAGGTTGTGGTGATTAAGTCTACGTTGAAGAATGATCAACACAAAGTAGTCAAGGTTGTGGAAAAATGGAATGGTCCCATTGCTCGTAACTCTATTAATTGTTCTTTGACAAAGCCAAATAGAAATATAAACTCCAAGGCAGTCATTCGAAACCTTTCTCATGTCAAGGGATTGACCAAAAAATGACTGAAAACTACGAAGAATCATAAGAACATGTACTACTTAACCGAGGTAGTTGAAGAGTTGTCCACACAACTCGACAAGGCTATGGGTGAGGTCACGGGTGATAATCTGGCTGGGAATGTTGAAGGCTTACAGGATATTCCTGAAGGATAAGTGCAGTGGTTCGCCAACAAAGTTTTCGAAGGGGTGGATAACCCCTCGTCACAAGCCTAGTTTTGGGTCTTTCCCCTCTTTATTGTATTATGGTTAATACAATTTTTTGGAACACTCAGGGCGTGTTTGGCCCTGTCTTTCGACGTTATTTCAAGTTACTTTTATAGTCGTATAGTCCTGATATTGTTGCGCTTATGGATCCGATGGTTCTTGGTTTGAAGGCGGATGATTTTGTTAAGAGTTCGAGTTTTGAGTTTTCTTACAGAGTTGAAGCTTCGTGTTTCTCAGGGGTATATGGATCATGTGGCATAATTTTGTTCAGCTGGATATCATGTTTGTATCCAATCAGTTCATTCATGGCCATTGTGTCGATTTGGTGAATTGACGTTCTTTCTTTATTACTTTTATTTATGCTAGCATGAATCCCATAGAGCGTAGACAGGTTTGGGATCAGTTGAGAGCTTTAGAACCTGACTCAAACAACCTTTGGGTCTTATGAGGGGATTTTAACGCTATTTGTAACAGTTCTGAGCGATTAGGTGGGTCTCAAAATCGAACTGAGGTTTGCCCAAAATTTTGTGATTTTCTTTTCCTGTCTAGCCTCCTAGATATGGGTTTCAATGGTCCTAGTTTACGTGGAAGTGGGGCTCATTGTTCTAGTGGTTGGATAGATGTTTGTGCAACAAAGAATGGTATGACTTTTTTTCTCTTTCTGAGGTTTTTCATCTATAGAAGTTGGGCTCGGATCATAGACCCCTTGTAGAAATATGTGTTTTGATATAATAATTGAAAAATAGTTTCGGACTAAATTGAAAAGAATTTAAAACATGCCTTTAGTCAAAACAACTTGAAAATATGTTTAAGGACTTTTACAAGGCTTTGGAATAACTTAAAAATGCTTTTAAAGTAGACAAACCAATGTTTTTCAAGTAATTGTACCGATACAGTACGTGCTGTATCGATACGCCTTAAGGTTTCAACTATAGGAAAATTCCAATAGCCAAAACTTGTACCGATACGCTTTGTCTGTATTGATACAGAGTGCTTCAAATCCCTTAACGGCTAGTTCGTGTACCAATATGCACAACTACCCCCAACGGTCAATTTCTCAACGGTCCTTTATATTGCAGGACCGTACCGATACGCTTACATGTGTATCGATACGCATCAACTGGAAGTGCTCAAAAGCTAATTCCAATTGGGACTGTATCGATACAGACATCCGAGTATCGATACGCTAAGTTGTAGAACTGCATTTATGGTGGGAAATAAAGGCTCCAACGTCTCCAATTCATCTCTAACAGCTAGTAACGGCTATGAACTCAAATAGGAGTATAAAAGGGACATCCAAGAATAAAGAGAAGACTAATGCTTCAATTATCAACAACATTATGATGAAGAAATTGTCTTAGGGCTTTAATTGTTAATTCTTTGTATAGACAATACTTGTGAGCCAAAATTGTCAAATTTGCTCAAGTGTTTAGGTTTGGGTGAGTGCTAAAGAGTGCAAACATCAACCTTATAAGAGGAAGTTTAGTTTGCTTTTATTCATCTTTTGTATATAGGGTTTGATCAAGCTTTGGGTTAGAAAGCTTAGATCGTGTGTAAGGGTTTCCTCCTAAGCCTAGAAAAGATGACGAATCAATTAGTGAATTGATTCAGAAATCCTTAATGGGAGCTAAGGTAGTGGATGTAGGTGCTTTTTCGAAGGCCGAACCATTATAAATTCATTGTGTCATACATTTTTGTCTTCCACAAATCAATCACCCAAAAATCCAACTTCTCCACCACTTGGCAATCCATTTTAGTTGAAGGAAATCGAGCCTATCAAGCCTAACAATTGGTATCAGAGCGAGTCTCAATTGAAAGGGATTAACATCCTACTAAGGCGATCTGGGAAGCTCGATACATCAATTCAATCAACCGATTGAATGACGCAATCTATCAATAAGTCACCTTTCTTCGATATGGCCAACTATGCCTTTTAAAAGACAAGAATGATGTTCTTTGTTGCGTGTAAAAGAGTCTATCGCAATGTAGTGCAAGTGTACACGACGCAAGTAGTAAAGTGATACGTAAGTATCGGATATCGTCTCCACAGGGACTGGGCTAATAGCTTTAACCTTGGATTGCTGCACAAAAGGGGGAAAAGAGTTTAATTGTTTGTCACGAAATAATAAAGAAGACTGAAAATAAAAGATGAAAATATTCAGAGTAAAGAGTAGGCTGATATTGATTTGCTCAATAGTACAAGTGTTTGCACTGCCTAGGATTTCTCTGTTCTGTCGTAGCGCCTGTCGCGGCAGCGGTCTGTTGTTGTCGCGGCAGCGAACACACAACTCAGTACTTCAAGCTCGACAAGAATCCTTGCTATGCCTTGTCCTATCCCTAGATCCAAGTCTGTCGATGAACACGTCTTTGATGATACCTCCCGGCGTGAATCGAAGGATGAACATCGATGTTGTTGAATTCTTCCTTAGCCACTTAACCTCGTCCTATCCCTAGGTCCGAGATAGTTCAACCATAAACTATAGAACTCGTACTTATTCCCTTCGTATACTTAACTCTCCCGATATTAAGTAAATGTATAATCTCACAATGCTCTCCCGATACTCTTGTAAGATGTTGAAAACCAGAATAAGCAAACTTGAAGTCTATTTTATTGAACAGAAAAAATCCTAAAACAATGCAATCCTTGTAACTACTTTACAGAATCAACCCTTAGCCTTAGGGAAAGTTTAGAACATGATGTGATGGGGGGAAACGACTAGGGTTTAAGGGAAGACGGCTAGAGAATAAGATGTCCTTCCCTAGGTCGAATTACATGCCTTTATATAGGCCTTGGGTTCAAGTTTTCTAATATGGCAAGAATACAAGTTTAAATTAAAGTACAACTCTATTAAAGACTAAATCTTCAGAGTAGATGTCTTTAATTCGTCCTCTCTTCTTGCTTGGAGTTTCTTCCTTGAACTTTGGGCTTGGCCTTCATTCTGATCTAGGGCTTAGAAAAATATAAAAGTGCTCCATGACAGACCGGTTCAATTTCCTCTTTCTGTCGAGCTCCATTTTACTTCTTCCCTTCACCATTGCTGTCGTCTTTGGCTGCCACGGCAGCGGCCATTGCAACATCCTTCTTCTCGGCAGCAATCCTGTGTTCCAGCTCTGCTTCTCTTCTGCCCTGCGTCTGCTACAACAGCTACCTGCAAAAATGACCAATTTTAGTAGAAATTGTGCTATTTAATATAATTGTGATGTACGAATGAAATCTATCCTAAATGCAATGAATTATGCTTGAATGCAGCAGAAATATGGGTTAAATAGGGGGTAAAATATAGAACTTTTACACACTCAACATTCTTCATAAAATCAAAGGGTTACAAGCTTTGGGATATAGTTGAAGATGGTCCGTTCGTGCCACAATGAAGAAAGGCGGATTGGAGTGCGGATGATCGCAAGAAGATGAAGCTTAAATGCAAGGCTTTGTACATTCTCTTTTGTGCATTTAGCCCCAACATCTATGAGAAGATGTCTTCTTGTGAAGATGTCAAAGAAGTATGAGACAAGCTTGAAGTCACATATGAGGGAACCAACGAAGTAAAGGAGACCAAAATTGGTCTACTCAATCTCGAGTATGAAAGCTTCAAGATGGACTTGGATGAAGACATCAAGAGGATGTTCGACCGATTCTCCACAATCGCCAATCAACTCAAAGGTCTTGGATAGGAGATTTCAGAAGACAAACTCGTTCAAAAGTTGATCTATTCACTTCCCGAATCATGGGAGTCCAAGAAGACCGCAATTGTAGAAGCAAAGAACTTGAAAGAGCTCAAGATTGACGAGCTCGTTTGATCTTTTCTCACCCATGAGATGATGTCTCAACCCTTGAAGAGGGAGAAGAAGAAGGAGATCAAAGAGAAAGGCATCAATGTAAATGTCATAGCTCTTCCATCCTCCACATGCCTACATGTAGAATTAAGTAAGGAGGAAAGTGAAGAAGAAGAGATGACCTATCTCTTCGAAAAGTTTTCCCGATTCATGAAGAGTACAATGAAAAAAATCTAAGCATGAATCGAAAAAGAAAGAGAAGGTAAGCTTTTCAAGCCATAAGAAGAAGACATATGTGGCTACTTTGAGTGATGAAGACTCAACCGACAATGAACAAGCCAACCTTTGCCTTATGGCCATCGAAGAAGATTCAAGGGTAACTTTTAATTCATCTACCTCATGTTCATATTCTTTTGATGAATTATAATATGCCTATGATGATTTGGTTTTAGAGTTTAAAAATCACATTTTAAAAAACAAGAAAGTGATTTCAAATTTGAAAATTCAAAATGATTTGATTTCTAAAACCAAAATTGAACTTGAAATAAAACTCAATGAGTTTGAGCAAAAATGTGTTGATTTACAAAATTTGCTTCATAAAGTTCAAGAAGAAAAAAGATTTGATTTCCAAAGAACTTGAAAAGAAAACAAATTTTAGAAAATTAAATTTTTATCAAAGACAATCTAGTGCCCCTAAATTTGTAAATGGAAAATGTTTTA
The DNA here is from genome assembly GCA_958450335.1 of Hibiscus tridactylites. Lineage (NCBI taxonomy): Eukaryota > Viridiplantae > Streptophyta > Magnoliopsida > Malvales > Malvaceae > Hibiscus > Hibiscus tridactylites. The sequence continues at coordinate 20,535,131 of OY288265.1, read as the reverse complement.
GAAGTGTTTGGATCCCAAAAGGACTAATCACTTCAACTAAAAAGAATAAAATTACAAAATGGATTCCTAAGGGGATTAAATTTTGTGCCACTAACATCTATGGATCCAAAGCAATTTGGATACCAAAAATTACTTGATTTTCTTATGGTAGGTGTGATAGAGAATGATCAACAAGTCCAAATTTAAGGGGGGCGCTCCATACACACAAGGAAGAACACTTGAAGAATGAAGGCTTCACATCCTCCCTTGAAGTTCAAGCGTTGGTAAAATTTCTAGTTGTTTTTGTTTTTGCTTCAATTAGATTATTTTTTCTTTACAACTAGATTATCATATTGTTGGGCTAACAATATTTATGCTTTGAGTAAGGGGGAGCCAATTTTAAAACCAAAATTTTTAATTGTGTCAATTTTTTCCCTCTTATGTTATTTTGAGCTTAAAGTCGTTCAATTTTTTTGATATAACAAAAAAGGGATAAATGGTTTTAAAAATTAATTTTTCAAGTGAATAAGGGGAACTTTAATCTCATCTAATTTTTAGAATCTCTTATTCAAAATTTTAAAGTACTAAGGGGGAGAATCCCAAACAATTTTTCAAGTTGGTTTTATTATATCAAAAATGGGGAGATTGTAGAAATATGTGTTTTGATATAATAATTGAAAATTAGTTTTGGACTAAATTGAAAAGAATTTAAAACATGTCTTTAGTCAAAACAACTTGAAAATATGTTTAAGGGTTTTTACAAGACTTTGGAATAACATAAAAATGCTTTTAAAGTAGCCAAACCAGTGTTTTTCAAGTAACTGTACCGATACAATATGTACTGTATCGATACGCCTTAGGGTTTCAGCTACAGGAAAATTCTAGTAGCCAAAACCCGTAGCGATACGCTTTGTCCGTATCGATACGGAGTGCTTTAAAACACCTAACGACTAGTTCGTGTATCGATACGCCCAACTACCCCTAACGGTTAATTTCCCAACGATCTTATAAATTGCAGGACCGTACCGATATGCTTACATGTGTATCGATACACATCAGCTGGAAGTTCTCAACGGCTAATTCCAAAAAGGGACTGTATCGATACGGACATCCGAGTATCGATATGCTAAGCTGCAGAACTGCATTTATGGTGGGAAATAAAGGCTCCAACGACTCTAATTCATCCCTAACAACTAGTAACGACTATGAACTCAAAGAGGAGTATAAAAAGGGACCTTCAAGCATCAAGAGAAGATTAATGCTTCAATTGTCAACAACATTATTTTAAAGAAATTGTCTTAGGGCCTTAATTGTTACTCCCTCCGTCCCACTAAAACTGTCACATGTTGACTTTTTTTGGTCAAATTTTTTTTAACTTTGACTATAATTTATTTAAATATTTTAATTAATTAAAAATTATAAAAAATATATTTAAAAACTAGTTGATTCAAAGTTTTTAAAATATATTTTTTTATATTTTTATCAATAATAAATTTTAAATTATAAGAGGTCAAAGTTGAAAAAGTTTGACCCAAAAAAGTCAATATGTGACAGTTTTAGTGGGACAGAGGTAGTAATTCTTTGTATAGACAACACTTGTGAGCCAAAATTGTCAAATTTTCTCAAGTGTTTAGGTTTGGGTGAGTGCTAAAGAGTGCAAACATCAACCTTGTAAGAGGGAGTTTAGTTTGCTTTTATTCATCTCTTGTATAAAAGGGTTTAATCAAGCTTTGGGATAGAAAACTTAGATCGTTTGTAAGGGTTTCCTCCTAAGCCTAGAAAAGGGGACAAATCAATTAGTGAATTGATTCAGAAATCCTTAAAGGGAGCTAAGGTAGTGAATATAGGTGCTTGTTCGAAGGCCAAACCACTATAAGTTCATTGTGTCATACATTTTTGGCTTCCACAAATCAATCACCCAAAAATCCAACTTCTCCACCACTTGGCAATCTATTTCGGTTGAAAGAAATCGAGCCTATCAAGCCTAACACCCCTATTGCTTTCTTCGGAACCCAAAAAAGTTGTTCATGTGGATCATCTGTTCCATTACATTGATGCATGGAACGACCACCCTGGTTTCTAACAACTTGTGGCGGACTCATGGTGTAAAGAGAAGAGTATGGATGTTAACTTAATCATCCTTCAAAACAATTTCTCGAGTTGGAACACTAAGACCTTCGAACATATTGGTAGGCGTAAACCTTGGTTGCTTGCTCGAATTAAGGGGTCGAAAAGGCCTTGGATAGTCCAAGTTCTCCTTTTCTTAATATTTGGAGAGTGATTTGAAGAAAGATCTTAACTTAGTCCTCGATCAAGAAGAGAGCTTATGACATCAAAAATCGAGAAGCCGCTGGATTGAAAAGGGATCTAAACACCAAATACTTTCATACTTCAGTCATGGCTCGCCAAAGAAGAAACTCAATCCAAAAATTAAAAGTGGATGATGAGAATTGGAGCATTGTCCCCATATGCTTAAGACTTGTGTTGTGGAGTTTTTTCATAAGCTTTTCACAAGTGAAACTACTAACAATCGATCACCTGCACCACTAGGTAATTTTGCTCATATTGATGATGTTGGCAAGCGATCTTTACTTGCTAATATAACACATGAGGAGGTTTAATCTGTATTATTCTACATGGACCCGCTTATGTCCCCAAGCATCAATGGGTTTTATGTTGTGTACTATTAGAAGCATTGGGATATTATAGGCGATTTAGTTTTGCATTTTGTTAAAAGATATTTTGATGACGAACTTTTGGATGAGTGGGTGGACTATACTCTCTTAGTTTTAATTTCGAAGGTGAAGGTGCAAGAGCCGTATAATCAGTTTCGGCCAATAAGTCTCTGTAATGTTCTTTACAAAGTTGTGACCAAGATCCTTGTCAATCGATTGAAACGTTTCTTGTCGAGCTAGGTGCATCCTAACCAAGTCAGTTGTGTCCTGAGCCATAGTATTATGGATAATATTATCATTGCGCAAGAGGGGATTCATTCCATATCCACTAAATCAGGGCATAAGGCGTAGATGACAATTAAAGTGGATCTTGAGAAAGCCTATGACCATCTTGAGTGGGGATTCATTAAAGAAACTTTGATTGATGTGGGTTTGCCGTGTAAGTTTATTACTCTCATTATGCAATATATTCGCTCTGTTTCTACTCATATTATGTGGAATGAAGAAATCACGAATGTTTTTTGCATAGAGAAATTGGCGCAAGAAATTGACCAATCTGTGAATACGGGTGCATGGAAAGGTATCCACCTATCTCATAATGGCCCTTTTTTGACGCATCTATTCTTTGCTGATGACTTGGTCCTCTTCTCTAAACCATCGATAGTGCAAACGACAGTGATCAAGAGAGTGTTGGATAGATTCTGCATTCGGTCGGGCCATCATGTTAGCGTGTCCAAAACGCAAGTTCATTTTTCTAAGAATTGTGCGTTAGATATTTGTCAACAAATTGCACATGAGTTTGGCTTTGAAACTGTCGCAAATTTAGGTAAGTACCTTGGTGCACCTCTCCATCATAGCCGAGTCACTAAAGCAATTTACGCCTACATGATTGAACAAATAAGAACACACATTCTTGGATGGACAACTCGTACTTTTTCGCTAGCAAGAAGCGAAATCTGTTTTACAAGCAGTCCACTTGACTTCCGAAAAGTCTCCGCCTTGAGATAGAGAAATTAATTTGGCAATTTATTTGGGGTAATGGCGTGAGCAAAACTGGGATATCGGTTGTCAATTAGGATAAATTGAAAACTCCTATTGGATATGGCGACTTGGGCTTCCATGATTTATCCAAACAAAATTATGCGTTCTATATGAAAATTGGCTACAAGCTAGTCGTGGATAATGATAGTCTGTGAGTTTGCATCCTTAAGACTAAATATTGTTGGGATGATCGTCTATCAGATTCTTTTCGAAAAACTAATTGTTCGAGACTTTAGAAGGACCTTGGTGGTTAGAGGATATGAAGATGTTTGTTAGGTTTGAATAGTGTCGTATTTTTTGTTTTGGTTTTCGTTTTGTTTTGTAATGTTTTGCCGAGGGATATCTCGTAGTTTATTTACGTAATTACTATTATAGGTATTCTTGTCCTTCGACTAGGTTTAGGAGTTTCTAACGATGTCTATAGCAGTATTTTTCTATTTATTGAAAAAATAATATATGTTTATACATATTTTTAACCATTTATCAATGTAATTATGTACACACATCTTGCATACAAAATTGATTAAACCCGGATCTCTTATGATGAAGATCATCTGTTTTACTACTTAGACTATTTGTCGGGTTCTTACCAATTTAAAATTTAATAGTATTTAAAAATAAATAAAATTATCATTAATTTTATTTTGAATATAAAAATTATCATTAATTGAACAATACAATTTTTTATACAAGATAATATATTTTGATTAACTTTATCTTTTAATAACATAATCCTATTGCGTAGACAAACTATTCGAACACATAAAATAACAATTTTTTTCCTGTGAGCACATGATAAAAATTATAAAACAGAAGACTAGTTCATTTCCCTAAAGTATAAAATTCAAAACCCGGGTCATTCATTTTATTCAGTTGAATTCTAGTAAACCCCATCTCTCTCATTCTCTCTCGTTCTTCGAATCTTCGATCTGGTGAGTTTTCTCACTCTAATTTAGCTTTAATTTTCAATTATATTTCTGCTTTACCCGAATTAATATTTGCATAAAATTTTAATTCCATAATCTGTATTTCCTCTTGATTTAGTATTCTCTATTTTGAAATTTTGTTTGTTTCTATTTGAAGTTTGTGAAATTTTATTGTGAAATTTTAGGGTTCTGGACTAGAGAAATTCGGTATTATGGATAGTAATAAAGATGAAGCTTTAAGATGTGTTCGCATTGCTGAAGAAGCGATTGCTTCCGGTAACAAACAGCGTGCGCTCAAATTCATTAAAATCGCCCAACGCCTGAATCGTACTTTATCTGTTGATAAGCTTTTGGATGCCTGTGAAAATCTTGATTCCGGGTCGACCCCGGTCTCTTCTGTCGATGAAAAGTGTGCTTTAAATGATGAGAATAGAGGCGGTTCGTCTAAGTTGGATGAGGGTTTTGATGGGGAGAGAAGTTATACCGAGGAACATGTTCAGCTGATTATGCAGATTAAGAGGAACAAGGATTATTATTCGATTCTTGGTGTGGAAAAGACCTGTTCGGTTGATGAGATCAGGAGGGCATATAAGAAGTTGTCATTGAAAGTTCATCCAGATAAGAATAAGGCTCCGGGATCTGAGGAAGCATTTAAGAAGGTGTGCAAGGCGTTTAAGTGTTTAAGCGATGATGATTCGAGGAGGCAGTACGATCAAGTTGGTTTGGTTGATGAATTTGAGTACAATCAGCGGCATAATGTGAGACAGAGACGGAGAAGATACGGGCATGATTTGTTTGATGATGATTTTGATCCCGATGAGATATTTAGGTCGTTTTTTGCTCAGGGAGATATGTTTAGGACATCTCATGTTTACAGGACTGGAGGAATGGGTGGTCATCATCAGAGGGAGGAGCAGCATAGAGGAGGACCTAATTTATTGCTTCTCATTCAAATGTTGCCAATTTTGTTGATTTTCTTGCTTGCTTATATTCCCGGTTCCGAGCCTGAGCACTCCTTGGTTAGGAATTACTCCTATCAGATTCCTAAGACAACTGAGAAATATGGAGTAGAATTTTTTGTCAAATCATCAAATTTCGATGTGAACTTTCCCCAAGGAAGTGCTGCTAGAGCTAATGTCGAGGATAATGTGATTAAGGATTACAAACATATGCTCTGGCGGTATTGCCAGGTAGAGCGCCATAAGCGCCGTTGGAATAAGGATTTACCAACCCCACACTGTAGTCAACTACAAAATCTTGGACTTGCATGAAGGTAAACTTTAGCTGCAAAATTTTGGCTCTCATATCTTCTGTACCATGTAGTTTTTATTTAGTGCGTTTTAAACCATGTGTTTCTGTTTATTTCTGTGATTGTTATATGATGTGGTAACATCGAATGATACATTTTCTAATTGAATAGGGGATCTGACTAGATTCTGCTAAAGCATCAGCAAGATGTTACCTTGGCGGGCAAGGAACCCACACGGTATTGTCAGCTCCAAGGGTGTTCTTTTGCCATAGTTGGTCATTTGCTAAGGTGGTTCTGGACTGATTTGCATTGTATGCCAAGGTGCTAATGAGGCTTCCCTGGATATCTCTAGGTGATAATGCTTCTCTTTTGGTAATGTGATGAAATATTACAATCTCCAGTTTGTACCTAGTATGATCATTGTGCTGATAGAAGGATAGTTAGCATAAAGAACATAACTCGAACGAAAAATGGTATTCAAGATTGTTTCTTTTTGTTGTTTCGTTCTGATTGATTTTGATTCGAGGGGAGTGTCTTTGTCAGATTGTCTATACTTATTTTTTGAGATCCATAACTTGGACCTTCTATGTGATTATGTTGGCATTATGCTCTTCCCTTTCACCTTGATTAGTTCACTTGTTCCCTGTTCATCTACCTTTCTTTGGGTGGAATCTTATCTTATAGTTAACACTATAATATGTGATCCAAGACCCCGACTGTGCCCGAAACTGCCAACGGGTCGTAAGAGCTCGAATCTCGACCCATGACACTCGCATTGTGCATATGCAATGGTTCTTTACTGGATGCTCTTCAAAACAGTAACACCACAATTTGTGAGGATCATTCATATATAAAACCCATTTTTCCATCATTGCAAATTGAGTCCACATGCTCCTTAGTTAATCGGTCATTATAATATCGTGTTACGGTCGTTATTTAAATTATTTAAATTGTTAGGGAAGTGTATATTTAAGAAACGAACATGTGATAATGTCTTAAGGATTCTTCTCATGATCCAAGCAAATCTTAGCTAGGGATGGTAAAATAACCCGTCCCCGTCAAGTCCCGACCCGATAGGGGCGGGTTTTTTAATTGAAAATCTGGTTCGGGTGGGTCGGGTTATGAAAAAATAAAGTCGGGGCGGGGCGGATTTAGGGTGAAAATTCCCTGTCTCGCCCCGACCCGATATATATATATATATTATATTTAATATTTTATTAAATTTTTTCCAAGGCGGATCGGGTTTAGTCGGGTTTTTTATTAAAATATCAAAGTTGGGGTAAAGTTGGATTATACTTTTTATTATTTCGAGGCGGGTCGGAGCGGGAATACAATATATTATAATCGGGGCGAGTTGGAGTCGGGCGGCCAAAAAAATTAATGCATTGATTGGGACTTGGGAGTTCAAAGCTGACACTTTGCTTAGCAAGATTAATGCATTTTTGGGCTTCAACGTGAATACAACAACGTAGAGCAACATTTTATATTTATTTTTATTATTTCGTATTAATCCTATTTTTCAAGAATATATTAAGTCCTATGTTATTTGTATATGGGTAAACTACTTTTTTTAGTTACTCAACTTTGTCTATATTTATGTTTGGGTCGCTCAACTTTAAAAACGTTTTAATTTCATCACTCTACTTTCGAAATTGAGTTTTATGAGCCACTCCGTGTTAATTATTTAACACTGTTATGACAAGGCATCTATGTTTTAAATTTATGAAACCCCCCAAAGTTTCAAACATAGTTTTTTGGATTCTCTTTGATTCCCGGGTCATTTTTTTTTAAATCTCAACGATAAGGAGGTGGAGGAGAAGGAGACGAATGATATATCTTGATTTCACGCTGATCGGATAGTAGAGATTATAGACCGGAGTTGTTTTCTCCGAATTTTGAATAAAAATTTAAAAAGATTTATAAAAACGTTTGAATTGATAGAGTGATAGATCGTAGTCTAGAATGACCGAAAAAGATATTAAAGAACATGAGTTGGGTGGCGGTGTGACATGGAGATGAAACCCTTAAAATTTTTATTTCTGAAAAAATGAAAATTAGGTGAACAACAGACCTTCCAGACTTCAGTGACTTAAAAATCAGTTTCGAAAAATGAGTGATGAAATTAAAAATATTTAAAGTTGAATGAGTAGAATAGAAATAAAGAAAATTTAAGTGACTATAAAGTTAGTTTACCCTTTTACATTGGGTTAAAATTGCATTGAATTAAGCCTTCTCTGCTCCTGCTTTGCTCGTCGACACTCGACAGCCTCCTCTCCCTCTTTCTCTCGCTGCAATAAAAAAAGAAGAAGAAAGGATTTAAGCATTCCAATTTGGGTTTGAATCAACCTAAAACCCTAAATCCCAAATCTTCCTAATCGGGAGAAGACGGGACGGCCACCGCTGGAGATGGAGCTAGTAGAGCCACAGTCATTGAAGAAGCTCAGCCTTAAATCCCTAAAACGCTCTCTCGATCTCTTTAGCCCTGTACATGGCCAATTCGCTGCTCCTGACCCCGAAAGGTTTCATCTTTTTACTTCAAAATTAAACAAATTGCAATTTCCCCCTTCGTTTCTTCACTCAAATTTCGTTGAACCGTACTTGTAAACTAAGGTTCTTTTTTTGTTGTTGAGTGCAGCAAAAAAATTCGCATGAGCCACAAGGTTAGTGTGTTTTGCTTGAACTTTAGTTTTTATTGTTAGTAGTACTGTAATGGGGATTGTTTATTGGATTATATGTGGATGATTGATTTTGATTTAAATTTGTAAGATAAACGTGGAGTACAGTGGAATTAAAACTGCCCCGGCTCAACCTCCGATGCAAGTTAAATCCGGTGCTGGGAATCAAAATTTGGTGCCTTCGAATGCCCTTGCTCTTACAGGTGATATTCATATTTGATTGAATTGAATGAAAGGTTTTTACCTTGATAATTTGTTTATTTAATGCTTGTTTGGTTTGCGAATGAATTGCTTGATACTTAATGAATTGTTAGATAAAGTGATTTTTGCATGTGATGTTGAGACTTGTGTAACTGTAAATGGAGCAGGTCCAGCTGACTCTAGGAATTCTCAAAAGGAAGGCACTCAAAATGCTTTAGTTGTTGGTCCAGCTTTGCAACCAAAGGGGCAGTAAGTTATCTTGTTCTAAATGTTGATTTTGGTGTTGAACCAAAGGATGTGGGTTCAATGCTAAATGGGATTGATTCTAATTTGTCAGGCCACCACATCATTGTTCTTTTGGAATCTGTTTCTGTTATGCATAAGAAATTGTGTGCTGATTCATGTGACTAATTTTTTTGTCTTTCTTCCTTCTTACCAGAAGTGATGTTGGTAATTCTGGCAAAAGCACTGCCATTACATCTGCTTCTGCACCCTTCTCTGAGAGGTTCTCTCCCCCCCTTAAATTATGTGTCTTCAGACTCATTAATAATTCTTGAAGTCATGTTACCATGCCATTGTTATTGCGCCATGATACATTTCTTTCCCATGGTGTTTTTTTTTTTTTGTTTCATCGGTTACCTGCTCTCAAATGTAAAAAATCATCTCTCATGCAATCAGCCCTATCATTTGTTTGTATCTTTAGCTTACCCTTTTTTAGGCATTTGGCAAGCTTTATAGGCGGATGGGCTCCTGCTCAAGCATCCTTTGACTTTTTCATATAGAAGTATTTATTTGGTTATATGATCTATAAGTGGATTGCAAATTGGCTTGCCAATCTTATCCTTCGAATATAGGACATTTACAGCTTGAAGATTTATGTTTTCCTTCATGTGACAGGCTGACAACCTCTGCTATAATAGAAAGAATTCCAAGCAAATGGCCACGTCCCGTGTGGCATCGTCCATGGAAGAACTACAGGGTGAGAATCTATGTCTCTACATCATGGTAGTTGATAGAAATATCAGTGGAGTTTGTTGCTGATTGTTTGGTCTCGTGTTAGAAATATTGTTTTCTTCTCTAATTTATTTCCCCTCGGGGACACAGGCACACACAATGACACAAGCACTTTTAGACTTTACCTCTTTGAGTTGCTTTCTTGTCCATCATGCTGATTGTGTGTCCTAGTCTTTTGCTAAACAGTCGATTTCATTTGTTGTTTCCTAATCCTGTTGAACCTCTTTCATCGCTGAGTCTGTGTATTTCAGTTCCTGTAGATTTCATGACATGTTTAAATGGTTACTGCAGGTCATCAGTGGGCATTTGGGATGGGTGAGATCTGTTGCCTTTGATCCAAGTAACAATTGGTTTTGTACTGGTTCTGCAGACCGTACAATCAAGGTATATAATTGTGTAATCCGGAGTTATCCATTTTTCTCATTCTCTAATTGTGAGCCTATAAAACAGATATTCATTTGAAAATCCAGTCATTTCTTTTTGAAAATGACTTCCGCCTTTTCCTTGTCTTGATTTCGGCATGTTAGATATGGGATGTAGCAAGTGGAAGGCTAAAGCTCACATTGACTGGACACATTGAACAGATACGAGGTTTGTTTTAAGAAATTTTCACAGGTGTGAATAGTTTTTATGGTCCAACCATACTATGGATGATGGTTATCAATCATGGATTCAGAATCATTTGTAATCTATATTTTATTCACAGGCCTCGCTGTCAGTAGCAAACACACATATATGTTCTCTGCTGGTGATGATAAGCAAGTAAAATGCTGGGATCTTGAACAGAACAAGGTTAGAACTGTATAAACTTATTATTTTGGATCTATAGCGAGTAAGAAATTAGAACTTTTTTATCTGCTATAACTGTTTAAATCATTCTTGTTACTGAAACTTATAAATTGCTGTATAGGTTATCCGGTCCTACCATGGTCACCTAAGTGGTGTTTATTGCTTGGCTCTTCATCCCACAATCGACATTTTGCTAACTGGTGGACGTGATTCTGTCTGCCGGGTATGAAAATTCCAACATGTAGAAAATCCTCAGAAATTGTTGTTTTAATATGTTAATATTAGCTGCTTATGTATTTCGGTTTTCTGGGGGTTTTCTGATTTTTTGAGTCATGAAATCCATTCCAAATCTGATAGAATAACAATTTTCAGGTATGGGATATTCGCACCAAGATGCAAATTTTTGCACTGTCTGGGCATGATAACACCGTCTGCTCAGTCTTTACTCGACCTACGGTACAAAGATCTTTTTCTCTCCTTTGCAAGAGATTGTTAAATTGTTGAATGATGGAACTTATGCATCTCATCTTATAGGATCCACAAGTTGTTACTGGCTCTCATGATACAACGATAAAATTCTGGGATCTTAGATTTGGTAAATTGAACTTACGTGACAATTTTTTTCCTTTTTTTTCTTTCTATATCTCCCATCTTCTGTTCCATTTATCACATTTTGGTTGTTCAATGTCCAGGAAAAACGATGTCAACTCTAACACACCATAAGAAGTCTGTACGAGCAATGGCACCACATCCTAAAGAGTATGTGCTCCGACATCATCCAATTTATTAATTTATGTGACAAACGGAGCTATTCTGTGGTTTTAAATATTTCACAACTTTTCTGCATTAGGCATTCTTTTGCGTCTGCATCAGCTGACAACATTAAGAAATACAGTCTTCCAAGGGGAGAATTCTTGCACAATATGCTGTAAGTGTAAGCCATTTTACTTCCATGCTTGAATCCTGGATGTGTGCTTGTTCGTATTTTACATGGTATCGTTGTTTGTCTTTCTGGAGCAGCTCTCAGCAGAAGACTATAATTAACACCATGGCTGTAAATGAGGATGGCGTAATGGCTACCGGAGGTGCTTATATATTTTTTGTTTTTCTTATCAAAATAATTTCGATTTTGTGAATTACTGTGTGTGTGCCTCTTTGTTAGCCCAAACTATGCGAGTAAGGCTTCTAATAATTTTCTGGTGCAAATTATTGAAGGTGACAATGGGAGTTTATGGTTTTGGGATTGGAGGAGTGGTCACAATTTCCAGCAAGCTCAGACAATTGTACAGCCTGGTACGTTTTTTTTTTCAGATTCTTTTTCCGCTATTTCTTGGCAATTGTGGCAATGGGAGAACAATTAACACAACGGGTTGCTTTCATTACAGGCTCGTTGGATAGCGAAGCTGGTATCTACGCTCTCTCGTACGATGTAACTGGTACAAGACTGGTTAGCTGTGAAGCAGACAAGACCATTAAAATGTGGAAAGAAGATGAAACTGCAACCGAACAAACTCATCCTCTCAACTTCAAACCACCAAAGGACATTCGCCGGTTCTAGCCACACATGTCAGTTTGTCCGGTTGGTGACTCGATCTTAGTTTTGTTACAATGTACTTTTGAGATAATGTAAGATTAATATGATAAATATTTGCTTAAGACACAAAACAGTTCCTTGGTTCATAGATTAAAGCACCTGATAATGAAACATTCATCGACCCTATTTTGGTGTTCATTGGTAAGATTATCATATTCTATAGCCATTGCTGGCTCTTCAAGAATGTGAAAAGTTTCATCTCAAAGTCAATCTAGATAATATTTTCTACTTTTTTTTTTATCTCAAGATAAAACAAAAATCTGCAAATTAATCGAATAATGTTAACTGTTTAAACTAATTGTTAATGAAATTAACTATTTGAACTAATTAATTATATAATAAAAGTATAGGTCTAAATCCAAATTTAAACATAGTAGAGGAATTAAAACCATAATTTACCTAATTTTAAAGTTGTACACTGACCAAATGCTTAGAATACACATTAAAATACATATAAAGTATAATAAAATCTACACACCGACCAACCACAAACAACAATCAACAACTGTTTGTTCACGAAATAATTCTTCGATTCATGTCGGAAATTGGAAACCCTTGTTTCATTCCATAGCTAAAAATAAATTTTTATTTTGTGGAGATCATCATTACTTTACATGGCTCAACATTTCTTTATATTTTGATCTTTGTCTATCGTTTTTCAATTATTAGTTTCGTTTGCCACATTTGTTTTAAATAAGATATTTCTAGTCTCTCGCATATAAAGATACAGTTTTTTTTCCACTCATTTTTTCTTTTTCTTCATCAAAAATGAAAAAAAAGTTGGATTAAATTATGAGAAATTATAAAGGTGATTGCTAATATTGGTATTAATCATTTACAAGGAAAATTTCAAGGCTCACACTTGTTTAAATTCATTTCTAATTAGATTTTAAAGCATTTGTTAAGCCAAATTTAAATTCAATTCTCATTAGATCATTTAATAAGTTGAAAAACAATTTACTCAATTTTTTTGAAAATTTCTTAAATATTTACATTTAAAATATAAAAGAATTATAAATTATTTTTACAAAAAACCTTTTTAAAAATTTTAAAATATATTTTAACTCTAATTTAACAATTTTAAAATTAATTTTAAAAATTAAAAAGTGACTCGAAACTTCCAACTCAGTGTACGATCATTACAATTCTTGTGTCTTTCTTATATGATTATCTCTTACACTCTTACAAGAAGGAAAGCTTTAACCCCTATTTATATAGTTTAATGGTTATTGGTTTGTTGACATATGCCAACATCTTAGCCTTTAATACTACAAATATCTAGATCATTTTATGAAAAATTCTAAACCCTTACTACCAAGTATTATTTTAATAATAAATATATATTCTTTTAGATAATATCTTCGCTCTTCATTTTGTTCTAGAATCTTCTAAAGAAAAAATCTCATAAAATATTGGTCTAACATTTATCTAGAAGTTGCATTGCCTTCCAACAAGATTTTTTAAACTCATAAAAAAAGATTTTTTAAACTTTGCATGAATTAGCTTTAATATTGGACCTCAAACGCTATATCCGAACAAATTCTAAACCCATAGCTTCTTCATCACTTAACAATTACATACTCTTATCACACTCCAAAGGATGTTATCTTACAATTCTACTCAAAAGGTGTAGCAACACATTTTGCTCCTTCTAAACTCATATCCTCAATTAACTCAATAGCATTTTGTCTTTGATTTAGCGTAATCCCTGAGTTAATCATGCTACTTCAATACCAACAAAATATTTGAAACTACACAAATCTTTCAAATATTTATATTTTGTCCCAACTCTTAATTATAGATTCATTAATGTACTTAATAGCGGAAAAGAATGTATTTTAATAACCGAGTCATTCCTTTTTAACTATACCCTTTGATAATGAGTTGGGCTTTAAACCACACAATGAACATGTCATAATTATACTTCACCTTGTATACTCATTTGCATCCAATAGGTGATTTGTTAGGGCACGAGAATATTTCCCACGTACTATTGGTTTCTAAGTCTTGTATCTCTTGTTCCATGGTTTCGACCCAACCATGTTCAATAATCGTCTCTTTATAGGTACGAGGCTCGATAATATGTGACAAGGAAGTAGCAATAACTTGAGAATGCATAGGTAAATGAGAACATGTAATACTATTAGATAAAGAACAATTACTTTTAGCTAGCTTGGTGGTTTAACTATGTGCGGAGAACAACATAAATGAGCATTAGATTTAAGGACGAACGCTTGATTTTATGTGAGAGATTATGAATTGTTAGAAAGTTATATAAAAATTATTGAAGGATTTTAAGATGTTTTTTTTCTTCATAAATCTGAACGCTCAAAAGATATTTAAGAACATGAGTAAGTCATATGAAAGTTTTTATTTCGATTTGATGATCAAATTTGGATATTGTAATATGAGTATTATAAGAATAGATCTTAGAATGTCATATTTTGATCAAATTTGAATAAGTCATATGGATATTTTCATTTCGATTTGATGATCAAATTACATGAATAACATTAGTGATGATGGTTTATGTAATTATGAAACAAAAACAATGGAATTTAACTAAGCAAACATGCTTAGAATACCACAAATCATAATAAAAGCTTGACACCGACCAAGCACAAAGGTGGAGAGCGATTATTCCGCGTCAATTTTGATGTAAGAAAATCCTACTCAACCGGTGAATTGCAACAAATGCTCACTCTCTCCTCATAACTCTCGTTTTTCTCAACTTGTGGAAGCATTTAAATTTGATCTAAATTCAAAGCTTTTTCCTTCAATCAAACAAAGTTTTAATGCCAACATCTTCCCTGTTTTTTAATCAAAAAATAAAATAAAAAATGGAGTCGGAACTGACTCATAGAAACCATACAACAACACCCACACAACAACAATCACCAACTCAGAGTCCAAGAAGCAACCCTTGGATCCGTGTAGGAAACTGGAAAGCTCCATTTGTTTACATGGCTCAGAAACAACGGTTGGTCTTTGTTCTTATCGGGATTGCCATTTCCGCAATGTTTTTCAACTCGTTTCCTGTTACAATGTCATCGTTGTCGCAACAACCGGGCCGCAGCGAGAATATTGAGTCGAGTTCTATGACTCGGAGAGTTCTATACGAAGCTTTCCAAGGGAGAAACGTGGGGGGAAAGGTGGCATTGGGGTTGAAAAAGAAGAGCTTAAGGATTGTTGTGACGGGTGGAGCCGGGTTCGTGGGGAGCCACCTGGTGGACCGTTTGATCGCGAGAGGTGATAGTGTGATCGTGGTTGATAACTTCTTTACGGGGCGCAAAGAGAATTTGATGCAGCATTTTGGGAATCCCAAGTTTGAGCTCATCAGGCATGATGTTGTTGAACCCATTCTGTTGGAAGTTGATCAAATCTATCACTTGGCTTGCCCTGCTTCCCCTGTTCATTACAAATTCAATCCAGTCAAGACCATTATATCCTTTTGCAATGAGGGACTTGAACCCCAACTTTATCTTATATAATTTGTGCAACTATGCTATCACTTGGACTGCTGATCCCTCAACAACATGCATTCATGATATTTTGGTTCAATTCGAATATAATATGAATCACATTCGAGTTATTTTAGGTTTAATTTTTTTTGAGTTTTGGTCATTGGATTTAAGGGTTTGTTTTTTTTTTTGTTCAAGTCATTGTTGATATGATTCATATTAGGTTAAGATCACTTCAAGTTTGTGTCATTTCAGGTTTAAATTGTTTCAGATAATCATTTCTAATTCGGATTAGTTTGAATTCGAGTCAATTCAAGTTCAGTGTTCAAATCGAGTCAGATCAAGGTTTAATTTGAATCGATGGAGTCAGATTTTCATTTCGGATTGAAGTTGGTTTTGAGAGTGATGTAATTTGGGATCCTTGATTTTGATTGTTGGGGCTATGGGATGGATCCACAAGACCAATGTGGTGGGAACATTGAACATGCTAGGGCTTGCAAAAAGAGTTGGGGCCCGTTTCTTGCTAACCAGCACCAGTGAGGTCTATGGTGACCCTTTGCAGCATCCCCAGGTTGAGACCTATTGGGGCAATGTCAATCCCATTGGTTAGTTCATTCCCACTTTAGATCTATTTATATATATAAAAAATCGGAATTCGAGATAAGAGAAAGGATTACAGATATAGAGTTTCAGACTAAAATTTGTCGGAACTCGTATAACTGAGCTCAAATCTGAATTCTTATTTTATATACTTAATGTAACATGCGAATTAATATGCCGGTAGGTGTACGGAGTTGCTACGATGAGGGCAAACGGACTGCGGAGACCTTAACCATGGATTACCATAGAAGCCTAGGCATTGAGGTTAGTATTATGTTTTATGAAATTCGAGCTCGAAGCTGAGTATAAGAATCAGAGTAACATAATTTGATTAACCTTGATTCAACAGGTGAGGATCGCTCGGATTTTTAACACGTACGGACCGCGAATGTGCATCGACGATGGTCGCGTCGTAAGCAACTTTGTAGCCCAAGCATTGAGGAAAGAGCCGATGACTGTCTACGGTGATGGGAAACAAACCAGGAGTTTCCAATATGTTTCGGACCTGGTATAGACTTATCTCATATATCATTTACCGTGCCCTAATCTCGTTATCGAAACTTTAACTTGAAACATTCACTTATGATGCATAGGTGGAGGGTTTAATACGGTTGATGGAAGGCGATTACGTAGGCCCTTTCAATCTCGGAAACCCCGGAGAATTCACCATGCTCGAACTCGCCGAGGTAACTTTTTCGCATATCTGTGTTAGACACATACCGGGACAATTCCGAAGAAGCTAAAGGTAGTTCGACATCGTTGTTGTTGCAGGTGGTACAGGAAGCAATAGATCCAAATGCAAAGATAGAATTCAGACCAAACACAGAAGATGATCCACACAAGAGGAAACCAGACATTTCAAAGGCCAAGCAGCTACTTGGTTGGGAACCCACCATTTCCCTACGTAAAGGCCTTCCATTAATGGTGAATGATTTCAGGCAAAGAATCTTTGGTAACCCTAAGACAGTTATTGTCGGAGGTGGTGCAATGGCTTGACATTCAATTCAATTTTAGGAGAGAGCAATTCAATTTTTTTTTTTGTATCATCTTTTGCTTCTCAATGTTCATATATTTAAACATGGACGTATATTTATGAGGTATTAAATATTTAAAAAGATATTTAAAATTTTCGAATACATTTATACCGGGTATATTATACATATTCGTATCGAATACTCAAAACAACATAGGTTGGATACTATTGCAGAGGGGGCATAAGGGGCTCCTTTTGCCAGCCTTGTTCCATTAATCCTTCTAATGTGGTATTGTGGTTTGATGGCTTTGCATTCTTGTAGATGGCATACAGCAAAAGCTGTGCTGCTCCAAGGAGGAAACCTATCCCATTTGGTACCTATAAACAAACCAACAAATAGATAGATAAATAAATAAATGAGTAAATTATGTAAATGATCATTGAACTTTACTTTCAAATCTATTTTGGTCATTAAAGTTTCAAAACGTTCAAATTTTACTCACTGAAATTTAGACATTGAACGTTTTTTGTCACTCTTCAGTTAATATTTTGACGGCGTTCATTTACCGGCGAATAAAAGAACTTATCCAAAATTTGAAAGGTAAAAAAGTTTCACCGGCACGAAAAAAATAATATACCGAAAAATAAGCTTCATCTGACAACGGAAGAAGGAGATCGACGAGAGAAAAATCGAAAAGTTTTTATCCAATTTATGAACTTCAGGACACTTTTCTGCGAAATGAAGGTCCGATTTGGACTCAAGGATGAGATGAAACAACTGGTGAAATTTGGTACCAAACGACGACGATAGTGAACGGTGGAGTGACAAAAGAACGTTTAATGTTCAAATTTCAATGATCAAAATAGGTTTGAGTGTAAAGTTCAATGATAATTTATAAAATTTCTCTTAAATAAATGATCTGATAGTTATCAAAATATTAGAGATATTAATTTTTGGTTTTGTGGATATTATTATTGTTATAAACTTATACTCCCTCCGTCCCACTAAAACTGTCACATGTTGACTTTTTTTGGTCAAAATTTTTCAACTTTGACTATAATTTATTTAAATATTTTAATTAATTAAAAATTATAAAAAATATATTTAAAAACTAGTTTATTAAAAGTTTTTAAAATATATTTTTTCATATTTTTATCAATAATAAATTTTAAATTATAAGAGGTCAAAGTTGAAAAAGTTTGACTCAAAAAAGTCAACATGTGACAGTTTTAGTGGGACAGAGGGAGTAATATTTTTTTTGACATATTATTGTTGTAATGTTTTAGAGTTGAAAAAAAATATAGAGATAATAGAATCTTACCCCAAGAAAGAAGTCATGCACAAGCAAAGCATAGAAAGCCCAAATCCCTCCATTCAAGAATAGGAAAAAGGAGAGAAAAAATGGCATGTACTCTACTCTTTTAGTTCTCACCACTGTTTTCTGAAACAACGAACATATATAATTAGAATTCTGAATACAATACCAATAGACTTGTAACATAGTAAATCTTGTCAATAACTTAGTTTGATTATATCAGGCATTTACCGATATAATTAATGGGTAATTATTTCATGTAGTGTCGATAGAAATAAAAAAAGATTTCACAAGTGTCTTAGTTTTAGAGTTTAGAGATTTAATTTAAGGTTTAAGATTTAGGGGTTTAAAATTTAAGGGGCGTAGTTAGAATTTAGTATTTGTAGGTTAAAACCTAAATTCCAAATGAAATATTACTCTAAAACTCAAACATTAACCTCTAAACCCTAAATTTTAACAACCCTTTAATCTTAAATCCCTAAACTTAAACTTAAAACCCCTAAAATTAAGACAATTATGCATAAAATATTTTTCTTAATTAAATTAAATTGTATAGACATTTTAGTCTTATTAGAATATATCTAGATATTCACTTTACATATAAATATTTTTATTTTGTTTGTGGAATATGTGAGGTTTAGAAGTCATATCCAAGAAAAAGGGCCGGGGACCAAGAAAAGATTGCTGAACCAACACCATATATTAGTATATATTCTAATTTCTAACCAACCAACCTTCAGATTTTTTTAAAAGATTTTTTCTAGACATTTTCACAACTTGTCTCAGCTTATCAATGATATGATACTCTAAAGTGTCATGCGTTAAAATATAAAAAAATTCAAGTTGGGGGATTACTATTGACAAAAAAAAAAATCAAGGATTAAATTGAAAAAATATCCCTACCATGGCAGCTAAAGGGGAGCCATACATGATGATGTTAAGACCACTACCCATCAACCCTACTGCACCAATTCGAGTTTCACCTTCCAATGCCAACTGAGTCACAACAATGGCGGCTGCTAGAAAACCCACATCTAATATCCCTACCAAAATCCCTGTCTTCACCTGCAAAAACGACAATAAAACTAAGATATCTCCGAACTTAAGGGTTTTGTTTTCTTCATGTTAATCTCGATTACCCTCATGTTCCTTGGAGCATAAACGAGGAACAAAACAACATAAACAGCTTCGACAATGATGCCGAAGCCATTGACGGTCGCAACCAGGAGTCCCCCGGGCTTAGTCATCCCATAGTAAGTCCATAAACTCGAGTTCAACAACGTGCAAACGTAAGGGAGGCTCTCGAAATCTTCGGTCGACTTGTGCTTTACTATTCTCCGAAATGTTCCGCTGCAAAACCAAACCCTATGTTACTCGGATCGACGTAGTCCATATGTATCGGATATGCTTGGTTTTTTCTCCATAATTTAGTATGTTCATGTCGGAATGTTATGATACACGTCGAATAAAACCGAAAGAGTCCGAACAACATAGATTCTAAATATGAAAAACGAGTCATTTAATCTTACATCGGAGAAAGAAAAACCAGAACTGAGATAACATTGCCTGCATAAACAAAAAAAAAACACTTTAGACTTTCCATAATCCTGTGTGTATGTATATACAAGGGAAATTGATGTTTTAAGCCTTTACCTATAATGCCCACAAAGAAGCTCAACCCAATTTCCATCATTTAATGAAAATGAGAAAGAAAAGGAGATGAAGATTTGAATATGTTTGAGAAGGGAAGAGAGAAAGAACTACTTAGAGTTCATACATTTTTTCTCAAGCAAAAGCCAAGTTGAAAAAAGTATAGCATATCATAGAAGAAAATGTATATTTACAAGTAGTCACTAAACTATAAAAAATCATCGCTTTTGGTCATTAATCTTTTAAAAAATATAAAATTATCATTAAATTTATCAATATGTTATAAAATAATCATCAAATTTTATTGAAATATTATAAAATGATCATTAAATTTATTAAACTATAACAAATGATAATTAAATTTTTTCGAACTGTTATAAAATGGTAATTATATTAACCGAGTTGTTATACTATTTTATAACATCATGTGATTATTTTATAGCAGTTCAATAAATTTGATGACTAAAATATAACTTTGGAAAGATTTAATGACCAAAACAGTTATTTTTTTCATAGTTTAATAATTATTGGTGTACTCTACCAAAAGAAATATTATTACTCCTTTTAGACCCTACATATTTTGTTTGATTTGATGTTTTGGCTTGTTCTATTGATATTAATTGGTTTCAAGTTAAAAGTAGTGGTTGCCCGGTTGGTAATGGCCTACCGTATAAATATCATATCATATATGTGACCATGATTGAAAAATAAAACTTATAGCTTCTGCAACTTGCAAGCATATTAAATAGTAGAATATACGAACCCTAGAGTGGTTCTAGTAGTAAAAAATAATATATTTTATTTAGGTAATTTGAATTTAAACACTTACAGTGTGTATTATTAAAACACTAAAAAATTAAACAGATATATTTTATAATTATACCAGCGTATTAAAAAAAATAGAATGTACAAATTTGTTCATCATGCGTCTTAATTCAATTTAAGATCATAAATTTCAAAGATACCCGATTAATAATACAGAAAACTTTAATATACTTGATGTAATAATTTATACTAGTTCTTATATTTATTCTATTAAAAATTCTGTAATAATTTATTCCTTAATATTAGGGGTTTTTTCGGGTACCCGGAAAACCGGATACCTCATTAAGCGGCCCGTGTCCCGCCCCATTATATTCGGGTACCTGGGATTCGGGTACTCGTAAAATTCGGATACCCGGGTAATCGAGTACCGGGTACCCATTTTTTTATTTTTATTTTCTAATTTTAAAATTAAAAAAATCACATGTTAAATACAAAAATATTTTTAAAAAATAAACTTAAAACTTAAAAGAATATAATACAAACATAGAAAGAATTTAGGGATTTAAACTTAATTTTAGAGTAAAAATATTAAGAAACATAAAATAAAAATATAATTTTAAATATAAAAATATATATTAAATTTTATCGGGTCGGGCCGGGTACCCGGTAAGTAGAAACTTCTGGCCCGTGTTCCGAAAAAATTACCGGGTCGGATAATTTTTTTGAGAATTGTTCGATATTTTTAAGTTTAGGTCGTCAAATCTAATCAACCGAGTCAGGTATTTTTGCCCACCCTACTTAATATGCATACTAATAAATAGCCAATTAATTCAATGAATTTGTGTTAAAAAAGCCGCTCCTTGAATGCTTTGTGAAGATCTAAATGTGAATAAAAGGAAAAGCAAAAAGTAACTAGGGAGAAAAGTGTTTTTTTTTTTTTTACATTTGAATAAGGTAAACGAATAGATGTGATTATCATCTTTCTCTTTTAATAAAAAATTAAAAAAAATTATTGCTTATCCTAATCATTTAATTATCTTTATCCAATTGTTAAAAAAATATAAAACTTAAGGATTTTACCTACTTCTACACAAAATACACATATAATACAATTATATAATTTTAAAATGATTTGAACTCAAATACACTACGAGTAGAAAAATAATATAAAAATACAAAAAAAATTCTCACCACACATATTGGACATGGTGACAAACAGTTGGCTTGAACGGTCTTTTTAGACCATCAATATAACAGTACAAGAGAAATGACATTCTTTGCTACCACGTGGTTTATTAGATTATGCACATTGCAATTTGCAATGATATGATTTTGAACATTATTGCATATTTATGAACCGACGGATACCATTAAATTGAGATTTACACTATGGTTCAAATTAGCTAAATAACATTATTGATCTTTATATATGATTGATATAGTTGCTCATTTGGAAAACCGTTCGTACAGCTTGAGGGGGAAATCAAAACAATTCAATTGGTCATGCTCTAATGTCTCACCTGGAATTTAACGTCGATGATCCAACCAGTGCCGTTTCTGAGATTTTGGAGGCCTAGGGCAAACATAAAATTAGGCCTTAAATAAAGGATTTAATTTACTGTCGTGATCATTTTTTCGGTTGTGTTACGTTTATTGTGTTATAGACACAACAAGTTCTATTGTGGTCACGACTAATATTGCGTTTTTTTATTTTTTTAATAACATAAGATATTGTAGACACAACAGTTGCAGATATCACAATTTTAGATAATATAGTTACGGCCGCTATATAACAATTGTTGTTGCAGTTGTATACCACTATTTAAATTCTTGTCTCTAATAGAAAGTATTGAAAAAATTAAATTTTAAGACTATGCTCATAATAATAAGAATTAAAAAAATTCGTCCTTATAAAAATTTGAATTTCAAAAATATGTCCATAATAACAAATATTACAAAAAAATGAGACCGTAATAGCAAATGTTAAGAAAAAAGAAATTTTAAAAGTTAGACCCTAATCATAAATATTGAAAAAAAATTTATTTTTAAACCAATTAGGAAAAAAAATTTAGTCTTAAGAGAAAAATAAATAAACTCTTAATAATAAATATTAAAAAAAATAAAGTAAAAAAATCTAATAATAAATACAATATTATTATCACTTATATATTATAAGAACTGTGGGTCCCACTTCTCTTTGTTTTTTAATTAAGTTTCAATGTTTTTAACTTAATTGTTCTCAAAGGTGTAGACTTTACCTTGTCTCTTTGCTTAACCACGTGAATATGTATGCTTATTACTTTGATTGTGTTCAAAGTTTGAGGCCCTGGCAGGTTGGGGACCTAGGCCGGCGCCCCTGTTGCCCTCGCCCAAAGACGGCTCTGGGTCCAACCCTCAAACAAATTTGATCGTGGTTATGATGGGTATTATAGTAGAGGTGATAAACGAGTCGTTCAGTTCGATTCATTTTAATTCGAATTATTTCGGGTTTGATTATATTAAGTTTTAGTTTATGTCTGGTTCAGTTTTAGTTCGGGTCTATGGTGATTCGAGTCATACAGGGTCGGTTAATTTTGGTTAGGTTAATATTGGGTCGATTATTTTCGGTTCAGTTGACTTTGGTTCGAGTCAATAGGAGATCAGTCGGTTTTAACTTTTGGATCAGTCGATTTCAGTCAAATTTTCAGGTCGGGTCAGATATTTATACCCATATATATATATATATATATATATATATATATATATATATATATATAATGAGTCGTGCGGTGGTTTACATCTCATCTTTCTTTATTTCTTTTAATATCTTTTTTATTTTAGGTTTTCTTTGGTTCTGGTCTATTTCGGTTTAACTAAAATTTAGGTCGATTTCAATTCTGTTCGATTTATTTTAAATATCGAATCAAATTCGGATCATCATGTGTTGATCGATATCGGGTCTCGGATCAGGTAAATCAATTCAAGTCTCGAGTCAAGTTATAGGATTAGAAGTATCTGATGTATTCTTTCCATTGCCATTTGGCATAATGCCAAAAAAATTCCTTAACTTTGACTGAATATTCATTTTAGCCTCTATTTTTTAACCAATTTAACCCCAACGTTTCATTTTGGGTCAAAATGACACCTCAGCGGATGAAAAATGTTAGTCAACTGACGATAAACAGCTTGAAATGACGTGACAAACCAACATGGCACTGCACGCCGCGATAGTAGTGTCATGTAGACAAATATGCCGACTTTACATAATGACACATCTGTCAAAAAATATTTTTATAAAATTTTATAATGGCTTAACAGTAAAAAATTGCCCAACCTATACTTTTTTTCCAACTTGGTGCGTAACGTTTTTTTGGCACTTTGAAGAACTAATATTTTGATATAATAATTGAAAAAATAGATTTGGACTAAATTGAAAAGATTTCAAAAGTGCGTTTAAGTCCAAACAACTTAAAAATATGTTTGAGAATTGTTTTAATAGGTTTTGAAATGTTTTCTAAAGTCAAACTTTACAAAACCACCCAGGTGTTTCGAAACAACCATTCACAGTTTCAAAACGTTCCGAAACAGCTTTGCCTGTTTCAAAACGGGCTCTAATCTGGGTGAGAATTTTGCTTAGCATTTCGATACGCCTATGTGGCAAAGACCTCAACGGTCAAAATCCCCAACAACTATTTTCCCAACGGCTTTTTAATTTGCAGCTCAATTGTCATTCGTTTTGAAACGAGGTTGCCATCGTTTTTGATACGGATCAAGGTGTTTCGAAATGGATTGATGCACCAGACTTCAACGACTAGTTCTGAAGAGGGGCGTTCCGATACGGGCTCGACTATTTCGAAATGGACAACACCAGAACCACATTTAATGTGGGAAATAAAGTTGTTGGATTTGTAGCACGCTCGAATCGATCACCAAAACCGTCAAGGAGGGTTGTTTTTGTTTGGTGGTTGAATTGGCTAAAATCGAAATAAAATTAGACAAGGGACACAATGATTTTAGAGTGGTTCGGCCTTCTAACAAGCACCTACATCCACTACCTTAGCACACAACTAAGGATTTCCCAATTCACTCAACAATGAATTCGTCCCCTTTTCCCAGTTTAGGAGGAAACCGTTACAACCCTATCTTTTGGACTTGGCTAAGATAGAACCAACTCTAGTTTTTCTCTCAAGGCTAAACTAGAACCTCTCCTTTTGCAAGGGATATGTTTGGTAAACTAAATACCTCTCTAGGTGGGTGTTTACACAACTTTAAGCTCACAAGAGTGTACAAAGGATTTACAATAAAGCACTCTCTAAAGACTATGTACAAGAGAATAGTATAAATAAGACTTAGACTCTAATTCTCTTGATCATGTTGCTTGGATGTGGTCTCTAACCATCTTCAAGTGTTCCAGCCTTCAATTTATAGTCCCAATTGAGTTTATAGCCGTTTAGGACCGTTGGGGTCATATTGGAGCCGTTGAGGACTTTAATTCCCACCATAAATGCAGTTCTGCAGCTCCCTGTTTCGAAACGCTCGAAGCCGTTTCGAAACACCCTCAATATAGAAAGAGCCGTTGCAGTCTGTCAGGGTACCCGTTTCGGAACACCCCCTTGCCGTTTCGAAACGCGTATCGGAACGCTATAAGCCCGTATCGAAACGACCTACATTTAAAAGTTAGTTGGGAAAGAGTCGTTGGTGTTTATGACCGTTGTGGTCAGTGCCACGTGGGCGTATCGGAACGGCCTAGCCGTTTTGAAACGCTGGCCCCGTTTCGATACGAGTATCGAAACGTTTTGGCCACTGGAGGCACCTGTTTCGAAACGCCCTAAGGTGTTTCGAAACACTTGGTCAGTTTTGTGAAAATTGGCCTTTGAAAACATGAAAAACCTTTATGAAAAATTCCTTAAATATTATTTCAAGTTGTTTGGACTTTGGAAATGTTTTAAATACTTTTTAAATCAGTTCAAAATATTTTTCAATTATTATATCAAAACATTAGTTCTACAAAAGTCTCCAACGGCTCAAAAACAACCCCAACGGTCCTCAACGGCTACAAACTCATTTGAAAGTATAAAAGAGACCTCAAGAATTAAGTAATGGTTAATGCTTCAATTGTCAACAACATCATGATAAGAAAATTGTCTTAGGGCTTTGTTGTTCAATTTCTTGTAGAGACAACACTTGTGAGCCTAATTGTCAAATTTGCTCAAGTGTTTAGGTTTTGGATGAGAGCTTTATTTGTGCAAACATATACCTTGTAGAGAGATTTCTAGTTTGCTAAGTCTTTCTTATGTAAGAGAGTATTTGATCAAGCTTTGGGTAGAAAGCTTGATCGGTGTAACGGTTTCCTTCTAAGCCGAGAAAAGGGGACGGAATTCTTAGTGAATTTGTTTGAAAATCCTTAGTGAGAAGCTAAGGTAGTGGATGTAGGTGTTTGTTAGAAGTCTGAACCACTATAAATCCTTGTGTCCAACTCCATTCTTTTAGTTTCCACTTTAACACCCAAAAATTTAATCTTCTCTGAACTTGGCAAACACATCGATTGAAGGAATCGAGCACCATAAAACCCAACAATTGGTATCAGAGCTTGGTTTAATCGAAGAGGATTAACATCCTATTGAGGTGATCCGGGAAGCTCGATACAACATATCAACCCACCAATCAAATGGCGCAATCCATCGACAAGCCACCATTCTTCGACGGAACACATTATGCCCATTGAAAGACAAGAATGAAGTCTTTCATAAAGTACAATGACTACAAGCTTTCTGACATAGTAGAAGATGGTCTGTTCGTGCCACAACTAAGGAAGATGGATTGAAGCGCGGATGATCGCAAGAAGATGGAGCTCAATTGCAAAGCCTTGCACATCATCTTTTGTGCATTAAGCCCCAACATCTATGAGAAGATGTCTTCTTTTGAAGATGCTAAGGAAGTTTGAGACAAGCTCAAAGTTATATACGAGGGGACAAACGAAGTAAAGGAGACCAAGATCGGCCTCCTCAACCTAGAGTATGAAAACTTCAAAATGGAACCAAATGAGGACATTACAAAGATGTTCGATAGATTCTCCACCATCACCAATGGACTCAAGGGCTATGGAGAAGCCATTCCGGAAGAGAAGCTTGTCCGAAAGCTCATCTACTCCTTTCCTAAGTCATGAGACTTAAAAAGAACTGTCATCATCGAAGCCAAGAATCTCAAGACTTTGAAACTTGATGAGCTCATAAGGTCACTTCTCACTCACCAAATAATGAAGAAAAACAAAAAAAGAGAAGGAGAAGAAGGAAGAGATTAGAGCTATGGGAGAGAAAAAGCTCAAAGGGCTTGGCATTAACACAAATGCCATTGCTCTCAAATCCTCCACATGCCATCATTTAAATTCAAGTGAGGAGAAAAATGAAGATGAAGAGATGGCCTATCTCTTCAACAAATTTGCTCGGTTCATGAAAAATAAATTTGAAAGATCTTATCATGAATCGAAGAAGAAGATGAAGGAATCCCATAAGTCCAACAAGAAGTGATCATCTTCAAAGCAAGCATATGTGGCCACATGGAGTGATGAAGACTCCACCGATGATGAGGTAGCCCACCTATTCTTGATGGTCCTCAATGAGGGGAGGTAACTTCTAACTCATCTATTTCAAATTCATATACATTTGATGAGTTACAAGATGCCTATGATGATTTGCTTTTGGAATTCAAGGCATCATTTTCTAAGACCAAAAAGTTGATTTCAAAATTGAAAAAATGAGAATGATTTGTTTTCCAAAACAAATCTTGAGTTTGAAGCAAAATTGAAGGATTTTGAACAAAAAGTTTCACATTTGCAAAACTTGCTTCAAACAATGGAAAATGATCATCAACAAGAAGTTGATGATCTTAAAAAGAAAAGAGATTTGATTTCCAATGAACTTCTAAAGAAAAATGATTTTGGAAAATCAAATTTTTATGTAAGACAACCTAGTGCCCCTAGATTTTTGAATGGTAAATGTTTTAGAAGTATTTGGATCCCAAAAGGACTAAGTACTTTAACTAAAAAGGATGAAATTGAAAAATGAATTCCTAAGGGGACTAAACTTTGTGCTACTAATGCCTATGGATCCAAAGCAATTTAGATACCAAAAACCACTTGATTGTCTTTTTCAAGGTGTTATGAAGATTGATCAACAAGTCTAATTTTGAGAGGGAGCTCCATGCACACAAGGAAGAACATTTGAAGAAGGAAGGCTTCACATTCTCCCTTGAGTTCAAGTGTGGTAAAATCTAGTTGTTTTTATTTGTCTAATTTGATTTATTATCTTTATTATCATGTGTTGGACTAAAATTCTTTGATGATGCTTTGAGTAAGGGGGAGCCATTTTTTAAAACCAAAATCCTTATTTTTGTCATTTTTACCTCCTAAGTTATTTTAAACTTAAAGTTATTTAAAGTCTTTTTGATATAACAGAAATGGGGAGAAATAGTTTGAAAAATTTCATTTTCAAGAGAATAAGGGGAGCTTTAAATTCTTTTAATTTTTTAAATCTCTTATTCAACTTTTTAAATACAAAGGGGGAGAATCCCAAACAATTTTTCAAGGTGGTTTTATTATATCAAAAAGGGGGAGATTGGAGAACTAATGTTTTGATATAATAATTGAAAATTAGTTTTGGACTAAATTGAAAAGATTTCAAAAGTGCCTTTAAATCCAAACAACTTAAAAATATGTTTGAGGATTGTTTTAAGAGGTTTTGAAGTGGTTCCTAAAGCCAAACTTTACAAAACCACCCAGGTGTTTCAAAACACCCTTAGGCGTTTCGAAACAACCATTCACAGTTTCAAAACGTTCCGAAACAGCTTTGCCTGTTTCAAAACGGGCTCTAATCTGGGTGAGAATTTTGCTTAATATTTCGATACGGTCTCACCGTTTCGATACGTCTATGTGGAAAATATCTCAACGGTCAAAATCCCCAACGGCTTTTTAATTTGCAACTCAACTTTCATTCGTTCCGAAATAGGGTTGTCATCGTTTCGATACGAATCAAGGTGTTTCGAAACAGCCAGAGGTGTTTCGAAATAGATTGTTGTACCAAACTTCATCGGCTAGTTCTGAAGAGGGACGTTCCGATACGGGCTCGACTGTTCCGAAACGGACAACACCAGAACTACATTTAATGTAGGAAATAAAGTCTCCAACGGCTCCAAAACAACCCCAACGGTTACAAACTCATTTGAGAGTATAAAAGGGACCTTCAAGCATCAAGTAATGGTTAATGCTTCAATTGTCAACAACATCATGATAAGAAAATTGTCTTAGGGCTTTATTGTTCAATTTCTTGAAGAGACAATACTTGTGAGCCTAATTGTCAAATTTGCTCAAGTTTTTAGGTTTTGGGTGAGAGCTTTATTTGTGCAAACATATACATTGTAGAGGAATTTCTAGTTTGCTAAGTTTTTCTTATGTAAAAGAGTATTTGATCAAGCTTTGTGTAGAAAGCTTGATCGGTGTAACGGTTTCCTCCTAAGCCGGGAAAAGGGGACGAAATTCTTAGTGAATTTGTTTGGAAATCCTTAGTGGGAAGCTAAGGTAGTAGATGTAGGTGCTTGTTAGAAGTTCGAACCACTATAAATCCTTGTGTTCAACTCTATTCTTTTAGCTTCCACTTTAACACCCAAAAATCCAATCTTCTCCAAACTTGGCAAACACATCGGTTGAAGGAATCGAGCACCATAAAACCCAGCACAATTTGGTGCCTAACGTTTCATTCTGCAACTCAAATTGAGTTTTTTAGTCAACGATCGTTAAAATATTTTTGTTAATCAATTATAACATGACATGTGGCTTGTTTTATTTATTTATTTAATTTCTAAATTACTTTAATAATATGAATTTCTTAAAAACCTCAAAGTTTTAATTTCTTTCAATTAAACCCTCAAATCACATTTCTCTCACCGTTTGGCATCCCCCACACGTCGGTTGTTCGTCGTTCACCACCCAAGCGTCAGGTACCTCACCGGTTAGCACCCCCACCCACTAGTTGTCGCTTAGAAGCCTAATCGTCTATTTTTTTTTCATTTTTGGATGTTCGTCGACGAAGCAATCAACAGTTCATTCACCGATTTTCGACGACGGAATCATGGGGCTTTCAGTAGGGGGCGACGAAGGCAAGGGTGACCTGTAGTGGTTGAATCGGTGGTGGGAGGGGAGGAATTTAGGGATCTAGGGTTTGGGGGTTTTAGAGAAATTAAAGATTTTAGGTTTTTTTATAAAATTAAAGATTTTCTAATTTTTAGAAAAATAAAAATTAAAGAAAATACTAAAAATATGCCATATGTCGTGTTTTTATTGGATAACATAAATGTTTTAACGCCCGTCACGAAAAAACCCAATTTGAGTTACGAAATGAAACGTTAGGCACCAAAATGGCAAAAAAAACGTTAGGCACCAAACTGGAAAAAAAGGTATGGGTTGGGCACATTTTTGACTATTAAGCCTTCTATAAAATATAAAATATTTTTTAGTCTTACGCGTTATATTGTCAATTTATTTTAAGTTGTTTATCGTCAGTTAGCTAACAAATTTCATCCGTAAATAAGTCATTTTAACTCAAAATAAAATGTTAATTAAATTAATTAAAAAAATAAGAGTTAAAATAACTACTCGATCAAATATTATGAATTTTTTTGAGTTTATGCCTTGTATTTTGGATAAGGTGGGTCTAGACTCCAATGGAACGTTGTATTCAGGTTGGATTTGGTACCAGTAGCGTTTGGCAGGCATGTTGATTGGGAGGCGGTGTGTATTTATAACACCTATCCCGCTAAAACAAATCGTGTATATGTACCCATGACTTCTTGCTTCCAACTCGAGCCTAATTATCTATGTATGGACAAATAGTTGAAATAAATAAATCTAAACAATCTGTTGAAAGATAATAACGTATATATCACACAATAAAAAGAAAATACTGTGATATTTACGTGGAAAGCCCTTTCGGAAAGAGAAATTTCATTAATGTCGAAAATTAATAAGGATATAAGAGATTTGTGACTTAACTGTGGGTTATTCGACTATATTCTAAATCTAATTCAGAGTATAGAGCTAAATACTTGATTATTAAAAAAAATTCACTCAAACTGAATATTTTACTTTAAACTAAAATATAACTGTACGAGTATAATCATACACGAAAGTAACTCTTGAGGCATGTTCAACCCGCTTCCTCATTTCAAACGGATCCTCACTTGTATTGAATCAAATAGACATTCACCGATTGTACTTAATCAAAATAAAATTCGGATCATAAACTAATTTGCGCCACACATGTATATTCGTAATAGTAAATAGTAATCACAATTAATAGTTCATTGTTTTTATTTTAATAATTCCTACTTAAGGGAGGGTAAAAAAAATTTACTCTTACTAGGTCTAAAACTCATAATCTAGGGAGAGAGAAATGTATTAACTAAAAACTTTTAACCACTTGCTCTAGAGGTTGTTGACATAATAACTCATTGTTGAATCGTCACATATAGCCAATCGACATAATATATAAAAATGAGTTATTGTATTTTTGTCAAAAATTTATGAGATTATATGTAAATTATTAGAAATGATGTCTTCGATTAAAATAAGTAAATGCTTGTTGACTTGTTGTGTATGTGATAGATCAATTTTTGAATAAATAAATAGTCTAACATAACTCAAAAATCTATAAATTACAACATCATTTTGTCTTCTCTATATGCTTTATCACTAGTCCATAACAATTTTTTACTTTTCTAAGGTAAGTATTTAACTTAATTTATTTTGAGCGTTTTTTTTAAAGACCATGTGCGGACGTTCCTATTGTTAGGAGAGAGTCAGAATTTTAGATATTAATTTATATTTTATTAAAAGTGGGTAGATTCAAATATTGGGGTCAATTTTTTAAACGATCTTAATTGTTTTTTATATTAGTGTTAATTTTTTTTAAAATGGTTTCAATTTTATTTTTAATATATATTCTACCTATACAATACATATAAACAATTTTCTCAAAATTTTTAGAATGTCAACTGAAACCTCATTCTCTCACTTATTTTCGCCTATGCCTATTGGACTTAATTAGAACCACCCAATATTCAAACCTTTTTTAGCCAAATTGATACGTGAAATTAACAATTTTTTCTAACTTAATCTTGAATTTATATTTGGTCTTTTATTTAACTTGACATAATTTTAGAGCGTACAATGTTAAAAAAACAATTTTAAAAATAGACCTCACCAAAAGGTAAGTTGAATGAAACAATTAAAAAAATTGTCAAATTTGGATGTTAAAGTTTATAAAGTGCACAAATGATTACTAAATTATGTTAAAAATATTTTTTTGACGACTAAACTTTCATAAATTATAAAATAATTATGTTAAAAATATTTTTTTGATGACCAAAATTTCATAAATTATAAAATGATCATCAATTTATTAAACCGTTACAAAATTATCATTATACATTATACTAATGATAATTTAAGGACTATTTTGTAGCAATTTGATATATTTAGTGATCATTTTATGACTTTTATAAGTATAGTGGTCAAAAAATCATTTCAGTATAATTTGTTGACCATTTGTGTAGTTTACCAAAAATCAACTCAAAGTACACTTACAGAGTGACTTACTGCTCACGATTGCAAACAATAGGAAAAAATAGAGAGAAATTGAATTCATTTTCTCTGCTCTTTCTTTTCGTGTGTTTGGCTCTGATTTTTTTTTTGAATAAAACTCCGAGAAATGAGCAGTGAAGGAGCAAAGAGAAGCATCACCGGAGCTCCGACGGTGAAACCGGCAACCGATGACCGGAAGCATTCCTCGGCGCTTACTGCGGAATCGACTTCTTCACCAGCCAGAAAAGTCGTCATCAAAAGCGCCGACATGAAAGACGACTTGCAAAAAGAAGCCGTCAATATTGCTATCTCCGTTAGCTCTCTTTTTCTCTCAAACTTCCATTTTTACTCGATTTTAATGGTTTCCGATTCGATTTCGTTTCTGGGTTTTGTTCATTTGATCTTGGTTTCTTAGTAACTATTATAAATTTGTTAACTCTTGACTGTTTTTCCTCTTCTGGGTTTTCGATTAGGCATTTGAGAAGAACAATGTAGAGAAAGATGTAGCGGAGCACATAAAGAAGGAATTCGATAAGAGACATGGACCCACTTGGCATTGCATCGTTGGTCGAAATTTTGGTAACCCAAATTCCCATTTACATTTAATTTGTCTATTTTGATATAAACAAGTTTGTTTCATATGCAAAACACTTCCTACATATGATTAGTTTGGTTCAAGTAATGCTGCTATTTTAGATGAAATCAAAGGAGATATAGGCATTGTTTTAAATTGCGGTCGCGATTGCGGCCATTGCGGGATGGTTTTTCTCTGAAAAATAACTATGATTTTAAATGTGGTTGTCGTTTGTGGTGTTGCAGCCACCTCCAAAACCGTTACGATGCGGCCGTTAAGCTGCGTTGCGGCCGCAATCTAATACAATGGCTAGGCTTAAAAGAGATTAAAATTTCCATTTACTTTATCTGTTTCTGGAGCTGTATTGTAATTGTTTCTTCATTGCTATGGAATTTCTGGGTTAAGATCAACAAGTAATTTAGTAGATTTATTGCTTACGATGCAAGGGAATACTCTGAGTTTTGGTCTCGAACTTTATCTGGTTCTTCAATGAATGATTTAGTAACTTTTGTTTGCAGTCATAGAGCCTTGTTTCATTAGGGTTATGAGTATGGCCGTTGGCTATGTGTGGATTTACTCCCAATGTTGTCAACGGCGCTAGGCTCACTCGAAGTGCTAAGACCTCTATATAGCCCAAGGCGCAAAAAAGAAAAAAGAAAACGTGGGCTAGTAGTAGTTCATCGAAGTGTTTAATAAGTAATAGCCTATTTGATACCTTAAACAGCCTTGTTGCTATGCTATTTCCATTTAGTTGATGGAATTAATGTTGGACCTATATTTCATATTGTATATCAAATGTGTCGTATGTTTTTCTATTGGATAAGAAAGTGGTTGGAACTTGGAACTTGCGGCTTAAACGACACGTCCCAAGCACAAAACTCGGGATTCGAGGAAGGAGAGTAGAGAAAGGGTGGGAGATTGTATGTTACCAAATATGGGTGTAACAATACTATGATTTTAAAGAGGCAGTTCTAGTTTTTCTTATATACCACAGAATTTTATCTGCTATAAATTTGAGAATGCATTGGTAGTTTAACCAAATCATACTCTTTGCTGTTCATTCCAGATTCCGTATGCTAGATGTCATATTCATTAATGTAAGGGGATACTCCGAGTTTTGGACTGATAGTGCAACACTTGCTCAGTTCTTAGTTATATATTTCAATGATATTAGAGGTTGTTTTGCTCTCTTTGGCTCTGGGTAATCTACATCCATAAAGTGAATATCGAGTTTAGTGCTTGTACCATATGCATAGATTAGAACATTTTCTTTCAGGTTTCTTTATGTGATGAATATTTCCATCGAGTTTTAGGTCTTCTTGCGTTTAGTTGAATACAAATTAGAATAAAAATTCCGTCCACGCTACAAAACCAGTAACATTCATTCTTTTATTTTGATGCAGGTTCGTACGTAACTCACGAGACAAACCACTTTGTTTATTTTTATTTAGATCAGAAAGCGGTTTTGCTCTTCAAATCCGGTTAATCGTGTTTGTTATAATGATGAAGAGTGGTGATCATGAGATCAAGAAGCTTTTACGTGTCCCAGCTGCGGTTAGGAACGGCATGTTTTAAGCCGAAGCATGCTTGTTTGTTTGTCAATCCTCTATCCTAAAGTTCTTGTGCCCAACTTGTATATTTTACAACACCTGAACTCAAATTTGAACCATGGATGTCAATTGCAGTCTGTCGGTTACAGTTTCTCCGGTGTCGCTCTTTTAATAATTTCCAGTTCTAGTTAAGGCACTTGAGCGATTTCAGCCACCGCACATTCGTCCAACGGTTGTTTCATTTGGACATATTCGAACCTGTTATTTGAATACCTGTATATATAAAGAAGATTCAATCATCTTACTAACACTATTCGAACTAAAATCAAAGTGAGTTTAGATAAATTTATATTAAACCCATCATTGCTCTACTGTTAGCATGTTTTGTCTTGCTGGATACTAAAACTAGGGCGGAACAAGTAAATTGAAGATCGTAAGTTAAAAAATTTAAGAAGCTTAACTGAAATAAATCAACTCTACCTTAATTAAAACTTGAATACTATTACCATCTGCATCGATAACAGTCATGTCCTAACACATTTGATTATCTTCTTTTTAAATAATTTAATGTGCCTAAGGTTGGTGCGGCTCACTACAGTGTCGCTTGAAGCTTTTGTTTTCTTAAATTGCTACAATTTTATTTTTTTTAAAATAAAGGGTTAATTTGATTAAATTTTCCGTTTTTAAGGGCCAATTTTATATATATATATATATATATATATATAATAAATAGAAAGTATGAAATTGGTGGCGGAGAGAATTGAGAGAGAGTGCGTGTTTGGTTGCAGAGAAAATGAGTAGAACGAAAAGATTTTTAAACAAGATCAATAGAAAAAGGATCCGAAATATGCAACAAGGTTTCGTGGTGTAGTTGGTTATCACGTCAGTCTAACACACTGAAGGTCTCCGGTCGAAGCCAATCAATTTTTTTATGGCTTTTTTCTGCACCTCGCTCTTTAAAGAGGGAAAATAAAAAAAAAACGCCATTGCCGGGGATCGAACCCAGGTCACCCGCGTGACAGGCAGGAATACTCACCACTATACTACAACAACTTTGTTGTTAATTGATTTAATATTATTTTTAAAATACTAATAGCTTTGGCAAAAGGATAAGTAACTTAAACAACGCCGTTGCCGGGGATCGAACCGGGTCACCCGCGTGACAAGCGGGAATACTCACCGCTATACTACAACGACTTTGTTGTTAATTGATTTAATATTATTTTTAAAATACTACTCTAGCTTTGGCAAAAGGATAAGTAACTTAAACAACGCCGTTGCAGGGGATCGAACCCGGGTCACCCGCGTGACAAGCGGGAATACTCACCACTATACTACAACAACTTAGTTACAGGTTGGATTATTATACTTATATAAAAACTATAACTGTTTGTAGGATACTATGGAGGTATTTAGTTATTGGATTTTAAGATGTGATTGAGTGCTGTAATTCAAATCTTTGTAATGCAAAAATTGATTTTAATTATTCGTTTATTCATGTAATGTTTTTATTTTCTATTTATGTAATTTATTATGGATACAATAATTTGCGTAGGCAAAATATAAAGATAACGAGTTCATTTAATATTGGTAAAGAGAATTTTCAGATAATTAAATTATTTGTTGAATGATGATTTAAAAGTTGTGGAACTTTTTATTAGATTGTCAACTCTTATTTTGTGTCTATTTAAAAATATGACTGTTGAAGATTATAACATATGTGCATCGTGATAATTGTTGAATGATTATTGAGACATTATTTCGAGACATAAATACTTAAAGAAAAAAAATTAAATTATTTATGAAACATTATATCATTTGCTTTCTATTGTATAAGTATTAGAGGATGTGTCTTTTGTCGGGTTGGTTTAAATTCATAACAATTTAGTTCAAGTCATGTTCTTATGAAATAAATGATTAGTTTGACCACTTTATAAATCTAATCTGAAAATTTATGTTACTATTACAATTATTTATTTCGTGCCATATATTAATTGAATATCAACGAAACATTTAAATTTATACAAATGTATTGACCGAGCTTGTAGGATGTTTTAACAGAAAAATAAAAGTAATATTATAGGATGATTTGGAACTTTGTGTTAAAATGTTCCTTGTAAAAGGCCTTAATTCATTGTGGTTTGTGCATATATTTTTAGTAATTTTTTATTTGACAAAAGTTTTAAAGTTATATTCAAGATATTGGTATAGGTTTAGGTTGATAATTATATTATCATTATTGATGCTTTCTTGTTACTCGATAAATTTTTAAGATTCATTTTTAATAAAATTTTCAACATTTAAATGTTCAGTTATTTTCATCGCGTTTCGATTAGTGAAAAGAATTGAAAGAGAACGTGTGTTTTGATGATGAAAATTTAAAAAAATCGAGAAAAAATAAACAGAAAGACAGATGAAAAGATTATATGACCTTATAAACATGAATTAGAATCAAAAACAATATTTTATTTTTATTTTACTTTTTAATATTATCGTATAATAATATCTATTCATTTTTAGTAATTAATAAAATTTATGTACACCTTATAAATAAAGATATTTAAACTCGAATCTTCAATAAATAAATTATATTAGTAGCTAATGATGTTCATATTCTTCATCTTATATAAGTTTAAATCACAATATAAAAATATAACATATCTATTTAATAAAAAATACATTCTCTTTTTTACTTTTATATACTAATATTAGCATTGAAACGGCACCGTTTGGCACTGGAATCACTGGGTGAAAAAACGAGGAAAAACTGCAAAACGCTCGCAAACTGAACCGCCAACCGCTGCAGAAATCCAGCGGCCTAAAGTAATCTTAAAGACGCGTGTCAAAACCCCAATACACTTGATAAACTACCCTTTTTCATAAACGTCCAATGGCAATGGTAAAGTAAGAATCCTTTGAATTTCATCAATCATGGCGGCCAAATTTCACTTCATTTTAGTTTCAACACTCTCATTACTCTCAGCTTCTTTTGCAGGTATTCACATTGTTTTCTACATAATAACAACATAAATGATTGCATTTAATACGATGTTATTTCACGTTTTAGATGAAGCCATAGTGCCAAAGTTTGCATTCAGTTGGTTGGATGACAAGGATACATTCAAAGCTGGGGAAACTGCAACAATCAAAATCAAAGTTCTGGGGAATTTTGATAGTAAAGGAAATGCTTCACTTGATAGAACAGCTTTTAAGCCTTTGATCACAGTAAATTGGAAGACAGGGAATAGTTCTTGCATATCTGGTGTTTTTCTAGACATCAATGGCGATCCTAGTACTTGGCAGATTGTTTTTGTCCCAATTCTTGCCGGGTTATTTAATGTGATCATCGAAGATGGCCCTTTCAAAGTCATGGATTCATCTTTACATTTCACTGCTGAACCTGGTCCAATGCACCCGTCTGCCAGTGTTGCTTCCTGGATTGGGTTCTGGGATGAATTCGAATCCGGTTCGACGGCTCCGGTTCTGATTCGTCCTAAGGATGCATTCGGGAATAATGTAACTTCGACGGATGAAAAACCGAGTTCTTATAACATCTCGGTGACCGCTCTCCATGAAAACGGTTCCGTTGCGAGTTTGCTGAATGTCACATCCATGGCTTGGAATGAATTTGGTTATATCATAATGGAGTTCATGGCAGTTATAGCAGGAAACTTCTTATTGAATATCCAAGGGGCAAACCAGACCTTGAATGGTTCTCCATTACCATTCAAGGTAAATCCAGGTGATTTGCTTTGCATTAATGTTACTCGGACTCGGGTATAAGTGTCGGACACGATTTAATATGTGTCTGGCTTTTGCAGGACCTTTAGATGTCTCTAAATGTGTAGCAAAATGGAAATTTGAATTCAATGCATGGCAAATCTTTTCCAAGATGGAACTACTTATATACCAGCAAGATCGATATGGGAACCTTGTTCCGGGGTTGTACGAATTCGATGCTGATGTAATCGAGGACGATACTAATATGTCGGTACCTGTAACGGATTTGCAGTTCGAAGAAGTAGAACCCGGGGTTCAGCTGTTTTCGTTCAGCTTGTCTAAAGCAGGGAACTTCTTGCTCACCATTTCTGATATGAAGCACAACAAAAGCATTTCCTATATGCCATATGCTTATACTGTCTTTGTAGGTGCGTTATGAAAGGTTGTTCATTCTACTTCTCTGTTACCCGAATTCTTATCTTTTCCTAAGTCCCCATGTCCGACATGTATTCGAATAGGTTATTGTGATGGACTCGAGAGTATTGTCAATGGAACCGGTTTAAATGCTTCTGTTGCTGGGGAAGTGGCAGAGTTTTCGGTTTATTTGCGCGATGCATTCCAATATCCGTCCCAGGTGGAAGTAGAAAGACTTCAAGTAGAAATCAGAAGGGAAATCGATTCCGCATCCGTATCGTCTACCATACATCCTATACAGATTAGTAACGGTATGTATGTTCAAGCAATTTACCAACATTTTGGTTCTATTTCATTTCATAGACAGCCTTATCGTATGCCAGGAGAACTGCCCGGCATTGCAATAACCGAAACCGAACATGTTCCTGCTCCATCTATGGGCCTAAACAACACTGTAAGAATTGCTTTTGCTTGTAAATATATGTATGCATGTAAATGTTATGTTTGAGATTTTAATGACAGTTTGATTCTAAACTCAGTCTACTGGAAGCTTGACAGTTTGGGCCACTGCATTCAATGTCACGTATACGCCTCAGAAGAGTGGGATCCATAAAATTTATGTATTTTGTGGAAACATAATCCTAAATGGTGGTAGTCCATTCACAAAGGAAGTAAAACCGGGTACAATTGTTCGAGTTTATATTACTGATCCGAACCTCAAAATCCCGAACCTGAAGTATGCATCTCTTTCCTTGGTGACGAATGATTTTATGCTTTTCTTACAGGTCAAGTTAATATATCAGTATCAGGAGTTGTGCAATTTGCTCCCAAGGCACTGAAGCTGGTTAGAAATGAAATAGTAGTACAGCTGATGGATTCGTTTTCCAACCCCGTCGTTTCCGAGAGTTCGAAGCTAAAGCTAGTGCTTACTTCGGTTCACAAGCCGGGTTTCTCGCACTGGATGTTTGAGGATAACAATGATGGTTCATACACAGGTCACTATCTTGCCATGGAAGTCGGCACTTACGAGTTGTGTGCATTGTTCGAGGGATATCATTTCTCGCCCTGCCCTTTCGCGGTCAATGTGTACGGAAGTAAGTTAGCATTGCTGCAAGCCTGCAAAAGCATCCTATGTTATTCATATGATAAAATCTTTGCTTCTAATGTCTGTCAGGTAAATATTTTCCTAAAGCATATGATGATATCATCTCTCTTTGGGAGGACGAGTCGATTTCATTCGATGTGTTGGAAAATGACTACTTTGCAGGTGCCAACACAAGTATTGTCGAATTCTCGAATGTAAGATCAAAAAATAAGATGTCGAATTCCGATTATCTTTCCCCTTGTACCCCCCTCTGTTAACATGCAATATGTTATGTTTTTTTGCAGCCAATTCATGGTTCACTTCTACAATATGGAAGGCTTTTCAGATATACACCTTATAAAGACTATTTTGGGAATGATTCTTTCATATATACAATATCAAACATTAATGGTGACCTTGCTTCTGCTACTGTCAAAATATCTGTACTCACCATTCCACCTCAGTTTGTTTCTTTTCCAAGCCAATTGCAGGCCGTCGAAGATCTAATAAGTCCGAGATTCGGGTATAGTTCATGCCTTGTCTCGAATTTAAGGCCTCATATCAGTCATTTTTTTCACAAGAACTGAACTCTTAGCTCACTGTTTGCAGTGGCTACGATGGATTCGAATTGAAATATTCGGATCCGATGGAGAATATATCTGTCATTCTCAGTGCTAAGTATGGAACAATATCTCTATCACCTATGTCAATGCAGTTTTGGCAGCCGATATGGACCGAATTTTGTGTGAACAAAGGAGACGAGAAAGGAAGCAATTTGACCATTGAAGGACGTTTAGAAGTAATCAACTTTGTGCTTCAGTCGATTCAATATCTCGGGTACTAATCTTCGAATTCGATTGCAAGTTTTCTGTTTTAGCTCTTGTCTAATGTATTTTCAGACATGAGTAGGAGGATATAACTTTCTAATGATTTTCATTATCCCAGGAATGGAAATTTTTCTGGAAACGACACGGTTCGAGTTTCGGCCAGGAACAGAAATGGAGTAAATGACTTGGATGTTCAAGTAGTAGTGGATCCCATTAATGATCCTCCATATGTAAATGCTCCCGAATTCATTATGTTGAAGAACACTGGGGACGAGTCTTTGTTGTTCGAAAAAGAAACAGATCGGTTTCGGTTCTCCGTTGGTGATCCGGATGTTCTTAATTTCCCTGGTATGTTTCTGAACTGCATGAACTATACTCGAGTCCGAGTAACACTGTTCCGGTGAATAAAATTTCAGGGGGTGAGTCAGGCTTTGAAGTGGCATTCTCAGTGGAAGTGAGTGATGGTTTCTTGCTAGCAACGCTACCGGCTGCTCTTATCGATTCGACCAAACTGAAGCTGAAAAGCAGTTACCAATGGCAACCTCTTCAAACATATGTTACCATCTCGAAACAGTTCGTGGTCAGAGCTATCGGAATAAGATTCCGAGCATCACTCAACGATTGCAATACAGTCATGCAACATTTGTCCTACCATGTAAGTCTTAAATATCAGTACTTGCTCATATATATATACACACATATGAATGTGTTGGATTAATCATCTGATCTTTCTTCCAGGGAGGAGAGCACGGCGTTGCGGTATTAACGGTGAAATTAAATGATTTAGGCCGGTATGGACGTTGTTCGGATTGTGTTGATAGCATAACGAAGCCTTTGGTCGCGGAGGCTACGGTAAATCTGATCAGAGGAAAACCAATGAGCTCGTCGACGGTTCGTAGTAAGTTGTTCTTAAACTGTTCTGATTTAAATTGCGGTTGCAGACATGCGTGTCGGATACGGATAACTCCTGATTAAATGGTTGGTTTGTGGTGGTGACAGCTCTGGAATGGGTTATGGTGATTGAATTCCTTTTGGTGCTTTCACTTGGATTGATGCTTGTGTTCTTCACTTGCAAATGTGTAATTCTTCTTGTGAAGGAGAAAAAGCAACAAAACCCCAGCAATTCTGAGATAACAAGGAAGCAAAATTTGCAGACATAAACTGGTGTAACAAAGCTTGTCAAATCTGCAGTTGTATGTTTTATTATTGTTCCCTTGTACCAACTCTGATCCTACATATTATTTTACATCACCAGCTGAACGGTGCTCGAGTTGACTTGAAAATCGGCCCATTCGTGTTAGACTTAACTTTATACTCGATAAAATTTTGTTTGATTTGTGACCATTAAAAAAACTCCTTGCTTGTTACACTGTCAGAATTTTATCTTATTTGTCTAAATGTACATAAAATCTAATGATAAAATATAGAGTTTAATATAAATATAAATTAATAAATTTAATAAAAAAATAATTAAAATAAGATGCAAAACAATCCTAAAGTTTAAACTTCAAAGTAACAAACCACCACAAATACAATCAAAGTAACAATAGCAAATACAAAAAACTAACATATTATTTAGGTAATCAATTCTAAAAATAAGGCAACCAACGTCTCTTCACTCCATTCTCTGTTGCTTGCAATCACCAAACTAAGAGATCAGGAGAATAATTTCCTTTGATTAATATGGTTATTCTTCCAATTTAAAATAAATTATAATATATTTTATGGTAATAAACAACTATAATAAATATTCTTATTTTATCGTAAATAATGTAGAACTAAATGAATTATGTTTAGGATGAGTCTACCACGTGCGACGAACATCGATGAACACCATTAATGACGAACACTGATGGACACTATTAAATTAATTAATAAAAATTTAAAATTTCAAGGACTCATCATACAATTAATAATTATTTTAAAAAATTCAATTAAATTATTTTTTATATATATTAAAATTTTATTTTTTAATAAGGGTAAACTATATATTTAGTACCTCACTTATTTTCGTATTTTTATTGAACTCTCATTATTTAAATATTATTTTAATTTGATCCTATTCTTTATAAAAAAAATAATTTAACCCTCAACTTAAAACCTTAAACTATTAAAACTTAAACCCTTAAACTCTTAAACATATACCCTAAACCATATACCATTAAAAATAATTTCACCATCATCGATTCAATTCAATTAAATGAATCGTTAAATTCTCTTAAAAAATTTAATTAAATTATATTTTATATATATCAAAATTAATATTTTCTCCAGATTTTGTCCAATTACAGCCGGTCGAAGATCATCGAGAGATGGTTTTCTTTCTTCTCTTTTCCTTTTATATAATTCAAGAACTGTTTTTTTTTTCTTCTAATTTTGAATGATTTTATACATTGACTGTGTTTGACATTCATGAATGTGTTTACTGTTGTAAAGTTTTTGCTTTTTCATTTTTCAGTTTTTGTTATTTTATCAGAACATTATTGTTTTGCAATATTAAATGTTGGGTATATACATTGTTTAGGGAATGCTTAGATCCTTTCGACCACCCCAAGAGCGAAGCATTTGATATTTTCGTTAACGAAGTTCTTTAAATTGAACGATTCATTGAATTGAATTAAATCGATGATGGTGAAATTATTTTTAATGGTATATGGTTTAGGGTATATGTTTAAGAGTTTAAGGGTTTAAGATTTAATAGTTTAGGGTTTTAGGTTGTGGGTTAAATTATTTTTTTATAAAGAATAGGATCAAATTGATAATATTTAAATAATGAGGGTTTAATAGAAATACGGAAATAAGTGAGGTACTAAATATATAGTTTACCCTTATTAAAAAATAAAATTTTAATATATATAAAAAAATAATTTAATTGAATTTTTTAAAATAATTATTAATTGTATGATGAGTCCTTGAAATTTTAAATCTTTATTAATTAATTTAATGGTGTTCATCGGTGTTCATCATTAGTGGTGTTTATCGATGTTCGTCGCACGTTGTAAAATTTTCCTTATGTTTAACCTTAAATAGTCTTATTTTGTTCTTTGTCTTCACTCCATAGAAACATTTGTACAGTATCTACTATCTAGTGATAGTAAAGCTCTATAAGAATCAATCACATGGTTCCCTACGCTAAACGTACAGTTGTTACTGAAATTGCTAAAACATCGACAATTAGCCTTGATAAAATACAAAGCTTCAAAAATTGATCTTTCTACTATCTTATAGATTCAAACTAATCACCTTTATAAGAAAATTAACAAGTTTTTCGCAAGCTTGTTGATTCGAATTGAGCTTTACTCGATCCAGCTTGTTAACATCTCAAGTCAAACTCAAATTCAAGCCGAGTCAACTCGAATCAAGCGCTGATCAAATTTTAACCAAATTAAGTTTGAGTTGCTCGGGAGCTGCTCAATTCAATTAGCACAACCCAGTTTA
Source organism: Hibiscus tridactylites (assembly GCA_958450335.1). NCBI lineage: Eukaryota > Viridiplantae > Streptophyta > Magnoliopsida > Malvales > Malvaceae > Hibiscus > Hibiscus tridactylites. The sequence continues at coordinate 20,491,005 of OY288265.1, read as the reverse complement.
CGTTATTGAAAATAAACAAATCGGCGTTATTGTTACATAGCATGAGTGCAAAATCTACAAGGAAAACAGGTCGTAGTACTATGTTAATACAAGCCATTTGGGACACAGATAAAAACATCCTAAGACTGAGTTACACAAATAATACAAATTCATAGCTAACATTGTCAAATAATCTGAATCTATGGTCAGAAATCTTCACAGCTATTCAGCTCAACTGTTGAATTGCTGCAACGAGAGAAGACTGCCCTAACTTGTATACTATGTTTTGTGTCACAGTGCCGATTGCAAGTCCACAGGTTCGACCAATCGAGACCTTCGTCTCCTCTTGCTTTCTGGACTGCACCTTACACTGCCAAACTTTCCAAGCTTAACAGAAGATTTGCAATTCTGTTGTGATGACAACTTCGCTGAACCGTAAACTGAATCCGAATTGACCGGTACACATGTCTCGGGTGAAGACATATTTCTATCACCTTTTGTACGCTTTTTAGTCAAGGGCGATTTAACTCTCTTTTTGGGCATTCGAAGTTCCACCCTTCTCTTATCATGCTTGAGGAGTCGAACATGGAACGGGTTTACAGCCGTATAACAAACAGACTCTTCTCCATGTACTCCGCTTCGATCTAAACCAACATCTCCATTGTTCACCTGTTTGACAGAAGTAAAGTTGAGTGTTACTACAAGTCTACAACAATTTAACTAACCTACTTCTAGCTAGAAAAGAACTGACTACAGTTACAAAGATTTGCTTAGAAATGAGGAGTTACCAATTGGAGAAGTGCAGAAAAGGATCGAGCAACATCATGCTTTTCTTGACCCTTGACAAGATCACTGAACGGCATGACATCTCCTTTGTTGGATTCAAGTGAGAGTTTGTCAAGAATCCTTTCACCGTACTCGTGAATATCAAATGGAGGATGTGAATCCTATTAACAAAAGGCATCCTTAGTTTTAATCACCAGGAGAAAAGAACAAAACTTAAGTGGGGCAGTGACAGATAAAAGATAAGCTAATTTTAATTACCTGCTCTTCCAAGTTGTGCTCGATTTTCTGTTTCCACGATGAAACTCGAGAAGCCAGTTCAGTTTGCTTCTCGTTTTCAGCTATGCTGGCAAGCAGAGCATCCTGCAGGATAAAATACATGCAACTCATTCAAGCAATTAATATCCAAGCAACAATTTGGGATCAAGACATACTTCAATGCATATTTTATAGTGCCAAGCCTGAGCTAACTGGCAGCAATTATGAGGTGTAGGACAACCGGAAAAACAAAATATAAAGGCATTGAGAAAATAATTCCAGAGATAGCTAAATCGTATAAATGAGAGTATTCTCTATATTAGTCAACTTGTTGATGGAGCCGATCAGGTATTCAAGCATTTCTCTCCCTTTTAAGAGAAGTTTTAAGAATACGATCCCGAGTAAAGCAGAAAAACAGAAGGGCATCATAGAATCTGTGTTCCACAACAAATGATTGGAAAAGGTTTATCAATTGTTTTCTTATTGTAACTGTAAAGACAGAGTCTGCTTACCAGGTGAGAGCGGCAGAGATCTTCCAGGCTTGCTTGAGAACACGGGTCTTCATTGTCAAACATTTCATTCTTTCCAAATTCAGCATCACCATCCCCATACTATGAAAAAGATCAATAAATGAGCAAGAACAGAAAATCTCACTTTCTAGTGGGAAAATATAACAACGAATCAAATCATTGATATGCTAACCTTCTTGTTCGTGAAAGGTAAATCTTCATCCATAGGCATGTTCTCTGGTTCGCCAAAATCGGGTCCACCAAAATCAACATTCTCATCATTATACCCATTGTCTTCGTTATCTTCTTCAAAACTAGGAAAAGCATTAGCAGCTCCAGTTCCTTGCCCAGTTAGTGATTGACGAAGCTGAAATAAGAGAACTTGTTTTACAAATCAACCATTCATCACCTTCACCTAAGATAAACTTTTAGTAATTATACCTTTTCATATAATGGAGGAGACTTGGATTCCCTTTGTTTTTCAGTGGCATTCTGCTGCCTCTCCCACATTTCTGTAAGTTCAGGACTAATGGTACCATGCAATCTAGCGAGTGGAAACAAAGTAGTTATAGGATTACTCTTCGTAGAATTTACTGTATTCTTTCTGGAAGTTTTTACTGCTTGTGAAGGAAAAACAAAAAAAAAGACTATTAGGTACAGACCGAAATTATATAGGTAGAAAAAAAAGCATGCAAGAAACCAAATTTTAACTACCTTTTCTGAAAGGCCTCACTTTCAAGTTTCCGGGTTCATGGGGATTCAGAGGTTTCCATGGATCATTATCATCTGAATCATCTAAGTCTCCGGGTTCTGAATGTCTATCATACGTATCAAATCCATGATCAACATTTCCAAAGTCATCAGCGGCAGATGGATCAGGCCCCATATTACGGTCATTAACACCAAAATCGCAATCGACCCTAGGAGTTTGATTAACATTAGTATCCTTATTCTTTCCATGAGATGATTTATGTGCACTCCCCCCTGAACGCCATGTGGGAGACTGAAAGGTCTTGCGTCTTGAACTGCCCTTATTAGTGCCGTGTTCACCTTTACCAGCATCATTACCCTTCAAATAATCATCGACTGCTACAGAATCATATGGATCTAACAGAATAAAATCCTGGTAGAGATCAATTGTTGCCAACTACAACCACAAATGTATGCAAACCAAACAAAGAGTTAGGCAATACAATCAGTCAAAATTCATCATACTATCGAGTGAAGCAACTATAAATACCAGATAGGACTCTAACTCGCTGCCATCACCAGAAGTGTCTAAGCAATCACCTTCGAGAACAACTAAATTTGCAGGGGGCTTCACAAAGTGGTTAACCGAATTGTCTTTGTTGGACGAACTATCTAAGCTAATCTTCGCTTCCACTGAAAATGTAAGCACTCATTTCAGCAGATATTAGCAGTATAATTTCAACTCAAAGGGGGGGGGGGGGGGGGGGGGGGGGGGATTCGTTGGTTTAAGGGTCACCTGGGATGTCATCTGACTCCCAAAATTTATCATGGTCCTCATCCGAAGCAGCATGTGCAGCACTTTGTTCGGTCTGATCCGATGCACCACCGTGTTGGTCTTGTTGCCTTTTTCAAACATATGCATCATTTTTAAGAAAAATGCTTTATTTCAGGAGTAACCCTTACTGAAATCGAAGATGAAAATGTTGAAGTAACATGAAAAACAAAGAATTTGGTAATGAAAAGAAACCTCTTTTGGGAGAGAAACTCCAAAGCATGCAAAACCAAGTTGTATAGATACTCTACTTTTCGGCTATACACTTGAACTGAACCCTGAAGCAGCAATGCAGCTACATAGAAAAAATAATGCATAAATATAAATTAATTAGAAAACCCAGCAAGAATTTGAAGGGGAAAAAAAGATTCTTTTTTTAGGGTAAATCGAAAATTTAGGCAGAACCTTCAGCGAAATTCACTGAGCTATGTCCTTCATCGTCTTGGGAGCCAGTAATTTCACCGGAGCAAATCTTCAAGAGATAGTCTTCAAGCTTTTTCGCAAGATTGACTTCCCAATTAGCTTCCAAGTCACGCTCCGGCTGGACCCCGTGGAACTTCCCAAAATCACCACCGCCGGAATCTCCGCCCTGGGGGTGGCCGCTCATCTTCTTTCTTCCGTAGTTAGGGTTTAGCTTTGGGTTTGGTTTTGTGTTGACGGTGAGTTGAATTCATTTGGGGGGAAAACACAGGGTTTTGGGGTGGAGAAAATTGGGGGTTTTTTCTGTTTGTTTTCCGAGAAAATTTTGAGAGAAACCGAAGGAAAGTTCGGAACTTTGGTGCAGGAAAAGAGCAGTGGATATGGCGAAAAGGGAGAGATTTCAAAAACTTTCGAGGGACTAATTTTCCCGCTTAGTCGAAAAGTCTGATTTTGCTGTTTCGTGAGAAATAGTAAGCATTGGGCTGGACTTTGACATGCGCCATGTCCATGGCCGACCTATCTGTCCGGGCCGTGTTTTACGGGTCAAGTTTTGATAACTCGGACCGCTATGGCTTGGATTATAATTTAGTATTAGAAACTTTTAATTAAATCTTATAAAGATATATATTAGTATAACTTAGGGATGACAAACGGGAGGGAGGGTTCATATACCTCTCGCCATATTTATACTCACTTAAAATTTTCATTTACACCATCATTAATAATGGGTATAATTTTTAAATCCACACCTGCCTATGTTACAATATTCTCAAGTCCATCCCATTACTTGTTTGTACCCACCTGCAAGCAACTACTAATATCGAATATGTAAAAGTAAATCATATACTTTTACATCGGTATAACATTACATTCTTTATTGATTAATCAAGTGCACATGTATAATACATTTACACTAGTATAAACTTAGCTACATCTAACTAATTTAATTAAAGTATATTTTCATTAGTATAAATTCTACTTAACTACGGGTAACTAACTAACTTAACTAAAGTATATTTACACCTATATAAATTATACAACCACACATATAATAAAATTACAAATTGATTAATTCAAGCCCGATCATAAACTATCATTTTTTTCAAACTAAAGTAATTGAGTTCAAAGTCGATGCACTTAAGGATTAACATAGAATTTAAAACAAACCAAAATCTTAATACATAAAACACAATAGTAAAACACATAATCAAAGTGGGCAGGTGGATGCAAGACGGACGAATACGGTGAGGATAAGTTCTCAAATTCACCACCTACCAACTATCCATGGCGAATATTACTTTTTACATCCACACCTGCCCACTACCCACCAAACCCATACTTATCGCTGCTCCAACTAGGACGGGTACAGTGCAGAATCCACAAAACTATATTTATATGCTAGTATAATTTCTTAATATTTTGCTTTTTAAAATCTTCACCTCCTAAAAACCCTAAGCTTCTTCAAAAGAAATAGTTAATTGCACTACATGTCCCTAAACTTTACATCCATTTTAAATTGGTCCTTAAATTTTTAGACATTTTAATTTTATCCTCAAATTATGATCTTCATTCTTAATTTGTCCACAAATTTTTGAGCATTTTAAGTTCATCATCAACCTATAACTCTCGTTCTAAATTGGTTCTCAAGCTTTTTGAACATTCTAATTTCATTCCAAATTATCAATATATGCTAATAAGGTCCGACGCTGGGCATGAGAACCATTGGTGCCCGCCCAGGGCCCACAGCTGAAGGAAGTTACACGTTTTTAATTTTATTCGAATTTTATTTGTTCTTAATGGTCTAATTTTTTTAATACTTGTTATTAGGGGCCCAATTTTTTCAATATTTGTTAATAGAGGTTTAATATTTTACTAATATTTATTATTAGGGGGCTACTCTTAAAATTTAAATTTTTTAATACTTGTTATTAGGGGCCCAATTTTTTTTAATATTTGTTATTTTTGGCATACTCTTAATTTCTTTTTTCAATTTTTGTTATTAGGGGCCCAATTTTTCAATACTTGTTATTATGGACATACTCTTAAAATTAATTTTCAATACTTCTTTTTTAATATTACCTCCTTGAAAATCTCATACCCAAAAAATCAAGTGGGGTTAATTGCTCCCAATTTATATGCTACATCCGTCCATGAGTAGTGACACCACCTGAAATTGCCATACCCGCAACTGTTATGTCCACAATAACATATGTTATTAAGAGATCTCACAACCTGATACTCGCAGTGACCGAAATAGCATTTATAATGTCCGCAACCACAATAAACCTAACATGGTTGTAAATACAACTACAATCTCAATTTAAATTTCTATTTTGGAGATCATTTTTATATTTACCCTAGGCCACCAAAAGCACATGACTGACCCTGATGCTAATCTTATATTATGTTAATAAAATTACTAATTGTCATAAAAAATTTAACGTGTATTATGTAATAATATGATGTGGTATAAATAAAGATTTGAAGATAGAATTAAAATATTTTGTTGTGGTTAATATTTTTTTCTTGACTTTTTCCCGAAAGATGATTTGGGCCCGCCTTACCCTATGATGGTTCTCAAATGGTTTGGGCTCATTAGTCCACACCTTTTTTGTGTCTTTCTATGGATTTTTGTTGCTCTGGTGGTTCTCTCATTGAAAAAAATTGTTATTCGGTTATGTTATATAGTGCATGTATATTGTCAAATTGTTAAAACTATTTATAAACTAATACTGTTTTGTAATATTTTTAAATTATTTAAAAAATATTCTTCGATTTTGCCCTGACCGATAAGGACCTTTCGTTTGGTGAACTTATCGTTGGTCTACACATACAACATCGCTCCTACGCGGCTACGCCTATAGTGCTCTTCGCCACCTGTTATGGTCATTTTTTCAGATAGGGTCCTTACCAAGGACCTTTGTTCCTTATATTTGTTTTGGACCTCTGTTGCTCTTTCTTTATTATGGGCCTGTGTTGTCTCTTGTCAATTTTGGGCCTACGCTATCTAATTTAATGTTTGGATTTGGCGAATGAGATCTTATCTAATAATAAAAAAAGTTTTAAGGGGTATGAAGCACTTAAACTTTTGAAAAAAATCAATGATGCTTTTAAACTTTTACATTCAATCAAACACTTGATCAAAGAAATTAAATTAATTAAGTTTTTGAACCAAGAAACTGAATCATTAAGCCTTTTGACCAATTTTGACCATTAAATCTGAATAGTTTCTTTGATCCATTCCGTGTCATAGTGCTTCCACTTGACATTTTTCAAAATATTTTATTTTATTTAAAAAATTCTTTAAATGTTCTAACTATAAAAATTATAAAAAAAATATATTTTTAAATTTTTTAAATGCAATATGATAGAACTATAGTGTATCATGTGCCGGTAATATCTGAAGAAAAAACATGTCAAGATTTAATTGTCAAAATTGGTCAAAGGGCTTAATTGATTTAATTTCTTGGTTCAAGGGCTTAATTAATTAAATTTTTTGGTTTTAGGTGCAAAAAAAGTTCGAAAGCTTAATTAATTTTTTTTGTAAAAGTTCAAGAACTTCTTACACCTTTAAGCCTAATAAAAAACATATTCGGAACAAATTATTCTTTACCTCACGTATGATGTAGTCAAAATTAGATATTAAAAAGGGTTAAGAACTTAAGATTTCTAAATTTAAAGTTATTAAGGTTCTAATAAATGTTAAAACTCAATATGTGGGAGACGAGACTTAATTCGATAAGCTTTCAAATTAATAAAAACTTAAATCGCTATCGATAAAAAAGAAATTGGAAGGACCATGGCCTCTCCCGTTGCCTCTTAGTTTCATCAACCTTCTCCAAAAAAGTCTAAGTATATATTCATCGTTTTTTCCATGAAGGGATGTAGCAGCCACCCTTTGATTAGGGGTATCATGAATTTTGGAGAATTTTCTTTTATAAATTTAATATTAAATAATATTAAAAATAAATTCACATAATTACAAAAGAAAATTAGTACTAATTAATTTTTTTGACACATATTATTTGTTCTCACATATTTAACAAAATTTTACATAAATTTTTTAAATTTTAACATCCAAACTAAATTTCTTGACTCGGTCCCTTCATAGTAGCATCACTCTTTTGTAATGATCAAGGTTGGTATGCTCATCGGTCCACACAGTTGTTCATGTACAAGTAGAAGATTCAATGGCTACACCTACGACCCCCTCTTCTTTAGACGAACTTCATGTTAAGGAGTTATTCGAAAGCCTATCAAGCTATCAATATTTTATACTTTATATTGATAAGTATAATAAGTCAATTTATATTTATTAACACGGCTTAGAATCTAATACATGTTTTAGTCTTTGTTTATGGTGACATAAGTCCCTACCTACACTCATGAATTAAGGATTTTCACAACAATAAAATCTACTCAACATAAATGTAGAGTTAATGAAACTTTTTCAAAGAAAATTTTCAAAATATTATCAGCTGAATTAATCTGAAAAATTCTTATTAAACCATGGTATTTGATTCACCAATATATTATTATTCTATATCCTTTCATATGGCACAACTCAATTTGAGTTTTTCAAGTTTATAATTTCTAATTTTTTAATCAAAATACAAATGAAATAAATGGAATAAAAACATATATATAATGTTAAATATTAACTTAAATACTGTCTCAAATTAATCTAATTTGATATGAATTCATTAAAATAATAATAAAATATTTAATTTAATTAAAATATAAATTTCACTTATTTTATTCAAAACTTTTTAAATATATTTTTAAAATTTTCAACCAAACACGTTTTTAATGTTTTCTAAATGACATCTCTTTCATGAAATCAATAGGCATAAAACTGTATTAGTATTATTTATTTTGTACATAAAATTAAAACCAAAACTTTATTTAAAACATATCGAACCTTTTACAACTCAAACTAATAAAGTAAAAAAAAAGATCTATAATTTGTCACATTTCCAATTTTGGATGAAAAAAATTATATAAAAATATAATTATAAAAATCTACTCGATGAAAGATAATAGGTAAAGCGATATATGATTTGTGCATACATTTATTAATCCTTAAATAATAAATATTAATTATTTTATGTAAAGGTTATATAAAGTTCTAAAAGATAAACTGCCATTATCCTTTTAAAAATTGTTTTGATAAATTTTTTTTAGGGTAAAATACTTAAATCATCACTCAACTTTGCTCTATGACCTATTTTGGTCACCGAACTTTCAAAATGCTCAATTTACCCATTGAACTTTACTTTCTGACCTATTTTGATCACTCTGAATTATTTTATTAATATTTTGGTTTGACATGACATATTTTATTATTATTAAATATAAAATAATTTAAAATAAAAATAAATTACTAATAAATTACAAAAATCATCACTGAACTTTACTCTCTGACCTATTTTGATCACTGAATTTTCAAAACGATCAATTTACTCACTAAACTTTATACATTGACCCATGTTAATCACTCCACTCTAAAATAATTAACGGTGTTATGACATGGCACACTGGCAAGTCGTCGTTTAACCGGTCAAAAATAAATATATATTTAACCTCTTTCAACAATAAATAAAATAAAGAAATTGAGTAATATAGGGAAAGAAGGTCGATCCACAGGGAGATTATTCAGAATTCTTGACTTGAATTTGTCGGATTTGAATTCCCAGGAATATCTGTAAAAACAAAGAAATAAAAAGGGGGTGATATGATTTTGAGTGAAGTAATAAAATAAAAATTCAAGAATTAAAATAATAAGAAAACCAAATATGCAAATTAGCCTCGAGCTAGCCTTGTCAATTCCTTCGATCATTGAAATAAATTTTTACTCCGGGGATCATGTCGGTTACAGTCTGCGAGGCCCAACCCGTCGCAACTTGCTTCTCTCTCGAGTAACCAATCCTCCCAAGACTATCTTCGAAGGTTGATTCTTAAACAAATTAACCACGTCTATCGCCGTTAAAATATTTAGTTTTGAAAGCAGGAAAAGCCCGACTCAGAAATTGTCTTAAAAAGAATCGCTTCTGATTTTATCTTTCCTTAGCGGACCGCCGCTAAGAGTGTTCACAGGAAGTCGAAATTGCCACAGGCCGATCCTTCCTCCCAACTATGTCTTTAAACGATTCCAGACCAACGAGCTCTTTTGATTTGAAAAACGATTAAAAACTTTAGTAAGGCCGATTGCCAAACTATCTAAACAGAAAGATAAAAATGTATTCCCGAAGGAATTTAGGCAATGTTCAATTCACACGATTAGAATTGATTTGGCTAGCTCTTGGCTCAAGAAATTTAGCTAAGCATAATATTGATTATCATGCTTAACTTGGTTTTTAGAAAAGTAATTAAATAGCATAAAATAAATGGAACAAGAAAATAAAGAAAAAGAGAACTTTTAATTAAAACTAGAAATGTTTCAAGCTAGAAGATGAAAACTAATTGATTAATGATCTAAGCCTTTACCAAGGGTGATATTTATATGCTTAGATTTACAAAGATAAAGTGATGGGATAATAACAATTCAAATTCAAATATTGATTAAAATTCAAAATAAAACTAAATGGATAAAAGCTGATAAACTGATCGGATTCTTTTCTCGGAACATTCCAGGATCTTCTAGAAGTTGCCACGTCACTGCCGCGTCACTGCCACGTCGCTACCACGTCAGACGCGTCGTGCCTGGTGTCGTGCCCATGATGCCAGTCATGACAGAATTATAATAAAAACTGCAGAAATGCCCCATTTTCACGGCTATTTCTAGAATTGGATCCCTGCACAAAATATAACGAAAACAACATGTATTAAGCAGCAAGAAGTCCAAGTAACTAGAAAAATAGCAAATGAAATATGTCATATTTGAGAACTCATCAAATTCCCCCTCACTTGTCTCATACTTGTCCTCAAGTATGTTCGAAAAAATCATAAACCCAAGAATGCATTTCTCAAGCCATTACAAGCATCGAACATAATCATAAGAGTTCTAGCGCAAAAAGGAGTATCATGAAAGAAACATAATCAAACCAAATGGATGCAAGCAAAGATTAGTCCTTATCTCTTCCAATTACCTATCAAGCACTAATCAAATCCTAACCTAGTCTTAATCCTCACCAAGATACACTCAAGAGCACTCAAAGTGTTTATAGGTAAAAGTGAAGCGAGAACACTCTAAGTCAAGCATGAACAAAGGTTTCCATAAGCTTGTAACAAGTTCAATTCTCCACTACTTATTAGAATCGATGTGCAAAAATCATTAGGTCTTTTATTCAAGGTGTAATGTGAGTTTAGAAAAGGGTAGAAAGATGGAAAGAAAATAAACAAAGGAAGATGATCAATGCAAGATATAATAAACAGTGAAGACAAAAGAGAAGCTTAAAAGTGGGCAAGCAAACAATCTTTTTCTTTTCTTTTCAGTTTTTTCGAAACCTTTTTTTCTCTTTTTTTTTCCGAAGCAATTGCTTCCTTTAATTCTGTTTTTTTTTTCATTTTTTTCGGAAAAATTATGCCCTTTATTCGAATTGCAGCACCTTTTTGTCTAACAATACAAATTCTAGCATTTGATCAATCAAAAAGTTTGGTTGAGGGGTAAGCCAAAAAATGGGGTGTAAGGCTAACAAAGGCTCACTAGGCGATGAAAATGGTAAAATGGAAGGGATGGAAGAGGTTAAGCCTAATGCCTAAATCATTTTAAAGCACCTCGTTCTTAGTGTAGTCTCGAATCGTAAGCAAGCCACAAGTTCTAGATTCCTAAAATTCAAGATGACACTCTCAAGAAAAAGAAACGAGCATAATATGAAGAATGCATGCTCAAGGCTCAAATCTTACCAAAATTGGGCTAATTTGATTAAGCTAGGCGAGAAATTTAATTAACACTATCAAGGCAAATTGAAAAGAGATGTCAAACTATCATTATACTCATGTCATTTGATTATCAAAATGTCAACATTCAAATATTCCTATGCACTATAACAATTATAACATGCTGGATATAATGCAATGGCAAGGAAAATATTTTCTCAAAGTTAAATCAAAATCAAACATATATCAGATAAGCATGGCAAGTGGTTTGCTACCCTCCCCCTCACTTAAATGAATTGTCCCAATTCAAAATAAAAATAAAGAAAATGATGAACAAATAAGGGTAAAAGATACTCCCCGTGAGTGATGAAATTGAGTCCACCGTTGGCATAGAGTGGAATGACGGTGATGGTGATCGTGGGGGAGGTGGACGGCGGCTGGTGCTTGGTCCAGCGGCACTGTTGGAGAGATGCGAACGGCGGATGATGGTCGGGGAAGGAGGCGGAGGAGTGGTGGAAGCTGTAGGAGTGGGATTCTCGATCGGGGCTGGGGGCTTGCCGTTGTTGACCACCGCGGCGTGGAGGAGGTGCGGGACATGGTGAATTGAGGATGAGTGAGTTTGCGACTGGGTGTGTTGTATTTTTAGGGATTTGGTGGTTTTCGGGAAGAAAGAAAGAAAGGAAGGGGGGAAAAGGGAAAAAATGGACGAGTGCTAAGGGGAAAGGGCTTGGGCTATCGTGCACTGTTCATTGAGTGTGCTAAAATGCACCTCATTAATGAAACAGTGCACTTTAGCTGGAATGTGATGCTGAGCCTGCTGCATGCGAAAAGAATCCTGCAAAGGAAAATTTATTAAGGCAATTAAAAAGAAGGAAAATGAAAAATAAAGAAACATAAATTAAAAAAAGTAAAAATTGACGGAAAAAATAAACCAATGGATTGCCTCCCATTTAGCGCTTTGTTTAACGTCGTTTAGCTCGACGACCTTTGCTAAATTTTTGGTTCTTTAAAAGTGGGTTTTTCCTGGTCATAAAAATAAAACAAAACCAGTAAAAAATGCCGAAAGTAAATCTCCCCGGCAACGGCGCCAATTTTGACAAGTCGTCGTTTAACCGGTCAAAAATAAATAAATATTTAACCTCTTTCAACAATAAATAAAATAAAGAAATTGAGTAGATATAGGGAAAGAGGGTCGATCCACGAGAAGATTAGCTGGAATTATTGACTGAAAACTGCTTCGATTAGTACTTCCAGGAATATCTGCAAAGTAATTAAATAAAATGGGGTGAGTGATTTGATTTTGAGTGAAGTAATAAAATAAAATGCAAGAATTAAAAATAATAAGAAAAACCAAATATGCAAATTAGCCTCGAGCTAGCCTTGTCAATTCCTTCGATCATTGAAATAGATTTTTACTTCGGGGATCATGTCGGTTACAGTCTGCGAGGCCCAACCCGTCGCAACTTGCTTCTCTCTCGAGTAACCAATCCTCCCAAGACTATCTTCGAAGGTTGATTCTTAAACAAATTAACCACGTCTATCGCTGTTAAAGTGTTTAGTTTTGAAAGCAGGAAAAGCCCGACTCAGAAATTGTCTTAAAAAGAATAGCTTCTGATTTTATCTTTCCTTAGCGGACCGCCGCTAAGAGTGTTCACAGGAAGTCAAAATTGCCACAGGCCGATCCTTCCTCCCAACTATGTCTTTAAACGATTCCAGACCAACGAGCTCTTTTTGATTTGAAAAACGATTAAAAACTTTAGTAAGGCCGATTGCCAAACTATCTAAACATAAAGATAAAAATGTATTCCCGAAGGAATTTAGGTAATGTTCAATTCTCACGATTAGAATTGATTTGGCTAGCTCTTAGCTCAAGAAATTTAGTTAAGCATGATATTGATTATCATGCTTAACTTGATTTTTAGAAAAGTAATTAAATAGCATAAAATAAATGGAACAAGAAAATAAAGAAAAAGAGAACTTTTAATTAAAACTAGAAATGTTTCAAGCTAGAAGATGAAAACTAATTGATTAATGATCTAAGCCTTTACCAAGGGTGGTATTTATAGGCTTAGATTTACAAAGATAAAGTGATGGGATAATAACAATTCAAATTCAAATGTTGATTAAAATTCAAAATAAAACTAAATGGATAAAAGCTGATAAACTGATCGGATTCTTTTCTCGGAACATTCCAGGATCTTCTAGAAGTTGCCACGTCGCTGCCACGTCAGACGCGTCGTGCCTGGTGTCGTGCCCATGATGCCAGTCATGACAGAATTATAATAAAAACTGCAGAAATGCCCCATTTCACTGCTATTTCCAGAATTGGATCCCTGCACAAAATATAACGAAAACAACATGTATTAAGCAGCAAGAAGTCCAAATAACTAGAAAAATAGCAAATGAAATATGTCATATTTGAGAACTCATCAAATTCCCCCTCACTTGTCTCATACTTGTCCTCAAGTATGTCCGAAAAAATCATAAACCCAAGAATGCATTTCTCAAGCCATTACAAGCATCGAACATAATCATAAGAGTTCTAGCGCAAAAAGGAGTATCATGAAAGAAACATAATCAAACCAAATGGATGCAAGCAAAGATCAGTCCTTATCTCTTCCAATTACCTATCAAGCACTAATCAAATCCTAACCTAGTCTTAATCCTCACCAAGATACACTCAAGAGCACTCCAATTACCTTGGTAAAGGCTTAGATTTACAAAGATAAGATGATGAGATAATTTAAAATAATAAACAAAAGATAAATAATTCAAATGTTTTGAAATTTAAATACAGCAAAACGAACGGATAAACTGATAACATCTTCCAGAACGTTCCAGAAGCTTCTAGAAGTCGCCACGTCATTGCCACGTCAGATGCGTCGTGCCCGGTGTCGTGCCCATGATGCCAGTCGTGACAGAATTATAATAAAAACTGCAGAAATGCCTCATTTTCACTGCTATTTCCAGAATTGGGTCCCTGCACAAAATATAACGAAAACAACATGTATTAAGCAGCAAGAAGTCCCAATAGCTAGAAAAATAACAAATGAAATATGTCATATTTGAGAACTCATCACACACGGAACAAAAACGATATCGTTTTGAAAAAAAAAATAATTTGCATCAAAATGACGCTGTCGCCGTTTTGATATCTTTTTTCATTCGCCGGCACCAAAGAATTGATGAAATGAAAGATTACACATTTCACCAACAACAACATCAACAAGTTCTGGACGAAAATATGTCTATTTTGACATCTACATCCGGCGAAGCAAGTGTTTCTTCAAGGAACATTGCCGGTGGCGCTGCCAATGAACCACCTCAATCTCAGCCGGCCAAAAAAAAGTTATCTTAGAAAAAAAACATTGCTCATTACTTTTTTTAGTTTTTTACATCTTTTTAGTTTTTGTTTTGGTTGTTTCCTTGACCAAACCCAGATGCTGAAGTGATAGCTTTTTCACCCTAAACACTCATGGCAACCAATAGATAAGTTTGTGACATCTGCAACAAAGGGTTCCAAAGAGACCAGAACCTCCAGCTTCACCAAAGAGGCCGTAAGTTGCCATGGAAGTTGTTTTCGGTCTCAACTTGTCTTCTTCACGTGAAGAGCTTGGATTGATCCATCCATGTGAAGATGAATATGCAGTAGCTTCTTAAGGAAGCAGTGAAGTTTTGGGAATGAGAGGGCGATGTCAGTGGAGTTTGGGTAGAATTTAGGATTTTAAATCCTATATGCCAACCAATTATTAATAAAAAATCTATGTCAAAACTAAACATTAATAAAATAAGCCACATCATTAGGTTGTTAATGAGAAAATGGAGGAGGAGTGACCAAAATAGGTCAATGTATAAAGTTCAATGAGTAAATTGATTATTTTGAAAGTTCAGTGACCAAAATAGCTCAGAGAGCAAAGTTCAATGATGATTTTTGTAATTTACCCAAATAATTTATTTTTATTTTAAATTATTTTTATATTTAATAATAATAAAGCATGCCACCTCGTACCAAAATATTAATAAAATAAGTTAGAGCGATCAAAATAGGTCAGAAAATAAAGTCCAATGAGCAATTGATTTTATTTTATTTCCAATGAGTAAATTGACTCTAAACATATCATGTGTGTATTATACCTTGCGCAGTTGCGATGCATTGTTGATTGTCGAGTGGTTTCCGAATGATGAGCTTGCAGTTCTGGTAGACTGAAGCAGAGTTTCCGAAAACAAAATCGATGGTGCCGGTGATGGTGCAGTCCCTGTAATATTGACGATGACTATGGGCGTAAAGGGTGTCTTGGTAGCCATCCATTTGACAGTTATGGAAGATAGCTTGATCACTTTGGACCTTAAGTGCCACTGCTTGGTGTTTGATGGCTCCTGCAGTGTTCTCGAATCCTATGTTCTTCGCCATGAATTTTGGACCAATTACGACTGCAAACATTGTTTTTATGTTACTTAAATTCAAGCGTGAATAATATAATATAATATAATATAATATAATATAATATAATATAATATAATATAATATAATATAATATAATATAATATAATATAATATAATATAATATAATATAATATAATATAATATAAATACTAACCAACGGTTGAAGTCTTGAATGTGGTAGTGCCGTCGGCAAAGTTCAAGCGACCAGTGATGATGGTCCTAGTCGGTCCGTCTCCGATGAACACGACATTAGCCATAAACTTATCAACAAGAACTTGTTCATTGTAAACACCAGCTTTAATGTATACCACAAATGGAGAAACATTTTTCTTAGGGACTTCTTTCAACGCTTGATTGATGTTGTTATATTTGCCACTAGCATCTTTAGCGACGACAACATTCGACTTCATCTGTGACATGTTTTTTTGCAATAACCTTCGTTGCCTAAAACTAACCCATGAAGGGAACCCATCTTTAGCCAAGAGCTTACGTTGAGCCCTTTCGGTATCACTTTTCTTCAAGCCCGTAATGTTGAGATCACGGATGAGTTTAGGAATGTCACTAACCATGGCTAAGCCATTGCTAGTGAGCATTTGTGAAGTGTTCAACAGTTTTCTCATTTTCTCACCGGCTTCGGTTGATACATTAACGAGCCCGTCCAAGCATGTTTGTTGATACGTGATAGAACCACCCATCCAAGTTTTGAGGTTCTCGACATATTCGTCTAGCCGACTAGCGTCGAATGCACCGAGTTGGTTTAACGAGTTTGTGAGGTCGTCAATGGCGTAACCCATCAGCTCTTTGCAGTTGTCGAGAGCTTGACGAGACATCGGGTCTTTGGCCGCATCTTGAATGGTGCCAGAGTTGTTGACAACCTTCTCTATCTCGCGGATAGTCGCTTTGAAACCCGCCCTAATTAGCTCCTTGGGGTCGGTGGTGTTGCTTCCCGCAAGGCTGTTTTCGCATGCTTCTTTGTAATCGGTGGGTTGGCAAATGGCTTGCACCGCCTTCTTGGAAGCCCGCGGCTCATTGCCCCCGCCTTCACTACTTTCACTGTGGTTGCGGGTAACACCGACGGCCACCGCCACCACCATTGCCACCAGAATGACAGAACAAACACCGATAATTGCGGTGCTTTTCCCATTTTCAAATATCTTTCTTTCTTATGCTTTTCTCTCACACTAACGTACTTTTATAAGGAAAAATAACTCATTGAGAAAGCATGTAAGAATATTGATTTTGGAGAGGAAATTAAAGAAACTCAATCCTCAAATAAAAGACACTTGACAACATTGAAATGGGAATTTGTGGCTAAAAATATTTGGACAAAGACCAAAACTGAGTCTTTGGTTTCCATCTAAAATGTTGGGTGTCGCTCCGAAATTGATTGGTGAGATTTACATGTTTTTTTTCCCTAGCCATTGTAGTAATGGAGGGTTATTTTAGCTATTGGAACAGCCTAACAAAGTAACAATGCATTTATTATGAAAGAATTCATGCTGCGAATATTGATAGTGTACACGACAGTTAATGAATAATAAAATTGACCTAAAACATGAAGAGAAATTTCACGACTATGTTCATACAAAAATCTTATAAAAAGAAGAAGCAAATCATGAAAAACTCAAAAGGCGTTGAAAGAACGAACCAAAATTTTCCTTTGACAATGTCCATTTTTTGTAGAAATTCAACAAACAAATCTCTCTGTTTCTCTCCAACTAGACGCTTAAGTAGTGATGTAGGAGTCGCGATTAACAAAATTAATCTTGTAGATTAGACCGTTAATAGTTCTGAAAATTATCATAAAAAGTATCTAACCATATGAAACCATCATCATTCTCTAATCAGGAACGTGTGTTGGTAATGATCGTTACACGGACGTCAAACTACCACAAATATAGATGAGAATCATGTTATAAGATAGACAGAAAAAGTGCCATAATGTAGAGAAAAATCATGCAACAAAGACAAACAAAATAAAATGTACTCCCTCTGTCCCACTAAAACTGTCACATGTTGACTTTTTTGGGTCAAACTTTTTCAACTTTGACCTCTTATAATTTAAAATTTATTATTGATAAAAATATGAAAAATATATTTTAAAAACTTTGAATCAACTAGTTTTTAAATATATTTTTTATAATTTTTAATTAATTAAAATATTTAAATAAATTATAGTCAAAGTTGAAAAATTTTGACCAAAAAAAGTCAACATGTGACAGTTTTAGTGGGACGGAGGGAGTAATAAAATGTGTGAAAAAGATGAAATTCAAAATAAAGGAAATTCTTATTGGGACCAAAATAATAAAGAAAATAAAAAAATACCGCCAATAGTTGACAACTAACACATGACTAGTGTCAGCACAACGCAAGAAAAGGAAGAAAAAACTAATGATGGTGGTGGGAAAAAAGAGAAAAGAGAGAGACTAATTACAAATAAATTAAGAGAACAAAAATAAAAATCAAGGAATCTTTCCGTTTTATTGTAAATAATGATTTCAGTTACTTGATACAACATTAATTATTGTTTATGCTATATTATTATATAATGTACATAAATGTTTAAATGACAATTAATAATTTTTAATTGTTTTATTAGCATGAGACACGATTAGCATATAATGATAGTTTTGAGGGTGAAATTGAAATTTTTAAAATTCCGAGGACCAATTTAGAATAAATATCATAGTTTGGGGATGAACTTAGAATATTTAAAAGTTTGAGGACAATTTAGAATAATAGTCATAATTTGAGGATGAAATTAAAATATTTAAAAGTTTGGAAACTAATTTAGAATGAAGATTATAGTTTAAGAATATATTGATGCAGTTACTGTTTGATACCTTGGTCGTGTAAAATTTGTTTACACAACATGCTTATTTTAATTATAAATCTTAAAATTAATCGAACAACCAAATCAAAGCAAACGAGAAATCATTGAATCGAAAATCATATTTTAGTAAAACCAATTCCACGAGTAACCTATTTTGAAACTTTTTTTTGGGATAAATGTGTACGTTGTATTGCAACCTAAGGCTTACAAGGTATAAAGAAGAAACAATTCTATATAATAAGATTCCATTTCAAGCAGATGGTCCTATTAGTAGTAGGGGTGTGCATTTTTGGATATTAGATTCGATCTGAAAAATCGGATATCCAAAATTTCAGATCAGTAAAATAGCGATTCGTATATGATTCGGAAAAAATCGAATATTTGAATATTGGATGCTCGGATCGGATATTCATATATCCGATTATCCAAGTATAAATTTTGGTTTTAAGTATTTTTTTAACATGGCGATCGTATCTATGAAAATTTTGAATTTTCGAATATAACAAGTAATTAATTGTCAAATATAACAAGATTCACATATATGAAAATTTTGATTTTTCGAATTTTCAGCCATAACAAGCATCAAATTACTAAAAATAACAAGATTCATATCCATACAAATTTAAATTTTTAGATATTTCAAAGTTTCAGATAATACGAAATTTGAAATATTGCAATCCGTATCCGATCCGAAAAATAACAAATTAGATTGGATATTCAACTCGAAAATAAAATTTAGATCAAATATTCGAAATTTCGGATCGGATCAAGGATGGGTCGGATCCGATATTTTTGCACACCCCTACCTATCATATGCCCCACATTGTTCACTTGCTTCCCTCGAAGCTTCAACTACACGATCTCCATTACTTGCTGCACAATATCCATTTCTGATTTTGAGGTCCCTTGTAATTGCCTTCGATTCCGCTCTCGCCAAATTACATATATGTAACCATTCCAAGCAAGTCTAAACACCATAGATTGCAGCGATTTCCCCCCTCAAACGATTACTTGCCCAAGCTAATTCCTGGCTCCAACTCAACGTATTTCTCTGAATAAGACACACATGCAGTCAGCAGCTCTTGAATAGCTGCAGTCTTCTCCATGGATTTAAATTGCGGTCGCGATTGTGTTTCCGGACAATAACCGATGAATTATAATTATTGCATACCGCTATTTTTCACAATAGCGATTTCAGACGGTATCACTATCGTGATCATAGACTGCTATTTGAATCCTTGGTCTTCTCTCGTAGATGCAAAAGGCTTATTCAAGTCCAACTACAGTTCTGTTTATGAGCAACTTGTGAGAAATTTCTGTCCTTGATAACATAGGCATAAATTCAGGCCATCCACATTGAACCCTCCTGAAGCAACAACTTTTGATCAGATAGATAGCCTTCAAGATCTTTAATGCTTAGTCCCCTTCCGACTTTGGACTACAAATTTCAGACCAACTTACCCTTGTTCCCTTAGCGGGAGAAACACTTTCGATCGCCACTTCCATAGAATCCAGATCTTATCTCCGACCACAAAGTCTTTTAACGCATTTACTGTTATACTTTTACTCAAATTTTAATTGGTAATTAAGTTGAATATTATTGTAATTCTAATGGTTAAAGATTACTTGGTAGTTATGAAATCCGATATGGGAATGTAATACATCCCTATTTAATCGAAAAAAAAGATTACTTGGTAGTTAGAATTTACATTAATGAGTGAATATATATATTAGATAGGGGTGGGATTAATTGTCGGGTACCCGGTTCATCCGAGTACCTCAATCTTCGGCCCGTGTTCTGGCCCATCTCATTCGGATACTCGTCCTTTTTATTTTTTTGTTCTAAAATTTTAAAAAAATCATATACTAAACACAAAAATATTTTAAAAAATTTAAACTTAAAATTTAAAAGTATATAATACAAACATAAATTTTTTAAGGATTTAAATTTAATTTTAGAGTAAAAATATTAAAAAACTTAAAATAAAAATATAATTGAAAAAATATATAAAAATATATTAAATATTATCAGGTCGGGTACCAGGTAACTTAAAAATCCCAGCCCGCGGAAAAATTCTCGGGTCGGATATTTTTTTAATAAATTATCCGGTATTTTTAAGTTCGGGTCATTGGGTCGTCGGATCAACCAGGTCGGGTATTTTTACCCACTCCTAATATTAGGTAAGAGATCTCATTGAATAATTTTTTGGTCACCAAGCATTTGGGTCTATAAATATAAATTAAGGTTTAACCTTTAGAATTACGAGAGGGAAATTATATGAGAAATAATTACTTTGGAAAAATGTAACCACTTTTAGGGTCTCTGCAGCTATAGCGACTATGTTGTAGAAATGAGTATTGTAGAGACATTAGGAAGAGTGTTTTAAATACACCGGGTTCTAGGATAAATATACCGTGTTCTCTACGTTGATAGTAGATTATTCGTTTATCTCATCTATTTTAGCCCTTCAACTTTATATGATCTCATCATTTCTTCAATTCCTCTTTAGTTTTAAGTCTATTTTGATCAAATTTAAACCACATGCTCCACTACCACTATATAATATCTACGTAACTTAAATTTATATTTTTAACAAAAAATATTTTTTTAGTTTAGTCCCTTAACTTTCCATTTTATTCAATTTGGTCATTCAAGTATATTTTTTTGTAATTTTTTTTTCTCATCAATTTCTTGACTCTTTTATACTCTCATCGATACTGTCTTCAAAAGTTTTTTCTTTAAAAACAACATTATATATATATTTTTTGAATTTTAGATGATATTTATTTTATTAAATAACATTACAAATATTACTCACACATGTGTACCTTATATATATATGTGTGTGTGTGTGTGTACCTTATATGCAGTGACAGAGCTATTAAGGAATTGCCCCGTACCCCGAAATTTTTTATTTTTTATTACTTTGGTCCTCATATATAAATTGTTTTAAAAATTGATTTATTTTTTAATATGTCGCCACACTTCCAAACACTTATGTTTTGTCCCCTAACCCAAATCCTAGCTCCGTCCCTGTTTATACGATTAGAAAAAGTTGTTTAAATTAGAATCAATCCGCACTAGAACATTATAAATAATTACAATTAAATTTGTATATAAACTCGACAACTTAACTTGACTCGAATTTTATAAACTCGACAAAAATCTAAAAAATTTCAAATGCAGTTTGAGTAACAAAACAAGAATCGTCAACTCGATTAACTGCTCACCCTAGTTTGAGAAAAAAATACTTTAGCTATCAAAAGTAACAGAGGGTATAGTTTCATAGTTTTTTTTTGTTAAATCAATTTTTAAATAAAGCAATTAAAATCCACTATGTAAGGATTAAACTAGAGATCGGTGAATTTATATATAAGTTCTGAGCCTAATAATTTTCTTTTTTTTTTTTATTTTTCGTACAAAAGCTTATATAAGTTTTGTATTTTATTGTAACAATCGCAAATGGGGCTAGTAAAATTTTAAGAATTTTTGGGAGATTTAATTATTTTTTTTCTTTCTAAAATAATAAGTTTTGGGTCTTAATTGAATGAATTCAGGTTTGAGAAGTTTGATTTATAAGGAATTGATGACCAATTTGAAAACAGAATAAAGTTTGGGGACAAAAGTGTGAACTCCCCAAAAATTAAATGGCTAAGAGTGTGAATTGACCTTTTCTCTTTGAAGGGCATTAAATCTGCCAAGTTAACGGGTTGGCAGAAAAGGGGTGGGGGTTTTTAAATTTTGGGGAAAGAAAAAGGAAGATGAGAAAGAAAGAAATGGGCGGAGATTCAATCTCAGATCTACCGAGATTCGACAATCCATTTTCGACACCTCCAACACCATTGTGTTCATCATGCCGAGACGAGTTCACTGGTACCAACGACATCATCATCGGAGTCACTGTTGGAGGG
The DNA here is from genome assembly GCA_958450335.1 of Hibiscus tridactylites. Classification (NCBI taxonomy): domain Eukaryota; kingdom Viridiplantae; phylum Streptophyta; class Magnoliopsida; order Malvales; family Malvaceae; genus Hibiscus; species Hibiscus tridactylites. Next base: position 20,468,527 of record OY288265.1, on the reverse strand, counting down.
GGTGTATGTGTATCGTCGGAAAACTTGAAAGGTCAGTATTCGAAGTTTGAGTTTGAATTTTGAAAATCCGAGGCCACCACCGTGTTCGGAAGGTCAAAAACTATCAGCCTATAAATTTTGGTAGCCAACGGCCGCCCACAACCACCGCACGTGCCTCACGCGCCGCCGGCCGCGAGTGGGCTTCGTTCTGGGCACTTGGAGTCGTCTGAGCCGAGCCGGTAGACCAAGCCGTCGAGCCGTTTGACCGAGCTGTCGAGCCGTTTGACCAAGCCGTCTAAACATTTGACCTAGCCGTTTGATCGAGCCACCGAGCCGTCGAGCCGTTTGACCGAGCCGTCGAGCCATTTGACCGAGCTGCCGAGCTGTTTGACCGAGCCGTCGAGCCGTTTGACCGAGTCGCCAAGCCGTTTGACCTAGCCGTTGATCGTTGACTTTTTGACCAGAATTGACTTTTTTGGGAGACCCAACCCGAGGGTTTCTCGACGTTTCGGATCCATTGGCGAAACCAATTTTTCCAAATTCAAACCCGACAAGCCATTTTTCAATGTATGACTTTTGGATAAATTCGATTATCGCTTTTAAGTTCTGTTTATAATGCAATTTGCATTTCTACGTATCCAAGTTACCGAGTGACGTCGAGTCCGAGTTCAAGAGAGTGATCGAATGAAGTATCATGGATCGATCGAGGTAGCTCAAAGCCAAGGTAATACATTACTACCTCTTGTATGCTTTATGAACATGTTGATATTTGTTAATGCATGCATAAAAACGATGATGAGTACTGTTAATTCTACTCAAGTCAAACCGAATATGAAAATGAGTATGATAACCTAGATAAGATTGCAATGCTCGAATGAGAAGATTAATAAATCAGAAGGATTTGGAGTACAATAAGAATTTAATAAGACAACTAATCTCCAAATTCGATTATTAGTGTCAAATGATTAAATGTGAAAAATATTTGGTTATGAAATTACGAAAATGCTCTTAAGGTAAGAGAATGACTAAAATACCCTTAGAATTGGAAGCGATAAAGAAATCTACACTAGATATGGTAAAACAACCTCTTTCATCTGAAAACCTCGAACTACTTGAAAGTTATGGTAACAAGATTTAAACCTTCGAGATTGAAAGGTGTTAGGTTTCCTTGACTTGGAATGAATCTCTGAATATAGATTTACGGGAAACGACTAAAAGTATTGGAAATACTGTTATGGTTAAATTAGTCGGAAGGAATGTATGACCAAAAAGGCTGAAGTATCCTCAAACACCGAGGTTTGCAAATCAACTAGAATGATGGGTAAACCTTTGAGTTCTGAAATGGAATGAAATGGTTGGAGGTACCGAAATTACGTGAATGGCTGAAACACCCACGTGTACTTAAATGTTTGAAATACTATATATAGTTCAATTGACGAGAATGATGGATATCCCAAGCTTCAAAGTGACTGAAATACCCCCTTGTCTAGAATAAATAAATTGCCTCGGATAACATTATGGAAATGCCAATAAAGTTGGAAATGACTGAAATGCCCTTAAGGGTTGAAGCATGACTCATGTACGTCAATCACTCTTGATATTAATATAAGGTTGGAAGTTTTCCGCACAGAATATAAGTTTGAATACTCCGTGGCAAGTCCTGTGGTGAAATATAAAGCAACGGTTCAGATATACGATACAACTGAATGCATTAGAAGGGTTGGTTAGTACTGCAAGGTTGGGATATGTTAGTTCGAACGTTTTGGAGGCTCGAAAAACTTTTGGAAATATTAAATATTGTAAATCATCATTTTATCATTACCGGGCTAAATTACAAAATCACCCTTAACAGTTAAAAGACCAAAATGCCCTCGTTGACCAAAGTAATCAAAATAGCTCTGAATGTATCTGATATCGTGAAAGATCTTGACATAGAAATCTCTGGATGCCTGTTTGGAAATCTGATGAGCAAATAGAATTTCCTGAGCGACTGTTTATGCCTCGTTGGTATAAATTACCAAAATGCCCATGTATGATAAAATGACCATAATGCCCTTGTAGGTTTAAATGACTGAGTCACTCATGGTATATCTGAACTCTCTAAGATTTTGATGTATCAATTCCTGAATATCTGGTTTGAACCGTTAGTACGAACCCTTTTTAATAGGGATCTCGTTTTCAAAATTCATCCAAATTGTCAAAAGTTCAATGTGTCCCCTTCTGTAAATACCGAGTATCTTCAAGAAATAAACTATTCTATCTAGTGTGTTCCATGTGTGCTACATTCAGTTGGATGTGTTATATGATTATTACATGTTAGTAAACCTAATGACTTAATTATGAACGATGATATGCCTGATGAAATGATGAACTGGACATATGATAATATTTTCTGCCTACTCGTTATAAGTCTGCTTGATCTGTATACATAGTATATGATTGTGCTATGTGGTTATTTGATCTATGATAATATTGTATGTCTGCCTGATGTAAGTTATAGTATATTCTGTTAGCTTAACCTATGATGATACACTATGTTTGCATGATGAATGATGATATCGTTCGCTCAATGGTATGCCCATATCTGTGTCTAAAGAGCATGAACTTTTGTTTCCGAGGCCTCAAATGGAATATGTCTACCATATGTATTATGTTACTCATGCCTGAAATTTGAATACCGATTGTTATCTGGGGTATACTGTTGGGTTATGTTATGAAGTCTCTGTTGGTACAACCCTGATCAAGCTGGTAAATCCTTATGGACTCAAGGTCTCCCCTTGGGTAGGTTCCGATGCTTTAGCACGGGTAAATCCTTATAGACCTAAGGCAACCCCTTAGGTGGCACCTATGCCCATCGGGCCTAGAATAAGTCCTTATGGATGCAGTTCTGGGGGACTGCATATTGGTGTAAGGTTGGAGGGTAATTACTAGTAAACCCTTGTATGTACTTGAACATTTGCATTGAATTGTTATGTGTTCTTATGATATGACCGATATGTATTTATGCCTGTTTGATATGCACTTATTGGAACACACTAGACACTAAACTCTTTGTTTTCATCTTCATAATCTATCAGCTTGTATAATTCCCGTTTGTTACACGGTGATTGAATAAAGAACAAGTACCGTTTTTTCCCAAGTATAACGTTACCCTAAAATAGCGGAAAGGAAATGAAGACTGTTACTACTTGGAACTTCATGAAAATGTTATGCCTACCATATATATGCATGAGCTTATAACATCTTTTGGTAGTTTTGTATTACTGAGCTTTTCCAAGCTCACGTTGTTGTTACCATCGCGGGTTAAAGAATATATCATGATGTTATGTTTGACGACAGTGTTCGGAGTTCCCTCGGCGTTGCTTTTGGAGTACGATACTGTATAGTTAGTGGGCATGTATGTCATGTATTGTTTTATGATAGTGTCTGTAAAACATTTTCTGAAATTTTTGTTATGTGTTTAAATGACTTCCTGAAATGTTATTTTAAACAAAAGTTGATTTTAGTTTAATAAGTGTTTGAGCAATAAAAAACGTTTTTGTGTATTTTTCTGTGGGTCGCTCTCTTGACCCGAATGTGACTTTCTAGGATCCGTTGTAATGCATAGGCGGGTCTAGGGGTTACATTTATAGTTAAGGTAAAGTATACATATGGTCACCGAACTTTTAAGACACTTTCACTTTAGTCACCAAACTTTTAAAACTTTTATTGGAGTCACCAAACATTTATTTCGCTTTCATTTTATTCCCTCCCGTTACCTTCCGTTAAAACATGCTGATATAACCCGTTAGCTTTTCTTTTATTTAATAAAACAATATATTATGGGTCCAACTTTCAATTTGAATTGATCTTCAAGTACATGGTGTAAAGCTCATTTAGTTTTATACTAATTTAGGATCATTGGATAAGGAAAATGAATGGATGATATTAACAATAAAAAATGTGAATATTATCACTTGGAGAAAAAAGATAAGGAAATAATTTGAGCCATTAATTACCATCATCCAACAGTCCAAAAACTGTGTAAAGTAATTGAGTTTTACACAGTGTAAGTTGATCCTAACCCTATATATATATAAAAGTACTTGGAGATAAATTCAAATTGCAGGATACCAGAAAAATTACCTTACATGGTTCCAATAAACTCACTGCAATTCGTGTCACGCTAAATGAGTTTCAATTCGATTCCATTAAGAATGTTTGGATCAGAGTTGACTTTATCAATGGCAGCTTCGAGTGCAGGCTTTGCTGCTCCCCCAATAACTGAGTTCACAGTGAAAAGAGCTCCAATATTCATAACTTTCGGCTTCAAAGAAGATGATGATGAACTCCCACAGGGAACCATATGAACCAAAGGCTCAACAAAATCAACGAGAACACCTTCATGGTTTTTCAAGACTAAAACCCGGGAATGAAACTAGACAACCTATTTTACTGCCCCAAACCAGACAAGAACACCACCAGCCAAGAGAGTGAAGAAAAAAGCATTAAAAAAAACAGGGGATCAGTGAGAAATCCATGCAATTCTTAGGATGAAAACCAACATGAGGTGAAATGAATAGTGGAACAACATAAAGATTGTTCTTTTAGACTTCAAAAATGACAAAAAAAAATCCAAGTTTTTCAACACTTACAGTGAAAATTAATAAACCCAAAGCATATTTAAAGGGAAAATTTGTGGGTTTAACATCAAATTTAATATTAGCTTAAGATGAAAAAGAAAGCAGTGATGGAATTTAATAATGAAATGTGTTTTCAAACTTTTCAAGAAAATCACCATGTTGAGCCACTGGATTTGAAGATATTGTTCGTTGAATCACCTATGAGATAGTGTTTTTCTTCTTCTTTTAAGTTAGATTAAGAAGTAAAGATTGAAGAGTTGGGTAGGTGAGATGATCGTTTACATACTTAAAGCTTCACCAACAGTTTTACATGGCTGAAGTAATTAGTAAAGAATGGAACTTGGAGGAGAAGAAGGGTTCACATGGGATGGTTTAATCTAGGGGTGTAAATGAGTCGAGTCGAGCTCGAGTAGTGCTAAGCTCGACTCAGTTCGTTAAGATTTCGAGCCGAGTTCGAGTTTGAGTAATTTCTAACGAGCCTGAGAAATCTGAGCTCGACTCGGCTCGTTTAGAACTCAAGTCGAGTTCGAGCTTGATTCGAGCCCAATCGAGTCAAGTATTGACCGATCTTTGACTGCATTGGACTCAAGTAACTCTTCATCTGTCACGTCTCATTTAAATTCCTATGAAGAAAAAACTTTGATACACAAGTTGTGTAAACTCAAGCTTGTTTTTATGGTGTTAGTTTAGGGTTTAGAGGTTTAGGTTGTCGGGTTTAGAATTTAGGATTTAGATCTTAAGTTTTAATACTTATGTTTAAGGTTTATTTAGGATTTTAAGCTTAAGAATTTAGATTTTAAATTATAAAAAATAAATTTTTTAGTATACTATATTTTCGAGTAGCTCGTGAGCTTTTCGAGTTGGGTATCAAGTAGCCCGGCTCGGCTAGTCAAGAATTCGAACTGAGTTCGAGCTCTAGTCGAGTCCAATCGAGTCGAGCTCGAGTAGCTCGGGATCTGTCTCGTCTCATTTACATCCCTAGTTTAATCAACTGAAAGTGGGACTCAAAGTATATTATTTTATTGAGTAAAAGGAAAACTAACGGGCCACATCAGTATTTTTAACGGAAGGTAACGAGAAGGACCAAAATGAAAGTGAAATAAAAGTTGAGTGACCCTAATGAAAATTTTAAAAATTTGGTGACTAAAATAAAAATGCTTTAAAAGTTTGTGACCATCTGTGTACTTTACCCTTATAGTTATATAAAAAGTTTTTAGTTAACGATTTAAAATTCTCTTTTTTAATCTTAACCCAATATGAGTTTGATCATTAAACCGATTAATCCCGAGTTAAAATATTTTTTAATAATTAACTTTAAATAAAAATTATTATTAAATAGTAATTCAAATAAATTAGATTTGATTCAATTAAAGTTTGTGTGTCGATCCTAACTCAAAAGAATTTGAGCTCTAAAAAGTTTGACCCGAAAAAATATGAGTTTGAGCAGAAAAGGTTCGAACTCGACAAAATCCGAATTTGAAGAAATCCAAGATCAAGACTAGCTTGTGCTTGTAATAATACGAGTTCAAGACTAGTGTGAGCTCGTACCCGAATTAAATCCGGCAAGGAACCTGAAAAAAAATCTTAATTTATAACTAATTAAACAAACATTAGTAATTAATATTTATATGAGAACATTTAAAATAAATATTAAATTAAACAAATGAAGAATATCTAATTTATGAAAATATATTATATTAAAATTTTCAATCATAACAAAATTAATAATAAACTTTTATGCTAAATTAAAAATTACATGAGCAATCAACAAGTATTAGGTGCATTGCTAAGACACTTACAATCTCAACGAAAGAACGCGAGTTCAAACCTTGAAAACGATATTGTTAAGAAAGACAACCTTAACTTACAAAAGAATATTGATCGCCATAAGATAAAAAATAGCAAAATGTCTAGAACATACAAATCAATAGAAGAATACAACTCAATTAGAAAAACACTCTCCAAATTCTTAAAGTCTCCGTGATCCGACAAAATTATTTCCGGTAAATATGGTTACCTCGTTAAAAACCTCACTTGGGCCATAAAAGAACTGTACCTTCCCTAATGAACTTACCATTCGATCAATTTCTTCACAAGTGTTCCACCACCTCCAAGGTCTCAAGAGAAGTGAATAAACCTAGTTCAAAACAACAACTTGGGAGTCAGATTGAGAAGTGAATAAGCCTAGTTCAAAACAACAACATGGGAGTCAGATTCGATTACCAGGACAATTAGTCTCCCTAAAAATCGAGAACGTAGTTTTAAATGCGATTAATTCAACAAAATCTGGTCCAACCAGAAAACCTTACCATCACACTCCCTGATCTAAGCAGCAGTTGCATCCATATCGGCCCCAACCACCTTGAGCTTCACATGACCTGCATTCGGAGGAAGCCAATTCGTAATGGATCTTGCTCCTTTTCCATGAACAACAACACAACCTATTAGTTTTTCTCATCTAACAAACAATCCTCTTTTATTGACTTGCACCATAGTAGAGCCCTCATCTTCGAGAAAAAAGACTAAATCCTAGAAGTTTGTATTTTTTCTCGAAACAACGACACAAATATGTCAAATCGAACTTGTTACACCAGTCCGTCAAATTTGGAAATAGAATTCAAGAGATTCATCGACATTACTTGAGATCAACCAGGACACTCTCCACCATCTTCAAAGGCAATTTTAAGCTCCATAAGTTCAAACTTACGCCTTCTCATATTCTTAACTTCGATTTCGCTCAGGCTCTAATTCTGCAACCTTTCTTCAACCCGCAAAATACTACACACCGTCGCCATCGTGCCTACTATGCATCTGCTTAGATTCCACAGTGATTCCTCCTCAACATGGCCTTGAACTCTGTAAACCTCTTTCCTTTCCAATTACACGTTGCCTCACTGTTCGAAGCAACATCATTTTTCTTCACAGTCGTCGTCGTTTCTACCTTATGGCTTTCCAAATCAATGGATTGGCCATGTGTGCCCTGATGTCTACCATCATTTCCATCCTCCGGAGGATCAATGAAAGCTGTGCCCTTGTGTCCAATCTTCTTCTTCAATAGGCTGACATGGAAAACAAGATGGATCCGCGAAGTAGCAGGTAAATCGAGCTTATATGCAACTTTCCCAATCCTCTGTAAAACTTTGTAGGGACCACAAAATCGAGCTGCTAACTTCAGATTTGTGCGTAGGGCTAAGGATGTTTGCTTATAAGGTTGAAGTTTTAGGTACACCCAATTGCCTTCTTGAAATTTCCTGTCAGTTCTTTTTCTATCCGCAATCTGTTTCATTCTGTTGCGTGCCTTGTGTAGCTGTTCCTTGAGTACTTTGTTAACTTGCTCTCTAGTTTGTAGCATTTCTTGTACACTCTGCACTTGTGTTTCATTGTTCCAAGACATGATTGGGGGAGGGTAGGCGTATAAAGCTTAGAACGGGGTAGTCTTGATTGCTGTATGATAAGTGGTATTATACCAAAATTCTGTCTCTGCTAACCATTTAGCCCAATTGCTTGATTTGAGGAAGCATATACTACAAAGGTATTGCTCCAAGCATTGATTCAAGCGCTCTGTTTGTCCATCCGTTTCAGGATGATAGGCAGTGCTGAATAATGTGGTAGTACCCAACTGCTTCATTAATTCTTTCTAAAAGAGACTAGTGAATGTCTTATCCCTGTCTGAAATAGCTACTTTAAGAGGTTCATGTAGCTTATAGACTTGATCCAAATACTTCTTAGCAATGTTAGTCACAGTATAAGGATGGGACAAAGGGATGAAGTGACCATACTTAGTGAACTTATCAATCACTACTAGGATGCAATTGTACTTCAAGGAGGGGGGAAGGCCTTCAATAAGTCCATAGTGATTACTTCCCAAGCCTGTTGTGGAATTGGGAGGGGTTGCAATAACCCTGGTCTTGGAATATGCTCAACTTTAGTTCTCTGACACACATCACACTGTTGTACATAGGATTGGACTGTAGACTTCAAGCCAGGCCAATAAAAAACTGGAATTGATTCTCTGAAATGTAGCTTGTATGCCTGAATGTCCTCCCTGTGGAGAGTCATGTAGGATTTGTAGGATGTGTAGCCTCAAACTGCCCTTGTCTCCCACATAAACTTTACTTTTGTACCTGAGTACCTCTTGTAATCACTAATTTTGTCCGGACCTCGAACCCCCTTTAGTTTATGTTTATCCGGGCATACATCGGGCTATTATTTAAATTAAGACTAAAAAAAAGAAGAAAAACAAAAAAAGAGAAATATGTGTGCGTTATGTCCTGTCCAGGGATTTAAATAGCGTTCGCGGTCGCGTTTTCGGTCGCGTCGCGGTTATCGCGGTTGCGGACATAACAGAGGCTATTGCGGTCATTGCGGGTGTCGCGGTCGTGAATTTTTTTTAAATTTGCACAACTTATATTATAATATTATAATTATAATTATAACTATAAAGAGTCATTTTTAATGATATTTACAATATTTTCTAAACAAAAATAAACATAAATTAAAATGGATTAAAAAATATCTATTATAAATTATAATTGTGAGATAGGAGATTAAATTTCTTACGATTTTATTAAAGATTTTTTTCCATTAGCAAACTCAAAATAATATATATATATATATATATATATATATATATTTGTTCTAGGTCAATACCTTAATTAAAAAAATATCAAGGTAAATATCAAAAATAGGAAATTTAAATTATAATTATAAAAAAATTCCACCACTTATAAATGGATTTAATTGAAGAGGCTCAATTGGAAGTTTTGTTATGTATTTGACGACTTAATTGAAAATGGAATAAAATAAAACATCTTAATTAAATTTAAAATCTGCCTTAAAGGACTAAATTATAAGAAAACTAAAACCTTTAAGCCTCTCCAAAAATGATTTAAAATTAGAACCCTTCTTCCCGCATTTACCCTTTTAATATTATACCATCGTCTTCAACCCGATTATCTTTTTTTCTCTCTGCAACTTTTTCCTCCTCCACGGCCACCAGCCACAATGGAGCTGAAAACGGGGATAGCGTCCCGCTATCGTCGCGACAACCGCTATCTCGTTATTTCGCGTCCGCGACAGCCCGCAATCGTCGTGATTCCGTTGCCCACCGTAATTTCCTTCGATTGCGGTTTCGGACGGCGCCACGCGATCGCAATTTCGCGGCCGCTATCGCGGTTGCGCTCCGCTATTTGAAACCCTGGTCCTGTCATCGCCATATTATTTATTGGTATAATACATATAATTACTATACTATTACTAGGTACGCATGTGACATAATAAGTGTATGTGTGTTTGTTTATATATAACTAAGTAATGTGTAAATGTATATATTTGGTGCCTACATTTGTTGTCATTGTAATTATTTTTCGTTATTTATTATTTATTAGTATTGTTATTACCCTTTATTTGATATTATTGATTACCTATATATTATAATATTATTATTATGTTTATTTATTATTATATTTATCTTTATTGTTATTATTATACTTATTATTATTATTATTATTATTACCGGATATTACTATTATCACTATAATAAAAATAAAATGGAATAAGTAAACAACCTATTCTGATTTAAATATTAAAAGCCCAATTTCATTAAAAAATAATAAGAGCCCAACAGTTTTTAAGAAGTCCATTTACAGAGAAGAGGCCCAAAAATATATATAATATATATATAGTACAAGGGTTCGGGCCCAACCAAATAAAAAAACCTAAGCTAACCCTAATTTTATGTCTTCTGCAGCCATTTTGGGACCGTTAGATCGGGTGATGATCTAACGGCCCAGATCGCCTCAGGCCAAAAACCCTAAGGAGGGTGTCACCCTCACTCCAGCGCCGCCCTTCCTCACAGCCGTCAGATCTGCTGAGATCTGACGGTCCAGATGAAGCCCGCAAAAACCCTAGAGAGGCCTCTCCCGAGCCCTAGCACCGCAAGCACCCACCACCGTCGGATCTGGGCGTGATCCAACGGTCCCGGATGACCAAGAGAAGGTTCCAGATCCCTCACGCCCGTGACCCCTCGTCTGCCCGTCTTCGTACGCCTGCAACCACGCCTTGCTGCCTCTCCCGATCGGGCAAGCCCGACAACAACAGAAAAGAGAGCAACAGTCGTCAGGACCCAAAAACAGCAATGAAAAGAACAAAAAACAAAAGTGATAAATTAAAGTCGACCAAGCAGATCAGAGACACCAGAGAGAGTATCAATCAAAAAGAAAGAGAGATTGCATGTAACATTTTCGGATATAAAATCCGAACTCAAAACCATTGTAAAAGGGGGGGAAAATTTTACAGAGAGAAAATCAATAAAAACGAAACCTTCTGAGGTATCCGTCTTCCAATCTTTTGATTACATGCATAAGAAAATAAAAAGAGGCAAAGAAAAAAGAAAAGGGAGTTTTTTTTACCTTTGGTCGTGTCGACTCTCTTTCGGCCGAGTCACCTCCGATCGTTGATAAGCCGTCGGGCCTTCGTGAAGGTTCGAACTCGGTGAAACAACGGCGGGATGGTCAAGGAAGGGGAGGTTTCAGATTTCCAAGTAAAAGGGGTTTTCGGGTTTCCGTTTTTAGGGTTTAGCCTTTGGTTTTCTTTGAAAAAGGAAAAGGGGGGAAGAGGGCATCGTTATTTTCTGTTTCTCTAAGGTTTCCGGTGCCGAAAATTGGCTGACGGCGCCGGAAACCCCTTCCCGATGTTATAAACCCTAATCGGGTGAGGAAAAGGAGAGAAAAGCTTTGTTTCTATTTGAAATGGGCAAAAGAGGAAACACTTTCTGGAAAACACGTTTTTATAGCAGATTTGTGTTTTAAAATTGGCCTATTCACCGTTTTAGTCCCTCCGTGCTTTGAAAATGATCCCGCAGAGGCTTCCGCGTTTTAAAATCACGCCTATGGTCCCTCAACGTTTTCGAAAGCTTTTAATTTTGTCACAAACTTGGTCTCAATCAGATCTCGAGTGGGTAAATTACCCTTTTGATCCCTCTAGATTTCTGCGCCTTTCAAATCGGTCCTAAACTGTTGACTTTTTTTTACGGTTTATTTATTGTTTTAGCCCCTATCATTTCATGCACTTTATTTTATGCCTCTTCCATAATTAATTTTATGACTTGTTTGTTGAAATTCTAAGTTGCATACGGATTTATAAAATGCAATGCGAGCGTCTTTTTATTCGGGAACGAACGAGGCTAGTACCAGTCGTAGTGGTGGTGGTTCGGACGTTCCTTCTCGAATATTAAGACCTTTAAAATTCACTTGCTCGTATAACCAAATTTCGATACAATTGTCACTTTAATTCGCGAAGTTTAATATTAATTAAGCGGTAATGTTTTTGGTACCGATTTCTGGGAACGAAGAGGGTGCTAATCCTTCCTCACGTGTAACCGACTCCCGAACCTTTTTAAATCTCTGGTTTTATTTCGGTGTCCGGTCTACCATTTTAAATGGCCGGTGGCGACTCCTCTATTTTTTATTAATCCGATTAAATTTTTTAAAAAACAATTTAAAAACCCGGTTCTTCTAAGTGACACCGAGGTATTTTCTAAAAATTAGTCGCAACATCTCTTTAAAGAAGCTCCAATCTGGTACTGAAGAGGAATTGATTACCATTGCTGCTATGATGTCCTGAGCAAGTGTATATCCTTCATAACTCTTTTCAATATCCTGAACCCATCTTGGTGTTATAAGGGTAGCTCTCATAGCTGCTAACATTGGTTCATCCTCTAACTGTCTTGACAAAGCATCATCTACCTTATTGGTTTTCCCTTTCCTGCATTGAATCTTGTAATCTAGTCCCAGCAACTTAGTTAAGCCTCTCTTATGAATTGTGGTGGTAAGCTTCTGTTCCAACAGATGCTTGAGGGGCTCATGATCAGTTTTTATCACAAAAGTTCCTCCCTCCAAGTAATGCCTCCACTTGGATATAGCTAATAGGATAACCAAGTATTCTTTCTCATAGATTGATAGGTCCACATGTCTAGGTCCAAGAGCCTTACTTAAGTAAGCTATAGGTCTGCCCTCCCGAGATAACACAACCCCAATGCCTTTGGAACTGGCATCCATCTCTAGGCAAAAAGGCTTGTTGAAATTTGGTAAAGCCAACATTGGGGCTTCACACACAGCCTTCTTTAACATCTCAAATGCCTTAATGGCTTCTTCAGTCCTTTTAAACCCATCTTTCTTGAGCAAGCTGGTTAAGGGCTTACTGATCAGTCCATAAGCTCTGATAAATTTCCTGTAATAACCAGTCAGACCTGGGAATCCCCTCAAAGATTTGATACTTTTAGGCAGTGGCCAGTTAGCCATGGATTCTACCTTAGCAGGGTCAGTAGCTACTCCTTGCTGAGAGATTAAATGGTCGAGATATTCAACCTGTTTCTGGCCAAAGAAGCATTTACTCTGTTTTGCAAACAACCTATTCTTCTTTAAAGTCTCCAACACCACCCTTAAGTGTTCAATGTGAGCTTGAAGATGGGAACTATACACTAGTATGTCATAAAAAAAACTAGCACAAATTTTCTCAAATAGGGTCCAAATACCTCATTCATCAAGGATTGAAATGTTGCCGGTGCATTAGTCAATCCAAAGGGCATGACTTTGAACTCGAAATGTCCAAGGTGGGTTCTAAAAGCAGTTTTGTAAACATCTTCTTTCTTGACCCTTATCTGCCAGTAACCTGACCGCAAATCCAGTTTAGAAAAATAAGTTGCCCCTACCAATTCATCCAGTAAATCCTCCACAACTAGAATAGGGAACTTGTTCTTAACTGTGGACTCATTTAATTGTCTGTAATCAACACAAAACCTCCAGGACCCATCCTTTTTCTTAACTAACAAACATGGAGAAGAAAATGGGCTTTTGCTAGTTTGAATTATAGAGGCAAATAACATTTTCGAAATTTGTTTCTCAACTTCTTCCTTTTGATGACGAGTGAACCTGTAGGGCCTGAGATTAACTGGTTGTACTCTAGGTTTCAGGGTAATTGCATGGTCATAGTTTCTTTTAGGAGGTAAGCCTGTTGGTTCTTCAAACACCTCTTGAAATTCCAACAACAAGGGTTGTATCTCTGTGGGAACAAGGTTGTCCATGGCCTCAACACTCAAGAGATAGACTTCTCCCATTAACTTAAGGTCCTTTTCTGCTAACTTTTTTAGTTTATCCCTCAAATTTTCTTTAATCCATGCCCTATTCTGCCCACCTTGAATTACTACTCTCTTTCCCCCTTTGTCAAAACCGAGGGTCATCTCTTTGAAATCAACCAGTATAGGACTGAATCTTCTCATCCAATCTACTCCAAGGACCATGTCACTCCCTCCCATTTGAAGGACTCTAAAATCATGACTAAACTGATGACCTTGCATAGTCCATTCCAATTGATTGCTTCTAGCTGAACTGTAGAGTTTTCCCCATTAGCTACTGTGATGGCTAAGGGTTGTGTCTGCACCACCTCAATCCCTTCTTTGGCCCATTTGGAGGTCACAAAACTGTGAGTACTCCCACTGTCTATCAGTATACTCAAGGGTCTGCCATAAATCATTCCTTGAATTCTTAGGGTGTTATAGCCTATACTTCCTGTCAATGCATTGATGGAAATCTCCAAATTCCCTTCTGTGACCTCATTCCCTTTATTTGTCTGTTTCTCTTCATCACCCAGTTTTCCCATCTGTTCTTCTAGATCCACTTCATCTTCTTCTTCCATCAAATTTAGCCGCATCACCTTGCACTGATGACCAGGGCTGAACCTCTCTCCACATTTAAAACACATGTTATTAGCTCTTCCATATTCCATCAAGGTCCGTTTAGTTGGTGCAAGGTTGAGTAGCTTTAACAAGAGGTAATGTAGTGTTAGATTTCTGGGGTGTACTAACATTCTAAGTAAATGTGGATCTGGGAGTATACTTGAATTTTATGGACTCTACTTCCAAGGAGAGTTCATGGAGTTTAGCCAATTTGTAAGCATTGACCAATGTTTGGGGCTCATGCACTCTAACTCTGTGCTTGATCTCCTCTTTTAGACCACCTACAAAGCTTGAAATGAAGTATCCTTCCTTTAATTCTGTAGGAGTATATAAGGCTGTAATTCTTCAAATTTGTTTTAGTACTCCTCTAATGATGATTTCTGTATCAACTTTGAAAATTCTTCCACCATATCAGTAAAATTTTTATCACAAAATCTATGACATAGATCTGCTGTGAATCCATGCCATGTGACCCTATGTTTATGCATGATGTAACTGTCAAACCAAGTTTTTTCCTGACCAGTTAAGTACTTAGCGGCCATGTCAAGCTTTTGGTCCTCAGGTATAACAAACAATCCAAAATACTTGTTGCATTTTTAAACCATCCCCTAGGATTTTCTCATTCAAAGACCTGAAGCTCTATCCTAGGTTTTGGAATGAAGGTTCCACAACTACTAAAGTTTGGGTTCTGTTGTGGAGATGTTTTAGTCATCACATGTTCTCCCTCACCCATAAATTTCTCACTAGAACTCCCTATTTCTTGCCCCATTTTTTGTGCTTGTGTGGAAAAAGTAGATGTTCCTAATATTCCAGGTTCATTAGGTTAATAAGAGTACATTTCTTTATCTTTGATGACTGTCACTCGAACCGGTTCCTTCCCTTCTTTTTCCATCATGAGAACATGGTTAATCTGGCCATCTCATCTCTGTTGATTCTCAGGGCTTGGTGGTTCACTGTTTGATACATCTTTTGTTACCATTTGCAGTATCTTTGCCATGACGCCTCTCGTTTCTGCCATATATGATTCCAGGGCTTGCAATCTGGTCTCTTGTATTTCCCACCCTTTTGGAGGTTTCGATTCATCTCTCACACTTGCTATATTCACTTGCATATCCTTTATATGTTTTTGCAACTCAGCTACTCCCACACTATCTTCCATTGATACTTGTTTCTTTGATTTTCCCAGCGTGTGGATCCAAGGTGAACCTGGCTCTCCGATACCAATTTGTCACGCTCGTTAAGAAGTAAAAGAAGGGGATTAAGAAATCAGAAGAATTTTTGGGGTTGAAAGAGCTCAGAAGTTTCATTCAATATTCAACATAAAAACATCATATTTTTACAGTGTATTCTTATATATGAAAATAATCTAAAAAATGAAATAAGCATGCAAGGACAGCTGTAGCCTTCTCTCTCTTCTAACAGCTCAATGGCTTTCCACCCTGTCATTCCATTCAAACTTGGCAATCTGTGGGTTGGACGAGTTCTCGATTGAGCCGGTCATCTTAACTTCCTTGTTGGGCTCCTTGTCCGCGCCGCGCGTGAGACCCGATCCATCCGGATTATCCAACGACCTTATTTCCCCACGTGCTCGTACCTTCACGGGTTTCTTCACTTCCTCAATTCCCAATTCCTCTTTCTGTAACCCTAATTTCTCAGCCATAGTCATAACAACAAACCCAAATCTCTTGCTAGTTTATCCAATTTCCTAGTGATATAGGAATCAACTACATCTCCATGTTGTAACGACCTAGATTTTTGGGTTAACAAATCGGGTCTCGAACTCGAGTTATGAGCCTTTATTTTAGAAGCCCAAGTTGAAGTGGTTATGTTGGGCCCTATATTTTGAGCATAAAGTCAAAAATAGCCCCCAACGTTTGGCCTTTTGGTCACTATAACACCTTATCTTTTTCTTTGGTACAAACAACTCATTAACGTTTGATTTTCGTGTAATTTCCACCCTTGATGGATGGAAACTGTTAGTCAACAGATGTTGACCGTTTGGAGCTGACATGACACTCCAACATGGCATGGGGAGATGATGTGGTAGTGTCACGTGTAAAGTGAGGGTGACGTGACAAAGATGACATGTAAAAAATATTTTTACAATTATTTTTTTGATGTTTTTTATATTATTTGTTACCAATCAAATGACGACACGTGGCATCATCCGACTGGTTTAAAGACATTAATGCAAAAATAAAATATTTGAATATACTACTTGTGGGAATCAAACCCACACTTGGTGGATGAAAGGCTAAACGCCTAACCACCAAGCCAAATCATTCTCTTGTTATATTTCTTCACAAAATCATTATATAATTTTATTGTCGAATTTACCTCTATAACCCATTTTCCCTTTCTTCAATACCTCTCTTTCACATCTAATGACGTTCTTCGCGATCGTCATCTAATTGAGAAAGATGTTAACTGTGATGCTCTTTCAATTCATTCCAAATTATGTACTAAACTTCTCAAATCTACTTCTACACTAATTGATGTTAAATACCAGAATATTTTCTGGGTTCATATTTTCCTTTGTTTATATGTAGTTTTATGTTGTTTTTGAATTCTGATAATACTGATTTTTTCCTTTTCCTTTTGCAAGTTTCATATTTTTCTCTCGTTTAAATTCAAGGTTTCATAGGAGTGTGGAAGAATGGGGAAAATGAGTTAAAGAGGGAAAGAAAATTTAATTAACAAATAATTTTAAATTTGACAATAACATTATATAATGATTTTGTGAAGAAATATAGCAAAAGAGTGATTTGGCCCGGTTGTTAGGCGTTTAGCCTTTTATCCACCAAGCGCGGGTTCGATTCCCACAAGTAATATACCCAAATCTTATATTTATGCATTGCCTTTAAACCAATCGGATGACGACACTTACAAATAATATAAAAACTTTAAAAGAGTAATTGTAAAAATATTTTTTTACATGTCATCTTTGCCACGTCACCCTCACTTTACACGTTGCGCTGCCACGTCATCTCTCAATGCCATGTTAGAGTGCCATGTCAGCCCCAAATGGTCAACATCTATTGACTATCGGTTTCCATCCATCGAGGGTGAAAATTGCATAAAAATCAAACGTTAATGGGTTGTTTGCACAAAAAAAAAGGATAGGTGCTAAAGTGACAAAAAGGCCAAATGTTGGGGGCTATTTTTGACTTTTTACCTATATTTTGAGGAAGAAACTTTGAAATTTAAAAAAAATGAGGATAAGAGAAAAAAAGGTATTATGTTGGAAAAGGGGGAAAAGTAAAAAGTAATTTAATGTAGAGAAAGAAAGATTAAAAGAGAGGAAAAGTAGATGGAAAAGTCTTAGAGCTCCGATCTGCCATCGTTGGGATCACCGTGCACGACACCTCCTCTATCATCGTCTTTTGCTCAACGAGATGAGTTGGCTGGTGGTCTTTTGGTCGCCGTCGGAGTTGCCGTTTTCTAGGGTGAGAAAGGAGAAGCTTCAGAAGTGATGATCCACCGTCATCCGCCGCAAGCCGTCACCACCATCAGAACCACCAGCTCGAGGACAGTCAGCCAATGAATTTTTGTTTTCGTTCACCGTCAGAGGTCGTCGCACGCGCCTCCATGTGCCATTGTCGAGCATGGGCGTATGCAGCAACATGTGGGTGCACACTGCTGTGGTGTATCGCAACACACCGAAACTTGGTCTGTCGGGCGCACATACACCCACCCGCATAGGAGCATGCCCCATGGTTGCACCATCTTCTCCGTGCACTCTCTTACACCGGATCATGTACTTAGGGTGCACCGAGTTTACCATGCACCGCATCGGATCACCAGGCAGTTGACCAGATTGTTGGTTTACCGTTAACTTTTTCCGGGGGACCCTACTCGGGGGTTTCTTGATGTCCCGGATGCATTGGCGTAGTCCATTTTTCAAAATTTGAACATGGTAAGATGTTTTTATGCATTTAACCCTTCGAATTCATTAAAGTATGTGATTCAAAGATACTTACGATATTAATTGATATATGAGGATTATTCAAGATCAAATATAAGATCAAGTGGAATATTCGAGAAGCTCGGATGAGAATTTTAGTGACATCGGCTTAAGGTTAATACACCTCGAACTTCTATCGCTTCATGAGTATTATAAATGTGTTTGCTTTGCATGTTAGTATCTGCAAAATATGTAGAAAATGAATAAGCATGAATGGAGTTTGGTATATTGAGACTCGATATTTATGAGATGCATGATGATGCTGTGAATATGTTGAGACTCGTGGAGGCTTTAGACAGCACAATTAAGCATAATTATTTAATCATGGCAATGGGGGCTTCAACTCATCACAACTACTCTTCTAGGTCTGAAATTAAGATAGGAGCAAACTACAAAATCTCAAACCCATGGAGTAGAGTCATCCCATGAAAACTTTCATTCACTCATGCTAATTTGTCCGTCACTTCAAAATTTTCACATTCATAGACTTTGATAGCAACGAAGTGTCCTCGCACAAGATTCTTCCTAGAGCCTATTTTGGGCACCTCTAGGGTAAAACAACAATTTTTCTTTGTTTTTCTATACCGTGGTAGTGCTTTTATTTTTCTATTTCTATTTTTCTACATCAACGGCTACCTGCAACCATTGTTAGAACTTTGCAAAGAATTCTAAAAACAAAGTAGGCAGTGTTCATTAGATATTCTAACAAATTCAGGAAGTAACTGTAGTGTTTAACAATTTTGGCAATTAAAAAAATTCTAAGTTATTTTTATGCTTTTCCCGGAATTAAGTTCCATTTATTTATTGGTGCGAATATAATTAACCAGCAATCAATCATAGGCACAAGTTATAACAAATTTTTCTATTCCGATTAATAATAAGGCAAGTACAATGCAACCTATATGCTACTAAGTATGCCTAAACAAAAACGTGCGAGCTATCCCCCCAAACTCGAGATGGGCATTGCCCTCAATGCACAAAATAAAAATAGAAAATAAAAAAAGAAAAGTAAATACAAGTGATATATATATATATAGAAAAATAGAAAAATAAAGAAGAAAATAACTCTAGAAATTTGCTAAGGGTTGAGAGGAGGCTTGGGTCTTTAGTGCTTTGGAGGAGAAGGAGGATTGGATGATTAGGCGGCAGCCAACAGATGTCTAGACGACAGGCTTAGCAGGCGAGACCTTTGCTGTCACGGAAGCTTGACTCTTTTGGGAGTGGGACGAGGTTCTTCTCGAGGTTTTGTAGGAGGAGCGGTAGGAGGGGCTTCGCTCTCTTCTGATTAGGAATGGGCACGGGTCGGGTCAGGTTTTTGGCCCACCCGAAACTAAATATCCTAAAACCGACCCCGACCTGATCCAATTCTTTAAAAAACCCCACCCGAAAATAAATATTCTAAACCCGACCCCGACCCGACCTATAGAAAAAAATTAATTTTAGGGACCTAATTGTAAAAAAATAATTTTAAGAGGCATAATTATATAAAATAACTATTTTAAGGACTAAAATATAAATAAAAAAATTAATTTTAAGGACCTAATTATAAAAAAATATATAAAGAGGGGGTATTATTACAAATATCCCTAAAATATTTATGGGAAAATTACACTATTAGTTCCGGGTCAGGTCGGATATAATTTTTTCACCCTAAAACTCGAACCTGACCCGACCCGAACCTGATTTTTTCATAAAAATACCCGACCCGATCGGGCTAGGTCAGGTCGAAACCCGTCGGGTCCGGGTGTCGTGCCCATCTGAGGCTATGATGTGCCACTTCCTCTTCCTAGTTCGGAGGTTATGATGTGCCGGAGGGTATGATGTGCCGCTTCCTCTTCCTAGTTCCTTCCTTCGTTGGTGTTGCTGGAGGGTCTATCGCCATGGGGATGGCTGCTTCTATTGCTATTGTTTCTGGTTGCTGCTGCTCGACCTCATATGATGAGGAGATGTTTGCCACTTTTGCCACTGTGCAGGCGGGGGAATGTTGTTGCTGATGCCTCTTGAGGGAGTCTGCCACCGTGTTGGAAGCGGAGGTGGAAGAGTATGATGGGTAGTGCGTCAGAGAAGGCATATGCCGGCAGAAAGTGGCGTAGCGGGCAACAGCAGCTAATGGCGTCCTTTGTGCTGGGGTGGCTGCACCGGCTAGATTGGCAAGGTAGGGCCGTCATCTGGGTACTTCTACAGGAGATAAGCCACAAAGGCTTCTTGGACCTCCCCCACATACTTCATGAAGGTCAGCTGCTGTTGTTTGATCCTTTTGTTGCTGTCAATGAGGGTGCACAACAGAGTGAGGACTTCATTTGTTGGGGGCATCTTCAGTATTGCCGGGGGCGGCTGGAGTGGCAGGCTGGGCGGCAGAGGGCTAGCTGGGGGTAATGGGCTCTTTCTCTTGGGCCTGCATCATCTCCAGGTGGACTTTCCTGGTCCACCCCTCATTTGTTGTTGTCATCTCATCCTTGGGGTCGATCGGGACGTTGAAATTGGCACAAAGGCCGGTGATGAGTGACGAGAAGTATAACCTACCTTTTGTCTTGCAGAAGCAATTGTGAATCTTCTTACATATGATCTCCCCAACGTTGATGGGCTAGTTCATCATAATGCCATGAATTAGTGCGAGGCACGGCC
Organism: Hibiscus tridactylites; assembly: GCA_958450335.1. Lineage (NCBI taxonomy): Eukaryota > Viridiplantae > Streptophyta > Magnoliopsida > Malvales > Malvaceae > Hibiscus > Hibiscus tridactylites. Next base: position 20,447,604 of record OY288265.1, on the reverse strand, counting down.
GGTCGATAGTGGAGTTGTGGGAGGTGGGAAGCAGACGCCTCTTGATGAAAGTATTCCACAACATTGCCTCGGGCAGCAGGTAGCTGTGTTGGACAAAACCGCCATGCTTTCCTGCCAACCACGACGTGTTGGGCTTGCACAGCTTGACCTTGAGTCTTTCATAGTCGACAGCTGTCAGTGACTTCCTCCATTCCTTGTGAGGGTTGTCGTTCATCTCTAGGCCGTAGAAGCTGTTGATCACTGCCATATTAAGCTTGACAGGTTCCCCTCGGACGAACACGAACGACGGCTCAAGGTAGAAATGATGGGCATAAAACTCTCTGACTACAGTGATGTTGGCTATCTTCGGCTACTGTGCAAATATTTCCCATCCCTTGCTGTGGATGGTCTCGAACAAATTGGGCTATAGGCCGAGATCCCCATGTTTGCTTCGTATAATGTAAGCCTTGCTCCTCCCATATGGCTTGTTTGGCGAACTGGGTTATGTATCTCTTTTTATCTTTGTGGGAGAAGAAGCGTTGGAAGGTCGATTTGGGTGTCGATGTTGAATCCATGTATGAGACGGTTGAAGTTTAACCGAAACTTGAAAATAAGGTAATTAGCTAGAGAGTAGTGGATACAAGAATAAGATAGTAAGGAGGTGAAAGTAAAGCGAATGAATGAAATGAGTGAGGTTTAAATAGAGGTTGCCGAGATGTGCCGGGGCGGGATTAAATGTCCAACGATCAAGTTGTCTCGCGCACGTTGCGAGGTTTTTGCCCGTTATTTCTGTAGCCGTTGGTAGCTAGCCGTTAGCGGGCAACTAGCCGTTACGTGTTGTCTGCGCTGGGCCGCCCTTGGCTGTCACGGCGGGGTGGTGGGTGGGCTCCTTATTGGGCCTTCTTCTTGATCCAGCTCTTTTATTCCTAATCCTGAAATAAGTTCTGAAAAGTAAAAATGTGGAAACTAATTTAAAATCTAATCCTAAAAAATTAAATTGCAATGAATTAAACTCTAATCCTAATGCATAAAAATAAAAATAAAGAAAATATGAAAATAAAAATTAAGTTATGTTGGGAGTGCATTTGGGTGCATCTCTCAGACATAACCACTTTCTGAGGTGATTTGTCTTGTCCTTCCCTCCTGGGAGTCCTCTTGTTCTTTAAGGTGAAGTGTTGTTGGGTCCTTTAGCCTACCCTTGGGTCTGTCACGACAGCTGCTTTCTTGGCCTGCCTATGTACTGATTTTGGCGGCCTGAGCATCTTTGCATCCTTCCTTCTCCTTTTTTGAGGGTTGTAAAACATTTAACTTGATGCTCTGATTGTCTACCCTCATGGTCAGCTCCCCATATTCCACATCTATTGGAGTTCTGCCCGTGGCCAAAAATGGTCGCCCAAGAATGATAGGGGCTTTTTCATCGGCCTCACAGTCTAAGATGAGGAAGTCAGCTGGAAGAATAAGGTTGCCCACTTGAACTAGGATGTCTTCGATCTTGCCCTCCTATTGTACAAAAGAATGATCAGCAAGTTTCAGCATGATGAAGGTAGGCTTGGCTTGCCCAATTCCTAGTTTGTCAAAGACTGCCTTAGGCATCAAGTTTATGCTGGCTCCCAGGTCGCTCAGGGCTTTTGTTTCGTGCTTGCTGCCTATTCTGTATGGTATAACAAAGCTACATGGATCTATTTGCTTGGGTGGCAGTTTGTTGTGCAACATAGCCATGCACTCCTCTGTTACAACAACTGTTTCGAACTCCCAAATTCTCTTCCTCTTAGAAACCATGTCTTAGAGGTATTTGGCATAGTTGGGCATGTTCTGAATGGCTTCTATGAGAGGGATATTTATGTGCATCTAGTTCAGAATATCCAAGAATTTCCTAAAATGGTGCCCTTGTTTCTGTTCCTTAAGTCTACGGGGAAAGATGCTGGCAGACATATGTCCTCTTTACGTTCTTTGCATGGGAACTTAATCCGTGGAGGATCATCTGCTTCAAGGCTGCTGTCAGGTTCAGCTGCCGAGGCGGCTGGTGTTGATGCTGCCATGGCAGGTAGTTCTTTTTGTTCTAGCTGTGTCTCTCATGGCTTTTCCATTATGGGCTTATTCAATTGCTTCCCACTTCTGGTTCATATGGCTTCGCACTGCTCATATGTGGGCTTGGTTGCTGCCTCTGTACTATTGGATGCTGCTGCCATTGTCCTGCTACTAAAGATCTCCGTGAACTACCCAAATTAAGTCTCCAAGTTCTTTATCGCAGCCTCTTGGTTGTTCATCCTCATCTCTGTCCTGTCCATAAAAGACTCAGTTTTGTCAATAAACTTATTAGTACGAACAATAAAGTCACTAGTTCTAGACATAAAAGTATGAAGAGTTGCTTCTAGTGAATTATTGTGTTGTGGCTGCTGAGGCTACTGTCTTGACTGGTTTTGCTGGTAGCCTTCTTGTTGTTATTGTGGGTTGGCAGTAGTCTTAGGATTGCTCCAAGAGAAGTTTGGATGATTTTTCCATCCAGGGTTGTAAGTGTTCGTGCCGGGTCTACTGTTTCTCTCGTATCCTCCCATGAAATTAGGAGATGCAATACATTTAGAGGAATCGTGGTTGCCCCCACACTCATCATAAAATGGCTCTACAGCCTTGGCCTCATAGACTTTCCCGGTGGGTTTCACCATGTTTATAACCAGCTCTGTCAACTTGTCGAGGTGGGCATTGACAGATTATGAGGCTTCTACCTCGTTCACGGTGGTTGGTCGCCTAACGCCGCCTCGGTAGGCTGTTGGATACTTATAGTCCTTCTTGGCGGCTTGGTTCAGAATCCGCAGTGCCTCCTTTGGTGGTCTGTCGAGGATGATTATGTTGGCTGAGGCATAAATCATCATCCGTGTTGGGTAGTTCGCCCCGTTGTAGAACATTGACACATGTGTCCAAGCCAGGAAACCATGGAGCGAGTAGTTGTTAAGAATCTGTTGGTACCGCTCCAATGCTTCATACATTGGCTCATCATCCCCTTATGGGAAGGTTGTGATCTCATTTCTTAATCTGTCTGGACATTGGATGGGCTGAAACGATCCAGAAAATCCTTGCACAGCTCTGTCCATGTGTTGAATGACCCTGCTGGTTGGTTGTTCAACCACTACTTTGCCACATCCCTTAGTGAATAGGGGAATAATCTCAGCCTCAACACATCTTGGTGGACTCCGTGTATTTTGAATGCGCTGCATATGTCCAGGAATCCTCTTAAGTGTTGCCGAGCATCTTCTGTGGTAGTCCCTCCAAATTGCCCCAACATGTTGATCATGTTGAACATCATGGGTTTCAGCTCAAAGTTATTCGCCTCAATCTCAAGTTCTGTCACTGTCGGATCGAACCCTCTGAAGTCATGTTCCAAGTAATCCTTGGTGGTTCGGACGTACTGTGGCTGCCTGGGCAAAATAGGGGGCAGCTACCTAGGTGGAACTTGCTGTTCTCTGGGCAGCGAGTCTTGCTGCCCATCCCTTCCATTCTGGGCATTTTTGGTAGGGTTGTCATTTTCCATGTTTACCTCTGCTTTTCTTTCTTCTTTAGCATTCTCTAAGGCTGTTCTGATTTCCTTCTTGAGCTCTCTTGCTCTTCGTTCAATATCGTTGTAATAAACGATTTCTCCTTTTGGATTTGCCTTGGTCATGCACTAGCAAAGGAAGCTATAAAATTCCATTTTTTTCTGATTAAAAATAATAAAAACTAGAAATTAAATGCAAATAAGTAAAAGTGCAGAAATTGATAACGAATTTTGCTATCACCAATTCCCGGCAACGACACCAAAAACTTGTAGAGCGATTTAGTGTTCTCTAAATGTGAGCGCAAGTGCACACTCCTGTCAAGTTATAGTATAAAAGATATCGTCTCCCACAAGGATTAGACAACTTGACTCAATTCGTTGTTCCTGCACAAGAAAAATTAAATGCACAAATAACTTAGTTGTTTGAGAGGAAAATAAAATAAAAACACAAGTAAATAAAAGGAAGAGATCAGATTGATAGAATGGACCGAGTTATGCTGATGTTTAGTGTGAAACTGCGTTGAATAGGACAAGTTTCTTTGCGCTGCAAGATTCTACTGCCTCAGCAGGGGATGTCAGTTAGGTTGCTGAGACGCTCTCGCTGCCTTTATAGGGGAATGGACTTGTGTCTCAGCGGCAAACTCGGCAGAACTACAAGGCTCGACAGAACGCTTTGAAAGTGACCCCGCTTATGTCTAAGTCAGAATGTTGTTGATGTCCACTATAGATAATACCAGCCGCGACAGGAACTATGCAAAGACAGCAATGTTTGATTCGTCCTCTTTTAGCCGCCTTAAACCCTAACCTATGTCTAGGCTAGATTGATCACCCTGTCTATAGATGAGATCGTACTTACTCCTTTCGTGAGTTTGATTTGAGTCATTTGTTTTTGATCTTTTCATATTTATGTTGTAAATGGAATTCTCTTGATCCAAAATATAGAGGTCGCTTATTAATTGTGTTACACCATAGAAAACATCATCGAGATAAAAGGAACAACAATTATTCTTAATAATTATCTCAAAACCAATCTCATCTAAACAAGAAACCGAAATGATGTTTTTAGTCAAACTAGACACAAAATAACAATCCTCAAAACATAAATTAATTCCACTAGGCAGTGATAAATTATATGTTCCTATAGCTAATGCATCAACTCTTGCTCCATTACCAACCTGTAGGTCTTCCTTTCATTTTCTCAGATTTCTACTATTTTGTAATCCTTATACAAATGTACAAATATGAGAACCACAATCGGTATCCAATACCCAAGAAGTAGGTGTTGATAAATTAATATCAATAACATAAATATTCGAGGAGGACGATCCACTTTCATTTGCCTTCTTGAATTTTTCAAGATAAACGGGGCACTTCCTTTTACAATGATATGTCTTATTACAATAGAAACGTTTTCTTTCCAGTGACCAGTCAAGGTAGTTTACATCGTTCAACTTGTCCTTCTCAAGGACCGATCACAATGGTAACAAATTTGTATCTATCATAATAAGTCTACAACAATAAAATATGAATTTTGAGTACGTTTACCATGTTCCCTTATAAAAAGGACTTTATACTCCCAATTTTTTTTATTAAAATTAATAACCCTTAAATATTAATATTGAAAATACTTTCTGTAAATTTTTTTCTAGTGGGCAAGGATCCAAATTTCACATTCTCTTAAGTCAGCTTTGGCTTTTCTCTTAAGATTATGGTCTATCTAGGTAAGCAATACTTGCTAATTACATCTCATGTAACTCCTTCATTTGGTGAACAACTCTTGTTCATAATCATCTTATGATTATCCAAATAACTAACCTTTAGGTTTCTAATCCTATTAGAGTAACCTAGTTAAGCATTTAACCAATGTTACAACCGACGAATATCACTTGCTTATTCTTCGCATTTGGCCAAGATAAATACAAGTACCTCGCTTTAGCAGAAACTACGTGGTATCGATCTAGACTTTAACAGGGGTTAACATTGGGAAGCAATAAAAGACTTAATATTTTATTGAGGGGTTTTGTGAATAATATCTCACCATTTAACATTTGATCTTATCAATTAACTAGCATGCATCTCATACATTTATTTTATCACATACATGAAAAGTAGTAAATATGAATGCAATAGTTATAACTCATATCCTAAGGTGGCCCGTCCCAAGCCAATGGGAGAACCAAATTATTCTAAGGATAAAAACACTTCTGAAGCATCTTTCTGTCGGCCCATACTTTTGTTCCTATGGTTCATGCTTCTTCGTATAGATTACAATTTCAGAAATTCGTTTTACACACGAGGGAGTAAGATGAGAAGAGAATTACAATAGAAGTAGAGAAAGGCACGACACGCAGGCCGTATTTATAAAACCTTATAAATAAAAATAAATGGGCCATTGGGCTATAACCATGCATTCCAAACACCTTGCATATCAAACATAATAACGATGCGCTTTGTTATTAAGGTCTTACAATATTGTTCCTACGCAGGGGTTAAGCCCCTTGTAGAGTTTCGACGGGCTCACAGCTTCTGGCGGGGTTACCGTTACCCGGTCAGTGGCGGGTAATTTTTTTTTTAAAGATTAGCATCTTAATTGCTATGTAAAAACCTCTCGATTTGATAACATTTATCAACATTATCATGTTTTTCAAGATTTTAAAATCCACAAGGTTTTTACCGAAACAACTTTTGTTACTTTCCCGCATGAAATCTATAGACTAACCATTAGTTAACACTTAACATCAAAAACCTAAAATTCCATTTTTAATATGTTAACAATTAACATATAATATTTCAAACCCTATCGATAAAGATCTTAATGATTAACTCTTAATCATCGATCTTAGGAACATCTTTGAACTTGATTAACAGATTAACTATGATTGAATAGATTTGCTCGTACAAATATTATATATTCGCTAAATAAATAAAAAATAACATGTATCTCATACAATTACATCACCCGAGTAATTAAAACCCAATTTTGTATCGTACAAGTGGCTCTAATACCACTGTTGGGTCACGTCGGTACACCCTATGGCGTAGTGGAAAAATTATCCGGCGATCACCACCAGAGATCCATTACAAGGAACGAATTGAGGTGAATAATGGTAAGGCATTACTTGTTTAAAATCTGGAATTATGAATTTGGAGAAGATGCACATCCAATCACGATTCCACGTTGTCGATTCTTAAGTTGCAATGATAATGCTTCGACCTCTACGTAGTTCACCAGTTGAAACGAGCATATAAAACTCTCTAACTATTTAGAAAGTTTTGCTCAAAAAATATTAATGACTGCTAGATCTCTCATGCTTTTATATAGCATTTGAAATCCTAATTCAACTCATATTAGAATTTTAATATATATATATATATATATATATAATATAGATATAATATATATATTAAATATATATAATCTCAATTTAACTTTAATTAGGATTTCAATATATATAATAAATATATATCATCCCAATTTAACTCTAATTAGGATTTCGATATATATATATATATATTAAATATATATAATCCCAATTTAACTTTCATTAGAATTTCAATATATATATATAATCACAATTCAACTTTAATTAGGATTTCAATAAATATATATTAAATATATATTATCCCAATTCAACTTAATTAGGATTTTAATATATATATATATATATATATATATTGATTTAAATAGAATTATATTATTTATATATTAAAAGAGTCAAAATTACAACAATTATTTTCTTTTAATATTTTCCTAATAGTTAAATTATATATATTAATTTAACTAAATTCGTGTACAACAAATTTGTTAGTATATAATTCGTTTAATATATGCTCATTTCAACTGTGGGTGTGACCCTGTAGGTTCATGTAACGTTAGTAGTAAATATTAGACCATTTCTAATATTACAAACAATTAGTGACATTTAGCAATATGTCATTTTCACATAGTTACAAAAAATCATGATTCGACATAATCTCTTTGTGATTAACTCTTTTCATGTTTTACATCCATTTATCCTTATATCTAGATCGGACATAAGTCATGGAATAATCACACTTGTATAGTCTATCTAATATTTCTTGATATCTTGAGTAGACTATTATAAACGAATTACTATGATATCTCATATACTTATTCGAGCATGGCCATGCATTTATAGTCTCACTCAACCAAGTGGCTTATGATATTACTCCTATTATGTACGAGGGACAAACCCTATCTTGATCAACCATATCCCACTATATAGATTGTGACATATCCAATACCAGTCTTTATAGCATAGTTAGTTACGACACACGTTTGATTGTATCAAAATATGTCACCCATGATGTTGAAATAATGATGATCTCAAGTCTGAGGATCATACATGTAGGTATCACTATGAGCAATGCTGTGACTGTCACATAATAATCCAAGAAACATTCTCATAGCGGGTCAGTCCAATATGTCATTCTCTAACACATACTTATGTATTAATTTTGACATCTCCATGTCAATGACAACACTTCATCACCAATCAACTACATATTAGTCTTAATGCATTATTGTTGGTCACACCCACAATAATATTCGACTAAGGACATTTAAGAATAATCATATTATTCTAAGGACTTTATTATAATTCAGTTTATTTACGCACACAGAATTGTAACTGGGAATAATAATGGCAATGCCTTTTTTGAATAAATAAGGTAAAAATAAATATCATTTACAATCATCCTATGATTGGTCTTTGGGCATACTCTAACACTATCAATACGAGATTCCAGCATGTGGAGGTTTTCGAAGTAAGTTACTTGTGTTTAGTGTGCTATGTATTCATAGGACCTTATGTGGTTGGGCATGTAATTCGTACTTTTGAAAATGTATTAATTAAGTCGAATGTTTAAATGTTTTAAATTGAAGTGGAGCTTCTTTGTAACGAATTAAATTATTTATCTATATTTTCAACTGTCGGCTTTAAATGTTTTTAAGAATATCCTTATTGGGCTAAACCCAGTTTGAGAAATGTTATAGTTTTTGATTTGGGCTTGAGGCCCGACATCCAGGTCGGGTGTTACACATGTCTTCCAAAAGTTAGCCTTAATACACTCCAGTGAAGAGCCGTCGGAATGATCTGAATGAACAGATTGACCGTTTGGCTTCCCCTTACCTCTATGATAAACTAAATTCTATTGGCTCCCCTGATATTCTTAGTTACTCTCATTATTAACTCCCTTGCTGATGATCCATTTGGCACACGTAAATGATGGAAATACAATGGACGACAAGTTAAAAAATGGTCAAAAAAAAAACAATGCAAGCAAGGTACAATCCAACAGTTACAACATAAAACTTGCGAAATTATTGTTAAGGGGATCATCACAAAACCACCATAATATTAACCACGGGTTATCAAATGCTATCCCAACTAAACCACAACCAAACCAACAATATCTTACCTAATGTACATAAACCAGAGAAAAAGGTCTGAATCTGATGGTCTATAAATAAATGCATACAATATTATTCCAGCAACATGTTTCACAATAATTACATATTTTTTGGGATTATTATTCCCTCTATTTAGTTCCCAAATTTATTTGAAAAAGAGGAAAAGGATTTTGCAAGATGATCATGTTCTCAAGATCATTTCAAAGCTTATCTCTTCGTATTTCTAACTAACTGCACAATTGTACCCAAGTGCACTTCATTGGCACCATCTACGATTCTTAATGTTCTTGCTGTCACCCATAGGTGTGCCTTGACGGTGTCGGACGATACCCCATCTTCACCGTGTGCTTGGATTACCATGTTCAACACCTTCAGCTCTATGTTCAACGATCTTTCTTGTTTCCAAGTCGAACGAGCTGGTCGACTGCTTCAAGAACCAATAACCTAGCTGGCACCAATTCTATTCGACACTGCAAGAAGCAACTATTTTCAACTAAATGATGAGACATCTTAATATATGGTACTCCAATCCAATTAATACAAGTATCTGCCTAATCTATCCATCTATATATATGAAGATTAATTTACCTTTGAAATATCAGAAAGAAATGAACCGTGTTGAGCAATATATTTTCCAAATGTTTTTCGATGAAGGTCCTTTTGAGCCAGGGATGGACCGAAGGGGGCCAGGGATGCAGTCTTCCAGGATCGAGTCTTATTCTTTGTAACCTACTAAGTGAACTTATTCATATACCTCGAACCATAACACTTAGTTCCATTTGCTAGTGTATAAAAGTACCCTTCCTTTATTCTCATTTCTCTAATCAACGAGTGATTTTTTATCCAGCAGCATTGCGAACCATACATGCACACTTATTCATATTTTCCTTATCTATTTTGCTGAGATCTCTATAAACCAAGAATCATGCCAGCAGTGTAAGGTACCCCAGATTTAGGGATCCAGTCCCCACCAAGTATGAACACACCAGCGGTGAATTGCTGGGCTTGAGCGGCAGTGATCTTTTGGATACCTTTCCATTTTACCCTATTGGTCTGGTCGGCGCCTGGTCCCCGGTTGTTGAACTCAGCGTACCATAGGGTATCGAGGGCGAAGCTGCCATTCCAAGGCATCCATCCTTCAGGTGCGATGATGTCTTCTAGCTGAGATTGCATGATGATGGTCCTCGAGAAATTTTGCCACGGTCGGCCGAGGTACGTCTTGCTTCTCGCCTTCACTGGGAGGTAGTCCTGGGCACCGCTGATGATGCAGTTCTGGAGGACGAAGCCAGAGGCCATGTTAGGGACTGACCTTTCTTGGGCGGTGACGACACATTGTTGATTTTCAAGTGGCTTTCGGACGATGATTTTACAGTTCTGGTAAACCGCAGCGGAGTCGCCAAAGATGAAATCGATGGTTCCGGAGATGGTGCAGTCCCTGAAAAATTGGCGTTGACTGTGGGAGTAAAGGGTGTCTTGGTAGCCATCCATTTGACAGTTATAAAAGATGGCTTGATCACTCTCGACCCTTAGTGCCACCGCTTGGTGCTTGATGGCTCCCGCAGTGTTCTCGAATCCAATGTCCTTTGCCATGAACATAGCACCGGTAATAGCTGCAAACATTGCTTTTTATGTCACTAAAATTCAAGCATGAATTTTGTAACATAATACGATCTAAACTCACACATACTAACCAACAGTTGCAGTAGCAAATGTTGTAGTGTCAACGGTATAGCTCAAGCTACCCGTGATGATGGTCTTAGTGGGTCCGTCTCCGATGAACACAACATTGGTCATATAACTATCAACAAGAACTCGTTCATTGTAAACACCAGCCTTGATTTGTATCACAAATGGAGAACCATTTTTCATAGGGACTTCTTTCAACGCTTGATTAATGCTATTATATTTTCCACTACCATCTTTAGCGACGACAACATTAGGCTTCATCTGGGACGGATTTTGTTGCAATAACATTCGCTGCCTAAAACTAACCCATGAAGGGAACCCATCTTTAGCCAATAGCTTACGTGTAGTCCCTCCAGCTCCAGTCAAGCCCGGAAAGTTAAGATCACTGATGAGTTTAGGAATTTCACAAACCATGGCTAAGCCATTTCTAGTGAGCATTTGTGAAGTGTTCAACAATTTTCTCATTTTCTCACCAGCTTCGGTGGATACATTCACGAACCCATCCAAACATGTTTGTTGATACGTGATGGAACCACCCACCCAAATTTTGAGGTTCTCGATGTATTCATCTAGCCTTCTAGCATTGAATGTACCAAGCTGGCTGATTGACTTCATGAGGTCATTGATGGCATAACCCATCAGCTCTTTGCAATCTTTTAGAGCTTGACGAGACATTGGGTCTTTGGCCACATCTTGAATAGTGTCAGAGTTTTTGATAACCTTCTCTATCTCGTGGATAGCCGCTTGGCAACCAGCCTTGATTAGCTCCTTGGGGTCGGTGGTGTTGCTTCCCGCGAGGCTTTTTTCGCAGGCTTCTTTGTAATCGGTAGGTTGGCAAATGGTTTGCACCGCCTTCTTGGAAGCCTCAAGCTCGCCTCCGCCTTCATTGCGTCCGCTACGGCTGCGGGTAACACCGACAGCCACCGCCACCACCATGACCAATAGAATGACTGAACAAACAGCGATAATCGCGGGTGCTTTTCCCATTTTTATATAGCTTTCCTACTTTTTATTATGCTTTTATCCCACACTAATGTACTTTTACAAGGAAAATGAGCTTATTGAGAAAGCTTGTAAGAATGTTGATTTGTATAAGGTAATTAAAGAAACTTTTTTTCTCAAATAGTAGAAACTTGAGAACCTGGAAATGAGAATTTGTGGCTAAAACATTTAGACAAAGACACAAACTCAGTCTTTGGTTTCCATCTAAAATGTTGGGTGAGATTTACATGGATTTTCTACCCATTGTAGTCTTTGGGGTTATTTTTAGCTTTCGAAAGGTGGAACTATATATGGAACAAACTTAACGGCCTAAAAATGCAGTGAATTTGAAAGTAAGAATGAAAAGGTTAAATATCTTGAGATAATATTAGTTTAGACAAGTGACGATTAAAATAGACTTAATTGTACCACACGTCTCTAAATTAGTCTTCAATTTTTATGATCATTTCAATTTCATCTTAAATTAGGACTCAATCGAATTTCTAAATATTTCAATTTCATCCTCAAACTAAGACTTTATTCTAAATTGACCCTTAAACTTTTAAACATTCCAAATTCATTCTTAAGCTATCAGTATATGCTAATCGCATCTTATATTAATAAAATTATTAGGGATAATGATATCAATGCCCCGTACTTTTCTAAATCTTCCAATGTGATTAATCTTATTTTTAAATGTTCAATGTGCCCATATACTTTGCTTCCGTCTTCTAAAATGTCCTAATAACTTATTGCCTTTAATAAATGATGTGATATGACACATAGCACATTCCTACAATACCATGTGTAAATTTTAATATAAAATGCAAAGAAAATTTACAAAAGAGCATCTAAGCAATTTAACCTCTTTATTTTCTAAATTAAAAAAAAATAAAAAGCCAATTTTCCATATATCTTCTGAGCACTCTTTTTCTCTTGTTATCACAATTATACTTTAGTATGATTCTGATAAGAAAGAGATTTGTAATGAGACTTACATTTCTTTTAATTTTTCCCATATATCTTGTCGTTAATATCAGATAGCGACGCAGCATAGAATATTCTTTCTTATCAAATGCTGCTTTCGACAACTAATGAACGACCATCTTATCGCGGATTCTTCTTCCCGGGTAAGAACATCATCACCATTTAAATTTAGTGCAATTCTTCGACTTATCACTAATTTTATACATTTCACAAATGAATAAACATTATCCGTTGTTTAACATTAAAATATATTTAGTTAAACAACTCCAATTTTCTTAAATAAAAAACAGCTTCAATTTTTTTTTGATAAAGTGTCGGTTGTATTTATTAGAAATTAAAAGAAAATACCACAATTGTTTAAAGCAAGAGAGCAAACTGTAGCTCACGGAGGATCAAGAAATCTCCGGTCATCATCGGCGAGCTGAAGACCCTTGCCCCAGTGCATCTTTCAACCAGAATTGTCTCTTTCATGAATGAATTTGTTTCTAGAATACCATAATGCCCAAATAGTAGTAATAATAACACAATGTTTGCGCTCATCACTATGAATAAAGAGCCAAAGCAATCACTCTTGAAAAGTCACCTGGATCACCCCAGGGTGCAAGAAATCCCCAGATTATTCCAGACTTGATTGGGAAATGGACAATCACTGTTGACATGGGGAATGTCTTCTATATCTAGGGAGAATCGGGGATATCTGGGATCCGATGCCACCCTCTTAATAACCAGAGTATGTAGAGTTGGAACATAATTATTGATGAACCTCCAGACAATAATCTTAATTTTTGAAGAGCAAGAAATATTCCTAAGGCAACTGAAAATATTAACATGTGAAATCACTGTTGTGGGATTAAGCAATAGTTTATAACCACTACGTATCGAAAAAATGCTGAGCCCTCCCCTTTCCAAACCAAGATGTCCTCGTTGGGGGAACAACGAAAGAGAGATTTGGAGAATGCTTTCTGTGTCATCAGTGTTGAACTTCGTTCTGATTAGAGTCTCATTCCAGCACCGAGGAGAAGGTAGAATAAGATCTAAACCTTGCTTAGTGTTTGATCTTGAGGGGAGGAGACAAGCCAAGAAGGGATCATAGGCACCGACTAGTCATTCCAAATAGATACCGATTGACCATTCCCGATACGCCAACCAATACCCATTTCAAGAAAGCGACGTGAGTTCCAAATGATTCGCCAAATAAGAGAAGGAGATGGGCCCAATGACGTCTATAGAAAGGTGTGTTGTGCACACGACAAACGAAAAAGAAAATTCAAACAAGCAAGAACACAAGAGATTTAACGAGGTTCATCAGTGTGCTTACGTCCTCGAGGAGGAAAGAGCGGATGTTTTCTTTTATTCAATCGATGGTCCTTAGGTTATAAATAACACATTTATTTATAGACCTAAATACACGGTCACCAAGAAACCTTATTCAATAAGATCTCCTACTTAAAATAGATTTCTACTCATATAAGTAACCCTACCTGGTACAATTACAAAGATACCACGTACCGTACTTTTACAGTATATGAGCCATACTTAACAAATTTCCACCTTAGCGAATATCATGCCCCTTAAGAGATAAATCTAGAGTCTCTCACACATCAAAGTGGGTTGGGCTACCATGCTTCTCTAGCATTTGCAAACATTCAACAAGTCCAAACATTACTTGAACTTGTTTGTAGTAACATGCTTGGTCAACATATCAGCTGGATTGTCTGCAGTATGCACCTTTTGTTTAGTTCTAGAATGATACGCATGATTCTTAGCCAAATGAATTGCACTTTGGCTATCACAATGCAACTGAACTCCACCTTGCCGAATACCCAATTCCTTCACTAGCCCGATAAGCCATAAGGCTTCTTTTGCAGTTTCAACTATTGCCATGTACTCAGCTTCAGTTGTTGATTATGCCACAACAGACTGAACATCTGACTTCCAACATATAGGCCCTCCACCAAGGGTAAAAACATACCCAGTTGTAGACATTCTATCATCATAATCACATGCATAGTCTGAATCCACATATCCAACGACCAAAGGATCATGTCGCCTACTGCTGAAAACAATTTCATGTCGCACAATACCCTTTAAATACCTAAAAATCCACTTGACTGCTTCCCAATGTGATCTTCCTGGTTTAGACATGTATTTACAGACTTGACCAACAACATGAGCTATATCAGGACGAGTACATACCATCGCATACATCAGGCAGCTGACAACACTTGCATAAGGGACCTTTGCCATCTATTCAATTTCCTTGTCTGTCTTCAGGCATTGTTCTGTAGAAAGCTTAAAGTGATTCGCCAATAGAGTGCTCACGGGCTTTGCTTTGATCATCCCAAACCTGTCTAACACTTAAACATAGCTTTGCTGAGATAACCAAAGTTTTCTTGAGCCTCTATCTCTATGAATCTCCATTCCAAGAATTTCCTGTGCAGCTCTTAAGTCTTTCATATCAAATTCCTAACTCAATAAAGCTTTCAAACCGACAACATCATGCATATACTTTGCAGCTAGCAACATATCATCAACATACAATAGCAGAATAATAAAAGAACCATCATCAAGGATTTTAACATAAACGCAACAATCATACTCACATCGCTTGTAGCCAATCTGAATCATGTAGGAGTCGAATCGCTTGTACCATTGTCATGGAGACTGCTTCAACCCGTACAAGGATTTCTTTAACCTGCAAACCAGATGTTCATCTCTGGATTGAATGAACCCTTATGGCTGCTGTATATAAATCTGCTCCTCTAGATCGCCATGCAAAAAAGCACTTTTAACATCCATCTGCTCTAAATGCAAATCTGAACTAGCCTTGAAAAACCCTTTTTTGCTGTGAAAAACCCTTTGCTACCAATCGAGCCTTGAACTTTTTCCCTTTTTTCTAATACTGATGGTTTTCTTTTATACACTCATTTGCAACCAATAGTCTTCTTTCCCTCAGGAAGCCTAGCTAGCTCCCATGTATGATTTTTCTGCAAAGATTCAATCTTCTCAACCATTGCAGCCATCCATTTGCTTTTCTCTGGACTAGAGATAGCCCCTTGAAAATATCCTGATCTTCACTACTAATGTGAACTGCAAAAGGCAACATATCTTCAAAACCAGTTTGCATGGAGCCTTTACATTGGTGCGTCTCTCTCTATCTCTGGCTAAATTATAATTTTGCAACGGAACTGTATTAGAGTCACTAGAAGTTGAATTCAAACTTTCACATTTCTCAGCTGTTACTTCTTTCTCAACTGCTCTTGGATACTGTTCGAAATCCACCAGCACCTTGTCTTGGTTCTACTGCAACATGAGTTGCTTGTCAAAAATTGCATCTCTAGTAATCACTATTTTCCTTGCAACTGGATCCCAAAACTTGTACCCTTTGACACTTTTCTTGTAGACCAGAGAGATGCACTTCTTCGAATTTGCATCAAGTTTTGATCTCTCTTCACCAGGTACATGCACATAAGCAAGACAACCAAAAATTCGCAAGTGTGAAAAATCAACTACATTACCTGTCAATACCTCTTCTGCAACTTTTCCACCCAAAGATGCTCGTGGTGACCTTTTGATGAGATATCATGCCATACTCACAACCTCTGCCCAAAAGATTTTAGGAAGCCCTACATTCAGTCTCAAGCACCGAGCTCGCTCAGCTAATGACAGTTTCATCCTTTCAGCAACACCATTTTGTTGTGGCGTCTTTCGGACTGAAAAATGTCTCTGAATCCCATGCTCCTCATAAAACTTCAGAAACTACGAATCTGTGTACTCTATGCCATTATCAGACCTTAAGTACTTGATATTTCTACCCGTTTGGTTCTCTACCTAAGCTTTCCATACCTTGAATTTGGAAAAGACTTCAGATTTATGTTTCAAGAAATACACCCAAATTTTCTTAGACAAATCGTCAATAAAAGTAACATAATACACAGATCCACCCAATAATGATTCTCTGGTAGGCCCCCATACATCAGAATGCACATAATCAAGAATCCCTTTTGTTTTGTGCTTTTCATTCGTGGAACTGACTTTAGTTTGTTTACCAAGAACACAAAATTCACAAAAATCGAGCCTGCAACTTTTGACATCATGCAACAAATTTCTTTTATGCAATTCAACCATTCCACGTTTACTAAGATGACCAAGACGCATATGCCACAATTTTATATTATCATCATCTGACTCAACAGAATGAGCTCCACCTACAATTGTACTCCCTAATAGTTTATAGATATTTCCTGCAGTTATCTTTCCTTTCATCACAGTCAATGCACCTTTAACAATCCTAATGGTTTCTCTATCCTCATCAGTTTTAGGAATTAAACCATTATTATGTAAAGTGCCCAAAGAAATTAGATTCTTTTTCAAATCCAGTATATGCCTAACATCACACAATGTTCTAACAGTACCATCACACATTTTAATTTTGACTTCACCAATACCGACAATATTGCAACATCTATCATCACCTAAATAGGAAGAACCAGAATTAACAGACACATAATTCCATCTTCTATTCTTGCATCTCTTTAATTGATGCACAACCATTAGCCACCCATCTTTACTCCACCATTAAAGACAACAAAGAATCCAACTTCTTTATCTTCCCAACACAATGCCATCTTCTCTTCTTGAGTTTCTTGAAGTTTTTCTTGTTTTCCTTGCTTTTATTCTTGTTCGACACATTCACATCATGGCCAAGAAATCCATGCCCAAAGCCGGATCGTCTAAGGTAGCCTCTGTCTCCACCTATTGTCGTTTCGCCACACCAGCCATCGAGAAGAAATTCAAATCCAAGTTTGCTATGCATAAGGTTTTGGAAGATTAACAAGGATTCACGTACGACATGGAGAAACTGGTTTTCGGTCTTGAGAAGGTTGTGCATGATATAGTCGACAACCACAATTGATGTATCTTTTATGACCAACCCGGAGAAATCAATTGTTCGTGGGTAAGAGAGTTTTATACCCATGTTTCAGACATTAACAATCCTTGTGTTTATGTGCATGTCAGGGCTATCTTTCTTAATGCAAACACGATTAACACCCACTAAGGAGTGTTTTTGAAGAGCGATGAACATGAGAAGTTTGCCGAGAATGCCACTTCGGAAGGGATGAATAAGGTTTTCAAAGATCCCATAGTTGAATGAGTCACGTGGAATGATGGGAACATGAAGGGGATGGTTAAATGGATTTTGCTAAAACCTAAAGCGTAGTTAACATTGTTAAAACTCATTTGATGCCAACTACGCATAACACTATTTTTTCTTCTTCTTGTTTGCTTTTAATTCACTATATCTTGTATAAACGCATTTTTAATATTGGTTGTATAATTGTTAATGAAATTTATGTGTGCAACAAGATGTACATGGGCTTGTTGTACTTCCTTAATTTGATCACAATGCTTTGCAAAGATATGTTGGTGCCATCAGATGCAATGAACGAGAAGTTGTAGTTGAAAGAAGATTGGTCCAAAAGCCATCAAATGAAGATGATGCAAGAAGGAACATTAAAATTGCCCATGGCAACCAAAGGAGCTAAGGTTCCCAGACCTCCCCAGACAACTCCTTAAGTGCCAGATGACCTTGTTCGTCCAATGTTGCAACAATTTGATCAATTGGAAGCGAAGCAATAGCTGTTTTGGCGCTATGCGAAGGATCGAGATATTGCTTTGGAGAGAGATATTAGAGATTAATCTGACGTGCAATGTCTTTTCTTATGTTTCCTATTGAACTACTTGCCCCGTCAACTGATGCTGGTAATTTTGGGCCAACTGCGAGTGACATTGCCACGACAACTCTCCAAATGCACAAAGGTAAAGAACCAGCTAAGGAACCGCAACGTACTGACTCTTGTCATGATTTCTTAGATTTGGAAGACACCACATATGCACCGTTGAAGTCCCCAACCCTAGATGTGCCATCGAAGAGAACATCGAAGCGTAAAGCTTCACCACAAGAATATGTCAAGAATGTGGTAAGTCGATTGATGAGGTCGAGGAAATTAAGGAGAGTGACCCTGCACCAACTTCATGACCAAAACCAAGTCAGGGCAGCAAACACCTCAAGCAAACTACCCAAAAGACTCTACGGATTTGAGGTGATGACCTTTTAGATTAGTTTATTTGCATCTCTTTTCATTTTTTCATTTATTAGTTTTGCTTGCATTGAGGACAATGCTTCTCTCGAGTTTGATGGGGTTTTTCTTGTCTTTATTTTGTATGTCTCATTGTAGTTTGCATATATTAATTGCCATGAAAATTGTCTGCTTAATTGCTTGAACCTGCTGTGATATCCTATGATGAGCTAATCACCACGACATTAGTTGAAAGAACCTTAAACTTTAGGATTGTCATAGAATTAACTTGGAAATTTGTTGTGATGCTTTTAGTACTTACACTGTTGTGCCTTGTCGATTTAGAGAGACCTAGTAAACGTTAGGTTGTTAAAAATGAAAACATTGTGCTAGAGGTTCCCATATGGCTCTAGCCAGAAAAAATGATAAAAGATTGCTAGAGGTGCCTATCTGGCTCTAGCCCAAAAAAAAAGAAAAAAATTTCTAGAGGTGCTTATTTGACTCTAGTCGATTTTTTTTCTAGAGGTGCCTATATGGCTTTAGCCAAAAAAAAAGAGAAGAAAATTTGCTAGAGGTGTCTAACTGGCTCTAGCTGAATAAATTGCCTCGACAATATATAAAAAACTGAGATTTTCTTGGAATCCTATTGATTGACTTGTTTATAACTCTACACACACTTGCATCGACATTATTTTTGAGTGATTTTCCATATTACCCGAGGGTCAAAAGGTAATTGATTTTTTATCACCATGGTTCTGAGGATTGAAGCAAAGTTCAAAGCATGTTATTTGGTAAACGCCTTGGCAGGTAATTGTTGTTAGTTATTGCATTGCTTGAGGACAAAAAATAGTTCGAGTTTGAGGGTGTGTTATGTGTGAAAAAGTACTCTATTTGTACCCTTTAATTAGATTATTGTTTAGACTTAAGTTCATTTAGATGCATTTTGAGTTGTTCTTGCATAAATTTACAGCTCTTTTGTTTATTGGGCTTGCCCTTGTATTTTTCTATTTTTGTTGAGAAATTGATGTTGTTTTTATTCTTTTTGCGTAGGGACAAATTGTTGAGCCTATTGCCGAGCGATTACAGTGCGAGTCAGAGATAAGATCAAACTTTTCAAGACTTATCACTTATCCTTATCACATTGGATAAAGCTTTGATTTAAATCAAGAGTTGCTGCAGATAAAGATAAAGAGATTATCCACTCTAATTCGAAATTCAAATGGAGATTTCCCCTCTATATAAGTGATCGCATCTTCAACATCAAGGGGAGGAGGATTGGATTGAGAGTGAGATCAAATCAAAAGGAGGATTGAATGAAGGAGGAGTTCGACTTCTCCAGATCTCTAGGTTTTTTTTATCTTTGGTGATTTCTTCTAACCCAACTATGAACTAAATTAATTGACTTGGGTTATTAAATTTATGATGTTTGCGAACAAATGAATTACTTTGGTTTTTAGTTTAATATTCAATGTTTATCCAATTCTTGGCTTGTTAATTTCAAGTGAGCTTGGGAAAGAAGCTTGAATGAATCCATTTATCTAGACTTGAGAGAACTAGATTCACGAAATTGATTGGATACAGTTTTCATTTAAACAACTATTGATGGAAACTAATTCGCCTTAGGAATAAGGAGTGAATTTCAGCGGCTAAGAAAAGTTAACTAATCGATGATGTCTACCAAAGGTTATCACATGAATGTATTTCGAGACTTGCACAGTCATAAGTTCTTAAGTTAGAGGTAACTCAAAGGCATCAAAGACCACTCTGTT
The DNA here is from genome assembly GCA_958450335.1 of Hibiscus tridactylites. Taxonomy (NCBI): domain Eukaryota; kingdom Viridiplantae; phylum Streptophyta; class Magnoliopsida; order Malvales; family Malvaceae; genus Hibiscus; species Hibiscus tridactylites. The sequence goes on along the minus strand of OY288265.1, from coordinate 20,427,159 downwards.
GAACATCGAAGGGAGATTAATTGCCACAACAATATTACTGGCAACTACATCATTACGCTCAATAACCCAGCATGCTCTCTCTCAACTCGGTTTCTTCTTCCATTTATCAAGTTTCTTTAGACTTAGTTATTTTATTTAAATTTACTTGTTTATTATTGCTCTCTATCACCATCAACTTATTTATTTTGTAGTGCATTAACTTAAGCAAAGTGGCTCAAACCAATCTATGTGGAGACGATACTCTATATCATTCATTGTATTACTTGTGACGTGTATACTTACACCATTTGCGTAACACTTAAATCATGCAACATTTATCACTAATTTTATATTTTTCACAAATGACCAAATCTTTTTCATTGTGTAACATTAAAACATATCTAATTAGATAACTCCATTTTTCTCAATATAAACATTATTTAAGACATAAAATTTTAAAACTAAGATGTTATTTAACAATTAAACAAAAAGTACAAAATACAATAACCAAGGATGAAGCAAGGATTGAGGGTTAGGGGACAAAACATAAATGTTTAAAAGTGGGAGGCAAACTCAGAAAAAAAAAAGTCATTTTTAAAACAATTTATATAAGAAGACAAAAATAAAAAAATAAAAATTTTCAAGGGTGGGGGCAATTGCCCTACCCCACCCCTTAATATCTCTGTCACTGACAATAACTAAACAAAATACATTAACAAAAAAATTCTTAAATCTTAACGAATTAGTCAAACAATTATAATAATTTATTAGTAATACACATTTAGAATATTAATAGATTAAGATTATCTCAATCTTTGAAAAACAAGTGGCCACATAATATATTAACAAAAAATTCTTAAATCTTAAAGAATTAGTCAAATATTTAGAAGTGGGGGCTGTTTTGTGCATTTACTTTCTGGGCTCGTGCCTTCTCAAGGTGTAGCTTTTGCATTGAACACGATGTTAGAAGTTCTTTAGAAGTAAAATGGATTGGCAAACTTGGATTTTTTTTGAGTCGGTGAACATAATCGTGTTAATTTGGATTGCTTTTGATCATATTTTTCCTTTGGTAGTGGTGACCAAATTATCTGAAATTCCACTATGCACCAAATTTCAGTGGTGGAGGATGATCTTTTCAGGTCCTTTAGGCACGATTGAGTCAAAAGAAGCGGAGCTTCAAGCCATTCGGCATGCCTTGATATTTTTCGAAAATTCGATTTGGAGCGATTTCTCTTTTATTGTGGAATCAGACTCGGTAGTCGCGGTTTTTTGGGTGATGCACAAAATAACTTCGGTCATGGAAGTATTGGACTTGGTTTCAGGCGATTGATGAGGTGTGTGAACAATTGAAGGCTGTGTGTTTCCATGATATTTTCTGGGAAGCTAATAGCCTTGCCGATGCCCTTGCGAAACGGGGAACTGAGAGAGGCGTGGTTTCAAGCATGCTAATTTTCAGTATGAGTCTTGGGGTGGTCTCCTGCTTAAGTGGTTGCTGTTGCGGTCCTTGTGTTATGATATGTGCAAAGTCTATTTTTTGGCCTTTGTGTTTTTGGTGCTTTACTTCTTTTTTTTCATGGTTTTCCTTGTTTATGGACTGCGTGCATTTTGTTTTATAATGGGTATTCTTTTTCTCTATCTAGGTTTAGAGAGGTTTTTAATGAGTCACACGAATAATATTTTGTATGATTTCGATTAATAAAAATCACAAGTCATAGATTCATTATAGTTCAAAATATCAAAATCATAATACATTAAAACAATTATCCAACATTAAATCTCTAAAATTAAAAAAATAAATGCTAAATTTAGTTTTGCTAACAATAAACAGACCACTTTAAAACTATAATAATAACTGAACAAACAACATCGAGGATAAAATTTAGTTTTGTAAAGTATTGGGATCCTGCATATAACTTTTGGGATCCACGCGGAAATTTATACGGGTACGGTTCGAAGATCTTCACGGTGCATATGTTGCAATCTCAGCCCCCATCTTTATTTAAGCTTCGGTTTAAAATTTTCCTCACCCTTGTTTCCGTGTGTGAAGACTTCGGTTATTCTCCGTCCTTGTCGATTCAAATCCCCCAGTTTACGATTATTCCCCACCCGGTAGCCACCCCTAATGAAAGATAATGACATCAATACCTCATACTTTTCAAAATCTTCCAACATGATTTCTCTTCTTTTTCCATGTTCCACGTGCCCCATGTACTTTGCTTTCGTCTTTCAAAATGCCCCTCGAACCTATTGTTGTTAAATGACGATGTGGGAGGACACATGGCTTGCTCTTATAATACAATGTGGAAATTTTGATCAACGAAGTCGAGAAAAATATACAATGGGCATCTAACCAATTTGACCTTTTTTTATTGAAGTAATAAAATAGAAGTCAAATTTCCATTTATCTTTTGGTTAATATCAGACAAAGATTTATCCATTGGATATTCTTTATTATCGGATCCATCTTTCGACAACTACGACATCACCATCTTTTCGGATTCTTCTTCCATGGTAAGAACATCATCACCAATCAAAATTTAGTGCAATTTTATTACTTATCACTAATTTTATAATATTAAAAAATGATCAAATATTTTTAATTGTGTAACTTTAAAATATATCTAATTAGATAAGAATGATAAAGCAATATGTTTCCTCCTGGTTTCTCAGAAGCAAACAAACTTAACGGGCAAAACCCTAGCGCAATACTATACAAAAATTCCGGTGGCCAGCCACCGGGAGGAGGGGCCCTGGCTTTGGTTCCACCCCCTCTTGAGCGGCCTAGTTCACCGCTGCCACAAGATGCGCTGCGTGAGGCCATGAAAATGAAGGAAATTCAGGATGATCTCGTGTCTCTTATGGAAGGTATTGAAGATGGCAAAGTTAAAGACAACAGTGTTGTGAGCAGTTCACCCGGGGCTGATGGTAGGGTAGTGGTGGACGTGAGTCGGGCTGCATTAGGACCTAGTGGTCCAAGCAAAGGTTCTTATGCAGCCATGGTCGCAAGTTCTAAGGCCAATGGGGGCTGTCACAAGCCATCCATGGTTACTGATGGAATTTAGGTTTCGGACGCCGACTTTTCGATAGACCGTAGTGGATTGTATCCATCCATACAGTTCTTTGAAAAAGTTCATGCTTCGATTGACGATAGTATGAAACATGCAGTAATTGTTCGACTCCTTGGATGGGTAACTGGATACAAGATGCTGTTGGCTCGCATTCCCAGTCTTTGGTCACCGATTGGGGATTATCATGTAGTTAATCTTGATAACAACTACTTTGTCGTGAATTTTGACTCAGTGGATGACTACACTAGGGTTCTCTTAGGTGGGCCGTGGACGTTGTTCGGCAGTTATTTGACAGTGCAGCCGTGGTCGTGGTCCTTTTTGACATTTGAGAAGCATCCATCGCATGTGGTTGTGTGGATTCGACTCCTAGGGCTTCCATATAGATATTATACAAAAGCGTTGTTCAGGCTGATTGGTAGCATCATAGGAATCGTTATCTAAATTGATTATAATAAAACAGTGGGAGAGAGGGGTAAGTTTGCTCGAGTTCTTGTCGATTTGCATAAGTCGTTGCTCCCGTGTATTGGCATAGATGGTTTTGTACAGAAGCTCGAGTATGAGAGGCTTCATCATATTTGTTTCAAGTGTAGCACTTATGGTCATTCTATGGAAGTTTGTGGTTTGCATCTCCCGCATGCTTTGGACAAATTTATGGATTTATCGGCGGTTGTTTCTGGCGGAGATAAGGTAGTGAGTGTTAAGCCAGACCAACTCTATGGCCCATGGATGGTCGTCGAAAGTAGGCGAAGGAAACCACGTAAACTTACTGGGAAGAAAGGTGATGAGGGCGAAAGTACCCATGGGGGGTCTCGGTTTCAGGTGTTAGAGGAGGTAGGAGGAGGGGAGAATATGATGGGTGGATCATCTTCCCCGCAGGGCCAAGCTAATGCGTCAAAGGTTAAGGAGGTGGTCGCGGCAAGGTCCAAAGGGAAGGGTGTTACGGTTGCAACCGGGCGAAAGGATTCAGGTAGTGGGTTGAAGAGCTCAGAGGATAGGGCGAGGCAAACCGCGTTGAAGAGGGATCCTTTAGTTGATGTTAAAAAATAATTTAGTTCACCATGAAGGGTCACGAGTGGTGCCTACGGTCCCTAATTCGACGGTGCAGGTTCGGGATCATGTGTTGGCTGAATGGGTGCAATCACTTTTGGGGAAGCTTCAAAGTATCCAAGATCAGGCTTTGCTGGGCACGGCAGGGGCAGTGACTAAGAATGGGGTACCGTGTGACAATGACCCGAGTCTGTCCAAAACTAGCATGGATATTGTTGAAGATGATCAACCTGGTGCACCCGGGTGACTGTTTTAGATAAGGAGAATTCAAACTCTTCTCTTTAAGGTTATGTGGTTTGCTTTCTATTATATATTTAATAATTAATTTTATGTTTTCGAATGTCAGGGTGCTGCGAGCCCCAAATTTTTCCGGCATTTTAAATCTTTTGTGAGACGTCATAATACATAAGTTGTTTCTTTATTTGAGCCGCGGATCAGTGGTACACATGTTGATAAGGTTCTACACCGGTTTGGTTTTGGTAATTCTTTTCGTGTGGAGTGCCGTGGGTTTAGTGGCGGTATTTGGGTCCTTTTAAGAGATGAGGGTGGATGTAGTAATCTTGGCAACGTCGAATCAGTTTGTACATTGGAGAGTTCGCGAGGAGGGTTCCAACCAGTGGGTTTTTTTTACAGTGGTTTATGCATCCCCTTCTGTTACCACTCGCAAACTTGTCTGGGATCAGTTACTTATGGTACAGTCGAGTGCGGGGAATGCGTGGGTTTTAGGCGGGTATTTTAATTCAATTCTCTGAGACGAGGAATTCACATGGAGCTCTTCTGGGGTTTTCGGGGTCAGTTTCCCTTTTCAGGAGTTTATTTATATGGTTGGGCTTCTTGAAGTTGATTATGGGGGGTGGGGGAGGATTTCACATGGCGGCGCGGCAGGCTATATAAAAGACTCGACAGATTCTTGGTGAATGATGCGTGGCAGAGTGCTTTCCCAACTAGCTTGGTGTTTCACTTGGACCGTTTGGGGTCCGACCATTGCCCACTCCTTCTTACTTGTGAGAAGTATATTAGGGCCGATGATGACAGACCTTTTCACTTTTTAGCATCATGGCAGGATCACCCTGAGTTCCCTGATTTTCTTGCATCTACGTGGAACTCGATGGATTCGGTGGTTTCAAATATTACCCGATTTACGAGTGTCATGTCTGAGTGGAATGAGAAGGTGTTTGGACATATCGGTAAAAGGAAGAAGAGGTTGATGGCGCGTCTAAGAGGGATTGACTAGGCTCTTCGCCATTCTCACTCAGAGTTTTTGATTGACTTAGAGCAACAATTACGGGCTGAGCTGGATGTTGTCCTAGAGCAAGAAAAGAGTTTGTAGTTTCAGAAATTGAGGTGTAAATGGATTATGCACGGAGATAGAAATACTAAGTATTTACATGCATCTACGACAAGTAGAAGACCTACTAATTTGATTACGCGGTTGCGTGATGTTAGTGGACGCTGGCTGGAGTCACAAGAGGAGCTTTGAGGTAATGCCATGAACTTTTTTAGCCGCTTGTTTACTAGTAGTAATGTCGATGTCTCCAATTTTTTAGTTCGAGCCAGGTTTCCTCTACTTAGTGACTCTGTGCTTGAGTTTCTTGAAAGTCTTGTTATAGTGGATGAGGTACGGAGGGCAGTGTTTCAGATGTACCCGTTTAAGGCTCTAAGAGTCGATGGGCTCCACACTTTGTTTTATCAGTGCAACTGGAGTATCGTCAGGGCTAATGTTTTTCAGTTTGTTCAGAATATCTTTTAGGGGGCCTCTTTTCCCGAGACTTTGAACCAAACTTTATTGGTTTTAATTCCAAAGGTGAAATCACCGAAGAATATGAGTCAGTTTAGGCCGATCAGTCTTTGTCAGGTTCTGTATAAGACCATTACCAAGGTTATTGTTAATCGGATTAAGCTTTATATCTCTGATTTGGTGAAGGAAAATTAGACGAGTTTCATCTTCGGACGACTTATATCAGACAATATCATAATAGCATAGGAAGTGGTACACTTAATGCGTCGTAAACCTGGGTCTAAAGGGTATATGGATGTGAAAATAGACCTTGAGAAGGCTTATTACCATCTCGAATGGACCTTTATTGCAGACACATTACACGACATTGGTCTGGCGAGCAAGTTGCAGGATTTGATTCTTCATTGTGTGTCAACTGTTTCTACCAGAATTTTGTGGAATGGATCACAAACGGCGCAATTCAAACCAACTAGGGGGATCAGGCAAGGTGATGCTTTGTCTCCTTACCTTTTCATTTTGTGTATTGAGCGGCTTGGTCAGCTTATACAACAGAAAGTGGCTAAGGGTGAGTGGAAGGGTTTTCGGATGAATCGTCAGTGCCATGTCATTTCACATCTTATGTTTGTTGATGATATGGCCTTGTTTGTTGAGGATTCCATGGAACAGATTGGGGTTGTTCACTTTGTTCTTGAGGAGTTTTGTTGTGCTTCCGAGATGAAGGTGAGTGTAGCAAAAACACATGTCTTTTTCTCCAGGAATGTGTTGCCTTCATTGCGTCACTCAATCTGCACTATTTGTGGCTTTGTTGAGGTAACGAACTTAGGGAGATACTTGGGCATTCCTATATTGCTTCACCGAGTAACGAACAAAATGTATGAGTAGTTGATCCAAAAGGTACATGACCGTTTAAACGGTTGGAAGGCACGGTATTTTTCTTTTGCTGGGCGAATCACATTGGCGAAGTCGGTACTCTCGGTGATACCGTTTTACTCAATGCAAACGACTAGGATGCCGAAAGGAATTTGTGACAAAATTCAGAGAATTATTCGTACATTCATACGGGGCAACTCGGCTCAAAAAAGGGATTCATCTTGTGAATTGGGATGAGGTTTGTTTGCCTGCATCCAATGGGGGGCTTGGATTTAAATACTTGTCTTTACAGAATGTGCTTTTCTTATGAAAATGGCCTATAACCTTGTTGCTAAGCAGGATCTGTTGTGGGTTAGGTTCCTGCAAGCAAAATATAGATGCCATGAACCTCTCTCGGATTCTTTAACTAGGAGTAATTGCTCGGTTTTATGGAGAGGTTTGAGTTCGGTATGGAGTGACGTGCGAGATGGTGTTGTGTGGAATATTGGTAATAGAGAGTCGGTGGATTTTTGGAATGATCATTGGGTAAAAGTTGTTGGTCCACTTGTAGTGAAAATGATAAACTCTATGCCATTATCGGGGCTCACTTTTGTTAAAGATATGGTCGGGAATGAGGGTGATTCGCGTTGGGAGGCTTTTCGAGATGGATTGCCGAGGGAAGTGCTGGATCATATTGCGGCAATTAAGCCTCCGGTGACGACAAATGGACTTGGCTTGCCGAGGTGGAAATGGAAAAAGGTGTTGAGTGTATAAAAGTTCTATATTTTACCCCTCATTTACCCATATTTTTGCTGCATTCAAGCATAATGCATTGCATTTAGGATAGACTTTTGCATATACATCACAATTAGATAAAATGAAATAGTTGCTACTGATTTTGGTTACTTTTGCAGGTATCTGCTGCAACAGACCCAGGGATGCAAAGGATCAAAGGCAAATTACAGAGCTGGAGTCAAGAAGCAAAGGATGTCGTGACATCTGCCGTGGCAGCCATGACGACAGAATGCTGAGGTGGAAAAGTGAAGTGGAGCTCGATAGATAGAGGATTTCAAGCCGGTCTGTCGTGGACCACTCCCATATTTTTCTGAGCCCTGAAGCAGAATGAAGGCCAAGCCCAAAGTTCAAGGAAGAAACTAAAGGCAAGAAAAGAGGACGAATTCAAGACAACTACTCAAAAGATTTAATCTTAATTAGAGTTGCACTTTAATTCGAAATTGTATTCTTGCCATATTAGAAAACTTGAACCCAAGGCCTATATAAAGGCGTGTAATTCGACCTAGGGAAGGATATCGCATTCCTAGCCGTCTTCCCCTAAACCCATGTCATTTTCCTTTCTTCACCATGTTCTAAACTCCCCCTAGGGCTAAGGGTTGATTATATAAAGTAGTTGCAAGGATTGTATTGTTTTAGGAATTTTCTGTCAACTAATAAAGCTTCAAGTTTATTTATTCTGGTTTTTCATATCTTACAAGAGTATCGGGAGAGCATTGTGAGGTTATCCATTTGTTTGATATCGGGAGAGTCAAGCATACGAACGAAATAAATACGTGTTTTCCAGCTTATGGTTAAACCATTTTGGCTTAGGGATAAGTATAAGGTTAAGTGGCTAAAGAAGAATTCAACAACTTTGGTGTTCACCCTTTGATTCACGTCGGGAGGTATCATCCAAGAAGTGTTCATCAATAGATCTTGGGAATAGGGATAGGACAAGTCAAAATAGGGATTCTTACCAAGCTTGAAGTAAAGATTTGTTGATCGCTGCCGCGACGACAACAGACCTCTGCTGCGACAGGTGCTGCCGCGACAGGAACGACGATAGAAGACAGTAGTTTCTCTAACAATGCAACACCTGCACTACTAAGCAATTCAATACCGACATATTCTTTAAATCTGACTTCTTCATCTTTTACTTTAGTTGTTTTTCAGAATTATTACACCCATTCAATTAAACTATTTCTCTCTCTCGTGCAGAAATTCAAGGATAGAGTTATTTCCAGTCCCTGTGGAGACGATATCCAATACTTTAGTATCACTTTACTACTTGTGTCATGTACACTTGCACTATTTTCGATAGGACTCTTTTACACGTAACAAGTTTTTGGCGTCGTTGCCGGGGACTGTCAACATATCTTTACCCTTTTTATTACTGCACTTTTTCTTTTTATTTTTCTGTTTTTAGTGGTGTTATTTATCCCGTGCTTTTTACAAGGTTTTCTATTTGCTTATGCGTAGATCTAGACGAGGTAAAGAATCTGAGTACGAATTAGATCCAGAAATCGAACGCACGTACCAACTTAAGAACCAAGCCCGACTCTTGATAGAAAGAATCAACTATCTTAAGGAGATAGTAGAAGCAATGGTGAACGGAAGGCAAGACGATGGGATAAATGACCCCAACAACAATAACAAGAGGGTTATTCTTGATCCTCCTCAAGATGCCCGGAACGAACGACCGCCTGCCGCTGCCGCACGACAGACCTATCGAGACTACATGGACAATGACCATGTTGAGCTGGAAACTACCTTGCCAGACGTGGAAGCTGAAACTTTCGAACTAAAACATGTCATGTTCGGTATGATAAATTCAGCTGGCCAGTTTAGTGGTTCTGCTACTGAGGATGCCCAAGAACATCTAAAAACGTTCCAAGAAATCTGTGGATCGTTCAGACTGCTAGAAATAAATTCGGAAGTATTGAGGCTCTGGTTATTTCCTCATTCATTGAGAGATAGAGCTAAAACTTGGTGGAACAAATTAACGTCGGGTTCAATAAGAACTTGGGTAGATCTCTCTCGTGAATTCCTTTATCGTTTTAATCCTTCTCATTTATCTGAAAGATTGCGTAACGAGATTTCTACTTTTCAACATGAAGATGATGAACAAATGCACGAGGCGTGAGATAGATTTACAACTCTTTTACGAAACTGCCCGATGCATGGATTCCCCGTGTGGAATCAGGTCATCGAATTCTACAACGCTGCCAATGCACATACTCAACTAAGAATAGATTCAGCAGCGAATGGGCTATTACTGGATAAGGAACCAGACGAGGCAATGATCGTGTTGACAAAGTTAGGGAAGAACGATGAACAATTTCCTACAACCCGTAGATGAGGCAAACGAGGAATATTTGTAAAGGATTATGAAGCTGATAACTCGATGAAATCACAGGTTGCGTACCTCAAAAAGATAGTCGAAAATCTGCAGCAGAAAGATTCTAAAGTCGTATATTCTGCAGAAGAGGTATGTGAAACCTGTAGTGGGAACCACATTTCAGAAGACTGCCTTTACAGTTGGAAGAAGGGATGTATGTTGGGAACTATAACAAGCCGAGAAACTATGATTCCAACAATTACAATCCCAACTGGAGGAAGGATCCTAAATTTCATGGAGCAATCCGAACAATGCACTAAATCCTCCAGTGCAGAACAACCAAAACCAAGGAGTACCCAGAATTCTGTCGCGACAGCATCCACAACAGCAGCCACAACATCAACTGACAGCAACACCTAGTATACTGGAACAGACCTTGGTGACATTTATGTCACAGACCTTGGTGACATTTATGTCACAGACGGGTGCATACAAGGCGGACATGGATCATTTTGTCAAGAAAACTGAATCATTCATGGATAAGACGGAGATGAGGATGACAAACCATGAGGCTACCCTGAAATCTCTGGAGACACAAATAGGACAAGTTTCGCAGTATATCAAGCCAATACAGAACGAAGGATTCCCTAGTGATACTGAGGTTACTAGAAAAGCCACACATGAGCAGTGTAAAGCAATTACAACTAAAAGTGGGAAACAATTACAAGGGCCGGAGATAAAGGACGTACTGAGTGAGGAACCTGTTGGAGTATGCCCAAAGACCAATCATATGATGATTGAATAGACATACTATTTTAATAGATTTATCAAGTAATGGCATTGCCGTTATTATCATTTGGTATGTTTTTGTGCATCAAACTAACCATTGGATAATAATGTCCATACAATAATACAATTATTGTTAAATATGATCCTTAGTCGAATATTATTACGGGTATAGACAGTGATAATATATAAAGACTAATGTGTGGTTGATGACAAGCGTTGTCATTGACATAGAGATGTCAAAATTAAGACATAAGTATTTGTTAGAGAACAACATACTGGATTGACCCGCTATGAGCATGTTTCTTGGGTAATTATGTGACAGTCACAACATTGCTCATGATAAACATATGTATAATCCTCAGACTTGAGATCAACATGATTTCAACATAAATATTTACGTATTTTGACATAGTCAAACGTGTGTCGTAACTTAGTACATTATAAAGACTGATGATTGGATACATGATGACCTATATAGTGAAATATGGTTGATCAAGAAAGGATTTGTCCCTCCTACATATTGGGAGAAATATCTTCGGCCACTTGATTGAGTGAGATTAGAAAATGCATGGCCATGCTCGAATATTATGATATGAGATATCATAGAGATTCGTTTATCATAATCTACTCAAGACATCAAGAAACACTAGATGGACAACGCAAGTGTGACTAACCCATGACTTGTGTTCATCTAAGATATAAAGGACAAAAGGATGAAATACATAAAGGAAGTTTATTCAGGAATTAGGAAAGTCAAACCATGACTTCATGCAACTTAGGTAGCGATGATGTATTGCTAGATGCCACTCATTGTTTGTAAAATTAGAACAATTCTAATTTTGCTGCTAACGTTGCATGAACCTACAAGGGTCACACCCTTCGAATGAACTGAACAAAAATTGGAAACCATATTCCCTATTTTAGGGAGGTTGCCGAAAATCCCCTACGGGATAAGGGAAATCGGCAACTCCCTTAAATGTGAATAACATTGGATAAATATTGTATTTATCAGATATTATTTAGAGTATAGAAAATATTTAGAGACTTAAATATTATAGAATAAGATTCTAGAAATTTAAATATATATTTGAAATTTATATAATGCATATTTAATTCCAAGTTTATGTAGAATTAGATTCTACATAATTAAAATATATATTTAAATATATTTAAATCCAAGTAAAGATAGAATGAGATTCTATATAATAAAAATATATATATTTGGATTAAATATAATGTATATTTAAATCTATGTTTTATGTAGAATAAGATTCTACATAATATATATATATATATATATATATATATATATATATATATATATATTTCATTTAATATTATTAAATATAATGTATATTTAATATAAACCAATTTCAAGTAGAATTAGATTCTATGAATTTTGATTGAACTTGGATTTAAGGAATTCAACTAGAATTAAGTCTCTGAATACTATTTAAAGGGACAAGGGCTAGCAACCAAATCATCCATCTTCCTCTTCTTGAAGATTTCGACAACACCCCTAGGGATTCCCCAATGGAATTCGACATATCCTAGAAAGCTCTCTGAGAAGCTGTTCGATATTTTTCTGGTGTTCTACTTGCCCCCCGGCAAATCCCTGAAGGTTCCCTTGCTCGATTGCATGTCCCGGTTGAACTCCTGGTCGATTTCAGACTCCCTCGGGAATCCCTGGAGGGATTTCGACTTCTCCCTGGAAGGTGTTCAAACCTTTCAAAATTTATCCCTAAGTGTTAGGGAGGCAGAAACTTTGTTCGTTTTGTTCGGGTGGACTCCGTAGAGGTCGTTGCGAACCTGTGACGATTCCGGTTTTACTTGACGTGGTTATTCCGATATACCGTCGGTTCTCCAGTTTCCAGAATTTTAAAAAGGTAACTTTTCATCTTTTCACCCCGAATTCGTTCCTGTACATGGATCCTGGCTGGATTACGTCGGATTAATTTTTCTGATGCGCCACGGGGCGTGCCGACGTGACCCAACAGTGGTATCAGAGCCACTTGTATCATACGAATTCGGACTTAAATTCTTTGGTGATGTTTATGTATGAGATGCATGCTGTTTGATTCGATTTAGATATTTATCGTTTGTCGTATCACATCTAATAAAGACTTATTTCAATTATCACGGAATGATTAAGAGTTAATCATAACTATGTTAGGTTGCTTCAATGTTAAATGTTAGCATGTTGAGACTAATAGTTAGTCTAGAGAACAAGTAGTTGTTCGTAAATTCATAGATTTATGAAATCTCTAAAAGGGCTTCTAATTTGATAAAAGTTATCAAACTATCTTTCACGGTGAATCCATAAGAGTCATGGAGATAAAGCATGGACCAACATAGCAGCGTGGCGGGCCTTTCCTGGTGGACCAGGCGTTTCAGAAGCAGATTCTATCTTCAGTAGAATGGTCCTCCCATTGGCTTAGGACAGGTCGCCTTAGGTTAAGAAAGGCTATAATCATTGCATATTTATTTACCGCTTATATTTACCTTGTATGTGATGCAATGAATGTTTTATAAGCATGATTAAACATAGTTCTATTGATAGGATCAATGTTAAAATGATGAGATAATTAAGTAAATCCCTCACTATAATTCTAAGTCTGTTTTAACCATCCAATATTTACCCTCGTTAAAGCTTCGATCGATATAATGCGAGCTTTGCCAAAGCAATGTCACATTTATCTATCTTAGTTAAACGCGAAGAATAAGCTAGTGATATTCGCCGGTTGAGATATTGGTATGGACTTAGCTGGGTTGTTCTAATAGGATTAGAAAACCTAGTGGTTAAAAGTTTTGGTTAATCATAAGATGATTTAAAGAACAAGAGTTGTTCGCCAAAAGATGAGGAATTACATGAGATGTAATTAGTAAGGTGTTACTTACCTAAATAACCATTTCCTAAAAGACTGGCCAAAGCTGATTTAGGAATGGTGAAATACGAATCCTCACTCACTAGAAAAACTATGGAAACATTTTTCCGAAATTAAAACTAGAGGGTTTTTAATTTTGAGGAAAATAGTGAGAGTAAATTTATAGTAAAGACGTATCTATAAATTTTAAAATTTAGTAAAACTTATGTAGCATATTTTCTTTGTTGTAGAATTAATGGCAAATAATACTCTATCTCTGCGATCTATCCTTGAGAACGATAAGCTCAAAGGCATAAACTTCCTTGACTGGTTCCGCAATTTGAGAATTGTTCTCAAACAGGAAAAGAAGGATTATGTCATTGAAGAACCTGTTCCTGATGAACCGGTTGCCACTGCTTCCAGAGCTGACAAAGACAAGTTTAAGAAACACATGGACGACATACTGGATTTCGGTTGTCTTATGCTTGCCTCCATGACCCCTGAGCTTCAGAAGCAACATGAGGACATGGTAGCTTATGATATGATTCAAAGTCTCAAGGAGATTTATGAAGGGCAAGCTCGTCAAGAGAGGTACGAGACCTCTAAAGCTCTATTTCAATGCAAGATGAGTGAGGGATCTCCCATAGGAGCTCACATCATCAAAATGATGGGCTACATCCAAACTTTGGAGAAGCTCGGCTTTCCGCTGAAAGAAGAATTAGCTACTATTGTCATCCTGCAATCGGTATCGGATAGTTTCAATCAGTTCGTCTTTAATTTCAATATGAATGAAATTAACAAGACGCTGCCACAGTTGCTCGGCATGTTGAGAACTGCTGAAATCAACCTAAAGAAGATAGGACCTAAACCTGTTCTGATGGTCCGCAAGGGCAAGAAGAAAGGTAAATCGGCATCAAAGTCTAAAGGTGATGGTAAGACCAAAACCGATGGAAAGGAGGCATTGAAACCTAAGAAGGGAATCAAGAAGGATGGAAAATGTTTCCATTGCGGCAAGACTGGACAATGGAAGAGAAACTGCCCCACAAACCTACAAGAAGTCAAGAAAGCGAAAACAAGTGAGGCATCAACCTCAGAGGCTTCTAAAGAGAAGGCATCAGAATAGACATGGACCTGCGAATGGAAATAAAGCAAGAGTTGATACATCATCCATTAGGACATGTGTTTTTGCCTAAATAGATTTGTTTTAGTTTTTTAAGATTATTATTTTGTGCCTAAGTTTTAGTTATCTTGTAAGGACAAGATATTTTAATTTTGAGATTATTTAAATAAATGTTATTCTTTTAATCTCTTATGGCACAACGAATCAATGATCGTTAAACTAATCAAATCAATAATATTTATAAGATAAATAAAACAAATGACTATTCTCAAACTCGTAAAAAGTATTAAGGTAATTTGATGAGATCAAATTCAAGAATACTTAAAGTTTGAGGAACTTTCAAAGAATATGAGATTGTCCTATAATTAAATCCCACAAGCGGAACGAAAAGTCTTTGAAAGAGAATAAAATATGTTAGACATGTTTTGATTCAGAACAAGTCATTTTCGACTTCTTTACACAATAGAAAAACAACTCTCATACTTAATCGTTTTTTTAAAACTTGGTTCAAAACGCCATATAAGATATGGAATAAGAATTGTTCTAGAATACCTTTGAAGTTTTAAGGTTACTTACATGCTAAAATGTTTACAAAGTTCGAACCTTAAAAACTCCATTTATTGTTTATCATAACGAGAACAAAGCGTTTGTTTCTCAAACGAGAGTTTATCTTGAAAGAGATTAATTCTCACAAAGGGATTTTATTTCTTCAACTTTAACGAGAACAAAATATTTGTTGCTCAAACGATAGTTTATCTCGAAAGAGAATACTTATCACTAAGGGATTTCATTTTTCAACGAGAACAAAATGTTTGTTGCTCAAACGAGAGTTTCTCTCGAAAGAGATTTCCTCTCACAAAAGAAAAAAATTGGAATTTGGAACTTGAAGAAATTTTAGACAACAAATTTATGAACCAAAGATTGAGAATGTTCCACAAATGATCATGGAACATTGGAACAAAACACAACCATTGTGTTGATCCTTAAGAAAATACCATATACTTGAGAAATATGGATTTCTCACCATCCCTACATGGAAACACACTTCTTTTCGGATCAAGATAAAGACTAGGTCTTATCAGAAAGCAATGGTGAGCCCAAAATTCGAGAAATGGCTAAGAGCCATGAGATATGAGATGGTATCCATGTCTAAAACCAAGTATAGACTTTGGTTACCTAAAAGGGTAAAACCTAAGAGGTATGGATGAGTTTTTCAAAAAGGAAAAACCGACATTGATGATAAAACATACAAAGGATGATTCGTCGCTAAAAGTATTCGACAAACTTCATAGTATATACTATGATAAAGCATCTTCCTTGTAGCTATGTTTAATCCATCTTAATATCACTTGCAAGTAGTTACATACTATGATTATGGAATCAAATAAAGGAATATCAAAACCGCTTTTCTAAGGGAAAACTTGAAACAGATGTGTACATGACACATCCAGAAGGTTTTGTCACTCCAGTAAACACTTGGAAGGTATGTAACCTACAAAGGTCTATCCGTAGACTAAGGTAAGCTTCTCGAAGTTGGGATATTCGTTTCAGAAGATACAATCAAAAGGTTTGGTTTATCTAGAAACAAAGGGGAGTATTGTTTTCAAAATAGCTAGTGGGAGCATTGTTACTTTCCTAAGTATTGTATGTAGATGACATACTCATCAAAAGGAACTAAAGATCGCAATACGTTTTGCATTAATAAAAGATACTGCGAGTTAGCAACATGAGACAATATATAACTCTACAACATAGGCTGAATGTATTACAGTCGACATAGCAATAAAGAAGGATGTTTGGATCTAAAGGGTTCACTTTTGATCTAAGGGTTGTTCCCAGCATATTAGATGCTACATAACTCTGTTATGATGGAACCTTTGCGTAAGCAAATAAAACCCAGATCTCATCAATAAATCCAAACATATTCTAAAGTACTTACATCTTGGAGATGTGAAAGTATGCAACATACACACAAAGTTGATAACTTTGTCAACTCCCTGACAAAGATTTTGACACAGCATAAGCATGTCAGTTACACTAAGCCATATCGTATTAGATACGAGAATGATTGGTCTTAGTGCTAATGGGAGATTGTTGGAGCATGCCCAAAGACCAATCATATGATGATTGAATAGACATACTATTTTACTAGATTTATCAAGTAATGGCATTGTCGTTATTATCATTTGGTATGTTTCTGTGCATCAAACTAACCATTGGATAATAATGTCCATACAATAATACGATTATTGTTAAATAGGATCCTTAGTCGAATATTATTACGGGTATGGACAGTGATAATATATAAAGACTAATATGTGGTTGATGACAAGCGTTGTCATTGACATAGAGATGTCAAAATCAACACATAAGTATTTGTTAGAGAACAACATACTGGATTGACCCGCTATGAGCATGTTTCTTGGGTAATTATGTGACAGTCACAACATTGCTCATGATAAACATATGTATAATCCTCAGACTTGAGATCAACATGATTTCAACATAAAGATTTACGTATTTTGACATAGTCAAACGTGTGTTGTAACTGACTACATTATAAAGACTGATGATTGGATACGTGATGACCTATGTAGTGAAATATGGTTGATCAAGAAAGGATTTATCCTTCCCACATAATGGGAGAAATATCGTCGGCCACTTGATTGAGTGAGATTAGAAAATGCATGGCCATGCTCGAATATTATGAAATGAGATATCATAGAGATTCATTTATCATAATCTACTCAAGACATCAAGAAACACTAGATGGACAACGCAAGTGTGACGAACCCATGACTTGTGTTCATCTAAGATATAAAGGAAAAAAGGATGAAATACATAAAGGAAGTTTATTTAGGATTTAGGAAAGCCAAACCATGACTTCATGCCACTTAGGTAGCAATGATGTATTGCTAGATGCCACTCATTGTTTGTAAAATTAGAACAGTTCTAATTTTGCTGCTAACATTGCATGAACCTACAAGGGTCACACCCTTCGAATGAAACGAACAAAAATTGGAAATCATATTCCCTATTTTAGGGAGGTTGCCGAAAATCCCCTATGAGATAAGGGAAATCGGCAACTCCCTTAAATGGGAATAACATTATATAAATATTGTATTTATCAGATATTATTTAGAGTATAGAAAATATTTAGAGACTTAAATATTATAGAATAAGATTCTAGAAATTTAAATATATATTAGGAATTTATATAATGTATATTTAATTCCAAGTTTATGTAGAATTAGATTCTACATAATTATAATATATATTTAAATATATTTAAATCCAAGTAAAGATAGAATGAGATTCTATATAATAAATATATATATTTGGATTAAATATAATATATATTTAAATCCATGTTTTATGTAGAATAAGATTCTACATAATTAAATATATATATATTTCATTTAATATTATTAAATATAATGTATATTTAATATAAACCAATTTCAAGTAGAATTAGATTCTATGAATTTTGGTTGAACTTGGATTTAAGGAATTCAACTAGAATTAAGTCTCTGAATACTATTTAAAGGGACAAGGGCTAGCAACCAAATCATCTATCTTCCTCCTCTTGAAGATTTTGCCAACACCCCTAGGGATTCCCCACTGGAATTCGACATATCCCAAAAAGCTCTCTGAGAAGCTGTTCGATATTTTTCTGGTGTTCTACTTGCCCCCTGGAAAATCCCTGAAGGTTCCCTTGCTCAATTGCAAGTCCCGGTTGAACTCATGGTCGATTTCAGACTCCCTTAGGAATCTCTAGAGGGATTTCAACTTCTCCCTGGAAGGTGTTCAAACCTGTCGAAATTTATCCCTGAGTGTTAGGGAGGCGGAAACTTTGTTCGTTTTGTCCGGGTGGACTCTGTAGAGGTCGTTGCGAACCTGTGACGATTTCTGTTTTACTTGACGTGGTTATTCCGACATATTGTCGGTTTTGCAGTTTCCAGAATTTTAAAAGGTAACTCTTTATCTTTTCACCCCGGATTCGTTCATGTACATAGATCCTGGTTGGATTACGTTGGATTAATTTTTCCACTGCGCCATGGGGCGTGCCGACGTGACTGACCCTAGAGACACCTGCCGTGAACACTGCCCCGGAAGAGGTGAGACAACCTGCTGTCAACACACCTGCCGCAACAGCATAAGGGACAGAGGAGCAGACAAAATATGCTGAAGAAGTCAAGCCTTCTCAGATCCGAATTCCATGTGAAGGACGCCTTGAGGATTACCGTCCTCCACCCCCTTTTCCACAGCGGTTACAAAAACAAAAACAACAATATCAGCTTAAGAAGATTTATGATATTTTTAAGCAAGTACACATTAACATACCGCTGCTAGAGGCCATTAAGTAGATGCCTGGATATGCTAAGTTTCTCAAGGACGCAATGTCAAAAAGGTCCAGACTTGGGGAATTTGAGATAGTGAAGATGACACAAGGATGTATGACAATCTTGCATAAGCATCCACCATAAAATAAGAATGACCATGAGAGCTTCATCATACCATGCATAATTGGCGATAAATTCGTGGGTAAGGCACTTTGTGATATTGGTGCTAGCATAAATTTAATGCCCAAATCTGTATTTCTGAAACTAGGTATTGGACAAGCAAGGCCCACGACAGTCATGCTGCAGCTGGCAGATCGCTCTTACGTACAACCAGAAGGGAAGATCGAAGATATTCTAGTAAGAGTAGATAAATTTATTTTTCCTGCTGACTTTCTTGTTTTAGTCTGTGAAGTAGATGAAAACACACCGATCATCCTAGAGCGGCGCTTCCTAGCCACAGGCAGAACTGTGATCGATGTTGAGAACAAAGAACTGACGATGAGAGTAAATGATCAGCAAATCAAACTCAATGTTATCCACGCAATAAAACATGCTGATGCAAAAGAAGAGTGCAAGGCAATATCTGAAGTAGTCCTTGACCAACCCTGCATCAGGTCGAACTGCTACGACAGACAGTTTGGTCACTGCCACCACAGTCACTCAGAAGACTGTCACGATAACAACAATGACAGTGACTCCTCAGACACAGAAACATTCGACACTGAAGGTCCTGAGGAGGTAAATTGGATAGGCACACATCCAGGTAAGTTCTTCGAGCCTTTAAATTATACCTCGAATGAACATGTAATCCAGAAGCCTTCCATTGAAAAGCCACTTGTTCTAGATCTTAAACCCCTGCCAGGGCAGCTTAAATATGTTTTTCTTGGTTTAAATGATACGTTGCCCGTAATTATCTTTTCCAAGTTAATGCAGGAACAGGAGCATCGGGTAATCAAAATGCTACAGCAGCATAAGAAGACCATTGGATGGACTATAGCTGATATCCAAGGCATCAGTCCGGCGTTATGCATGAACAAAATCCTCTTGGAGGATGATCATAAGCCGACCATCGATGCCCAGAGATGACTGAACGAGGCTATGAAAGAGGTGATGCAGAAAGAAATTATCAAGTGGCTTGATGCCGGGATAATATACGCCATCTCGGATAGCAAGTGGGTGAGCCTGGTGCAATGTGTACCCAAAAAGGGAGACATAACCGTAGTAACCAACAAAGAAAACGAACTAATCCCAATCAGGAATGTGACCGGTTGGAGGGTTTGTATGGACTACCGGAAGCTTAATAAAGCTACCCGGAAGGACCACTTCCCATTACCCTTTATTGATCAAATGCTTGATAGATTAGCGGGGAAACCATACTACTGTTTTCTTGATGGTTACTCAGGTTATAACCAAATAGCAATCGAACCGGAGGACCAAGAGAAAACCACCTTCACATGCCCGTACGACACCTATGCTTTTCGGAGAATGCCATTTGGGCTCTGCAATGCGCCAACAACCTTCCAACGGTGCATGATGGGAATATTCTCCAACATGGTGGAGGATTTCCTAGAGATTTTCATGGACGACTTTTTTCTATCTTTGGAGATAACTTCGAGGATTGTTTAGGCAATTTACAGAAGGTTATTGAGAGATGCGAAGAGGCAAAGTTAGTTTTAAACTGGGAAAAATACTACTTTATGGTGGATGAAGGTATAGTACTGGGCCACAAGGTGAGCTGCCGCGGCATAGAGGTGGACAGAGCCAAAATAAAGGTTATCGAAAAGTTGCCGCCACCCACCACAGTAAAAGGGATTCAAAGTTTCTTAGGGCATGCAGGGTTTTATCGACGATTTATAGCTAATTTATCGAAGATTACCAAGCCCTTGTGCCACCTGTTGGAACAGAATTGTCCGTTTGATTTTAATACTGAATGTACTGAGGCATTCAAAATACTGAAGGAGAAGCTGGTAACAGCCCCAATCGTAAAGCCACCAGACTGGAGTTTGCCATTTGAAATAATGTGTGATGCCAGTGATTACGTTGTCGGGGCAGCATTAGATCAGAGGAAGGATAAGCTCTTCCATGTGATTTACTATGCCAACAAAATATTGAATGATGCCCAAATAAACTACAGCACAATAGAGAAGGAGCTGCTAGCAGTGGTGTTTTCAATTGACAAGTTTCGTCCGTATATACATGGAACAAAAGTGGTGGTCCATAGAGACCTTTCAGCACTAAAGTATCAGTTCACAAAAAAAGATGCAAAACCTAGACTGATACGTTGGATTCTGCTACTGCAAGAATTTGACATTGACATCAAGGATAGAAAGGGAACAGAGAACCAAGTAGCAGACCACTTGTCAAGGCTGGAGATGGGAGGGAATCAATCGACAAACAGGACCAACATACTGGAAACCTTCCCAGATGAAGAGTTATTTGCTTCCAACAACACTACCTTGACAGCCATGGCGGTAGGTAAGCTTTCTGAAACCCCTTGGTATGCTGACATAGTCAATTATATTGTAAGTGGGTTATTACCTCATGAACTTAATTACCAAGCAAGGAAGAGGTTCCAAAATGATGCAAAACATTATTATTGGGATAAACCTCTTCTTTTCAAGAACTGTGCAGATCAGATTATCAAGAGATGCATACCACATGACGAATAGAAGGCTGTGCTTCACCACTGTCATGCCACCCCTTATGGAGGACACCTAGGGGAAATAAAATTGTTGCCAAGGTTCTGCAATCCGGTCTCTATTGGCCCACACTGTTCAAGGATGCACAAGATTTTTACAAAGTTGTGACAAATGCCAAAGGACTGGGAATATATCAAGAAGGCATGAGATGTCACTACAGAACATACTGGAGGTCGAAATCTTCGATGTATGGGGAATCGACTTCATGGGGTCATTCCCAGCATCTTGTGGAAATTTGTACATCTTACTGGCAATGGACTACGTGTCAAAGTGGGTAGAAGTGATCGTCATTCAAAAGAACGATGCCAAGACTATGAAAAGATTTCTTCACAAGAACATCTTCTCAAGATTTGGCATCCAAAAGGCGATAATTAGCGATGAGGGGAGACATTTCGACAATAGGGTAATTGCTGCTACATTAAGGAAATACGGAGTGAAGCACCGAATTGCAACAGTGTTCCACCCTCAAACCAATGGGCAGGCCGAGATATCAAACAGAGAAGTAAAGAACATATTAGAGAAGATGGTTAAACCCACTCGAACGTATTGGTTTCTACATCTCAATGATACACTCTAAGCCTACAAAATAGCGTTCTTAGTGAGCATCAAGCCTGGGTAGATTGTTGTAAGAGGAAGTTGTACCTTCGGGGTCTCGGCAAGGAAAACATTGTTTTGATGAATGCAAGGAATCCTTCATTGTGTGCTTTGATGTTATAAGCCAAATATGAATCTCAATTACGGGACATTGACACTGTATGTGAATTTCCAGATGTCTTTCCTAATGAACTTTCAGGTTTACCCCCAACCAGTGAAATGTAGTTTGGCATTGAGGTAAAACCTAGGATTACTCTAGTTTCCATTGCACCATATTGTATGGCAGCTATTGAATTAAAAAAGTTGAAAGCTCAAGTCAAGAATTGTTAAGTAAAGGTTTTATTCAACCAAGCTCTTCACCTTGGGGAGAACAAGTTCTCTTTGTAAAGAAGAAAGATGGTTCTATGTGATTGTGTATTGATTATCGACAGCTGAACAAAGTAACCATTAAGAACAAGTATTCATTACCTAGAATAGATGACATGTTCGATCAACTAAAGAATGCCTATGTATTTTCCAAGATCAATTTAAGGTCGGGCTATTATCAAATGAGAGTAAAGGAATGTGATGTATCAAAGACTATTTTCCATACGAGATATGGACACTACGAATTCTTGGTGTTGCCCTTTGGGTTAATCAATGCACCGACAGCCTTTATGGATTTGATGAATCGGGTCTTTAGACTCTATCTTGATAAATTCGTAGTGGTGTTTATAGAAGACATATTAATCTATTCCAAGAATGTTGTAGAACACTGATATCATCTTTGCATCGTGCTTCAAACCTTACGGGAGAAACAATTGTACGCAAAATTTTCTAAGTGTGAGTTTTGTCTCACCGAAGTTGCATTCCTTGGACACATTGTGTCAGCTTTGGGTATTCAGGTAGACCCGAAAAAGATTCAAGCCATCGTGGATTGGCATCCACCGAAGAATATTGGTGAAGTCAGAAGTTTCCTTGGGCTTGCTGGATATTATAGAATATTCGTAAAAGGGTTCTCTATGATAGCCACTCCTTTGACTAAGCTATTGAGGAAAGAAGCTTCTTTTATTTGGACTGAGGATCAACAATGGAGTTTCGATCAGTTAAAACAAGTCTTGACCCATGCACCAGTCCTGACCCAACCCGAGTTTAGAAAAGACTACATAGTTTATAGTGTTGCACCGCGTCTCGGGTTAGGATGTGTATTGATGCAAGAAGGCAAAGTTATTACTTATGCTTCGAGACAACTTAAACCACACGATATGAATTAGCCTACTCGTGACCTTGAGTTGGTTGTAGTTGTCTTTGCATTGAAAATCCAGAGACATTATCTCTACTGAGAAAAATGTTCTCTTCACCGATTATAAAATCCTTAAGTGCCTATTTACCCAAAAAGAATTAAATCTTCGACAACGAAGGTGGATGGAACTCCTTAAAGATTACGACATTGTCATTGATTATCATCGGGGCAAGGCCAACATTGTAGCTGATGCACTCAGCTGCAAACCTTTTCCTGGTAAGTATTAACAGTGAATATAGAGTTATATGTATTGTATGGTACATTGACTCATTGCAATATTGTTGCCTTGTAGCCCATCGGGCAATTAATGCTCACTTCCAACTTTGGAAGCATCGTTGTCTCGTAGCTGAACTTCAAGTTTAGTCTACCATCATTTTATGAATCAAGGTTTTGCAAGAGCAAGATTTTGAGCTCCAATCCATTATCTTTAAGTTATCGGAAAATCCCGACTTTGAAATTAATTCTGAAGTGCTCTTGTGTTTTTGTGATCGGATCTGAATACATAATGATGAATCTCTTTGCATTGACATTCTTTCTAAAGCTCATTCAAGTTCTATTTATGTTCACCTTGGGTCCGTAAAGATGTATAAGGACCTTTGTGAACTTTATTGGTGGTCGGGCATGAAGTAGACCATAGTCGATTACATATCTAAGTGCCTCACGTGCCAACGTATTAAAGCATAACATCATGCTCCTACTAGATTGTTGCAACATATTGACCCACCACAATGGAAGTGGGAGAAGATCACTATGGATTTTGTTAGTGGTCTACCTTTAACTCCCATGAAACATGATGCCATATGGATCATTGTAGACCGTTTCACCAAGTCATATCATTTCATACCTGTTAGAATGGACTACGGTCTTCCTAAATTTGTTTATTTGTACATTAAGGAAGTGATTCGACTCCATGGAGTACCCAAACCTATTATCTCTGATTGAGATCCTCGTTTTGCATCTCGGTTCTGGAGAACCTTACAAAGAGCTTTGGGTACCAGGGTTAATCTTAGTACCACCTTTCACCCTCAGTCTGACGGCCAGTTAGAAAGGGTAATTCAGGTAATTATCGAAAGACTCTTCCATTGAACCCTTGAAAATATGTGTTGTTATTGAACTCTCCTATACAGATCTTGGAAGATATGCTTCGAGCATGCATTGTCGACTTTGGTGGAACTTGGGAGAAATCCCTACCCCTTGTTTAGTTTGCCTACAATAACAACTACCATGCTTCAATCCAGATGGCTCTGTATGAGGCATTGTATGGAAGACGATGCCGAACTCCATTATGTTAACCGAACTCGGTGAAGGCAAAATGTTGGGCCCTAACTTACTTTAAGAAACTAAAGAACGCGTTACCATCATTCATGATCGCTTGAAAGCTTCCTTTGACCGAAAAAAGGCCTATGTCGATATCAAGAGACAAGACATTGAGTTTGAAGTGGGGGGAGAAAGCCTTTCCTAGAGTCCCACCATGGAAGAAAATTTTAAGGTTTGGTAAGAAGGGAAAATTGAGTCCATTTTTCATTGAAACCTTAATTTGAAGTCATCGAAAGAGTTGGCCCAATGGTGTATAGATTATTACTACCCACAAAATTGAGTAAAATCCATGATGTTTTCCATGTATCGATGCTCCGGAAGTACTGATCTCATCCTTCACATATTGTTGAACTTGAGTCTGTAGAGATTCAACCAAATTTGTCCTGCGAAGAAGAACCGGTTCAGATCTTGCAAGAGAAGCAAAAAGGTTTCGTAATAAACTTGTATCATTAGTTAAAGTGCTATGGAGAAGCCATATTGTTGAGGAAGCTACCTAGGAACCGAAGGAGACCATGAAACAGCAATATCCACATCTCTTTGGTTCAGGTAAAATTCGAGGACGAATTCATCTTAAGGGCAGAGTTGTAACACCCCAAAATGTGGTCTAGTCGGAATTGGGCTCCGATGATTGGAAATCTCACATCGATAAAGTATAAATATTGTATCATCCTATTAGTTATTTGGTATTAGACTCTAATTGAGTTAAACTATCAAGTACAAGTCTTATAGAATTCATTGAAAGCTTTATAGTGACTAAATTATAACTGTTGGAAAGTTTGAGGGCAAAACTATAGAGAATTAAGAGTTGAGAGACTATCCTTGCGATTAACCCCTCCTCAATTAAAATCTCCCATACGTGGGATGATCTGGTGAAGCTACTTCACCTTAAAGAAATCTCATAAGATTGAGAAATAAAAGAAAAGAATAGAAAAGAGATAGAAAAACTTACCTGATACTAAGCTAAGCAAGCACCTCCCAAATTCTTCATCTTCATCATCTTCCTCTAAGCACACACCTCCACTGAAGGGAAACCTAATATTGATTTTTCTTTGATTTATTGATATCAAATCATTGCCATCGATCGGGTAAGCTATATTCCTCAAATAATCATTGGATTCCATGGATGTATCAAGCTTAATCTTAAGTTAGGGTTTGTTAATCCACAGACATCTTGATAGCTAATAGTTATTTTAAGTTTAGATGATGATTTTGATATCGTTATATCGACTACGATCTCGTGATATTGTTTTTAACATACTCCTATTGATTTTTCTAGCTCAAGAAGTGGAGAGAGACGTTTCGCCATCTCCATCGAAAACTAGAAACAAGGTCGTTGTCATCCGAGAGTCGTAAGAGCAACGGATGTCAAGGTGCGTGTAGTCGAAGTCTCGGGACTAGGCGAGGAGCCTTTCCGAATCCATTATTGTTGACTACGATCATACAGCTAACATTTGTTTTAAGCAAGTTGCATCAGATTATTAAACAGATCTATTGGTAAGTATCTGTAAGTTTGGTAATGAACATCGGACATAGTTATTGACATCATCATCGTGCATTGTTATTGATATAGCTATTGTTATTGAAACATTGTAAATGAATCACCGGACATTGACATTGGCATTAAAATCATGAAACATTGATATTGAAGCATGTTTACTAATAATAATATTGAAGACATTAGTCATTGAAATTATCATTGAATATGGATATTGCCATTGAAACCTTGGATTTAGACGGACATTGGATACAATTGGCATGCCATAGAATTCACGAGCTCAATGTACGAGTGGACTACAGTCCTAAGGCTACGACATATATTGATTTGGCGAGGTAGAGGGATGTATATTATACTTGGTCATTGGCGAGGCAGAGGGACTGGACTAATTATTGATTTGGCGAGGCATAGGAATTCGTGTATCCACTATCTTGATTCAATCCAAGGGTTAAAAATGAAATTAATATGATAAAAATTGCATATTGGAGCATAACCTTTCTATTGTTAAGCATGAGAATATTGTCACAGACCGACTTCCCACGACCGAGCTAGCTGCACCCATAGCGGCTTGCCTTAGCGCACCACGTCCTTCACTTGACCGAGGGACCCGAGTAGATGCCAACACCACATGCCAAGAGGTCATGCACAACACCCCATGTGGTGTCCACATCCGAGAGAGCCGAGTCGGAGCACTTCCTGCACATCGAGGGGGCACGCTGCATGCACCCAAGGGGGCCTTGCCGAGCACCCTCCATGCTGCCCAAATCATGGAGCCCGACTCAGCACCCAACATACACACCAAGGAGGCCAAGTCTACACCCGACATGCACACCGATGGGCCTAGGGGAAGCCCATCTGAGTTGCCCACGCCCCTAGGGCCCGATTTAGCACCAAGCATGCTATCAAGGGGGTTTTGGACACAAGAATTGGGCCATTCCAAGCCCAATCCGCCCAAGAGACCAAGACCCTTGTTGAGTTGTCATCTTTTGACCAACACAGAAGGAAAGTTATCCACCATGGAGCCAACTTGGGGAAAGTCTTTCTTGCCAACAAATCTATGATGTAATAGCTTCGTATTCTAGGCAACTTGTTATTATGTAATAGAGTTGCAATGTTTAGGGGGATAAGATTCATCCATAACTCTTGGATCGAATCACCCTTAGCCGTTAGATCGATAGGGTCAAGGCTATAAATAGAGCCTTCTCCCAACCATTGTATTCAACTTCCATTCTTTGTAAATCTTTCTTGAGTAAGAGTTTTGAGAAGTTTCTCTTCATCGCTTGCCTAGCCATTCCCCCCCTCCCCAATTTTCCATCCAAGCTTCCGCCTATCTAATTTCTAAGCACTCTTGCTTAGCAAATTCGATGGCTGGCTTAGTCCATCGACTTAGCTCGATGACTAAGGCCACACTGATCAGCTAGTCAGAACCAAGCCATGTGACAAGTGGTATCAGAGCCATTTTCTGCATCCGTACGAGTCGAGATGGTAGGTAGTGGATTCGAGAACGAGAACGAGGGTCGACGTGTGACTCAAAAAACCGAGAAGGCCAAGAGAGCTAGTTCCAAGGACTGAATCACTACACTTGAGGACAAGGTCATCCACCTTGAGAATTCCACGATCGGTGCGAAAGAAAGGCTCGATGTGGTTGATGTCCGACTATGGGAGTTGGGCCAGCGGGATGACAAACTCAAGAAGGAGTTCCAAGGAATAATCGACGATGTCAATCAACACGTAGATCTACAAGACGGATCCCTCAAAGCTGAAGTAAAGGCACTCAAGAAGATCGTGGAAGATCTTGCTAAACAAGCCGAGGTAGCCGCACTCAGAAAAGAGATCGAGGATCCCAAGAGTGATGTGCTTGTTTACAAAGCCACCGTGAGAAATGGCGTGGTGCCTAGCCCAGCGAGAATGCTAGTCGATGTCCCGAAGTCGAAGCACTTCGAGGGGACGAGATCAACCAACAAGTGGAGAATTTCTTGTGGGGGCTCGAGCGGTACTTCAAAGCATCGTGCATCATCGAGGATGTCGACAAGGTAAGTACCGCGTCAATATATTTAATTGATAATGCTTTACTTTGGTGGAGATGCAGGTGCTCTGACGAGAAACGTGGAGGCACTAGTGTTCAAACATGGGACGAGTTCCAAATGGAATTCAAAAACCAATTCTACCTCGGAGATGCCGAGAGAGAGGCGCGATCCAAGCTTAGACATCTTAAGCAAGAGGGATCAATCCGAGACTATTTTCGAGAGTTTAGCGAGCTACAACTCCAAATTTCCGACTTAAGCGAGAAAGATGCATTGTTCCATTTCATGGACGGGTTAAATCCGTGGGTAAACACCGAGTTAGAGAGGAGAGACGTGAAAGAACTCTCCAAGGCCATTGCCCTTGTCAAGTCATTAAAGGATCATAGTGTTGATCGAAACAAATCACCCAAG
Organism: Hibiscus tridactylites; assembly: GCA_958450335.1. Lineage (NCBI taxonomy): Eukaryota > Viridiplantae > Streptophyta > Magnoliopsida > Malvales > Malvaceae > Hibiscus > Hibiscus tridactylites. Next base: position 20,398,428 of record OY288265.1, on the reverse strand, counting down.
TCCAAGCCACGTTCGAGTGATTGGAGAAACTGAGATAGATCCAACGAGAATGAAAGGGAGGAGTCATTGAATGGTAGTGGTAAGCCATCGAATGACAAGTACCTTCAATTCACGAGGCCTTGGGAGAGGAAGGACCGAGGTCCAGTGATGTGCTATCATTCGAGGGACCACACCTCGTTCGAGATTGTCCGAAAAAGACGAACCTTTCCGCCATCCGAGGAGGAGATGGAGAAGAGGACGAGTTTTTCCAACTTGGTTCTATAGTAAGTTCGCTTCAAGCCAAGAGAAGCCGTAAGAAGAAGGGACTTATGTTCGTGGACATGAAAGTTTCCGGTAAAGAGGTGAGAGCGCTTGTCGACACTGGTGCATCCGAGTTGTTTGTGTCCGAGCAAGCGGCCTAGCGACAAAACCTTTGAATTGAGAATGTAAGTGGATGGATAAAGACCGTCAATTCCAAATAAGAACCGACTGCGGGAGCTGCAAACGGAGTGGATCTTTGGATTGGAGATTGACACGGTAAAGCATCCATCAAGGTAATCCCTTTAGATGATTACAATTTCATTTTGGGCTTATCTTTTCTTGAACAGATTGATGCACTTGTCTTGCCCGAGAGGGATGCTTTGTGTATTCTAGATCCCAGCCAACAATGCTTTGTGCCAGTGAAGCGAGTTGCGGGTAAGAACACCAAGCGTTAGCAACGATCCGTTTCTTCGAGGGAGTGCCCAAGACAAGAGACTACAATGACGAGGCCATGGTAGAGTCCATAGAAGTCCTTGAGGCAAAGGAACGAGTCTTTGAGGAGATTAAAGACGAGAAGCCTTTGGAGTTGCCAAAGATATTGCCACCATGGAGCAAGGTGGTTCGTGAGATTGAGTTCCCAACCGAGTTTGATTAAGTGGATCGAGTTCTCAAGGAAGAGGGCTAGCACTTTTCTACGAAGAGTTGCAAGCCGAGTTTGCGGAGTGGTCAAAGTCCAAGGATGAGTGGTATGATTCCATGGAACCGAACCAAAGAACCATGATGGGAGGAGCAAGCCGAAAGTCTCCAACCATTACGCAAGCCGAGGAGGTGATGCCCAAGAGCATTGACGAGGGGCCAATCCATGCCAACAACACTTGCCTTGGTATCGACAAGGCATAGTGGATCGAGCCGACAAGGACATTGCGTCCAAGGTAAGTGATTCTTTATAAGAAGAATCAAGCCTAACCCATGGTCATTTGGTTGTTTGTAGAATGCCTGCAAGTTTGAACGAGGAGCCAAATCAAGCCATGGCGCGAGTAAGCAAGAATGCCTATGGATGAGAGAAGCCATCGAAGCCGAGGGAACACCTCACCCCAACTATTCAAGTCAAGCCGTGTGACAAGGATAACGAGGGATCGAGTGACAAGGTGGATGGAACAAGCCGAGAGCCCAGAACCATCTACCAAGCCGAATGACAAAAGCTAGAGACCACCGAAGTGGGGCTATTTCATGACCCTGCCATCATCACTTTCCTTGAGTATCAACAAGGCGTAGTGAAGCCACCAGACGAGGACATTGTGTCTAAGGTAAGTGGGCCAAATTCTTATGATTTGGGTCTAACTTGCTCTGTTTCCGTCCACAGGTTTCTTGTGAGATCGAGTAAGGGACCGAGCCAAGCCGAGCAGCAAGTAGGTGAGAAGGCCTACGAGAAGGAGTTGCCATCAAGAGAGAAAGCAGACCTTGCCATCATCCCTAAGCCGTTGGACGAGGATGCCGATGGCCAAGAGTGGAGCAAACCGAGCCAAGCACAAAGCAAGGAAAACATCTCTTTTGACAAGGAGACACCACCCATCGATACGGATCGAGAGCCAAGGCACGAAGGCCTTTCACTTTGCACGAGAGTTCCCTTAGCCGAGCGGGAACTTGACGAGGAGTCGAGGTCGTTCGAGGACGAGACGACCGAGACTCATAATCGCCTATCGACGAGGGTGTCGATAGATTCAGTGGGGGAGAATGTCACAGACCGACTTCCCACGACTGAGCAAGCCACACCCATAGGGGCTTGCCTTAGCACACCACGTCCTTCACCTGACCGAGGGACCCGAGTAGATGCCAACACCACACGCCAAGAGGCCATGCACAACACCCCATGTGGTGTCTACATCCGAGAGAGCCGAGCCAGAGCACTTCCTGCGCACCATGGGGCCAAGTCAAGCACCCCATGTGCTGCCCACGAGAGTAGGACTCGAGGGGGCACACTGCATGCACCCAAGGGGGCCTTGCCGAGCACCCTCCATGATGCCCAAAGCATGGAGCCCGAGTCAGCACCCGACGTGCACACCAAGGAGGCCGAGTCTGCACTCGACGTGTACACCGAGGGGCCTAGGGGAAGCCCATCTGAGTTGCCCACACCCCTAGGGCTTGATTTAGTACCAAGCATGCTATCAAGGGGTTTTGGACACAAGAATCGGGCAATGCCAAGCCCAATCTGCCGAAGAGACCAAGACCCTTGTTGAGTTGTCATCTTTTGACCAACACGCAAGAAAAGCTATCCACCATGGAGCCAACTTGGGGAAAGTCTTCCTTGCCAACAAATCTATGATGTAAGAGCTTTGTATTCTAGGTAACTTGTTATTATGTTATAGAGTTTCCATGTTTAGGAGGATAAGATTCATCCATAGCCCTTAGATTGAATCACCCTTAGTCGTTAGATTGAGAGGGCCAAGGCTATAAATAGAGCCTTCCCCCAACCATTGTATTCATCTTCCATTCTTTGTAAATCTTTCTTGAGTAAGAGTTTTGAGAAGTTTCTCTTTATTGCTTGCCTAGCCATTTCCCCTTATTTTTCCAACCAAGCTTCCGCCTATCTAATTTCTAAGCACTCTTGCTTAGCAAATTCGAAGGCTGACTTAGCCTATAGACTTAGCTCGATGACTAAAGCCACACGGATCAGCTAGTCAGAACCTAGCCCCGTGAAAATATGTACATGTATCACTCATTGATATATACATTGTAAATGACTACCTCACTAGGAAAAGTATGCCTAATGTGTCTCATCTCATGCATTTCAAGTTAAGAAATTGACCGTTGTGGAAGATCGGATAAGTTGTAGCAGGACAAGTCACTTCAAACCAAGAGAAATGTATTTTGATCTTATGAACTCCTAGGAAGATGGAAAAGTAGTTGAACTAGTCTTTTGTGCCCTTTTTGGTATGCTCATAATGTGTATAAATTGAAATGTTGTTAAAGGCCTAAAAACGAGTTTTAGTGATGTTAAAAGTTGGCAAAAATGACACATATGGCTCACCTAGGTGAAACCCTAGTAACTGTATTCGAATGATCATGAAATTTGGCATGCTGGTAGTTTATAGCATTCATATGTTGTGTGTGAAATTTCGTTACATTTGAACACCGTTTGGTAGGTTAATTTGATTTAAAACCAGTAAAAAATTGTCATTACAGGTCAGGCCGTAACGGTACAGGGTAATGGTGTATCGATAGGGTTAAGCATAATTGAACCTAAGGAACATTACGTATTGGTACGTTTTGAGCTGTATCGATACATTTTGCCACTGTAATTCCTTTTTTCGATACGGGCTTAACTTGTATCGAAACGAGTCAATTGTCAATGTCAACAAAAGTCAACCCATACTGAAACAAGGCTTACCTGTATCAATACAGGATATAGGCAAAGTCAACCCAGGTTGATCATCGTACACTCGCATCAAAACGACATCAAGGTGTTTCGATACATGGTTAGTTAAGTTGGTTAAAAGACATAGATTGAAGGTTTACAATGTTCACAGATTGGTCACTGAATTTTTGATGATTCAACTGAATGAGTAAATGAACTTTGAATAGTATGAATATTTACAGATTTGTTGTTAATATATTTAATTTCATTATGGTATAATCAATTGCATCGAATGACCTCTAAATTATACTATTTCCATTTCAGTCCCTAATACTTGTAATAATTAAGAATTGGTCCTAAATGATTAATTATTGATTCATAATGGATAAATGGGACTAAGACTTATACGTGGTAATGTCTTATAAGAATAACATTGGTCATGTATTGTTTATTGATTGAAAATTTGTTGCACCGATCACCGTATCGCTTATCGGTGGCACTTTTCGACCCGATTCTCGATCAGGGCGGGTAGGGGGTGTTACACCCCATGTACTTTGCTTTCATCTTCCAAAATGCCCTCCGAGCCTATTGTCATTATATGACGATGTGGGAGGAAACATGACTTGCTCCTATAATACCATGAGGAAATTTTGGTCAACGAAGTCGAGAAAAATATGCAATGGGCATCTAAACAATTTGACCCTTTTATTTATTGAAGTAAAAAATAGAAGTCAATTTTCCATTTATCTTATCGTTAATATCAGAAAAAAGATGCATTCTTTGGATATTCTTTCTGATCGGATCCTTCTTTCGACAACTGAGGCATCACCATCTTTTCAGGTTCTTCTTCCATGGTAAGAACATCATCACCAATCAAAATTTAGTGCAATTTTATGACTTATCACTAATTTCATAATTTTAAAAAATAATCAATTATTTTTCATTGTGTAGCTTTAAAATATATATAATTAGATAACTTCAATTATCTCAATATAAACATTCATTAAACCATAAAATTTTAAAACTAAGATGTTATTTAACAATTAAACAAAAAAGGCAAAATACAACACCTAAATAAAATATATTAACAAAAAATCTTAAATAATAAAGAATTAGTCAAACAATTATAATAATTTATTAGTAATACATATTTAATAAATATGTAAAAAAACTTCATTAATTATAATATTTTAAAAAATAAAGTATTAATACTTATAGTAATGAGATATTAATTATTATAGTACTGAACCTGAGATTGTTAAGGCTTTGTGCTAATTACATGTGTCGTGTCTTGGAGAAGATTTTCCTGAAATAGTTGCGATTAAAACTAATTTAGATATATTTTTGGAAGCTGGGTGGTTAAGCATGAAAAATCTCACTGTGAAATCTGATTCTCAAGTACAACTCAAATGGATAAGCAGCCCCTCAATCGATCGTGGTGTTGGAGAACCATTTTTGATGATATCTTAAGGATGTCTTGTTCGATTGCTTCGTTTCAGTTTTGGTACTTATCGCTTGAACGTAATGCCATGGTGGATTTTCTAGCTAATGTTGGTTCAAAATCTGATGTTTTAGGCGTTTCTTTGTTTGGGTGTATGCTTTGTACTGTGGCCTCTGTTAGTCATTTAATTTTAAATTCAATAAACTATATATAGAGAGAAAACAAGGAAATAAATCTTTGATGACCTATAAATAAATCAATGCAACATTGTTCCAGCAACATATTTCATAATAATTATATATTATTTTTGGAATATTATTCCCACTATTTATTTCAAATACTAAATTGAAAAAGATAAGGAAGTATTTTGTAAGATAAAGATGTATTTTGCAAGATAATCATTGTTTCAAGATAACCATTTTTTGATGATATCTCAACATAATTACATATTATTTTTGGAATATTATTCCCACTATTCATAGTTCTAACAAACTGCACAATTGTACCCAAGTTCACTTCATCGGCTCTATCTAAGATTCTCAATGTTCTTGCTGCCGCCCACAGGTGTGCCAAGACGGTGTCAGACGATACCCGGACTCCACCGTGTGCTTGGATTGGCATGTTCAGCACCTTCAACTCCATGTTCCTAAGGCTTTCTTGTTTCCAAGTCAAACGATCTAATCGGCTGCATCAAGAACCAATAACCTAGCTTACTCCAATTATATTGAACACTGCAACAAGCAACTATTGAAATTAAATCACTAAACTAGACATATCAATAGTTCTCCAATCCAATTAATACAAGTATCTACCTAATCTATCCATATATATATGAAGATTAAATTACCTTTGCAAGTTCGGAAAGAAATGAACCACATTGAGCAATATAATTTCCAAATGTTTTCCGATGAAGGGCCCTTTTAGCCTTCATCTACATGCCACCCTCACACACTAACACTTAGTTCCATTTGCTAGTCTATAAAATTGATGTTCCTTCCTTTATTCTAATTTCTCTAATCAACGTGTGATTTTATTATCTGAAAGCGGTCCATACTATACATGCACACTTATTCATACTTCTCGTATCTATTTTGCTTTGATCATAATAAATCAGGAATCATGCCAGCAGTGCAAGGCACCCCGGAGTTAGGGATCCAGTCCCCTCCAATTAAGAACACATCGGTCGTGTATTACTGGGCTTGTGCGGTAGTGATCTTTTGGATACCTCTCTTTTAACCCTATTGGTCTGGTCTGTGCCCGATCCTCGATTATTGAACTTGACATACCATAGGGTATCGAGGGCGAAGTTGTCGTTCCAAGGACACCATCCCTCTGGCGCGATGAAGTCGTCCAACTGAGATTGCATGATGATGGTCCTAGAGAATTGTTTCCACGGCCGGACGAGGTATGACTTGCTTCTCGCCTTCACCGACAAGTAGTCTTGGGTGCCACTAATGACACAGTTCTAGAGGACGAAGCCAGAGGGCGTGCGACAGTCTGTCCTTCCTTACGCGGTGACCATGCATTTTTGGTTGTCGAGCGGCTTCCGCACGATGAGTTTTCAGTTCTGAAAGACTGTAGCGGAGTCGCTAAAGATGTAATCGACGGTGCCGGTGACGGTGACGGTGTAGTCTCTGTAGAATTGGCGATGACTATGGGCGTAAAGTGTGTCTTGGTAGCCATCCATTTGACAGCTATGGAAGATGGCTTGATCACCTTGGACCTTAAGTGCCACCGCTTGGTGCTTGATGGATCCCGCAGTGTTCTCAAATCCAATGTCCTTCGCAATGAATTTTGTACCGATAACAGCTTTAAACATTGCTTTTTATGTTTCTCAAATTGAAGCGTGTTTTTTATAACATAATGCAATCTAAACTAAGAAATACTAACCAACAGTTGTGGTCTTGAATGTGGAGGTGCCGTCGATAAAGTTCAAGCGACCGGTGATGGTGGTCTTATTTGGTCCGTCCCCGATGAACACAACATTAGACATGTAAGAACATCATCAGAAAAAAATACATCCATTGGATATTCTTTCTTACCGGATCCCTCATTCGACAACTGAGGCATCACCATCTTTTCAAATTGTACTTCCATGGTAAGAATATCATCACCAATAAAATTTAGTGCAATTTTATGACTTATCACTAATTTTATAATTTTAAAAAATGATCAATTATTTCTCATTGTGTAACTTAATATATCGAATTATATAACTTCAATTATCTCAATATAAACATTCTTTAAGCCAAAAGTTTTTTAAAACTAAGATGTTATTTAACAATTAATAAAAAGGCAAAATACAACACCTAAATAAAATATATTAACAAAAAATCTTCTTAAATCTTAAATAATTAGTCAAACAATTATAATAATGTTGTGAATAAAATAAAGAAGAACAAGAAGAACAAAGAGATGAGAGGAAGAGGGAGATTTGTATTATTCTCAAATATATAATTATATACAATGCCTTCAATGAATCATCTATTTATAGGCATAAGAAGTACATAATACATTAAACTCTAATTCATAGAGATAATATTCCTAATAATAAATAAATCAAACTCCTTTGATAAAGTTCTAATCATGATAGACATCCACATAGATAAATATTCATAACACTCCCCCTTGGATGTCTATGAAGATAATGTGCCTCGTTAAAACCTTACTAAGATAAAAACCCAGTGGGAAAAAAAATCTTTAGTGAAGGAAAAAGAGTACACACATCTTTGATACACATAACATGTTGCCTCATTAAAAACCTTACCAGGAAAACCCATTGGGACAAAACCTCGGTTAAGGGAAAAAGAGTGCAACGCGTATTTACTCCCCCTCATGCAAACATCACAGAAGATCTTTGAATCTTCATAATTTAATCTTGAATATCATTTTTCTAAAGATCGTGAGGGATGAAAACTTTGGAGTAATATGTTCCATGATGTATCCACTTTCAAACTGAGATATACATTTTGCGTTATCTTCACACAAGATAGCTTTTATCATATGTTGTAAAAGTAAATCCACTTATCTTTTGGATATGTTGGGTCAATAGTCTTAGCCAAACACAGTTTTTTTGGCTTGCCTCGTTCATAACAATTATTTCTACGACATTTGAGGAGGCATCAACGAATGTTTGAAGATCTAAATGTAATGATCTTTGTATATTCATAGATATTTCTTGACCAACTAATATATAGTGCTTCAAGACCAAGAAAAGATATAATTATCTTTATTCACATCCAAAAATCTTACAACTATTGGGATACTCAATAGATATGTTCTATTCATATTGAATCTTCTTTAAGATTCTTTCAGCTTATGTCTATTCATAGACAAAAGAAATATATAAAAATGCTCGATCTTCAGGTCGAGATAAACTTGATGTCAAGATTCAAGTACTTGTATTGAAAGTTCTTCATGAGTTTCCAATTTGAAGCTCTTTAGGAGTTCTAAAATTATCATAATGGATCGTAATCCAAACTCCTTTATAAAATACATAAGGAATTCCGATCATTCTTATAGTATTTTCTCAATTAGTATTCACTAAGGCGATTATACCAAATGCGCCAAAATATTCATGAGACATGTCTAAATAAATTTCCTCAGAAATTTCCAAATGCTTATAGCATTTTAGATCCTTAAAGGATAAATATGGATCCACAAATAATTAGACGCATGTAAAATTTTCAAAACTGCCAAAGTAATTGCATCCACCATGAAGTAATTGAAACTTTTCATAAATCACAATTCAAGTCGTATTTACGACTACTTATTCGTGCCTCACTTGCATTACACCTTTAGGTGTTTGGACTGGTGGTCCAAATACTTCTATTTTAGAAGTTCAACGCGTCTTTCAACATTGGCCAATTCAATATCTATACTTCTGGATAGATTTTATACAAGATCCTCGATTTCTTTCTTTACTTCTATAGAAGTATTTTATGTAAAATTGTTTGTAAAATCGTTGTCGACAACTTTCCAATTTTTCTAGTTCCATTCTCGTAATGACATAACTCATCGAGATCTCTTCAAGATTTCAATCTTTATTTCAGGTACCTGAAACTCTTCAAGAGTTTTATTATTTGTTATGTCTTGGGTCTCTTCAGAAGCACCCGCCTCCAATATATGACCATCTCATATTACTTTCTATTTACGAGAATTTTGATCATTGGAACCATTTCAACTATCATGCTTCAGGCATGATTTACATTCTCTCGCTCTAACATGTAATTTAAACTTAGAGCATTTCAGCTGGTATATGAGACTTAATTACTCTCATTGGGTCAGTAAATATATCTGGCAGTTGACATGTAATAACATGAATTATCTTATGAACTTCTAGTTCATATACGAGGATCTAGATAATGATAATTCATTTTCCTCTATCTAGCTGATTATTATCTCCCCTGATGTTGAGAAAAATCATGTCATAAATGATTCTCCAATTAATGTTTAAGAATTTAAACATAAAAGGAGACTCGTACTCAATATATAGTCTCAACCCTTTTATTTACCCATTTTGTGCGTTGTGGTGGAGCAATTCATATTGCACATTCAAAAATCACAAAATGGGAAATGTATGGTTTCTGACCAAAAACCAATCATAACGGGGAGTTTATTATAACTCGTTGGCTTGATGCGTATAATTGTTGCTATATGGAAACACCATATAAATAATAACTCTTTTGTTCTCATAGTTTAGCTATTAAATAGGAGGCATCCAATTGAAATTTTGCTAAACTATATTTTTCATAATCAATAGGTTTTGTAACAACTGATATAGCCTAAAATATAAATCCGCTAGCTTTTCAAGACGAATAGTCTAACTGCATAATCTGAATATTTTTAGAATCAATCTCACAAACTTCTGGTTGTAAGTTGATAAAACAATGTAGATGCATCTACTAAAATCATATAAAACTTTCCACATTTGTGGATATATGGGCCCATATTTCGTTCAGATATACAAGACATACAGTCTCAACTTCAATACAAGAACTTTAAGTTCTAATTCTTTTGGTAAGTGGGATCATATATATCCTTTGAGAACAAACAACACAAGAAATTCAGGTTCTTTTAGTAAGTGGAATTTAATCAATTCCTTTAAGCAACACAAGAACTTCATGTTCTTTAATAAGTGGAATTTAATTCATTCCTTTGAGAATAAGCACCACAAGAACTACAGGTTCTTTTAATATATGTGCATGTAAATCTCAATAATTTCTGCACCATTGATCAGGATGGTCTAACCGGTCATGCCAACTATATATATATGTGTGCATATATCTCTGAATTTGTAAACTCCTTGTTTACCATAACATGTAATTCAATCTCACTCGTACATATCTAGTACGACCATTAAAATTGTTCCTTTAAATAGGAATATATTTAGCTCTTTCGGAGCTTTCAATTGAAATGATCTTTTGGTAGCAATATATAGCTCTCCTAGAGCTTTCAACTGACTTTTTGGCTACCAGAACTTATATCCATATTGGCTTATTTCAAATGCCAATTGATAACATATGTTATCTATAATTCCCAAAGGGATAGTTTGCGAACTCATATTGCTCTCTTTATGACTTTGACGAGTATAACGCACTGTGAATATGGAATAAAGTTCCATTTGACAATAACATATTTGCTCAACCAGAGCCTTTTGTGATATTAGTACTTCCGGATATAGTACTCACATTATTCCCTTGCATTTTAATCGAGAAATGCATAATTGTGCACCTTTCAAAATGTGCTTTGTTTCATTTACTTCAGATAATGAAAATATGTACTTTGTATCATTCACTTTGAGGAATGAAAAATATAAAATATAGCACATCATATCAAGTCGGTTATCTATCAGAGATAAACTTTCAAGTGCTCTTCCGAAGTATTGATATTTTAGTACTTTGAGAAATACTACTCATATTTCCCCTTGCATTTAAATGGGAAAAATATTTCTTATGCTTAAGTACAATATGAGTACTTGCATTATCTGCTAGGCATAAATAGCCACAATTCTAGGCATTAATAGCCACAATTCTAGGCATAAATAGCCACAATTCTATGCATAAATAGCCACAATTCATTGTATATTTTATTCCGGAAGTAATCATATTCTTCAAATAATAAATTAACATAAAGCGTAACTAAATAATATGTGAAATAAATAAACATAAAGCAAACTAACATAAATAAATAATAAATAGAACGAATTAACATAAAAAAATAAAATAAAATAAAACCAATTATTCATGTTAGAGGTTATAAGGGAAATAAATAAATGGTAAATTATTCCCTTCAAGGGTTATGAGAAAATTAACAATATCCAATTGAGTTGGACCAATAACGCCATAATTATTTTCTCCATAAACAAATTTTGTTTATATTTTATTTCATTTATCATTCATGATTATGGATAAAGTCCATAATACTTTGGCGTTTGACAAGTACGAAACCAATGGTTTATAACATCACATTGGTAAAAGGATTTCACTTCCTTAGAATGATCTTTATCACTCTTGTCATCCTTATAACTTCGCTACCAGCGGGTAGAAGTATTCTTAAAATGACTATATTTTTCATGTGTATATTCATAGCCTCGACCACGACCACAACTTTTAATGTGATTTTTTATTCCTTCCATAATATAATCTCACATTCACTTCAGGGAATGGAGTAGAGCCAGTGGGCCTTTAAAACCTTTTTCTCATATCCTTATCACAGAGAACAAAGATTTAATCCTCGTACGCGGCATTGTTAAACCTGTCCACAAGGTCCTTTAAAAACCTCCTTTGAGACCAGTAGCCTCGCAGAACGGGATGTCCAGCCAATTATACTTGGATTATATCGAAATTATGTCTCTAATTGAATAATGATTTACCATGTTTGCATTCACTTCAGGGAATGAAACAGATCCAATAATTGCATGGAATAAACATCATGCTTGCATTCACTTCAGGGAATGCCCCATCATTGATAATTGCATGGAATAAACATCATGCTTGCATTCACTTCAGGGAATGCCCCATCATTGATAATCGCATGGAATAAATATCATGCTTTGCATTCACTTCAAGGAATGCCTCCCATAAAACTTTTTGGATCAAGATGAATTTTCGTAACTTGAAATTGGGAGAAGTCTATGGTCGAGTTTTTTTGACGAAGAAGAAATATTGCTTTCAAGCAAATATAGACTTTATAATAATCTTCTTGTAAATCCAAAATCATCATGATTTATCGCACTTTAAAATAATAATATAAAGAATAAAAATAAAACCAAAATTTACCGATATTGATTTTTCTCTCGTGGACAATGGAGACATAGCATATGACTGAGATAGCTTCTCATAATCCCTTTATATCACATCTCTTTCCAAGCCATTTAAGCATATCATGTAAAACTCAAAACACGGTTAAAAATATTAACTTTTACCAAATAAAATGACATAAATAATAATATGAAAAATATCAAATATAATCATATAAGTAAAAGTATGAATAAGCATACCGCTAATTAACCCTTTTAGGAATAAGAGAAAATACACGTAATTTACACCAAACGCAACCTCTTCGTCTTTGTCGATTCGTCTTTTGGTTTGTGAGAAGCCACAAATTTATCTCTTTCCAATGTTCAAATAAAATCAAACATACTTCCAAAATTTTCAAAAATTAAAACAAAGTTAAAATATAAAGAGAAAGACAATCGGTAACTAAAAAAATAAGGAGAAAAAAAACTTATCTTTGGTTTATTCTATAATCGAATTCTCCCCGGTAACTTCTTTTGAATTATAACGATGAAGACCTCAGTTGATTAGAGTCTCGTGCTGATAACGTGTTGTGAATAAAATAAAGAAGAACAAGAAGAACAAAGAGATGAGAGGAAGAGGGAGATTTGTATTATTCTCAAATATATAATTATATACAATGCCTTCAATGAATCATCTATTTATAGGCATAAGAAGTACATAATACATTAAACTCTAATTCATAGAGATAATATTCCTAATAATAAATAAATCAAACTCATTTGATAAAGTTCTAATCATGATAGACATCCACATAGATAAATATTCATAACAAATAATTTATTAGTAATACATATTTAATAAATATTTTAAAAAACTTCATTAATTATAATATTTTTTTAAAATAAATTATTAATAATTATAGTAAGTAGATATTAATAACTATAGTATCGAACCTGAGATCGTTAAGGCTTTGTGCTAATTACCCGTGTCGTGTCTTGGAGAAGATTATGCTGAAATAGTTGTGATTAAAACTGCTTTAGAGATATTATTAGAAGCTGGGTGGTTAAGCATGAAAAATCTCATTGTGAAATCGGATTCGCAAGTTCAACTCAACTGGATACGCAGCCCCCTCAGTCGATCGTGGTGTTGGAGGGCCATTTTTGATGATATCTTAAGGTTTTATCGTTCGATTGCTTCGGTTCAGTTTTGGTACTTATCGCGTGAACGTAATGCCATGGCGGATTTTCTAGCTAATACTGGTTCAAAATTTGATGTTTTAGGCGTTTCTTTGTTTGGGTGAATGCTTTGTACTGTGGCCTCTGTTGGCCATTTAATTTTAAATTCAATAAACTATATGTGGAGAGAAAACAAGGAAATGAATCTTCGATGGCCTATAAATAAATTAATACAATATTGTTCCAGCAAAATATTGCATAATAATTATATATTATTTTTGGAATATTATTCCCACTATTTATTTCCAAAACTGAATTGAAAAAGATAAAGAAGGATTTTGCATGATGATCATGGTTTCAAGATCCTTTCAAAGATTATTTATTCATAGTTCTAACCAACTGTGTAATTGTACCCAAGTTCACTTCATCGGCTCCTTCTACGATTCTCAAAGTTCTTTTTTGCGCCCACAGGTGTGCCATAACTGTGTTGGACGATTCCTAGACTCCACCACGTGATTGGATTGTCATGTTTAACACCTTCAACTCCATGTTCCAGGGGCTTTCTTGTTTCCAAGTCAAGCGATCTAGTCGGCTGCATCAAGAACCAATAACCTAGCTTGCTTCAATTATATTCAACACTGCAAGAAGCAACAATTGAAATTACATCACTAAACTAGACACCTCAATAGTACTCAAATCCAATTAATACAAGTATCTACCTAATCTATCCATCTATATATATATGAAGATTAAATTACCTTTACAATAACAGAAAGAATGAACCACGTTGAGCAAATATTTTCCAAATGTTTTCCGATGAAGGGGCCTTTGAGCCTTCAGCTGCATGCCATGCTCAGCAGCACAAATTAGTCTCATGAAGTCTTCTAGGGCCGAGTCTTCCACATTTATTCTTTGTAACCTACTAAATGAACTTATTCATATACTTCAGACCGTAACACATAGTTCCATTTGCTAGTCTATGAAACTGTCCTTCTCCCTTTATTCTCATTTGTCTATTCAACCTGTGATTTTATTATCTGGCAGCGGTCCAAACTATACATGCACACTTATTCATACTTTCCTTATCTATTTTGCTCGAATCTTTATAAACCAGGAATCATGCCAGCAGTGTAAGGCACCCCGGAGTTAGGGATCCAGTCCCCTCCAAGTAAGAACACACTGGCGGTGAATTGCTGGGCTTGAGCGGCATTGATCTTTTGGATACCTCTCCATTTAACCCTATTGGTCTGGTCCGCACCTGGTCCCCGATTATTGAACTCGGCATACCATAGGGTATCGAGGGCGAAGTTGCCGTTCCAAGGACACCATCCCTCTGGCGCGATGATGTCGTCTATCTGAGATTGCATGATGATGGTCCTAGAGAACTGTTTCCACGGCCAACCGAGGTACGACTTGCTTTTCGCCTTCACCGGGAGGTAGTCTTGGGCGCCGCTGATGACGCAATTCTGTAGGACGAAGCCGGAGGCCGTGCGGCGGTCTGTCCTTCCTTGTGCGGTGACCATGCATTTTTGATTGTCGAGCGGCTTTCGCACGATGAGTTTGCAGTTCTGAAAGACAGTAGCGGAGTCGCCGAAGATGTAATCAACGGTGCCGGTGACGGTGCAATCTCTGTAGAATTGGCGATGACTGTGGGCGTAAAGTGTGTCTTGGTAGCCATCCATTTGACAGTTATGGAAGATAGCTTGATCACCTTGGACCTTAAGTGCCACCGCTTGGTGCTTGATGGCTCCCGCAGTGTTCTCGAATCCTATGTCCTTCGCCATGAATTTTATACCGAGAACAGCTGTAAACATTGCTTTTTTATGTTACTCATATCCAAGCTTTCGTTTTGTAATATAATGCAATTTAAACTAATAAATACTAACCAACAGTTGCGGTCTTGAATGTGGAGGTGCCGTCGATAAAGTTCAAGCGACCGGTGATGGTGGTCTTAGTTGGTCCGTCCCCGATGAACACGACATTAGACATATACTTATCAACTAGAACCTGTTCATTGTAAACACCGGCCTTAATGTGTATCACAAATGGAGAAGCATTGTTGTTAGGGACTTCTTTCAACGCTTGATTAATGCTTTTATATTTGCCACTACCATCTTTAGCGACCACAACATTAGGCTTCATCTGCGACGGTTTTTGTTGCAATAACATCCGTTGCCTAAAACTAACCCACGAAGGGAACCCATCTTTAGCCAATAGCTTACGTGTAGCCCCTCCAGCTCTGGTCAAGGCCGGAAAGTTGAGATCATGGATGAGTTTAGGAATTTCACTAACCATGGCTAAGCCATTGCTAGTGAGCATTTGTGAAGTGTTCAACAGTTTTCTCATTTTCTCACCGGCTTCGGTGGATACATTAACGAACCCATCCAAGCATGTTTGTTGATACGTGATGGACCCGCCCATCCAAATTTTGAGGTTCTCGATGTATTCTTCTAACGAGCTAGCATCGAATGCACCGAGCTGGTTCATCGACTTCATGAGGTCGTCGATGGCATAACCCATCACCTCTTTGCAGTCGTCGAGAGCTTGACGAGACATCGGGTCTTTGGCCACATCCTGAATGGTGTCGGAGTTTTTGACAACATTTTCTATCTCGCGGATAGCCGCTTTGAAACCTGCCTTGATTAGCTCCTTGGAGTCGGTGGTATTGCTTCCCGCGAGGCTACTTTCGCATGCTTCTTTGTAATCGGTGGGTTGGCAAACTGTTTGCACTGCCTTCTTGGAAGCCTCCAACTGGCCCCCGCCCTCACTATGTCCGCTACGGTTGCGGGTAACACCGACCGCCACCGCCACCACCATGGCTACCAAAATGACAGAACAAACACCGATAATTGCGGGTGCTTTTCCCATTTTCAAATAGCTTTCTTACTTCTTAGTATGCTTTTCTCTCACACTAATGTGCTTTTACAAGGAGAAAGAGCTCATTAAGAAAGCTTGTAAGAATGTTGATTTGTATGAGGTAATTAAAAAAATCATTCCTCAAATAGAAGAAACTTGAGAACTTGGAAACGAGAATTTGTGGCTAAAAACATTTGGACAAGGATACAAACTCAGTCTTTAGTTTCCAGCTAAAATGTTGGGTGAGATTTACATGCTTTTTTCCTATCCATAGTATTCTTTTGGGAGGTATTTTTAGCTATTGGAAGCTGGAAATATCTATCACATAAACTTAATGGCCTAAAAATGCATTTAATTAGAAAGGAATGACCCATTTCAAAAAAACAAAAAATAGAAACAAAGAAAAGTTTAAATATCTTGAGATAATACTACTTTAGACAAGTGGCTTTTAAAATAGACATAAATGCACCACACGTCTCAAAACTAGTCGATAAATGTTTAACATTTCAATTTCATCCATGAATTATGGCTCGCTTTATATTTCGGTTCACGAACTTCTAAACATTTCAATTGCATCCCCAAACTATAACCTCGTTATAAGTTGGACTCTCAA
This sequence comes from Hibiscus tridactylites, assembly GCA_958450335.1. Taxonomy (NCBI): domain Eukaryota; kingdom Viridiplantae; phylum Streptophyta; class Magnoliopsida; order Malvales; family Malvaceae; genus Hibiscus; species Hibiscus tridactylites. The sequence goes on along the minus strand of OY288265.1, from coordinate 20,381,507 downwards.
ATTTCTTAATATTCCAATTCATCATCAAACTATATGTACATGCTAATCGCAACGAATGCCAAGAAAATTATGAGTGATAAGGGTCTCAACAGGACCGAGCGGGGACAATTTTACATTCCGACTGTGTTCCCAACACTTGCGAGTACAATTTCAAGGAATCTCCATTAGATATTTTTTGTATTTTTTCATCCACGTGACCTCCTCATTTGCACCCCCTTGTGTTTCGAGAAATCCATATCCAAAATAATGAACAAGACATACTACTTTACTAGCCAAAATATATGTTCCATCTCAATTCACAAGTCATAGATTAAAGTTCAAAATATCCAAATCTTAATACATTAAAACAAATATTCAACATTAAATCTCTAAAATTACAAAAATAAATGATAAATTTAGTTTCGCTAACAATAAACAAACCTCTTTAAAACTATAATAACAATTGAACAAATAACAACATCGAGGATAAAATTTAGTTTTGTAAAATATCGAGGATCCCTACATATAATTTTTGAGATCCACACCAAATTTTATACTGGTACGGTTCGAAGATTCTCAAGGTGTGGATGTTGCAATCCCAATCCCATCTTCATTTAAGCTTCGGTTTAAAATTTTCCTCTTCCAGGGGTGTTGTCGAAATCTTCAAGAGGAGGAAGAGGGATGATTTGGTTGCTAGCCCTTGTCCCTTTAAATAGTATTCAGAGACTTAATTCTAGTTGAATTCCTCAAATCTAAGTTCAACCAAAATTCATAGAATATAATTCTACTTGAAATTGGTTTATGTTAAATATACATTATATTTAATAATATTAAATGAAATATATATATTTAATTATGTAGAATCTTATTCTACATAAAACATGGATTTAAATATACATTATATTTAATCCAAATATATATATATTATATAGAATCTCATTCTATCTTTACTTGGATTTAAATATATTTAAATATATATTTTTAATTATGTAGAATCTAATTCTGCATAAACCTTGAATTAAATATACATTATATAAATTCCAAATATATATTTAAATTTCTAGAGTCTTATTCTATAATATTTAAGTCTCTAATATTTTTCATACTCTAAATAATATATGATAAAAACAATATTTATCCAATATTATTCCTATTTAAGGGAGTTGCCGATTTCCCCTATCCCATAGGGGATTTTTGGCAACCTCCCTAAAATAGGGAGTATGGTTTCCAATTTTTTTTGTCTGTTTCATTCGAAGGGTGTGACCCTTGTAGGTTCATGCAACGTTAGCGGCAAAATTAGAATTGTTCTAATTTTACAAACAATGAGTGGCATCTAGCAATACATCATTGCTACCTAAGTTGCATGAAGTCATGGTTTGACTTTCCTAATTCCTGAATAAACTTCCTTTATGTATTTCATCATTTTGTCCTTTATATCTTAGATGAACACAAGTCATGGGACAATCACACTTGCGTTGTCCATCTAGTGTTTCTTGATGTCTTGAGTAGATTATGATAAACGAATCTCTATAATATCTCATATCATAATATTCGAGCATGGCCATGCATTTTCTAATCTCACTCAATCAAGTGGCCGAAGATATTTCTCCCATTATGTAGGAGGGACAAATCCTTTCTTGATCAACCATATTTCACTACATAGGTCATCACGTATCCAATCATCAGTCTTTATAATGTAGTCAGTTACGACACACGTTTGACTATGTCAAAATACGTATATCTTTATGTTGAAATCATGTTGATCTCAAGTCTGAGGATTATACATATGTTTATCATGAGCAATGTTGTGACTGTCACATAATTACCCAAGAAACATGCTCATAGCTAGTCAATCCAGTATGTTGTTCTCTAACAAATACTTATGCGTTGATTTTGACATCTCTATGTCAATGACAACGCTTGTCATCAACCACATATTAGTCTTTATATATTATCATTGTCCATACCCGTAATAATATTCGACTAAGGATCTTTTAACAATAATCGTGTTATTGTGTGGACATTATTATCCAATGGTTAATTTGATGTACAGAAACATACCAAATGATAATAACGGCAATGCCATTACTTGATAAATCTAGTAAAATAGCATGTCTATTCAATCATCATATGACTGGTCTTTGGGCATACTCCAACATTAATATTTTTCATTATGGTCCAATTTTATCAATATTTGTTAATAGAAGTTTATTTTTTCAATATTTATTATTATTGGTCTACTCTTAAAATTCAACTTTTTCTAAAACTTGTTATCATGGGCCCAAATTTTTTAATATTTATTATTTTTTGGTATACTCGTAAAATTCATTTTTTTAATTTTTGTTATTAGGGGGCCAATTTTTCAATACTTGTTATTATGGATTTACCCTTAAAATTATCTTTTTGTTACTTGCTATTAGGGACATAGATTTAAATAACGGTATGCAACTGCAACAACAACCGTTACATGACGATAGCGGTAGTGGCGGAGCCAATATTTTCTTATAGTGGGGTCATGAGTGAAGTATGAGGTATTGGGGATTTCTATACCACTAGAATAAGCATTGTTGACCTCATACCCCAAGTTAAGTGGGGTCAAATATAATATTTTTTATGCAAAATTCTATATTACCTCCTTGTAAACCCATGCCCCAAAAAATCAAGTGGGTTTAATTGCACCCTGAATTTATATGCTACATTCGCCCATGGGTAGTGGCACCATCTGAAACTGCGATACCCGCAACTATTGTATCCACAATAGCGTATGTTATTTAAAGATTGCACAACCTCAATACTCTCAGTGACCAAAATAGCATCAATAATGTTCGCAACCACAATAAAATTTAACATAACTATAAATACGACTGCAACCGTAAATTAAAATTTTATTTTAGGGCCCATTATTAATATTCTCCCTGGGCCACCAAAAGCCCAGGACCGACCCTACTCACGTGATGGTTAATTGTTGTTGAATACGGTGATGTGTAGTCCCACCGGAGAGGACTAGTAGATGAGTACGGTGATGTGCAGTCCCACCGGAAGTATGCTAGTTGTTGTGTACGGTGATGTGTAGTCCCACTGGAATTGGTTATGCATGTGCATACCATATTTTGTCTATGTTTCCATTTTATCTTTGTTGAGTTGATCGAACACTTGCAAATGGCCAAGAGGGTAGTGAATTGGCAATTAAAATTTTGTTGAAGAGAAAGATTGAAAATAAAAATCACACAAGGAGTTATAGTGGTTCAAGTTCTCCAAATGAACTCTACATCCACTACCTTAGTTCCCACTAAGGATTTTCAAACAATTCACTAATTGAATTCGTCCCCTTTTCTTGGATGAGGAGGAAACCTTACAATTTCGATTAAGCTTTCTACCCAAAGCTTAATCCACTCAAATACAAAGAAAGATTGTGGTAAACTCAAATGTTTCCTCTCAAAGGATAATTGTCTACCCAATTACAATTTCAACAATCCCAAACTCACAATACAATTTGACAATTGAAAGACAATAGAGTTGGGTACAAGAATATGACTTTGAATAGCTCAAGGGTTTGGATTTTTTCTTTGATAATGCTTGAATGTTGAATGGTTGTTGCTGACCTTCAAAGAGCTTCATTTTATACCTCCTCTATTAATTCTAGCCGTTTGGGTGGTTGGGAACATAAATGGAGCCGTTCGAACCCTCTCTTACCACCATAAATGCATTTCTGCAGCTATGCGTATCGGTACACGTGGAGCCGTATCGATACATGTCTCAAAAGAAAGAGTCGTTGTGTGCAATAAATAAGGGGTATCGTTACGCACGTAAGCGTATCGGTACGGGGTATCGAAACGGCAAGGACCGTATCGATACCTTTTTCTCAACTTAGCTCACTGTCGATTTCCGTATCGGTACGAGGGTTTGGCATATCGATACGGGTCAACGACCAATTTAAAATTTGGTTACCAACCAACTGACACCAACGGTCAAAATATTTAAACCGACTTGAATATAAAAATTCATTAAGACCATATCGATATGAGGGTTTGCCGTATCGGTACGACATTCAAACTCTTTAGACTTTTGCAAAGGGGCGTATCGATACAGGTGAAGAGCGTATCGATACGTGTTCCTCTAGTAGCCAACTTTGGTAAAAAGGTATCGATACGGCTGGAAGCGTATCAATACACCTGAACGTTTTTCAATAGTTTGGCTTTGGAACACTTAGAAAATATTTTGAATTTGAGTTTTTCAAATCAATTTTAATGAGTTGGTGATTTAAAACTTATTAAGGGACTTATAAAACAATTTTAAGTTTTCCAATTTGATCCTTAAAGATTTAATTATATCAAAATCAAACATAGGTTTTACAATCTCGCCCTTTTTTATATAACAAAACTAAAACTTAAAATTTTTGACACTTTGAAAAACTTTACAAAGTTAACTCCCCCTTAATATAAGCTTGGTAACCTTTGAGTTGAAATCAAAATTTTTGAAGTGTTGTGAGCTAGTTTCTCTCCCCCTTTTTGTTAGATCAAAAATATTGAGACAATAGATAAGTGCATAAACAAAGGCAAAGGTATAAATAAGCAACATTAATATTATTGATCATAGCATCAAACTTAAAAATCCAAACAAAAACAGAAAATCAAAGCATAGGTTTAAAAATAAAGCAAACTTAGTCCTAAGAACATAAATCAAAGATGCATAAAATAGAAAATCCTAAATAAAATGCATGAGATGCAAGAAGAAACGTCTAGGCATCATCTTCATTGTCTTCATCATCTTCATCATCAACTCCCATTGGATCATTGTCCCTCATGCTATTTCGCCACTCATCATGGAAAGCGGAGATGGAAATATTCAAAGAATTATGACCGCTTTCAAGGGATGTGAGGCGATTCTCCATGCTCGTCATCCTTGTATCAAAAGTTGTTTCAAGGGCGGTAAGACGGTTACCCATGTCTGTGCGCAACCCGGTAAATTGCTCATTGAGGTATGTCATGAGAGCATCCATGGAGGGTTGTGGAGCTTGAGGAGCTTGACCTCCTTGAGGTTCTTCAAATACGGCGGCGGCCTCGGGTGGTAGCTCGACAAGACGAACCCAATTGCCATTAAAATAATGGAATTTTCCCCGTGCAAGAGATCGGTCATCAATGGGATCGATAAGGGGGGTTGGGAAGTCAAAAGAGCAATCAATATCCTTTTCATAAAGAAATAACTCAGAGTCGTACCATATGTAAAGGAGGTGACGAGAGAGGTTTGACGATGTTGCACATGATAGACGATTTCCCCGAACATGATTCGAGCTAGATTTGGGCGCTTTCGCTCACAGAAGAAACAGATCCAAAAATCATCCACTTGACGGATGGTAGAATATTTTCCTCCGGAAGGACGAAACCACCAAGACACCATCAAATGTAGGATCCGGTCTTAAGCATTTAGGACGGTCATAGAGCCACTAAGAACATGCCCCAAAGCATCCTCATCATCAAGGCCTTCATCCTCGAATTTAAAGACTTCACAAATAGATTTAACATCAAGGATGAACCTCTTTCCCATGAGATAAGAGCTAATGGCGACAGCTTCCCCATTGCGAGAAACACATTTGGCACTAGTGTAGAAAAACAAAACCAAAAGACGATAATAAAAACCGGGAATAGATAGGAAATCCATGAAGTTCCAACGACGAAGAAAATGAAGATATTCAAATTTAAAGCGCTCCGAGTCGAGAAAAGGAATGGATATTACCCTTTCCGCACGAATCTTGTAATTCTCGAATTGTCGAAAATATGCTAGACCTGTGGGACCTTCAAAGGATTGTTCATAGATGGTAGTGTAGTTCAGACGTGCAATCGCTCCAAGAGTGGATGATTCACCGGTTTGAGAAACCCTTGTACGCTTCCTTGATTCCTTTGGTGCCATGATATAAAAGAGAAATTATGCATAAAGATTTCTTCAAATTTTGGTTAAGAACCAAGGTAAAAGAAATTTTGAAAATTTGAAGGAAAAGAAAATTTGAAGAACAAAAAAAAATTAAAAGAAAAAGAATCATAAAACCAAAAACAAAACAAACAAAAAAAATTAAAAAAAAGAAAGAAATTTTACCTTGATAGAAACTTGAGAATATTGAAGAAAATTCTAGCACAATTGTGATGAGAGAGAGCTTAAAGCTTTGCTTGATTGAAAAACTCTTTTAGATTTGAGTTGTGGTGTGAAAATATGAGGGGGGGGGGGGGGGAAGAGCCCTTTTATAGGCAAAAACGGCTAGGGTTTTTAGGTTTTGAAGAATTTTAGTTTTGGTAAAAGTTGAACACTTTAAATGCCAAATTAAAAGCTGTTTGCGCAATCGAGTATCGATACGCCTGAGGGTGTATCGATACGGGGGTAGAAACGTCATTTCCTTAAAAATGCATGTTGGAGAATCGTATCGAAACAGATGAGGTCCGTATCGAAACGATTAGAAGCTCGTATCGATACATGTTTAATTGTATCGATACCCGTTTAAGCAAAATGAATTCTGGGAATTTGAATGAAGAACACGTATCGATACGCGTAGATCCGTATCGATACCCTATGCCCAGAAATGCATATTTAGTTCTAAGAACAACCATAGGCTCGAATTTAACATCTCATAAGAGTATGCAAATGATGAATGAACGGTTCTAAGCATATTTTAATAGAAGCATACTCCCCTAACTATAGGCATGGATATTTTCAAGAGTTACAACACATAAACATGCAATTTCACAAAATCAAGCATTTTTAAGCACAAAGAGGTTCTAAAAGGTCAAGATAGGCTAGCTAGACCTAACTCTCTCCTAAGGGACCAAAAACGCTCTTTATCTAAAGGTTTTGTAAATATATCTGCGAATTGGTTCAAGGTATCAACATATTCAATAACAACATCATTTTTCAAAACATGATCTCTAATAAAATGATGTCGAATTTCTATGTGTTTAGTTCTAGAGTGTTGGATGGGATTCTTAGTAAGACAAATGGCACTTGTGTTGTCACACTTAAGGGGTATGGTTTCTACTTCAACACCATAATCAAAGAGTTGTTGCTTCATCCAAAGGACTTGAGCACAACAACTCCCTAAGGATATGTACTCCGCTTCGGTGGTAGATAAGGCTACGCTATTTTGTTTCTTAGAGAACCAAGATACGAGCATACTACCTAAGAATTGGCATGTCCCGGAAGTACTTTTCCTATCTACCTTACACCCCCCATTGTTGAGTGTGTAAAAGTTCTATTATTTACACCCTTTTAACCCATATTTCTGCTGCATTCAAGCATCATTGCATTGCATTTAGGTTAGTTTTCAATAAAACATCACAATTATATAAAAGGCACGGATTCTACTGAAAGATGGCTATTTTTGCAGGTATCTGCCACAGTAGATGTTGAAGGCAGGCGCAGGGCAAATAAGCAGGAAAGCTGAACTGGACAAGCAGCCGAAGAAGACGAACCTGTCATGGACCTGTCGTGACAGCATGGTGACAGCAGACTTATGAAGAGGAAAAGTAAAGTGGACCTCGATAGATAGAGAAAAATCTGCTCGTCTGTCGTGTGAAAGCCAAATATTTTTCCAAGCCCCGGATCGAAAGATATGTCAAGCCAAAGCTCACGGAGAGGAAATTCCCACAAAATAAGGATGCGGCTGGAAAGTAAGAAACTTTAGAGATTTAGTCTTTATTAGAATCTTACTTTTAATTAAAGTTGTAATCCTTGTTACCTTAGATAACTTGAGCCCAAAGCTTATATAAGGGCATAGATTTAACCTAGGAGCACAACCGATTTCCCCATAACCCAAACCAAACCCCTGTCGTTTACCTGTCACCGACATGTTCTAAATTCCCCTAGGGCTACGGGTTGTTTTGTAAAGTAGTTGCAAGGATTGCTTTGTTTTAGGATTTTTTAAGTTCAATAAAATAAACTTCAAGTTCTTTTATCTTGGTTTTAATATCTTACAAGAGCATCGGGAGAGCATTGTGAGGTTATCCATTTACTTAGCATCGGGAGAGTTAAGTATACGAAAGAGATAAGAGCGCGTTCTCTAGTTTATAGTTGAACCATCTCGTGCCTAGGGATAGGGCGATGTTAAGTGGCTAAGGAAGAATTCATACACATCGGTGTTCATCCTTCGATTCACGCCGGGAGGTATCATCAAAGACGTGATCATCGACAGACTTGTGCCTAGGGATAGGGCAAGGCAGATCTGGGATTCTTGCCAAGCTTGAAGTACTGAGTTAGTGTTCGCTGCCGCGACAGCTAACGGACAGACGCCGCGACAGGTGCTGTCGGCGACGGGTGCGACGACAGAACTGGAGATCCTAAGCAATTCAATACCTGCACTACTGAGCAATTCAATACCAGCCCATTTTCTCTATCTTGATATCTCAATTCCTTTATTTGCGTTTTTACATTATTATTCGTGACAACTTCTCATAATTATTTCCTTTACTTCGTGCAGTGAATTTAGGTGAAGCTATTAGCCCAATTCCTGTGGAGACGATATCCGATACTTCGTATCACTTTACTACTTGCGTCGTGTATACTTGCACTATAATTGCGATAGACTATTTTACACGCAACACCCATAATCCGCATCCGAATAAGCATGAAGGCTAAAGGAAGAATCTTTAGGATACCAAAGGCCTAAAGTAGGTGTGTTTCTAAGGTATCTAAAAATTCTCTTAATGGCAACTAAGTGTGATTCTCTAGGACTAGCTTGAAACCTAGCACACAAGCAAACACTAAACATGATATCCGGTCTACTTGCGGTAAGGTAAAGCAAAGAACCTATCATGGATCTATAAAGCTTAGAATCAACACACTTACCTCCTTAATCTTTGTCAAGCTTTATAGAAGAACTCATAGGAGTGGCTTGAGGCTTTGCATTCTCCAAGACAAACTTTTTGAGCATATCATTCACGTACTTAGCTTGATTTATGAAGGTGTCATCCTTTCTTTGATTGATTTGGAGTCCCAAAAAGAATGAGAGCTCCCCCATCATGCTCATCTCGAACTCACCTTACATTAGCTTAGAAAATTCTTTACAATAACATTCATTAGTAGAACCAAAAATGATATCATCAACATAAATTTGAACTACTAAGATGTCATTGTTATATCTTTTTATGAAGAGTGTTGTATCCACATTTCCTTTTTCAAAACCCTTTTCAATTAAGAAATTTGAAAGTCTCTCATACCAAGCTCTAGGAGCTTGTTTTAAACCATAGAGAGCTTTTGTTAGTTTAAACACGTGGTTTGGAAATTTTGAATCCTCAAAACCCGGTGGTTGTTCAACATACACCTCTTCATTTATAAAACCATTTAAAAAGGCACTTTTCACATCCATTTGAAAAGGCTTGAAATTATGGTAACATGCAAATGCAAGCAACATCCTAATAGCTTCCATTCTAGCTACGGGTGCATAAGTCTCATCAAAATCAATTCCATCTTCTTGTGTATAGCCTTGAGCAACAAGCCTAGCCTTATTTCTCAATATATTACCACTTTCATCTAATTTATTCCTAAAAACCCATTTTGTTCCTATAGTAGATTGATCATTAGGCCTTTCAACTAATGTCCACACTTTACTCCTCTCAAATTGATTTAGTTCCTCTTGCATGGCCAAAATCCAAAAATCATCTTTTAAAGCTTCTTTAATATTCTTAGGCTCATTGCATGAAATAAATGCAACATGATTCATTAATTTGTGAGAGGATCTAGTAGTTACCCCCTTGGATAGATCACCCAAGATTTCACCACCTTTGACATAGTTTAACTCCCTTGGGTAAGACACCTCCCTTTCCTCAAGAGCCAAGTCCTTCAAGGCTTCAAGAGGTGGATCTTGTAAATCCTCATCTTTGGTTAGAATCTCATCCACCTTTAACGTTTGTCCTCCATCAATGGCATCAATGATTCCTACATCATCATCATCACAAGATACCTTCCTCGGAAGGAGGTTATCATCGAAAACAACATGTATTGACTCTTCAACAACTAGAGTTCTTTTATTAAATACACGATAGGCTTTAGAGTTTAAAGAGTACCCTAAGAAAATAGCTTCATCACTTTTAGCATCAAATTTACCTAAGTTTTCTTTACCATTATTCAAAACAAAACACTTGCAACCAAAAGGGTGAAAATAGCTAATGTTAGGCTTCTTAGATTTTAAAATCTTATAAGGTGTTTTCTTTAAAATTGGTCTAATCATTACTCGATTAATAATATAGCAAGCGGTATTTGTGGCTTCCGCCTAAAAATATTTAGGTAAGTTATTTTCGCAAAGCATGGTTCTAGCCATTTCTTCTAAAGTTCGATTTTTCCTCTCAACTACCCCATTTTGTTGAGGAGTGCGAGGTGCAGAAAAATTGTGGCTAATCCCATTTTCATTTAAAAACTCATCGAAACCTAGATTTTGAAATTCGGTTCCATGATCACTTCTAATGTGAGAAATCTTAAGTTCAAGATCATTTTGAGTTATTTTAGAAAATGTGATGAATTTTTCTAAAGCCTTGTCCTTCGTACTTAAGAATAGAACCCAAGTATACCTAGAGTAGTCATCTACAAGCACAAAAGCATATGATTTTCCACCCAAGCTCATTGTTCTAATAGGCCCAAAAAGATCCATATGAATCAATTGTAAACATCTACTAGTAGAGACATCATTTATGGATTTAAAAGAACTTCTATGTTGTTTACCCTTTGAACATGCATCACAAATTTTATCATTTGAAAATTTAAGTTTGGGTAAACCTCTAACTAGATTAAGGGAAATTAATTTTTCTAAGACACTCATGCTAGCATGTCCTAATTTTCTATGCCAAAGCCATGAGTCATGTTCATCATGTGCAACTAAGCATGTATGTGATGAATGAATGTCTTCTAGATGCACCATGTAAATGTTCCCTATGCGATGAGCAATGAGTATTAGTTGATTTGTTTTAATGTTTACAATTTTGCAACCACTTTTATCAAATATAACATTAAAACCCTTGTCACACAATTGACTAATACTCAACAAATTATGCTTAAGACCGTTGACATACAAAATATTTTCAATGAAAATAGAAGAGTGATTACCAATGGAGCCTATTCCTTCAATGTGGCCTTTGGAGTTGTCACCAAAAGTTACCACTCCACCACCTTTAGGCTTTAGTTCCACAAATCGACTCTTTTCACCAGTCATGTGTCTTGAGCATCCACTATCAAGGTACCAAGAATTTTTGCTTGAAGCTTTAGCCTTGTAGCAATGCACCCCTACAAACAAAGAAATTAGGCCTTGGTTTTTGGTACCCAAATCATTTTGGGTCCATGAGTGTTAGCCTTCAACAATTTGGTTCCCTTAGGAATCCAAGAAGCAATAACATTCATATCATTAGAAATAATGAGTTCTTTAGGAACCCAAACACTCCTAACTCTTTGACCTCTAGCTTGCTTATTAAAATTTCTTTGTTTAGGTACAAAAGGTTTTCTTTTTACATATTGGGATTTAGAATGATTTCCTTTTTTAAAATTACTTTTCCAAATAGCAATAGATGTTTTAAGATTATCCACTTCTTTTGTGTGATAATCTTGAAAATCGGAAAGAAGTTTTTCAAGTTCAAGATTTTTTGTTTTAAGATCATTTGAAAGATTGACTAAAAACAAAATCTTCTTTTCCAATTCGGAGTTAGCTTTAGAAAATGTCTTATTTTGATTTTTCAAATCGGAAATGATTTTCTTGTTTTTCAAAATGGACTCTTTGTATTTTCCTACTAACTCATCATACACTTCTTGCAATTCATCATAAGCTTCTTAAAGTTTATCAATAGTAAAATCAAAATTGGATAAATGAGAGTTTACCTTAGGTTCATCATCAATGGCCATGAGACATAGATTGGCCACTTCCTTGGATGACTCATCGTCACTCCAAGTAGCTATTTGTGCTTTGAGCTTGTTCTTCTTACCAAAGCTTTTCTTTTTCAATTGAGGACACTCGGAACGGATGTGACCCGGTTTCTTGCATTCATAACAAGTAATTTGCTCCTTCTTCTCTTCCTTGCTTTTACTCTTGAAGTCTCCCTTTCTAATGAATTTTTTTCCACGATTTGACTTCATGAACCGAGTAAAACGTTTGGCCAACATATCCATCTCCTCATCTTCATCCTCACTAGAATCGCTTTCTTGAAGTGAAGCTTTTAGTGCGATTCCCACTCTCTTCTTCTCAACTTCCTTCTTCTCCACTATCTTCTTCTCTTGTTCTCTTCCCTTCCTCATAATCTCATGTGTGAGTAGAGATCCAACAAGAGCATCAAGCTTGAGAGTCTTCAAATCTCTAGCTTCAATAATGGTCGTTCTCTTGCCATCCCATGACTTCGGAAGAGAGTACAACAACTTTCTCACTAGCTTGTCTTCGGGAATGATTTCGCCGAAACCCTTCAAACCGCTGACAATGACCGAGAATCGATCAAACATCTTGGAGACACTTTCTTCAGGATCCATCTTGAAGTTCTCATAGCTTAGATTGAGTAGCCCAATCTTTGTCTACATGACATCACTAGTTCCCTCATATGTTGTCTCGAGGGTGTCCAAAACCTCCTTGGCATTTTCGATTGAAGACACATTGGAGTAGATATCCGGACCAAGTGCACAAAATATTACATGAAGAGCTTTGTCATTCACTTGCATCCTTCTTCTTTCATCATCGGTCATTTCGGCTTTGACCTTTGGGATGAGCCTTTCTCCATCTCTCCTCATGGGAATGTATGGACCTTCTTCAACTACATCCTACACCATATAGTCGGTAGACTTGATGAAGAGCCTCATCCTATTCTTCCAATAAGGATAGTTATCCCCATTGAAAAATGGTGGCTTGGTGGTGGATTGGGACTCATAGTTGGAGGTGGATGCCATTGCTTGACTTGTTGTTGATCAAACTCTCCTAGAATCGACTCAAGAGGGTTGTAATCCTTCCAATGAGTGTAGCTCTGATACCAATTGTTGAGTTGATCGAACACTTGCAAATGGCCAAGAGGGGGGTGAATTGGCAATTAAAATTTTGGTGAAGAGAAAGATTGAAAATAAAAATCACACAATGGGTTATAGTGGTTCAAGTTCTCCAAATGAACTCTACATCCACTACCTTAGTTCCCACTAAGGATTTTCAAACAATTCACTAATTGAATTCGTCCCCTTTTCTTGGATGAGGAGGAAACCTTACAATTTCGATTAAGCTTTCTACCCAAAGCTTAATCCACTCAAATACAAAGAAATATTGTGGTAAACTCAAATGTTTCCTCTCAATGGATAATTGTCTACCCAATTACAATTTCAACAACCCCAAACTCACAATACAATTTGACAATTGAAAGACAATAGAGTTGGGTACAAGAATATGACTTTGAATAGCTCAAGGGTTTGGATTTTTGCTTTGATGATGCTTGAATGTTGAATGGTTGTTGCTGACCTTCAAAGAGCTTCATTTTATACCTCCTCTATTAATTCTAGCCGTTTGGGTGGTTGGGAACATAAATGGAGCCGTTCGAACCCTCTCTTACCACCATAAATGCACTTCTGCAGCTATGCGTATCGATACCTGTCTCAGAAAAGAAAGAGCTGTTGTGTGCAATAAATAAGGGGTATCGATACGCACGTAAGCGTATCGGTACGGGGTATTGAAACGGCAAGGACCGTATCAATACCTTCTTCTCAACTTAGCTCATTGTCGATTTCCGTATCGGTACGAGGGTTTGGCGTATCGATACGGGTCAACGACCAATTTAAAATTTGGTTACCAACCAACTGACACCAACAGTCAAAATATTTAAACCGACTTGAATTTAAAAATTCATTAAGACCGTATCGATACGAGGGTTTGCCGTATCGGTACGCCATTCAAACTCTTTAGACTTTTGCAAAGGGGCATATCGATACAGGTGAAGAGCGTATCAATACGTGTTCCTCCAGTAGCCAACTTTGGTAAAAAGGTATCGATACGGATGGAAGCGTATCGATACACCTGAACGTTTTTGAATAGTTTGGCTTTGGAACACTTAGAAAATATTTTGAGTTTGAGTTTTTCAAATCAGTTTTAATGAGTTGGTGATTTAAAACTTATTAAGGGACTTATAAAACAATTTTAAGTTTTCCAAATTGATCCTTAAAGATTTAATTATATCAAAATCAAACATAGGTTTTACAATCTTACTTCCTCCTTAAATGGTTTTGTCTTTAAAATTATATATATGTTTTGAACTGCATTGTTGTTGTTGTGTTTTAGAGCTCTGCTCACTAAGCTTTTAAGCTTAGGCTCTCTTTTTCCAACAATGCAAAATCATTAGTAGCTTCGGAGGCAAGCGGGGCAAGGGAGGAGTTCTTGGAGTTCTTTGCTAGCTCAAATTATGGTTTTCTTAGTTGTAATAATGCTTAGGCAATGGGAATGCTAGATTTGTTGCTATGGAGTTGATGTCCAAACTCATATGTTTTACTATTGTTAATGTTGTTAACATGTTTAAAGTGTTGAAGTATGCTTGGATTGGATTTTGGGCCTTTTTGGTAAATGGTTGGTTTATGATTATCTTTGCTTCTTATCTCTTTATGGTTGAATGCCCATTTATCGTTTATTAGGATCTGTTTGCCTCTAGGTTGTTGCTCTATGTTGGCTCGTGTACGTATGCATGCTTAGAGGTCTTAAGTTGGGGTTATGGTGTTGCTTTTTGGCTTAAACCTGCAAATTTCTGCATTGTCGAGTTAGGGGTATCGATACAGCCTTCATGCTTTAAGCCAAACGTATTGATACATGAGAAGGTGTACCGATACCATTTTTGCTACTGAAAATCTGAGAATTTAACAAGAAATTGAGAGTATCGGTACGACCTTGAGTGTATCGATACGGTCCTCTAAAGTTGACTTTAGAGTGTTGACCGTCGGGAGGTGTATCGATACCACCCATGAGGGTATTGATATGGCATGCAGGAAATTGCAAGTTTGGCCTTGTTTGTCTGAATTGTTTGGTCCTCGTTCGTGTTTGTTTCTTCCGATGTTTGCTTATCTCACATAGGATCAATTAAAGCATTTAGACAAGGTTAAATTAAAAAATAAAAAATAGGGTTGCTAATCGGAGTGAGATCTTAACGGGTTACGCTTCGATTTTCCCCGTGTAACCCGTTCGGATCGGTCTATTAGCTAGGCCGGGACGAGGGAGTTACACTTGTGTTTTGAGAAACCCATATCCATAAAAATGAAGAAAAAAACTTACTACTTTACTAGCCAAAATATATTTCCAATATCAACTCACAAGTCTTATATTCATTACACTTAGAAATACCCAAATCTTAATACATTAAATCAAATATCCAATATTAAATCTTTAAAATTACAAAAACAAATGATAAATTTAGTTTTGCTAACAATAAACAAATCACTTTAAAACTATAATAAAAACTTAACAAGTAACACCATAGAGGATAAATTTTAGTTGGTTATGTTTGTTTTATAATCAACATGAGTACTCTTTTCCTCCACTTAGGTTTAGAGAAGTTTTTAATGAGGCTCATGCTGATTAATTTGTATGATTCATCGGAATAAAACCATACTTTTTGAGAGAAAAAAAAAGTCTTTCAATTTAGTCCATTTTAAATTGTTTAATTATTTATTTTAGTTGCAATTAAATTATATGAATGATGCATGTTTTAAATTAAGCATATAGTATTAATTGTTAGATAATTTAATCCACTTAGATTTAATTGTTAATTGTTTAAAGTATAGTTTTTGGATAATTAGGATTCTATAATTCAGTGAGGAAAGATCATTGTAGCAAATTGATGAATATTAAGTGTGAAGCTTTGAAGTTTCAAATTTGGGTGATGTCCAATGAGGTGTTGTCCAATATGGGCTTTAAGTAGAATACTTAGTATTCATTAAAACCTTATAAATTGGAAAATAATCTAGTTAATTAATTAGAGCTTTAAATAGGCTTAGAACTTTAACAATTAATTTAATTAATTAAATTAAGAATATTATATATAATTTTGAGTTTAAATATAGATGGTGCTCAAGCAAATGGGTGTTGTCTCATGTAAAGCTTTAAATTAAATAATATTCATTGATTTAAATAACACGCAAATTTAAATAGTGCCTTTTAGATTAGTACTTAAAATGAACAAGGCAATAATAAATCATGCATTAAAAAACATTTTATGTTGGGATTTTTTTTTTGAATATGAATAGAGGTACCATGAGCGTATATGGGTGTTTCCAATCTCATGTTCGGATTAAAAATATATTTCCTTATAAGATGAATATTTCCATTTGGAACACGAATCCAATTAATAATTAATGATCAAATTAAATTTGAATTGTTATTCTAAAATGACAATATGCCACGTAAAATTAAAAGGTACAGATATCAGGTATTTGTGGGAAAATGACACCAATGCCCTGTACTTTTCTAAATCTTCCAATGTAATTTCTCTTCTTTTTCTAAGTTCAATGTGCCCCGTGCACTTTGATTTCGTCTTCCAAATTGCCTTTCGAGCCTAACGTCGTTAAATAACGATGTGGCAGGACACATGACATGCTCCTATAATACCATGTGGAATTTTTGGTCAACGGATCCAAGAAAATATACAATGGGTATCTAAGAATTTGACCCTTTTATTTTCTGAAGTAAAAAAAATATAGAAATCTAATTTCCATTTATCTTTTTTTTTTTCTCAGCAATGCAATTTTATTTATTGATTAAGTCAAAGGGGATAAAAATCCCAGAGAGAACAATGTGCATTGGCCTCAAGCATGTCCAGCAAGAACCAACAACAAAAACTCGTTATACAAAGGAGCCTACAAAGTAGCTAAAATGCACCAGCAGTGAGACCAAGACATAATGAGGCACAATCACATCACAACAGCATACACACATTAAGCAGAGTACCCCTACAATCAAACTAAAATACTGCGAAAGTTAGACCTTCAGACAGTAGTCCCGAATTAGCACCGGACTTTGAAAATTTCGGATCTTTGCATTCCTGCTTTGGCGAGACCAACCGCCATGCCAGTAAAGGTTCTCGACGCATAAGTGAACTGAACTCGCCCAATCCTTTTGGCTATAAGATCAATCTCGCGCAAGACAGGCCACCATCACCACGAATGTTGTGAATTATTGCGTATCCAATTTAAAGCCACGTGTGAGTCTGATTCCACTGTTAAGTATGCTTTTCCAATCCAATTTGCTTCGGTGAAGACTTTGACTTTGAGTGTCGTCTTGATTGCTATTATTTCAGCGTAATCCGATCCCAAGCAAGGCACAAGTCCTGAGAGTAGAGCACTGATTGTTCCCTGCTCGATTCTCAATACACCACCGCATTCGGCAGCCTCCTTTTTTGCTGCACCAAATTTGCACACAGCCCGCTTCAGTGGAGACCAGAAAACAACAACACTTGTTCGAATTCCCACCACACTCTCCCTAGGATCATCCCACCATTTGTGACAAATATGGAGCAAGGGCAGCTGCATTGGGACAACTCAAGGCGCACCCCCGTTTACAATAGAAACTGTTTCTTTGGCAGGCTAGGGCTACCCAACTATAACATCCAAAGAAAACTTTGGACCTTTGGAGGAACCTTCATCCTCCAAACTCAAACTCCAGATCTTCGATGCATCTATCGAATATTCTTTCTTACCGAACCTTTCTTTCAACAATTGAGGCATCACCATCTTATCCGATTCTTCTTCCATGGTAAGAACTAAGAAGTAAGAACATCATCACCATTCAAAATTTAGTTCAATTTTACGACTTATCACTAATTTAATACTTTTCACAAATGAATAAATGTTATCCATTGTTTAACATTAAAATGGAAATCATCATAAGAAAAAGGGTAAATTATACTAAAGACCACCGAACTATGAGGTTGATGTCGATTTGACCACAATATTTTCAATTGTGTTAAATATACCATATAACTATTTAATTGAATCCAATTTAGCCACATGCCGTTAAAAAAACAAAAAGTTAACGGGACTGTTAAAATAATTGGTATAATCACACATTTAGTCCCCTTTACTTATACAATCATTCAATTTATTTTTAATTTTAATCTAATAAAATAAATTAATTATTCAATAAGGTGGTGACACGTGTCACCACCTTATTTGAGGGATTTATCTAGATTTATTTTCCTTCCCCAATCAGGTGGTGACATGTGTCACCACCAATTGGAGTAAGAAAAATGAAATAGTATTGATGAGTTCTCAAATATGACATATTTCATTTGCTATTTTTCTAGTAATTTGGACTTCTTGCTGCTTAATTCATGTTGTTGTCGTTATATTTTGTGTATGGATCCAATTCTGGAAATAGCAGTGAAAATGGGGCATTTCTGTAGTTTTTATTATAATTCTGTCATGATTGGCATCATGGGCACGACACCAGGCACGACGCATCTGACGTGGCAGTGACGTGGCAATGACGTGGCGACTTCTAGAAGCTTCTGGAACGTTCTGAGAGATCTTATCAGCTTATCCGATTAGATTTCCTGCATTTAAATTTCAAAACATTTGAATTGTTTTATCTTTTGTTTATTATTTTAAATTATCTCATCACTTTATCTTTGTAAATCTAAGCCTATAAATACCACCCTTGGTAAAGGCTTAGATCATCAATCATTTGAGTGATCATCTTCTTAGCTTTGAGTTTTTTTAGCTTTTCCTTTGTAAATAGTTTTTAGCTTTAATAAAAGTTTTTTTTCTTTATTTTCTTGTTCCATTTATTTTATGTTATTTTATTACTTTTCTAAAAACCAAGTTAAGTATGATAATTAATATCATGCTTAGCTAAATCCTTTAAGCCAAGAACCAGCCAAGTCAATTCGATTCGTGAGAATTGAACTTGCTTAAATTCTTTTGGGGAAATCATTTTTATCTTTCTGCTTAGATAGTTTGGCAATCGGCCTTACTAAAAGTTTTTAGCCGTTTTTCATATCAAAAGGGCCCTTTGGTTTGAATTCGCTTAAAAACATAGTTGGGAGGAAGGATGGCCTGTGGCAAATTTCGACTTCCTATGAACACTCTTAGCGGCGGTCCGCTAAGGAAAGATAAAATCAGAAGCGATTCTATTTTTAGACAATTTCTGAGTCGGGTTTTTCCTGCTTATTTCTAAATACTTTAACGGCGATAGTCGTGGTTGATTTATTTAAGAACCGTCTTTCGAAGATAGACTTGGGAGGATTGGTTACTCAAGAGAAGAACAAGTTACGACAGGTTGGGCCTCGTAGACTGTAACCGACATGATCCCTAAAATAAAAATCTATTTCAGTGATCGAAAGAATTGAAGGAGCTGGTTCGAGGCTGATTTACACACTTGGTTTTTTCTTACTACTTTTAATTCTTTTCTCTTTATTTTATTACTTCACCAAAAATCATATCACCCCCCTTCTTTTATTCCTTTGCTTTTACAGATATTCCTGAGATTTCGGATTCAACAAATTCAAGTCAACAATTCCAGCTAATCTCCCTGCGGATCGACCCTCTTTCCCTATACCTATTCAATTTCTTTATTTATTTATTGTTGAAAGAGGATTAATATATATTTATTTTGACCGTTAACGACGACTTGTCAAAATTGGCGCCGTTGCCGGGGAGATTTACTTTCGGCATTTTTGACTGATTTGTTTTATTTTTTTATGACCAGGAAAACCCACAGCAAAGGTCGTCGAGCTAAACGACGTTAAACAAAGCGCTAAATGGGAGGCAACCCATTGGTTTATTTTTCGTTAATTTTTTCTTCCTTTTTAATAATTTAATTTATGTTTCATTTTTTATTTTCTTTCTTTTTTTTAATTACCTTAATAAATTTTATGCAGGATTTTTCTTTTCACACAGGAAGCACTTTAGCCCATGCCCTTTGCACCCTTCATTTTCCCCTATTTTCCCATTTTTTCTCTTTCCCACAAAACCACCAAACCCTAACAAAACACACCCATCTGTTTCACTCAGCCGCAATTCACCATGTCCCCGCACCTCCTCCACGCCGCGGTGGTCGACGACGGCAAGCCCCCAGCCCCGGTCGAGAACCCCACTCATACGGCTTCCACCGCACCTCCGCCTTCTCCCCAACCGCCTGCCGTCGTTCGCAGCTCTCCAACAGCACCGCCGGACCGAGCTCCAGTCACCGTCCACCTCCCCCACGATCTCCATCACCGTCATTCCAGTCAATGCCAACGGCGGACTCAATTTCATCATTCACGGGGAGTATCTTTTGCCCTTACTATCTCTTTATTTCCTTAATTTTTATGAATTGGGGCAATTCACTTAAGTGAGGGGGAGGGTAGCAAACCACTTGCCATGCTTATCTGATATATGTTTGATTTTGGTTTAACTTTGAGAAAATATTTTCTTTGTCATTGCTTGCTGTCCAGCATGTTATAATTGTGATAGTGCATATAAATATTTGAATGGTGACATTTTGATAATCAAATGGCATGGGTATAATGATAGTTTGACATTTCTTTTCAATTTGCCTTGATTGTGATAATTGGATTTCTCACCTAGCTTAATCAACTTAGCCCAATTTTGTGAGAATTTGAGCCTTGAGCATGCATCTTATTTTTTATGCTCATTTTTCCTTGCTTGAGAGTGTCATCTTGAATTTAGGAATCTAGAACTTGTGGCTTGTATACGATTTGAGACTACACTAGAATGAGGTGCTTTAAGAAGATTTAGGCATTAGGATTTTCTCTCTTTCATTAAAATTTACCTTTCGCTTAGTGAACCCTCTTGAAACCTTATATCCCATTTTTTTGGCTTAACCCTCAACCAAACTTTTTGATTGATCAAATGCTAGAAATTGTATTGCTAGACAAAAAAGGGCTGCAAATCGAATAAAGGGCAGAATTTTTCCGAAAAAAATGATGAAAAAAGAAGGAAAAAAACAGAATTAAAGGAGGCAATTGCTTCGAAGAAAAAAAAGAAGAAAAAAAAGAAGAAAAACAGTTTCGAAAAAAATGAAAATATGTGTTTGCTTGCCCATTTTTAGCTCATCTTTTGTCTTCGTTGCTTATTGTTTGAAACTTCTTGCATTGATCATCTTCTTTTGCCTTTTCTTTCCATCTTTCTACCCTTTTTCTAAACCCACATTACACCTTGAATAAGAGACCTAATGATTTTTGCACCTCGATTCTAATAAGTAGTGGAGAATTGAATTTGTTACAAGCCTATGGAAACCTTTGTTCATGCATGACTTAGAGTGCTTTTGCTTCACATTTACCTTTAAACACTTTGAGTGCTCTTGAGTGTACCTTGGTGAGGATTAAGACTAGGTTTGGATTTGATTACTACTTGATAGACGATTGAAAGAATGAAAGACTGTTCTTTGCTTATATCTGCTTGGTTTGATTTGTGTCTCTTTCATGGTATTTCTTTTGCACTTGAACTCTTATAATCATGCTTGATACTTGTAATGGCTTGAAGAATGCATTCTTGGTTAATATCATTTTCGGACATACTTGAGGACAAGTATGAGACAAGTGAGGGGGAATTTCATGAGTTCTCAAATATGACATATTTCATTTGCTATTTTTCTAGTAATTTGGACTTCTTGCTGCTTAATTCATGTTGTTGTCGTTATATTTTGTGTATGGATCCAATTCTGGAAATAGCAGTGAAAATGGGGCATTTCTGTAGTTTTTATTATAATTCTGTCATGATTGGCATCATGGGCACGACACCAGGCACGACGCATCTGACGTGGCAGTGACGTGGCAATGACGTGGCGACTTCTAGAAGCTTCTGGAACGTTCTGAGAGATCTTATCAGCTTATCCGATTAGATTTCCTGCATTTAAATTTCAAAACATTTGAATTGTTTTATCTTTTGTTTATTATTTTAAATTATCTCATCACTTTATCTTTGTAAATCTAAGCCTATAAATACCACCCTTGGTAAAGGCTTAGATCATCAATCATTTGAGTGATCATCTTCTTAGCTTTGAGTTTTTTTAGCTTTTCCTTTGTAAATAGTTTTTAGCTTTAATAAAAGTTTTTTTTTTCTTTATTTTCTTGTTCCATTTATTTTATGTTATTTTATTACTTTTCTAAAAACCAAGTTAAGTATGATAATTAATATCATGCTTAGCTAAATCCTTTAAGCCAAGAACCAGCCAAGTCAATTCGATTCGTGAGAATTGAACTTGCTTAAATTCTTTTGGGGAAATCATTTTTATCTTTCTGCTTAGATAGTTTGGCAATCGACCTTACTAAAAGTTTTTAGCCGTTTTTCATATCAAAAGGGCCCTTTGGTTTGAATTCGCTTAAAAACATAGTTGGGAGGAAGGATCGGCCTGTGGCAAATTTCGACTTCCTATGAACACTCTTAGCGGCGGTCCGCTAAGGAAAGATAAAATCAGAAGCGATTCTATTTTTAGACAATTTCTGAGTCGAGTTTTTCCTGCTTATTTCTAAATACTTTAACGGCGATAGTCGTGGTTGATTTATTTAAGAACCGTCTTTCGAAGATAGACTTGGGAGGATTGGTTACTCAAGAGAAGAACAAGTTACGACGGGTTGGGCCTCGTAGACTGTAACCGACATGATCCCTAAAATAAAAATCTATTTCAGTGATCGAAAGAATTGAAGGAGCTGGTTCGAGGCTGATTTACACACTTGGTTTTTTCTTACTACTTTTAATTCTTTTCTCTTTATTTTATTACTTCACCAAAAATCATATCACCCCCCTTCTTTTATTCCTTTGCTTTTACAGATATTCCTAGGATTTCGGATTCAACAAATTCAAGTCAACAATTCCAGCTAATCTCCCTGCGGATCGACCCTCTTTCCCTATACCTATTCAATTTCTTTATTTATTTATTGTTGAAAGAAGATTAATATATATTTATTTTGACCGGTTAACGACGACTTGTCAAGTATAAGCTAGACCTAAGGGGAAACGAACCTGGGTCATTAGGGAAAGAAAACAACGCACTTGCCACTGGGGTAAGTTTTCTGGTATATGGAATACCAAATATAATATATGTTGTATATGTATTATCCGATTGGAGAAAGAAAATTAAAAGCCATGTAATTGGCAATGGTAGGATTCAAACCTGTAAATCCTTGGTGGAAGTGGCAAAGGTTTACAACTAAGGCAATGGTAGGATTCAAACCTGTAAATACTACCTATAATATATGATTTATTCGATTGTAATGGTTATAAAAGAGAAATAAATGTGATTTTAGGGGACTCGAACATGACACACTTATGTTGCATAAAAACATATAACTCAATTAAATATAATTTTAAAATTTTGATTTTAAATATAATTATATATAATAATTTAATTAATTTTTAATAAATATTAAAATTATTAATTAAGTTAAAAATCAATTCAAGAAATTTTCTTAATAATTACGAGTTAAGTTAAAAAAAATTAAAAGAATAACGAACATAATATAATAAAAATAAATATAAAATTATAATTAATTGGGTTATACATTTTTATGCATCATAAGTGTGTCATGTTTGAGCCCTTAAAATCATATTTATTTCTCTTTTATAACCATCACAATTGAATAACTCATATATTATAGTTAGTATTTTATATTAGAAATTTATGTTTGTCCTAGTGATAAACCTTTGCCACTTCCACCAAGGATTCTTAGGTTCAAATCCTACCATTGTCAATTACATTGCTTTTAATTTTCTTTCTCCAATCGAATAACACATACCACATATATTATCTTTGGTATTTCATATATTGTAGATAGGGATGTAAAAACAAGTCAACCTGGTAACCTGACTGAAATCTGCCCGAGTCAGAACCTGATTTGACCCGAGTTTTTGTTGACCCGAACCCGATCTGCAACCGACTGTTGTTGATCCGAACCCGAATTTGACCTGTTACTGTAGCAACCGAACTCGATCTGCGTCCGACTGAAAACGACCCGAACCCGAATTGGACCTGTTAATTTGGACTTGAAACCCGACCTGCGTCCGACTGAAAAGAACCCGAACCCGAAGCTGACCTGGCAAATAACCGAAATTACCTGACTGAATTGACCCGATATCCGATTTTACCCGACCTGAAATGGACCCGACCTGAAAATGGACCCGACCTGAAATGAACCCGACCTGAAATGGACCTGACCTGAAATGGACCCGACCTGTTTTGAACCCGACTGAAATGGACCCGACTTGCTTTTAAACCCGACCTGTTAAGTGACCCGACCTGTTCTTGGCCTGAACTGATAAAATACAAGAAATTTGTTTGTAATAATATTAGCTCTCAGATCTTATAGCAAAGACATAATTTATCCCACATAAAATACTTTATTTCAATACAAAGGAGAAATCAATATTGAACATCTGATGGAATTAAAATATTGAATTTCAAAATTACAAGGACTTAATAAGTATTCAAACTCAAAATTTAGGGACAATACATAGTTTATCTAATAATTATACTTATATAGACCTAAATTGTTATTAGACCAAAAAATTGAGGACACATGTGAGTTGTGACATGCTCATCCTTCTTTTAGTTCAACCGTGTTTAATTAAATCTAAAGAAACTATACCAAAAGTTAGCACTAAAAAAACAAACTAAAACTTAAATAATCTAAACCCTAAACATCTAATTAAGGAAGGGCCTAAAGGGTAATTAACCCATAAATAACAAATTCAACTCAAAACCCTGTCAATTTTCAATCAATTTGGCGCCCCCCTCCCCCCGCCCCCGCCAATTCTTTTATCGAAATCCCCCCCCCCCCCCCCCCCCCGCCAATTTGGCTACAAACTTTCCCCAAAAAATTAAAATATTTTTAATTTTTAACTTTCCCCCCTAAACTAAAAACTAAAGTATTTTTAATTTTTAACTTCTCCCCTAATTAAAATTTTAATTTAATGATCATAATTAATAAAATGATTTAAATTTTAAATAATTTATTTTTAATTCATCCATCACAAGTTATTAATTTAATAAAATTTAAGTTATTAACGCCAGAAATAATTCACATTAAATGAGTTAGTACTAAGCATATTGAATTATTTAACAAAATTTAAAATTTAGAAGCATGAAATGAATATTTAAATACAATTTTTTATACATATATATTAAATTGATTATATATGTATATATAACAGAAATATTATTTAACACTTTAAATTGATTTAAAAAATTAATAGTTAATATTTTACATTTATCAACACTTTAAATTCATCAAATCATAGACCCTAAACCCTAAACTCTAAACTATAATGTATATAAGTATGTATATATCTATCAATGTATGAACTCTAAACCCTTGATGAGTTTTACCTTAAACCTTAAACTCTAAACACTAAACCATAAATCCCAAACCATAATGTATGTAAGTATGTATGTATATACCTATCAATATCTAACGCCTAAACCCTTAATGAAGTTTTCCATAAACCCTACACCCTTAAATCCACAACCTAAACCCCTAAACCATAAACTCTAAACCATAAACCCTAATGCATGTAAGTATGTTTATATCTATCAATATATGAACCCTAAACCCTTAATGAGTTTTCGCTACACCCTAAACTCTAGACAATTGATCATAAAACATAAACATTAAACCCTAAACCCTAATATATATATATAAGTATGTATATATGTAGCTATCAATGTATGAGCCCTAAACCCTTAATGAATTTCTCCCTAAACCTTAAACACTAAACCTAAACCTTAAACCATAAACACTTAGTGAAGTTTTCATAAAACTCTAAACCCTAAACCCTTAAATCCACAACCTAAACCATTAAAACATAAACTCTAAACCTTAAACCCTAATGTATGTAAGTATGTTTGTATCTATCAATGTATGAACCCTAAACCCTTAATGAGTTTTCGCTACACCCTAAACTCTAAACATTAAAGCTTAAACCTTAAACCTTAAACCCTAATGTATATAAGTATGTATATATGTAGGTATTAATGTATGAGTCCTAAACCCTTGATGAATTTTCCCTAAACCCTAAACCCTAATGCATGTATGTAAATGTACCTATAATTGTATGAACCCTAAACTCATATTCATTATTTTATTCCAATTTGACCAACATTTTTTTATTTTGTCTAATGTTTTATTATTTTAATTTAATATTTTCTTTATTCTAGTCCTTTAACTTTATTTTAATTCCGTATTGACCCTTGTATATATTTTAATTCATCATGTTTTATAATTTTAATTTGAAATTTTGTTCATTCTAGACCCTAAAACTTTATTTTTATTCTAAATTGACCTCTACTTATTGTTTTGTAATTACTCTAATTTTTATACTTTTAATTTGATATTTTTGTTCATTCTAGTCCCCAAAACTTTATTTTTATTCCAAATTGACCCATTTTCCTTGTTTTTCTTTTAAATTTGTCTAATGTTTTATAATTTTAATTTGATATTTTTGTTCATTATAATCTGTGAAAGTTTATTTTTAATCCAAATTGACCCCTTTTCAGTCCAAATTGACCCATTTTCATTATTTTTTTAATTACTCCAATGTTTTATAATTTTAATTTGATATGACTTTAAACAATTAACTCAAAATCAATGACGATTGACGGAGGTCACCCTAAAGTCTATCAACTACATATACGGTTGTACCGAACTCAAACTCAATACGAATTTCAATTCCGAAAATACTCTGACCTGAATTACCTGACCTGAAATGCACCCGACCTGAAATTACCTGACCTGAAATGCACCCGACCTGAAATGCAACCGACCTGAAATGAACCCGACCTGAAATGAACCCGACCTGAAATGGACCCGACCTGAAATGGACCCGGCCTGAAACGGACCCGACCTGAAACGGACCCGACCTGAAATGGACCCGACCTGAAATGGACCCGACCTGAAGTGTATCCGAACCCGAATTAACCTGTCAATTACCTGCTTCGGACCCGACCTGAAATGGACCCGACCTGAAATAGACCCGACCTGAAATGGACCAGACCTGAAATGAACCCGACCTGAAATAAACCCGACCTGAAATGGACCCGCACCCGACCCGAGTCGAGTCAAAACAGAAAAATGACCTGAAATGACCTGTATCCGATTTTACCCGACCTGACAGTACCCGACCTGAAACCCGTCCGATTACCTGTTTTTACATCCCTAATTGTAGACATAGTTAGCCTAGTGACAAGAGTGTTGCTTTTTTTTCCCTAATAACCCAAATTAAATTCCCTTTTGGCCAACTTCCGTTATTTCTTTCCCTATTGGGGAAGGAAAATAAAAAAGCCTACATACAGAGTTAGAATATGAGCAGGCGTGAGCAAAGTGAGAGAGTCAGACGAGGCGAGAGCGTGAGGCGTGATGTTAGTCCGGACAAAGTGGGTTTTGACGCAAAGAGAATAATCATTGTGTTCGGCTCTAATCTTCCCGAGACTGCACTGGCAAGGGTCAACGTTCGCTCACCATGGAGATGTTGTGGATGCTATCATTCCGGCAAAGAGGAGTGAAGATGGCCTGCAGATTTGGTTTCATTACTCGGCATCTACTTAGGAGGTCGTCGGAGTTCAAGGTGTCGCTTCCGGCAGAATCGAAGGGTCGTTTATTCCTCCATTGAGTGGGGATATTCCTTCAGCTGGTATGGCAGGCTGTGCAGATTGGTTTCCCGAGTTAGTCTTTAACAATGTTGGTGAGTCTTCATTTATTGCCATAAAGGGTCGTTTTCGCAGCTTCTAGAATGTTGGTTCTTAGTGGCTGACCTGATAGTCATTGCTACGGGGATTGTGTTTCGGTGCAAAGAATTAGTCAAACAACTATAATAATTTATTACTAATTCACATTTAATAAATATGTATAAAAATTCATTAATTCATAAATATTTATAATATCGGTGGTACTAGCATATCCGAGATTGTCCATGGTTTCTTGTTGCCTAAAGAGAAAGTCGAAGCGGAAAAAACTGCAAAAAAAGGGGTAGAGGGAGGCCGATAAAAAACAAGCATGATTCGCATACTGTCGCGAATGGCAAATTGGTGGGGGCGGCTACAGTAGCTAACGAAAAAGATATCGTCCGAGACATCGCGTGGATTATTGAAGCACGATAAAAGAATTTCTAAAGGCTCGGGATGAGGGCGTTGTCGTGGAACGCTCGTGGTTTAGGTTCTGTGACAAAGAAGAACGTGGTTCGGAATAGAGTAAGAGAACATCAATGCGGTATGGTGTTCATTCAAGAGTCGACATGGTACGCAAAATGTGATTTTCCGATTGTTTTGACTTTGTTTTTGCGTCTTCAATTGGCAGCTCACAGAGACAAAGCCAGAATCAAACATTGGGAGGGTCAAAAGTCTATTAAGCCTTTAAATTTAAAATTAAGAGGGGCAAAATCCTTATTTTACAACT
The DNA here is from genome assembly GCA_958450335.1 of Hibiscus tridactylites. Taxonomy (NCBI): domain Eukaryota; kingdom Viridiplantae; phylum Streptophyta; class Magnoliopsida; order Malvales; family Malvaceae; genus Hibiscus; species Hibiscus tridactylites. Next base: position 20,353,188 of record OY288265.1, on the reverse strand, counting down.
ATTGAAATTAAAAGGGACCTCAACTGCAATTATACCATAAAACTTTGGGAGCGGCAAGATCCCCTCCGGAGCTCTACATTGGCTTCGTCCCTAGAAGCTCCGGTGGTATTGTGATCAGTTGGGATTGCTCCCGCTTCCGATTGGAGAGTTCGACAGTGTCATGGAAGTTTGCCATGATTACTGGCGAATGGATTGTGGAGAACTGGAAGTGTGGCATGATCGATGCGTATGCGGCTTGTTCTCTTGATGAGCAACTTGAATTATGGTCAGCCTTGCGGGGTGTTATGTTGTCTCATAGTATTCCTTGGTGCATCGGTGGGGACTTCAACGTGATTAGGCATCTTGATGAGCGATGTGGGAGTATCAATCCATTGAGGGGAGCAAAGGAATTCAATGATTTTATTGAAATGGTGGGTCTGCTAGACATATCGATAGTCGATAAAAGGTTTACTTGGTTCGACTCGGGTAATAAAGCGAGTCGCCTTGGCCGGATTTTGGTCTCGGGAGAGTAGATGGACAGGTTTGCTGGATTAACTCAATTTAACCTCCCATAGGGAGTGTCGGACCATTCACTACTGCGTTTTACTAGCGACTTGTTAGATTGGGGACCCCGACCATTTTCGCTTCTTGAATTTATGGGTTGCGATCCAAGCTCATGCGCTCCTGATGGCTAGGGAGTGGAACCGAATTTCATTAGAGAATGGTGATGCCCCGATCATGCACAAGCTACGTGATTTGACAGTGTTTTTGAAGGTGTGGAATGGGAAGTTTTGGGGAATGTGGACAGTAAGATTAAGGAAATTACTTCTTTGATTTAGAAATTAGAAGATGGATATATGTAACCCCTAAACCCGACTTAGAAGAAAAAGCCGAATTTAGGAAGTTAGGTTTGAAAACTTGTCCCACAAGAAACAATTTAAGTTAAATATAATAAAATTCATAATAATCAATTAAATAAATAGAAACCCAATAATCAATATGATTACTGTAATTAATTTAAATTATCTGAAAACAAGTTCGTAAATGCATGTATCCAATAATCCCAAATTATAAACATTCACAATGTTCATATTACACGAATATTCCAAATAATGTTAAAATAGTAAATCAAAGTAGTCAAAAGAATTCATACTGAATATTAATATATCTGAATAAACAAGAGATGCTCCAAGTACCGAGTCGCCTAATAAGTCTGAGTATCTGAAAATAAAAACTAAGGGGTGTAAGCTAAAGAGCTTAGTGTGTTCTTTTGTTTAAACAAAACAGAAAATCAAAACAGTATTTCATTTACCGATAAATTCATTCCTGAAAACACAGTATATCCGATAAATCAAAAATCATAAATGTTATGATGTCCGATGCATGATGCAATGCCCGAATATCCGATATCATACAGAGTGGAGGTTGCCCTCACCAGAGTGGAGCTTTCGCTCGCCAGAGTGGAGGTTTCCCTCGCTTTTTCCGAATATTATTCCGAACAAATGACACATGATATGATTTGTAAAATCATAAATCCGAACTCTTACGAGTATCATATTTTCCGAAAATCAGATGCTTGATTTAAAAACACATTTAGTATGCCATGACTGATGTTTCAAATCATTATCAAATCTCAATCAGATAATAAATCAAGCAGATATATATATATATATAACAACATTTATTTAAAACACCCTAAGAAACACACCTTAGCCACAAAAGCTCTAATCTCGGGAAGGGCGAGCCTCACGCTCGGATCTCACTGAATCAAGACCTACGAGATATGAATTCTATATTAACATTTATTACTAACACTAAGCCACCGACTAAAACACTGAAAACCGAACTAAGATATACTCACGTGAAGATCTCAAAGAACGTGCACGATCGGTCTGAACAACTGGAGGTAACCCAACGCTCTCAAGGTTGGCACCTAAACACGAGAACATTCTGAATCAGATTCTGAAATCCATAACTTATCATATTCAAATAAAAATTACTTAAAAATTAGCAAAACATAGCTTTCGGGATCTAATTTGACAAAACGGGCAGCGGATACGGACCCAGGACGTCGAGAAAGGTTAAGATGAACATTTTCTGAAAAAGTCAACTCTTAGTCAACGCTGGTCAAAGTCAACTTTGACGGTCAAAGTCAACTGTTCAAGGTCAACGGTCAACATTGACTTGACTGTCAAAGTCAATTGGTCAAATTCGATCAAACAGGTCAACTGGTCAAATACGGTCAATGGTTCGGTCAAAACCAGTTCAATCCACAATAGCACTTCGGTTCACAACTTAATCCGGTTCGGTTCAATACTGGTTTGGTCACATGGTCCAGTCTGATCATGGGTCCGATTTACTCATAAATATGGGCTCACATAACACTTATTCACATGGGTCATTTGAATTTGGGCTCTCTCACGCACAAGGCCCCACGATTAGCTCAACCAACACACGCAACCCACTTAGCTTCACTAACACTCGGGCTCAACCCACAACACACTCAGCCCAAATCTACACTTTTACCAAAACTACACTAGTGTTTCCAGAACCTTTGACGGCGGCGACAAGCTCCACGAACGGCGGCGGCGACGGAACCTACGACGACGACGACAACCCAAATGTGCACGACGACACCAAACTCAGAACAAAAAACATTGGTGAGATGAAAACTACCACGTTTTCCTCAGATTCCGATGAACAAAACGAACATTCCGATCAGAATTAAACGGAAAAACAAAGGAATTCACAACCAACAACACATGAACCAAAAAGAAACTAGCGAGGCTTACCCAAGCTTGAACGGTGACGACAACGACATGAGGAAACTGAAAGGTTTCTTACCCTTTTCCAAGCGAACGACCGGCGATGAGAGGAACCCGAGGCCTGGGCTTTGATCGGACGACAAAGGGAAACTCGGGGGTGGTCTCGGCTTGACGAACGGTGGCCGATGAGCCCTTGATCGGAGCTTCGTCGGAAAGCAAGGGAAAAATGGTGAGGGAGATGTCGAGAGAGAGGGTGAGATGAGAGGCGGCTGAGAAGAACAACTACTGGTTTCCAAAACCATAAATGGGTTAAATACCCAATTTAATGGGTAAAATACAAAAGAAGCCACCGAAGTTATTTAGGGTTTGACAATGAGCACTTAGGTTTCCATAAATTACAAATTGACCCATGAATTTTGAAACTAAGCCTCATGATTCTAAATTTTCTCGATTTAACCCTTAACTCAATTAGGGTTTCGGAATTAAATTCCCCAAATTCTAGGATTACCAATTTAGGGATTCTAAAATTGTGGATTTTTAAATTGGGTAAAATTTGGGGTGTTATAATATGTGTGGGCGATAAATGGCTGATATTGTGAACGAGGAGTATCGTCGATTGAAAATCGAGCTTTGGAAATTACACAAGCTTCGTGAATCTATATGGCGACATATGTCGAGAGAAATTTGGCTTAAGGAGGGTGACCAGAATACTCAATTCTTTCATCGAATGATAAATCTTAGAGCAAAACTTAACTATATCATTGGGCTGCGAATTAATGGGAGATGGGTGACGGACCCGGATAGGCTGAAAGTTCATATGTTTAGGGAGTTTCAAAGACACTTTTCGGCTAAATAGGTGATGGATTCATCAGACGCAACGGTGAATTTTAGCTATCTGGATGTGGTGTCTCGCGATTCTTTAGAAGTGAGATTCACAGAAGAGAAGGCGAGAGTTGCGGTTATGAGTTGTGAAGTGTCGAAAGCCCCAAGGCTGGACAGCTATAGTTCCGCTTACTTTAAGAAGGGTTGGGACTTTTTGAAAATGGATGTAATGAAACTTCTAGACTCTGTTTTTGAATCTGTTTTTTTGCTACGAGGGATGAATTCAATATTCGTTGTTCTTATACCAAAGAAGGATAATCCACAAGTGGTAGGCGATTTCCAACAATTTGCCTACTCAACTCGCTCTACAAGATTGTGGTTAAAATTCTAGCCTTGCCTACAACGGGTCTTACAGTAATACCCCCGTAACACACATAGAAGGTATTGCCAAATTAGCATAATCAATCTAACTTGCTAATCAAGTTAGGAGTCGATCTAGCCAAAGATAATAGGTTCGAAATATAGCAACCAACCAAGCAATAGGCATCAATATTATAAATACCATAGCATTCAATTCAACCTAGGTGGAACCTATAAGGTTACTAAAAATCTGATGGCACCCTTGTAATGACAAATTAGACTTCTCATGATTAGGATATTGTTGTTTTAGTTTGGGACAATACAAACAAGGCATAGTCTTTAAGGATACATTTTAATAATTTAGTTCAATATCTAGTTGCTCGAGCTCATACAATTAACACCGTCAAGACTATTCTTCAATATATTGACAAATGATCACCTAGACATCATGCTCGCTAAACATTAAGTAAGTAGACTTATTCCAAGATTGGATTTACACAAATTCGAATTGAACCATGCTCCACCAAGAAGAATTATACATCATCATTTAGATTATCAAGATGCTAAAACAACACATTACAATTCACTTTAATGGTCAATTTTACAAGCAACCTTAGTTGATTTTAATAGCCTTGACTAGTTTTTAGTCTAGATAAACAATTTCGATCACAATCATCAACAAGCAAGGGTACCTTGGTTCCACTGAATTTGTATTCGTTCTAATATATTACAAGGGCACATTGGTACCAATCAAGGGACCGTAGTCCGATTCAAGCTAAGCTCAGAGGTTCTATTGGCATGCCAATCTATCTAGGACCAATACTAATCTATGCTCTTTGTATAGTTTTCAATAATTCCATTGTAAACTTTATATCACCAATTCAATATGCTATCTATAGCATTCTAAGTCAACCACTTTACATTCATGCTTGATTAATCAAACTAACATACATTCTTACCTTGGTGTAATTACCTTGCCAAGATACTAGCAAGCAAAAGCAAACATAGGCATTCAAGCCTCAAATGCTAATCAATTAAATTTAAACATTCAACAACCTTAGCTTAATCGAAAACATAGTTTACACTCACGTATATGTCGAGCTATTCCTGATCGTGAATCACCACTCCCTTCTGCCTTTCATCTCCTTGCTCCATCCCTTTTTTTGTCTAATTATAACAACAATTTAACGGTGCATTAGAATTAATTAATAGTCCTTTACTTGTTACCTATTTATCATACACATGCTCAACAAGCATTAAGGTAGAATTTCTAATGTTCCTCTACATATTCCCCAAACCATGGCATTTAGCTTCCACAATTAAACAATCCAAGACATTGGTCACATTTCAATTATGCAAAGCAACCTCCCTTTAAAACACAAACATTTCGAAACTGCCCTATGATGTCCAACACACTTTTGTTTGATTAAACACTTATCTATCAAGCTTATAAACATCAAATCACCATTTGACTACTTAACAAGTTTTTAAGTCAATCAATTAACAATTAATCTACTTTCAAACAGTGCTTATTTAAGCAATTCCCTTAAAACAGTCTATTAACTAATGCTATAATGCAGGGCAGATTTCATCCCTTTATAATTTCACCTAAACAACTATGAAACTCATTTTAAGACATTTCCCTATTTTCCCCATAAATCATTAGAATCTTGCAATACCTAAATCAATTATTTGACCCTCAATTGTAAGCTTAAATAGTCCATAACATATCATTTACCCAAGACGGTTTCATTCCAGTTCAATTTCGAGCAGGGCAGTTTTTAGTTTCCCAATTAAATCTTGTACTATATTATATGAATTTGATACACTTATTTCTAGCATTAAGGATCACTCTTAGGATTCAAAATTAACATTACCATGATACTAGGTTATGAATTCACGCTTTAATCTACCAATGCCCATTCTCAGACTAACATTCTATCAAACTATTTCTTCCAACCATGTAACAAATTTTCATTAAGTAAAGATTGGATCAATCTACTATTTCCTCAAAGCTAAGCTTCGAATTAAAGAGATAACAAAGAGGGAACTTACATTTCTAGCATATAAATATAATTCAAGCACCAAAGATTCGCCAAGCTTTTAACAAGCTTATCACCATGGATGAATTCTTCTCCTCTTTCTAACTCTAGGCTTTTGGCCACTAAGGAGAATGAAGAGGATGGCAATTTTTGTTTTGTTTCAATGTGTTTCCCAACAACCACACGTGCCCCTCTTCAACAAGAGCCACCTTATCATTCCCTTAACAAAACTTTAATTACCATGCAACACTAGAATTTTGGTTATTAAACTATGTGGTCACTTTAATCTAGTTTTTCCATTTATTATTCTTTCAATTCGCCCATACAATAAATCACAATTAAGGTCACCAAAGTTAATTTCCTTAAGAGTCATATCAAAACATTTTTCCTAGGTCAGAATTTAGGGTGTTACACTTACATTCACTCATTAGCGATGTTCAGTCAGCCTTTGTGAAAGGCAAACAAATCATCGATGACATTTTTTTAACAGACGAAGTGGTGCACTCCTTAAATTCGAGAAGGTTCATGGAGGGTCGGATGATCTTAAAGCTTGATTTTGCAAAAGCATACAATTGCATAAAATGGGATTTTTAGATGATATTTTGCAGTGTATGCAATTTGGTGAAAAATGGAAGAAATAGATATGATCTTGTGTGAGCACGGCGAGACTTGTAATGCTACTAAATGGTTCGAAAACAAAAGAATTTGCGATGGGAAGGGTATTACGACAAGGGACTCTCTGTCCCCTCTATTTTTTGTGATCGTGGCCAAGGCATTACAATTGTAACATCCTGAAGTTGGGGCTAGTTTAAATTGAGAACTTGTGAAAGATTCGAGACTAAATCTGGAAATGTTAAAAAAATTTGGGATTATATTGAACACATTCAAAATCTAAGAATAAAAGTGAATAGTTTTGAAAACTCGATGTCATCTCTGAAACCTCTGAAGAAATATGAACCAGGTTCATAATTATGCAATTTTCTTTGTGTAAACTGATAAAACATGCCCTCTCTTCTACGGTTTACAATTCAGTTTTTTTTTTCCCGGAATACTGAAATTTTATGTTGCACCGATACGGATACAAATACAGATACAAATACATGTACAGAAACGAGGATGGGGACGGGAAACATCAAATTTTAAAATTACAGGGTACAAGTATGTTAAGGGTACGACAAATATAAAATAAATTTTATATTCTAAAAAATGGGAAAATCATAAATAAAATCATGTGAGCATGACATCACACGTGCTTATATACTTATAGTTGAATCATGCGAGCAAGAGAAAGTCGAAATAAACAAAAAAAACTAAAAAAAGTGTAAGAGAATAGAAGAATAAGAAAATAATTGGGGATGAAATACTGGGAGTACACAAGCCGTACCCAATATATCTCCGGTATGAGGACATATCGAGTACGTGGTATAACACTAGATTGAAGTACCCATGCTTCGTAGCTGAAATTTGCTTTCCACTCTTTTCGTCGGGGATCACATGACTCGCTAATGCTAATGTTGCCATTTTGATTGTTCTTCATGCTTGACACCACTACCCCGCCGCACCTTTGTTCAGAAACGATTACAAATGTGTTTGCCATGATTTATCACGCTCACTTGCTTAAATTGGACCACGCAACTGAGCCTTTTGTCACGTACCAATTTTTTCGACCCGATCAAGCTACGCATCAAGGGGCAAAGGGGACTGAATCCAACAAACACCTCCCCGAAACCGAAGCACCAGACCATACCAAGGCACTGGGCTCGCCAATGGGACAGAGCAACACATCGAGGGAACGAGTGTGTGCTCACCAAGGGTCGACAATCAAGGGGCTTAGCACGGGGAAGACCGAGAGGGCCACACCTCTTACGTACGTTCCACCACACCGACGAGAAGCATCCGCAACCCATGGGGCTGGGATTGCGGACAAGAGGGCCTAAGGGCCCGCACCAAGGGTGCACACCGAGGGGCCTAAGGACATGCACCACGGGTGCACACCAAGGGGCCTACGGCCAAGCACCACGGGTGCACCGCATGGGGGCCTAGGGCCACACCATCACGGCTGACGCACCCGCACACAAGGGGCACAGCGTGGGGGCCTAGGGCAGCACCATCAAGGCCGATGCACCCGCACCCAAGGGTGCCCGCAGCCGCCCGCGCTGAGGAGCCAAGAGGACCGAGTCCGCCGCACCCTAGGGCCGATCACACCGCGCTGACCACGCCGCACCCTAGGGCCGATCACACCGCGCCGACCACGCCGCACCCTGGGGCCGATCACACCGCGCCGACCACGCCGCACCCTAGGGCCGATCACGCCGCACCCTAGGGCCGATTACGCCGCACCCTGGGGCTGATCACGCCGCACCCTAGGGTCCCGACGGCGGCACACACCGAGGGGCTGGAGAGGGCAGGCCAGACGCACCCTAGGGTCCGCACACGGGGCCTTGGGGCTTGTTTCCACACAAGCAAGGCTTTCCTAGAGGTTAGGGACCACGAATCCTTTTGGGACAAGGATTCCATCTCCTTGAGGGAGTAGTACATTAGGTTATCCTAGTTGGAATAGGATTAGGACTAGAGGGGCTATTTAAGGAGGCTTACCCCCACCTCATTATTCATCTTTTTCTTTCTTTCAGTTGTTCTCTGGCCTTGAGCCATATTTTCGTTAAGTTCAATAAAAGGTGCCGGGCATTCGCCCGGCTTAATCCCGCAACACTTTTCTTTGGCCGTCACACATTGTGTTAAAACGTCTTCCGCACGGATCCAGGCCCTCTTGCCTAGATCGTCAGGCTTAACTTAGGCTCCACACACGCACCAAGGTGCCTAAGGCCGCACGTCCGACGGGTCAGAATTCTAGGGACGTGACAAGTGGTATCAGAGCAAAGGAGTTTGCTCGGGATGGCCAAGAAAGACGAAGCCGGAACAACATCACAGGGCATGGAGGCCCAAGTAACCGACAAGAAAAGGGCCGCTTCGAAAGATCGATTAACAACACTTGAGGATAAGACAGAACGACTCGAGACCAAGGCAATTTGTTTAGATGATGATACGGAAACGCCTACGGCATTTGGTAGTGGTCGAATCATGGTAGAGACTACAACACTTAACCGGATCGAAGAACGTATTCGTGTAACGGTAGACAAGATTGGTTATTGGGTAAGGGTTTTAGAGATGGATGGCAAGGGCCCGGAGGTGGAGTGTGATTGTTGTGAGAGGCGATCCATGGAGGAAAGTTCAGAACAATGGTCGGACACGGACAGTGAAGAGCAATTGGAAAATGTAAATGCTGACACCAATGGATTGAATGAAACGCAACAAGTAGCAACAAATCCACAAGGGAATGATCGTGTGCTATGGGTTATGAACGAAACATGGTTGGAGCCGCAAGGGCAGTATATTTCGAATAGATTGAGGGTACAATCCGATGAGGTGAACGGAGGGGTGCAAGATGTTGTCCGGCCACCATTGAAACAGCCTACTCCGGCGGGGACAAGTCCATCGGTTGGTGGTGAGGCAGATTCATTGAATGCTGGAGATCCAATAGTAGGGAAGGAGTGTAATGGTAGGACTCTAACAGTGGGGGAGGAATTTCAACAAATTGAAAGTCTATCCATTGCTGGGATAGCAAATTCGAAACAAGAGGAGGAGGTGGGGTCAGGTAATTGGGATAATCTGAATTCACAGGAGGTGATTTCTCCTCCAACTATTCACTCGATCAACGCCAAAGCTGGCCTAGGTGCAACGGAAATTATAAGGATTGGCCAGGCGTTTTGCAAAATTAGAAAATTAAATTCGCCAGAGAATTCTAATGTGGCTGGCCGTGAATTGAAAGGGAGGAAACGGCATAGTTTGGGTGCAAAACGCTCACGGTATACTTGCAAAACAGGAGGGGCGGATGGGCAAGAGAGTGGCTCACATCGTTCTCAGGATATCGCAAGCGAGGCAGCAGCAACAGTACAATTGGGGTCTTTAATAGGGGTGAAATCGAGTGGGAGAGAAGCCGATATCATCAAGGATATTTCTCGGGTGATAGCCGGGGAAAATCGTGGTTTGTGACTAATGCGCATATTATCGTGGAATGTACGGGGTTTGGGAGGTGGCGCGAAGCGTCGAGGTGTTGGGGAAATCATAAAGAAAAATCAGGTGGACATGGTAGTTTTGCAAGAAACAAAGTTAGAGGAGGTGCCATCGATGTGGGTAGCTTCGTTGTGGTATTCTGACAACTTTGAGATGGCTGTATCACCCTCGTTGGGAGCATCCGGGGGCATCTTGATTATTTGGGAAGGTACCAAATTTAATTTGCTTCATTCTGTTATTTATCCGAATTTTATAATGCTTAGAGGCCGTTGGAAACAAGAAGATATGGAGTGTTGTATGTTAGGGATTTATGCTCCTACGGACGTAGCGAGACAAAAATCAGTTTGGGTTTCTGTATTGTTGCAATTAAAGGAGTATGAGGGGCCATATTGCATAATGGGTGATTTTAATGCTATATTATATGAGTCTGACCGTATAGGGGTTTCGGATAGATATCAGGAAATGAAAGTTTTTGGGGAGTTCGTACATGACGCGGATTTGATTGATTTGCCGTTAATAGGTAAACGATACACTTGGTTTGGCTATGGTAAGAATTGATCGGTTTTTAGTCTCTTCTAGTTGGCTGGATGTCTTTAAATCTATACAGCAAATGGCGTTGAAAAGGGGGGTGTCGGACCATACTCCATTACTATTGAAATGCGATGACAATGACTAGGGGCCACGCCCGTTTCGATTTTTTAATTGTTGGATGGATGGGCGTTCAAATGTTAGAAAAATTCTGGAGGAATGGTGTCGTTTAACAAAGATGGGAGTGGGAAATGAAAATATCGTTGTCAAATTGAGACATTTGAAGCAGTTTTTGAAAGGCTGGAATAAAGATTACTTCGGCGATGTAAATAAATTGATTGCGGACGTGCAACAACAGTTGGAGAAAGCGGATGAGGCCGTGGTTGAGGGGGATGCAAATGACGAGTTAGAGGATGCTAGGCGTAGGTGGATGTGTGCGTTGTGGCGTGCAATGCGAATGAAAGAATCAATGTGGCGACAAAAATCAAGAGCAACATGGTTACGCTTGGGCGACCGTAATACGACGTATTTCCATAGAACGACAAAGTTAAGAACAGCTCGGAACTACATACCGGGGCTGATAATTGAGGGTGTGTGGACTGTTGAACCTTCGGCAGTGCGGAATTTTGTGGTGAAGACATTCACTAAACATTTTGCTAGTGACAAGTGGGCGGGTGAGTGGCATTTTGAGGGTGCTTTTCGTAGTATAAACGACACAGATAAGAAGTGTTTGATACAGCCTTTCACGGTGGATGAGATTAAAAATATATTATGGGAGTGCGATGGTTCAAAAGCGCCGGGTCCGGATGGTTTCACGCTCGAATTTTATAAGAAAAAGTGGGAGGTGGTACAATTCGATGTATTGAATTTCTTTGGGCAGTTTCACGCAACAGGGAAGTTACCGAAGGGGGCCAATTGCGCTTTTATTGTATTGTTGCCGAAAGTGGAATCACCTCAAAGTTTAGGTGAGTATCGCCCGATATGCCTTGTGAATTCAATGTATAAAATTTTGGCTAAATGCCTAGCTAATAGGCTACAAAGTGTGCTGGGAGTTTTGATCAGTGACTCACAATCTGCATTTATAAAAGAACGGCAATTGGTAGATGGAGTTCTTCTAGCTACTGAAGTAATACATTCGCTACGTAAGAGTGGTTGTGGGGGATTTATTCTGAAGTTAGATTTCGCCAAAGCTTACGATTGTGTAAGCTGGATTTTTCTTGATTCAGTTTTGGAGCGCATGGGATTTTGTAGTAGGTGGAGGGAATGGGTAAAGGAATGCATCAACTCACCTCGCTTATCGGTATTGGTAAATGGCAGCGCAACAAAAGAATTTCGGATGGGGCGTGGATTACGCCAAGGCTGTCCACTCTCACCTCTTCTATTTGTCATTGTGGCTGAAGCTTTACACTTGATGTTGGTTAATGCCGAGTTGGTTGGATTGGTGCGTGGCGTGGAGGTAGTGCCGGGGATATCCTTAACTCACTTACAGTTCGCAGACGACACCATCTTATTTTTTGAGGCTTCGGTGGAAGTGGCACGAAATATTAAGAGAATACTACATTGTTTCCAGGTGTGTTCGGGCTTGCGTATAAATTTCGCAAAGAGCTCGTTGTATGCAATTGATGTGGATGACGGTTTGGGAGATGTGGTGGCCGAGTTGTTGGGATGCAAATAGGGGGGGCTGCCCTTTACTTACCTCGGATTTCCGCTAGGAGCCAACCCGAGAAATTTATCGGTGTGGGAACCTATCATTGCAAACTTCCGACGCAAGTTAGCCGGATGGAAACGTTCGTCATTATCATTTGCAGCACGTGTCACTTTGGTGAATTCCGTTCTTTCAGCATTGCCTATTTTTTATATGGGATTGTTTACAGTACCGAAGGGAATTATTGCACAGTTAGATAAAATCAGGCGTGCATTTTTATGGGGTGGTGTAGGTCTCGAGCGGAAAATGAGCAGGGTAGGATGGGATGTTGTGTGTCGGCCTCGACATTTGGGAGGTTTGGGGGTGGCGGATTTGAGGGTTAAGAACAATGCTTTGCTGTCCAAGTGGATGTGGCGTTATGCACAAGATCGGGAATCTCTGTGGCGAAGATTGATTACAGCCAAGTATGGGGCACACACTCAATGGTGGCGATTCAATACGGAAAATTTGTCGGCAATGTCGGGGGTGTGGAAACAGATTGTGTTGAACTCTTGTGACATTAGTATTGAACAACATATGGGAATGGAAGGTTGCCGATGGAAAATTGGGAATGGGAAGTTGGTCCTATTTTGGTTTGATCCTTGGATTTCGCAACAGCCCCTAAAAGACATGTATCCGCGTTTATTTATGTTGTCGATTAACAAGTTGGCGTGGATTCAAGATTATGCCGTGGGGGAGACTTTGGAACATGGACAGTGGGCAACATTTTTTAGACGACAATTACGTGGGTTTGAGCTGGAGCGGCTGAATAGTTTACAGGAGTTGGTGCGAGGGGTGCCATTATGGGAGGATAGACAAGATATGTTAATTTGGCGAGCGGATACACATGGCAGCTTCTCGGTGAGGGAACTATCCAATTTATTGCTGATGGATAAATTTGGAGATGACGACTTGGGTGATTGTTTCGCTTGGAATGTGTTGGTGCCACCAAAGGTGCAGGCGTTCCTTTGGTTCGTATGGTTAAGGAGGTTACCGACGGCGGATTTTCTGAGACATCGCGGGTTGGTATTAAGTGCTGAACACAGTACTTGTTTGTGGTGCGACGCATCGGAAGAATCGATCGCACATTTATTTTATGAATGTCCGAATGTGCTGCATTTTTGGGATTGGCTGCGCAATTGGTGGAACATATCGACACCTTTCCCGGTTAGTTTCACTGATTTTTTTGTTGAACATTTGCATTGTCCGTTCAAAGGTAGTATGAAACGTTTATGGGAGGCATGTGTTAGTGCTGTGTTGTGGTCACTTTGGTTGGCTAGGAATGAGCGAATATTTCGCGGTAAAAGATTGACGAGGGACGAAATCTGTTTTTTGATAAAATTGAGATCCTACTATTGGATCAAGGTGGGCGTAGAAGGGGAGCAAATGTCCGAGGCTGCTTGGTGGACATGCCCATCTTCACAGGTGCTAAGTGTGGCGGGCAAAAAGAAGAGGCGTGGGGTGTTTTGGCAGCCACCGGTCACGGGTGTGTTGAAATTTAACGTCGATGGTGCGGCGAGAGGTAAGCCGGGGCTAGCGGGATTTGGAGGTGTGATGAGGGACGGTGAGAGTCGTATATTGGGGCTGTTTTCGGGTTCGTTAGGGGTGATGGACTCCAACGAAGCTGAATTTCGGGCGATCGCTTTCGCATTACGTTTGGTGGTGGAGGGCAGTTGGCGCAATCAGTGTGTGATAATCGAATCTGATTCACAAGTGGCTTTGAGTTGGGTTACACGGTCGGCAAAGAGACCATGGCGTTTGTGGGAGGTGTTCATGGCGATTGATCAAGCGCAACAAGCAGTCTATGAATTGCAATTTTGTTATGTGCCTAGAGAGGCGAATGGTTTCGCCGATGTCTTGGCTAAGGAGGGAGTGGACCGGTTGTCCCTTTTCGTGGCATGCTTGTAAATGTGCAAGGGCTGTCGTTATTTATGGGTCTATTTTCAGATATTGCGATAGGAGAGGACTTCGATTACATAGAAGATTGTCGCGGTGAGGGATTCCTTGGGAGCATGATTTTGTAACTCGTTAAGTATGAATGGGTGTTTGTTCCTTGAATTTATTTTTGTACTCGACGGATCGCATCGTACTCTTTTCCTCCAATAGGTTTAGGGAGGTTTTTAATGAGGCGTGCGATTTCGTCAAACTATATGTTTTCTTTACTACGTGAATAAAAACATATGGTTGTCGATAAAAAAAAAAGGAGTCGGTTGAGTCCCTCGACACTGTCAACGATCGCTTGGAAAAGTTAGAAACCGAAGTCGGCCCCCTCAGAGAGAAGGTCGCAGAAGAGGTGGGAAAACTTCTTGACGAAGCATATGAGAGATTAAACCGTCAAGACATCTCCCTTCAAATTGCGATGGAGGCAACGAGGGGAGAGTTGTTAGGAGAAATCAAGAAACTCAATGCTGAATTATCCCTCTATAAGAATGCCGTGCTAACCGGCATGGTGGACCAAACTGTGGGAACAAAACCCAGGATCGACGTGCCGAAACCGAAGGAGTTCAAAGGAGCAAGGGATGCTCAAGAAGTGGACAACTTCGTTTGGAACTTGGAGAATTACTTCCGACTCTCCGGCATCGACGACGAGGAAACCAAGGTAAACACCGCTTCTGTTTACTTAGTTGATTCGGCTCTTCTATGGTGGCGTCACAAGTGTTACCAATCCAAAGGAGAGGTGATCCCCATCAAAACATGGAAAGAATTTCAATTCGAATTCAAAGAACACTTCTACCCAAAGAACGCTCAAGAAGAAGCTCGGGAGAAGCTTCATCGGTTAAAACACGATGGCTCAATTCGGGAATACGTCAACAAATTCACCGAACTCAGGCTCCAAATTCACAACATGAGTGAAGCCGATGCCCTCTTTATCTTTAAAAGTGGGTTACAACGTTGGGCAAAAATGGAGTTACACCGAATGGGAATCCGGGATCTTTCCAAAGCATTGGATGTAGCCGACTCCCTTGTAGAATTTGAACACAAGAAGTCAGACAAGCCAAGGCAAAAGTCGAAGTACGAAGACAATGACGAGGAAGATGGAGATGAACAACCCAAGGGTGAACCCAAGAAACCAACAAGCGGAGATTTCAAACTCCGTAAGCCGTGGGTAAGAAACAACAACAACTTTAGTTGTTACACTTGCGGAGGCAATCACATGAAAAAGGATTGTCCCGAACTCGAGAAAGCGGCAGCCATCCAAGGAGATGATAGCGAAGACGAACTAGAACCCTCTAAAATAAATGCCATTATCAGTTCCATGGAGACTATAAAGAGTTCCAAGGAGAAGGGACTGATGTTCGTGGACATCACCTTGGCAGGCTAAGAACTGAATGCGCTAATCGACACAGGCGCCTCAGAATTATTTGTGTCAGAACACACCGCCGAAGGACTTGGCCTTCGAATTGAGAAGGCAAAAGGATTTATTAAAACCGTGAATTGTCCGTCGACTCCTATCACCGGGATAGAAAAAGGAGTCAAACTCAACATCGGCGACTGGTCGGGTAAAGAAACCATCAAAGTAATTCCTCTTGACGACTTTGATGTAGTAATCGGCATTGATTTCCTTGACCGAATCAGGGCATTCCCCGTTCCGTTCTGCAATTGCTTGTACATACTTGACCCTAAGAGCCCATGCGCAGTGAAGACAAAGCGACAACCCGAAGTTAGGGCCAAGATGGTGTCAACCATTCAGTTCCACAAAGAGGGACGTAAGAAAATGCCAACAGCCCATAAAACAAGGGCACATGAGAAGCCGACCAAAACGAGGCGAGTTTCACTCGAACGCCCGAGGACTTTCCCATCAAAGCGAGAGGTTGAGCCCAAGATCGAACTTGTGCCAATGACAAGTCCACCCGCTCAGGCAGGTTCCCATAAGACAAAGAGGCGAGCTAGGAACTGGGAAAACAGGAAACATCGAGACAAGAACTTCCAAGTAGGAGACTTGGTCCTAGCCAGGTTAACCGGAGTATCACACCTTCCGACCTCCGGAAAAAGGCTTGTGCGAAGGTACGAGGGTCCATTTAAAGTTTCTAAGCAAGTAGGAAAGAACACCTACCAATTAGAACTACCACCGACCATCCAGACGCATCGAGAGTTCAGCGTCAATTCACTCAAGCCCTATCATCCGAGTAAGATGGGTGAAGCACAATCACACCAAGCACTCAGCAAGGAAAAGGTCTCCTTCGCTGACGAAATTGGAGATATCCAAGCAGAAAGGATCGTACACCGACAGGGACAACGGCCAAGTCATGAGTACTTTGTCCTATGGAAAGGACTTCCCGACAGCAAAGGGAGTTGGGAACTAGCCAAGGCCGTATGGCAGTTCAAGAAACAAAAGAGTCTTTACAATCTTAGCCGAGCGACGAGGGCGTCGCCGATTCCAGTGGGGGAGAATGTCACGTACCAATTTTTTTGACCCGATCAAGCTACGCATCAAGGGGCAAAGGGGACTGAATCCAACAAACACCTCCCCGAAACCGAAGCACCAGACCATACCAAGGCACTGGGCTCGCCAATGGGACAGAGCAACACATCGAGGGAACGAGTGTGTGCTCACCAAGGGTCGACAACCGAGGGGCTTAGCACGGGGAAGACCGAGAGGGCCACACCTCTTACGTACGTTCCACCACACCGACGAGAAGCATCCGCAACCCATGGGGCTGGGATTGCGGACCAGAGGGCCTAAGGGCCCGCACCAAGGGTGCACACCGAGGGGCCTAAGGACAGGCACCACGGGTGCACACCAAGGGGCCTACGGCCCAGCACCACGGGTGCACCGCATGGGGGCCTAGGGCCACACCATCACGGCTGACGCACCCGCACACAAGGGGCACAGCGTGAGGGCCTAGGGCCGCACCATGAGGGCTGACGCACCCGCACACAAGGGGCACAGCGTGGGGGCCTAGGGCCGCACCATCAAGGCCGATGCACCCGCACCCAAGGGTGCCCGCAGCCGCCCGCGCCGAGGAGCCAAGAGGACCGAGTCCGCCGCACCCTAGGGCCGATCACACCGCGCCGACCACGCCGCACCCTAGGGCCGATCACGCCGCACCCTAGGGTCGATCACGCCGCACCCTAGGGCCGATTACGCCACACCCTGGGGCTGATCACGCCGCACCCTAGGGTCCCGACGGCGGCACACGCAGAGGGGCTGGAGAGGGCAGACCAGACGTACCCTAGGGTCCGCACACGGGGCCTTGGGGCTTGTTTCCACACAAGCAAGGCTTTCCTAGAGGTTAGGGACCACGAATCCTTTTGGGACAAGGATTCCATCTCCTTGAGGGAGTAGTACATTAGGTTATCCTAGTTGGAATAGGATTAGGACTAGAGGGGCTATTTAAGGAGGCTTACCCCCACCTCATTATTCATCTTTTTCTTTCTTTCAGTTGTTCTCTGGCCTTGAGCCATATTTTCGTTAAGTTCAATAAAAGGTGCCGGGCATTCGCCCGGCTTAATCCCGCAACACTTTTCTTTGGCCGTCACACATTGTGTTAAAACGTCTTCCGCACGGATCCAGGCCCTCTTGCCTAGATCGTCAGGCTTAACTTAGGCTCCACACACGCACCAAGGTGCCTAAGGCCGCACGTCCGACGAGTCAGAATTCTAGGGACGTGACACTTTGTTTGGAATCGAGCCTTCTGGCTTATCGCTGCACACACCCTTGGGCGAGTACTTCCTCTGCCTCTTCTGTCCAGGTCGTGCCGTCCTACTCCTCTGAATCTGCCTCACTCGGCAACCTTCCGCTCACGCGATTAGCGTTGTGCATCGCACGCAACACCCGTATGCTCAGTCAGGCAATCATGTGGGGATCCATTAAGCCATCTGCAAGCGTACTTAAATTCATTGATGGACAGAAAACCTTGAACCTTTTGATGGAAGATCGCCTAAAAGGTGGTTGTGATCTTCCCAATAAGATAGGTTAGCCCTTGCCGTAAAAACTCACGGGATAAGAGTAATACAAGTTAACCTATTTTTTGACCACTACCTCTTTATATAGTTGGTTATTAAATCAACTATTAAGTATTTATAATTCTGCCCCTCATTGAATTATAAATACATCTTATGGTATCTACACTTTTATTTTCATGACATTTTAATACCCGTGACACGCCTAACATAATTGATCACTTAATTTTGCGTCATACTTTATAATAACATCATACATTTTACATATGTGCCCACAATTGCGGATTTTAATCCAACACAACATCATTTATGATAAGTTAAGGCTGACATATGCTTTAATTCATGCTTTAAATTTCTTTGTTTTATTCCACCACTATGACAAAAAGGTTTTTAACAGAACTTTTAGTACGAGAAGAAACCATTATAGGGAAGGGAGGGGATGTTGCCCCTCCCAAATTTTTTCACTATAATAGTTTTTTAAGTTTTTTTTTTTAATTTAAATATTAATCATATAGGTCCTTTGTTCTTCCCAATTTTTAGATTTAAAGGCTTAATAGACTTTTGCCCCTCTTAATGTTTGATTCTAGCTCTTTCCTTACCTTTAGTGTACATTTAGCGGCATTTGTTGAATAAACACTGCGATAAACTGATATATACCAGCGTTTTTGGCCAAACGTCGCAATAGACGCGTACTAAAGTGGCGTTTTTATACCATGTGAGAATTAATTGTCATTTATCTAGTAATTATTTGATGCCTTTTCTATAAAGCGTTATTATCACTACATATATTTCGACTTCAGTTTTAAAAATTTTAGTATACCTTGTGATGAGAGTTTAATTTCTTAACCTTAATTTTTGGGGTTTTAAAAGTGTGATATTGAATTCCAAATCTCTACCGTGCATTCATGTAGTAATCTTGGTTTGGTGATCCGTCAGATTTAATTGAGCTTCGTGGTGGTAATCTCGGCTATTAGGACATATTTGATTGTGCTGGTCTCGGCTTGATTTTTTATAGAGGAAAAACACATGTTCACCAACTCGTTAAGCCTCACGTCGCCCTTAGGTGTGTGTCTCGTTTGTGCTAAAATATTTGGTGCAATAAATTCTTGAATTATGTGATTGTTATTACTGTTATTGTTATGCATGTATTGTGAGTTCATGGTGTACAATAACTAAGTTAACGTACTCTAAATTTTATAGGCATATTGTCATCTGATTATATGTGATATGTATGCCTGCACTGTGTAAATGCTTGAATATGATGAACTTGATTGAATAGTCGGTTTGACTAAAAAATTTATATTACCGAATAATGTGTTTTTTAATAACTCGTATTTCTGAATAATTTGTATATATGTATTGTTACTGTTCTAAATATGTACACCTGCTTTGTCTGTATGAATATAATGAACTTTCTAAATAATATGTGTTAAGATATATAGTTTGATATAATAATTGAAAAATTGTTTTGGACTAAATTGAAAAAGATTTCAAAATGTTTTGTAAGTCCAAACAACTTGAAAATATGTTTAAGAGTTTTTACAAGGCTTTGGAATAACTTCAAATGTTTTTAAAGTAGCAAAACCTATGATTTTAATGTTGTTGTACCGATGCGGTCTATATAGTATCGACACACTTTAGGGTTTCAGCTATAGGAAAATTCCAGTAGCCAAAACCCGTACCGATACACTTTTGTCGTATCAATACAGAGTGTTTTAAAATCGTCCAACGGCTAGTCGCGTACCGATACGGTTGTATCGCGTATAGATACGCCTTAACCGCTCCCAATGGTCATTTTCCCAATGACTATTTGAAATGCAGGTTGTACTGATACGCTCGTAAGCGTATCGATACGCATAAGCTGAAGTAGGCTTAACGACTAGTTTCCAAGAAGGCCGTATCGATATAGTGACACGAGTATCGATACCCTACTGCCTAGAACTGCAATTATGGGGGGAAATAAAGACCCCAACGACTCCAATTCAATCCCAACGGTTTTCAACGGCTAAAAGCTCATTTGGGAGTATAACAGAGACCTCCAAGCATCCATGTAAGACTAATGCTTCTATTGTCAACAACAATATGATGTCAAATTTGTCTTAGTTACAACACTTGTGAGCCAAAGTTGTCATATTTGCTCAAGTGTTTAGTTTTGGGTGAGTGAGCTAAATAGTGCAAACTATCCACCTTGTGAGGGCTTTCAAGTTTACTAGATTTTCTATTGCATACGAGTGTTCCCAAAGCTCGGGTTGTGAGCTTTAGTTGCTAGGCTTAGGTTGAGTCTAGGATTGTAACGGTTGCCTCCTAAACTGGTAAAAGGGGAAGAATATCTAGTGGATATTGGTTGAAAATCCTTAGTGAGAGCTAAGATAGTGGATGTAGGTGCTTGTTAGAAGATCAAACCACTATAAATCCATGTGTATTTTTGTCTATCTTTTGCTTCCACCAAAAACACCCAAAGCGCAAACTTCTCCACAACTTGGCAAGCTAAATCGATTAAAGGAAATCGAGTCTATCAAGCCTAACAATATGTAAATGTTTTGAACTTTGAAAGTTTGCGTGTTCTGTAATTTGAAAGTCTGGTACATCTATTCTATAATATGAAAATCTGGTTCATCTATTTGTAAGTATCATCTGGAATCGTGTTATGATGCTCATACATTTGTTTTCGAAATTAATCTGGATTTTAAATAATATCTGTTGGTGTGTAGTTTTGGATCCGAGTTTTGGGATGACTCGTGACTGGTGTGTAGCGGATGGATGAGTAGCATGGGGGCTTACCAGCCCGACTATGCATTTGTTTTGTCTTGTCTGCATTTCTCCTATCATGTCATGTTCGAGTCTGCATCTGTTCTATCTCGACTGTATATGTTATGTATTATCTAATTCTGTATATGTTTTGTATTGTTTGATTCTATATTTTTTCTGTATTGTCTAATTTTGTATCTGTTATACATTGACTAATTTTGTATCTATTTTGTCTTGTTTGTCTGAATGAGCAATATGATGTTTGGTTAAATTACTATTTTAAGCATAATCTCTAGTTAAAATATATACATGTATGTTCTCTGGTTACGTTATGCACGTAGAGACCACACTGGACTCTATAGCTCACACTCTATTTTGTTTTTCTTACATTTTAGATTAGTGTATAAAAGAAGTTCGTACTCGACATCACTCGGAAAGTCTCAGTTTTGAACGATTTCTGTTTTTCAAGTGCTACCCTTTTTCGTAAATTATTTATTTTCTGAATTGTGGCTTTGAACTGATTTTTGTTTTATTGTAAAGTGGATTGTTAATCTGATACTTTCTAAAATCTAATTTAATGTTTCACTTAGTGAAAACCTCTAAGTCGGGTTTAGGGTGTCACAACAATAGTTTCTACGTAACGCAAAAGCGTCCAGTTTGATCATGGCGGATTGTGTAGCTGCCGATTTCCGTTTGGCTCACTTACAATTCACAGATGACACAATTATTTTCCTCCAAGTTTGTCTAGATTTTGCTTGTAGCTTAAAACGTGCGCTTAGTTGTTTTCAATATGGTTTAGGCCTTCAAATCAATTATGCAAAATAAACATGATTTGCTATTGTGGTTGAGGATACAATTGAGAATGAAATGGCATCAATCTTTGGGTGTGTTCGAGCCAAATTACCTTTCACTTACCTCAGAGTTCTGATTGGAATTGAACCCTAGAAGTGTCAAGGCTTGGGAACCGTTATTTAGTAGGGTCCGACTTTGTCTAGCTAGATGGAAGCTTAACTCTTTTTCGTTTGCATCAAGGTTGATGTTAGTTAATTCAGTAATCTTGGCACTTCCTTTGTAATATACGGTGATCTTTGTTTTCCCTAAGAGTGTGGTGTCCCAAATTGATCGTATCTGCTGAGCTTTTTTGTGGGGAGATACAGATTTGAAGTGGAAGATGTGTCGGGTTAGTTGGAAAAATGTGTGTACTCTGAAGAAGTGGAGCGGCTTGGGTGCGGTGGATCTCTGACTTTGGAACCATGCATTACTTGCAAAGTGGATGTGGCGATATGCCCAAGAACCTTCTTCACTTTGGCGTACATTGTTTCTAGAAAAATATAGAACCGATACACTCTCTTGGAGGTTAAATTCAAAGCGAAAGGGTTCTATGTCGATTGTGTGGCGTCAAACAATGGAAACTCAAGAAGAAAGGCTGGTTAATCGGTTCATGGGAGAGGATTGTTTCATGTGGCTCGTTGGGGATGGTTCGTGTGTGATATTTTGGATCGAAAAGTGGTGCGTGAAAGTTCCTTTGCGCATGTCTTTCCCTCATTTGCTCGGTTGTGCAATACACAAATTAACACTGGTGTGTGACTATGCAAAGGAGGACAACTTTGATTATACATATTGGCTTATGTTATTTCATCATCCTTTGCAATCTTTTTTAAATTAAAACAATTATTTGAATTAAACGTGTTTGTAATCTCGACAAATCTCAACGCCACTTGTTTAGACCAATTGATTTGGAAGCCTTGTGTTGATGGTACATTCTCGGTTGGAGCATTGATGTCGTTGATGTCCACATTTTGCCTTTTAGTTTTGGGTGATGGTTTCACAATGTTTAGTTTTAGAATATTGTCGTTCCACCTAAAATACAATGCTTTCTTCAGTTTTTTCAATTGAAGTGACTACCAATTCTCTCGTTGCAGCGTGGCCAGGGTTTGCTGATGGGGGTGCTTCATTACTGCGTGTTTGGTGTGAGATAGGATATGATGAATAAGAGCATATTTTTTCCCCTGTCCAAGTATTAGAGCTGTGTGGTATGTATTCTTATGTTGATGGCGTGTTCTTTGGGTGTTACCGATATCATTAGATGAAATGCTGGTACAGTGCTTTCATGGGTTGTTTCGGAGTGTGGTTCATGAATGGTGGGAATGCCCTGGGCTTCTTCACCAAGGGTTATCTTTATAACTCGGAAAGGTATTGTGTGGAAATCGCCACTGCAGAGGATACTAAAAGTTAAAATAGATGGTTCAGCAAGGGGGAAACCAGGCCCAATAGGTTGTTGTGGTGTGTTGCGTGATGCCAATGACATGATTTTGACACTATTTTTGGGACTTTTGGGTATTGTTGACTCCAATGAAGATGAAATTCTTACTATTCTTAATGTTCTTACCTTACTTTTGAACTCACAAGGGAAGGATGCATCATTGGTAGTGATTGAATCCGATTCGATTGTGGCATTAGCATGGGTTCTTAATAATATACATCGACTTTGAAAATATTGGAAGATTCTCAATAACATTTATACGGAGATTGCGAAACTCCCATGTGTATGCTTCCATAATGTTTACTGAGAGGTGTGAATAGCTTAACGGATACACTGGCAAAGGGTGGCGTAGAGCTAAACGCTTGGTTTAATGTTTAGTGTCTGGTGCTTACTGCTGGGGAGTGATGCTCCGCTGTTTTGCAGGGGATTTTATGAGTTGTGCTATTCTAAATTGGTGTGCATCTTACATTTCATGTCTTCGACATATATTGGCACAGTACTCCTTTCCCCCAACCTAAAATTACGGGGTTTAATTAGGCATGTACTAATGTTCTTGTTTGATTTTGAACCGTTGAATAAAAATCACACTTTATTGAATAAAAATAATTATAGTAACGACATATTAATAATTATAGTACCAAAGCTGGGATCATTAAGGCTTTGTTATCAGGTTCTGTGTCGTGTCTTGAAGAAGATTATGCTGAAATAGTTACGATTAAAACTACGTTAGAGGTATTCTTGGAAGTTGGGTGGTTAGTCAAGACAAATCTCATTGTGGAATCGGATTCTCAAGTAGCACCCAATTGGATAAGCAGCCCCCTCAGTCAACAGTGGTGTTTGTGGAACATTTTTGATGATATCAATCGGTTGTCTTGTTCCTTAACTTCAAATGTTGTTGTGATTCTCCTTAATCTTTGCAACAACATTTTCTTATCTTATCCATTGTATTTGAATACTTCACTGTTAGTTGCAAACTGTGTATATAAATATGTTGCTCATGGTTGAGATTTACGTATGGAATAAAAACACAAAGTCCCTTACATCCTACTTTAATTCTCTTTTCACATGGTATTAGTCGTTCTTCTCACACGAGCTTAGGTTCGATCTCAATGAATGGTGACAACAATCGACCAATGCGTCCTTTTTGGGAAAATGTCGGTGGTGTCAACCACAAGGTCATGTTGTCACTCAATGTTGTATCTTTCTTCAGCAGCTCCAAAATGTTTCTCCACCAACACGCTCAACCACCTCCTCGACATCTCGTGCGCCTCCACCTTGGCGAACTCAAACCCATGTTGCAAACTCTACCTCTTCCTCGAACTTAGTTAATTTGTAATGCTTCATTTTAATCTTTCTAGCATTTCTCATTCTCATTAATAATACATGTTTTTCGGAGAAAACAATAATTAAATGATAAGCATATTACCTTACATACGATTATAAAAAATTCAAAGTACTAATCTGTAAAACTAATGAATTAATTTTGATATAACAAAGGTTTTAAGGACTAAATTGAAAAAGAAAATTAATTTTTAAGTCCTCAAAACTTCTCTATGTCTCTAAGAAAAATGTCCAAGTTAAAACCTAAGATTATTCAAATTTTCTAAGTGTTTACCAAGTCAAAACAATGATTTTCGAGTCAAGTCTTCATGTTTCAAAATGAATGAAGAACAACAGAACGGTTTGAACCGTTTTGATACGGCAGTATCGAAACGACCTCAAACATTTCGAAAATATTTTCAAACTTTGTCTGAAAATATGACCGTTGCACTTTATAACTAATTTTTAAGAGACGGTTAGAGTGTATCGAAATGCTTCTAAGCCGTTTTGGTACAGGTTTTGATAGTGGCAAAATGTTTCGAAACGAGCTTTAGCACATTTCGGAACAAGCTCTTAGCGTATCGAAACGATCGTGTCCGTTTCGGTACGGCCTATTAATTACACCCCAACGATTATTTCTATTTTGGTTTGGTTCGAAACAGGGTCGAGCGTTTCAGAACGGGTAGTTGCAGACTGCATTTATGGTAGGAAGATAACATCCCAATGGCTCTAATTATGAAGGCAACAACCCCAACGGCTAGAATTCAATTAGAAGATATAAAAGAGAGTTCTAAAAGCACCACCAACAACTATTGATCCTAAGAGAAACATCCAAACATCAAATTCAAGCTCTTGTGCTAAATTCCCATATTTTCTTGTAAACCCCAATTGTGGTACTTTGTATTTCGAATTTTACTTGTTTCAATTGGGTTGAGTGCTTGTAAAAGGGCTACATTTGTATTGAGAGATACTAGCTATTAGCCTAAAACTTCTCTGTAAACCTTGTGTGAGGATTGGGTTAATTTTTTGGCAGAAAAATTGGCCATTGTGTAAATGTTTCCTCTTAACCCAATTTTTCTCTATAAAAACCCTCCAAACCTCATTGTTTTTCATCAAATATTGAGGGCTTTTACTCCTAAACTAAAATCTAAGCAAGCTTCATCAACTTGATGCAATTTCATCCGTCCATTCTTCCAAAATCCCTTTTTGAGATATTTTCTAATCTTTTCTTTTTCCTTTGATTTCATTCGAATCTTACATTAGAAAATATTAGTTTTGTATAAAATATAAGTTTTAAATCTTGGGTTTTCCAAAACTTGTAATTTTTTTTCAAAATCTCAAAATTTTTTATTCGAATATATTTGATTTTAATCGTATTTTTTACACAGTTTTTTAAATTTGTTTTCTTTAAAAATTTCTTATATATATATATATATGTGTGTGTGTGTGTGTGTGTGTGTGTGTGTGTGTGTGTGTGTGTGTGTATGTATATACGTTTTAAAGTGTTTTTAAAACCTTAATGGGATCTTCATTGGATTGAATTAAGGATTTAAGTGCATACACTCAAATTTTCTTATTGCTTGCTTTGTGTTTTTAGGAATTTCTAATGGAAAACGTTAACAAAAAAAGAAAGAATCAAACGGGTGAAGGTTCGAATCAAGAAAATATTCGTCCAAACCTTACCCTCCTTTTTCAAAAGAGCCTTAAGAATCAAGAAGCTAGGGATCGCTTCAAAATCATTCATGATTTAGCCGTTCGACGAGAGCGTGTTGTGGATATCGCTTTCCTTGACTCTGAGCGTTTTGAATTCCGTTATCTACCTCTCTTGCAAGGTTGAGATTTCTTAGCCTTTTTGGGAATTCCCGACCTTGTCTACAAGAACATGGTCTTGCTCTTCTACTCCAATGTCGTTCTCATCGACAATGAAGATCATACCGAGTTAATTGGCATCGAGTCTTATCTTTTAAGCAAGAAGTGTCGTATTGATACATCCGTTGTAGAAGACGCTCTTGGGCTCAAAGATGAAGGTATTGAGGATGAGAATCACTTTGGTGCTCACACCAGATCCGTTCTTACATTGGATGCTCAAGACCGATTACTACATTTGATCATCTCTTGGTTTATTCTCCCTTTAGAAGGTAAATTTGCTCATATCCGACAAGTTGATTATTTTTGGCTTGAGTGTTTTCGCCAAGCACAACGCCCGAACTTGGTCAAAATTATGTTCGCCGAGATGGTCCATCAAGTGAAGATCCGTACCACCGATGCACTTACATTCTTCACTTATGGAACAATGTTAAGCTATGTCTTCGCTCACCTCGGTTATGATTGTTCTTATGATTCTCTGGAACCCCGCAAGCAAAAAATTTGTGAATCTTCTCTTATTAAGTTTGGGTTTCGTTATACTCTTGGCCAATGGGTTCGTGTTGATAGGAGAGCTCTGGCACCTTAAGTTGAGCCTCCACCTCAAGCTTCGGCTCCTAACAATGATGCACTTATGGCTTTCCTTACCGAGCGGTTCAACTCGATAGATACGAACATCGCTTTGGGTTTTGGTGCTCTCAACACTCGCATTCAATCCTTGGAGGAATGTGTCTCGACTGTTGAGAATCAACAAACACCAATAGATTTATCTTTCTCCACATTCTATGGTGATTGGAGGAACTATCTTCGTGCTCAAGCTAAGGACAACGATGATTCTCTTGATGATGGCGGCGACGATGATGATGAGGCTTAGGATTCATATTGCATATCATATTAGTCTATCATATTAGGATTAAGTTTGCACCTAGCTATGTTTTTATGTTTTAAAGACCTATGCTTTGATTATTTTCTTTGGGATTGAGCTTGAACTTCTATGCTTTGAATATTTATGTTTTTGATGTTGTTTCTTGAACCTTAATGATAATTATGTTGTTTGGTTTGTTGCTTATGACTTTGTTTGTTCTCTTATTAGCCTTGATTATCTATTTTTTGATCTAACAAAAAGGGGAGAAGTAATCTAAGAGCCTAAATGTTTTTAAAGTGGGTTTTTGAGTTCCAAATACTTGAATTTTCAATCTTCTCAAAACTTTAAAACACATCTTAAATTGAGGGGGAGTTAGAACTTTTTCAAAGATATCAAAATACTTAAAAATTCATACTTGTTTTTGTTATATCAAAAAGGGGGAGATTGTAAAACTAATGAATTGATTTTGATATAACAAAGGCTTTAAGGACTAAATTGAAAAAGAGAAAATTAATTTTTAAGTCCTCAAAACTTCCCCATGTCTCTAAGAAAATGTCCAAGTCAAAACCTAAGATTGTTCAAAATTTTTCTAAGTGTTTACTAAGTCAAAACTGTGATTTTCGAGTCACCGTTTCGGAACGGCCCTTAGGCATTTCAGATCGTTTTGAGTGAAACACCCAAACATCAAATTCAAGCTCTTGTGCTAAATTCCCATATTTTCTTTTAAACCCCAATTGTGGTACTTTGTATTTCCAATTTTATTTGTTCCAATTGGGTTGAGTGCATGTAAAAGGGCTACATTTGTATTGAGAGATACTAGTTATTAGCCTAAAATTTCTTTTTAAACCTTGTGTGAGGATTGGGTCAATTTTTGGGTAGAAAAATTGGCCATTGTGTAAAGGTTTCCTCCTAAGCCTAGAAAATGGGAAGATCAACTAGTGAAGTTGTTGGAAAAACCTTAGTGAAGCTAAGGTAGTGGATGTAGAGTTCAATTGGAACTTGAACCACTCTAAATCCCTTGTCTTGCAAATTTTTATTTTCCACTTCACCGCTAAAATTTCTAAAAATTCAATTCACCCCCTCTTGGCTTAAATCGATTCTACGATCCACTCAACATAATCATCTGCATTATATTAAACATGTTTATAATATTTGCTTTGAATATAATCATGCTTATAATATTTAGATACATTAATTATAAGTAAATCATATATAATGTGTAAAACCTATGTTATATTTTGATACAACAAATTGTTTTAAGGACTTATTTGCAAAGTAAATAAATTTTTAAGTACTTTAAAGTCTCACAATTGAGAAGTAATTTTAAGCCAAAATTATTTTCCAAAGTCAAATCTTAAACCCTGTAAAATTTTGGCTTAATACGCTTTTCCCCCCCTAAACTATACATGTTTTCCCAACTTGCCCCCTAAAGTTCATTTTGACCACTTTTTCCCCCTAACGTTTTTACCGTTACTCATATTGCCCCAAAAAGTTAACACCGTTAAAAAAATCTGTCTTGACCAATAAAAACGCGCCACGTCATTTTCTTTATTTATTTTTAAATTTTAAAATAAATAAATATAATAAAATATTTATTAATTTAATTATATCTCCTAAATGCCCAAAATACCCCCATCTCTTCTTCTTCCCCAATTTTCCAATGTTCTCCAGCATATTTCTCTTCCACGAAACCTTAAAATCCTCGCAATAGATCAAATAATATAAACCAAATATAAAAAATAAAGCCATCATATGTTAATCTTATACCGACAACATTCAGCAAACGTTGCCATCGTCCATGTTAATGTGGCTCGGTTTCTGGTTTCCGGTCGGTTTCCAGTTTCCGGTCGGTTCATCAGCGCTCAGTTTCCGGTCGAAGTGTTGGTGGCTCATTCTCAAAACGCCACCGCCATCATCCCTGTTAATTCCAAACTCCACCGCTTCGCCGACTCACTTCAAGACAAACTCCACCGCCATCGTCCCTTTTAATTCCGAGCAGTGAAGTATACCCAAATTCAATTTGGCTGATAATTCCAAAGAAAAGAAAAAAACTAGATAGCATTCGACTGTAAAATTGAGAGGGTGATGAGGGATGGGGGGTGAAATTCAATAGATACGTTCATTTCTCTTTGGCTTTTCACCGACAAGAAAATCAAACCACCGCTTCGCCGACTCACTTCAAGTCAAACTCCACCGCTTCGCCGACTCACTTCAAGTCAAACTCCACCACTTCGCCGACTCACTTCAAGACAAATTCCACCGCTTTATCTTGTCCTCTAGGATTCTTGAGGGATGGCTCATCCTCGTTCCTCTTCGCAATTTATGCACCGCACCCAGATTGCCCGGTTCTCCATATGTCACAGCAAAGCAATCCACTACAGCAACTGACTGCTTACCTTCTTCATCTATTTGTTGTTTGTTTGATTATGGATGCGGCAGAAAGCAGCAAAGCCAAATTTGCTTCACTGATCCAAGATGTGGAGAAATCATGCGATGATGAGCTCCAACAACTGCTGCATACCCTCCTCAGAGAAGAATGCTGGATCAATGGAAGTCTTTATCTCTATCAAGGCTTATGGTGCTCACCTCTTGTTCTAAAACTCATGATTTCTTTCCAGAAACATTTCCAAGCATTCGATTCTAATGTTATGGTTGCCACTTTCCCAAAATGTGGCACTACTTGGCTCAAGGCCTTGACTTTTTCCACTTTGTACCGCTCCCAGTTTTCAAGGGATAAAATTGAACAACCCAGGATGAGGGGTGGGGTGAAGTTTGGGGATAGAGGTGGGTCTATTTTGGTAAAATAGAACTAATTAAATAAATATTTTAATGTATTAAATCGAAAATTAAGAAAATAAAATAATTAGGTGACGTGGCGCGTTTTTATTGGCCAAGACAGATTTTTTTTAACGGTGTTAACTTTTTGGGGCAATATGAGTAACGGTGAAAACGTTAGGGAGAAAAGTGGTCAAAATGAACTTTAGGGGGCAAGTTGGGAAAACATGTATAGTTTAGGGGGAAAAAGCGTATTAAGCCTAAAATTTTCGAAGTGCTTTTAAGCCAAACTTTACAAAAACGTACAGGCGTTTCGATACACCCAATGGTGTTTCGATACGGCCAAAACTTTATTTGGCTACAAGAAGAAACTGTTTCGATACGGTTTGTACAATTTCGATACGGGCTGCTTTAAAAGATGAAAATTTGACAAGGCGTTTCGATACGACCTTCTTCTGGGTTAAAAAATTTTAGGCATGTCGTATCGATACGGTCGCAGCCGTTTTGATACGATCTAAAAGATTTGTAAAATCTTGGAATTTATTATTATTTACCAATACTTGTCAGTTATTGGGAATAAGCAATTTAAAAAGCAATTGACTCATATCAGTATGCCTTAGGGTCGTTTCGATATAGAGATTGGTAGTAGCTCAAGTGAGAAAAATTATATCGGTACGGTCAAAGCCGTTTCGGTACAACCCCTTACAGCGTTTCAATATGCCTTCTCGTGTTTCGATACGCCCCTCTTTATTACATGCAACGACCCTTTCTGTTTTGAGATAGGGATCGGTACATGCCTTCGTGTTTCGATACGAGCAGGTGCAGAAGTGCATTTATGGTGGGAAATAAAGGCTCCAACATCTCTATTGATGACCTCAACACCCAATGGGCTAGAAATCAATGCAAGGGTATAAAAGCAAGCCTCCAAAGCCTAAAAAAAACTATTGAACCTATTTGCAACAATCCAAGCATATATTCAAACCCTTGAGCTATTAGAGTCAAATACTTGTAACCCCACTTGTGTAGTCTTCCATTGTATTATCTAATTTCAAGTCTAGGGAGTGTTTAAGTGTAATTGGGAAATCTATCAACCTTGTGAGAGGCATTTTTTCCAGATTGACAATCTCATTTGTATTTCAGAGAGTCTTGGTTAATCATTGGGTTGAAGGATTAACCGATTGTAAGGTTTTTTCCTAATCCGAGAAAAAAGGATGAATTTCTAGTGAAATTGCTTGAAAATCTTTAGTGGGAGCTAAGGTAGTGGATGTAGAGCTTGTTCTAAGCTTGAACCACTATAAATTGTCTTGTCTTCAATTTTCAATCCTTCAATTCACTCCCTTCAATTTTAAAAAGTCAATTCATCCTCCTTCATGCCATTTTTGATTCGATTGATCAACTAAACAATTAGTGTCAGATAATAACTCTTTGAGGGACTCAAATCCACAAGAGATGATCCTACAAGAAGATCAATCAACCTTCAAATCCAGCCATGACATCTACCTCCGGGCAAAACTTCCTTGAGTTACAATCGATCATCAAGCCGTCATTTTTCAATGAAGATAACTATCCCCATTGGAAAAATAGAATGAGGCTCTTCATCTAGTTTAATGACTATGTCCTTTGGGATGTAGTGGAAGATGGGCCAATAATTCCGATGAAGAGAGATGAAGAAGAAGGAAGGCTAATTCTGAAAACAAGAGCGAAAATGACTGATAAAGATTGAAGAAGACTTCAAGTGAACGACAAGGCTCTTCACATCATCTTTTGTGCATTTGGACCGGATATGTATGCAACGATGTCATCTTGCACAATTGCAAAGGAAGTGTGGGACAAGCTAGAGACCACTTACAAGGGCACCAACGATTTAAAGGAGACCAAGATTGGGATCCTTAATTTGAGTTATGAGAATTTTAAGACGGAGTTGAATGAGAGCGTCTCCAAGATGTTTGATCGGTTCTCCGTCATTGTAAATGGTCTCAAGGGCTATGGTGAGATCATTCCTGAAGACAAGCTAGTCCGGAAGCTTCTTTTCTCTCTTCTCGAATCATGAGGTGGGAAGAGAATCACAATCATTGAGGCCAAGAATTTGAAGACTTTGAAGCTCAATGAGTTGGTGGGATCTCTTTTTACTCATGAGATCATGAAGCAAGGAAGGGAAGAAGAAAAGAGAAGATAAGAGAAAATAGTGGAGAAGCAAGAGGTAAAGAAGAAGAATCAAGGATATGCTCTTAAGGCATCTCAAGAGGAAAACAATTCTAGTGAGGATGAGTTTGAGGAATTGGCTATGATAGCCAAGAGATTCTCTCGGTTTATGAAGTCCAACCAGGGTAGAAAGTTCCTTTGAAGAAAAGACTTAAAGAACAAGAACAAAGAAGAAGAAAGGGATCAACTCATTAGTTATGAGTGCAAGAAGTTGGGGCACATAAGATCAGAATATCCTTAACTAAAAAAGAAGGGGTTCAATAAGAAGAAAAAGCACAAAGCCCACGTTGCTACTTGCAGCGATGAAGAATCATCATCCGATGAAGAAGAGAACGAAGTGACTAATCTTTGCCTCATGGCAATTGATGATGATCCTAAGGTAAACCCCAACTCATCTACTTTTGATTTTACATATGATGAACTTCAAGATGCATATGATAAGTTGCAAGGGTTTATGATGAGTTGGTAGAGAAATATGAGGAATCGGTTTTGAGAAACAAGAAAATAATTTCTGATTTGAAAAACCAAAACGATTCCCTTTCTACGACCAACTTGCAACTTGAAAATAATATTGTGCATTTACAAGATGATTTAAAGTATTTTCAAAATGAAAATGTGGATTTAAATAATCTTCTTTCAAAATTTCATGATGATCACCACAAAGTGGTGAATGAGCTTAAGGCTTCTCTAAACATTGTTGGGAAACAAGATTTTGAAAAAGCAAGCTCTTCAAAACCGAACTATGTGTAGAGGAACTTTAATGGATACAAACAAAGAGGCTCTAAAAGGCATCTTAGAGGTAAAAGGGTTAGAAATGTATGGGTTCCTAAGGAACTAGTAGTTTCTAATAATATTAATGCTATTGCTTCTTGGATTCCTAAGGGAACCAAGTATTTGGGAGCTAACTCACATGGACCCAAAATGATTTGGGTACCAAAAATCAAGAATTAATCTTTGTTTGTAGGAGGAGCATTGCTCCAAGGCCAAAGCTTCAAGTCAAAACACTTGGTACCTTGATAGTGGATGCTAAAGACACATGCCCGGCGACAAGAGTAGAATCATGGAGCTAAAGCCAAAAAGTGGTGGAGTGGTGACATTTGGCGACAATTCCAAAGGCCATATTGAGGGTATATGTTCCATTGGTAATCTCTCTTCTATTCTCATTGAAGATGTGTTATATGTCAATGGTCTAAAGCATAACTTGTTGAGCATTAGTCCATTATGTGATAAAGGTTTTAATGTTCTTTTTGGTGTTAATGGTTGCAAAATTTTGAACATTAAAACAAATAAGATAATGCTCATTGGTCATAACATAGGTAACATGTACATGGCGCATCTAGATGACATTCATCTATCCCATGCATGTTTGGTCGCTCAAAATGAATATGATGCATGGTTGTGGCATATAAAACTAGGACATGTTAGCATAAGTGTTTTAGAGAAATTGGTTTCCCAAAATCTAGTAAGGGGTCTACCTATGCTAACATTTTCATTGGATAAAATTTGTGATGCATGTGCTAAGGGTAAACAAAAGTGAGTTTCTTTCAAATCCATTAATGATGTTTCAACTAGTAGAGTTTTGCAATTGATCCATATGGATCTCTTTGGGCCAATTAGAACTACTAGCTTGGGTGGAAAATCATATGCATATGTTTTAGTTGATGACTTTTCTAGATACACTTGGGTTCTCTTTTTAAGCACAAAAGATGAGGCTTTAGAAAATTTCATCACATTTTAAAAAATCACTAAAAATGACCTTGGTCAAAAATATTTCCCATATTAGGAGTGACCATGGAATGAAATTTCAAAACCTAGGTTTTGTGGATTTTTGCAACTCAAATGGTAGTTGAGAGGGAAAATCGTACTTTAGAAGAAATGGCTAGAACCATGCTTTGTGAATACAATTTACCTGAATATTTTTGGGCGGAAGCCACAAACACCGCTTGTTATATCATAAATCGAGTAATGATTAGACCAATTTTAAAGAAAACTCTTTATGATACTTTAAAATTAAAGAATCCTAACATTAGCTATTTTCATCATTTTGGATGCAAGTGTTTTGTTTTAAATAATGGAAAGGATAATTTGGGTAAATTTGATGCAAAAAGTGATAAAGCTATTTTCTTAGGTTACTCTTTAAACTCTTAAGCCTATTGAGTTTTTAACAAAAGAACCTTAGTTGTAAAAGAGTCTATACAGGTGGTTTTTGATGATAAGCTCCTTCCTAGGAAGGATGTAACCTCCTAGGCCTGCTAATGCGTTGCCACGGATCCTAGGAAGTCACATTAGGGTCACCAAGAGCGACACACAGAAAAAATCCACATGAACGATATTTTTCTTAATTACATTGAAAATAGTAAAATAGATTTCCGTTTAAAAATACCATTTCGGTAAATAATTTAGACATATAACATATATTCAGAAAACATATGAAAAACATTAACATAAATCATACACGACATTCATGCCTGCTAACTGTACTAGTATCGTACTCCAACAACACCGAGGAAACTCCAACACTGACGTCGATCACCAAACCAAGATAGAATTCTTCTGACATGCGATGGTAAAAACAATGTGAGCTTTGAAAAGCTCAGTAATACAGAACTACCAAGGGATGCTATGAGCACGAGCAAGTATATGGTAAGCTTAACACAGTCATGATGACTGGGCAACAACATGCTCAATTTACGATTCGATACTTCAGTGAAGTGTTATATCAGAAGGTAACAGAGTTGGTCTTCATTTGGTCACAAGAGAATCAAGAGATGTGACTATAGCTGGAGATTCAAAAGAGATTCAGATTCCAAAATTTGAATCAAGGAGTTTAGAGTGGTTTATTAAGCGCGAATTGTAAGTTTACTGAGAGTTTCAACTTTGATACATTAATTTAATAGGGTACGTTTCAGAAGAGGTCAGAAAGTTTTATTAATTTACTTAACTACCCCCAACCATACACCAATATGTAGAAACCCAAAATAGTATCTAGAAAGACTTACCCTAGGCTCGTCGGGCGTAAGAGCTTACAAGAAGGCTTACCCTAGTCCCATTAGGGGTAGAAGCTTAGGTCCAGAATGGCTTACCAGCGTTGAGCCTACAAATCTTCATTTATATACCAGATAATATACCCCAGATGAATTTAGTTTATATTCAGAAGACAATAATACTAGAAGATAGTTATCCGATCTATTTTTTTATACCAGAAGACATATGTCAGCTTTATTTTGTTTTATTATTATTTGTATTTAATGTCATATATCAGATATATTTCCATACTAGAGGAAAGAAGCCAGAGATTGCTTTCTTTTCGAATAACAGTGTCATACTTTTAAATTTAGAGCGGATAGTCTTGATTCAAAACAAAGAGCATTTACAAACACAAGGTGCACACTTTATAGTCCAATTTATTTCATAGAGACATTTGATAATTATCAGAAAGAGAACACTTGACAATTTCGGACTGATTTTAGAGTGAGGTCCCATAAAAAGGAGTTCGGTAACAATGACTCAAACCAGACATCAATGTTGATGCATCACGATCATTGAGGATTCAGATATATTGAGAGTGATTCAATCATTAGAACCTACGAGGGTATTTTGGTCATTTTGACCTTCAAAGGTAACCTTGTAATTTGAACCAACAAGGTATAAACGGTGATGTACCAAATTCAAGAATTCTAGTTGCTCATCAGGTTTTTGAGTCCCTTTTAACTAATGGAAACTCATTGACACAATGTTTAATATCTCACCGGATAGGTACACCTCAACCATTCATTTCTCAAAACTGAATACAATATATCATCAAAATAGTTCGTGTTCACCAATTATCCACTGAACTTACTACGAGCAACCGAGCATATATATAAGTGATATTTACCAAGTAATCGAACATGTGAATTGAACCTGAACTCATTCCAAAACATCGAAACTGCCTTTGGAGAACAGGACTTTTATATCAATAACTATGTACTTTCTCCAAATAAACTGCACGTGGATTCACATAGTATTCTTCCAATATCATCATAGTATCTGAAACGACCAACAGACACAGTTTGCATTTTACCACTTTTAGAGCCATTATATTTATTTGGATTTAAATGGAGTTCTAAATTCCATGTCTTAGAAATATTCTCAGTCATTGGTATCCGAGGGTATTTTAGACAATTCAATGCTCAAAGGTTTTTTAATTATTTCGAGTGTTTCGGTCCTTCCAACTATTTATCTGTTTTAAACCTCGAGGATATAACACATAAGTTGGTCGATTTGCAATTACTGCCCGAGGAAAATTCAATCTTTAGCGTCATCCAATCCCATTCAATCTGATCATTATTTTCAATCCTTATTTTTTTCATCGCAATCCATTCAATCTTTTACGCCACACTAATTAATTCAAACATACTAGTTAAGGGGTATTTTCGTCATTTTCTAATAAGATATTCCCAACATTTATCCTTTTAATAATACAGATCATCAAGCTTAAAGATTTACCGTCTCATTAATCAAGTATTGAACTCGGAAGACCTTTCGATTTTCTACTCTACATATCGCACTCCAGTTCTTCAACTCCATAGTCTGCTGTCTTTGGCGGCAGGATGGGCGGCGGCAGCTACTTAGTAGCTGTTGTTTCTATCTAGAACTGCATCAGTACAACTCCTTGGTCTGCTGCTTCAGCATCATGTTCTTAGCTCGTCTTTCCCTCTGTCAGCCTTTAGTACCTGAAACTAAAATTAAACTAAAACAATACCTTTTCTTCACCAAATAACAGATAATCTATAAGAGCATGGCAACTGAAATAAATACTATAAAATGCAATGCATGATCCTAAAATAGCAATAATGTGAGATGGAATGTGCATGAAATATAGAACTTGTGGACACTTTACACACCCCCAAACTCGAACTATTGCTTGTCCTCAAGCAATGCAACCTAAACATACTTGCCCTTATATTAACCAGAAAGACAAACTTGTTTTCAACTTGATTTAGTACCTCAAGGTCGTGGCACCTATATAAACAAAGATGGTGTTATGATATATAAGGTTGCTGCCGAGACAACACAATTAAGCACAAGTATTTAATCATGGCAATGAGGGCTTCAGCTTATCACAACTACTATTCTAGGTCTGAAATTAAGATAGGAGCGAACTACAAAACCCTGAACCCATGGAGTAGAGTCATCCAGTGAAGACTTTCATTCACTCATGCTAATTTGTCTGCCACTTCAAAATTTTAAGATTCATGGACTTTGATAGCAGCGGAGTGTCCTCGCACATGATTCTTCCTAGAGCCTATTTTGGAAACCTCTAGGGAAAAACAATAATGTTTCTTTGTTTTTTTCTTTGTTGCCGTGGTAGTGCTGTATTTTTCTGTTTCTGTTTTCTACCTCAGCAGCTACCTGCAACCATTGTTAGAACTTTGCAAAAATTCTAAAAACAAACCAGGCAGTGTTCATTAGATATTCTAGCAAATTCAACAAGTAACAAAAGTGTTTGACAGTTTTGGCAATTAAAAAAATCTAAGCCATTTTTCATGCTTTTCCAAAATTAAGTTCAATTTATTAATCGGCTAACTATCATAGGCACAAGTTATAATGATTTTTTTATTCTGATTAATATTAAGGGAAGTACAATGCAACCTATATGCTACTAAGTATGCGAAAATGTGAGAGCTACTATCCCCCAAAACTCGAGATGGTCATTGCCCTCAATGCACAAAATAAAAAAAGAAAAATTAGAAATAGAAAAAAATAAATACAAGTAAAAGGGAAAGGAGACTTAGGCTTAATTAGATGGTGTAGAGGATTTGAAGGAGTTATCTGCTCTACCATCATCTGCGGGTTGCGGCAGTAGGCTTAGTAATGCCGCCCTCTGTTATGCTCGGCGACTCGATTCTTAAGGGTCTAGATCTGTATAATTAATTGTGATACGAGAATAAATGGTAAAGAAAATGAAAAAAAGATAAAATCTAGTCCTAAAAATCTACTCCTAATAAAGCGGTAAAGATGTGAAAAGATAAAATTATGTCACAGTGGGGTGGACATTCCCCAATGTGAATACTTCCTGTTCTTTCGGGACAGAATCTCCTGTATAGTGCTTTAATCGCTGCCCATTAACTTTGAATTATGTTCCTCCATTTACTGGTTTTACTATCACGACACCATGTGGGAAGGCTTGGACTACTTCGAACGACCCTGACCATCTGAATTTTAACTTCCCAAGAAACAACTTGAGGCAGGAATTGAACAACAACACTTGATGCTCAGGCAAGAACTGCCTCTGTTGGATCTTGTTTTCATGCCATCTTTTGACTTTTTCCTTGTACAGCTTGGCGTTCTCATATGCCTCCCGCCGAAATTCATCCATTTCTATCAGATTTAGTAATCTCTTTTCACCAGTGTGTTTCTAGTCCATGTTCACTGCCTTGACTACCCAATATGCCTTGTGTTCTATTTCGACAGGGAGGTAGCATGCTTTTCTGTATACTAGACGATATGGGGACATCCTGAGTGGTGTTTTGTATGATGTTCGGTATGCCCAAATAGCATCGTCTAATTTCAATGACCAATCTTTCCTACTTGGATTTACAACTTTTTCCAAGATGGTCTTGACCTCCTTGTTCGAAATCTTTGCCTGCCCATTTGTTTGTGGATGATATGCCGCGACAATCTTGTGCTTGACTCCTTCTTTTTGGAGTGCCTTGGCAATGAGCTTGTTATCAAAATGGGTGCTCTCATCGCTAATGATGGCTCTTGGAATCCCAAACCTTGTGAATATGTTCTTGCGTGGAATCTATGGACCGTCTTTGTATCATTGTGAGGGGTGGCAATGGCTTCTACCCACTTGGAGACATAGTCAACTGCCAAAATGATGTACATGTTGCCACAAGAAGATGGGAATGGTCCCATAAAATCTATCCCCCAAACATCAAATAACTCAACCTCCAAGATGGTTTGTAGGGGCATTTCGTTTCTTCTTGATATGTTTCTTGTTCTTTGGTAGCTGTCGCACTGTTTATAGAAGGCTTGGGCGTCTTTATGCAATGTTGGCCAAAAGAACCATGATTGGAGTACTTTTGCTGTCGTGCGTTGTCCTCCAAAATGGCCTCTATATGGTGCTCTGTGGCACTGCGATAGTATGGCTTGTTGTTCATCTTTCGGGACACATTGTCTGATAACATGATCTGCACAGTTTTTAAACAAGAAAGGCTCGTCCCAAAAATAATGCTTAGCATCATGTTGGAATCGTTTCTTTCCTTGGAAGTTATGTTCATAGGGTAAAACACCAGATACCAAATAATTCTCAATGTCTGCATACCAGGGTGTGGTTGTCGATGCTGCTGATGCGACCTCTTTGTGGGCAGCTAGTGAGATGCCTTCATCTTTCAGAACAACTACCAGAGCAGAGGCTAGTAGCAATTGTTCATCAAGGAATGCATCCTGGATTTCACTGTTAGAAGTCTATTCTTGTCTATTCTCAAGCCGAGAAAGATGGTCTGCCACTTTATTTTTGTGCCCTTCCTGTCTCGAATTTCCAGATCAAACTCTTGTAGCACCAAGATCCAACGGATCAGACGAGGCTTTGCATCCTTCTTTGCTAACAGGTACCTCAAGGTAGAATGATCTATGTGGACTATCACCTTTGTTCTAATAAGGTAGGACTGGAACTTATCGAAGGCGAACACTACTTCCAATAACTCTTTCTCTGTAGTGGTGTAGTTGATTTTGGCAGGATATAGTGTTTTACCGGCGTAGTAGATTACATGGAAAATTTTGTCTCTACGTTGTCCTAGGGCGGCACCGACAGTAGTGTCGCTAGCATCACACATTAGCTCAAAGGGTTGACTCCAATCAGGGGGAACTACCACATGTGTTGTAACTAGCTTCTCCTTTAAGGTTTTGAATGCTTCTAGGCATGCCTCATCGAAGTTGAATGGTTTGTCCTATTCTAGCAAAGTACACAACGGTTTAGAGATTTTAGAAAAGTTTTCAATGAATCGGCGGTAAAATCATGCATGTCCTAGGATACTCCTGATGCCCTTGACAGCGGTCGGCGGCGGCAAGTTGGCAATCACTTCGATTTTGGCTTTGTCTACCTCTATTCGCTGTGCAGAAATCTTATGCCCCAAGACTATGCCTTCATCGATCATAGAGTGGCATTTTTCCCAATTTAGTACCAGGTCTGTTTCCTCGCATTGTGTGTGTACTTTTTCGAGGTTGCCGAGGTAGCTGTCAAAGCTGTTGCCGAAGACAGAGAAGTCATCCAAGAATATTTCCAAGAAGTCTTCTATCATGTCAGAGAAAATAGCCATCATGCAGCGCTGGAATGTGGCAGGGGCGTTGCATAATCTGAATGGCATTCTTCGAAAGGCATAAATGTCATACGGGTAGGTGAATGTTGTTTTGGCCTGGTCCTCCGGTGCGAGGCGATCTAATTATAACCTGAATATCCATCCAAAAAATAGTAGAAAGGTTTGCCAGCAAGGCAGTCAAGCATTTGAGCAATAAAAGGTAACAGAAAATGATCTTTTTTGTTGCTTTATTTAACTTGCGGTAATCCAGCATATTCTCCAACCAGTTACTGTTCTATTTGGAATTAACTTGTTACTGTCATTTCTTACCACAGTTATGCCACCTTTCTTTGGTACACATTGTACCGGGCTTGCCCATTCGCTGTCAGTGATAGGATATATGAGACCCGCATCTAACCATTTGATGAAATCCTTTTTGAAAACTTCTCTCATGGCATCGTTTAATCTCCTCTAGGCATCCACAGTTGGCTTTTGGTCCTGCTAAAGCTGGATTTTGTGCATGCAAATGGCCGAGCTTATTCCTTTTATGTCTGCAATGGTTCAGCCTATTGCTTTCTTGTGCTGCCACAACAGTGCTATCAATTGTTGTTCCTGTCTAGACTTGCAACTTGGAAGAAATTATTACTGGTAGTGTACCATTAGGTCCCAAGTAAGCATACTTAAGCTGTGCAGGTAAGGCTTTTAATTCAAGAGTGGGAGGTTGTTCGATAGATGGTTTGAACATTTTGCCCCCCCTTTTCTTTGTAATTCAATGGTTCGAAGTACTTATTTGGCTTATTTTCTATCCAGTATGCTTCTTCTTGTTCCTCCACTTTATGTTCTGTCCATTCAGTGCATTGCTCATCTTCTGGGCAGGCTTCTAAATGGTTGCCAAAACAGTTGTCGAGGTCCCTGCCCGGGCAGTCTTGCTGTAGGCAGGGTCTGTTGGCTACAAAGTCTATCTATGAGATGGCTTCCATTATCTGGCACTCTACCGGATCATCAGCCTACCTCATGGTTTGAAAGACATTCAACTTTATTTGCTGATCGTTGACCCTCATTGTAAGTTCACCTTTTTCCACATCAATCAGTGTTCTTCCCGTAGCGAGGAATGGTCATCCAGGATTATCAGTGCATTTTTATCTACTTCACAGTCTAGTACCAGGAAATTGGTAGGGAAAATGAATTTGTCCACCTTTACTAGGATGTCCTCAATTTTTCCTTCTAGTTCTACATATGTTATGTCGGCCAACTGTAGCATTACTGTTATTGGGCGGGCGTCTCCTATTCCTAATTTCTGGAAGACATATTTGGGCATTAAGTTGATGCTTTCCCCTAAGTCACACAGGGCTCGTACGGAGTGGTTGCTGCCTATTTTGCAAGGAATTATGAAATTGTCCAGATCTTTCTGTTTGGGTGGTGCCTTATTGTGCATCATGGCCATGCATTCTTCTGTCACTGCCATTATTTCAAATTCCCCGATCCTTGTTCTTTTGGATACCATAACCTTTAGGAACTTGGCATAGCTGGGCTTCTGTTAGATTAACTCTACCCGTGGAAGATTGATTTTGACTTGCTTCAGAATATCCAGGAATTTTTTATACTGCATATCATGTTTCTGTTTTTTCAATCTTTGTGGGAATGGTGGTGGAGGTGTTGTGGCAACAATTTTTTCTTTGAGAGGAATCTTATCCTGGGATGAGGTAACTGGTCCAGAATTTGTCTGCTCTTTTTCTGGTCCCACATTGCTTTCTTCAGGTGCTATTGCGGCAGGTTGCCCGTCGTCTTGAACTGGTTCGGGAAGTGTTGTTTCTCTCGCAGCAGGTATAGACGGATCTTGTAGTGTTATCCCACTTCTAGTTGTTATTGCTTTGCACTGCTCATGGGACTTCCATTTCATGGTTTCAGTATCACTAGGTAATCCTCCCATTGGCCTAGTGTTCACAACCTGGGTGAACCTTCCGAATTGGGTCTCAAGTTTCTTTATGATTGCCTCCTGTTTATTCATCCTGCTTTCAGTCCTGTCCATGAAAGATTTAGTTTTGTCAATAAATTTATTTGTATGAACAATAAAATCACTAGTTCTAGACATAAAATTATGAAGAGTTACTTCTAGTGAATTATTGTTTTGTGGCTGCGGAACCTGCTGTCTAGACATGTTTTGCTGGTAGCCTCCATGTTGCTGTTGTGGGTTTGCAACATTCTTTGGGTTGCTACAGGAGAATTGGGATGATTCTTCCATCCAGGGTTGTATGTGTTCAGGGCAGGCCTGTTGTTCCTCTCGTATCCTCCCATAAAGTTGGCAGATGAGGTGCATTAAGAGGAATCGTGGTTGCCCCCACACTCATCATAGAATGACTCCAGAGCCTTAGCCTCAAAGACTTGCCCAATGGGTTTCATTATGCTCGTCACCAGATCTGTCAGCTTTTCGAGGTGGGCATTGACAGATTCTGAGGCTTGCACTTCATTCACAGTAGCTAGCCACCTAACGCCGCCTCGGTGGGCTGTTAGATACTTGTAATCGTTCTTGGCGGCTAGGTTCAGAATCCGCAGTACCTCCTCTGGTGGTCTGTCGAGGATGATTTCGTTGGCTGAGCCATTAATCATTATCTGTGTTGGGTAGTTCACCCCGTTATAGAACATTAACACCTGTGTCCAAGCCGGGAAACCATGGAGCGTGTAGTTGTTGAGCATCTGTTGGTACCGCTCCCATGCTTCATACATATCTACTGATGATCCCATTGTCAGAAGGTTGTGATCTCGTTTCGCAATCTGCCTGTGACATTGGATGGGCTGAAACGATATATGAAATCTTTGCACAGCTCTGTCCATGTGTTGAATGACCCTGCTGGCTGGTTGCTCAACCACTGTTTTGCCCTATCCCTCAGTGAATAGGGGAATAAACTCAGTCTAAGCACGTCTTGATGGGCTTCGTGTATTTTGAATGCCTACATATGTCCAGGAATCCTCTTAAGTGCTGTCGAGCATCTTCTGTGGAGGTCCCTCCAAATTGCCCTAACGTGTTGATCATGTTGAACATTACGGGCTTCAGCTCAAATTGATCCGCCTCAATCTCAGGTTCTGTCATTGTCGGATCGAACCCTCTAAAGTCATGCTCCAAGTAATCCCTAGTGGTTCGAACGTACTATGGCTGCCTGGGCGGAATAGGGAGCGACTGCCCTGGTGGAACTTGATGCTCTCTAGGCGGTGAGTCTTGCTGCCCATCCCTGCCGTTCAAAGCATTGTTGGCAAGGTTGTCGTTTTCCATGTTTACCTCTTCTTTTCTTTCTTCTTTGAATCTTCCTAGGGTTGATCTGAGTTGCTTCTTTAGCTCTCTTGCTCTTCGTTTTCGTTCGTCGTAGAAAACAATTTCTCCTTTTGGATTCGCCATGGTCATACACTAGCAAAGGAATCTGTAAAATTCTTTTTTTATTAAAAATAATAATTAAAAATTAAATTAAATGCAAAGAAATAAAAGTGCAGAAATTGAAAATGAATTTCTCTGTTACCAATCCCCGGGAACGGCGCCAAAAACTTGTAGAGCGTTTGGGTGTTCTCTATTTATAAGCGCAAGTGCACACTATTGAGTGTGTAAAAGTTCTATAATTTACCCCCTATTTAACCCATATTTCTGCTGTATTCAAGCATAGTTCATTGCATTTAGGTTAGATTTCAGTTATACATCACAAATATATTAAATGGCACAGTTTCTACTGAAATTGGTTGTTTTTGCAGGTAGCTGCTGTAGCAGATGGAGAAGCCGACGCTGGGCAGTGAAGAAGCAGAGCTGGAACTGGATGTGCAGATGACAGGGATGATGCTGTCATGGCAGCTGCCGTGGCAGCCAAGGACGAC
Organism: Hibiscus tridactylites; assembly: GCA_958450335.1. NCBI lineage: Eukaryota > Viridiplantae > Streptophyta > Magnoliopsida > Malvales > Malvaceae > Hibiscus > Hibiscus tridactylites. The sequence continues at coordinate 20,308,857 of OY288265.1, read as the reverse complement.
AGCAGTAGTGAAGAGAAGAAGCAAAGTGGGCCTCGACAGAAAGAGAAAATTGAGCCGGTATGTCGTGGAGCACCCTTATATTTTTCCAAGCCCTTGATCAGAATGAAGGCCAAGCCCAAGGTTCAAGGAAGAAACTCCAAGCAAGAAGGAAGGATGAATTAAAGATACATTCTCCGAAGATTTAGTCTTTAATAGAGTTGTACTTTAATTTAAACTTGTATTCTTGCCATATTAGAAAACTAGAACCCAAGGCCTATATAAAGGCATGTAAATCGACCTAGGGGAGGATATCTTAATCTCTAGCATTCTTCCCAAAACCCTAGCCGTTTTCCCCTTCTCATCATGTTCTAAACTTCCCCTAGGGCCACGAGTTGATTTGTAAAGTAGTTGCAAGGATTGCATTTGTTTTTAGGAATTTTCTGTTCAATAAAATAGACTTCAAGTTTGCTTATTCTGGTTTTCAACATCTTGCAAGAGTATCGGGAGAGCATTGTGAGATTATCTATTTACTTAATATCGGGAGAGTTAAGTATAAGAAAGGAATAAGTACGGGTTCTCCAGTTTATGGTTGAACTATCTCGGACCTAGGGATAGGACGAGGTTAAGTGGCTAAGGAAGAATTCAACAACATCAATGTTCATCCTTCGATTCACGCCGGGAGGTATCATCAAAGACGTGTTCATCGACAGACTTGGACCTAGGGATAGGCCAAGGCACAACATGGATTCTTTCCAAGCTTGAAGTACAGAGTTGTGTGATCGCTGCCGCGACTAACAGAGATTGCTGCCGTGACAGGTGCTGTCGCGACAGGCACGAAGACAGAACAAATATTCCCAGACTTTCCAACACCTTCACTACTGAGCAATTCAATACCGACCTATTCTCTCTATCTTGATTTCCTTAATCTTAAATTCCAGTTCTCTTTATTATTTTCGTGACAACAATTTAAACTATTCTTTTTCCTATCGTGCAGTAATCCAAGGTGAAGCTATTAGCCCAGTCCCCGTGGAGACGATATTCAATACTTACGTATCACTTTACTACTTGCGTCGTGTACATTGGAACTACATTGCGACAAACACTTTTACACGCAACACACACTCCTGTCAAGTTATAGTATAAAAGATATCGTCTCCCACAGGGATTGGAAAGCTTGATTAGAATTGTTATTCCTGCACAAGGAAAAGTAAATGCACAATTTAGTTGAATGTTTGAGAAGAAAAATAAAATAAAAACACAAGTAATTAAAGATGAAGAAATCAGATTGATAGAATGGGCAGGGTTATGTTGTTGCTTAGTGTGAAACTACGTTGAATAGGACAAGTTATTTTGTGCTGCCAGACTCTGCTGCCTCAGCGTGGGATGGCAGGTAGACTGCTGAGACCCTTTCGCTGCCTCGGCAGGGGAATGGAACTGTGTCTCGGCGGCAACCTCGACAGAACTACAAGGCTCGGTAGAACGCTTCGAAAGTGACTCCGCTTATGTCTAAGTCCGAACGTTGTTGGTGCCCACTACAGATAATACCAGTCACGGTGTGAATCGTACAAAGACAAAAATGTTGATTCGTCCTCTTTTAGCCGCCTTAAACCCTAACCTATGTCTAGTCCAGATTGATCGCACCGTCTATAGATGAAATCTAACTTACTCCTTTCCTGAGTTTGACTTTCTCGATACCGAACAAATGGATAGAATTCAACTAATCTTTCGCCTTAATTGAAAACTATGAAGAACGTGGAATAAGTAAACATTGAAGTTTTATTTGCAAAAACAAACATGAAATCCTAAACAATTGTTCTCACACTAATTACAACATAACCCAAAACCTAAACTATGCCTAAGGAAAACCTTACTTGTTTTGAAATAGAATTACAATAGGTATATATAGGCATTAGCTAGGTCTAGTCCTTCTTGAAGTAGAAGTCTTCAAAGTAGCTTTTAACATTAAATGTGACTTTAAACTCTAACTTCTTTGAGTTGAATGTGGATGTTATCACGGTGCCTTGATCCGCAAGTAATCTCGAGTTCTTTCTTCGGCGGCTCTGTCTGCTGCTACAGACGTTGGAAAAATGAGTGGACAACATCGATAGAATCAGGATTTTCTGCTCTACATATCGCACTCCGGTTCTCCAACTCCATAGTCTGCTGTCTTGGGCGGCAAGTTGGGCGGCGGCAGCTACTCGGCAGCTGTTGTTTCTATCTGGAAATACATCAGTACAGCTCTTTGGTATGCTGCTTCAGTATCATGTCCTTAGCTCCTGTTTCCCTCTATCAGCCTTTAGTACCTGAAACTAAAACTAAACTAAAACAATACCTTTTCTTCACCAAATAAAAGATAATCTGTAAGAGCATGGTCAGATTCAAGGTCAGATTCAAGGTCAGATTCAATGTAAAATGCAATGCATGGTCCTAATTATGCCTAGAATATACTAAAAAACAACAATAATGTGAGATGGAATGTGCATGAAATATACAACTTGTGGACACTTTACAAAATACATATACAAGTTTAGGTTCAAGGTCAGACTCGAAGGCTTTTAGAGTAGAATTTTGCGAAACAAGCTTCAGAAACGGGCTCAGGACGTAGAAAAACATTTAATAAAAGTTTTCAAAAAATTTGACTTTATGGTCAAAGTCAATGCTAAACACTAACGTCATCATCGGTCAATGCTGACATCATTAGTCAACTGGTCAACAATCCACCGAGTTGACTCATGCGGGTTGACTCACTGAGTTGACTCGGACGGGTTGACTCACTAAGTTGACTCGAACGAGTTGACTAACTAAGTTGACTCGAACGACTTGACTCACTGAGTTGACTCGGTCAACGGGTCGGGTTCAGGTTAACGGGTCAGTTCGAGTTAGATCGAATCAATTCGGGTTGGATACAGGTTTGGGTCGGATAGGGGTTGACATATTGGGCTTAGACCAAATCAATTAATGGGCTACACATACCAAAGCGGTTCGGGCTGGGTTGACTCGGTTCAATGGGTTTAAACCCGAGTCACCCACCTGAAATTAAGGCTCGTTGGTCATTCACAGGAAAAGAACGTCGGAGGCCATAAGTGCCGAGATCCTAACGGAAAAAAATAGTATTTTTTAGACCCACAGTAAAACCCATTCGTCAACATAATAGGCCGGAATTCCTTACCAGATTTAACCAAAAAAGGAAACGGGGTTCGAAACAACGTAGCTCTGGCGAGGCATTAAACATTGACGAACCAGTGATCGGAATCCTAGGTTTTCCTCGCCTCTACACGAGGAGTCCGTTGGCGGTGGCGGCGCGACGAACGGACGGCCGTGTTGGCCGGAAAATGCAGAAAATAGAGGGTGCGGAAGGAGGGTTCTCACTGAACCTTCAACCAACATTTCATGGCGAATGGCGGCGATTCAAGGCGAGTAGCTAACAGGGTATGGTCGGGACACGTCAACAGTCCAACTAATAGCGGCAGTGTCCACCACGGACTGACGGTGAAGCAAATCAGGGTTGGTGAAGATGAACGGTCTTCAATCGTTTTTGTGCGAACGACGGGCAGAAACAGAGGTTGGGTTGTTGGGTTTTGGTGGCGATGGGGCGACGATGATGATGGTGGGGACGGTGGATGCCATGAACGACTGTAGAGAGCTCGTCGGAGCTTGAACGGAGAAAGGGTAGGTGAGAGGCTTTTGAAATCTTAAATTTGCCTCCAGATTCGAAAAGCTCACTCTTGGGTAGGTGGAAAGGTAGATTTTGCTTAGTTAATGCTCTCTAATAACCAATTGGACAACGAAAAAGAAAGTTCAAGTATTTTCTAACTAGAATTAGTCTTAGCTCAATGGTTGAGTCTTTAATTTACTATGCACAGGTCACGGTTTCAAACCCTTATAATTGTAATTTTATTTCTTTTTCTTCTTTTTTTTTCATTTTATTCATTATCATTTTTAGGGTGTTACGAAGGATTCTTGTGATGATGATGATGATGTAGGGATCATTGAAGCCAATGATGGTGGACAATCAACAAAGGTGGATGAGGTTCCAACCAAAGAAGAAGAAGCGCAACATCCTCCATAGAAGCATTAAAGGATATGAATCTTGGTGAAAAGGAAATGTGCTACCCAAGGGAACTCAACTATGCCAAAGATGGTGAAATCTTGGGTGATCCATCCAAGGGGGTAACCACTAGATCCTCTCTTAAATTGCTGAATAATGTTGCTTTCATTTTATGCATTGAGCCTAAAAATATCAAAGAAGCATTAAAGATGATTTTTTTATATTGGCCATGCAAGAAGAACTTAATCAATTTGAGAGGAGTAGAGTTTGGACTTTAGTTGAAAGGTCTAGTAATAAATCTACTATCAGAACTAAATGAGTTTTTAGAAACAAGCTAGATGAGAGTGGTAACATAGTGAGAAACAAGGCTAAACTTATTGCTCAAGGTTACACTGAAGAAGAGTGAATTAATTTTGATGAAACACATGCACCCGTAGCTAGAATGGAAGCTATTTGGATGCCTCTTGCATTTGCATGCTATCGTGAATTCAAGATTTTTCAAATGGATGTTAAAAGTGCATTTTTAAATGGTTTTATAAATGAAGTGTATGATGAACAACCACCTGATTTTGAAGATCCACATTTTCCAAACCATGTTTTTAAATTGACTAAAGCTTTATATGATTTGAAACAAGCTCCTAGAGATTGGTATGAAAAGCTTTCAAACTTTTTGATTGAAAAAGGTTTTGAAAAAGGCAAGATGGACACTTCACTTTTCATTAAAAGAAATGGCAATGACATCTTAGTAGTACAAATTTATGTTGATGATATAATCTTTGGTTCTACTAACGAGTTTAATTGCCAAGAATTTTCTAAGCTAATGCTAGGTAAATTTGAGATGAGCATGATGAGGGAGCTTTCATTCTTTTTGGGGCTCCAAATAAAACAAATGAGGGATGGCACCTTCATTAATCAAGCAAAGTACATCAAAAATATGATCAAGAAGTTTGGCCTTGAGAATGTGAAGCTTCAAGCCACTCCAATGAGCTCGTCAATTAAGCTTGACAAAGATGAAGGAGGTAAGTGTGTTGATTCTAAGCTTTATCATTCTACGATTGAATCTTTGTTGTACCTTACCGCAAGTAGACCCGATATCATGTTTATTGTTTGCTTGTGCGCTAGGTTCTAAGCTAGTTCTAGAGAATCACACCTTATAGCCGTTAAGTGAATATTTAGATGACTTAGAGACACACCTTGTTTAGGTCTTTGGTATCCTAGAGACTCATCCTTTTACCTTCATGCCTTTTCCGATGCGGATTATAGCGGATGTAAGATAGATATAAAGAGTACCTTCGGAACAAGCCAATTCCTAGGTAGTGTTCTCGTATATTGGTTCTCTGAGAAACAAAATAGTGTAGCCTTATCTACCACCGAAGCGGAACACATATCGGCTAGAAGTTGTTGTGTTCAAGTCCTTTGGATGAAGCAACAACTTCTAGACTATGGAGTTGATATAGGTACCATGTCCCTTAAGTGTGACAACACTAGTGCCATATGTCTCACTAAGAATCTCATCCAACATTCTAGAACCAATTACATAGAAATTAGACATCATTTCATTAGAGATCATGTCTTGAAAAACGGTGTTGTTCTAGAGTATGTTGACACCTTAAACCAACTAGTGGATATTTTTACCAAACCACTTGACAAAGAGCATTTTTGGACTCTTAGAAAAAAAAGTTAGGTTTAACCAGCCTTTCTTGACCCTTTAGAGCCTTTTTAGGTCAAAACTAGCTTGAATTAATTGATGTTTGGGCTTATGTGTTTTGCCTCTTAATGCATCCATGCTTGTTGCTAGGGGGAGTATGTATTTGTTTTTGCCTATACTTGTTGCTCATTCATCATAAACATGCATTTAGGTTCAATTAAAATTGAACTTTTGGACTCTCTTGTACCCAAAATGTACCTTTTAGGAAAGGTGTATTGAAACAAGCAAGGTTGTTTCGATACGACATGCTTGAGCAAATCCTAGAGCTTAAATCCTAGGTAAGTGGTATCAAAATGGTTAAACATGTTTCAATATAGGGGCTTAATATTGTTTCGGTACAATTAAACATGTACCGGTATGAAGGGTGTTTTGGAACGTGTAAACACATTCCAATACACATGTTTCAATACGCCTCATGGCGTATCGGTACCTTGGCCATATATTGTATTTTGAGTCATTAATTGGTTTCTCTTTTTAAACCTACTTTAATTAAAACTCAACCTCTTCCCCCCCAAACCCTAGTCTTTCAGTCTATAAATACCCATCAAATTAAACCCTTTGTTTTTCACACAAACCTTTGAGGGTTTTTACTCCACAACTAAAAATTCAAGGCTATATCATCAAGTTTGTGCATCATCTTCAAACATTCATCCTTAATCCCTTATCAAGGTAAAAATAATTTCTTTTCAATTTCGTTTATTTTACTATAATGTTTTGTGTTAATTTTTGTACATAAAATACATATATAGTATGGGTTTTCAAGATTTTGCAAAGTTTCTTTCAAAAGCCGATACAATCACTTGATGTCTTTAATTTAGTCACATATAAAATGACCATTGCACACCTTTGTTGTCTCAAAAAGCGTTGAACTGATTTACGCTTCAATGCTGAACCAATCCCTCTCACATTCCACGACCACAAACTCAACGCTCTTTGCAATTATTATCGTTCTCACGCTTCAATCATACGCGCGACATCCTTTACAATATCTTGTTCGTTTCCAATTGTTTTCGGCCCAATCAATTTACCAAGTTTCAATGTTTCCTCCGCAATGTTTCCTCCGCAATGTTTCCTCCTAGTTTCAATGTTTCCAATTGTATAGTGTTTTGTTTTACATATATAGACATTAAATGGATTATTTTTGGATCGAATGGAATGATTATGCATACATTAATTTTCTTGTGCCTTAATTTATTTTCAGATTTTACTATAGGTCCTAAAAAGAGAGCAAGAACTAGTGAAGTTGGAGGATCCTCCAATGTTGAGAATGATGGGATTACTCGCCCTAATATTGCGATTATTTAACCAAGGTGTTTTCGCACCACTGACAAGATGGATTATTTTTGTCAATTCAAACTCATGATATCCGTCGCGATCGGGTTTTTTATACTCCCGTTTTAGATTTTGGGCGTTTTAAATTTCAATATCTTCATCTTTTGAGGCGTTGGAACTTCATGAAAATTTTGGCCTTACCGCCTATTATTTACAAAATTCTTGTTTTGATTTTTTATGTCAATGCCAAGTGCATTGTTGGTCCCGACAAAAAGACCGTGGTTGCTATTGAATCCTATTTGATGGGGAAGAAATTCTGGGTTAATGTTAAAACTTTAACTGATGCTTTAGGTTTTGAGGATGAGGGTACAACCGATGAGGACTCATTAGGACATATTTTGAGTGGCACTGTTACCGTTCTCGATTCTCATGATCGCATTCTTCACTTGGTGGTTTCGCCATTCCGGTGGAAATTTCTCAACCATTCGCCAAGTTGATGATTTTTGGCTTCGATGCTTCCGTGAAGAGAAACACCCAAATCTTGCTCAAATCATGTTTGCCGAGATGGTTTACCTCAATCAATATCGTCACACCGACCAGGTTACTTCTTTCACCTATGACACTGCCTTGAGTTACTTGTTTACTCAATTAGAGATAGATTGCTCTCATGATGAACCCTCGCGTCTCAAGGATCCAATCAATGAGACCTCCATCGTTCGTGCTAAGTTGCACTACATCAACAATGTGTGGGTTCGTCTCGCTGAGCTTCCTCTCGGTGCTATTCTCGACGAACTTCATCAAACGGCTCCTCAAGCGGCACAACATCAAGATGCTCAACCGAACAATGTGACACTCGTGGCTTTTCTCACCGAGCAATTCACAAGCTTGCACACATCTCTTGTCTCGATGGACACCACCATGAATGTCGAATTTTCTGCCATTGATACTCGCTTCACATCTTTGGAAGAGCGAGTTACCGTCCTTGAGAATTGCAACAAGTCCATTGATGATCGTGTTGGTTCAATTTCTACTAAACAAACTTGTTTGGACATGTCTCTTGCGGCTTTTCATGGCATATCATTTAGGATTTCTTCATTGCACCTATTTTATTTATTTTGAACCTATGTTTTGTCCTTTGTTTTTTGAATTATGTTTTTAGGACTTAAGTTTGGATTCCATGTTTAACTTTAAGTTGTTGCTTTATGCTTTAATGAAATTTTCTTGTTTACTTTATATTCATATCTCTTGCTTATCATTGATTTCGATCTAACAAAAAGAGGGAGAATGAATTAAGCTAAAATTTACAAAGTTTTTCAAAAACATAGCTTAAAGTAAAGGGGGTACTTAAAAATTAACTTTGATTTAGTTATATCAAAAAGGGCGAGATTGTAAAACCTATGTTTTATTTTGATATAACAAATTGTTTTAAGGACATATTTGCAAAGTAAATAAATTTTTAAGTACTTTAAAGTCTCACAATTGACAAGTAATTTTAAGCCCAAATTGTTTTCCAAAGCCAAAACTTAAACCCTATAAAATTTTCTAAGTGTTTTTAAGCCAAACTTTACAAAAATGTACGGGCGTTCTAATACACCCAATTGTGTTTCGATACGGCCAAAACTTTATTTCGCTACTGGAAGAAACCATTTTGACACGGTTTATATAATTTCGATACGGGCTACTTTAAAAGATAAAATTTTGACAAGGCATTGATAAGCTCTCAAATGTGACACTTTTTAATTGCTATTTTCCAAGTTTTTAGGATTTCTTGCTACCTAATCCATTTCATTCTGCTATATTTTATGCAAGAGACCTAATTCTGGAAAACAGCAGCAAAAGAGGGCATTTATGCAGTCTTTTTATTATTCTGGTCATGACTGGCATCGTGGGCACGACACTGGGCACAACGCGTCTGACGTGGCAGTTGCGTGGCGACTTCTAGAAGCTTCTGGTACGTTCTGAGAGATCTTATCAGCTTATCCGTTTAGATTTCCTGCATTTAAATTTCAAAACATTTGAATTGTTTTATCTTTACTTTATTATTTTAAATTTTCCTATCTCTTATCCTTGTAATCTAAGCCTATAAATACCAACCTTTGGTGAAGGCTTAAGATCATCTTCTAGCTTTGAGTATATTTATCTTTGTAAACATTTCTGTTTTAATCCAAGTTCTTTTCCTTTATTTTCTTGTTTTGTTTATTTTATGCTATTTAATTACTTTTCTAAAATCAAGTTAAGTGTGATAATTAATATCATGCTTAGCTAAATTTCTTGAGCCAAGAGCTAGCCAAAACAATTCTAATCGTGAGAATTGAACATTGCCTAAATTCCTTCGGGAATACATTTTTATCTTTCTGTTTAGATAGTTTGGCAATCGGCCTTACTAAAGTTTTTAATCATTTTTCAAATCAAAAAGAGCTTGTTGGTATGGAATCGTTTAAAAACATAGTTGGGAGGAAGGATCGGCCTGTGGCAATTTCGACTTCCTGTGAACACTCTTAGCGGCGGTCCCCTAAGGAAAGATAAAATCAGAAGTGATTCTTTTTTAAGACAATTTCTGAGTCGGGGTTTTTCTGTTTTTAAAACTAAATATTTTAACGGCGATAGATGTGGTTAATTTGTTTAAGAACCAACCTTCAAAGATAGACTTGGGAGGATTGGTTACTCGAGAGAGAAGCAAGTTGCGACGGGTTGGGCCTCGCAGACTATAACCGACATAATCCCCGGAGTAAAAATCCATTTCAATGATCGAGGGAATTGACAAGGCTAGCTCGAGGATAATTTGCATATTTGGTTTTTTTTTACTATTTTCTTTAATTCTTGCATTTTATTTTATTACTTCACTCAATATTAGATCACCCCCTTTTTATTTCCTTGTTTTTTTACAGATATTCCTGGGAATTCAAATCCGACAAAATTCAAGTCAAGAATTTCGACTAATCTCCCTGTGGATCGACCCTCTTTCCTTATACTACTTAATTTCTTTATTTTATTAATTGCTGAAAGCGGTTAAATATTTATTTATTTTTGACCGGTTAAACGATGACTTGTCAAAATTGGCGCCGTTGCCGGGAAGATTTACTTTCGGCTCTTTTTAAATGATTTTGTTTTTTTACCAGAAGGAATCCGAGTAATCTTGTTCCATACAACCCGGAAATCAAAGCAAGCGCTCGTAAGAACCACAGTAAAACTGTCAGACGAAAGAAAGTACAAAAGCAAAACCAACAACAATCCCATTCGAAATCCATATCTGAACCACCACACGACCAAACCGAAGAAAGCACAATTCTGATATCTATACCTACACCCGACCCGATGGCTAACCAAACAATTAGACAGCTCAACACCGCCCCCGCTGAACAACAACCCCTTTGTATCACCTTTCCTCACGGCGATACCCCTTTCCAACTCAAAACGGGCCTAATTCACCTATTACCCACCTTTAATGGCCTCCCTATTGAAAGCCCACATAAACACCTTGCCAAATTTCACATGGTGTGCAGCAGCATGAAACCGCAAGGAGTTTCGGAGGATCAGATAAAACGAAGGGCATTTCCTTTTTCTTTAGCCGGAATGGCTAAAGAATGGTTATTTTATTTACCTCCGAATTCTATTAATATATGGGCTGATCTTTCTCGTGTTTTCCTTGACAGGTATTTCCCTGCAGCAAAAGTGACTGAACTTAGGCGAAGCATTTTGGGTATCCAACAAACACATGACGAGTCCTTATACGATTATTGGGAAAGATTCAAAAAGTTGTGCGCGAGTTGTCCGCAACATAACTTATCTGAGCAAACACTCCTTCAATATTTCTATGAAGGAATGTTGTCGATGGATATGAAAATGATAGATGTAGGAAGCGGTGGAGCGCTTGTCAACATGACCCCCAAAAATGCTCGAAATCTGATATCTATGATGGTGGTGAATTCACAGCAATTTAATTCTGCGAGTGAACCGAACCGACGGGTTCACACAGTAAGCACAATTTCATTAGAGAATAAGATAGACAATTTGACTAATATTGTGTATTCTCTTGTTTTAGGGGAGATAGGAGCTGCTAAGGTATGCGGAATATGCACTATGCCAGATCACGCAACCGACTTATGCCCATTTTTGCAGGATACGTCTGGTGCCCAAGTTAATGCCATTCACAACTTTCCCGGACCTCCCCAAAGACCCTATAACCCACATAGCAATACATTCAGTCCCGGTTGGAGAGATCACCCAAACTTGAGCTACGGTAATCAGAACCTGAATTACCAACCTAGGAAGCAACCTCCCCACTAAAACCAAGCACCCCAAAAATCCTCGCTTGAGTTTATTGTTGAGAGATTGGCAGTTTCGCAGGAAAAATTCCAAACCCAAACACAATCCCATCTCCAGCAAATCGACAAACAAATAAGCCAACTAGCTCAAGCCGTTAGCCGTCTAGAATCCCAGGGAAAGTTACCATCCCAAACCGAAACCAACCCAAGGGAAAAAGTTAGTGCGATAACTTTGCGTAGTGGAACAGTGATAAGGCCTAAACCGCCCAAGCAAGATGAGCGAAGATCCGACGAGCCAAGAAACTCTTCGGAAGACCAGAACGACAAGTCTCCTCCCACTGCAGGTAATGCCAAATCTAAAATTTCTGTTTCTACTTATGAACCTGTTCCTCCTTTTCCAGGTAGATTGGTGAAACGAGATAAAAAGGTGGAAGAGAATGAAATTTTGGATATATTCAAGAAGGTGGAAATTAATATACCACTTCTTGATGTTATTCGGAAAGTGCCCAAATACGCAAGGTTTCTGAAGGACTTATGCACAAACCGAAGGCGACTATCCGGAAATGAAAAAGTTAACCTTGGTGAAAATATTTCGGCCATCTTTCAAAAGTCGTTGCCACCAAAATACAAGGACCAAGGTATGTTTGCGATTCCTTGTAAAATTGGAAATGTTGGGATAAAAAGAGCGATGTGCGATTTAGGCGCATCTATCAACGTCATGCCGTTAAGCGTTTACAACAAAGTTTCGACTGAACCATTGAAAGAAACGTGAGTGACTGTTCAATTAGCCGATCGATCAGTCATCTACCCCGAGGGAGTACTAGAAAACGTGTTGGTACAGGTAAAAAATCTTATTTTCCCTGCTGATTTTTATATTATTGACATGGAAAATGATCGCAGTAATAACAGATCTGAAATCTTGCTTGGCCGACCTTTCCTATCAACCGCGCATACAAAGATTGATGTCCGCGACGTCATCTTAACTATGGAATTTGATGAGGAAGTAGTTAAATTTGATATGTATAAAGCTATGAAGTATCTTGATTCAGTCGCAAGTTTAAATTTCGTTGATATTATAGATCCATTAGCTGATGATTTGATCAAAACTGATTTGTGTTATGACTTTCGTAGGGAATTCACGGATCTCGACGATGAAAATATAGGAAAAATCATTTCAACTCTTTCTTCCCTTTCTGATTTTCGATTAATTCCAACTCGATCTAAACATTTTCCCTCAATTTTGCAGGAACCAAAGCCGAAGTTAGAGCAATTTAAGTATATATTTTTAGGCGAAAACCAAACCTTGCCAATCATCATCTTGAGTAAGTTGTCGCATCAGAAAGGAGGTAGAAGCTTAGTTGTTGTTTTGCGCACAAATAAAAAGATGAAGGAAGGCGTTAAAACGACAAGGGATGGACATCACCGTTTATTTGAAGAATTTTTTTTGAAGATCCAAAAATTTAGCAAAGGGTGTCGAGCTAAACGACGTTAAACAAAGCGCTAAATGGGAGGCAACCCATTCTTTTCATTTTCGATTAATTTTAATTTCCTTTTTATTATTTTTTTATTTTCCCTTATTTTTCTTTTTCTAATTACCTTACTAATTTTTCTGCAGGATTTTTTTCTTTTTCTTTTTCTTTTTCTTTTATTTCGCACACATCAAGGCAAGCATAAATTACACCTCAACTGAAGTGCACCATTTCATTAAAATCGGTGCATTTTAGCACACTCAATGAGCGATGCACTTTAGCCCAAGCCCTTTCCTCTTAGCACACACGTCCAAAATTTTCCCTTTTCCCCCATTCTTTTCTTTCTTTCCCACAAATCACCAAACCCTAGCAAAACTCACCCACCCGCAAAACTCACTCAGCCGCAATCCACCACACCCCGCACGCGACGACAAACCCCCAGCCCCCAATCGTCAGCCGCCGTTCGCGTCCTTCCAACAACTCGGGCCAGTCCCTACTCCTCCTCCTCGCCGTGGTGGCTGGCAACCAGCAACGAGATCACTCCCCCGACGAGAATGCCGAACCACCCTTCACTGCACCCTCTTTGGCACATTCGGCAGCTCCGTTCAAAGCCCTCTGTCGCTGCTGATCCGAGCCACTCATAGTGCACCATTCCCATCGACTCACTCTACATCCACGGGGAATATCTTTTGCCCTTATCATCTCTTTATTTCCTTAATTTTTATGAATAGGGGCAATTCACTTAAGTGAGGGGGAGGGTAAATTACCACTTGTCTGCTTGTTTGATAATATGTTTTGATTTTGATTAAACCTTGAGATGAATTTTTCTTTCTTGCCATTACTTGTTGTCCAGCATGTTGTACTTGTTCTGGTGCTTAGGAATGATTGAATTATAGCATTTTGATAATCAAAGGATATGGGTAATCTGTAGTTTGACATCTCTTTTAACCTCTCTTGATTGTGTTAATTAGATTTCTCGCCTAGCTTGATCAAACTTAGCCTAATTTTGTGAGACTTTGAGCCTTGAGCATGCATCCTATACTTTATGCTCGTTTTCCCTTCCTTGAGAGTGTCATCTTGAACTTAGGAATCTAGAACTTTTGGCTTGTATGCGATTTGAGACTACACTAAGAATGAGGCGCTTTAAGATGATTTAGGCATTAGGAGTTAGCCCATTTCCTCTCTTTCATAAAAAATAATAAATATACCTTACCTTTTCTTATCACTTAGTGAGCCTTCGAAGCCTTATATCTCATTTTTTTGGCTTAACCCTCATCAAACCTTGTTTTTCCTTTACCACTTTTTGATTGATCAAATGCTAGAAACTATATTACTAGACAAATAAGGAGCTGCAATTCGAATAAGGGTAGAATTTTTCCAGAAAAAATGAAAAAAGGAGGAAAATAGAATAAAAGGAAGCAATTTCTTCGAAAAAAAGAAAAGAAAAAAATGTGTGTTTGCTTCATTTTTAGCTCATTTTTAATGTCTTCACTACTTAATGTTTGAAATATCTTGCATTGATCATCTTCTTTTGCCTATTCTTTCCATCTTTCTATCTTTTTTTTTTCTAAACCCACATTACACCTTGAATAAAAAGACCTAATGATTTTTGCACCTCGATTCTAATAAAGTAGTGGAGAATTGAACTTGCTATAAGCCTATGGAAACTTTTGTTCATGTATGACTTAGAGTGTTCTCGCTTCAATTTTACCTATAAACACTTCAAGTGCTCTTGAGTGTATCTTGGTGAGGATTAAGACTAGGTTAGGATTTGATTAATGCTTGATAGGTAATTGGAAGAGATAAGGACTGTTCTTTGCTTGCATCCATTTGGTTTGATTATGTTTCTTTCATGATACTCCTTTTGCGCTAGAACTCTTATGACTATGTTTGATGCTTGTGATGGCTTGAGAAATGCATTCTTGGGTTAAAATCTTTTTCGGACATACTTGAGGACAAGTATGAGACAAGTGAGGGGGAATTTGATAAGCTCTCAAATGTGACACTTTTTAATTGCTATTTTCCAAGTTTTTAGGATTTCTTGCTACCTAATCCATTTCATTCTGCTATATTTTATGCAAGGGACCTAATTCTGGAAAACATCAGCAAAAAAGGGCATTTCTACAGTCTTTTTATTATTCTGGTCATGACTGGCATCGTGGGCACGACACTGGGCACGACGCGTCTGACGTGGCAGTTGCGTGGCGACTTCTAGAAGCTTCTGGAACGTTCTGAGAGATCTTATCAGCTTATCCGTTTAGATTTCCTACATTTAAATTTCAAAACATTTGAATTGTTTTATCTTTACTTTATTATTTTAAATTTTCCTATCTCTTATCCTTGTAATCTAAGCCTATAAATACCAACCTTTAGTGAAGGCTTAAGATCATCTTCTAGCTTTGAGTATATTTATCTTTGTAAACATTTTCAGTTCTTTTCCTTTATTTTCTTGTTTCATTTATTTTATGCTATTTAATTACTTTTCTAAAATCAAGTTAAGTATGATAATTAATATCATGCTTAGCTAAATTTCTTGAGCCAAGAGCTAGCCAAATCAATTCTAATCGTGAGAATTGAACATTGCCTAAATTCCTTCGGGAATACATTTTTATCTTTCTGTTTAGATAGTTTGGCAATCGACCTTACTAAAGTTTTTAATCGTTTTTCAAATCAAAAAGAGCTCGTTGGTATGGAATCATTTAAAAACATAGTTGGGAGGAAGGATCGGCTTGTGGCAATTTCGACTTCCTGTGAACACTCTTAGCGGCGGTCCGCTAAGGAAAGATAAAATCAGAAGCGATTCTTTTTTAAGACAATTTCTGAGTCGGGCTTTTCCTATTTCTAAAACTAAATATTTTAACGGCGATAGATGTGGTTAATTTATTTAAGAACCAACCTTCGAAGATAGACTTGGGAGGATTGGTTACTCGAGAGAGAAGCAAGTTGCAACGGGTTGGGCCTCGCAGACTGTAACCGACATGATCCCCGGAGTAAAAAACCATTTCAATGATCAAGGGAATTGACAAGGCTAGCTCGAGGCTAATTTGCATATTTGGTTTTTCTTACTATTTTCTTTAATTCTTGCATTTTATTTTATTACTTCACTCAATATCAGATCACCCCCTTATTATTTCCTTGTTTTTCTACAGATATTCCTGGGAATTCAAATCCGACAAAATTCAAGTCAAGAATTTCGACTAATCTCCATGTGGATCGACCCTCTTTCCTTATACTACTTAATTTCTTTATTTTATTAATTGTTGAAAGAGGTTAAATATTTATTTATTTTTGACCGGTTAAACGACGACTTGTCAGGCATTTTGATACGGCTTATAATGTTTTGATATGACCTTCTTCTGGGTTTAAGAATTTTAGGCATGTCCCTTACATCATTATTATGTGGGCCTTAAGGCCGTTACTTGTCTGTTATTGAGAATGAGCAGTTTTGAAAAAGCAATTGACCTGTATCGGTACGCCTTCGGGTCGTTTTGATACGGAGATTGGCAGTAGCTCAAGTGAGAAATTGTATCGGTACGAACAAAGCTGTTTCGATACGACCCCTTATAGCGGTTCGATACGCCTTCCCGCGTTTCGATACGCCCCTCTTTATTACCTGCAACGGCTCTTCTATTTTGAGACAGAGATCGGTAGGAGCCTTCGCGTTTCGGTACGGGCAGGTGCAGAAGTGAATTTATGGTGGGAAATAAAGGCTTCAACGTCTCTATTGATGACCTCAACCACCCAAACGGCTAGAAATCAATGCAAGGGTATAAAATCAAGCCTCCAAAGCCTCAACAACAACTATTGAACCTATTTGCAACAATCCAAGCATATATCCAAACCCTTGACCTATTAGAGTCAAATACTTGTAACCCCACTTGTGTAATTTTCCATTGTATTATCTCATTTCAAGTTTGGGGAGTGTTTAAGTGTAATTGGACAATCTATCAACCTTGTGAGAGGCATTTTTTTCATATCGTCAATCTTCTTTGTATTTGAAAGAGTCTTGGTCAATCCTTGGGTAGAAGGATTAACTTGATTGTAATGTTTCCTCCTAATCCGAGAAAAGGGGATGAATTTCTAGTGAAATTGATTGAAAATCCTTAGTGAGAGCTAAGGTAGTGGATGTAGAGCTTGTTCTAAGCTTGAACCACTATAAATTGTCTTGTCTTCAATTTCCAATCTTTCAATTCACTCCCTTCAATTTCAAAAAACCATTTCACCCCTCTTGGCAATTTATGACTCGATTGATCAACTTAACATAATGTACTTTTGATTTTTCATACTTTATAATGAAATTCATAAAATAATACAATAGCATAGTGTTTCGCTTAGTTACACGTTACAATATATATATATATATTAGATAAGTTCATAATACCATATATAATGTAGTATTATATAATATAAGAGTCTACGCCGTTTTTATCTGAATAAAAAATGTTTGAGTCCTTGAATGCTCGTCAAAGGATGGAGTTGTCATCAACCATTTCAAGCTAGGTGCATCAGTACACCCTGGATATGGCCTGTGGTAGGTTATAATTATATACCCTTTTTGTGATTAATTCCTTCATATTCTAATTATATTTTGAGCTTAATTGTGAAAATTATGTTTGTTTTTATTTAGGAGTTGCAATATGAATGCAATGGTGAAAATCAACTCAAAAGCATGTTCTTAGCTTCCCATGTAAAAATCAAGTCCTTTGGAAGAAAGTAGGACGGGGCAGAAGCTCGTCTTCGATAAGACGTTACCACGCCTTGTGACTGATGCAAGCCTAGTGTTTGACGTGAAGAAGTCGACTTTTTGAATCAAATCTAAGATAAAGCACACTTTTATGGATATTTCCATTATTTTAGAAGTATTGGACCAAGCATCATTCTCTTTTATTAATTAGGACTTTAAAAAAATTGTGAAAAAAGGAAGACAAAAAAAGAGAAATTGAAGTTTGTTTCTCGAAGGAAGATATATTGAGATATGTTTGTAAAAGAAAATAAATGTCACTTCTCCAAAATTTCTTAGTGCTTAAATAAGATGTGAGAATAAATTTCAAGAAGTCAGTAGTATGCTCGATGTTGTTATGTGGAATTAATATCATTATTAACTCTTGCCTTGATTCTGAAAGCTTCATTTTTTCCTTTTATCATACCCTTACCTAAGCCCCGTTACAACCCTTCTAAAGACCCATTGATTTTTGCATCAATTTATATGAAATGGTGGAGATTTGATTCATTTTCAAGCTTATGGTACTATCGTGCTATGTTTTGATCTTGAGATTTTGTTTCCAATTCAAGAGTGAAGTGATTCCTCGGTAATTTTATGAGGCTTGTACTAAACTAGTATTTCTCCTTTAATCCAAGTAATCTTTATTTCTTGTTTTTTTTATGAATCCTTGATAATGATTAAATTAACGCCTTAATTCGATATTGAATATTCTATCGCTATCATTGACGCATCTCCCGGATCAACTTCATTGGAAGGGTGTTTGGCAGGTTTTCGATAGACATGGAGTGGTGGTGGATGTGTTCGTACCTACAAAGCGATCAAAAGATGGAGCCCGATTTGGTTTTGTACGGATGGAATCGCAATAGGACGTGGAGAGAGTTATTGAACGATTCGATGGGTTTCGTCTCTACGGATCGAGAATCAGGGTATCGCTAGCTAGGGATGGAGGACGTGAGCAGTGGTATAGAAAAGGGGAGAAAGGAGTTTCGCCCAATATCAGTGGCGACAATACGGGGATTCGACCAAAGGAAAACAAACAACAATCTAGGCGATGAGAGGATAGGGGGCATTCCTCAGCGTCGAAACCCCAAAGCACCATTAAACAAGCTACAGGAATTGTCGATATGGATAAATGGCGAATTTTGCAATCATGTGCAATAGGTTTTTGCCGTCAACCCTGCTCAATTGAGGAATTGGCTAGTGAATTCAAACGAGAGGATTTGAAGGGGTTATCTGTGAGGAGAGTGGCGGGATCGCTAGTGCTATTGATGTTTGACAATTGCAATTTACGAGAGTCGACGATTAAATCAGGGAAACTTCAACGGTGGCTGGAAAATGTAATGGAATGGACGTCGTCGATGGCGATACCAAATCGACGAGCATGGCTCTCTTTGTATGGACTGCCCATCCATTTATGGTCGGATGATACGTTTCGAAATATTGCAAATTTATGGGGTGAATTAGTGCGTGTGGATTTGGAAACGAATGCTCCATCGTCATTCGAGCGAGCTCGAATCCTAATTGAAACGGACTGGGTGTTTCAGATTGATGAAATGGTGGAAATTAAAGAGGGAGAATCGACTTTCTTAATCCGGGTCACTGATTTTGAGGAAGGATTCGTCATGAAGAGGGAGTGTCATTGTGACACGGGGTCGTGTTCGAAAAAAAGGGAAAGCCTTAGGGAGGGGGAAGTGGAATGGAAGTCCAATTCGGTGTTCGCACATGATGATGACTCCAATGCAACAATTGTGCCGAATTCTATCGATAGGGAGGACTATCAAGTGGAAACCGAAAATGGTAGCATTCGAGATAAGACTTATATCGATCACATGTGGGAGGACAATGCTAGGGAGGATGATAGGGTGCGATCGATGGAGAGTGTAAGTGAAGAGGAGCAGCTGGTTTTGTTGAATAGGGATGTAGAGGTGTCGGTTCCGTGCGAAGCAAGTCTACGTGTGGACTAATTGGATAGGGAGACAGTAGCTAGGGTGGACTTGCATCCAAACCTTATACTGGATAGCGGATGTGATGAGGAGTCATTGGGATTGATTAATCGCGAATTAGAGGAGCAACCGGCTGAAGAGGTACATTGTTTATTGGATGCTACATCGATTGGGGGAGGGAGGGAAGAGGGGCAGGCGGTTGTATCGGATGACGGAGGTGTGCGTATGATCGCGGACAAGGTGAATGTTTGGTCCATGGGCAGGGACAGCAGAATGTCTAAGGCATGTGTCCTTGAAGTAAATAGAGAGATGAGAAGAGTTCGACTCCTATCGGAACTCAACCCTCCTCCAGTGGTTGAATCATCGTCAAAGACCAAAGTAGTGAAAAGGGGGCGTGGCCGTCCGAGGAAAAATAAAGAGGAAGGACAGCAACAACCGATTGAAATAGCGAACGGATCTCTGTCTGATTCGGATTTTATTTGTCGGAAGCAAGCTATTATTCGTGAGGCTGCGGAAACAGCGAGAGTGGGTAATTTAATTGGGGCGGTGACAGCGGGTAGAGAAGACGAAATGCTACAAGATATCGCGCGCTTATTGGAGGCGCGAGAGGTTTCGAAATAGCAGCATATGAGGTTATTGTCGTGGAATGTGCGGGGTCTCGGAGCAGCGGCGAAACGACGTTCAATTGGACGTGTTCTACGGCAACAACGGTGCGGATTGGCTCTCTTTCAGGAGACAAAGATGGAGAGCATCTCAGAGAGGTTAGTTAGTCAATTATGGTTTTCCGATTCGTTTAAATTCCTATTTGCTCCTTCGAAGGGTCGGGAGGGAGGGGTCCTTATGGTGTGGGATCCTGCGAGTTTTCATGTTTCGGAGTCGGAGGTTGGGCGTAACTTAATTATGGTCATTTGGAAATGGATGAGAGAAGAGTGGGATTGTGGTTTTATTGGGACTTATGCGCCTTGTGGGGTAACAGAACATGTTACTTTTTGGGAGGGAATTAGAGAGATTGTTCAACATAGGCCAATCGAATGGTGTGTGGGAGGTGATTTTAATGTGGTTAAATGTCAAGAGGAAAGGCGTGGGAGGGGGAATGGATACCCGGGGTTGGACAGATTTTGTGAGTTTATTGAGCAGCTTGCATTGATTGATATTCCGGTAAAAGGGAATTTGTTCACGTGGTTCGGTCCTGAGGGGAGGTGTAGTCCCCTAGATAGATTTTTGGTTACGGATGGATGGATTCAGAGGTTTGAGTCGTTAGTGATTTTGCATCTGCCGAAGGAATTGTCGGACCATTCGCCTATTGTCTTGGTGAGCGAGGTGGAGGATAGTGGCCCCAAACCGTTTCGCTTTGTGAATGCTTGGTTGAATGATCTTCCACGCTTAGAAAAGGAATGGAAGCAGTTATCTACGAGAGCTGAAAGTATGTCAATTTGCTTGAAATTGAAGGGTTTAAAGCAGATTTTGAAGGGTTGGAATCGTTCCCAATGTGGCGATTTGGATAGGGAGTATGAGGATTTAGCGAAGAAAATTGAGTGATGTGATAATAAGCTGGGTTCTAAAGCTAGGACGAGGGCCGAGGAAGTGGAATACCGGCGTTTACACACACTATTATGGAAGGTGGCGAGTTTGCGGGAATCCATTTGGCGACAGAAATCGCGGGCTTTATGGCTAGCGGAAGGTGACAGAAACACATCGTTTTTTCACAAAGCGGCAAAAATCCGACAAGCACAGAACACAATTAGAGGTCTCCAATTTGGTGAGGAATGGGTTACGGATATCAGGCGCCTAAAACAGCTGGTGCGAGAATTTACTAAGCATTTTGGGCAGCAGCCGGAAGGTGGTATTTTAGTGCCCGAAGTTTGTTTTTCTCGCATTTCGACACAGCAACGTGATGTGTTGGAAAGACCGTTTACAGAAGAGGAAGTTAAAAAAGCGATATGGAGTAGCGAGGGGGCTAAAGCGCCGGGACCGGATGGCTTTCCTTTTGAATTTTTTCGGAAGGGTTGGGAGTTTGTGCGTGGTGACATAATGGCTTTTATGGAGGATTTCCATGGTACGAGTCGGCTTCCGCGGGGTTATAATTCGACATTTTTTGTGCTGATAGCGAATAAGGAGCACCCGCGGATGTTGGGGGATTTTCGTCCGATTTGCTTACTTAACTCGGTGTATAAGATTCTAGCCAAGTGTTTAGCTCGTCGCTTTCAAGTAGTATTGCCTCATCTTATTAGTGACGTACAGTCCGCTTTTATTGATGGGCGACAAATCTTAGATGGGGTCATGTTAGCTAACGAAGTAATTCATTCTATGAAGTCTTCGGGTGATCGTATTGGTTGTTAGGTGCTGAAACTTGACTTCGCTAAAGCCTACGATTGTATCGATTGGGGCTGTTTGTGGATTGTGCTCGCTAGAATGGGTTTTAGGGAGGCATGGTGCCGATGGATGTCTGAATGTGTGGAAAGAGCGAGGCTTTCGGTGTTGATTAACGACAGTCCGACGGAGGAATTCCCTATGAGGAGAGGGTTGCGGCAAGGTGATCCAATTTTTCCACTGCTGTTTGTTATTGTGGCCGAGGTACTCCATATTTATTTGACTAATGTTGAACGTAGGGGATTAATTTCTGGTGTTCGGGTGGTAGGGGAGGTATCGGTGTCTCACCTACAGTTCGCGGACAATACTGTGCTATTTATACGGGGCGATGTAGAGATGGCTCGCAACTTGAAACGGGTGCTGACTTGCTTTGAACTTACAACAGGTTTAAAGATAAACTATGATAAGTCATGCCTAATAGGAGTTGGATTAGAAGACTCGGTTCTTGATAGAGTGGGCAGTGTTTTGGGTTGTCCGAAGGGGGTATTGCCGATGAAATACTTGGGAATTTCCATTTGTGTCAGTCCTAGGGGCATGGAATTATGGGACCCGTTAATTCAGAGATTTCGTCGACGTTTGGCGGGATGGAAACGCGATTCGCTTTCGTTTGCGGGGCGTCTAGTGTTGGTCAATTCGGTGTTATCGGCCCTTCCGGTTTATTACATGGGTGTCTTTATGATACCGAAGCGTATCATTTTGAAAATTGATCGGATTCGGCGTAACTTCTTATGGGGAGGTAAAGAAGAGCGAGCTAAATTGAGTCGAGTTGGGTGGGAAGTGGCTTGTCGTCCGAAACAACTAGGAGGATTAGGGGTGATAAACTTACATGTTCGCAACTTAGCATTGTTGGCAAAATGGGCATGGAAATATGCGGTTGAAGAAGGGTCGCTTTGGAGGAAGATTGTATCCACAAAGTATGGATCTGAGGTGCTGTCTTGGAGGATCTATAAGCACATTTCACGGTCTATGTCATCAATGTGGAGACAAGTGGTTGATGTTCAGAAAAATGAAGTGGTCGAAAGGTTCATGAATGCTTCTCAATTCGTGTGGGTTGTTGGGAATGGTGAGAGTGTGCTGTTTTGGCATGATCGTTGGTGTGTGGCTGAACCGTTGAAGCTGGTTTTCCCGCGGTTGTATGGACTGGTTGTGGAAAAACTTGAGCGTGTTGGTGAGGTGCTGGGACGGTCAGTGGCAGATTGGGGTGGCTGTTTTGGCAGAGAATTGAGGGCGTTCGAGGGGGGTATGCTGAGGGACTTGTTGGCTTGTATTCAGGGTTTTGTGCTGAGACATGGAGTGGCGGATCGGTTCATTTGGACCTAGGAGACAATGGGGGAATTTTCGGTAAGGGTGTTAAACAAATTATTGTCTTCCTTGGGAGTGTCGGACATGTCGGAAGTGAATTGGCCGTGGCGACTACCGGTGTTGCCAAAATTGCAATGTTTTATTTGGTTTATTTTACTTGATCGCCTGCCTACTTTTTCTATGCTGATAGCCCGAGGCTTACCATTGGGGGAAACGTCCGTATTATGTCGTTTTTGTGGGGCAAGCGAGGACGCAATAGATCACATCCTGTGGCATTGCTCGACGACGTGGAAGATTTGGGACTGCTACTTCGCGTTGTGGGGAGTGGCAGTGACACGTCTGAGGCAGGTGAGGGAGTTTATTGTTATGTGTTTTAACAGCTTCTTTCATGGTGACTTGAGGGTATGGTGGCTTATCGGTTGTACGAGTGTGTTGTGGTCTATTTGGCTCGCACGTAATGAACTATTATTCAATGACAAGAGGCTGCCGATTGGGGGGGATTTTCTTTTTAATTCAATTGCGTTCGTTCCATTGGACTCGGATTCGTTTTAATAAGGTAGACATACGTGAAGCAGCATGGTGGGAATGCCCTTTGCTTTGCGTAAACGACGCAGCGGGGGGGCTATCGGTTCGAGGTGGTGTAGAGTGGGTACCGCCTTGGAAAGGAGTGTGGAAGTTCAATGTAGATGGGGCAGCTCGGGGTAAGCCGGGCTTGGCGGGGTGTGGGGGCGTGCTCCGCGATTGGGAGAGTCGAATCCGAGGTTTGTTTTTCGGGGCGATCGGATTGGCGGACTCGAATGAGGCCGAGGTCCAAGCAATAGCATTTGCTCTGAAGTTGTTGAGGGAATCGTCGTGGGAGGGGGTGCAGTCGATAGTCATTGAATCTGATTCGAGGGTGGCACTTGCGTGGATTCAAGGGGTTGAACGGAGGCCTTGGCGATTGTGGCGATGGTTTTTCCAGATCGACGACGCTTGTGAGTCTTTGCCAAATGTGTGTTTTGCGCATATGTTCTGGGGGGGAAATCAATTGGCGGATGCCCTTGCCAAGGGGGGTGTAGATCGGGGGTCGTGGCTTTGGGTAACGGCTTGAGTTGTATTCGTGTTTGTCCTTTGTTTTGACACTACTAATGGCACTCTTTTCCCCCATTTAGGATTAGGGGGTTTTTAACGAGGCTATTAGTAGTGCTTTGTATGATTTTGCTTTAATAAAATCATATTGTTGTTCAAAAAAAAAAGTAGCAAAGGGTAAGGCTTATGTTTTGTGTTTGTTAGACTACACATCACGCATGATAGTCCCTAAGAAAATAAAGGTGTAAAATTAATTTGATTGATTCTGTTTTAGTCATTCTCATTAATCTTAATTCTATCATTGATCTTGTTTATTAGTAAGTTTTGATTTGAATGCTTGTTGCGGTGTTTTTCAAGTTGACTAATCGATTATAAAAGAAGAATAATTGCTTGTTGTAGTGTTATCCAAGTATACTAATTTTTTGGATATGAGAAATTTATCTTTAAGCTTATGATCAAAGTTACGGTTGGATGCAAATCACAGCTTTGGATTGGAAGTTCGGTAAGATTGATCTTCGTTATCAGTTTTTATTTTTTATTTTTAATTTAAGCTTGATAAACCAACCTCCCCCATTTCACTTTATTGTTTAAACTTTGTTATTCTAATTTCAGCTCACTTGGGATTCGACCTAATCTCACTATTACTACAAGTTAGTTTAGTAAAATCAATTTTTATTTTGCAGGACATTGACAACCCACTCAAAATTGACGTTGTTGTCGGGATTTAAGTTTTGGGGTTTAGGAATTTTGGAATTTGGGAGATGTTTTGTAAATTTTGAAAAATTTAGAGATTTTTTTTTTAAATTTAATTAATTTTATTTATTTTTAATATAATTTTAGATTTTTTTGGAGGTGACACATGCCATTCAACGGCGAACCTTAAATAAGTTACGGAATAAAATTTTAAGACTCAATTTAACCCAAAAAATAATTTAAACATTTAACTGAAAAAAAACATAATTTAAATACCTATTTGACGGTTTAGCAAATGAAAATAAAGGTTTGCACATTATCTTTAATTGTTGAAACAAACATTTACCAATCATGCAAAATCCGTCAATAAAAGCCATAAACAGATATATTTACTAATTGTCAACAAAATTATTTCAAAAATGTTTTAATGGCTTTAAATAACCATTAAATGCTATTCAAATCTGACTTATCACACTGTCAATAGCTATTAGAAGGCCATAAACCCATTTAAAAAAGAAAACGCCATTAAATTGGCATTGTCAAGTCAAATATCCGTGTCATTTAAATGTCAATTATAGCATATCAAGTTCAACACGTTATATATATATATATATATATATTGTCACGGTCCGTTTGCGTGATAGGCAAGACCGTGACGAGATGCTTGCTGGCTGTGCTTAAGTCGGGATGCGGGATAGCATTAAGGGTGTAGTACGTGCCGTACAGCCGTTAGGTCCTGGGGACGGGGCGTGCTGGTTAGGCACCACACTGGTCGGGAGCTGTCCCCGCTTCCCTGATGAGCCCATGGGAGGGCGAAACCAGTAAGCATCGAGCGGATAAGGCTGAGCCCCGGGCTTATGGGAGTCCTGGGTTGCCGCACGGGGGAGTTGTCCCTGCGTGAAGACTCTGACCCCGTGACAGATGGTATCAGAGCAGGTCCGTGTGCTAGCTGTGAGCTTACCAAGCGCTCCATGTGCTGCGCGTAGCGGGTCAAGTGGACGAGCGATGCCTCACACCCGAGTGAAAGTGGTGTCCGCGAGTGGGACCTCTAGAAAGAGACTGAGACGAGGTAGGGTAGGCAGGAAGCTACAGTGAAAGTTCGCCAAGCACTCGTAGAACCTCGGTAATGAGGGCGAGCAGGCAGGGAATTGCACACTCGATCTGGGTTGGTTCCCCATAGGAGTGGGAACGAGATTTCTCCCCATGCACGAGGGCGTGCATGAATTGAGTGGGGGAGATTGTCACGGTCCGTTTGCGTGATAGGCAAGACCGTGACGAGATGCTTGCTGGCTGTGGTTAAGTCGGGATGCGGGATAGCATTAAGGGTGTAGTACGTTCCGTACAGCCGTTCGGTCCTGGGGACGGGGCGTGCTGGTTAGGCACCACACTGGTCGGGAGCTGTCCCCGCTTCCCTGATGAGCCCATGGGAGGGAGAAACCAGTAAGCATCGAGCGGATAAGGCTGAGCCCCGGGCTTATGGGAGCCCTGGGTTGCCGCACGGGGGAGTTGTCCCTGCGTGAAGACTCTGACCCCGGGACAGATGGCACTTGTCACTGGGCTAGACTTTAGCTAGGCTAACCGTGCGGCCTTAGTCGCCTTCTCGGCTGAATGCTACGACTAAGTCACCCGAATCCCTCATTACGGTGCTAGACTCCGGCTAACTGGACCGTACGACCTTAGGCAAAGCTCTCCTGGCAAACGCCTAAGTCTGTTTGGGATTCACGCTCTAGAAGATCAAACACTTCTTAGAGCCAACGAACGCAAGATCGTTCTAAGCGGAAGCTCTTTATAGAACACTGGAAGGAATTGGAAGCAATAGGTAACAAGAACACGAAGAACAATAAGAACAGTAAGAACACTCAGGGAGTAGAGTAAATGCTTCTTCTATTACTCAAGTGAATGAATAAGGGAATGAGATGATTACAACTGAGCTGGGGAGGCTCTATTTATAGTTGAACTCCCCTAGATCCAACGATACAGTTTGAATTACATCGACGAACGAGATCTATCCTATC
Source organism: Hibiscus tridactylites (assembly GCA_958450335.1). NCBI lineage: Eukaryota > Viridiplantae > Streptophyta > Magnoliopsida > Malvales > Malvaceae > Hibiscus > Hibiscus tridactylites. The sequence goes on along the minus strand of OY288265.1, from coordinate 20,282,002 downwards.
CCTTAGTTTAAATCTCTAATTATCACCAACATTATCTCGAAGATAATCACATAATAATATCAGTGATAACTTCAATGGCTTATCACAGTTACCATCCCAAATTACCCTGGTAAATCCTTCATGGATTCTACTAAGTCTGGTGGGCTTGCGGGCTTTCTAGCATTCTCCAAGTGCCAGGCCAAGTCTGATGGTCTTGGCGAGCCCAATGCTGCGCGCACAACCTCTCCACTCGGTTCTTGCACCAATGCCTCGGCCCTAATATCCAGGTCCGTGACATTCTCCCCCACTGAACTTAGCGACGCCCTCGTCGCTGCTGTCGAACGATCCTGGGCAGGGTCAACTTGTTCACTCGTCGATGCCTCGGCTTCCCGTAATCCTCCCATACGAACTGCTTGCCTCGGCTCAAACTGCCTTGGACAATCGCGCTCCAAAACGCCACTCGGTACAACACCATTGTAGGAGTCCGTCCCTACAATCTCTGATTTGCCTCCACTCGGATCCTTTTGATCCCGCGGCAAAGACTTGGAAGTCACAATGTTGAACACCTGTCTAGTTTCCAGAACTCTGAAAGGTCTCTTCCAATCTTTTCCCCCGCAATGAAGGCTAGGTCTCACTCGGCCTACGCTCATCAAAGACGGCAAATCAAACTCAAAAACACTAGGAATGTGTTTCAGATGTACCTTGCTTTCGGTCGTCGTCAACGCCCCCGCATTTACTCTAAAACGTGTCAGCCCTTCTTCGTCCGCGAAGTCTGACACCCCTTGCATCGAACTTTGTACAGTCAAGTTCTTTGCGCAACTCTGATTGCCCCACCGCATCGGCATTTCACGCTTGAAGTCCGGTGCTCTCTGCTTGCAACGACTCTTCTTCCTCGAAGATCGTTGCCTCGACTTGCGTTGGCACTTCTTCCCCGAATTCCTCTGCTTCTTTCTCACCTTGCCCACAGGTGACATCTCAACGGTTGCCATGTCTCTCGTCGGCTTAGCCCCCTTTGACCCTTTCCTGGCTTTGGTACTCAATGATGTTTGTCCGTCAACACCATCAGCTAACACTTCCTTCGGCTCTACAGTGGCCTCAAAAGCGATGTCCCTTTCCCTGGGCACATCCTCGGACAATGCTGCCTTAGATCCTCTCCCCAGTGTGGTCTCGAAAGCAATGTTCTTCCCTTGAACATCCTCGGCAAGCTTTCTCGTAGCCTTAGACATCTTCAACCCATTCTGCTCGGTACATGTGGCAGAACTCGATAACTCTGAACCAAGCTTGATCGGCACTGTGCTCTTGGCCTTGCCCAACCTTTTGGACTCCTTGGCTCGAACTGGGCATCTCCGCAACTTGTGAGGCCCCTTACAGCGGTAGCACTCCAATTGCTTTCTCTTCACCCTTGGCTTGATAGCTTTCTGACTCGCTATCGCACCAGCTCTCGTCCTTGGCTTGACTACTGTGGCAGATGTAGTCGAACCACGACTCACGCTCACCTTGGCGGCACTAATGTATCTGATTGCCCCAAGTCTCGCTACTTCTCCCCCTGACTCGTCTGCTGTCTTCGCCATGGCAGCTAGGCGGTTCTTCTCGGGACATCCTCGTATTAGATGAGGACCATCGCAAAAGTAGCACTTCAGCTTCTTCTTGCTCACTTTCTTTTCCGGCACGGACTTAGCCTCCCCATTCCCTTCGTCTATCGAACTGGAACTGGTTGAATCAACACTTGCTTGTTTCTGATCTACAAGCACACTCAGAGGTTCAGTATCATCGGCCTCTGACAGTCGCTGGGCATCACCTTGCTCTGCTGCGAGCTTCGCCCCCGGTCTAAGTCCCTCTAAGAAAGGTTTGAGCACGCTCCATTCACCCATTGCTGTCTTGCAACTGAGCAGCTCTCTCCTGAGCTCATTCACCTCTTTCCGCAAAGCTTCTACCTCAGCTTCACGAGAACAACTCTCTCGAACTGCGTTCAACTCGGTGAGGATTCGTTGCATCTCGTCCTTGAACCTGTCCACCTTGGACTCTAACTTTTCAAGACGGGATTCCACAACACCTTGAACCTGTTTAGACTCCTCCTTGGATTCCCACAGCCGTTTCACCTTCGGAATCAAGGTATTCATACCTCCGAACAGTTCGTCTATCTGTTCCTTAAATAAATCAGACAATTGGTCAAATTTCTCAACATGAAATCTAACCTGTTTCATTGTCAATGTTCTCCAGTAACTTTCACTGCGACACTCCTGGTCGGTTTCCTGTTGCGCCATCTCAAACACCTTTGCCAGAAACTAGTCAGGTCCGTTTGACTAACTCGAACAAAAGCAACCACACTTGCACCTGCAAGTTTGGAATCCACCAACACTTGTCTCTGCCTGCAAGCTGGCTCGAACGCAAGTCACTCCGTCGACTCGCTTTGATGTTACTTCCCTGAACAGAAATGGATCCGACCACCTCTCCGGTCTGCACACGCTTCGATCACCTCCCTGATCGAACACGCTCTGATACCACTTGTCACGGGGCTAGACTTTAGCTAGGCTAACCGTGCGGCCTTAGTCGCCTTCTCGGCTGAATGCTACGACTAAGTCACCCGAATCCCTCGTTACGGTGCTAGACTCGGGCTAGCTGGACCGTACGACCTTAGGCAAAGCTCTCCTGGCGAACGCCTAAGTCTGTTTGGGATTCACGCTCTAGAAGATCAAACACTTCCTAGAGCCAACGAACGCAAGATCGTTCTAAGCGGAAGCTCTTTATAGAACACTGGAAGGAATTGGAAGCAATAGGTAACAAGAACACGAAGAACAATAAGAACAGTAAGAACACTCAGAGAGTAGAGTAAATGCTTCTTCTATTACTCAAGTGAATGAATAAGTAAATGAGATGATTACAACTGAGCTGGGGAGGCTCTATTTATAGTTGAACTCCCCTAGATCCAACGATACAGTTTGAATTACATCGACGAACGAGATCTATCCTATCCCTTAGTTTAAATCTCTAATTATCACCAACATTATCTCTAAGATAATCACATAATAATATCAGTGATAACTTCAATGGCTTATCACAGTTACCATCCCAAATTACCCTGGTAAATCCTCCATGGATTCTACTAAGTCTGGTGGGCTTGCGGGCTTTCTAGCATTCTCCAAGTGCCAAGCCAAGTCTGATGGTCTTGGCGAGCCCAATGCTGCGCGCACAACCTCTCCACTCGGTTCTTGCGCCAATGCCTCGGCCCTAATATCCAGGTCCGTGACAATATAAACTAGATTTAAGCTATTATATCATTAAATTATGAAAATTGTAAGTATGTCATATACATTTAAGGATTAGTAATATAGTATCCACTTACCTAACATAAAATTCAATTATTTTTATACAAATTTTGAAACTCAATTATTTTTACACAAATTTTGGATCGTTTGATGAGGGCAATAAACAATTAAGATTATTTTTTATCTCTTTTTTTCTCAATCATTTGCTTACTTTCTTCCACCGATCTAAAATAAAGTGTAAAACTTATAATTTTTTACACAGTAAAAAAACCCTATCTCTCTCTTATATATATAGACCTTCCAAGTTGCGCATAATAAAAAGAATAAAATAGTTTCTCCTTGTTTTTTTTCTTTCAAACATACATGTTTCTAAACATCGAGATACGGTGTAATTCATAGAAAATATATCACCTGAACTTGGATTACAGTACACCGTTGCTAATAATTTTCATGTTTGAATGTCAGCATATAATTCGCTTCTAAATTTTTGGTAAAATTATTGTAAAAATGAGACGTTAACACTGATAATACAATTTAAATAAATAATCAAGATTATAAATAAATAGTCGTGTCATGGTAAATCAGTACTTTAAAAACGAATTCACCCTAAAGTGTCCAATCGTTACAATAGACGAACACTCCGAAAAATAGTACCGTCTCTCTAAAAATTCATACACTCAAAAACTAGTGCAGAATAAAATGCTGCTACTCTTCTCTTAAAGATCTCGAAAGAAAAAAAGTTATAGGAAGCTTTGAAAAACCACTCAGAAAAACAAAGCTCAAGAAACAAAGAGGAAAATGTATTTAGCACATGTTTTGCTTGGGTATTAAAAATGAGATTAGAATCTCTCAATTTATAGGCTAAAATTGAAGGGTAAAACAATCCATAAAAAACAAGTATTCAAAATTTTCTTGTCTTGAAAACGTAAAAAAAGCATTCAATATGACAACTATGGGTGAGCGTTCGATCGAATCGAGTAAAAAAATTTCAAGTTATTCGAGTTAACACGTCATATTTTACAACTCAAGCTTTATTTGAAATTTTTTCGATTCAAACCGAGTCGAGTTTTTGAGTTCTTATATAAATTTAATTTTAATTACTTATCATGTTATACTATTATTTGATTCTAATTTAAACAACTTTCTCTAATCATATAAGATATGCATATACATTTCTTCATATTTTTTTTTCATATGTGACATATTTTTTCATATTTTATATATTGGTATATATATCAGGAAAATTTGAGGGACTTGACTCGAACTTAAAAATGAATCCACAAATTATTAAAATTTTAGAGTTATTCGAATTTCCATTTTACAACTCGAACTTTATTTGAAATTTTAAGAGTCGAGTCGAGTCTATAAAATTTTGATTTGAGTCAAAACAAGTCGAGTTTTCGCATTGAGTCTAGTCGAAAAATTTTATTTTTTCGAGTCGAGTTGAGTTTTGCTCATCCCTAATGGAAACAATTGAAATGCTAAATTCAATTGTTTTTAAGCTGCTTGAAGACCAAATGAATATTGAATTGAAAGCCTATTAAGGATGTATCAACGCATGTGAATTTAACAGCTAATTAACTCGGCAATTAACAGTCTATTAAAAAGCTTAAAACGTTTTCAATCCAAGTTCTAAAATAGTGAAATGAAAAGTTCTTCCACAGTTTAGAAAATACAAGGAAAATCCTTACGCATTTTCTTCAAAAGATATGACGCACGCGCGGTACGTGTCAAAGACACATATTAACACGAATCGAACCGAGACGAGCAAGCGGCAGCGGCAGCGGCAGCGACACACACGTGTGTGCTAGGGATTCATATGGCTTAGACCCTTGAGCATTACATACAATTTGAACTTGAAAAGTCCAAATCCAAAATATCTAAATCCGATAACAATCTAATATAATGAAGATGGCATTATGAGAGCTTTTATCTCCGGTCCTGTTGAACGTAAAGGTACTGCTTTACGGATTTAATGGCAGTCAAAATTCCATTGGAAGTCTTTTGGTGTGGGAAAACAGATTTAATAGTAGAAACTGACTCCAATGTATTCTAAGCTCGATTAACGACTCTGCTCTTCGACCTTGGCGTCGGTGGCCCCTTTTGGTGGAAATTGACAAGTTAATTAGGTTAATTGGGAAGGTGAAGGTCTGCCATGTGCTAAAACAGTCTAATGCTCTTGCGATATGACTTAAAAAAGATGGACTAAGCCGAGCAAATGTATTCAAAGCCTGGTGGTAAAAGTATTGATGATACCTCCAGCAAACAGATTCCTAATAGGTAAATTGTCTTGGTGCAATCTTGATACGGTTATTAGTGGGGAGATGCTGCTAGTTGTCTCTCTGTAATTGAAGCAATGCAAAATGTTGAGATGTTTGAAGGATATGGGGGAAGGTAATAGTCTACTGGTAATGGTTGAAAGGCAATGGGAAAGTGTCCTCGAGATTGGAAAGGGATCGCAGACGTCGCGTTTTGAGTCAAGACTCACCACAAGGAGCTTATTGTCAGATTTCATTTATGGAGTATAAGATCATCAAAGGAGTATAAATTTGCTTTAGATTGCTTGTTAGTTCCTTGAGTGTTGCTGAGATTTTGGAGTGTTTGGTTTCTGCTTTGGTGTCTTTTGTTTATTTTGGTTTGGTTTCATGTCCTGTGTTAGTATTGTTGTATGAGGATTTGGTTTCTCTTTTTCTCCGTCTAATTTTATGGAGATTTTTAATGAGGCTCTTAATCAGGTTAGGCTTTTAGAATCTAATAAATAATAAAACTTTTGCCGAGCAAAAAAATACAATCTAATATGACTAACACCTCCAGGTACGATAGTTTCAAAATCTACTTACAACTCTAAATACATTAGTTTCAAAATATGATGTTTTAGGCGTTTCTCTGTTTTGGGTGTGTATGCTTTGTACTGTGGCCTTTGTTGACCACTTAATTTTAATTTTAATAAATTATCTTTGCAGAGAAAACAAGGAAAATAAATAAATTCATACAATATTGTTCCAGCAACACGTGTCGTAATAATTACATATTATTTTTGGATTATTATTCCTTCTACTTAGATCCAAAACTGAAGTGACAAGGAAAGTAAAAGGATTTTGCATTATGATCATGGTTTCAAAACTTATCTCTTCATAGTTCTAACTAATTGTGCAACTGTACCCAACTGCACTTCATCGGCTCCATTTGTGATTCTTAATGTTCTTGTTGCTTCCCACAAGTGTGCCAAGACGGTGTCGAATTATATCTCGACTCCACCGTGTGCTTGGATTGCCTTGGTCAGCACCTTCAATGCCATATTCCACGAGCTTTCATGTTTCCAAGTCGAAGAGTTAGTCTGGTGCTTCAAGAACCAATAACCTAGCTTGCTCCAATTCTATTCGACACTGCATAAAAGAAGCAACCACTAATTAATCACTAAACAAAACAATACAGTACTCCAATCTAATTAATACAAATATGTGTCTAATCTAGATATATACGCATACATGAAGATTAGATTACCTTTGCAATATCGAGAAGAAGCAAAATGTGTTGAGCAATATATTTTCCAAATGTTTTCCGATGAAAAGCCCTTTGAGCCATCAGTTGCATGCCACACTCAACAGCACCAATTAGTTCCAGCAGTCTTCAAGGGCCGAGTCTTCCACATTTATTCTTTGTAACCAACTAAGTGAACTTAGTTCCATTTGCTAGTCTATAAAACTGCCCTTCCTTCCTTTATTCTCATTTGTCTAATCAACGTGTGATTTTATTATCTAGCAAAGTTGGAAACTATACATGCACACTTATTCTTACGTTCCAAATCTATTTTGCTTGAATCTTTATTGACCAGGAATCATGCCAGAAGTGTAAGGCACCCCGGATTGAGGGATCCAGCTCCCGCCGACTAAGAACACACCGGCGGTGAATTGCTGGGCTTGAGCGGCAGTGATCTTTTGGATACCTCTCCATTTAACCCTATTTGTCTGGTCGGCACCCGGTCCCCGATTATTGAACTCGGCGTACCATAGGGTATCGAGGGCGAAGTTGCCGTTCCAAGGACTCCATCCCTCTGGTGCGATGATGTCGTCCAACTGAGATTGCATGATGAGGGTCCTTGAGAACTGTTTCCACGGCCGGCCGAGGTACGTCTTGCTTATTGCCTTCACCGGGAGGTAGTCCTGGGCGCCACTGATGACGCAGTTTTGGAGGACGAAGCCGGTGGGCGTGCGTTGGTCTGTCCTTCCTTGCGCAGTGACCATGCATTGTTGATTGTTGAGTGGCTTTCGGACGATGAGTTTGCAGTTCTGAAGGACTGTAGCGGAGTCGCCGAAGATGTAATCGACGGTGCCGGAGACGGTGCAATCCCTATAGAATTGGCGATGACTGTGAGCGTAAAGGGTGTCTTGGTAGCCATCCATTTGACAGTTATGGAAGATGGATTGATCACCTTGGACCTTAAGTGCCACTGCTTGGCCCTTGATGGCCCCCGCAGTGTTCTGAAATCCCATGTCCTTCGCCGTAAAGTTTTTACCGATAACAGCTGTAAACATTATTGTTTATGTTAATCAAGTTCAAGCGTGATTTTTGTAATATAATGCAATCTAAACTCATAAATACTAACCAACCGTTGCGCTCTTGAATGTGGCAGTGCCGTCAGCAACATTCAAGCTGCCCGTGACGATGGTCTGAGTTGGTCCATCTCCGATGAACACGACATTGGACATATACTTATCAACAAGAACATTTTCTTTGTAAACACCAGCCTTAATGTGTATCACAAATGGAGAAGCATTTTTATTAGGGACTTCCTTCAATGCTTGATTGATGTTATTATATTTGCCACTACCATCTTTAGCGACAACAACATTAGGCTTCATCTGCGACGGATTTTGTTGCAATAGCATCCGTTGCCTAAAACTAACCCATGAAGGGAACCCATCTTTAGCCAATAGTTTACGTGCACCCCCTCCGGCTCCGCTCAACCTTGGAAAGTTGAGATCACGAATGAGTTTAGGAATTTCACAAACCATGGCTAAGCTATTGCTAGTGAGCATTTGTGAAGTGTTGAGCAGTTTTCTCATTTTTTCGCCGGCTACGGTGGATACATTAACGAACCCGTCCAAGCATGTTTGTTGATACGTGATAGAACCAGCCACCCAAATTTTGAGGTTCTCGATGTATTCGTCTAGCGTGCTAGCGTCGAATGCACCAAGTTGGTTGATTGAATTCATAAGGTCGTCGATGGCGTAACCCATCACTTCTTTGCAGATGTCGAGAGCTTGACGAGACATCGGGTCTTTGGCCGCATCTTGAATGGTGTCAGAGTTTTTGACAACCTTCTCTATCTCATGGATAGCCGCTTGGAAACCTGCCTTGATTAACTCCTTAGAGTCGGTGGTGTTGCTTCCCGAGAGGCTCTTTTCGCATGCTTCTTTGTAATCAGTTGGTTGGCAAATGTTTTGCACCGCCTTCTTCGAAGCCTCCAGCCCGCCCCCGCCCGCACTGCGTCCGCTACGGCTGCGGGTAACACCGACGGCCACCGCCACCACCATGGCCACCAGAATCACAGAACAAACTCCAATAATTACGGCTGCCTTTCCCATTTTCAAATAGCTTTCTTACTTCTTATGTTTTTTCTCACACACTAATGTACTTTTAGAAGGAAAAAGAGCTCACTAAGAAAGCTTGTAGGAATGTTGATTTCTACGACGTAAATAAAGAAAATATTTCCTCAAATAGAAGAAACTTGAGAATAGGAAATGTGAATTTGTGGCTAAAAACGTTTGGACAAAGATCCAAACTCAGTCTTTGTTTTCGATCTAAAATGTTGGGTCTCGCTTGAACATTTATGGGTGAGATTTACATGCTTCTTTCCGACCATTGTAGTCTTTGTGGGTTATTTTTAGCCAATGGGACCATCCATAACATAAACATAACAACCTAAAATTCCATTTCTTTAGAAAGAAAGAATAATAAATTTGGATAGGTATATTGAGATAAGTGACTATTCAAATAGAATTCAATGCATCGCACATCTTTACACTAGTCCTCAGACTTTTGAATATTTCAATTTTATCTTAAATTATGAAAAGGATAGTTTTAAGGGTGAATTTTATAGGTGAAGTTGAAGTGACAACATCATGTAATGCTATGTTTTTTTGCTCGACAAAGTATGATTTTATTAAAGAAAAATCATACAGAATTAAACCTATGTTATATGCCTCATTAAAAACCTCCCTAAATCTAAATGGAGAAAAAATTACAAAACAACTAAGTACATTATTAGAATACATAAATAGTTTTAGAAATCAAAAGGACCCATATTGTCACCACCAAGCCTGAAACAAAATCTGCCTAGTCAACCTTGTTTTTGCTAGGTACCAAAAGTTTACTAAATGTGTGGTCTGTTGTGTAACATCCCGACTCAGATGTCACGGTTTGGGCCTCAAGTCCGAAACCAAACCATAAAATTTCACAATTGGGTTTAGCCCAAAACACATTCATCCATAAAAACCATCAAGTTTAAATATTTCAGAGTTGTTGAAACAATTTAAAACGTTGCATGGGATTTCCCTTTAAATATATGATTAAAAGCATTCGACTCGCAAGTTAAAATACCAAATAAGACATACAATACAACATAAGATCCTACGAATACATAGCCCAATTAATCTAAGTATTATACTCGGACACAAGTCGATGCTGAAGTCCTACTCCGATAGTGCTCCGACGATGTACGACAACCTTCTAACCTTCAAGAGGAAACAATAATTCTGAACATTGGCCTAACAAAGCTCAGTGGATACACTTCCACTCAACCATGCTTCATGCAAATCTTAAATATGAGCAAGTAGCAAAGAATGATATCATTGCATTCAAAGAGAATATTAGCGCTACCTCTAGCTGCCTAAACTCATAGCAAACAAAGGAGATATTAACCTCACACATCACATACATATCATACCTAGAGTGAGGCCCAATGCCACATAGCTTCAGAAACGTACGCCCATGCTCGAAATCTCTCGTTGAGCATTTTCGAATGAGACCCAGTGCCATACAGCTTCATGAACGTACATTTGGAAAACATCTAACCATGATATTGCAACACTCCCTTTGGGTTTCTGAATCCCACAAAACAAGGTACTCAGTCACACAGTGCCCTTACATGGCACACAACATTATTCCATCCATCAAGGATCTTTATTGCTCAATACAAACAAGCCATCAAGGTTATACTTAAGTTATTACTCATTATGTATGTATATAAGGGTAGATTCTCATTTTCTTAGTTTTACTATCCATTTTACCCCATTAGAGTCCCATTGGGCCCTAGTCCTTCAATTATAGTGTCACACCCCGATTACTATGTCAGCAGAAAAATGAAGAAGAAAGAAGAAGAGGAATGCTTTAATAAGTTGTTGAACCCTTGTCCTTTGTGGAAGTGAGCCCAGCCTTAACCATCTAATCTAAGCTATCCTTAAGACTCAATTTCCACCAGTTTTTATTCAAGCCTTTCCTCTCAGTTTCTATGAATAATAAATAAAATATTGACCTTTCACCTACCAAGGGAATGCCCAATTTTGAATCTCACCAAAATATTAGATCTAGAAATTTCCCAAACCTTTCCCCTTCCCATCCCCTCTCGACCAAACTCAGATCTCGGCCACTGCCCGACCGTGGCCACTACCACTATCACCATCTTGTACGCCGCCTTGCCCCGACGTCAGGCTTGTTCTCCACTCGCAGTGAACGATTGCCGCTCATCGTGGAGATCGTGTTGAAGTCTCGTCGGACCTCCCTTAAACCCTTATGTTTTTCCTTCGTTTCGTGTCTCCTCTGTTTCCGGCAGAGTGCATCGACGCTCCAGGCTTGATTAACGTGTGGAGGGGAGTGAAACCCCCTTAACCGATCGTCACTCCGATGCCGGCAAGACGCTCATCGGAGCTTTGAGCTTTTCTGATGCGTTTTTGACATTTCAGGTATATTATGGCTTGAATCCGTTTTGCTTCAAGATGTTTTTGAATGGGTAGAATTGTTGGTTTGGAACTATTCTTTTTGGCAGAATCGGCACAAAAGGGTGTCTCTAGTGACCGTTCGACGGTTTGATATCACTGGGTAAGTGAATCGGTTCAAGTTATGGCCCAAATGCCTGAACTGGCCTGAACCGACTAACCCGATCTGAGCCCAATAGCTCCCAAACCCAAATCTGAGTTACACGACCCGATCTAAGCCAGAGTCTCACCCATCCGACCTGAACCCGAGTTTGACATGAGCCGACCGATTCAACTCATCCAAGTCAGCCCACCGAGTCAACTCAGTGAGTCAACTCATTCAAGTCAACTAAGTTGACTTGTTGACTAATGACGTCAGCGGTCAACACTGATGTCAACGTTGATTTGTTGATTGTTGACTTTGACAAAAAAGTCAACTTTTTATGAATACCCTTATTTTATGCTTTTCGACGTCCTGGATCCATTTTTGAAGTCCGTTTTATCAAATTCTAACCAGAAAGCCTCTAAATCTAACCTTGTCTAACACCCCAAAATCTGATCTAGTTAGAATTGGGTTCCGATGATCGGAAAATCTCACATCGATAAGGTTTAAATATTGTATCAACTTGTTAATAATTCGATATCAGAATCTAATTGAGTTAATTTATTGAGAGTTGAAGGAGTAACCTTGCGATTATCCCCTCCTCAATTTAATCTCCAAAACGTGGGATGATCTGGTGAAGTTGCTTCACCTTAAGGAAGGCCTATTGAGTAATAAAAATAAAAGGAAAGGAATTGTAAAGCGATAGAAAACTCATCTGATTCCAAATTTAGCAAGAACCTCTCCATTCTTCATCTTCATCGTCTACTACCTAAGCAAGCACCTCCATTGGAGCTAGCTTCAAGCTTTTTTTTTCCTTCGTTTTATTATTATAAAATTATTGCTAGTGATCAGGTAAGGTTTTCGCCTTAAACCATTATTGGAAATCCATGGTGTTTGTGAGAATAATCTCAACATAGGTTTTGGCCATCCATAGAAATTCTTGATTAAAAAGCTATGTTGAGTTTAGATATTGATTTTGATATCGTTATTGCAAATACGATATCGTACTCTTGTTTTTAACAAGTTCCTATTGATTTTCTAGCTCAAGAAGTGGAGAGAGAGGTTTCGCCATCTCCATCAAAAGCTAGAAACAAGGGTGTTGTCAACCAAGAGCCGTAAGAGCATCGAATATCAAGGTGAGTGATTCAGAGTCTTGGGAATAGGCGAGGAGCCTTCATGAATCTATTATTGTTGATTTCGGCTAAATAGCTAACATTTCTTTTAAGAAAGTGGCATTAGATAGATATTCGGAACTATTGGTAAGCATCAGTAAGTTTTTTTTATCAGCAACTGTATGATTTTATTAAAAAATAAGAAAACATACAACGTGACGGATCTTACGCCTCGTTAAAAACCTCCCTAATGGAGGAAAAGAGTACGATAAGATCCGCCAAAAATACAAAGAAACAACCAATCCTATCATAAACACACCACAAAAAGCGAACATCGATCTACGCCTTCTTTCGCTAGCACATCCGCAAAGCCATTCGCCTCCCTAGGCACGTGACAGAACTGTATCTCATACGAGACCTGACAAGCCTGATCGATCACTGAGAAGACCTCCCACAATCGCCAAGGCCGTTTCGCCGAACGTGTAGCCCAACTTAAAGCGACTTGCAAATCCGACTCTATAATCACGCAACTGTCAAGCCACTCCCTATCCATAACCAAACTCAACGCAAATGCTATCGCCCGCACTTCAGCTTCATTCGAATCCATCACGCCTAAAGGTCCCGAGAACAATCCCAATATCTTACTGTCCCTGTCACGCATCACACTACCAAACCCCGCCGGACCTGGTTTTCCTCGCGCCGAACCATCCGTATTAAATTTTAGAACTCCCTGCAATGGCGGCTGCCAACTTACCCCTACCCTCATCTTCCGCGGTGCTGAATTAACTACAAACGCAGACGGACATGACCACCAAATCGATTCGGATAACAGCTCACCCTCACTATCCACCTTAATCCAGTAAAATGACCTCAACTTGACCAAAAAGCACAATTCAGACATCGACATACATTTTCCACGAAAGATGAACTCGTTTCTAGCCAACCATAAAGACCACAACAACGCACTAACACTCGCCACCCACCACTTTCTCATGCAACCAGTAAAAGAACAATGAAAATTGATAACAAAAAAGTCATCGAAACTCACCGGGAAAGATATTGCTACACCCCACCAATGCCGCAAACAATCCCATACTTTCCGCACACAGGGACAATCATAAAAGAGATGTGCGATACTTTCCTCCGACGATGCACACCATGGGCAGCGTCCTTGATCATCACGCAACGACACCCCCTTGCTCGCAAAAAATCGGCCGTAGGCAACCTTCTTAACCATATAAACCACAAGAACGCTTGCACTTTAGGCGGGACCAGCACTTGCCAAGCAAAACATTCGCCTATAGCATCGTCGCCAACCTTATCCAGCATCAACAGCTTCGACAAAGCCTTAACTGAGAATTCCCCATGTGTGTCCGACTTCCAAATTAAAGTATCAAGTCGACATTCCCATAGCCGAACCTCGCTCACCAAGGCACTCAACGCCCTCAACTGCGCATGCTCAAATACCCACAATTGCCGTCTAAAGAACCCGTCCCAATGTTGATGATCGAAACTTGCATCCTTCGAATAGTCACACACCCATGCTAGCTTATTTATTGCCAAGGAAAATAGTCTCGGAAATATATCTTTCAAAGGTTGCTCTGCAATCCATGGATCAAACCAAAATAACATTGTCCGCCCATTGCCTATTTTCCATTGAAAAACCGACATCCCCAAATGCTTGTCTACTTGCACAGCACAAGAATTGGCCACAATTTGTCGCCAAACAATCGACATAGATGATAACCTTTCCTTGTTGAAATGCCACCACTGAGTATGTTCACCATACTTGGCCACAATTAACCTCCGCCTTAGTGAGTCACGATCACGAGCATAACGCCAAACCCATTTCGATAATAGTGCCATATTTTTCACCTGTAGATCCGCCACTCCCAACCCACCTAAATGCTTCGGTCGACACACAACCTCCCACCCTACCCTACTCATCTTCCGTTCAAGGCCAACTCCACCCCAAAGGAATGCTCTACGTATACGATCCAGTTTTTCAATCACCCCCTTCGGAGCCACAAACAATCCCATGTAAAAAATAGGCAGAGAGGAAAGTACCGAATTTACCAAAATGACGCGAGCATCAAAAGATAATGACAACCGCTTCCACCCAGCTAGCTTGTGCCGAAAGTTAGCGATAACCGGTTCGCACATCAATACCAACCTCGGATTCGCACCTATAGGAAAACCAAGGTAAACAAACGGCGGCTTACCCTGTCTACATCCCAGCACATCGGCCACTATTACACCCAACTCCTCTTCTACACCAATTGCATATAGCGAGCTCTTAGCAAAATTTATCTTCAAACCAGAGCATACTTGGAAGCAGTGTAGGATATGCTTGATATTGCATGCAACTTCCAATGAAGCCTCGAAAAACAAGAGTGTATCATCAGCAAACTGTAAGTGAGTTAAGAAAACCTCCGACACCACCTCAACCCCTCAAATTAATCCCTCGGACTCAGCTTTACTCAACATCAAATGCATCGCTTCCGCAACCACCACGAACAATAAAGGCGATAACGGACAACCTTGGCGCAAACCACAACCTATCCTAAATTCCTTCATCGCACTGCCATTTAGTAACACCGATAGACGGGCAGAACTAATGCATTCTCTAACCCAATTACGCCAAGTCACACAAAACCCCATCCGAGATAATACTTCATCTAAAAAATGCCAACTGACACAGTCGTAGGCCTTTTCAAAATCCAATTTCAAAAGAAAACCGCCCGCACCTCTTTGTCGAAGTGAATGAATAACTTCGATAGCCAATAATACCCCATCCACTAACTGACGCCCCTTAAGGAACGTTGATTGCGTGTCGCTAATTAAATCACCCAATACTGATTGTAACCGATTAGCTAAACATTTTTCCAGCACTTTATACATCGAATTAACCAGACAGATAGGTCGATACTCACCTAATGTTTTAGGAGCCGACACTTTAGGTAACAGAACGATGAACACACAATTCGCACCTTTGGGTAACAAGCTGCTAGCATGGAAACACTCAAAGAAACGGATGACGTCACCACTCACCACCTCCCAACCTTTCTTATAAAACTCTAGCGTGAATCCATCCGGGCCTGGTGCCTTCGAACCATCACATTCCCACACCACTCCTTTAATTTCCTCCATCGTAAAATTCGAAATCATATTTTTTCTAGCACTGTCAGATAGCTGTTGGAATTCACCTTCAAATTACCATGCACTCTCACGCATATCACCAGCAAAATGTTTTGTAAATTCGGTCACCACATACCTACGCATTTGCAACGGTGATGTGATCCACTGATCATTAATCATGAATCCAGGTATATAGTTTCAAGCTGCGCGCAATTTGGTCGATCTATGAAAATAAGCCGTGTTGCGATCTCCCAACCGAAGCCATGTAGCTCTCGATTTCTGTCGCCACATTGCTTCCTTGTTTCGCATAGCCCTCCATAATGCCTGCATCCACCGTCTTCGCTCCACCTCCATTCCCTCACCGTCCTCATTCATACTTGATGTTTCGTCCGCCTTATCAATCTTATTTTGCATCTCGGCAATAATTTTATTCACGTCCCCAAAGCTATCTCTATTCCATCGTTTCTAAAAAAAATTCAAATGTCTCAACTTCACCATGATATTGCCATTACCTACGCCCAAGCCTGTCGAACGACACCATTCTTCAGCTATCTGTCGAACATGATAACGTCCCTCCATCCAGCAATTGAAGAACTTGAATGGCCGAGGCCCCCAATCACTCTCATCGCATTTCAAGATCATCGACGTATGATCAGATACACCCCTCGCCAAAGCTTCCTGTTGAATCGAGCTAAAACTATCCAACCAAGCTGACGATATCATAAAGCGATCAATTCTACTGCACCGATTGCCTAGACCAAACCCGGTAAAACGTTTGCCCAGCAACGGCAAATCCTCTAGCCCCGCATTATGCACAAACTCGCCAAATACTTCCATTTCTACACTCCTATCTGACACCCCAATACGATCCGAATTGTGTAAGATAGCATTAAAGTCACCTACGATGCACCACGGCCCCTCAAAACCACGCATCCGATTAATTAGCGATGCCCAAACTAATCTCTGACCCTCGATATCCGATGGGGCATACAATGCAACAATGCAGTAGACCACGTCCTCTTGTTGCCACCGCCCCTGCAACACAATGTAATTGCGTTCAACCTCAACGTTTTCCAAACTGAAACGCCTTCCTTCCCACACCACCAAAATACCTCCCGAAGCACCGATTGATGGTGAAACTACCAACTCAAAACTGTCGGACCCCCACAAATTTGCAACCCACAACGACGGCATCTCCTCCAACTTTGTGTCCTGTAACATCACCATGTCAATGCTATTTTTCCGTAACACCTCACGCACACTATGTCGCTTTGCACTACCGCCCAAACCCCTGACATTCCATGATAGGAGTTTCATCAGTCACAAACCCCGACTATCCCCGGTGATAATTCGTGAAATGTCCCATATAATATCCTCCTCTCGTCCGCTTGTTTTACACCAATAAGGGATCCTAATTTTACTGTTGCTACTGCCTCAATCTCTATCTCTTGTGTCACAACAAAGCCTCCTTCGATTATCCCTTCCCCGTTCAATTTCTTTGTTCGACCACCATCTAACTTGTTACCCTTCTTCGTTGGAGGCTCACGACCGCCACCGTTATAATTTTCACCTCCGATTACCTTCCTAATTTTGCAAAAAGCCTTACACACTCGAATCAATTCTGTTTTTCCAAGACCTGATTGTGTTGTGATCGTATGTAGATTAGGATAAGAATTTTGCTCCTCTTGCACATTATCCCCTATAGGAATTATAGCACCCGGTTCCACTTCATCCAAGGAATTTGAATTTACAATCCCAGCAATATTCAAACTCTCACAACTTGGGATGTTTTCAACCACCTCTAGAGTCCTATTTGCATTTTCGTTCTCACCGAACATACTACCCTCATGCACCGGTTCGTGCTGTTCCGGCAACCGGTCCTCCACGTGATCCAGATTTGCGCCATGTACTATGTTTTCCGATCGGTTCATTGTCCATTGAGGTCCATCCCATGCGTCATTAACCAGTCAATTTACTGGTTCGACTTCTTGAAAACCTTGTAGCCTCACCCCTACCTCCCTCCTATCGGTTGTGTTGTCAGCCTCCTTTCCATCGCCCCCAGCCTCATCGAATACAGAATCCTATGCAAGACTCCCCCTTCCTCGGTCGATTCACATTCGCAGAAATCGCATTCTACCTCCGGACCTTTACCATCCAATTCCAACACCCTGACCGGATACACCTCTGTATCTACCTTTACTGAAATTTGTTCCTCTATGCGATCGAAAAAGGTTGTCTCCACCATGATTCTGCCGCTATCAAACGATGTTGGCGTGTCCGTGTCATCATCCATACAAATAAACGATCCCCATAGATTGGCGATGTTCATAAATGTTTTCTTGTGCCATAGGTGTATCGGCAAACCCACTATCGATAGCCATACTCGATGCGATTCTACTGTGATCGCTGGCGACCACGCCTCCACCCTAGCAAAACATTCCTTCACACAATTCAGATTCATCACCCGTTCTCGAACACTCGCCGATGTGCACATTAATAAAATCATGGATCCTGACAATCTCATGATGGAGAATCCTTCTTGCTTATCTACTTCCAATCTCTCCGCCAGTGTCTTTATGCTACAAGGGTTCAAGCACCAACCAACCGCACACCATTGGAGAACAGCCCACTTGTCCTCATCCACGATGTCCGTGATCACTTTGCAATTTTCACTCACTCCTTCTCTCCCCGGCATCTTCGATGTATGTGAATCCTTTGATCGATCGGTCTCCGACTCCTCACGATGCTCCCGACTTGTCCCAACGCCCCCTTTTCTCTTAACCATTTCCGTTCTTCCCTTCCATGCCATAGCGACTCTCATACGAGCACCATAAATCAATTTACCATGTAGTCTCTCGATCACCCGATTGGCATCCTCTTGCGATGCCATCCGAACAAAACCAAATCTCTGCCCATCACGAACCACGCGATTGGGAATAAATACATCTTTGACGATCCCATGTCTATCACATACCTGCCATAGACCTTTCCAATGGATTGTCCGAGATAGGCCGCCCACATATAAGGTCCATACCCGTTGTGTGATCTAATCAATGTCCACAGAATGTTGTCCCTTGCTCGTTGCTCGTTGCTCGCTGGTGATATGGCGCTCCTCTGCCTGTTCCCTCGCTAGGCGTTTCCACAATCCCATGGTGAGAAGAAGGAATATTTCACGTTAAGTGACTTCCTTAAGCATCAGTAAGTTTGATTATGAACATCGGACATAGTCATTAGTATCGTCATTGTGTATTGTATCGATAAAACTATTGTTATTGAAACATTATAAACGCAACATCGGATAATGATATTGACATTGAAATCATGAAATATTAAAATTGAGACATGTTCACTATTAATAACATTTAAGGAATTGGTTATTGGAGTTATTTTTGATTATTGAGTGTGCATATTGATATTGAAACCTTGGATTTGGACAGACATTGGATACAATTGACATGCCATAGAATTCATGAGCTTAGTGTATGGGTGGACTACGGTCCTATGGTTACGACCTACATTGATTTGGAGAGGCAGAGGGACTGGACCATTCATTGATTCAGCTAGACGTAGGAATTTGCGTATCCACTATTTTGATTCAATCCAAGGGTTAATAATGAAATTAATATGTTAATCATTGTTTATTGAAACATGATATTGATATTGATAAGCATGAGAATATGTACATGCATTAATTATTGACATTTATTTTATATATGACTACCTCACTAGGCTTTGTATGCCTAACGTGTCACATATCATGCATTTCAAGTTAAGGAATCGACCGTAGAAGATCGGAAAAGTCGAGGCGAGACAAGTCACTACGAGCCAAAAGTAATGTATTTTGACTCTATGAACTCCTACGAAGGTGGCAAAGTAGTTGAACTAGTCTTTTGTGCCTATATTGGTAAGCTTGTATAAGTTGTTATAATATTAAAGGCCCAAAAATGACTTTTGGTATGGCTAAAAGATGGTAAAAATGGCATATTTGGCTCACATAGGTGAAATCCTAGTAAAAGTATTCATAAGACCGTGAAATTTGGCATGCCAGTAGTTTTTAGCATTGAAATATTGTGTGTAAAGTTTCATTGCAATTGAACATTGTTTGGTAGGTCAATTCTATTAAAAACCAACAAAAACATGTCATTACAAGTCAGGCCGTATTGATAAGGGGTAATGGCGTATCGGTATGGTTAAGCATAATTGAACCCATGGAACAGGGCGTATCGATACGGTTTGGAGCTGTATCGAAACATTTTGCTTATAGAATCCCTTGTTTCGATATGGGTCAAACCTGTACCGAAACGGGTCAAAGTCAAAGTTAATGAAAGTCAACTTGTACCGATATAGGGCTTGCCCGTATCGGTATGAGGTATTGGGCATAGTCAACTCAGGTTGATCATCATACACCTGTGTTTCAATACATGGTTAGTTAAGCTGGTTAAAAGGCATAATTGAAAGTTTGCAATGTCCATAGATTGATCACCGAATTTAAGATGATCCAATTGGATGGGTAAATGAACTTCGAATAGTATGAAAATTTACAGACTTGTTAATATTGTATTGAATTTCAGTGTAGTATAGCCAATTTTATTGAAGGACCTTTAATTTATAAGATTTATAGTTTAGTCCCTAAAACTTGTAATAGACATGAATTGGTCCTAAATGAATATTTATTGTCCCGTAATGGATGAAATGGACTAAGAAGTATACTCAGTAACGTTTAATTGATATAATGTTGATCATATATTGTGTATTGATTGAAATTTTGTTAGGTAACATTGTCCATCCCGGTTCTCGACTAGGCCGAGAAAGGGGTGTTACACCTTGAACCTGAACTTGCTTATTTATTTAACTTTTCCGTTAAGGGCAATGTGAACAAGGACTGCATTTGGAATTTATGTATTTGAAGGTATTCATAGCTCCTTGTATCCGAGATGTTGAAGGACGTTGAATCCGGGTTTGAGAGTGATCGAATGGAGTATGATGGATCGATCGTTGTAGCTTGGTATCGAGGTAATACATTACTACCTCTTTTATGCTTTATTAAATATAGTGGTATTCGGTAAATGCTTGCATGATTATGTTTATGTATATGGTTAATTCTGTTAAAGTCTAATTGATTACGGAGAAAGGGTAGTCAACTAGATAAGATTGAAGTGCTCAGTTAGGAAGATGAGTGACTTGTAAGAACTTCTGAGATCCAAGAATAATTGATAAGAATGCTATACTTTATATTTGGTTATGCCCGTTAATGTTATAGCTTCTGAAATGCTTAGTTAAGAAATGACAAAAATATCCTTAGGGTATAAAAATCACTAATATATCCCTAACTTTGATGGTAACCTAGAAATCTACACTAGATCCGGTAAAACAACTGATTCATCTGAAAACTCTAAAATTACTTGGGATGTTATGGTAACAAGACTTGAACCTTCGAGATTGTAAAGTACTTGGGTTGGCTAAAATTCTGAATTGATCTCCGAAGATAAATTACAAAAATAATATTCGTATATCTGAACTAATCAAAGTGGCATAAAATACTAATAAGGTTGATTGATCGGAATGTTCGTAACAACCAAAGAGACTGAAGTATCATCGGACACCGAAATTTTCAAATACATTGGAATAATGGATGTACTCTCGAGTTCTGAAATGAATGAGTTGTTTGAAAGGACTGTAAGGATCAGGGTGTCTGAACTACCACTGAGCACTTGAATAGCTACAATACCCACGTAACTTGAGATATATTGTAACACCCCCTTCCCGGTCTGGTAGAGAACCGTTTCGAAAAAGAGTCACCGGAAAACATATTCAGGCATCGAAGAAGAAATTGGGGTTAGAACGAAATTGGAATATCCTATTAGTCGCCTTTAGGCCGTAACAGACCTATTCATTACTAATCTTATCCGGTTTGGGGGTCAATTTTAAGCTTTTACGAACTTAGGGACTAAAACATAAATTTTCCAAATTAATGGTCCTAATTAGAATTTCTTATTACCAACTTGTAATTAGACTTGTAAAATATTAACCTGTAAAATTTCGTTACTATCGAAGGTCGTTTACCTATCTAATTTAGCTATATAACTTATTAGTCGCCATTTTGTAAGTTGTGTAAAACTGAAATCTAAGTCTTTGAACTGAATTAACTAACACCGTATCGATGCCCTTAGGAACGTATCGATATGCTAAGCCTATTTTCCATATTCCAGATTTAAAGGATAGAAAGCCCGTACCGATACAGTTAGGCTCGTAGCGATACAAGTTGACTTCGTTAATCGCGTATTGGTACGCTCTAAGACCATATCGATACCTTTTTCCTAAC
Source organism: Hibiscus tridactylites (assembly GCA_958450335.1). Classification (NCBI taxonomy): domain Eukaryota; kingdom Viridiplantae; phylum Streptophyta; class Magnoliopsida; order Malvales; family Malvaceae; genus Hibiscus; species Hibiscus tridactylites. The sequence continues at coordinate 20,260,106 of OY288265.1, read as the reverse complement.
CAAATTCCAGTGACCAATTTCCCTAACGATACGCCCAAACCGTATAGATATGCCTTGTTTGACCAATGTTGACATGACCAAAAGTTCAAGGATCGTACCGATACGCCATAATTCAATATTAATGATAATGACAATGCTTCAATGATTTCAATTACAATAATAGTAGTCGGTGATCCTTTTACAATATTTCGATGACAATAACGATAACAATAATAGTGGTCGATATCAATGGTAATAGCAATGACAATGTCGATGATCTATAATCGATATCTTATATGTCCATGATTCAATGACAATGACAATAACAATAAAAATATTCAATGACGATGGTAATACTCAATGTCTAATGATTGATACCTACAATGATACCTCAATACTTGATGTTACTACTTACTGACACTTACCACAATGTTACTAAGTGGTTCCATGCAATGTTTCCTTAAAAATTGGGTTAGCAATAACAATATTGACAATAATGAAATCGAGAAAGGCATCTAGCCTAAACCTGAGACTCTGACTACACCCACCTCAATAATTTGACGCTTTTACGGCTCTCGGATAATAACCTCTTTCTTCTTAGCCTTCGGCGAGGTCGATAGATGCTCTTTATCAAATTCTTAAGCTAGGAAATCAATAGGAGTGTGATAGAAACAATACTATGCTATCGTAATCAATATAACAATATCGAAATCAACATCTAAACTTGAAATAACTATTATGTAACACCCTGAAAAAAATGAATAAATGAGAGTTTCAACCAAGGGGATTCAAACCCATTCCCCATGGCATGGGGAATGAATGACTTAACTATCTGAACTAAGGCCACAATTGGTCTTAGCCTTTGTTTTGTTATTTGACGTGTATGGTTTTAATATCGGTAATAAAGTGGTAATTTGACTCCTCACCTACCTATTCTTATCTCAAGTCTGGAAACTTCCCAATATCCAAAACTCATCCCCTCGCCTTCCCTTCCACCCGATCGGACTCAGATCCGCCCTCACCGTGCCGTCGTGGCACTCACCGCCAGTGCCAAGGCATTCCCCGTCGAGCCCCGACCAAAACCCTCATCTCTACGCGCCGTCTGCCGTCCCCGATCACCGTGAAACACCAATGAAAGCTTCATCAGAGACCCTTGCTCCGCCGCTCTAGTTTACCGCCGTTTCAGCCGCCGTATGTTGTTCGTCTGCGACACGACCACCAGATCTGGTTTCCTCACGTCACGACGGATAAAACTCAGTCAACCGATCATTCGTTCGACGCCAGTAAGACGTTTATCGGAGCTTCAAGCTTTACGATGAGATTTTGACATTTTTGGTAATTTCCGACATGATTCCGGCCAAATTTTATGTTCCTGATATGGGTTTTGTTAGGGGTCTGATAAAACATTTTTTTTCTGGCAGATTCGACGCAAAAGGCGTCTCTGGCGACCGTCCGGCTACTAGAAACCCATAGGGTAAGTGTTGAACTGGCCCAGTTAGTTAACCAGTTCAAGCCCAAGCCCTTCTTGGCCCAAACCGAACCAACCTGGTCCGGATCGGTCAAACCCGAGTCAGACCCAAACCGTACCCGTACTTGACCCGTTGACCCGACCCGTTGACCAAAAAGTCAAAATTTCCGAAAACTCCTATTTTATATTTTTCGACGTCTTGAGTCTGTTTTTGAAGCCCGTTTTGCAAAATTCTGACCCGAAAGTCTTCGAATCTAATCTTAAACCCGAACTTTTATATGTATTAATTATTCAATTAGGAGTACTGTGAGTAAGGACTAAAATGTGAGTATGTGTGATTGAAGGTACTCATAGCTCCATGAATACGAATCATTGATGGACGTCGAATTCAAGTTCGAGTACAATCGAATAAGGTTTCATGAATCGACTGATATAGCTCGGAGTTAAGGTAATACACTACTACCCCTTGTATGCTTTATGAACATGTTGATATTCGGTTAACACATGCATGCTTATGATGACGTATACTGTAAATTCTGCTTAAATTGAATCAGATTCGAGCAATAAGTATGGATATTAGTAAGACCAAATTATTCGAATAATGGCTAACAGTATTAGAAGTTCTAATAGTTAAATTCAGTTAATCCGCAACTCAATCAACAGTGTGTAAGAATCGAGGCCCAGGATACGGAGTGAGAGATATTAATTATGAATTTACGAAAAAGCCCTTAGAGCATAAGTATGACTAAACTACCCCTCTAATAAAGGAAATGACCTAAAATCTGCATTCGACCTGATTATGAAATTTACACTACCCAAGATGTATGTTTTAATGGAAAGACTTCGGCATGATTATGCAATACGTGTGATACAAACTTGGATAATCTTTCAAACTCTATATAACACATGAATGAGAATTTTCTGGAAATATTGTTGAAATCCTAAGTCGATCCTTATGATAGTAATGCGTGAATTAAATAAGAATGATCGTAAGGACCAAAAAGACGGTAATGCCCTCGAGCACCGAAATGTCTGATTAATTTGAATGACGTTATACCCTCAAGTTCTGTAATGAATGAATCGTTTGTAAAGGGGCGGAGAGTTATGACGACTTAATCTCGTTTGAGTACGTGAATGGTTGAGGTACAAAATGGTAATTTAGAAAGAAATGGTAGATTTATCTTAGTCTAAAATAACCGAAATACCCTCCCGAGTTAATCGGTAACTATGCATTTGACGGAATTCTGGATCTGTTAATAAGACTTAAATATCTAAGGTTCCCTTAAGTGTTGAGGGCGATTGTTCAAACATACAATACAGTCAGTGTTAAGTTCTGATGCACGCAAATTACTCACATCTGAAGTTGGTAAGTATTGTCAAGTTGGGTTATGTTGCATTAAACAATTCTAGAGGTATGATAAATTGTTAGAGCCCCTGAGAATTATAATTTTCGTTATGATATGATTTTGCTGTGGTATAAAACTTGTCGTGACAGTCAAATAACTAACAGGCCATGATAGCCTAAATAATCGAAACATCACTAAAAATATCTGATAACTTAAAAGACTTTAATTTAGAAATTCATGAATGTCCGGTTAGAAAACTAATGAGCAAATATGATACCCGAGTTATGTGAACCATTGCTTATTCAATGTTGGTATAAATTACCAAAATGTCCATATGTGATAAAATGACCATAATGCCCTTGTAGGCTTATATGACTAAATAACTCATGATGCGTCTAAACTCTCAAAGATCTTAATGTATCACCTCTTGAATATATGGGTTAAACCGTTGGTATGAACCCTTTTTAATAGGGGCCACATTTCAAAAATTCATTCAAATTATCAAAAGTTTAATATGTCCCCTTCTGTAAATGCCTAGTATCTCCAAGAAATGATCTGTCCCACCTAGTGTGTTCCATGTGCGATGTATTCTGTTGAATGGATTGTATAATGATTTAATCATGAATAATATTATGTTTGATGAACTGGATATATGATTACATTTTTTTGCCTACTTGATGTATGTCTACTCAATATGCATACTTGTTATGTGATGGCTTGATCTATGATGATATTGTCTGAATGTCTGATGAACTTGATAGTATGATCTGTTAGCTTGACCTATGATGGTACAATCTGTTTGCATGATGAATGATGAAAATGTTTGTTCTGCTCAATGGTATGCCCATTTATCTGTCAAAATCATGAATCTTCTATTTCTGATACTCTGAATATAATACGTCTGTCACATGTATTCTGTTACTCATGTCTGAAATCTAAATATCGATTGTCATCTGGGGTATACTGTTGGGTTATGTTATGAAGTTTATGTTTGTACAACCCTGATCAAGCTGGTAAATCCTTATGGACTCAAGGTCTCCCCTTGAGTGGCACCTATGCCCATCAGGCCTAGGGTAAGCCCTTATAGACCTAAGGCATCCCCTTAGGTGGCACCTATGCCCATCGGGCCTAGGGTAAGTCCTTATGGACCTAAGGCATCCCCTTAGGTGGCACCTATGCCCATTGGGCCTAGGGTAAGTCCTTATGGATGTAGTTCTGGGGGACTGTATATTGGTGTAAGGTTGGAGGGTAGTTCTTGTAAACTTCTGTATGAACATTGAACATTTGCATTTAATCTGTTATGTGCTCATATGATATGATGTTAAGTACTTATGTATGTTTGATTTGCAACTTATTAAAACACACTAGGCTTCGTGGTTTAACTTCTCCAACCCGCCACTCTGTTGATTCTCTGTACAATAAGCTCTCTTTTAATACTCAGTAACATAGAAAGAACAAACCTTGTTGTCCTCAAGAATAGTGCTTCACTAAATTAGTGAAACATAAATGGAGACAAGTATTGCCTGGAACATCATAAAAATGTTATGCCTACCATGTATCTGCATGAGCTTATAGCATCTTTTGGTAGTTCTGTATTACTGAGCTTTTCCAAGCTCACATTGTTTTTACCATCGCAGGTTAAAAGAATATAACATGGTATAATGTTTGACGTCAGTGTTCGGAGTTCCCTCGGCGTTGCCTCTGGAGTACGGTACTGTATAGTTAGTGGGCATGTATGTCACGTATTGTTTTATGATAGAGTCTGTAAAATACCTTCTGAAATTTTTGTTATGTGTTTAAATGATTTTCTGAAATAGTATTTTTAACAGAAGATGATTTTACAGTTTAATAAGTGTTTTGAGGAAATAAAAATGTTTTATGTGTATTTTATTGTGGGTCGCTCTTGTGACCCTAATGTGACTTCCTATGATCCGTTGTAATGCATAGGCGGGTCTAGGGGGTTACATATTACCCATGAAGATGACCATGGATAGGCAAACCCTAACTTGTGATTAAGATTAATATATTCATGGATTTCAATGATTGTTTGAGGTTTATAGCTTACCCGATCAATGGAAATGATTTGATATGAATAACTTGAAGGAAATCCTATGTTTTAACAATCACCAATGGAGGTGTGTGCTTAGGTAGGGGAGGATAACTATTGTGAGGTGCTTGTTTAGACTTGGATCGGGTAAGACTCCAAACCTTGGCTATTCACTTGGTTTTTAATTGAAAAGCTTTCCTTTCAATGAAGGAAGCTCTCCCGATTATCCCACGTATGGGAATTATAATGGAGGAGGGGCTAATCGCAAGGTTAGTCCTTCAACTCTCGATAGACTATATTTTTCCCCCAAAACTTTTAATTTCTACAATTTAGCCACTAAAGGTTTCGATATTATTTAATAAGATCCAAGAAAGATAAATTAACTCAATTAGAGTCCAATATCGACACAATTGACCTCATAGATTAAGTCAATACAATATTAGGATCTTTCCGATATAGGATTTCTGATTGCCGAAACCCAATTCCGACTAAAATGGATTTAGTGGGTGTTACAACTCTCCCCCTTTAAGAAAATTCATCCTCTGATTTTACCTGAACCAAAGAGATGTGGATATTGCTTCTTCATTTCCTCCTCCGGTTCCTAGGTAGCTTCCTTAGTGGTATGACTCCTCTAGTGCACTTTAACTAGTGGTACAGATTTATTGCAAAGTCTTTTAACTTCTTTTGCAAGAATCTGAATCGGTTGTTCAACCACTGTTTTGCCCTATCCCTCAGTGAATAGGGGAATAACCTTAGTCTACGCACGTCTTGATGGACTTCGTGTATTTGGAATGCCCTACATATGTCCAGGAATCCTCTTAAGTGCTGTCGAGCATCTTCTGTGGTAGTCCCTCCAAATTGCCCTAACGTGTTGATCATGTTGAACATTACGGGCTTCAGCTCAAAGTGATCCGCCTCAATCTCAAGTTCTGTCATTGTCGGATCGAACCTTTCGAAGTCATGCTCCAAGTAATCCCTAGTGGTTCAAACGTACTGTGGCTGCCTGGGCGGAACAGAGAGCGACTGCCCTGGTGGAACTTGTTGTTGTCTAGGAGGCGGGTCTTGCTGCCCATCCCTGCCGTTCACAACTTTGTTAGCAGGGTTGTCGTTTTCCGTTTTTACCTCTGCTTTTCTTTCTTCTTTGGTTTTCCTAGTGTTGATCTGAGTTCCTTCTTTAGCTCTCTTGCTCTTCATTCTATATCGTCGTAGAAAATGATTTCTCCTTTTGGATTCACCATGGTCATACACTAGAAAAGGAAACGATAAAATTCTTTTTTTTTTTTCAATTAAAAATAAAAAGTAAAAATAAAATAAAAAGTAAAGAAATAAAAGTTAAGAAATTGAAAATGAATTTCGATATTACCAATCCCCGAGAACAGCGCCAAAAACTTGTAGAGCATTTGGGTGTTCTCTATTTATGAGCGCAAGTGCAAACTCCTGTCAAGTTATAGTATAAAAGATTTCGTCTCCCACAGGGATTGGAAAACTTGATTCGAATTGTTGTTCATGCACAAGGAAACGTAAATGCACAATTAAGTTGAATGTTTGAGAAGAAAAATAAAATAAAAACACAATTAAAGATGAAGAAATCAGATTGATAGAATGGGCAGGGTTATGCTGCTGCTTAGTGTGATACTGCGTTGAATATGACAAGTTAATTTGCGCTGCCAGACTCTACTGCCTCGGCGGGGGATGGCAGGTAGACTGCTGAGATCCACTCACTGCCTCGGCAGAGGAATGGAACTGTGTCTCGGCAGCAAACTCGGTAGAACTGCAAGGCTCGACAGAACACTTCGAAAGTGACTCCGCTTATGTCTAAGTCAGAATGCTAATGATGCCCACTACACATAATACCAGTCACGGCGTGAATCGTGCAAAGACAACAATGTTGATCGTCCTCTTTTAGCTGCCTTAAACCCTAACCTATGTCTAGGCCAGATTGATCGCACCGTCTATAGATGAAATCTAACTTACTCCTTTCGTGAGTTCGACTCTATCGATACCGAACAAATGGATAGAATTCAACTAATCTTCCGCCTCAATTGAAAACTATGAAGAACATGAAATAAGTAAACCTTGAAGTTTTATTTGCAAAAACAAACTTGAAATCCTAAACAACTATTCTCACACTAATTACAACATAACCCAAACCCGAGGAGAATTTTAGAACATGATGGCGGCAAGAAAACCTAAACTATGCCTAAGGAAAAACTTACTTGTTTTGAAATAGAATTTTGCGAAACAAGCTTCAGAAAAGGTCTCAGGACGTAGAAAAACATAAAATAAGAGTTTTCAAAAAATTTGACTTTTTGGTCAAAGTCAACGCTGAACGCTAACGTCATCACCGGTCAATGTTGACATCGTTAGTCAACTGGTCAATAGTCCACCGAGTTGACTTGGGTGGGTCGACTCACTAAGTTGACTCGTACGAGTTGACTCACTGAGTTGACTCGAACGAGTTTACTCACTTAGTTGACTCGGTCAACGGGTCGAGTTCGGGTTAACGAGTCGGTTCGAGTCAGATCGAATCAATTCAGGTCGGATACAGGTTCGGGCTGGGTAGGGGTTGACATATTGGGCTTAGAGCAAATCAATTAATGGGCTAAACATATAAGATCGGTTTGGGCTAGGTTGACTCGGTTCAATGGGTTTAAACCCGAGTCACCCACCTGAAATTAAGGCTCGCTGGCCATTCATAGGAAAAGAACGTCGGAGGCCATAAGTGCCGAGATCCTAACGGAAAAATAGTATTTTTCAGACCCATAGTAAAACCCATTCGTCAACAGCATAATAGGCCAAAATTCCTTACCAGATTTAACCAAAAAGAGGAAACGGGGTTCGAAACAACGTAGCTCCGGCGAGGCGTTAAACGTTGACGGACCAGTGATCAGAAACCTGGGTGTTCCTCGCCTCTACATGAGAAGTTCGTTGGCAGTGGCGGCGCAACGAATGGACGGCTGTGTTGGTCGGAAAACGCAGAAAACAGATGGTGCGGAAGGAGGGTTCTCACCGAATCTTCGACCCACATTTCACGACGGACGGCAGCGATTCAAGGTGAGTAGTTAACAGGGCATGGTCAGGACACGTCAAGAATCCAACTGATAGCGGCAGTGTCCATAACGGACTGACGGTGAAGCAGATCGGGGTTGGTGAAGCTGAACGGTCTTCCACCGTTTTTGTGCGAACGACGGGCAGAAACAGAGGTTGGGTGGTTGGGTTTTGGTGGCGATGAGGCGACGGTGATGATGGTGGGGATGGTGGATGCCACGAACGACCGTAGAGAGCTCGTCGGAGCTTGAACGGAGAAAGGGTAGGTAAGAGGATTTTGAAATCTTGAATTTGCCTCCAGATTCGAAAAACCCACTCTTGGGTAGGTGGAAAGGTAGATTTGTCTTAGTTAATGCTCTCTAATAACCAATTGGACAACTCAAAAGAAAGTTCATGTATTTTCTAACTAGAATTAGCCTTAGCTCAATGGTTGAGTCTTTAGTTTACTATGCACAGGTAACAGTTTCAAACCCTTATAGTTGTAATTTTATTTATTTTTCTTCTTTTTCCATTTTATTCATTATCATTTTTAGGGTGTTACGAAGGATTCTTGTGATGATGATGATGATGATGATGTAGGGATCATTGAAGCTAATGATGGTGGACAATCAACAAAGGTGGATGAGGTTCCAACCAATGAAGAAGATGTACAATACCCTCCATAGAAGCATTAAAGGATATGAATCTTGGTGAAAGGGAAATGTGCTACCCAAGGGAACTCAACTATGTCAAAGATGGTGAAATCTTGGGTGATCCATCCAAGGGGGTAACCACTAGATCCTCTCTTAAATTGCTTAATAATGTTGCTTTCATTTTATGCATTGAGCCTACAAATATCAAAGAAGCATTAAAAGATGATTTTTTTGATATTGGCCATGCAAGAAGAACTTAATCAATTTGAGAGTAGTAGAGTTTGGACATTAGTTGAAAGGTCTAGTAATAAATCTACTATCGGAACTAAATGGGTGTTTAGAAACAAGCTAGATGAGAGAGGTAACATAGTGAGAAACAAGGCTACACTTATTGCTCAAGGTTACACTCAAGAAGAGTCAATTAATTTTGATGAAACACATGCACCCGTAGCTAGAATGGAAGCTATTTGGATGCCTCTTGCATTTGAATGCTATCATGAATTCAAGATTTTTCAAATGGATGTTAAAAGTGCATTTTTAAATGGTTTTATAAATGAAGTGTATGTTGAACAACCACCTGGTTTTGAAGATCCACATTTTCCAAACCATGTTTTTAAATTAACTAAAGCTTTATATGGTTTGAACCAAGCTCCTAGAGATTGGTAAGAAAAGCTTTCAAACTTTTTGATTGAAAAAGATTTTGAAAGAGGCAAGATGGACACTACAGTTTTCATTAAAAGAAATGGCAACGACATCTTAGTAGTACAAACTTATGTTGATGATATAATTTTTGGTTCTACTAACGAACTTTATTGCCAAGAATTTTCTAAGCTAATGCAAGGTAAATTTGAGATCAGCGTGATGAATGAGCTTTCATTCTTTTTGGGGCTCCAAATCAAACAAAGGAGGGATGACACCTTCATTAATCAAGCAAAGTACATCAAAGATATGATCAAGAAGTTTGGCTTGGAGAATGTGAAGCTTCAAGCCACTCCAATGAGCTCATCAATTAAGCTTGACAAAGATGAAGGGGGTAAGTGTATTGATTCTAAGCTTTATCGTTCTATGATTGAATCTTTGTTGTGCCTTACCGCAAGTAGACTCGATATCATGTTTAGTGTTTGCTTGTGTGCTAGGTTCTAAGCTAGTCCTAGAGAATCACACCTTATAGCTGTTAAGAGAATATTTAGATGTCTTAGAGACACACCTTGTTTAGGTCTTTGGTATCCTAGAGACTCATCCTTTGACCTTCATGCCTTTTCCGATGCGAATTATGAGGGATGTAAGATAGATATAAAGAGTACCTTCGGAACATGCCAATTCTTAGGTAGTGTTCTCGTATATTGTTTCTTTGAGAAACAAAGTAGTGTAGCCTTATCTACCACCGAAGCGGAATAAATATCGGCTAGAAGTTGTTGTGCTCAAGTCCTTTGGATGAAGCAACAACTTCTAGACTATGGAGTTGATATAGGTACCATGTCCCTTATGTGTGACAACACTAGTGTCATATGTTTCACTAAGAATCTCATCCAACATTCTAGAACCAAGCACATAGAAATTAGACATCATTTCATTAGAGATCATGTCTTGAACAACGATGCTGTTCTAGAGTATGTTGACACCTTGAACCAACTAGCGGACATTTTTACCAAACCACTTGACAAAGAGCGTTTTTGGACTCTTAGGAAAAAGTTAGGTTTAACCAGCCTTTCTTGACCCTTTAGAGCTTTTTTAGGTCAAAAACTAGCTTGAATTAATTGATGTTTGTGCTTATGTGTTTTTTCCTCTTAATGCATCCATGCTTGTTTCTAGGGGGAGTATGCATCCATGCATACATATATAGTATGGGTTTTCAAGATTTTGCAAAGTTTCTTTCAAAAGCCGAAATTTTTGTTTCGAATATAAAATTATATCATATATTTTATCTTACTATTTTTTAAAATTCTTTTTAAGAATTTTTTTTATATATGTATATGCTTTTAAACTATTGTATATATTTTTCTTTTTTTGATCGGCAAAAGAGTATAATTTTATTAATAAGTATCATACAATGCCATCACACTCCATGACCTCATTAAAAACTTCCCTACACCTAAATGGAGGAAAATAGTACCGAGGAGTATGAGATAAATAAAAAATGCTAAAAACAACCGAACAAACACGAAAAAACCAAAGCAAGAAACCAAAACACAAAACATTCACTCTAGCATGCAAAACCAAGATGTGCGATCAACACCACCCCTCGCCAAAGAGTCATCCAAGCAATTCGCTTCTCGATAAAAACATGAATACATGAGCTCAACAATAATCCCCCTCGGATGCAATTTCTAGGCCAAAAGATGTCGTCAAGCACTAACAAAAAAATGGTCCGATGTTGCGTGTTTCCATACTATTCGATCCTCGCGCTTTTAACAAACCACACCACGCCACTCTATCGACACAAAGGAAATCACGCACCACAGCTAATGAATAATTCCACCATACCTCGTTGTAGATTACCACACCACATATCGCCTGACAAACTCCCTTGATCCCATCCCACACACGGTACACATACTCTTACTATACCACAACCAAGGACCGAGCAAATCTGTCTCCTCTCTCGAATGTCAAAAACATCCAAAGAAGGCGTAAACACATAAACAAAATCATTCGTTAACCATATCTTATTCACCATACCATCACTTGATGTCTTTAATTTAGTCACATATAAAATGACCATCACAGAACGTGGCTGTCTCAAAAAGCGTTGAACTGATTTATGCTTCAACGCTGAACCAATCCCTCTCACATTCCGCGACCACAAACTCAACGCTCTTTGCAATTATTATCGTTCTCGCGCTTAAATCATACGCGCGACATCCTTTACAATATCTTGTTCGTTTCCAATTGTTTTCGACCCAATCAATTTACCAAGTTTCAATGTTTCCTCCGCATTGTTTCCTCCTAGTTTCAATGTTTCTAATTGTATAATGTTTTCTTTTACATATATAGACATTAATTGGATTATTTTTGGATCGAATGGAATGATTATGCATACATTAATTTTCTTGTGTCTTAATTTATTTTCATATTATACTATAGGTCCTAAAAAGAGAGCAAGAACTAGTGAAGTTGGAGGATCCTCCAATGTTGAGAATGATGGGATTACTCGCCCTAATATTGCGATTATTTAACCAAGGTGTTTTCGCACCACTGACAAGATGGATTATTTTTGTCAATTCAAACTCATGATATCCGTCGCAATCGGGTTTTTTATACTCCCGTTTTAGATTTTGGGCGTTTTAAATTTCGATATCTTCATCTTTTGAGGCGTTGGAACTTCATGAAAATTTTGGCCTTACCGCCTATTGTTTACAAAATTCTTGTTTTGATTTTTTATGTCAATTCCAAGTGCATTGTTGGTTCCGACAAAAAGACCGTGGTTGCTATTGAATCCTATTTGATGGGGAAGAAATTCCGAGTTAATGTTAAAACTTTAACTGATGCTTTAGGTTTTGAGGATGAGGGTACAGCCGATGAGGACTCATTAGGACATATTTTGAGTGGCACTGTTACCGTTCTCGATGCTCATGACCGCATTCTTCACTTGGGTGTTTCGCCCTTCCGGTGGAAAATTCACAACCATTCACCAAGTTGATGATTTTTGGCTTCGATGCTTCCATGAAGAGAAACGCCCAAATCTTGCTTAAATCATGTTTGCCGAGATGGTTTACCTCATTCAATATCGTCACACCGATCAGGTTACTTCTTTCACCTACGACACTTCCTTTTTTTTGATCGGCAACTGTATGATTTTATTAAAAATAGGAAAACATACAGCTTGACGGATCTCACGCCTCGTTAAAAACCTCCCTAAGCCTAATGGAGGAAAAGAGTACGATGAGATCCGCCGAAAGTACAAAATGAACGAAACACCAACTCATATACATGCCACAAAAAGCGAACATCTGTCCACTCCCTCTTTCGCTAAGACATCCGCGAAGCCATTCGCCTCCCTTGGCACATAACAAAATTGAATGTCATACGCGACCTGACAAGCCTGATCGATCGCTAAGAAAACCTCCCACAACCGCCACGGACATTTCGCCGATTGTGTAGCCCAGCTCAACGCCACCAGAGAGTCCGACTCTATAATAACACAGCCTTTCCGCCATTTCCTCTCTTGTACCAAACCCAAAGCGAAAGCTATCGCTCGTACTTCAGCTTCGTTCGAATCCATCACACCTAAAGGTCCCGAGAACAATCCCAATATACGACTATCCTCGTCTCGCATTACACCACCAAACCCCACTGGACCCGGCTTACCACGCGCCGATCCATCCGTGTTAAATTTTAACACGCCCTTTAAAGGAGGCTGCAAGCTCCGTCCCGCCCTCAACTTTCCCGGTTGCGCGCTAACAACAAAATGAGCAGGACATGACCACCAAATGGATTCCGGAAGCACTTCGCCCCTCTTATCAACCTTTATCCAGTAGTATGATCACAACTTAACCAAGAAACATAATTTAGACAATGACAAACATTTCCCGCAGAAAATATATTCATTTCTCGCTAACCATAGCGACCACAACAATGCACTATCGCTCGCTACCCACCACATTTTCATGCAACCAGTAAAAACGCAATGAAAATCAATCACAAAAAATGCATCAAAACTGACCGGGAAAACTTTGTCGACGCCCCACCATTGTCTCATCCACTCCCAAGCTGACCGCGCAAAGGAACATTCATATAATATGTGAGCGATGCTCTCTTCCTCCGTCGCACACCAAGGACAGCGTCCTTGATCATCTCGGCAAAGGGATCCCACGAGCACGCAAGAAGTCAGCCGTGGGTAATCGACGTAGCCATATGAACCACAAGAAGGCTTGAACCTTAGGCGGTACCAGCACTTTCCAAGAAAAACATTCGCCTAAGCCCATATCCCCAACCTTATCTAACAAGAGAAGCTTCGACAAAGTCTGAACCGAAAAATTACCATGAGCATCCGGCCTCCAAATCAATGTGTTCATCCTGCCTTCCCATACACGAAACTTGGACACCAAATTATACAATTCCCGCAACTGCCTGTGCTCGAACACCCTTAATTGCCTCCTAAAAAATCCGTCCCAATGCTGATGAGAGAATCCCTCATCCTCCGCGTAATCACACGCCCGAGCTAATTTGTCAATAGCCAATGAGAAGAGACGCGGAAAAATATCTTTCAATGCTAGCTGTTCAACCCACGGATCGAACCAAAAAAGGATTGACCTCCCATTACCAAGTTTCCACAAAAAACCGGTCACGCCCATGTGTTTTTCCACTTGTGCAACACACAAGTTTGCAACAATTTGTCGCCATACTATCGACATCGACGATAGCTTTTCCGTATTAAAACGCCACCATTGCGTATGTTCACCATACTTAGCTACTATCAAGCTTCGCCATAAAGAATCTTTATCACAAGCGTACCTCCAAACCCATTTAGATAGCAAAGCCATATTCTTTACCCGTAAATCCGCAACTCCCAAACCCCCAAACTATTTTGGCCGACATACAACCTCCCACCCTACCCTACTCATACGACATTCTAATCCAACACCTCCCCATAGGAATGCCCTCCGGATCCGATCTAACCTGTCAATCACCCCCTTTGGAGCAACAAATAATCCCATATAAAAGATAGGTAGAGAGGAAAGTACCGAGTTCACCAATACAACGCGAGCAGCAAAGGACAAAGACGATCGTTTCCACTCGCTAGCTTGCGCCTAAAGTTAGCAATTATCGGTTCCCATGTAGCAACCAATCTCGGATTCGCTCCTATCGGAAAGCCAAGATATACAAACGGAAAATCTGCCCTTCTACAACCCATCACTTCGGCCACACTATCACTCAGCTTATCGCCTATACCAATCGAGTATAATGAACTCTTACCAAAATTAATCTTCAAACCTGAATAGACTTGAAAACAGTGTAGAATCCGTTTTAAATTCCGCGCAACCGCTAATGATGCCTCAAAAAATAACAATGTATCGTCAGCAAACTGTAGGTGTGTTAGGAATATCCCTGACGCCACCTCAACCCCACGTATTAGACCTTCCAATTCGTCTTTTCACAACATCAAGTGCATCGCCTCCGCGACAACCACAAACAGTAATGGCGATAACGGACAGCCTTGGCGCAAACCTCTACCCATTCTGAATTCCTTTGTTGCATTACCATTGAGCAACACCGATAGCCGGGCAGAGCTGATACATTCTCTAACCCAATTTCGCCATATGTCACAGAATCCCATTTTAGCTAGTACCTCATCGAAGAATCACCAACTAACACAGTCGTATGCCTTTACGAAATCGAGTTTCAACAGAAAACCACCCGCTCCCCTCTGATGCATGGAATGCACAACCTCAATAGGTAGAAGTACCCCATCCACTAATTGATGTCCCTTAATAAAGGTTGACTGCGTGTCGCTGATTAATTCACCCAAAACTAATTGCAATCGATTCGCTAGACATTTCGCCAATATTTTATACACTGAGTTAACCAAACATATAGGTCTATATTCACCAATTGTTTTAGGCGATGATACCTTAGGCAACAAGACGACGAACGTGCAATTTGCATCCTTGGGTAACCGACCACTGGCATGGAAACTTTCGAAAAAGCGGAAGACGCCACCGTTAACCACCTCCCACCCTTTCTTATAAAAATCCAAAGTAAATCCGTCTGGGCCTGGCGCTTTCGAACCATCACATTCCCTCACCACACCATGAATTTCCACCAAGGAGAAAACCGAAACCAACCTTTCACTAGCAATCGAAGATAATTGTCGGAACTCCCCATCAAAATGCCATGCACACTCCCGCGTATCACTAGAAAAATGTCTAGTGAATGCTTGCACCACGTGTCTGCGCATGTGAGTCGGTGAAGTGATCCACTTGTCGTTAATCAAGAAACCAGGAATGAAATTCTTCGCAGCACGCAATTTAGCGGATCGGTGAAAAAATGTCGTATTTTGATCACCCAATCGAAGCCATGTCGCACGCAATTTTTGCCTCCATATTGCTTCCTTATTTCGCATAGCTCTCCATAATGCCTGCATCCACTGACTTCGCTCTACCTCAACTCCCTCATTGACACTATTTGTATTTACCGCTTCATCTACCTGATCAATCTTGCCTTGCATCTCAGAAATAATCGCATTCACATCCCCAAAACTATCACGGTTCCACTGTTTCAAGAATAATTTCAGATGTCGCAGTTTTACCATAATGTTCCCGTTACCAATGCCCAAAGCTGTCAATCGGACCCATTCTTCAACAATTTGGCGAGCATGATATCAGCCCTCCATCCAGCAATTGAAGACCCTAAAAGGCCGAGGTCCTCAATCATTCTCATCACATTTCAACAACAAGGGCGTGTGATCCGATACGCCCCTCGCCAAAGCTTCTTGTTGTATTGAACTGAAAACATCTATCCAACCTGTCGATATCAAGAAGCGATCAATTCTGCTGCACCTATTTTTTGGACCAAACCATGTGTAGCGTTTTCCTAGAAGCGGCAAATCCATTAAACCCGCGTGAAGTACGAATTCTCCAAATATTTCCATTTCAACATCCCTGTCCGACACCCCAATTCTATCAGACTCATGTAATATTGCGTTGAAATCCCCTGCAATACACCACGGCCCCTCTTGATCTCTAATTTTATCTAATATCACTGCCCGAACTGCTTGATGTCCCTCAATCTCCGATGGGGCATATACTACGACTATCCCGCAAGCCATATCTTCTTGTATCCACCTGCCCCATAACACAATATAATGTCGTTCCACCTCAACTTTTTCAGTATTAAATTTGCTTGTTTCTCACACCACCAATATACCTCCTGAAGCTTCGATTGAAGGCGCGAAGACTGATTCAAAACTGTCCGTTCCCCATAAATTCGCTATCCATGACATCGGCCACTCCTCCATCTTCGTTTCTTGCAACATCGCCATGTCCACATTGTTTTTCCGTAACACCTCTCGTACATACCGCCGCTTTGCACTCCCTCCCAAACCCCGAACATTCCAAGATAGCAACTTCATTAGTCACAAGCCCCGACTATCCCCGTTGATTACTCGTGATATGTCTCGAATTATCTCCTCTTCACGTCCGTTAGAATTTACCCCAATCAATGAACCCAATTTTACTGTTTCGATTGCCTCACTTTCTATATTTTTGTTTGTATTCACACCGACTGCTACCTCTCCTTCCCCATTCAAATTTCCTTGTCGAAGCCCACTCGATCGATTGCCCCTCTTTTCCGATATACCTGACAGCCTCCTATGTTTTGTTCGCCTCCTAGGACCCGTCGGATTTTACAAAATGCCCGACCCACTTGAATTAATTCAGTATTGCCCAGACCCGGGCGTGTAGCTTTCGAATGGATATGTGGATATGTATTTAATTCCTCTATCTTATCCCCTGTTTGTAATTGAGACTCCAGCCCCACTGAATCACTAGATTTGGAATTCACAATCCCAGCGATATCTAAACTCTCACACATTTGAACGTTACCTACCACCTCTAGACTCCTATCACTACTGTCCTTCTCCCCACTCAGCCCACCTCCTGTCATCAACTCATTCCCTTCCGGCAGCTCCTCCAGTTGCCTGCTCAGTGACCGTTCCAAATGTTGTGTCGACCCCCGTTCCTCATTAGTAATTAAATCTGCTCTCTGTTCTAAACTTGTTGCACCGTTTGTGGCCCCTTGTTGTCCCTCCCAAACATCATTTTCTAGCCACATAACCGGTTCAATGACCTCCCTTTGATTTGTGGTGTCATCAAACTTTTCTACAACCCTTGCAATGTCGTTGGATGTATCATGATCGAAACTCTCCTCTCCGTCGGTCGACTCAAAATCGCCACAATCACATTCCACCGCCGGAGTTTTGCCATCCAACTCCAACACACGGACCGGATATGTCTCCCCCTCGAATTGCACATTTATTTGATCCTCAATTCGATTAAAAGTGGTTGTCTCCACCATAATTCTGCCGCTATCAAATGATGTCGGCATTTCCGTTGCGTCATCCATACAAATAAAAGAACCCCATATGTTTTCAATATTCATGAATGTCCTTTTATGCCATAAGTGAATTGGAAGACCTACAATTGACAACCATACCCGGCGTGATTCCACTTTTATTGCTGGTGACCACTTCTCCACCCTCACAAAAGATTCTTTCACTCGGTCAAGCTTCAACACATGTTCTCGAACGTTCGCCGACGTGCACATTAACAAAACCATGGATCCGGACAATCACATGATGGAGAATCCGTCATGCTTTTCCACCTCCAAAAGTTCCGCCTATGATTTTATGCTACACGGGTTCAAGCACCAACCCACCGCGCACCATTGTAAAATCGCCCATTTGTCTTCGTCTACTATTCCTAGTATTTTCTTTCGATTTTCGCTCGCCTCTCCTCTCCCTATCGGATTCGAAGTGTATGACGCCTTTGAGTCTCCAATCTCCATTGTCCACGTTGTTCCTCACTTTTCTTTTCTCCCCTTTTTTTCCTATTCCATTTCGTTTTGCCCTTCCACGCCATGGCGACACTCATCCGAGCACCGTATATCCATTTTCCATGTAGTCTCTCTATAACCTGATTTGCGTCTTCTTGTGATGCCATCCGAACAAAGCCAAATCGATGCCCATCTCTAGCCACTCTATTCGGAATAAACACATCTTTGACGACCCCATGTCTACCGCATACCTGCCATAATCCTTTCCAGTGTATTGTTCGAGAGAGACCTCCGATGTATAAAGTCCACACCTGTTCACTGGCCTGCTCTTTCTTCTCCGATTGACCTCCTTTACTTGTTTCACGGTGCTCGCCGGCATCACGGTCCTCTTTTTGTTCCTTTACGAGGCTTTTCCACAAACCCGTTGAGGACATTTTTTTTCTGAGTTTCCTACGACACTTCCTTGAGTTACTTGTTTACTCAATTAGAGATAGATTGCTCTCATGATGAACCCTCGCGTCTCAAGGATCCAATCAATGAGACCTCTATCGTTCGTGCTAAGTTGCACTACATCAACAATGTGTGGGTTCGTCTCGCTGAGATTCCTCCCAGTGCTATTCTCGACGAACTTCATCAAATGGCTTCTCAAGTGGCACAACCTCAAGATGCTCAACCGAACAATGCGACACTCATGGCTTTTCTCACCGAGCAATTCACAAGCTTGCACGCATCTCTTGTCTCGGTGGACACCACCATGAATGCTGAATTTTCTGCCATTGATACTCGCTTCACATCTTTGGAAGAGCGAGTCACCGTCCTTGAGAATCGCAACAAGTCCATTGATGATCGTGTTGGTTCGATTTCTACTAAACAAACTTGTTTGGACATGTCTCTTGCGGCTTTTCATTATGAGTGGAGGCAATCTAGGAAGAACGATGACGACGGTGACGATGAAGACGAACCTTGAGTCTTGCATCTCATTTCATGGCATATCATTTAGGATTTCTTCATTGCGCCTATTTTATTTCCTTTGAACCTATGCTTTGTCCTTTGTTTTTTGAATTATATTTTTAGGACTTAAGTTTGGATTCCATGTTTTACTTTAAGTTGTTGCTTTATGCTTTAATGAAATTTATGTTGTTTACTTTATATTCATATCTCTTGCTTATCATTGATTTCGATCTAACAAAAAGAGAGAGAATGAATTAAGCTAAATTTTACAAAGTTTTTCAAAAACATAGCTTAAAGTAAGGGGGAGTACTTAAAAATTAACCTTAGTTTTGCTATATCAAAAAGGGCGAGATTGTAAAACCTATGTTTGATTTTGATATAACAAATAGTTTTAAGGACATATTTGCAAAGTAAATAAAATTTTAAGTACTTTAAAGTCTCACAATTGACAAGTAATTTTAAGCCCAAATTGTTTTCCAAAGCCAAAACTTAAACCCTGCAAAATTTTCTAAGTGTTTTTAAGCCAAACTTTACAAAAACGTACAGGCGTTCTGATACACCCAATTGTGTTTCGATACGGCAAAAACTTTATTTGGCTACTAGAAGAAACCATTTTGACACGGTTTATACAGTTTCGATATGGGCTGCTTTAATAGATAAAATTTTGATAAGGCATTTGATACGGCTTATAATGTTTCGATACAACCTTCTTCTGGGTTTAAGAATTTAGGCATGTCCCTTATAGCGTTATTATGTGGGCCTTAAGGCCGTTACTTGTCTGTTATTGGGGATGAGCAGTTTTTAAAAAGCAGTTAACCCGTATCGGTACGCCTTCGGGTCATTTTGATATGGAGATTGGCAGTAGCACAAGTGAGAAAAATTGTATCGGCACGAACAAAGCTGTTTCGATACGACCCCTTACAGCGGTTCGATACACCTTCCCACGTTTTGATACGTCCCTTTTATTACCTGCAACGACTCTTCTATTTTGAGACAGAGATCGGTACGAGCCTTCACGTTTCGGTACGGACAGGTGCAGAAGTGCATTTGTGGTGGGAAATAAAGGCTTCAACGTCTCTATTGATGACCTCAACCACCCAAACGGCTAGTAATCAATGCAAGGGTATAAAAGCAAGCCTCCAAAGCCTCAACAACAACTATTGAACCTATTTGCAACAATCCATGCATATATCCAAACCCTTGACCTATTAGAGTCAAATACTTGTAACCACACTTGTGTAATTTTCCATTGTATTATCTTATTTCAAGTTTGGGGAGTGTTTAAGTGTAATTGGACAATCTATCAACCTTGTGAGAGGCATTTTTTTTCATATCGTCAATCTTCTTTGTATTTGAAAGAGTCTTGGTTAATCCTTGGGTAGAAGGATTAACTTGATTGTAATGTTTCCTCCTTAGCGAGAGCTAAGGTAGTGGATGTAGAGCTCGTTCTAAGCTTGAACCACTATAAATTGTCTTGTCTTCAATTTCCAATCTTTCAATTCACTCCCTTCAATTTTAAAAAGCCATTTCACCCCTCTTGACAATTTTCGATTCGATTGATCAAGTTAACATAATGCAATTTTGATTTTTCATACTTTATAATGAAATTCATAAAATAATACAATAGCATAGTGCTTCGCTTAGTTACACGTTACAATATATATATATATATATATATATATATATATATATATATTAGATAAGTTCATAATACCATATATAATGTAGTATTATATAATATAAGAGTCGATGTCGTTTTTATTTGAATAAAAAATGTTTGAGTCGTTGAATGCTCGTGAAAGGATGGAGTTGTCATCAACCATTTCAAGCTAGGTGCACCAGTACACCCTGGATATGGCTTGTGATAGGTTATAATTATATACCCTTTTTGTGATTAATTCTTTCATATTCTAATTATATTTTGAGCTTAATTATAGAAATTATGTTTGTTTTGATTTAGGAGTTGCAATATGGATGCAATGGTGAAAATCAACTCAAAAGCATGTTATAAGCTTCCCATGTGAAAATCAAGTCCTTTGGAAGAAAGTAGGACGAGGTAGAAGCTCGTCTTCGATAAGACGTTACCATGCCTTGTGACTGATGCAAGCCTAGTGTTTGACGTGAAGAAGTCGACTTTTTGAATCAAATCTAAGATAAAGCACACTTTTATGGATATTTCCATTATTTTGGAAGTATTGGACCAAGAATCATTCTCTTTTATTAATTAGGACTTTAAAAAAATTTTGAAAAAAAGAAGAAAAAAAAAGAGAAATTGAAGTTTGTTCCTCGAAGGAAGATATTTGGAGATATGTTTGTAAAAGAAAATAAATGTCACTTTTCCAAAATTTCTTAGTGTTTAAATGAGATGTGAGAATAAATTTCAAGAAGCCTGTAGTATGCTCGATGTTGTTATGTGGAATTAATATCATTATTAACTCTTGCCTTGATTCTGAAAGCTTCATTTTTTCCTTTTATCATACTCTTACCTAAGCCCCGTTACAACCCTTCTAAAGACCCTTTGTTTTTTGCATCAATTTATTTGAAACGGTGGAGATTTGATTCATTTTCAAGCTTATGGTAATATCGTGCAATATTTTGATCTTGAGATTTTGTTTCCAATTGAAGAGTGAAGTGATTCTTCTGTAATTTTGTGAGGCTTGTACTAAACTAGTATTTCTCCTTTAATCCAAGTAATCCTTATTTCTTGTTCTTATTTTTATGAATGCTTAATAATGATTAAATTGACGCCTTATTTTTATATTGAATATTCTATCGCTATCCATGACGTAAGTAGCAAAGGGTAAGGCTTATGTTTTGTGTTTGTTAGACTACACATCACGCATGATAGTCCCTAGGAAAATAAAGGTGCAAAATTAATTTGATTGATTCTGTTTTAGTCATTCTCATTAATCTTAATTCTATCATTGATCTTGTTTATTAGTAAGTTTTGATTTGAATGCTTGTTGCGGTGTTTCCCATGTTGACTAATCAATTATAAAAGAAGAATAATTGCTTGTTGTGGTGTTCTCCAAGTATACTAATTTCTTGGATATGAGAAATTTATCTTTAAGCCTATAATCAAAGTTACGGTTGGATGAAAATCATAGTTTTGGATTGGAAGTTCGGTAAGATTGATCTTCGTTATCAGTTTTGATTTTTTATTTTTAATTTAAGCTTGATAAACCAACCTCCCCCATTTCACTTTTTTGTTTAAACTTTGTTATTCTAATTTCAGCTCTCTTGCGATTCGACCTAATCTCACTACTACTACAAGTTAGTTTAGTAAAATCAGTTTTTATTTTGCAGGAGTTGAACCCTGTCAAAATTGACGCTGTTGTCGGGATTTAAGTTTTGGGGTTTAGGAATTTTGGAATTTGGGAGATGTTTTGTAAATTTTTACAGATTTAGAGATTTTTTTGAAATTTAATTAATTTTATTTATTTTTAATATAATTGTTGATTTTTCTGGAGGTGACACATGATATTTAACGGTGAAAATTAACGGCGAACCTTAAATGAGTTACAGAATAAAATTTTAAGTCTCAATTTAACCCGAAAAATAATTTGAACATTTAACTGAAAAAACATAATTTAAATACCTATTTGACGGTTGAGCAAATGAAAATAAAGGTTTGCACATTATCTTTAATTGTTGAAACAAACATTTACCAATCATGCAAAAACAGTCAATAAAAGCCATAAACAGATATATTTACTAATTGTCAACAAAATTGTTTCAAAATTGTTTCAAAATTGTTTTAATGGCTTTAAATAATCATTAAATGCTATTCAAATCTGACTTATCACACTGTCAATAGCTATTAGAAGGCCATAAACCCATTTAAAAAAGAAAACGCCATTAAATTGGCATTCTCAAGTCAAATATCCGTGTCATTTAAATGTCAATTATAGCATATCAAGTTCAACACGTTATATATATATATATAAACTAGATTTAAGCTATTATATCATTAAATTGTGAAAATTGTAAGTATGCCATATACATTTAAGGATTAGTATCCACCTACCTAACGTAAAATTCAATTATTTTTACACAAATTTTAGATCATTTGATGAGGGCAATAAACATCTAAGATTATTTTTTATCTCTTTTTTTTTCTATAATAATCTTCACATTACCTATGATTAATCTCAATAATTTGTTTACTTTCATCCACCGGTCTAAAAAAAATGTATAACTATAAGTTTTTACATAGTAAAAAAGGATCCTATCTCTCTCTCATATATATATATATGCCTTCCAAGTTGCGCATAATAATAAGAATAAAATAGTTTCTCCTTGTTTTTTTTTTCAATCATACATGTTTCTAAACATCGAGATACGGTGTAATTCATAGAAAATATATCACCTGAACTTGGATTACAGTACACCGTTCCTAATAATTTTCATGTTTGAATGTCAGCATAGTGCCGGATTCGTGCATGGGGGACGATTCTGCTCGGCAAAACTTCGATGAAACAGGAGCAGGGGTAACGGATTGGACAACCAACCAATTATGGAATGACGCCTATCTAGGGGACCAGGAGGCAGTCGATAATACGTCGAAGGTTATGGCTGGAAGCGATGTGTTGCCGCCGGGGCACAATGGACCGCCACAAGGCGGTGGTGATGCTGAGATGAGGAGTATTGTACCGGTAGTAGGGGACTGCAATGCAACGAGGAGTCCTATAGAAACTGAAGTTCTTAGGATTGGAGTTACTGAAGCCAATCCAAACTCTAATGTTCCAGTGGCCACTCAAACTCCTTTGTCAATTCAGGATAATCTATTTGAACATCAAGACCAACGGGGGGAGACGGAAATTGGGGAGAAGGATACGGCAGGTTTGGTTCCAGTCCTGATATCAGCAACCATAGTCGACCAACAAGGAGTGATCGCAATACCGGTTGAAAGAATTGGTGACGTACAAGGCTCACGGCAATCGGAAGCTGCTGACGATATTATTCCAGTTTGGATTAATGGTGTGCTGAAGAAAACAAAGTCGGTGGACGCTTTATCGGGGGTGATGCATAAAACGAAGCAGGGGAGGGGAAGGCCGCGGAAGAATGAAGGCCGAGCATCCCAATCATTAGTTGCGGATGCTTCATTAACAGATTCAGACTTTGTCCGTAGACAAAAAATAATTCACCGCGAAGCAACAACAACTGCGGCTTTAGGGAATTTGGTGGGTGTGACGTCGATAGGTCGTGAGGAAGAAATTTTGCGAGACTTGTCGCGAGTGCTGCAGGACGGAATTCGTCAATAGAAATAATGCGTTTATTGAGCTGGAATGTTAGGGGGTTGGGGTCCGTGTTGAAGAGGAGACGGGTTGGAGAAGTGATTCGGAAGCATCGTTTTGATATGGTTTTGTTCAAGAGTCGAAATTAGAGGAGCTGTGTCCGTCGTTGGTAGCTGGGATGTGGTATAGCGATGGATATGAATTTTCTTTTTCGCCTTCAGTGGGAGCATCGGGTGGTATTTTAGCAATATGGGAAAGTGACAGATTCGTCCTGGAATCAGTTGAAATTGCGAGGCATTTTGTTATGCTTCAGGGACGTTGGAAACATGAGGATATGGTGTGTTGTATTTTGGCGGTGTATGCACCATGTGACGCGATCGAGCAGGAAGGGCTATGGCAACCGTTGGTGAATGCAATTGACAATTATTCGGGACCTTATTGTGTTGTGGGTGATTTTAATGCGGTGTTGAAATCATCGGAAAGAGCAGGATGTAGCACGCAGCTGCGAGGTATGGTTTCTTTTATGTCGTTTGTGAATGATGCATGTTTAATTGACTTGCCTTTGAGGGGAAAGCAATTTACGTGGTTTGGGAGGGATTGCCGTAAGAGCCGTATAGATCGTTTCTTAGTAAATTCGAGGTGGTTAGATTGCTTTTCTCGCATGGAACAAGTATCGTTACCGCGAGGTATCTCGGATCATGCCCCTATTTTGTTATTGTGTGATGATATCGATTGGGGTCCTCGACCATTCCGTTTCATTAATGTATGGTTGGAGGAGAAGCGGAATGTTAATCGTATGGCGGAGGAGTGGTGTAGGTTAACAGGAATGGGGATTGGAAACTCGAACATATCGGTTAAGCTCCGTCATTTGAAGCTATTCCTACGGAAGTGGAACAAGGCCGACTTTGGGGACATTGAAAAGGAAATTTCCAGCATCCAAAGCCGTCTTGAATGCCTAGACAGTGGAGAGGTGGAACAAGCCGTGGGGGAGGGGGGCGATGTATATGATCAACGGCGGGTTTGGTTACAAGCTCTATGGCGAGCGATCCGTAAAAAGGAATCGCTATGGCGACAGAAGTCACATGCGACTTGGCTTAAATTGGGGGATAGGAATACAGCGTACTTTCACAGGGCAGCGAAGTTGCGAGCGTGTCGAAACTCCATTGTTGGTTTGAATATAAATGGTACTTGGGTGACTGATCCGAGCAGGTTACAGAGACATATGGTGAGTTTCTTTTCTAGACATTTTGCCGCGGAAGAGCGACTATGCACTTGGAAGTTTGAGGGTGCGTTCAATAGGGTAAACGATAGTGAAAACTTGGCTCTGACTATGCCTTTCTCGATGAATGAGGCATGGGATGTGGTGCGTGGGTGTGAGGGTTCGAAGTCTCCGGGTCCGGATGGCTATAGTATGGAGTTTTATAAGAGGTGCTGGGCGATTATTAGTGGAGACGTGGACAGGTTCTTGACAGATTTCTTCTCTACCGGAAAGCTACCTCCAGGCGTAAATAATACTTTTATTGTTCTTTTGCCGAAAGTGGATTCGCCGGCTTCTTTAAGTGAGTATCGCCCGATCAGTTTGTTAAATTCTATCTATAAAATCTTGGCGAAAATTCTAGCTCGGCGTTTACAGGTAGTGCTGGGTGGTTTAATCAGCGATCATCAATCAGCTTTTGTCCGTGGCCGTCAGATAGTGGATGGGATCCTGTTGGCTAATGAGACACTCCATTCTATGCGCAACAGTCGAAAGGGGGGTTGTGTGTTGAAGCTAGACTTTGCGAAGGCCTATGATTGTGTTCGTTGAGAGTGTTTGGATCAGATTATGGGATCGATGGGCTTTAATGGAACATGGAGGGGATGGGTGATGGAATGCATTGGGACAGTTCGATTAACGGTCTTACTAAATGGGAGCGCAACGAAGGAATTTGATATGAGACGAGGGCTGCGACAAGGCTGTCCATTATCGCCGTTGTTGTTCGTCATAGTGGCTGAAGCGTTGCATCGTTTATTAGTACAAGCGGAGACACTAGGGCTGATTCAAGGCGTGGAAGTGGCACCGGGGGTGACACTAACACATCTCCAGTTTGCAGATGACACAGTTCTTTTCTTCAGAGCATCGGTAGAGGCAGCATTGAATATTCGTAGGCTCTTGTGTTGCTTCCAGGTATGTTCCGGCTTGCGTATCAATTTTGCAAAGTCATCACTCTATGCGATTGGTGTAGATGTTGCGTTGTATGCATCCATGGCCGAGATTCTGTCTTGCCGTCAGGGGGAGCTACCTTTTGTTTACTTGGGCTTACCGTTGGGTGTAAATCCGCGCAATATTGCTGTATGGGAACCTGTAATTGCATCTGTCCGTCGTAAGCTCGCAGGCTGGAAAAGGACATCGTTATCATTTGCGGCACGGGTGACATTGGTAAATTCTGTCTTGTCCTCTCTTCCTGTGTATTATATGGGTCTGTTTCGAGTGCCGAAAGGGGTGATTGCAGCGATAGATAAGTTGAGGCGTGCTTTTTTATGGGGTGGTGTTAATTTACAACGCAAAATGAGTAGGGTGCATTGGAACTTGGTGTGTCGTCCTCGGCACATGGGAGGGTTGGGGGTGGCCGATCTTGAGATTCGAAACAAGGCACTTTTGGCGAAGTGGGCATGGAGATATGCTCGGGATGAGAACTCGTTGTGGCGGGCTATTATTGTTTCTAAATATGGTGAAGCGGCACAGTGGTGGCGGTTTAATACATCGGTTAGGGGAAATGTGTCCGTGATATGGAAACAAATAGTGCAAACGGTTAGCTCGGAGGGTGTACAACAGCATATGGGAGAGACTCGGTTCTTTTGGCGAGTTGGTTCGGGGGAACGTGTGATGTTTTGGTTTGATGCTTGGTGTATAGAGCAGCCTTTGAAAGACGTGTTTCCGCGTCTGTTCTCTGTTGTGGTTGATCGATTGGCATTGGTACGGGACATAGCCGTCGAGGGGAATTTTTAGCAGGTTCGATGGGATATGGTGTTTCGCCGTAGTTTGCGGTCCTTTGAGGCTCGACAATTGCATGATTTATGCTCTTTGGTATGCCCGTTTCGGTTGCGACAAGGTGAATTGGACATGCTCGTGTGGAAGCCGGATAACCATGGGACTTTTTCAGTCAAGGGATTGTCTCGGCTGCTTATGTTGGACAAAGAGGGCGAGAGCGATTTTGGGGACTGTTTTGCGTGGAAGGTCTTGGTTCCTCCGAAGGTTCAGGCGTTCCTATGGTTTACTTGGTTGCGCCGATTGCCGACGTTCGCTTTCCTACGGAGGCGTGGAATTGATTTGGGTGACAACCATGTGTTGTGTAGGAGGTGCCGCGGGTGGGAGGAAGATGTTGAACACCTGTTTTATTCTTGCCCGATGTCCCAAGAATTGTGGAATTGGTTCCGAGGATGGTGGGCGATTTCATTGCCTTTGCCGAAATCCTTAGCGGACTTCCTTATCCCAGATATGCATTGTTCCTTCACGGGGATACTAAGGAAGCTGTGGGTGTCAAGTGTCGCAGCTTTGTTATGGTCGATGTGGCTTGCACGTAATGACCTTGTCTTCAATGGGAAGTCCATTCCGGTTTCTGAAATTTGTTTTTTGGTGAAGCTGCGCTCTTTCTATTGGGTGAAGACCCTTAAAGAGGGCTTAATGGTTAGTGAGAATCTTTGGTGGGATTGTCCGAGCATGTATCGGGAAGAGGTAGCTAAAAATTTAGACCGTGTGGGTGTGTGTTGGGAACCACCGCTCGGCACTACTTTGAAGTTCTGATGAGTGCTCAAATATGACATATTTCATTTGTTATTTTTCTAGCTATTGGGACTTCTTGCTGCTTAATACATGTTGTTTTCGTTACATTTTGTGCAGGGACCCAATTCTGGAAATAGTAGTGAAAATGAGGCATTTCTGCAGTTTTTATTATAATTCTGTCATGACTGGCATTATGGGCACGACACCGGGCACGACGCGTCTGACGTGGCAGTGACGTGGCGACTTCTAGAAGCTTTTGGAACGTTCATAGAGAGCTTATCAGCTTATCCGATTAGATTCATGCATTTAAATTTTAAAACATTTGAATTATTTTATCTTTTGTTTATTATTTTAAATTATTTCATCTCTTTATCTTTGTAAATCTAAGCCTATAAATACCACCCTTGGTAAAGGCTTAGATCATCAATCAATCATTTTAGTTTTTATCTTTGTAAACATTTTTAGTTTTAATTCAAGTTCTTTTCCTTTATTTTCTTATTTCATTTATTTTATGTTATTTAATTATTTTTCCAAAACCAAGTTAAGCATGATAATCAATATCATGCTTAGCTAAATTTCTTGAGCCAAGAGTTAGCCAAATCAATTCTAATCGTGAGAATTGAACATTGCCTAAATTCCTTCGGGAATACATTTTTATCTTTCTGTTTAGATAGTTTGGCAATCGGCCTTACTAAAGTTTTTAATCGTTTTTCAAATCAAAAGAGCTCGTTGATCTGGAATCGTTTAAAGACATAGTTGGGAGGAAGGATCAGCCTGTGGCAATTTCGACTTCCTGTGAACACTCTTAGCGGCGGTCCGCTAAGGAAAGATAAAATCAGAAGCGATTCTTTTTAAGACAATTTCTGAGTCGGGCTTTTCCTGCTTTCAAAACTAAACACTTTAACGGCGATAGACGTGGCTAATTTGTTTAAGAATCAACATTCGAAGATAGTCTTGGGAGAATTGGTTACTCGAGAGAAAAGCAAGTTGCGACGGGTTGGGCCTCGCAGACTGTAACCGACATGATCCCCGAAGTAAAAATCTATTTCAATGATCGAAGGAATTGACAAGGCTAGCTCGAGGCTAATTTGCACATTTGGTTTTTCCTATTATTTTCCTTAATTCTTGCATTTTATTTTTTTTACTTCATTCGAAATCAAATATCACCCCCCCTTTTTATTTCCTTGCAGATATTCCTGGGAATTCAAATCCGACAAAATTCAAGTCAAGAATTTCGACTAATCTCCCTGTGGATCGACCCTCTTTCCCTATATTTACTTAATTTCTTTATTTTATTTTTAGTCGAAAGAGGTTAATTATTTATTTATTTTTTGACCGGTTAAACGACGACTTGTCAAGTTCTCAGTGGACGGATCTGCACGTGGAAAGCCAGGACCAGCGGGCTTCGGGGGGTGTTGTGCGATGCACAGAGTCGTGTCCTTGCTTTGTTTTCAGGGCCCCTCGGTTCTCTTGATTCAAATGTGGCAGAGATTAGGGCGATAGCATTTGCCTTGGAGTTCTTTTTAGCTTTCAAGTGGGTGGATCAACCTTTAATTATAGAGTCGGATTCCAAGGTAGCAATCGGATGGGTGCTGCAGGTGGAACATCGCCCTTGGCGCTTATGGGAGTCATTTTGTGCGATCGACCGAGCTTGTACGCAGCTAGGTTCGGTGTGTTTTTCACATATCTATAGGGAGGCGAATGGGCTAGCTGATGCTCTAGCGAAGGAGGGGGTATCACGAGTCTCTTTGTTTCAGGCTTCGCTATGATGTTGTAAGGGGGGTCTTTCGCTTTGTTATTCAGTCGACATGTCGTACTCTTTTCCTCCAGTAGGTTTAGGGAGGTTTTTAACGAGGCACATGTCTGACTAGCGTTGTATATTTTTTCTAATAATATATTTCGCTTTGCTGATCAAAAAAAAGAATTCGCTTCTAAATTGTTGGTAAAATTATTGTAAACGTTAACACTGATAATATAATTTAAATAAATAATCAAGATCATGAATAAATAACTGTGTCATGGTAAATCGGTACTTTAGAAGCGAATTCACCCTAAAGCGTGCAATCGTTACAATAGACGAACGCCCCTGAGGATAGCACAGTGTCTCTAAAAATTCGTACACCCGAAAACTTGAGCAGAATAAAATGCTACTACTCTTCTCTTAAAGATCTCGAAAGAAAAAAGTTATAGGAAGCTTTGAAAAACCACTCAGAAAAACAAAGCTCAAGAAACAAAAAGGAAAATGTATTTAGCACATGTTTTGCTTGGGATATTAAAAATTAGATTAGAAACTCTCAATTTATAGGCTAAAATTGAAGAGTAAAACAATCCATAAAAAAACAAATATTCAAAATTTTCTTGTCTTGAAAACGTTAAAAAAGCATTCAATATGACAATTATGAGTGAGCGTTCGATCGAGTCGAGTTAAAAAATTTCAAGTTATTTGAGTTTTTTTTTTGCTCGGCAACATGTATGATTTATTGAATAAGAGTTCATACATAGCCAACATTCCCCAAGCCTCATTAAAAACCTCTCTAAACCTATAGAGGAAAAGAGTACTTGGGTAATGTCAAAAACAAGGCACCAACACGAAACAAGAAAACTCACCCCCAAGTACAATCAACCCACCCGTTGGAACCAACTCGTACGATCGACACCACTCTTTGCCAACGCATCCGCGAACTTATTAGCTTCTCGATAAACATGGTGAAAGCACACATCTCCAAGAGCAGCACACGCCTCATCAATACGTCGTAACCACACTCCATACTTCCACGGTCTTGCATCATGGTGCAGCACCCACGCAATTGCCGTCGTCGAATCCGATTCCACCACTAAAGGAGGGAACACCCTCTCCGAACTTACCAACAATTCCAACGCGAAACAGATTGCTTGCACCTCCGCCTCATTCGAGTCCACTATACCTATCGGCCCGGAAAATAAAGCCAACACTTGTCCCGCTGCATTCCTCAAAACACCACCACAACCGGCCTTGCCCGGCTTTCCCCTTGCAGCACCATCCACATTAAATTTCACCGTCCCCTCCATCGGCAATTCCCACCGCACATGGTCTCAACATTTTTCTACTCGTTCTCGAATTTCACAAGACCATGGGCTGTCCCACCATGTCGAATCCATAATTGCCCCGTCATATTTTACAACTCAAGCTTTATTTGAAAATTTTCCGATTCGAGCCGAGTCGAGTTTTCGAGTTCCTATATAAATTTAATTGTAATTACTTATCATGTTATACTATTATTTGATTCTAATTTAAACAACTTTCTCAAATCATATAAGATATGTGGCCAATTCATGTTGTCTGAGCGTAGATGTTCATGTTTCATATTTTACAACTCAAGCTTTATTTGAAAATTTTCCGATTCGAGCCGAGTCGAGTTTTCGAGTTCCTATATAAATTTAATTGTAATTACTTATCATGTTATACTATTATTTGATTCTAATTTAAACAACTTTCTCAAATCATATAAGATATGTGGCCAATTCATGCTGTCCGAGCGTAGATGTTCATGTGGGGGGGGGTCGAGTTTCCAATGGAAGATTGGTGATGGGCAGTTAGTGTTGTTTTGGTTTGATCCATGGATTATGCAGCAGCCGCTGAAGGATGTGTTTCCGCGTCTGTTTTCTTCGGCACTGAATAAATTAGCATGGGTCTGTGACTATTCGGTGAATGAGCGTTTCAATCATGGGCAGTGGGTGGGTTATTTTCGGCGACAACTATGGTTGTTCGAGCAGGACCAAGTGCGAGTTTTGTGTGGTTTGGTTCGAGAAGTCTATCTTTGGGAGTCTCGCATTGATACTCTCAATTGGCTCCCGGATGAGCATGGTGAGTTTTCGGTTCGTGCTATGTCAAAAGCGTTGTTGATGGATAAGGTTGGGGGACAATGATTTCGGGGATTGCTTTGCGTGGCGCGTGCTAGTCCTACCTAAAGTTCAGACGTTTCTATGGTTCATTTGGTTGAAACGGTTGCCGACAGCAGATTTTTTGAGAGCTCGTGGGGTCCCGTTGTCTGACGGGCAAGGCTTGTGTCTGTGGTGTGTAACAGTGGAGGAATCGATTACACATTTGTTCTATGGATGTCCTTGTTTGAAACAGGTTTGGGATTGGTTACGCGGATGGTGGGGAGTATCATTACCTTTACCGGAGAGTTTTGTTGACTTTTTTTATTGTGGGTTTTCATTGTTCGTTTTATGGTTGTAAGTTGAAATGGTGGGTGGCTGGTGTTAGTGCATTGCTATGGTCCTTATGGTTAGCTTGTAATGAGTTTATTTTTCGGGGCAAACGGTTACCGATGGAGGAATTGTGTTTCCTTGTCAAACTGCGATCTTTTTACTGGATTAAGGTTGATGCTGCGAGTGAGATGATGACCGAACATGTTTGGTGGTCTTGTTCGTCTGCATTTGTTGTTAGTCCCTCGCTGTGGAAGGTACGTGTTGGGATTTGTTGGCAGCCTCCGGTTCAGAGGTACTCAAATTTAATGTTGACGGTTCAGCACGCAGTAAGCCAGGTTCTGCAGGTATTGGGTGTGTTCTGCGAGATGAGGAGAGTCGCATTTTGGGGGTGTTTTCCGGGCCGTTGGGACGAATGGATTCCAACGAGGATGAAGTGCGAGCTATAGATCCGGCGGTAAGGTTGATCGCTGAAGGAAATTGGCACGAGCGTTGTGTGGTTATTGAGTCGGACTCTCAGGTTGCGTTGAGTTGGGTTATGAGATCGGCAAAACGACCCTGGCGTTTGTGGGAGATATTTACTGCGATTGATCAGGCTTGTCAAGGCATTTCTGAGATTCATTTTCGTTATGTGCCTCGTGAGGCGAATGGTTTCGCTGATGTGTTAGCCAAGGAAGGTGTCGATAGATGTTCGCTTTTTCTGGCTTGTATGTAGGTGCTGTTTTGGGTGTTGGCAGGCCATTTCGTACTCTTTTCCTCCACTAGGGAGGTTTTTAATGAGGCGTATGGCTTCGTCGTGTTGTATGTATGTTTTTTCTTTCCGAATAAAATTCATACAGTTGCCAATCAAAAAAATCATATAAGATATGCATATACATTTCTTCATATTTTTTTCGTATGTGACATATTTTTTTCATATTTTTTATATTGATATATATATATATATCAGGAAAATTTGAGGGACTTGACTTAGAACTTTTTTTTTATCAGCAAGTTGTATGATTTTATTCAATTATGAAAAGCATACAGCGTGACGAGTCATACGCCTCGTTAAAAATATCCCTAGTGGAGGAAAAGAGTACAATATGACCCGTCAAATAATACAAAAACACCAAGTCCATCATAAACAAGCCACAAAAAGCGAGCAGCGATCCACGCCTTCCTTTGCTAACACGTCGGCGAAACCATTAGCCTCTCTAGGCACATAGCAAAATTGTATCTCGTAGGAGACCCGAAAAGCTTGATCAATCGCTGTAAATACATACCACAAACGCATTGAGTCGAGTCGAGTCTATAAAATTTTGATTTGAGTCAAAACAAGTCGAGTTTTCGCATTGAGTTTAGTCGAAAAATTTTATTTTTTCGAGTCGATTTGAGTTTTGCTCATCCCTAATGAAACAATTGAAATGCTAAATTCAATTGTTATTAAGCTACTTGAAGGCCAAATCAATATTGAATTGAAAGCCTATTAAGGATGTATCAACGCATGTGAATTTAACAGCTAATTAACTCAGCAATTAACAGTATATTAAAAAGCTTAAAACATTTTCAATCCAAGTTCTAAAATAGTGAAATGAAAAGTTCTTCCACAGTTTAGAAAATACAAGGAAAATCCTTACGCATTTTCTTCAAAAGATATGACGCACGCGCGGTACGTGTCAAAGACACATATTAACACGAATCGAACCGAGACGAGCAAGCGGCAGCGGCAGCGGCAGCGACACACACGTGTGTGCTAGGGATTCATATGGCTTAGACCCTTGAGCATTACATACAATTTGAACTTGAAAAGTCCAAATCCAAAATATCTAAATCCGATAACAATCTAATATAATGAAGATGGCATTATGAGAGCTTTTATCTCCGGTCCTGTTGAACGTAAAGGTACTGCTTTACGGATTTAATGGCAGTCAAAATTCCATTGGAAGTCTTTTGGTGTGGGAAAGCAGATTTAATAGTAGAAACTGACTCCAATGTATTCTAAGCTCGATTAACGACTCTGCTCTTCGACCTTGGCGTCGGTGGCCCCTTTTGGTGGAAATTGACAAGTTAATTAGGTTAATTGGGAAGGTGAAGGTCTGCCATGTGCTAAAACAGTCTAATGCTCTTGCGATATGACTTAAAAAAGATGGACTAAGCCGAGCAAATGTATTCAAAGCCTGGTGGTAAAAGTATTGATGATACCTCCAGCAAACAGATTCCTAATAGGTAAATTGTCTTGGTGCAATCTTGATACGGTTATTAGTGGGGAGATGCTGCTAGTTGTCTCTCTGTAATTGAAGCAATGCAAAATGTTGAGATGTTTGAAGGATATGGGGGAAGGTAATAGTCTACTGGTAATGGTTGAAAGGCAATGGGAAAGTGTCCTCGAGATTGGAAAGGGATCGCAGACGTCGCGTTTTGAGTCAAGACTCACCACAAGGAGCTTATTGTCAGATTTCATTTATGGAGTATAAGATCATCAAAGGAGTATAAATTTGCTTTAGATTGCTTGTTAGTTCCTTGAGTGTTGCTGAGATTTTGGAGTGTTTGGTTTCTGCTTTGGTGTCTTTTGTTTATTTTGGTTTGGTTTCATGTCCTGTGTTAGTATTGTTGTATGAGGATTTGGTTTCTCTTTTTCTCCGTCTAATTTTATGGAGATTTTTAATGAGGCTCTTAATCAGGTTAGGCTTTTAGAATCTAATAAATAATAAAACTTTTGTCGAGCAAAAAAATACAATCTAATATGACTAACACCTCCAGGTACGGTAGTTTCAAAATCTACTTACAACTCTAAATACATTAGTTTCAAAATATGATGTTTTAGGCGTTTCTCTGTTTTGGGTGTGTATGCTTTGTACTGTGGCCTTTGTTGACCACTTAATTTTAATTTTAATAAATTATCTTTGCAGAGAAAACAAGGAAAATAAATAAATTCATACAATATTGTTCCAGCAACACGTGTCGTAATAATTACATATTATTTTTGGATTATTATTCCTTCTACTTAGATCCAAAACTGAAGTGACAAGGAAAGTAAAAGGATTTTGCATTATGATCATGGTTTCAAAACTTATCTCTTCATAGTTCTAACTAATTGTGCAACTGTACCCAACTGCACTTCATCGGCTCCATTTGTGATTCTTAATGTTCTTGTTGCTTCCCACAAGTGTGCCAAGACGGTGTCGAATTATATCTCGACTCCACCGTGTGCTTGGATTGCCTTGGTCAGCACCTTCAATGCCATATTCCACGAGCTTTCATGTTTCCAAGTCGTAGAGTTAGTCTGGTGCTTCAAGAACCAATAACCTAGCTTGCTCCAATTCTATTCGACACTGCATAAAAGAAGCAACCACTAATTAATCACTAAACAAAACAATACAGTACTCCAATCTAATTAATACAAATATGTGTCTAATCTAGATATATACGCATACATGAAGATTAGATTACCTTTGCAATATCGAGAAGAAGCAAAATGTGTTGAGCAATATATTTTCCAAATGTTTTCCGATGAAAAGCCCTTTGAGCCATCAGTTGCATGCCACACTCAACAGCACCAATTAGTTCCAGCAGTCTTCAAGGGCCGAGTCTTCCACATTTATTCTTTGTAACCAACTAAGTGAACTTAGTTCCATTTGCTAGTCTATAAAACTGCCCTTCCTTCCTTTATTCTCATTTGTCTAATCAACGTGTGATTTTATTATCTAGCAAAGTTGGAAACTATACATGCACACTTATTCTTACGTTCCAAATCTATTTTGCTTGAATATTTATTGACCAGGAATCATGCCAGAAGTGTAAGGCACCCCGGATTGAGGGATCCAGCTCCCGCCGACTAAGAACACACCGGCGGTGAATTGCTGGGCTTGAGCGGCAGTGATCTTTTGGATACCTCTCCATTTAACCCTATTTGTCTGGTCGGCACCCGGTCCCCGATTATTGAACTCGGCGTACCATAGGGTATCGAGGGCGAAGTTGCCGTTCCAAGGACTCCATCCCTCTGGTGCGATGATGTCGTCCAACTGAGATTGCATGATGAGGGTCCTTGAGAACTGTTTCCACGGCCGGCCGAGGTACGTCTTGCTTATTGCCTTCACCGGGAGGTAGTCCTGGGCGCCACTGATGACGCAGTTTTGGAGGACGAAGCCGGTGGGCGTGCGTTGGTCTGTCCTTCCTTGCGCAGTGACCATGCATTGTTGATTGTTGAGTGGCTTTCGGACGATGAGTTTGCAGTTCTGAAGGACTGTAGCGGAGTCGCCGAAGATGTAATCGACGGTGCCGGAGACGGTGCAATCCCTATAGAATTGGCGATGACTGTGAGCGTAAAGGGTGTCTTGGTAGCCATCCATTTGACAGTTATGGAAGATGGATTGATCACCTTGGACCTTAAGTGCCACTGCTTGGCCCTTGATGGCCCCCGCAGTGTTCTGAAATCCCATGTCCTTCGCCGTAAAGTTTTTACCGATAACAGCTGTAAACATTATTGTTTATGTTAATCAAGTTCAAGCGTGATTTTTGTAATATAATGCAATCTAAACTCATAAATACTAACCAACCGTTGCGCTCTTGAATGTGGCAGTGCCGTCAGCAACGTTCAAGCTGCCCGTGACGATGGTCTGAGTTGGTCCATCTCCGATGAACACAACATTGGACATATACTTATCAACAAGAACATTTTCTTTGTAAACACCAGCCTTAATGTGTATCACAAATGGAGAAGCATTTTTATTAGGGACTTCCTTCAATGCTTGATTGATGTTATTATATTTGCCACTACCATCTTTAGCGACAACAACATTAGGCTTCATCTGCGACGGATTTTGTTGCAATAGCATCCGTTGCCTAAAACTAACCCATGAAGGGAACCCATCTTTAGCCAATAGTTTACGTGTACCCCCTCCGGCTCCGCTCAACCTTGGAAAGTTGAGATCACGAATGAGTTTAGGAATTTCACAAACCATGGCTAAGCTATTGCTAGTGAGCATTTGTGAAGTGTTGAGCAGTTTTTTCATTTTTTCGCCGGCTACGGTGGATACATTAACGAACCCGTCCAAACATGTTTGTTGATACGTGATGGAACCACCCACCCAAATTTTGAGGTTCTCGATGTATTCGTCTAGCGTGCTAGCGTCGAATGCACCAAGTTGGTTGATTGAATTCATAAGGTCGTCGATGGCGTAACCCATCACTTCTTTGCAGATGTCGAGAGCTTGACGAGACATCGGGTCTTTGGCCGCATCTTGAATGGTGCCTGAGTTTTTGACAACCTTCTCTATCTCATGGATAGCCGCTTGGAAACCCGCCTTGATTAACTCCTTAGAGTCTGTGGTGTTGCTTCCCGAGAGGCTCTTTTCGCATGCTTCTTTGTAATCAGTTGGTTGGCAAATGTTTTGCACCGCCTTCTTCGAAGCCTCCAGCTCGCCCCCGCCCGCACTGCGTCCGCTACGGCTGCGGGTAACACCAACGGCCACCGCCACCACCATGGCCACCAGAATCACAGAACAAACTCCAATAATTACGGCTGCCTTTCCCATTTTCAAATAGCTTTCTTACTTCTTATGTTTTTTTTCTCACACATTAATGTACTTTTAGAAGGAAAAAGAGCTCACTAAGAAAGCTTGTAGGAATGTTGATTTGTACGACGTAAATAAAGAAAATCTTTCCTCAAATAGAAGAAACTTGAGAATAGGAAATGTGAATTTGTGGCTAAAAACGTTTGGACAAAGATCCAAACTCAGTCTTTGTTTTCAATCTAAAATGTTGGGTCTCGCTTGAACATGTATGGGTGAGATTTACATGCTTCTTTCCGGTCATTATAGTCTTTGTGGGTTATTTTTAGCCAATGGGACCATCCATAACATAAACATAACAACCTAAAATTGCATTTCTTTAGAAAGAAAGAATAATAAATTTAGATAGGTATATTGAGATAAGTGACTATTCAGATAGAATTAAACGCACCGCACATCTTTACACTAGTCCTCAGACTTTTGAATATTTCAATTTTATCTTAAATTATGAAAAGAATAGTTTTAAGGGTGAATTTTATAGGTGAAGTTGAAGTGGCAACATCATGTAATGCTATGTTTTTTTTTTGCTCGACAAAGTATGATTTTATTGAAGAAAAATCATACAGAATCAAACCTATGTTATACGCCTCATTAAAAACCTCCCTAAATCTAAATAGAGAAAAAAGTACAAAACAACTAAGTACATTATTAGAAAACATAAATAGTTTCAAAAATCCAAAGGATCCATATTGTCACCACCAAGCCTGAAACAAAATCTGCCTAGTCAACCTTGTTTTTGCTAGGTACCAAAAGTTTACTAAAGGTGTGGTCTATTGTGTAACATCCCGACTCAGATGTCACAGTTTGGGCCTCATGTTCGAAACCAAACCATAAAATTTCGCAACTGGGTTTAGCCCAAAACACATTCATCCATAAAAACCATCATGTTTAAATATTTCAGAGTTGTTGAAACAATTTAAAACGTTGCATGGGATTTCCCTTTAAATATATAATTAAAAGCATTCGACTCACAAGTTAAAATACCAAATAAGACTTACAATACAACATAAGATTCGACGATGTATGTCAACCTACTAACATTCGAGCGGAAACAATAATTCTGAACATTGACCTAACAAAGCTCAGTGGATACACTTCCACTCAACCATGCTTCATGCAAATCTTAAATATGAGCAAGTAGCAAAGAATGATATCATGGCATTCAAAGAGAATATTAGTGCTACCTCTAGCTACCTAAACACATAGCAAACAAAGGAGATATTAACCTCACACATCACATACACATCATGCCAACAAACCTAGAGTGAGGCCCAGTGCCACATAGCTTCAGAAACGTACATCCATGCTCGAAATCTCTCGTTGAGCATTTTCGAATGAGACCCAGGGCCATACAGCTTCATGAACGAACATTTGGAAAACATCTAACCATGATATTGCAACACTCTCTTTGGGCATCTGAATCCCACAAAACAAGGTACTCAATCACACAGTGCCCTTACATGGCACAACACATTATTCCATCCACCAAGGATCTTTATTTCTCAATACAATCAAGCCATCAAGGTTATACTAAAGTTATTACTCATTATATATGTATATGAGGGTAGATTCTCGTTTTCTTAGTTTTACTATTCATTTTACCCCATTAGAGTCCTATTGGGCCCTAGTCCTTCAATTATAGTATCACACCCCGATTACTATGTCTACAGAAAAAAGAAGAAGAAAGAAGGAGAGGAATGCTTTCATAGGGTGTTGAACCCTTGACCTTTGTAGAAGTGAGCCCAACCTTAACCATCTGATCTAAGCTATCCTTAAGACTCAGTTTCCACCAGTTTTTATTCAAGCCTTTCCTCTCGATTTCTATGAATAATAAATAAAAGATTGACCTTTCACCTACCAAGGGAATGCCCAATTTTGAATCTCACCAAAAATATTAGATCTAGAAATTTCTCAGACCTTTCACCTTCTCATCCCCTCTCGACCAAACTCAGTTCTCGGCCACTGCCCGACCGTGGCCACCACCACTATCACCATCTTGTCCGCCGCCTTGCCCCGACGTCAGCCTTGTTCTCCAATCGCAATGAACGGTTGCCGCGCATCGTAGAGATCGTGTTGAAGTCCTGTCAAACCTCCCTTAAACCCTTATGTTTTACCTTCGTTTCAAGTCGCCTCTTTTCCCGGCAGAGTGCATCGACGGTCCAGGCTTGAATATTGTGTGGAGGGGAGTGAAACCCCCTTAACCGATCGTCACTTTAACGCAGGTAAGACGCTCATCGGAGCTTTGAGCATTTCCGATACATTTTTGACATTTCAGGTAAATTCTGGCTTGAATCCGTTTTGCTTCAAGATGTTTTTAAATGGGTAGAATTGTTGGTTTGGAACTATTTTTTTGGCAAAATTGGCACAGAAGGGTGCTCCAGTGACCGTCTGACGGTTTGATATCACTAGGTAAGTGAACCAGTTCAAGTTATGGCCCAAAGACCTGAATTGGCCTGAACTGGCTAACTCGATCCGAGCCCAATAGCTCCTAAACCTAAATATGAGTTACCCAACCCGATCTGAGCCAGAGTCTGACCCATCCGACCTGAAAATGAATCCGACATGAGCTGTCCAAGTCAGCCCACCAAGTCAACTTAGTGAGTCAACTCATTCAAGTCAACTAAGTTGACCTGTTGACTGATGATGTCAGCGATCAATGCTAATGTCAGCTTTGATTTGTTGACCGTTGACTTTGACCAAAAAGTCAACTTTTTATGAAGACCCTTATTTTATGCTCTTCGACGTCCTGAATCCATTTTGAAGTCCGTTTTATCAAATTCTAACCCAAAAGCCTCTAAATCTAACCTTGTGTAACACCCTAAAATCTGATCTAGTCAGAATTGGGTTCTGATGATCGGAAAATCTCACATCGATAAGGTTTAAATATTGTATCAGCTTGTTAATAATTCGATATCAGAATCTAATTGAGTCAATTTATTGAGAGTTGAGAGACTAACCTTGCGATTATCCCATCCTCAATTTAATCTCCAAAATGTGGGATGATCTGGTGAAGTTGCTTCACCTTAAGGAAAGCCTATTGAGTAATAAAAATAAAAAGAAAGGAATTGTAATGTGATAGAAAACTCATCCGATTCCAAATTTAGGAAGCACCTCTCCATTCTTCATCTTCGTCATCTACTACCTAAGCAAGCACCTCCATTGGAGCTAGCTTCAAGCTTTGTTTTTCCTTCGTTTTATTATTATAAAATTATTTCTAGTGATCGGGTAAACTTTTCGCCTTAAACCATTATTGGAAATCTATGGTGTTTGTGAGAATAATCTCAACTTAGGTTTTGGCCATCCATGTAAATTCTTGATTAAAAAGCTATGTTGTGTTTAGATATTGATTTTGATATCGTTATTGCAAATACGATATCGTAATCTTGTTTTTAACAAGTTCCTATTGATTTTCTAGCTCAAGAAGTGGAGAGAGAGGTTTTTCCATCTCCATCAAAACCTAGAAACAAGGGTGTTGTCAACCAAGAGCCGTAAGAGCATCGAATATCAAGGTGAGTGTATTAAGAGTCTTGTGAATAGGCGAGGAGCCTTCATGAATCTATTATTGTTGATTTCGGCTAAATAGCGAACATTTTTTTAAGGAAGTTGCATCGGATAGATAATCGAAACTATTGGTAAGCATCGGTAAGTTTGATGATGAACATCGGACATAGTCATTAGTATTGTCATTGTTTATTGTATCGATAAAACTATTTTTATTGAAACATTGTAAACGCATCATCGGATAATGATATTGACATTGAAATCATGAAATATTATTATTGAGACTTGTTCACTATTAATAACATTTAAGGAATTGGTTATTGGAGTTATTATTGATTACCGAGTGTGCATATTGATATTGAAACCTTGGATTTGGACGAACATTGGATACAATTGACATGTCATAGAATTCATGAGCTTAGTGTATGGGTGGACTACGGTCCTAAGGCTACAATCTACATTGATTTGGCGAGGCGGATGGACTGGACCATTCATTGATTTGGCGAGGCGGATGGACTGGACCATTCATTGATTTGGCGAGACGTAGGAATTTGCGTATCCACTATCTTGATTCAATCCAAGGGTTAATAATGAAAATAATATGTTAATCATTGTATATTGAAACATGATATTGATATTGATAAGCATGAGAATATGTACATGCATTACTCATTGACATTTATTTTGTATATGACTACCTCACTAGGCTTTGCATGCCTAACGTGTCACATCTCATGCATTTCAGGTTAAGGAATCGGCTGTAGAAGAAGATCGGAAAAGTCGAGGCGAGACAAGTCACTACGAGCCAAAAGTAATGTATTTTGACTCTATGAACTCCTAGGAAGGTGGCAAAGTAGTTGAACTAGTCTTTTGTGCCCATATTGGTATGCTTGTAATTTGTATAAGTTGTGATAATATTAAAGGCCTAAAAATGACTTTTGGTATGGCTAAAAGACGGTAAAAATGGCATATTTGGCTCACATAGGTGAAATCCTAGTAAAAGTATTCGTATGACCATGAAATTTGGCATGCCAGTAGTTGTTAGCATTGAAATATTGTGTGTAAAGTTTCACTGCAATTGAACATTGTTTGGTAGGTCAATTCGATTAAAAACCAGCAAAAACCTGTCATTACAAGCAGACCGTATTGATATGGGGTAATGGCGTACCGGTACGGTTAAGCATAATTGAACCTATGGAACAGGGCATATCGATACGGTTTGGAGCTGTATCGAAACATTTTGCTACTAGAATCCCTTGTTCCGATAGGGGTCAAACTTGTACCAAAACAGGTCAAAGTCAAAGTTAATGAATGTCAACTCATACCGATATAGGGCTTGCCCGTATCGATATGAGGTATTGGGCATAGTCAACTCAGGTTGATCATCATACACCCGTATTGAAACAACATTAAGGTGTTTCGATACAGGTTTAGTTAAGTTGGTTAAGAGGCATAATTGAAAATTTGCAATGTTCATAGATTGATCACCGAATTTAAGATGATCCAATTGGATGGGTAAAT
Source organism: Hibiscus tridactylites (assembly GCA_958450335.1). Classification (NCBI taxonomy): domain Eukaryota; kingdom Viridiplantae; phylum Streptophyta; class Magnoliopsida; order Malvales; family Malvaceae; genus Hibiscus; species Hibiscus tridactylites. Next base: position 20,217,384 of record OY288265.1, on the reverse strand, counting down.
GAACTTCGAATAGTATGAAAATTTACAGACTTGTTAATATTGTATTGAATTTTAGTGTAGTATAGCCAATTTTATTGAAGGACCTTTAATTTATTAGATTTATAGCTTAGTCCCTAAAACTTGTAATAGACATGAATTGGTCCTAAATGAATATTTATTGTCCCGTAATAGATGAAATGGACTAATAAGTATACTTAGTAACGTTTAATTGATATAATGTTGATCAGATGTTGTGTATTGATTGAAATTTTGTCGTACTGAATTTCGTTATGTTCTTAGGTAACATTGTCCAACCCGGTTCCCGACTAGGCCGAGAAAGGGGTGTTACACATTGTGTAACACCCGGGTTTTGGGGGTCGGAAGTTGAGTATGGGAATCGGGTTCGAGTCGTGAGCTCGTTTTAAATTTTAATTAAGCTTTGGTTTAAATTAAAAAGGTTTGGTTTTCATTAATGGCAAACTTGTAATTTTTGAAACAAGGGAAAAGATGAGAAAAGAAAGAGGGCTTTTACTATTCATCTTCTTCCTCCCCTTTCTAAAAATTAAAAGTCACGACATCTAAAACCTCCCAAACCCTTGGTTACTATTCCATCGAATCTCTCCCTCATTTCAAGTGTTTTCTTCAAGGTAAGACCATTTTTGAGTTATCCTCTTCTTTCCTAGCACATTGATGGTTTTAGTTTTAAGAAAACACCATTGTTGAAAATTTCAAGTTTTCAAAGTTTTTTAAGAAAAAGGGTAAAACTTTAATGAATTTTCGTTTTGCCTTTGATTTGTAGAGTTAAGTTATGATCTAATCTTGCCCTAAGGTACATTATAACTTAAAATGGTGGATTTTTATAAAAAATCCCGAAATGGGTTTTTGGGGTATTTTAAAATGGTCAAAACTTGAGTTTTTGGTGTGGTTTTATGTTGGAGAGTGGGGCCGATGTTATAGCAATACTAGAGGGTTGTTTTGAAGGTGTTTAATGGTGTTTTGAGTGTTGGAATCATTGGTTTTCTGCTGGGTTGTTGGGGAGCACGAAAATGGGAGTTTTGGTGTTGACTTTGGTTTGAAATTGTAAGAATTTGGCTTGTGGTTGTGGTTTGGGGTTGTAACAGTGTTTTGTGATGATTTGGTTGAGTAATGTATTATTTTTGATTTGTTAGAATCAAGGGAAACCGTTGGAGAGGCTTCGAGCACTATTTCGGGGAATTTGGAGACTTGAGATTGGTGTTTCAGCTTCCGTTTGGGTTTCATCGGTGAGTGAAAATGTTTTAAACTTGATTTGATTACAAAAAGGGTTCTTGGGGGTTTGGGTGGAGCCTAGAGGGGTAACCTAAACCCAAGTGTAAGTTCGCTAACTTTGCCTTGATTGTTAAGTGTTGATGCATGAACAATTGTTGAGATATTGTGTGTGATTTGTGGATTTTCTTTACTTCCGATGATGTTGTTGTGTAGTCGTTGTTTGTGTCGAGCCTCACGTGATGGTTGTCGTAACTACGGTGATATGTGGTCCCACCGGTAGTGACTAGTAGAAGAGTAAGGTGATGTGTGGTCCCATCGGAAAACTACTAGTCGAACAGTGATGTGTGGTCCCACCGTGTTTTGGTTGTGCATGTGCAAACCATGTAATTGTGTTGTTTGCGCCTTCTTTCGTGCATTTAAATGGTTTACTTTTCAATTAAGAAATGTGTTTTGAAAACTGCATCGTTGATGAGTTTTAGAGCTTCACTCACTAAGCTTTCAAGCTTACGCTCTCCTTTTTCCAACATGAAGATCGTTAGAGTTACGGAAGGCAAGTGGGCAAGGAAGGAGCTTTTCGGAGTTATCGAGTACCTCATGTATGGTTTAAGTCTTTGTAATAATGCCTAGACAATGGGGGTATTAGACTTGTATGGAGTTTGAGTTCAAACTCCTTAATTTGGCTTGTTGATGTTCTAGCATGTTTGGATTGATGATGCTATGTAATTTTGTATGAGTGTTGTTAGACTCAATTGTGTTGGTTTTTGATGTTAACGCCTTTGATGTGGATTGTAAACCATGTTTATATTGTTGCCCAAATGCTTTGTGTTTTGAGGGCTTATGACCATGTTCTATGATATTTACGTGTTTTGTTTAAAGGCATGTAGACCTTGCTATGCAATGTATTTTGGTGAATGCTTGATTTCATTTATGAATGGCCTTTTCATGTACGTTAAGTGTTCAGACATGCTTGTAGTAGGGTGTATGTCTCTAGAGTTCATGTATGTATGTTGTATCTTTCTTCTTGAGGTGTTGAGGTGGTTTGGGAACGTTTGGAGATGCTTAAAACTGATTTTTGAAACACACAGACTGCAGGCATTTCGGAACGCGTAGGGTGGTTTCGGAACGGGTGTGGTTCCAGGGATACCCGTATCGAAACACGTTCCGGTACGGTTTGAAACTGTGAGCTCCTTTTCTGATACGCGTACCGAAACGGTTTGGCTACTGTGATGGCCTGTTTCGGAACGTGTTTCGGAACATTTTGGCGAAAAAGGACCATGTACCGAAACAACGTGGGTCGTATCGGTACGGGTAGTCTGGCTTTTAAAACTGGGGCCTGTGTATCGAAACGGGCAAGCCTGTTTCGATACACATGCCTCTAATTTGGGCTTTTTGCATCTTTAAAGGTCCTCAAGTGTTGGGCTTGGGTCTGGGTTGTTGTATGCTTTCTTGTGAGCCTTGTTTGTAGTCATTTATGCTTGGTTTGGGCGTGTATGTAAGAAACCGGACTAACTTGAATACATGGTAAATTTAAATTAACTTACGTTCCGTCTGCATGGTCTTCATCTTGTTTTTTCGCTGTCGTTCCACACATAGGATTAAATGATCCATCTAGACGAGATAATTGAAGAAAATTTTCTAGGGTCGCTAACCGGGGTGGGACCTTACCTGGTTTCACTTCGGTTTTCCCCGTGTAACCTACTCGGACCGGTGAGTCGTCTAGACCGGGACGAGGGGGTTACATTTGGTGGTAACAAAGCCTGAGGTTTCCGAGACCTCGGGTAGGTAAGTGAGGTAAGTTTGATGTGTTATGTTGTTACTATGTCTCGGTGAGTGTTTTACCATGTATGCTTGAAGTTTGCTTGCTAGTACGGTGTTTGAAAGCATGTTTTAGTGGCCTTGTTGTTGGTTAAGGGTTAGTCGAATGTCCCCATTGTTAGGTGTTGTTGTCAAAAAAATGGTTTTTGGTTTAACGAGCTTGAGAACCTAAGTCCTTGCCCCTTTTCTAACCTAACGTTTTTCTTGTGTGATGTGTGTTTGTTGTTTTAGATTCTATCTCGATATGGTGAGACTGAGGGGGCGGCCTAGAGCGGGTGACTAGGCACCCGGGGGTGAGCCTCTTGTTCCTCCTGCTCCCAATGGTAATGAAATGGGTGGCGAAGGTAATGTGCCTCAGGCGGGTGCACAAGTCGGTGGTGATGGTAATGGGCCTCAGGTCGGTGCCAATGTTGGAGGTGTTGGAGCTTAGGTGGGGCAGGGTCCAGCAGGCGTGGACATGATCCATTTGATTCAGACCATAGCCGGAGCTTTTCAGACAGCTTTGGCCGGTGTGCAAGCTGCAGCACCACCTCAGGGTGCAGGGACAAGATTACCCCTACAGAGGCTCCGTAGTTTGGGTGGAGTTGAGTTCTGTGGGTTGACTCCCGAGGGTTCAGAGGCGTGGCTTGAGAGTACTACACACATATACTTGGTGGACCAATGTTACTTCGGGTATGGCTGAAGCGGATATCACGTGGGAGTTCTTCAGAAATGCCTTTAAGAGGAAGTATCTCAGAGTTCGATATTTGGATGAGAAGAAGAGGGAGTTTATGGCCTTGGTTCAGGGTAACATAACCGTGTCTGAGTACGAGGTTCAGTTTGTGAGATTGAGCTAGTATGCACCTGAGTTGGTTCCTAATGAGAGGGAACGGTGTGAGCGCTTCCGGTATAGGTTGACTAGAGATGTGAAGACCTACATACTTGCCTCTAACTACACCGAGTTTGATGTTTTGGTCTCTAGGGCCAAGGATATAGAGCGGAATTTAGGCTCCAGTGCTCGTGCTAGTGGGTCCGATTCCGGAAAGAGACACGCGAATTGGGATAGAGATCATGCCAATAGGCATAGAGATATGAGGTATCAGCATGATTCGAGGCATAGGGGTGGTAACTATGGATGGGGCCATCAGGGCCAAGGAGTTGTTGTACACGCTCCGGAGTGCATTAGATGCGGAAGACACCACCAGGGCGAGTGTACAGGTACCTTTGGGCCATGTTGGAACTGCGGTTCCCGAGATCATATGAGGTGTAACTTTCCTCACGCGGCTAAGGGCGGACCGGCTCCAGCTAGGGGTTTTGAGCATCAAAGAGGCCGTGGGCGCGGTCGTGGTAACTTTCAGCCGAGGAACGAGGATCAAAGGAACTTAGCTCATGTAGTGGCAGTTCAGCCCGAGGGTGGAGGACCGACTAGGGTGTATGCACATCGAGAGGCTGGGAATGACACATATGTCATTGCAGGTAATTTCTCGTTACAATCTTTGAGTTTGCTTTCTTTGATAGATTCGGGGTCGACACTTTCATACATTTTGGGTGAGCATGCAATTTCATTAGGGTTACCATGTGAATGGTTAGAGGTAGGTGTAAATGTTACTAGCTCTTTTGGTGATACAATGTTAGTTAGGAAAATGTATAAGAGGTGTCCCTTGATGGTTCAGGGCCACGTGTTTCCGGTTGATATGATGGAGTTATCGTTCTATGGTTTTGACGTGATATTGGGCATGGATTGGCTTGTAGAGCATACGGCTAAGGTTGACTTTGAAACCAAGAGAGTCTCCTTGAAGCTTATAGATGACTTTGAGGTTGTGGTAGTTGGTGAGAACGTTAGGTTATTGTCCAATGTTGTTTCTGTGTTGGAAGCTCAGAAGATGTTGAATTCGGGTTGTCAGGCTTATTTGGCTTATGTGATGAATCCGAATATGAGTGAGGTTAGACCACAAGACATCAGGACAGTTTGTGATTTTCCGAGTGTTTTTTCGGAAGAGTTGCTGGGTTTTCCTCTAGATAGAGAAGTCGAATTTGCTATTGAGACGTATTCCGATTCTGAACCAGTGTCTATTTCTCCGTATAGGATGGCACCGAAAGAGTTGAAGACACAGCTTCAAGAGTTGTCCGATAGAGGTTTCATTGGGCCCAATATTTCTCCGTGGGGTGCTCCGGTCCTGTTTTTGAAAAAGAAGGACGGTAGTATGAGGATGTGTATAGATTATAGGCAGTTGAACAAGGTGACAGTGAAGAACAAGTACCCTTTGCCTAGGATAGATGACTTGCTTGATCAGTTGAGAGGTGCTTCAGTGTTTTCGAAGATTGATTTGAGGTCCATATTCTATCAGTTGAAGGTGAAAGATGTGGTCATACCGAAAATAGCTTTCCGTACACGATATGGGCACTATGAGTTCTTGGTGATGCCTTTCGGGTTGACTAACACTCTAGCAGCTTTCATGGATATGATGAACCGTGTGTTTCACGAGTTTTTGGACAGGTTTGTGGTAGTGTTCATAGATGACATCTTAGTATACTCTAGGACCGAGGAGGAGCATGATGAGCATTTGTGGTTAGTGCTTTAGACCTTGCTTAAGAATCAATTGTATGCCAAGCTAAGAAAATGTGAGTTTTGGATTAGAGAGGTAGTCTTCCTAGGTCACGTGATCTCGGCTAATGGGATTAGTGTGGATCCCAAGAAGATAGAAACCATAGTGTGTTGGAAACAACCTAAGTCAGTGACAGAAATCTGTAGTTTCCTAGGTTTGGCGGGATATTATAGAAGATTTGTCGAGGGATTTTCAAGGATAGCGGCTCCTTTGACTAAGTTGCTTCAGAAGAATGTCCCATATGAGTGGTCAGATGCAAGACAACAAGCGTTTGAGAAGTTGAAGAAAGCTTTGACCGAAGCTCCTATTTTGATTCAGCCTGAACCGGGAAGAGAATTTGTGGTTTACAGCGATGCATCATATGTAGGTTTAGGTTGTGTGCTTATGCAAGAAGGTAAGGTGGTAGCTTATGCTTCGAGACAGTTGAAAGTTCACGAGAAGAACTATCCCACCCATGACATAGAGTTAGCCGCAGTATTGTTTGCTTTGAAGATCTGGAGACACCACCTTTATGGTGAGAAGTGCACCGTATATACTGACCACAAGAGTTTGAAGTACTTGATGTCTCAAAGGGAGTTGAACCTTAGACAGCGTAGGTGGTTAGAGCTTCTTAAGGACTATGACCTTACGATAGAGTACCATCCGGGTAAGGCAAACGTAGTGGCCGATACATTGAGTAGAAAAGTGGCAGTTGAGTTGCGAGCTATGTTTGCGAGATTGAGTGTGTCCAAGGATGGTGGTTTGATAGCCGAGCTTCAGGTTAAGCCTTTGTTAGTCCAGTTGATTCGAGAGAAGCAGTTGCGAGACGAGTCCTTGGCACCTCACGTGCAAGATATAGCCGAGGATAGGCCTACCGATTTTTGTTTTGGTGAGAATGGGATCCTATGTTATAAGGATAGGATAGTCGTTCCGGAAGATTTCGAGTTGAGACGTGTTATCCTGAATGAAGCACATAATAGTCCTTTTGCTATGCATCCGGGTAATACGAAGGTGTATCGCGTTTTAAAAGAAGAGTATTACTTGGCTGGACTGAAGAAGGATGTGGCCGAGTTGGTGAGTAAGTGTATGGTTTGTCAACGAGTTAAGGCCGAGCATTAGTTTCCTTTAAGGTTGTTACAGCCGTTGAAGATTCCAGAATGGAAGTGGGAACGTATCACCATAGACTTTGTGTCAGGTTTACCGTTGACTCCTTCGAAGAAGAATTTAGTGTGGGTGATAGTCGACAGATTTACTAAGTGTGCTCACTTCATACCCGTTCATACTACCTATACCTTAGATAAGTTGGCCGATCTGTACATCAGGGAGATAGTGAGGTTGCATGGGGTACCGAAATTGATTGTGTCAAACCGAGATCCGAGGTTTACAACTAGATTTTGGGAGTGTTTGCATCGTGCCTTGGGTACTTGGTTAAACTTCAGTACTTCGTATCATCCGCAGTTAGATGGTCAGTCCGAAAGAGTGATTCAGGTGTTGGAGGACATGTTGAGGTGTTGTATCATCGATTTTCAGGGGTCTTGGGAGAAACATCTACCATTAGTAGAGTTTGCATACAACAACAGTTATCATGCTAGTATTCAGATGGCACCATATGAAGCTCTGTATGGTAGGAAGTGTAGGACTCCGATATGTTGGGCCGAAGCCAGACAAAAGCTTGTACCGATGCCCGATTTGCTTAAGGGCACTACCGAGAAGGTAAACTTGATATGTGATCATTTGAAAGCAGCTTCAGACCGATAGAAGTCGTATGCCGACTTAAAGACAAAAGAGACAGAGTATGTCGTGGGTGAGAAAGTGTTTTTGAAAGTCTCACCTTGGAAGAAGGTGATGAGGTTTGGTAGGAAAGGTAAGTTGAGTCCGAGATTCATTGGACCTTATGAGGTAGTTGAGAGTATTGGTCACGTTGCATATAGATTGAGGCCCCCGACCGAGTTAGAGAAGATACACGATGTATTTCATGTATCGATGCTCCGAAAGAATAGATCGGATCCGTCTCACGTAATGCTAGTGGAAGAGATTGAGTTGAACCCCGACTTGTCCTATGACGAAGAACCGATTGAGATTCTCGCTTTAGACAAGAAGGTGTTGCGTGGGAGTTCTATCGAGTTAGTCAAGGTATTGTGGAGACACTGAGGTGTGGAGGAGGCTACTTGGGAGAGAAAGGAGGACATGGAAAAACATTTTCCGTACCTCTTTCCGTCAGGTAATTTCAGGGACGAAATTTTTTAAGTGAGAAAGAGTTGTAACACCCGGGTTTTGGGGTTGGAAGTTGAGTATGGGAATCAGGTTCGAGTCGTGGGCTTGTTTTAAAATTTAATTAAGCTTTGGTTTAAATTAAAAAGGTTTGGTTTTCATTAATGACAAACTTGTAATTTTTGAAACAATGGAAAAGATAAGAAAAGAAAGGGGGCTTTTACTATTCATCTTCTTCCTCCCCTTTCTAAAAATTAAAAGTCACGACATCTAAAACCTTCCAAACCCTTGGTTACTATTCCATCGAATTCCTCCCTCATTTCAAGTGTTTTCATCAAGGTAAGACCATTTTTGACTTGTCCTCATCTTTCCTAGCATATTGATGGTTTTAGTTTTAAGAAAACACCATTGTTGAGAATTTCAAGTTTTCAAAGTTTTGAAAGAAAATGGTAAAACTTTAATGGCTTTTCGTTTTTCTTTTGATTTGTAGAGTTAAGTTATGATCTAATCTTGCCCTAAGGTACATTATAACTTAAAATGGTGGGTTTTTATCAAAAATCGCGAAATGGGTTTTGGGGTGTATTTTAAAAGGGGCAAAACTTGAGTTTTTGGTGTGGTTTTATGTTGGAGAGTGGGGCTGATGTTATAATAATACTAGAGGGTTGTTTTGAAGGTGTTTGATGGTGTTTTGAGTGTTGGAATCATTGGTTTTCTACTGGGTTGTTGGGGAGCACGAAAATGGGAGTTTTGGTGTTGACTTTGGTTTGAAATTGTAAGAATTTGGCTTCTGGTCGTGGTTTGGGGTTGTGACAATGTTTTGTGATGATTTGGTTGAGTAATGTATTGTTTTTGATTGGTTAAAATCAAGGGAAACCGTTGGAGAGGCTTCGAGCACTGTTCCGGGGAATTTGGAGACTTGAGATCGGTGTTTCGGCTTCCGTTTGGGTTTCATCGGTGAGTGAAAATGTTTTGAACTTGATTTGTTTTCGAAAAGGGTTCTTGGTGGTTTGGGTGGCGCCTAGAGGGCTAACCTAAACCCAAGTGTAAGTTCGCTAACTTTGCCTTGATTGTTAAGTGTTGGTGCATGAACAATTGTTGAGATATTGTGTGTGATTTGTGGATTTTCTTTACTTCCGATGATGTTGTTGTGTAGTCGTTGTTGGTGTCGAGCCTCACATGATGGTTGTCGTAACTACGGTGATTTGTGGTCCCACCGGTAGTGACTAGTAGAAGAGTAAGGTGATGTGTGGTCCAATCGGAAAACTACTAGTCGAATGGTGATGTGTGGTCCCACCGGTAGTGACTAGTAGAAGAGTAAGGTGATGTGTGGTCCAATCGGAAAACTACTAGTCGAATGGTGATGTGTGGTCCCACCGTGTTTTGGTTGTGCATGTGCAAACCATGTAATTATGTTGTTTGTGTCTTCTTTCATGCATTTAAATGGTTTAATTTTCAATTAAGAAATGTGTTTTGAAAACTGCATTGTTGATGAGTTTTAGAGCTTCGCTCACTAAGCTTTCAAGCTTACGCTCTCCTTTTTCCAACATGCAGATCATTAGAGTTACGGAAGGCAAGTGGGCAAGGAAGGAGCTTTTCGGAGTTCTCGAGTAGCTCAAGTATGGTTTAAGTCTTTGTAATAATGCCTAGACAATGGGGGTATTAGACTTGTTTGGAGTTGGAGTTCAAACTCCTTAATTTGGCTTGTTGATGTTCTAGCATGTTTGGATTGATGATGCTACGTGTTTTTGTATGAGCGTTGTTAGACTCACATGTGTTAGTTTTTGATGTTAATGCCTTTGATGTGGATTGTAAACCATGTTTATATTGCTGTGCAAATGCTTTGTGTTTTGAGGACTTATGACCATGTTCTATGATGTTTATGTGTTTTGTTTAAAGGCATGTAGACCTTGCTATGCAATGTATTTCGGTGAATGCTTGATTTCCTTTATGAATGGACTTTTCATGTACGTTAAGTGTTCGAACATGCTTGTAGTAGAGTGTATGCCTCTAGAGTTCGTGTATGCATGTTGTATCTTGCTTCTTGAGGTGTTGGGGTGGTTTGGGAACGTTTGAAGATGCTTAAAACTGATTTTTGAAACACACAGACTGCAAGCATTTCGGAACGCGTAGGGTGGTTTCGGAACGAGTCTGATTCCAGGGATGCCTGTAACAGAACACGTTCTGGTACGGTTTTGAACTGTGAGCCCCTGTTCCGATACGCGTACCGAAACGGTTTGGCTACTATGATGGCCTGTTCCGGAACGTGTTTCGGAACGTTTAGGCGAAAAAGGACCATGTATCGAAACAAGCTGGGTCGTATCGGTACGGGTAGTCTGGCTTTTAAAACTGGGGCCCGTGTATCGAAAAGGGCAAGCCTGTTTTGAAACACATGCCTGTAATTTGGGCTTTTGGCATCTTTAAAGGTGTGTTGGGCTTGGGTCCGGGTTGTTGTATGCTTTCTTGTGAGCCTTGTTTGTAGTCGTTTATGCTTGGTTTGGGTGCGTATGTAAGAAACCGGACTAACTTGAATACATGGTAAATTTAAATTAACTTACGTTTCGTCTACATGGTCATAATCTCGTTTTTCCGGTGTCATTCCACACACAGGATTAAATGATCCATCTAGAGAAGATAATTGAAGAAAATTTTCTAGGGTCACTAACCGGGGCGGGACCTTAACGAGTTTCACTTCGGTTTTCAACGTGTAACCTACTCGGACCGGTCAGTCTTCCAGACCGGGACGAGGGAGTTACATCTTGAACCTGAGCTTGCTTATTTATTTAACTTTTCGGTTAAGGGCAATGTGAACAAGGACTGGATTTAAAATTTATGTATTTGAAGGTGTTCATAGTTCCTTGTATCCGAGACGTTGAAGGACGTTGAATCCGAGTTTGAGAGTGATTGAATGGAGTATCATGGATCGATCGTTGTAGCTTGGTGTCGAGGTAATACATTACTACCTCTTTTATGCTTTATTAAATATAGTGGTATCCGGTAAATGCTTGCATGATTATGTTTATGTATATGGTTAATTCTGTTAAAGTCTAATTGATTACGGAGAAAGGGTAGTCGACTAGATAAGACTGAAGTGCTCAGTTAGGAAGATGAGTGACTTGTAAGAACTTCTGAGATCCAAGAATAATTGATATGAATGCTATAATTTATATCTGGTTATGCCCGTTAATGATATAGCTTCTGAAATGCTATGTTAAGAAATGACAAAAATACCCTTATGGTATAAAAATGACTAATATATCCTTAACTATGAAGGTAACCTAGAAATCTCCACTAGATTCGGTAAAACAACTAATTCATCTGAAAAATCTGAAATTACTTGGGATGTTATGGTAACAAGACTTGAACCTTCGAGATTGTAAAGTACTTGGGTTGGCTAAAATTCTGAATTTGATCTCCGAAGATAAATTACAAAAATAATATTCGTATATCTGAACTAATCAAAGTGGCATAAAATACTAATAAGGCTAATTGATCGGAATGTTCGTAACAGCCAAAAAGACTGAAGTATCATCGGACACCGAAATTTTCAAATACATTGGAATGATGGATGTACTCTCGAGTTCTAAAATGAATGAGTTGTTTGAAAGGACTGTAAGGATCAGGGTGTCTGAACTACCACCAAGCACTTGAATAGCTACAATACCCACGTGACTTGAGATATATTGTAACACCCCCTTCCGGCCTGGTAGAGAATCGTTTCGAAAAGTGTCACTAGAAAACATATTTAGGCATCAAAGAAGAAATTGGGGTTAGAACGAAATTGGAATATCCTATTAGTCGCCTTTAGGCCTTAACGGACCTATTCATTACTAATCTGATCCGGTTTGGGGGTCAATTTTAAGCTTTTACAAACTTAGGGACTAAAACATAAAATTTCCAAATTAACGGTCCTAATCAGAATTTCTTATTACCAACTTGTAATTAGACTTGTCAAATATTAACCTGTGAAATTTCTTTACTATCGAAGGTCGTTTACCTATCTAATTTAGCCATATAACTTATTAGTGGCCATTCTGTAAGCTGTGTAAAACTGAAATCTAAGTCTTTTAACCGAATTAACTAACACCGTATTGTTGCCCTTAGGAACGTATCGATATGCTAAGCCTATTTTCCATATTCCAGATTTAAAGGATAGAAAGCCTGTACCGATACAGTTAGGCTCGTAGCGATACGGGGTGACTTCGTTGATCGCGTATTGGTACGCTCTAAGACCATATCGATACGTTTTTTCCTAACCAAATTCCAGTGACCAATTTCCATACCGATACGCCCAAACCGTATAGATATGCCATGTTTGACCAATGTTGACATGATTAAAAGTTCAAGGATCGTATCGATACGTCATAATTCAATATTAATGACAATGGCAATGCTTCAATGATTTCAATTACAATAATAGTAGTCGCTGATCATTTTACAATATTTCGATGACAATAACGATAACAATAACAGTGGTCGATATTTATGGTAATAACAATGACAATGTCGATGATCTATAATCAATATCTTATATGTCCATGATTCAATGACAATGACAATAACAATAACAATAACAATAACAATATTCAATGGCGATGGTAATACTCAATGTCCAATGATCGATAGCTACAATGATACCTCAATAATTGATGTTACTACTTACTGACACTTACCACAATGTTACTATGTGGTTCCATGCAATGTTTCCTTAACAATTTGGTTAGCAATAACAATAATGAAATCGGGAAAGGCACCTAGCCTAAACTTGGGACTCCGACTACACTCACCTCAATAATTCGACACTTTTACGCTCTCGGATAACAACCTCTTTCTTCTTAGCCTTCAGCGAGATCGATAGATGCTCTTTATCAATTTCTTAAGCTATGAAATCAATAGGAGTGTGTTAGAAACAATACTACTATATAGTAATCAATATAACAATATCGAAATCAACATCTAAACTTGAATTAACTATTAGCCATGAAGATGACCATGGATAGGCAAACCCTAACTTGTGATTAAGCTTGATATATTCATGGATTTTAATGACTGTTTGGGGTTTATAGATTACCCGATCAATGGCAATGATTCGATAACAATAACTTGAAGGAAATCCTATGCTTTAACAATCACCAATGGAGGTGTGTGCTTAGGTAGGGGAGGATAGCTAATGTGAGGTGCGTGTTTAGAATTGTATCGGGTAAGACTCCAAACCTTGGCTATTCACATGGTTTTTAATTGAAAAGCCTTCCTTTCAATGAAGGAAGCTCTCCCGATTATCCCACGTATGGGAATTATAATGGAGGAGGGACTAATCGCAAGGTTAGTCCTTCAACTCTCGATAGACTATACTTTTACCCCCAAACTTTTCATTTCTACAATTTAGCAACTAAAGGTTTCGATATTATTTAATAAGATCCAAGAACGATAAATTGACTCAATTAGAGTCCAATATCGACACAATTGACCTCATAGATTAAGTCAATACAATATTAGGATCTTTCCGATATAGGATTTCTTATTGTCGAAACCCAATTCCGACTAGAATGGATTTAGTGGGTGTTACAACTCTCCCCCTTTAAGAAAATTCATCCTCGAATTTTACCTGAACCAAAGAGATGTGGATATTGCTTCTTCATTTCCTCCTCCGGTTCCTAGGTAGCTTCCTTAGTGGTATGACTCCTCCAGAGCACTTTAACTAGTGGTACAGATTTATTGCGAAGTCTTTTAACTTCTTTTGCAAGAATCTGAACCGGTTGCTCAACCACTGTTTTTCCCTATCCCTCATTGAATACGGGAATAACCTCAATCTAAGCACGTCTTGATGGACTTCGTGTATTTTGAATGCCCTACATATGTCCAGGAATCCTCTTAAGTGCTGTCGAGCATCTTCTGTGGCAGTCCCTCCAAATTGCCCTAACGTGTTGATCATGTTGAACATTACCAGCTTCAGCTCAAAGTGATCCTCTTCAATCTCAGGTTCTGTCATTGTCGGATTGAACCCTCTAAAGTCATGCTCCAAGTAATCCGTAGTGGTTCGAACGTACTGTGGCTGCCTGGGCGGAATAGGGAGCGACTGCCCTGATGGAACTTGTTGTTCTCTATACGGAGGGTCTAGCTGCCCATCCATGTCGTTCACAGCATTGTTGGCAGGGTCGTCGTTTTCCATGTTTACCTTTGCTTTTCTTTCTTCTTTGGCTTTTCCTAGGGTTGATCTGAGTTCCTTCTTTAGCTCTCTTGCTCTTCGTTCTATATCGTCGTAGAAAATGATTTCTCCTTTTGGATTCGCCATGGTCATACACTAGCAAAGGAAACTGTAAAAAAAATTCGATTAAAAATAAAGACTAAAAATAAAATTAAATGCAAAGAAATAAAAGTGCAGAAATTGAAAATGAATTTCGCTGTTACCAATCCCCAAGAACGGTGCAAAAAACTTGTAGAGCGTTTGGGTGTTCTCTATTTATGAGCGCAAGTGCACACTCCTGTCAAGTTATAGTATAAAAGATATCGTCTCCCACAGGGATTGGAAAGCTTGATTAGAATTGTTGTTCCTGCACAAGGAAGAGTAAATGCACAATTAAGTTGAATGTTTGAGAAGACAAATAAAATAAAAACACAAGTAATTAAAGATGAAGAAATATGATTGATAGAATGGGCAGGGTAATGCTGCTGCTTAGTGTGAAACTTTGTTGAATAAGACAAGTTATTTTGCGCTCCTAGACTCTGCTGCCTCGGCGGGGGATGACAGGTAGACTGCTGAGACCCTCTCGCTGCCTCGGCAGGGGAATGGAACTGTGTCTCGGCGGTAAACTCAACAGAACTACAGGGCTCGGGAGAAAGCTTCGAAAGTGACTCCGCTTATGTCTAAGTCAGAATGCTGTTGATGCCCACTACAGATAATACCAGTCACGGCGTGAATCGTGCAAAGGCATCAATGTTGATTCTTCCTCTTTTAGCTGTCTTAAACCGTAACCTATGTCTAGGCCAGATTGATTGCACCGTCTATAGATGAAATCTAACTTACTCCTTTCGTGAGTTTGACTCTCTCAATACCGAACAAATGGATAGAATTCAACTAATCTTTCGCCTTAATTGAAAACCATGAAGAACATGGAATAAGTAAACCTTGAAGTTTTATTTGCAAAAACAAACTTGAAATCCTAAACAACTGTTCTCACACTAATTACAACATAACCCAAACCCAAGGAGAATTTTAGAACATGATGGGGGCAAGAAAACCTAAACTATGCCTAAGGAAAACCTTACTTGTTTTGAATTAGAATTACAATAGGTATATATAGGCATTAGCTAGGTCTAGTCCTTCTTGAAGTAGAAGTCTTCAAAGTAGCTTTTTACATTAAATGTGACTTTAAACTCTGACTTCTTTGAGTTGAATGTGGACGTTATCACGGTGCCTTGCTCCGCAAGTAATCTCGTGTTCTTCGTTCGGCGGCTCTGCCTGCTGCTACAGACGTCGGAAAATTGAGTGGATAGAATCGATAGAATCAAGATTTTCTGCTCTACATATCGCACTCCGGTTCTCCAACTCCATAGTCTGTTGTCTTGGGCGGAAGGTTGGGAGGCGGCAGCTACTCGTCAGTTGTTGTTTCTATCTAGACTACATCAGTACAACTCCTTGGTCTGCTGCTTCAGCATCATGTCCTTAGCTCATCTTTCCCTTTGTAGGCCTTTAGTACCTAAAACTAAAACTAAACTAAAACAATACCTTTTATTCACCAAATAACATATAATCTATAAGAGCACGACAAAGTAAAGAAATACTATAAAATGCAATGCATGGTCCTAATTATGCCTAGAATGTACTCAAAAACAACAATAATGTGAGATGGAATGTGCATGAAATATACAACTTGTGGACACTTTACAAAATACATATACAAGTTCAGGTTCAAGGTCAGATTCAGAGGCTTTCAGGTTAGAATTTTGCGAAACAAGCTTCAGAAACGGGCCCTGGACGTAGAAAAACATAAAATAAGAGTTTTCAAAAAAATTGACTTTTCGGTCGAAGTCAACGCTAAACGCTAACGTCATCATCGGTTAATGCTGACGTCATTAGTCAACAGTCCCCCGAGTTGAATCAGGCGGGTCGACTCACTAAGTTCACTCAGACAGGTTGACTCACTGAGTTGACTCGAATGAGTTGACTCGGTCAACGGGTCGGGTTCGGGTTAATGGGTCAGTTTGAGTTAGATCGAATCAAGTCGGGTCGGATACAGGTTTGGGTCGGGTTGGGGTTGACATATTGGGCTTAGACCAAATCAATTAATGGGCTAAACATACCAGATCGGTTCGGGCTGGGTTGACTCGGTTCAATGGGTTTAAACCCGAGTCACCCACCTGAAATTAAGGCTCGCTAGCCATTCATAATGAAAGAACGTCGGAGGCCATAAGTGCCGAGATCCTAACGGAAAAAATAGTATTTTTCAGACCCACAGTAAAACCCATTCGTCAACAACATAATAGGCCGAAATTCCTTACCAGATTTAACCAAAAAGAGGAAACGGGGTTTGAAACAACGTAGCTCCGGTGAGGTGTTAAACATTGACAGACCAGTGATCGGAAACCTGGGTTTTCCTCGCCTCTACATGAGGAGTCTGTTGGTGGTGGCGACGCGATGAACGGACGGTCATTTGGTCGGAAAACATAGAAAATAAAGGGTGCGGAAGGAGGGTTCTCACCGAACCTTCGACCCACATTTCACGGCGAACGGTGGCGATTCAAGGCGAGTAGCTAACAAGGCATGGTCGGGAAACATCGACAATCCAACTGATAACGGCAGTGTCCACCACAGACTGATGGTGTAGCGGATTGGGGTTGGTGAAGATGAACGGTCTTCCACCGTTTTTGTGTGAACGGCGGGCAGAAACAGAGGTTGGGTGGTCGGGTTTTGGTGGCGATGGGGCGACGGTGAAGATGGTGGGGACGGTGGATGCCACAAACGGACGTGGAGAGCTCGTCGGAGCTTGAACGGAGAAAGGGTAGGTGAGAGGCTTTTGAAATCTTGAATTTGCCTCCAGATTCGAAAAGCCCATTCTTGAGTAGGTGGAAAGGTAGATATGGCTTAGTTAATGCTCTCTAATAACCAATTGGACAACTCAAAAGAAAGTTCATGTATTTTCTAACTAGAATTAGCCTTAGCTCAATTGTTGAGTTTTTAGTTTACTATGCACATGTCACGGTTTCAAACCCTTATAGTTGTAATTTTATTTCTTTTTCTTCTTTTATCATTTTATTCATCATCATTTTTTAGGGTGTTATGAAGGATATAATCTTTGGTTCTACTAACGAGTTTTATTGCCAAGAATTTTCTAAGCTAATAGAAAGGTAAATTTGAGATCAGCATGATGAAGGAGCTTTCATTCTTTTTGGGGCTCCAAATCAAACAAATGAGGGATGACACTTTCATTAATCAAGCAAAGTACATCAAAGATATGATCAAGAAGTTTGGCTTGGAGAATGTAAAGCTTCAAGCCACTCCAATGAGCTCATCAATTAAGCTTGACAAAGATGAAGGGGGTAAGTGTGTTGATTCTAAGCTTTATCGTTCTATGATTGAATTTTTGTTGTACCTTACCGCAAGTAGACCCAATATCATGTTTAGTGTTTGCTTGTGTGCTAGGTTCTAAGCTAGTCCTAGAGAATCACACCTTATAGTCGTTAAGAGATACTTAGATGTCTTAGAGACACACCTTGTTTAGGTCTTTGGTATCCTAGAGACTCATCCTTTGACCTTCATGCCTTTTCCGATGTGGATTATGGGGGATGTAAGATAGATATAAAGAGTACCTTCGGAACATGCCAATTTCTAGGTAGTGTTCTCGTATATTGTTTCTCTGAGAAACAAAGTAGTGTAGCCTTATCTACCACCGAAGCGGAATACATATCAGCCAGAAGTTGTTGTGCTCATGTCCTTTGGATGAAGCAACAACTTCTAGACTATGGAGTTGATATAGGTACCATATCCCTTAAGTGTGACAACACTAGTGTCATATGTCTCACTAAGAATCTCATCCAACATTCTAGAACCAAGCACACAGAAATTAGACATCATTTCATTAGAGATCATGTCTTGAAAAACGATGTTGTTCTAGAGTATGTTGACACATTGAACCAACTAGCGGATATTTTTACCAAACCACTTGACAAAGAGTGTTTTTGGACTCTTAGGAAAAAATTAGGTTTAACCAGCCTTTCTTGACCCTTTAGAGCCTTTTTAGGTCAAAAACTAGCTTGAATTAATTGATGTTTGTGCTTATGTGTTTTTGCCTCTTATTGCATCCATGCTTGTTGCTAGGGGGAGTATGCATCAATGCATACATATATAGTATGGGTTTTCAAGATTTTGCAAAGTTTCTTTCAAAAGCCGAATATAAAATTATATCGTATATTTTATCTTACTATTTTTTAAAATTCTTTTTACGAAAAAATCTTTTTATATATGTATATGCTTTTAAACTATTGTATAGATTTTTCTTTTTTTTTGATCGGCTAAAGAGTATGATTTTATTAATAAGTATCATACAGTGCCATCACACTTCATGACCTCATTAAAAACTTCCCTACACCAAAATTGAGGAAAAGAGTACCGAGGAGTATGAGATAAAGAACAAACGCTAAAAACAACCGAACAAACATGAAAAAAGCAAAGCAAGAAACCAAAACACAAAACATTCACGCTAGCATGCAAAACCAAGATGTGCGATCAACACCACCCCTCGCCAAAGAGTCATCCAAGCAATTCGCTTCTCGATAAAAAATGAATACACGAGCTCAACAAACCCCCTCGGATGCAATTTCCAGGCCAAAAGATGTCGTCAAGCACCAACAACAAATGGTTCGATGTTGCGTGTTTCCATACTATTCGATCTTCACACTTTTAACAAACCACACCACGCCACTCTATCGACACAAAAGAAATCACGCACCACAGCCAATGAATAATTCCACCATACCTCGTTGTAGATTACCACACCACATATCGCCTAACAAACTCCTTTGATCCCCTCCCACACACGGTACATATACTCTTACTATACCACAACCAAGGACCGAGCAAATATGTCTCCTCTCTCGGATGTCAAAAACATCCAAAGAAGGGATAAACACATAAACAAAATCATTCATAAACCATATCTTATTCACCATACCATCATTTGATGTCTTTAATTTAGTCACATATAAAATGACCATCACACACCTTTGATGTCTCGAAAAGCGTTGAACTGATTTACGCTTCAACGATGAACCAATCCCTCTCACATTCCACGACCAAAAACTCAACGCTATTCGCAATTATTGTCGTTCTCGCTCTTCAATCATACACGCGACATCCTTTACAATATCTTGTTCGTTTCCAATTGTTTTCACCCCCAATCAGTTTACCCAGTTTCAATGTTTCCTCCGCAATGTTTCCTCTTAGTTTCAATGCTTCCAGTTGTATAGAGTTTTCTTTTACATATATAGACATTAATTGGATTATTTTTTGATCGAATGAAATGATTTATACATACATTAATTTTCTTGTGCGTTGATTTATTTTCAGATTTTATTATAGGTCCTAAAAAGAGAGCAAGAAATAGTGAAGTTGGAGGATCCTCCAATGTCGAGAATGATGGGATTACTCGCCCTAATATTGCGATTATTTAACCAAGGTGTTTTCGCACCACGGACAAGATGGATTATTTTCGACAATTCAAACTCATGATATCCATCGCGATCGGGTATTTTATACTCCTTTTTTAGATTCTGGGCGTTTTAAATTTTGATATCTTCATCTTTTGAGTCATTGGAACTTCATTAAAATTTTGGCCTTACCGCCTATTGTTTACAAAAATCTTGTTTTGATTTTTTATGTCAATGCCAAGTGCATTGTTGGTCCCGACAAAAAGACCGTGGTTGCTATTGAATCCTATTTGATGGGGAAGAAATTTCGGGTTAATGTTAAAACTTTGATTGATGCTTTAGGTTTTGAGGATGAGGGTATAGCCGATGAGGACTCATTATGACATATTTTGAGTGGCACCGTTACCGTTCTCGATGCTCATGATTGCATTCTTCACTTGGTGGTTTTGCCCTTCCGGTGGAAAATTCTCAACCATTCGCCAAGTTGATGATTTTTGCTTCGATGCTTCCATGAAGAGAAACACCCAAATCTTGCTCAAATCATGTTTTCCCAGATGGTTTACCTCGTTCAATATCGTTACACCGATCAGGTTACTTCTTTCACCTACGACACTGCCTTGAGTTACTTGTTTACTCAATTAGAGATAGATTGCTCTCATGATGAACCCTCGCGTCTCAAGGATCCAATCAATGAATCCTCCATCGTTCGTGCTAAGTTGCACTACATCTACAATGTGTGGGTTTGTCTCGCTGAGCTTCCTCCCGGTGCTATTCTCAACGAACTTCATCAAACGGCTCCTCAAGCGGCACAACCTCAAGATGCTCAACCGTCCTTGAGAATCGCAACAAGTCACCATCCATGAATGCTGAATTTGCTGCCACTGATACTCACATCACATCTTTGGAAGAGCGAGTCACCGTCCTTGAGAATCGCAACAAGTCCATTGATGATCGTGTTGGTTCGATTTCTACTAAACAAACTTGTTTGGACATGTCTCTTGCGGCTTTTCATTATGAGTGGAGGCAATCTAAGAAGAACGATGATGACGGTGAAGATGAAGACGAACCTTGAGTCTTGCATCTCATATCATGGCATATCATTTAGGATTTCTTCATTGCACCTATTTTATTTCCTTTGAACCTATGCTTTGTCCTTTGTTTTTTGAATTATGTTTTTAGGACTTAAGTTTGGATTCCATGTTTTACTTTAAGTTGTTGCTTTATGCTTTAATGAAATTTATGTTGTTTAGTTTATATTCATATCTCTTGCTTATCATTGATTTTGATATAACAAAAGAGGGAGAATGAATTAAGCTAAATTTTACAAAGTTTTTCAAAAACATAGCTTAAAGTAAGAGGGAGTACTTAAAAATTAACTTTGGTTTTGTTATATCAAAAAGGGCGAGATTGTAAAACCAATGTTTGATTTTTATATAACAAATTGTTTTAAGGACATATTTGCAAAGTAAATAAATTTTTAAGTACTTTAAAGTCTCATAATTGACAAGTAATTTTAAGCCCAAATTGTTTTCCAAAGCCAAAACTTAAACCCTATAAAATTTTCTAAGTGATTTTAAGCCAAACTTTACAAAAACGTATAGGCGTTCTGATACACCCAATTGTGTTTCGATACGGCCAAAACTTTATTTGGCTACTGGAAGAAACCATTTTAACACGGTTTATACAGTTTCGATACGGCTGCTTTAAAAGATAAAGTTTTGACAGGGCATTTTGATACGGCTTATAATGTTTCGATATAGCCTTCTTCTGGGTTTAAGAATTTTAGGCATGTCCCTTACATCGTTATTATGTAGGCCTTAAGGCTGTTACTTGTCTGTTATTGGGAATGAACATTTTTTAAAAAGCAGTTGACCTGTATCGGTACGCCTTCGGGTCGTTTTGATACGGAGATTGGCAGTAGCTCAAGTGAGAAAAATTGTATCGGTACGAACAAAGATGTTTCGATACGACCCCTTACTGCGGTTCGATACGCCTTCCCACGTTTCGATACGCCCCTCTTTATTACCTGCAACGACTTTTCTATTTTGAGACAGAGATCGGTACGAGCCTTCGCGTTTCGGTACGGGCAGGTGTAGAAGTGCATTTATGGTGGGGAATAAAGGCTTCAATGTCTCTATTGATGACCTCAACCACCCAAACGGCTAGAAATCAATGCAAGGGTATAAAAGCAAGCCTCCAAAGCCTGAACAACAACTATTGAACCTATTTGCATCAATCCAAGCAAATATCCAAACCCTTGACCTATTAGTGTAAAATACTTGTAACCCCACTTGTGTAATTTTCCATTGTATTATCTCATTTCAAATTGGGGGAGTGTTTAAGTGTAATTGGACAATCTATCAACCTTGTGAGAGGCATTTTTTTTCATATCGTCAATCTTCTTTGTATTTGAAAGAGTCTTGGTTAATCTTTGGGTAGAAGGATTAACTTGATTGTAATGTTTCCTCCTAATCGTAGAAAAGGGGATGAATTTCTAGTGAAATTGGTTGAAAATCCTTAGTGAGAGCTAAGATAGAGGATGTAGAGCTTGTTCTAAGCTTGAACCACTGTAAATTGTCTTGTCTTCAATTCCCAATCTTTCAATTCTCTTCCTTCAATTTAAAAAAGCCATTTCACCCCTATTGGCAATTTTCGATTCGATTGATCAACTTAACATAATGTAATTTTTATTTTTAATACTTTATAATGAAATTCATAAAATAATACAATAACATAGTGTTTCGCTTAGTTACACGTTACAATATCTATATATATATATATATATTAGATAAGTTCACAATACCATATACAATGTAGTATTATATAATATAAGAGTCGACATCGTTTTTATCTGAATCAAAAATGTTTGAGTCCTTGAATGCTCGTTAAAGGATGGAGTTGTAATCAACCATTTCTAGCCAGGTGCATTAGTACACCCTGGATATGGCTTGTGATAGGTTATAATTATATAATCTTTTTTGTGATTAATTCCTTCACATTCTAATTATAT
This sequence comes from Hibiscus tridactylites, assembly GCA_958450335.1. Lineage (NCBI taxonomy): Eukaryota > Viridiplantae > Streptophyta > Magnoliopsida > Malvales > Malvaceae > Hibiscus > Hibiscus tridactylites. The sequence goes on along the minus strand of OY288265.1, from coordinate 20,194,917 downwards.
TTTGAGCTTAATTGTGGTAATTATTTTTTTTATCGGCAACTGTATGATTTTATTATAAATATAAAGAACATACAGCTTGACGGATCACATGCCTCGTTAAAAACCTCCCCAAACCTAATGGAGGAAAAGAGTACGATGCGATCCATCGAATACAAAAAGAACAAAACACCAACTCATATACATGCCACAAAAGTCGAAATTCTGTCCACACCCTCTTTCGCTAAGAAATCCGGGAAGCCATTCGCCTCCCTCGGCACATAACAGAATTGAATGTCATACGCAACTTGACAAGCCTGATCTATCGCCAAGAAAACCTCCCACAACCGCCAAGGACGTTTTCCGGATTGTGTAACCCAACTCAACGCCACTTGAGAGTCTGACTCTATGATAACACAACCCTTCCGCCATTCCCTCTCATTTATCATACCCATGGCAAAAGCTATCGCTCGCACTTCCGCTTCGTTCGATTCCATCACACCTAAAAGTCCTGAGAACAAACCCAATATACGGCTATCTTCATCTCTCATTACGCCACCAAACCCCGCCGGACCCGGCTTACCGCGCGCCGATCCATCCGTGTTGAATTTTAACACGCCCCTTAAAGGAGGCTGCTAGCACCGTCCCACCCTCACTCTTTTTGGTTGCGCACTAACCTCAAAACGAGCAGGACATGTCCACCATATGGATTCCAGGAACATCTCACCTCGCCTATCAACTTTTATCCAGTAGTATGATCTTAATTTCACCAAGAAGCATAATTCAGCTAAATTCAAATGTTTCCCACGAAAGATATATTCATTTCTCGCTAGCCACAGCGACCACAATAAAGCAGCAACACTCGCTATCCACCACATTTTCATGCAACCCGTAAAAGCTCTATGGAAATCAATCACAAAAAAATGCATCAAAACTAACCGGGAATGTTGTGTCGATTCCCCACCATTGTCGCATCCATACCCAAGTTGATCGCGCAAAGGAACATTCGTACAAAATGTGAGCGATGCTCTCCTCCTCCGTCGTACACCAAGGACAACGTCCTTGATCTTCCGGTAATGGAATCCCACGAGCACGCAAGAAATCAGCCGTGGGTAATCGTTGTAGCCATGTGAACCACAAGAAGGCCTGAACCTTAGGCGGTACCAGCACTTTCCAAGCAAAGCATTCACCTAAACCCATGTCCCCAACCTTATCAAACATAATCAGCTTCGACAAAGTCTGAACCGAAAAATTTCCATGATCATCTGGCCTCCAAATCAACGTGTCCATCTTGCCTTCCCATACCCGAAAATTAGACACCAAATTATGCAACTCCCGCAACTGCCCGAGCTCGAAATCCCTTAATTGTCTCCTAAAGAAACCGACCCAATTCTGGTGGGATAAACTATCGTCCATCATGTAGTCACACACCCTCGCTAATTTGTCCATCGCCAACGAGAAAAGACACGGGAAAACATCTTTTAAGGCCAACTGTTCAACCCACGGATCGAACCAAAAAAGGATTGATCTCCCATTACCAAGTATCCACAGAAAACCAGTCATGCCCATGTGTTTTTCTACCTGTGCTGCGCATGAATTTGCAACAATTTGTCTCCATACAATCGACATCGACGACAACTTCTCTGTCTTAAAACGCCACCACTGCGTATGTTCACCATACTTCGCTACTATCAAACTATGCCATAGAGAGTCTTTATCGCGAGCGTATCTCCAAACCCACTTAGATAGCAAAGCCATGTTCTTTACCCTTAAATCCGCAACTCCCAAACCCCTAAACTGTTTTGGCCGACATGCCACCTCCCACCCTACTCTACTCATACGTCGTTCCAATCCAACACCTCCCCATAGGAAAGCCCTCCGTATCCTATCTAACCTGTCAATCACCCCCTTTGGAGCAACAAATAACCCCATATAAAATATAGGTAGAGAGGAAAGTACCGAGTTCACCAAAACAACACGAGCAGCAAAGGACAAAGATGATCGTTTCCATCCTGCTAGCTTACGCCTAAAATTAGCAATTATTGGCTCCCAAGTAGCAATCAATCTCGGATTCACTCCTATCGGAAAGCCCAAATATACAAACGGAAAATAAGCTCTTCTACACCCCATCACCTCGACCACACTAGCACTCAATTCATCTCCTATACCAATCGAATATAAGGAGCTTTTACCGAAGTTTATCGTCAAACCCGAACAGACTTGAAAACAATGCAGAATCCGTTTTAAGCTTTGCACGATTGCTAAAGATCCCTAAAAAAATAACAATGTGTCGTCAGCAAACTGCAGATGTGTCAAAAATATTCCTGACGCCACTTCCACCCCACAGATCAATCCTTCCAATTCGGCCCTTCGTAACATCAAGTGCATCGCTTCCGCGACAACCACAAAAAGTAATGGCGATAGCGGACAGCCTTGTCGCAAACCTCTACCCATTCGGAATTCTTTTGTAGCATTACCGTTGAGTAGCACCGATAGCCTGGCAGAGCTGATACATTCACTAATCCTGTTTCGCCATACGTCGCAGAAACCCATTTTACCTAGTACCTCATCCAAAAAACGCAAACTAACACAATCATATGCCTTTGCGAAATCGAGTTTCAATAAAAAAACCACTAGCTCCCCTCTGACGCAGGGAATGCACAACCTCAATAGCCAAAAGTACCCCATCCACTAATTGACGACCCTTTATAAAGGTTGACTGCGTGTCGCTTATCAAATCACCCAAAACTAACTGTAATCGATTCGCTAGACATTTTGCTAAAATTTTATATACCGAATTCACCAAACATATAGGCCTATATTCACCAAGAGTCTTAGGAGATGATACCTTAGGCAATAAGACAATGAACGTGCAATTTGCATCTTTTGGTAACCGACCACTAGCATGGAAACTTTCGAAAAATCGTAGAACATTGCCGCTGACCACCTCCCACCCTTTCTTATAGAAATCCAAAGTAAAACCGTCTGGACTCGGCGCTTTCGAACCATCACATTCCCTCACTATGCCGTGAATTTCCTCCAAGGAGAATACCGCGACCAAACTCTCCCTAGCAATCGAGGATAACTGTCGGAACTCCCCATCGAAATGCCATATACACTCCCGCGTATCACTAGAAAAATGTTTAGTGAACGCTTGCACCACATGTCAGCGCATCTGCAAAGGTGTAGTGATCCACTTATCATTAATCAAAAAACCCGGAATAAAATTCTTTGCTTCTCACAGTTTAGCGGATCAATGAAAGAATGTCGTATTTCGATCACCCAATCGAAGCCATATCGCTCGCGATTTTTGTCTCCACATCGCCTCCTTATGTCGCATAGCTCTCCATAATGCCTGTAGCCACTGACGTCTCTCTACCTCAACTCCCTCATCAACACTATTTGTATTTGCCGCTACATCCGTCTGATCGATCTTGCCTTGCATCTCAGAAATAATCGCGTTCACATCCCCAAAACTGTCACGGCTCCACTGTTTCAAGAATAATTTCAGATGTCGCAGTTTCACCATAATGTTCACGTTGCCAATGCCCAAAACTGTCAATCGGGCCCATTCTTCTACGATTTGGCGAACATGATATCGACCCTCCATCCAGCAATTGAAGAACCTGAAAGGCCGAGGTCCCCAATCGTTCTCATCACACCTCAACAACAAGGGCGTGTGATCCGATATGCCCCGCGCTAAAGCCTCTTGTTGAATTGAGCTGAAAGCATCCATCCAACATGTCGATATCAAAAAGCGATCAATTCGGCTGCATCTATTTTTTGGACCAAACCATGTGTATCGTTTTCCTAAAAGTGGCAAATCCATTAATCCCGCATGTAGTACAAATTCAGCGAAAATTTCCATTTCCATATCCATGTCCGTTACCCCAATTCTATCCGATTCATGTAAGATTGCATTGAAATCCCCCGCAATACACCACGGCCCCTCTTGATCTCTAATTTTATCCAATATCGCTGCCCAAACTACTTGCTGTCCGTCCAACTTCGATGGGGCATATACGACAACAATTCCACAAGCCATGTCATCCTGTAACCATCGGCCTCGCATCACTATAAAATTTTGTTCCACCTCGACTTGTACTATATTAAATTTGCTTACTTCCCACACCACTAAAATACCTCCAGAAGCACCAATTGCTGGCGCAAACACGGATTCAAAATTGTCCGTTCCCCATAAGTTTGCTATCCATGACTTCGGCCACTCCTCCATCTTCATTTCTTGCAACATCGCCATATCCACATCGTTTTTCCATAATACCTCACGTACATACCGTCGCTTAACACTCCCTCCTAAGCCCCGAACATTCCAAGATAGCAATTTCATAAGTCACAAACCCCGAAAATCCCCGCTAATTACTTTTGATATGTCTCGGATTATCTCCTCTTCGCGGCCGTTAGAATTTACCCCAATCAATGAACCCAATTTCACTGTTTCGGTTGCTTCAGTTTCTATAGTTTTGTTTGTAATCACATCGATTGCACCCTCCCTTTCCCCATTCAAATCTTCTTGTCTAAACCCACTCGAACGGTTGCTCCTCTATTTTCGATATACCCGACAACCTTCTAAATTTCCTCCTAGAAACCCGTCTGATTTTGCAAAAAGCCCGACCCACTTGGAATATTTCGGTAGTACCCAGACCCGGTTGTGCAGTTGTCGAATATAGAGGTGGATATGAATTTAATTCTATCTTATCCTCAGATTGTATTTGAGACTCCAGTCCCACTGAATCACTTGATTTGGAGTTTGCAATCCCCGCTATATCCAAACTCTCACACTTTTGAATGTTCCCTATCACCCCAAGACTTCTATCACTACTGTCTTTCTCACCGCTCAGCCCTCCTCCCGTCGATAACGCTGTCCGTTCCGGCAGCCCCACCGTTTGCCTGTCCGGCGATCGGTCTAAATGTTGTGATGACTCTCGTTCCTCATTAGCAATTAAAACAGTTTTCTGTGCTGGATTTGTCGCACCGTTTGAGTCCCCTTGTTGTCCTTCCCAAACCTCATTTGCTAACCACAACACCGGTGCAATGATCTCCCTTTTATTTTCTATGTCCTCAAAGTTTTCTACAACCTTTGCTATGTTATTTGATGTATTGTGATCACAACTCTCCTCTCCGTCGGTCGAATCTAGTTCGCCGCAATCGCATTCGACCGCCAGAGTTTCACCATCCATCTCTAGCACACGGACCGTATATGATTCCCCCTCAAATTACACGTTTATGTGATCCTCAATTCGATTAAAATTGGCTGTCTCCACCATGATTGTTCCGCTATCAAAGAAGACGGCGTTTCCGTTGCGTCGTCCATACAAATAAAAGAACCCCATATGTTTGCAATATTCATAAATGTCTTTTTATGCCATAAATGAATTAGAAGACCTATAGTTGACAACCATACCCGGCGTGATTCCACCTTGATCGCTGGTGACCACTTCTCCACCTTCGCAAAACATTCTTTCACTCGGTCAAGCTTCAATATTTTTTCACGAATGTTCACCGATGTGCACATTAACAATACCATGGATCCGGACAATCGCATGATGGAGAAACCGTCATGTTTTTCCACCTCCAAGCGTTCCGCCAATGCTTTTATACTGCACGGATTCAAGCACCAACCCACCGCGCACCATTGTAAAATCGCCCATTTGTCTTCATCCACTATTCCTGGTATTTTCTTTCGATTTTCGTTCGCCTCTTCTCTCCCTATCGGATTCGAAGTATATGATGCCTTTGAGTCTCCATTCTCTATCGTCCCACGTTGTTCCCCGCTTCTTTTTTCTCCCCCTTTTTTCCGATAGCATACTGATTTGCCCTTCCATGGCATGGTTACACTCATTCGGGCACCGTATATCCATTTTCCATGTAGTCTCTTTATAACCCTATTTGCGTCTTCTTGTGATGCCATTCGCACAAAGCCAAATCGCTGCCCATCTCTAGCCACTTTGTTCGGAATAAACGCGTCTTTGACAACCCCATGTCTGTCACATACCCTCCATAGTCCTTTCCAGTGTATTGTTCGAGAGAGACTCCGATGTATAAAGTCCATACTTGCTGACTGGCCTGATTTTGCTTCACCGATTGGCCTCCCTTGCGTGTTTCACGGTGCTTGCCGGCAGTATGATCCTGCTCCGTGACAAGGCGTTTCCACAGTACCGTTGAGGACATTCTCTCTAACTGGTCGGATGGTAATTATGTTTGTTTTGATTAAGGAGTTGAAATGTGGATGCAATGGTGAAAATCAACTCAAAAGTATGTTCTTAGCTTCCCATGTGAAAATCAAGTCCTTTGGAGGAAAGTAGGATGGGGTAGAAGCTCGTCTTCGATAAGACGTTACCACGCCTTGTGACTGATGCAAGCCTAGTGTTTGACGTGAAGAAGTCGACTTTTGAATCAAATCTAAGATAAAGCACACTTTTATGGACATTTCCATTATTTTGGAAGTATTGGACCAAGAATCATTCTCTTTTATTAATTAGGACTTTAAAAAAAGTGTGAAAAAAGGAAGAAAAAAAGAGAAATTGAAGTTTGTTCCTCGAAGGAAGATATTTGGAGATATGTTTGTAAAAGAAAATAAATGTCACTTCTCTAAAATTTCTTAGTACTTAAATGAGATGTGAGAATAAATTTCAAGAAGTCAGTAGTATGCTCGATGTTGTTATGTGGAATTAATATCATTATTAACTCTTGCCTTGATTCTGAAAGCTTCATTTTTTTCCTTTTATCATACCCTTACCTAAGCCCTGTTACAACCCTTCTAAAGACCCTTTGATTTTTGCATCAATTTATATGAAATGGTGGAGATTTGATTCATTTTCAAGCTTATGGTAATATCGTGCTACATTTTGATCTTGAGATTTTGTTTCCAATTCAAGAGTGAAGTGATTCCTCTGTAATTTTGTGAGGCTTGTACTAAACTAGTATTTCTCCTTTAATCCAAGTAATCCTTATTTCTTGTTCTTATTTTTATGAATGCTTGATAATGATTAAATTGACGCATTAATTCGATATTGAATATTCTATCGCTATCCATGACGCAAGTAGCAAAGGGTAAGGCTTATGTTTTGTGTTTGTTAGACTACACATCACACAAGATTGTCCCTAGGAAAATAAAGGTGCAAAATTATTTTGATTGATTCTGTTTTAGTCATTCTCATTAATCTTAATTCTATCATTGATCTTGTTTATTAGTAAGTTTTGATTTGAATGCTTGTTGCGGTGTTTCCCAAGTTGACTAATCGATTATATAAGAAGAATAATTGCGTGTTGTGGTGTTCCCCAAGTATACTAATTTCTTGGATATGAGAAATTTATCTTTAAGCCTATGATCAAAGTTACGGTTGGATGAAAATCATAGCTTTGGATTGAAAGTTCGGTAAGTGTTGAGTGTGTAAAAGTTCTATATTTTACCCCCTATTTAACCCATATTTCTGCTGCATTCAAGCATAATTCATTGCATTTAGGATAGATTTCATTCATACATCACAATTATATTAAATGGCACAGTTGCTACCGAAATTGGTTACTTTTGCAGGTAGCTACTGTAGCAGACGCAGGGCAGTGGAGAAGTAGAGCTGGAACACAGGACTGCAGACGAGAAGAAGGATGCTGCCATGGCCGCTGCCGTGACAGCCAATGACGACAACAATGGTGAAGGGAAGAAGTGAAGTGGAGCTCGACAGAAAGAGGAAATTAAGTCGGTCTGTCGTGGAGCACTCTTATATTTTTCTGAGCCCTAGATCAGAATGAAGGCCAAGCCCAAAGTTCAAGGAAGAAACTCCAAGCAAGGAAAGAGGACGAATTAAAGACATCTACTCTGAAGATTTAGTCTTTAATAGAGTTGTACTTTAATTTAAACTTGTATTCTTACCATATTAGAAAACTTGAACTCAAGGCCTATATAAAGGCATGTAATTCGACCTAGGGAAGGATATCTTACTCTCTAGCCGTCTTCCCCTAAACCCTAGTCGTTTTCCCCTTCTCATCATGTTCTAAACTTCCCCTAGGGCTAAGGATTGATTATGTAAAGTAGTTGCAAGGATTGCATTTGTTTTAGGAATTTTTCTGTTCAATAAAATAGACTTCAAGTTTTCTTATTCTGGTTTTCAACATCTTGTAAGAGTATCGGGAGAGCATTGTGAGATTATACATTTACTTAATATCGGGAGAGTTAAGTATACGAAAGGAATAAGTACGAGTTCTCCAGTTTATGGTTGAACTATCTCGGACCTAGGGATAGGACGAGGTTAAGTGGCTAAGGAAGAATTCAACAACATCGGTGTTCATCCTTCGATTCACGCCGGTAGGTATCATCGAAGACGTGTTCATCGACAGACTTGGACCTAGGGATAGGCCAAGGCACAGCAGGGATTCTTGCCAAGCTTGAAGTACAGAGTTGTGTGATCGCTGCCGCGACAACAACAGACCAATGCGCCGCAAGTGCTGCCGCGACAAGAGCAACGACAGAACAGACAGTCCTAGACATTGCAACACCTACACTACTGAGCAATTCAATACCGGCCCATTCTCTCTATCTTGATTTCCTTACTCTTTTATCTTCAGTATTCTTTAGTATTCCTAAACAAACAATTAAAATTATCTTTTCTCTTGTGCAGCAATTCAAGGTTAAGGCTACTTCCAGTCCCTATGGATTCGACATTCGATACTTCATGTATCACTTTACTACTTGCGTCGTGTACACTTGCACTCTATTGCGAAAGACTCTTTTACACGCAACAAGTTTTTGGTGCCGTTGTCGGGGACTGGAAACATATCATTACCCTACTTTTACTGCACATTTTTTTAATTTTTCTGTTTTTACTTGGATTGTTCACCTTGTGCTTTTCACAAGGTCTTTTGTTTGCTTATGCGCAGATCTCAACGAGGCAAAGAACCTGAGCACAAGTTAGATCCTGAAATCGAACGAACGTGCAACCTCAGGAAACGAGTCCGCCTCCTAGTAGAAAGAAACGAGTACTTGGAGGAACATTTAGAAGAAATGGTGAACGGAAGACACGAAGATAGGAGGAAGAACCAAGGGAATCCCCAAGGTCCTGAAGATCCTATCGGAGATGGAGGAAACAGACAACCTGTCGATCCTCCTGCTAGTGGGGCCGCACGCTGGCCATGCCGAGATTACATGATCAATGATCATGTGGAACTAGAGACCACCCTGCCAGACGTGGAAGCTGAAAATTTCGAGCTGAAACCTGTCATGTTCAACATGATTAATTATGCTGGCCAATTTAGTGGTTCTACTATAGAGGATGTTAGGTAACATCTGAAAACGTTCCAGGAAATCTGTGGTTCGTTTAGACTACCAGGAGTAAATCCGGAGATACTGAGGCTTCGGTTATTCCCTCATTCATTGAGGGACAGAGCTAAAACTTGGTGGAACAAACTAACGTCGGGTTCAATTCGAACTTGGGCAGATTTAACTCGTGAATTTTTGTCTCGTTTTAACCCTTCCCATTTATCTGAGCGATTACATAACGAAATTGCTACTTTTCAATAGGAAGACGACGAGCCAATGCACGAGGCATGAGATAGGTTTACTACTCTCCTGAGGAATTTCCCGATGCACGGATTCCCTGTTTGGAATCAAGTAATCAAATTCTACAATGCTGCCAACCTACAGACTCACATGAGAATCGATTCAGCAGCCGATGGGTTGTTGTTAGATAAAGATCCAGATGATGCCATGGTAGTATTAAAGAATTTGGCGAAGAATGAAGAACAATTCCCCACATTGAGGAGAGGTAAACGAGAACTAGCTGTGAAGGATTACGAAGCCGATAATTCCTTAAAGACACAAGTTGTATATCTCACAAAGGCAGTAGAAAACTTGCTGAAGAAGGATTCAAAACCTGTCTACTCTGCAGAAGAGGTATGTGAAACTTGCAGTGGGAATCATAGTTCGGAAGACTGCCCGCTACAGCTAGAGGAAGGGATGTATGTTGGAAACTATAACAAGCAAAACTACAATTCCAACAATTACAATCCCAATTGGAGGAAAGATCCCAAGTTCTCTTGGAGCAACCCAAACAATGCCCTGAATCCTCATGTATAGAACACTCAAAATCAGGGGGCACCTAGACTTCTGACACGGCAGCAACCGCAACAGCAGCAGCAACAACCGCCGGCAGCCACACCTAGTATACTGGAGCAGACCTTAGCCACGTTTATGTCTCAGACAGGAACTTACATTGAAAACATGAACCACTTCGTCAAGAAGACAGAGTCATTCATGGATAAAACAGAGATGCGGATGACTAACCATGAAGCTACTCTGAAATCACTGGAGACACAGATGAGTCAGGTTTCCCAGCATATTAAGCCAAGGCAGAATGGAGGATTCCCTAGCGATACTGAGGTCGCTAGACAACCCACACATGAGCAGTGCAAAGCTATCACAACCAGGAGTGGGAAGCAATTACCAGGGCCAGAGAAGAAAGCTGAACCAGTTAAGGAACCAGCCCTAGAATCAACTGCCGCAAACACTGCCCCGACAGACGATAAATAGCCTGTTGTCGATACACCTATCACGACAACAGAAGGGACAAAGGAGAAGGATGAAGAACCTAAGCCTCCTCAGATCCGAATGAAATGGGAAGGACACATTGAAGATTATCGTCCTCCACCTCCTTTTCCACAGCGACTACAAAAGTAGAAACATGAGTTCCAGCTTAAAAAGATCTATGATATTTTTAAGCAGGTCCACATCAATATTCCGTTGTTAATTGCTATCAAGGAGATGCATGGTTATGCTAAATTTCTCAAGGATGTTATGTCGAAGAAATCCAGACTTGAGGAATTTGAGACGGTAAAACTGACAGAAGGATGCATGACTATTTTGCACAAGCATCCATCCCAGAAAAATAAGGATCCTGGGAGCTTCATAATACCGTGCATAATCGGTGATAAATTCGTGGGTAAGGCACTTTGTGATCTATGTTCTAGTATTAATTTAATGCCAAAATCTGTATTTTAGAAATTAGGTATTGGACGAGCACGACCCATGACAGTTATGCTGCAGCTGTCAGACCGCTCTTATGTGCAACCAGAAGGGAAGATTGAAGATATTCTGGTAAGAGTGGATAAATTTATTTTTCCTGCTGACATTCTTGTTTTAGATTGTGAAGAAGATGAGAATGCACCAATCATCCTGGGGCGACCCTTCTTAGCCACATGCATGTAACACCCCAATTTTGGGCTTAGAAGTTTAGGGTCTGAACCAGACCGGTCTGATATACGGTTCGAATATAAAAGGAGGTTTTAGGGAAAGCCTAGTTCGGGATGCTTTAAAAATATAGAAAAATATCTAAAAATCCCCATTTAATATATATAAGAGAGTGGTGAAATCAATTTTACAAAATTAGGTTTGGAAATACTACATTTCGGTGTAGTGACCAAAATGCGATTTTTGAAAAGTATAGTAGTGACTGTTTTGTAAAGGATTGAAACTTTGAATCTTTAAGGAGCTAATTTACCCAAAAAAAAATTCTCCAGATTTTTCCTTAATTTGGGTGATTTAATTAATGTTTTAATTAAATAAAAGAAAAGGAAAACTACTTTTTGGATTTTCATAACTACCTTTTCCTAATTTTCTCTCATTTCTTTTTCTCTCAAAATCCCATCATCCAAACACATTTTCTCCAGCAAAATTCACATTGATCTTCACTTCAATTGATGAGATTTCTATCCTCTATTGGTTCCTAATCAATCTTGCATCAAATCCTTTTGATTTCCGCATTGAATTTTCATGGAATTTGGCCCAAATCAAGGAGAAATCATCATTTAGAGGTAAGATTGTTCTTCTCCTCTAAATACTCAGTTCTTTACTGAAATTCCCGAGTTTTCAATCCTTTATTAAAGTTTTATAAATTGTTTTAATGTTAGAAACATGATTTTGGCTTAAAACTCAAGATTTTGGAAGAGATCTTGAAGATTTTCGTTGTAATGGATTGGGCTCTGTTTTGAGATGATTCTCTAATGTATTTTGGATGTCAAATGATGTTAGGAATGATGTTTTATCAATCCAATCCCGAATAGGTTGTATTTCCTAAGTTTTTGCTTAAGAAAATGGTGGTTTTCGAGGTGTTCTTGGTGTTCCATTATAGCTGGAGGTATAAGGACGAGTTTAGGTTTATTTTGGATGTTAATTGATGTTTAGAAATTGTTAAAAGTGATGGATATTGGCTGGGTTAAGTTTTGGAAGAGTTTGGAGGTGTTTTCGGTTGTGTTTGGTAGCCGAAATGTTGGTTTTGGGTAGAGCAGCGAGTTTTAGAGTGTTGGCTGAAGATTTCAATGCATGATAATGCATTAATCCTCTGCTTTGATGTGTCTAAAATAGGGGAGACATCTTCGGACACTTTTGGAGTTGATCCGGAAGCTTAATTGGCGTTTCGGCAAGCAAGCGAAACGAAATTGGTGAGTGGAGTTGGTTTTCCAGCTTGAAACGATTATTTGGATGTTTTGGGAACTTAGTTTAAGTCTAAACAACTTAGCTAAGCTCAAGAGTAAGTTTTCAGAAAAACTCCCTCGGATGTGCTATGTTATGGTTTGATGCATTGGTTATGAAATGCATGTTTAATTACTGTTTTAAAAGTATGCTTTAGCATGATTAATGCTGGTTTTGAAAGTCATGTATTGAAGGATGCTCAAGGTAAGAGATTCTTGGTTTGATATGTTATTAATATGGTTATGATGCATGGAGATGCATGATGATAAGTGGCTTTGATTAATGCTTTAAAACAGTGAATTGATGATGGTATTTGATGTATATTGACAAGTGATGAAATAGTTTTAAAGTACTTGAATCGGATATAGTTAGCCGGCTATAGGATTGGGTGCACCGTAAGTAAAGTCGCCTTGGATGTTGAGGGGTTGTGATTGTACCGTAAACTCCATCCAAGTACCCTAACGATTGAGGTAAGATCACAACGGTGGTTGTAAATTCTGTGTGTGGATCTTGTAATATGTTTCCCTTACTCTCGTTAGTGGAATTATACAACTACCGGTGAGTGGTGTTGAGGGATTGAGATTGTACCGTTATACTCCACCACGGGTGTCACATCAATGGAGGGTTTGCTCTTGAGTGTGAACTTTGTGTAGTCCGGTAGTGTGTATGAAGTGTGTGGGACAACGCTTGTAATCCGCGTATCCGATTATGTTTTGTGTTGAAATGGTTATGAACTATGACTTGAAAGCCAATATAATGTATTTGAATGCAACGAAGCATGAGATGCTTGAAAAGGATGGAAGGTAGCATGAAAAGAAATGTGCAAGTGGTTTAAAAGCTTTGATGAAAGTGTTTTCTAAAAATGCATTGTTGTATTGGTTTTGTTTAGAGCATGCCTCACTAAGCATTTGTGCTTACGCTCTCTTTTACCAATAATGCAGATAATTGAGGTTCTTTGGGAATCAAGGAAGCTAAGTTCATCCAAGGAAATCCAATCTCACGTATGGTGAAGTTTTCATACACTATTAGTTTTGGTAAATTGGCAATGGGAACCTAAGATTTGTTTTGGGAGATGTATTGAACTCACTAAGGTTGTGGCATGTTTGCCTTGTTGGTTTGAATTGTTAATTGCCTTTTAATGCTTGATTTGAAGTTGGTTTGCCTTTTTGGTTTTGATAATAGGAAGCATGCCTCTAGTCTTGTGAAACTTCATGTTTGATGATATGAATGTGTTAGGGTGTCCTAAACATGTATCATTTATGTATGATGACTTGTTGACATGATTAGGGAGTCATTAGATGGGGTTTGAATGGGCTTATGCATGAAAAACTAGATTTTGGTGTAGTTTCCGGGCAAACCGTATCGAAACACCCTCTGGCGTTTCGAAACGGAGGCCTGTAATGGCCTTTGTGTTTCGAAACGACTGGGTTGGTTCCGATATGTTTTGGCCACTGAAGAGCCGTGTTTCGGAACATGTATCGAAACGGAAGTGTGATGCCCCGCGTTTTGATACGGATTGTATGTGTTTCGAAACAGGTGACCGTTGGGCACTGATTTGAATGGTGCTGAAGTTTGCATGCTTTACATTTTAGTCCCGAAAGCTGAGGTTGCAATTGTATGAGCTTGAGAGGTCCAACTAAGGCGAAATTTGGCAGGGAAGCATGTAACATGACTAATTTCATATTGGTAACATAAAAATCAGTAAGGACCCTCTAATTTACAGAATTTACATTTTGGTCCCTATTCTTGTAATAAGTGCAATTGAGTCCCTGTTTGTTATCTGATCGCTGTGCCTTTCTCAAATAAGCTTTATGGGAACTCAGTTAGGGTTAATGTGCATCTAGACAAGATTAAAAAGAAAAAAAGGTTGTGAATCAAGGTTGACCTTCAGGATGACTTTGGTTTTCCCCGTGTAATCTTCGTAGTTCGGGTCAACCGTCTAGGCCAGGCTAAGGTGGTTACAATGCATATCACTGATTGATGTAGAAAAGGGAGAACTCACTATGAGAGTGAACGATCAAGAGATCAAATTAAATGTTCTCCAAGCAATAAAGTACGTTGATGCAGAAGAAGAATGCAAGGCTATCACTGAAGTTATCCTTGACCAACCCTACATCAGGTCAGGCTGCCATGACATCAAATTTGGCCACTGCCCCAGCAGCCATCTGGAAGACTGTCACGACAGTGAAAACGACAGCAGCTCCTTAGATTTTGACATATCTGATACTGAAGGTCATGAGGAGGTAAACTGGATAGGCAATCGTCCAAGTAAGTTATTCGAGCCCTTAAACTATACCTCGAATGAACATATCATCCAAAAGCCATCAACTGTAGAACCACCTGTTCTAAATCTTAAGCATCTGCCAAGGTAGCTCAAATATGTTTTTCATGGATTAAATGATATGTTTCCCATAATCATCTCTTCCAAGTTGATGCAGGAACAGCAGCTAATAGGGATGCTGCAGCAGCACAAAAAGGTTATTGGATGGACGATAGCTTATATCCAAAGCATCAGTCCGGCACTATGCATGCATAAAATTCTCTTAGAGGATGATCATAAGTCGACCATTGATGCCCAGAGACGTTTGAATGATGCTATGCGAGAAGTGGTCTGAAAAGAAATTATCAAATGGCTAGATGCTGGGATAATTTATGCCATCTCGGATAGTAAGTGGGTGAGCCCGGTGCATTGCGTTCCTAAGAAGAGAGAAATAACCGTGGTGACCAACGAAGAAAACGAGTTAATCCCAACCAGGACTGTGACCAGTTAGAGGGTTTGTATGGACTACCGGAAGCTTAACAAAGCTACCCGGAAGGACCACTTTCCCCTGCCTTTTATTGATCAAATGCTTGATAGATTAGGAGGAAAGCCTTATTACTGTTTTCTTAATGGTTACTCAGATTATAACCAAATAGCCATCACACCGGAGGATCAAGAGAAAACGACTTTCACTTGCCCATACGGTACTTACACTTTCCGGAGGATGCCATTTGGACTTTGCAATGCACCAACAACCTTTCAAAGGTGTATGATGGCTATATTCTCCGATATGGTGGAGGATTTCCTGGAGATATTCATGGACGATTTCTCTGTCTTTGGAGACAATTTTGAAAGCTGTTTAGGCAACCTACAGAAAGTTCTCGAGAGATGCGAGAAAGCGAACTTAGTATTAAACTGGGAGAAATGTCACTTCATGGTGGATGAAGGGATAGTCCTAGGCCATAAAGTAAGCTACCGCGGTATAGAAGTCGACAGAGCCAAGATTGAGGTGATTGAAAACCTTCCACCTCCCACCACAATCAAGGGAATTCGGAGTTTCTTAGGGCATGCTAGGTTCTATCGAAGGTTTATAGCAAATTTTTCGAAGATCACTAAGCCGTTATGCCACCTACTAGAACATAATCGTCCCTTCGACTTCAATACTGAATGTACTGAGGCATTCAGAATTCTGAAAGAGAAGCTAGTAACAGCCCCAATTATACAACCACCGGACTGGAAGTTGCCATTCGAAATTATGTGTGATGCCAGTGATTACGCTGTAGGGGCAGGACTTGGGCAGAGGAGGGACAAGCTATTCCATGTAATTTACTACGCTAGCAAAACACTCAACGATGCCCAAGTAAATTACACCACAATAAAGAAGGAACTGTTTGCAGTGGTGTTTTCAATTGACAAGTTCCGATCCTACATACTTGGAACGAAAGTGGTAGTCCACACAGACCACTCTGCACTGAAGTATTTGTTTGCTAAAAAAGACGCAAAGCCCAGACTGATTCGTTGGATTCTGCTGCTGCAAGAGTTTGACATAGAAATCAAGGATAAAAAGGGGACAGAGAACCAAGTTGCAGATCACTTGTCAAGATTAGAGAGGGGAAAGAGTCTCCCAATATACAAGACACACATACTGGAGGCCTTCCCTGACGAGCATCTGTTCGCTGCCACAAGCACTGCCGCGACAGCCATGGCGGCAGGTAAGTTTTATGAACTCCCTGGTATGCTAATTTCGTTAATTATCTAGTTAGCGGAATATTTCCTCCTGACCTTAATTATCAAGCTAGGAAGAGGTTCCAAAATGATGTTAAGCATTATTATTGGGACGAACCTCTTCTTTTCAAAAATTGTGTAGATCAGATTATCAGGAGGTGTGTACCGCAGGATGAGCAGGAAGCTGTGCTTCATCACTGCCATGCTTCACAATATGGAGGACACTTGGGTGGTAACAAAACTGCTGCCAAGGTTTTGCAGTCTGGTTTTTATTGGCCTTCGTTGTTCAAGGATGCCCAAGCATTCTACAAAAGTTGTGACGAGTGTCAACGGACTGGAAACATCTCAATGAGACACGATATGCCACTGCAAAACATACTTGAAGTCGAAATCTTCGACGTTTGGGGGATTGATTTCATGGGACCATTCCCAGCATCATGTGGGAATCTTTATATCCTCCTGGCAGTGGACTACGTGTCCAAATGGGTTGAAGCAATTGCCACGCAGAAAAATGATGCCAAGACCGTTCAGAGATTTCTACACAAGAATATTTTTTCTAGATTTGGCATCTCGAAGGCGATTATCAGTGATGAAAGGAGGCATTTTGACAATGGGGTTATAGCTGCTGCTTTAAAGAAATATGGTGTCAAACATCGGATCGCAACAACTTACCACCCTCAGACCAATGGACAGGCCGAAATATCCAACAGAGTGGTAAAGAACATTCTTGAAAAGATGGTTAAACCAACTCGAAATGACTGGTCTCTACACCTCAATGATGCACTATGGGCCTACAGAACATCATTTAAAACTCCATTGGGAATGTCACACTACCGGCTGATTTATGGAAAAACATGCCATCTACCTGTTGAGATTGAGCACAGAGAATACTGGGCCGTCAAGGCAGTGAACATGGACTTGGAAAAGGCAGGATAGAAGAGGTTACTTGACTTGAATGAGATTGAAGAAATTCGAGCAATGGCCTATGACAACGCAAGGATTTACAAGGACAAGACAAAGAAGTGGCATGACAAGAAGTTGCTGCCACGACAGTTCTGCCCAGGGCAGTTTGTGTTGTTATTCAACTCTAGGTTGAAACTCTTCCCAGGAAAGTTGAAATCTAGATGGTCCGGCTCGTTTCAAGTGGTGCAAGTTTTTCCTCATGGTGCCATCACGATCAAATCCTTAAAAGACGGGCACCAATTTAAAGTCAACGGACAGAGATTGAAGCATTATCAGGGGACTGAAGCACCAAGAATGCAGGAAGTGGTTACTTTAAGAGATGCCCCTCCTGGCATCCCTAATTTAACTTAATTTTATTTTTATTATTATTATTTATCCATATATATATACATATATTTATTTATTAGGAAGTTAGAATTAGTATCATTAGGAACTAAGTTTTTATTATTTTCATGAAATAAAGGAGACAAGGAGAGGAGAAGAAGTGAACTCAGCCCACCATCTCACCATCAGCCCCAAAAGCCCAAAATAGGAGCTTGTCGTTACAGCTGCCGCGACAGACGCGGAAAATCCAGCCTGTCAACACGCTGTCGTGGCAGACACGCAAATGCGTAACAGATGCGCAACAGACACAGAAAAGCGTGACAGACACGTCAGAAACCGCGTAACAGTTGTCCCTGTTATTCGCGCATGCTGTTACAGTTCCAACGGGCAGCAACTCTTCATATATATAAACCCCATTTTACTATTCATTTTTCACTTCACTTTTACTCTCTCTACATGCTTTCTCTCCAGATTTTCATTTGCTTTCATTTTTCTACAGTCTCTTGCAACTATGAGTACCATAAACACTAGAAGGAGTGCTGCCTCAACCTCTGCTACAGTAGCAGCCACTCCCAGCCACGACAGAATCCCAAACCGATTTTCCAACGAAGAGTCCAATGACCGCTACTACACCTCCTTTCAGAAAAGGGATATGTGGGAGGAGAAAGGGTTCATCTAAAACAAACGAACAGAGAATCTCGGGCTCAAACCATTTATAGCCCGTAAGATCAGAGCACTACGTTGGCAGATGTTTGCTGAGCAACCTGAGGAGATGAACGTTACCCTGGTTAGTGAATTCTATGTTGCAGTCGACAGTAGAGACGTGACATCAGTGACAGTTCGCGGTAAGGAAGTCCCTCTGGAGCCAGAATATATTAACACCCTTTACGGACTCTACGTCGGCAGAAAAGAAGATGGGCATAAGAGGTTCGTAGAGAGCCTGGAGGCAGCAGATTATGATGCTGTCATGGCAGAACTCACCGAGGAAGGAACCCAATGGAATATATATCCCAAACACCCAAGGACGGTGAAACGAGCCAAACTCACCCCCGAAGCCAAGCTATGGAACACATTCGTGAAAAAGAGGATTATGCCCTCCTCACACAACAGCACAGTAGATCAACCAAGGTTAGCTCTCGTTCATTCAATTTTAAACGAGAGGCCTATTAATGTTGGTAGATATATTCGGGAAGGGATTTTGGATTGTGCAATGCGGCCATCGGGACCCCTTGTTTTCCCCTACCTCATCACAACACTCTGTCGTGGCCACAATGTCCCTGAAATCACTGAGGATCTGAAAGTTCGGGGAAAAGGATGGACGGAGAGAAACATCCTCAGTTTGATGGATCTGAAAGCCACAACACCAATCTCCAGCTCCAACCCGTCTACCGCGGCAGGTGAGCCGACAGAGCCCACCCAGACAGAGCCTGCCGCCACAGAACAGAGGCAGCTCACAGCAGCAGCTCCCCCAGCCGACTCTTCCACCAAAATCCTTGCCACCCTGCAGAAAATGGAGGAACGACAGCTGGGCCTGATGAGCTTTATCCGGGACTTCACAACAGCAACTGTACATTTCATTAAAAGCAATTTAAATTTTCCAGGTGTATTGTTTCTTGCTTTCCCCGATCATTATTTTGCTGCCCCCACCCCTGGCCATACCCCTACCCTTGCTGCCACAGCGAGGACACCTTCTGCTGCGTCCACTCAAACCCCAGCCACGACAGCTGCAGGTGGCAGCCACACTGCCACAACCTTTGACATGGGAGAAAAGAGAAAAGAGTCCATGTCCGACCTTGATGAGTTTATTGATGGTTTCTCCTCTTCCTCAATTTGGGAGGAATCCGATGGCAAGCCCTTTGTCAAGAGGAACCTGTCCAAAGAATTCACCCAGATGAAGCGGCAGAAACCCAACATCGGAGACGGACCATCAGGCCAAAGGAAGCCTGCCAGCAGCAGCAGCTCTTCCGATGAGATTCAAGTGCTGGAGAAACCACCCCAGATCTCACCTACTCGCATCCAGCCTCCGAGGGAAGCCAAGAAAAAGACCGCCTCTACCTCTCCAAGCATCTTCCGGCACCGACGATGAAGGTCACTGCTCGCTGGCAGATACAGGTCAACAGCAGCATCAGTAGCGACGACAGTACTTAAAATTTAAGTTTTTTTCTTATCTTTGTTGTCTGCTATTTTGCTATAATTGTGATTTGTTTTTATTTTATTTTCTTCATTTTGTCATCATGCATTGAGGGCAATGCAACCCTTGAGTTTGGGGGTGGCATCCTTCCATTAATGAAGTGTCTTTATGTTTAGAAATTGAGTCTAATGTTTAGTTTATTTTTGCTAAAAAAATGAAAATTTGGCTTAAGTCTTTGAACTTCACTTACCTGCCACGACATATGTTGTCATGACAGTGCCTTATGAAATTTTAGGATATGTTTAGAGCCTTGCTATGATTCTACCCTGTAAAACACTCTTTGTGACTCTTATGCTTTTTAGATTACTTTAGTACACTGGAATAGGAATGTTTACCTGGTTGAACTTGCCCCTAGAGGTGCCTATCACTGGCTCTAGGAAAACAAGAAAGAAAGAAAAAATATTCAGACTCAATAGCTTACAAAACTGCCTTGCACTTATTTTAGGAGATTTCTTTTTTAGCTAAGTTAGAAAAAACTAAAGGAGCCTAAGAATTGCCTCCGGAAAAGATGCAGTTAAATAAAGAGTCAGAAAAACTAAAGGAGCCTAAGAATTGCCTCTAGAAAAAATTGAAATGGCATACCTCAAGTTTGTAGACATAACTATTCTGGTATACTAAGGTATTTTAGATGCATAAGTGTTCACAAAACCCACACACACTTCACAAGAACTATAGCATGGTTCCGAATGAATCCAGAAATGCCCGAAAAGGTACTACTCTTGATAGAATACAAGTGGTAGGTATTGTAGAGTTCACTGATTTAAGCCAAAGAAAAAAATTATTATTATTTTTAAGTTAGGTAATATTTGCTTGAGGGAAAGCAAAAACTTGAGTTTGGGGGTGTGTTGAGTGTGTAAAAGTTCTATATTTTACCCCCTATTTAACCCATATTTCTGCTGCATTCAAGCATAATTCATTGCATTAAGGATAGATTTCATTCATACATCACAATTATATTAAATGGCACAGTTGCTACTGAAATTGGTTACTTTTGTAGGTAGTTGTTGTAGCAGACGCAGGGCAGTGGAGAAGCGGAGCTGGAACACATGACTGCAGACGAGAAGAAGGATGCTGCCATGGCCGCTGCCGTGGCAGCCAATGACGACAACAATGGTGAAGAGAAGAAGTGAAGTGGAGCTCGACAAAAAGAAGAAATTAAGCCGGTCTGTCGTGGAGCACTCTTATATTTTTCTGATCCCTAGATCAGAATGAAGGTCAAGCCCAAAGTTCAAGGAAGAAACTCCAAGCAAGGAAAGAGGACAAATTAAAGACATCTACTCTGAAGATTTAGTCTTTAATAGAGTTGTACTTTAATTTAAACTTGTATTCTTACCATATTAGAAAACTTGAACCCAAGGCCTATATAAAGGCATGTAATTCGACCTAGGGAAGGATATTGTCACGGTCCTATTCGCGTGATGCTCGAGACCGTGACAGATGCTTGCTGGCTGTGCTTAAAGCGGGATGCGGGATAGCATTAAGGGTGTAGTACGTGTCGTACAGCCGTTCGGTCCTTCGGGACAGGGCGTGTTGGTAGGCACCACACTGGTCGGGAGCTGTCCCCGCTTCCCTGATGAGCCCATGGGAGGGCGAAACCAGTAAGCATCGAGCGGATAAGGCTTAGCCCCGGGCTGGTAAGAGCCCTGGGTTGCCGCACGGGGGCTATGTCCCTGTGCCAAGACTCTGACCCCGTGACAGATTGTATCAGAGCTAGTCTGTGTGCTAGCTGTGAGCTTGCCAAGCGCTCCCTGTGCTGCGTAGCGAGTCAAAGTTGACGAGCATGTGTCTCGCACCCGGTAAAGGGGTGTTCGCGAGTGGGGCCTCTAAAGTAGAGGTCGGGTAGGCAGGAAGCTACAGCGAACCTTCCGCAGGCACTCGTGCCTCCAATGAAGAGGGCGAGCCGCCAGGGAATTGCACACTAGATCCTGGCTAACAAAAGAAGAGGGTGAAGAGCTTACTCCCCATACACGAGGGCGTGCATGACTCAAGTGGGGGAGTTTGTCACGGTCCTATTCGCGTGATGCTCGAGACCGTGACAGATGCTTGCTGGCTGTGCTTAAAGCGGGATGCGAGATAGCATTAAGGGTGTAGTACGTGTCGTACAGCCGTTCGGTCCTTCGGGACAGGGCGTGTTGGTAGGCACCACACTGGTCGGGAGCTGTCCCCGCTTCCCTGATGAGCCCATGGGAGGGCGAAATCAGTAAGCATCGAGCGGATAAGGCTTAGCCTCGAGCTGGTAAGAGCCCTGGGTTTCCGCACGAGGGCTATGTCCCTGCGCCAAGACTCTGACCCCGTGACAATATCTTACTCTCTAGCCGTCTTCTCCTAATCCCTAGTCGTTTTTCCCCTTCTCATCATGTTCTAAACTTCACCTAGGGGTAAGGGTTGATTCTGTAAAGTAGTTGCAAGGATTGCATTTGTTTTAGGAATTTTTCTGTTCAATAAAATAGACTTCAAGTTTGCTTATTCTGGTTTTCAACATCTTGCAAGAGTATCGGGAGAGCATTGTGAGATTATACATTTACTTAATATCGAGAGAGTTAAGTATATGAAAGGAATAAGTACGAGTTCTCCAGTTTATTGTTGAACTATCTCGGACCTAGGGATAGGACGAGGTTAAGTGGCTAAGGAAGAATTCAACAACATCAGTGTTCATCCTTCGATTCACGCCGGGAGGTATCACCAAAGACGTGTTCATCGACAGACTTGGACCTAGGGATAGGCCAAGGCACAACAGTGATTCTTGCCAAGCTTAAAGTACAGAGTTGTGTGATCGCTGCCGCGACAACAACAGGCCGCTGCCGCCGCAGGTGCTGTCGCGACAGGAGCAACGACAGAAACAGACAGTCCTAGACATTGCAACACCTACACTACTGAGCAATTCAATACCGGCTCATTCTCTCTATCCTGATTTCCTTACTCTCAGGTTGCGTTGAGTTGGGTTATGAGATCGGCAAAACGACCCTGGCGTTTGTGGGAGATATTTACTGCGATTGATCAGGCTTGTCAAGGCATTTCTGAGATTCATTTTCGTTATGTGCCTCGTGAGGCGAATGGTTTCGCTGATGTGTTAGCCAAGGAAGGTGTCGATAGATGTTCGCTTTTTCTGGCTTGTATGTAGGTGCTGTTTTGGGTGTTGGCAGGCCATTTCGTACTCTTTTCCTCCACTAGGGAGGTTTTTAATGAGGCGTATGGCTTCGTCGTGTTGTATGTATGTTTTTTCTTTCCGAATAAAATTCATACAGTTGCCAATCAAAAAAATCATATAAGATATGCATATACATTTCTTCATATTTTTTTCGTATGTGACATATTTTTTTCATATTTTTTATATTGATATATATATATATATCAGGAAAATTTGAGGGACTTGACTTAGAACTTTTTTTTTATCAGCAAGTTGTATGATTTTATTCAATTATGAAAAGCATACAGCGTGACGAGTCATACGCCTCGTTAAAAATATCCCTAGTGGAGGAAAAGAGTACAATATGACCCGTCAAATAATACAAAAACACCAAGTCCATCATAAACAAGCCACAAAAAGCGAGCAGCGATCCA
This sequence comes from Hibiscus tridactylites, assembly GCA_958450335.1. Taxonomy (NCBI): domain Eukaryota; kingdom Viridiplantae; phylum Streptophyta; class Magnoliopsida; order Malvales; family Malvaceae; genus Hibiscus; species Hibiscus tridactylites. Next base: position 20,171,436 of record OY288265.1, on the reverse strand, counting down.
CGCCTTCCTTTGCTAACACGTCGGCGAAACCATTAGCCTCTCTAGGCACATAGCAAAATTGTATCTCGTAGGAGACCCGAAAAGCTTGATCAATCGCTGTAAATACATACCACAAACGCATTGAGTCGAGTCGAGTCTATAAAATTTTGATTTGAGTCAAAACAAGTCGAGTTTTCGCATTGAGTTTAGTCGAAAAATTTTATTTTTTCGAGTCGATTTGAGTTTTGCTCATCCCTAATGAAACAATTGAAATGCTAAATTCAATTGTTATTAAGCTACTTGAAGGCCAAATCAATATTGAATTGAAAGCCTATTAAGGATGTATCAACGCATGTGAATTTAACAGCTAATTAACTCAGCAATTAACAGTATATTAAAAAGCTTAAAACATTTTCAATCCAAGTTCTAAAATAGTGAAATGAAAAGTTCTTCCACAGTTTAGAAAATACAAGGAAAATCCTTACGCATTTTCTTCAAAAGATATGACGCACGCGCGGTACGTGTCAAAGACACATATTAACACGAATCGAACCGAGACGAGCAAGCGGCAGCGGCAGCGACACACACGTGTGTGCTAGGGATTCATATGGCTTAGACCCTTGAGCATTACATACAATTTGAACTTGAAAAGTCCAAATCCAAAATATCTAAATCCGATAACAATCTAATATAATGAAGATGGCATTATGAGAGCTTTTATCTCCGGTCCTGTTGAACGTAAAGGTACTGCTTTACGGATTTAATGGCAGTCAAAATTCCATTGGAAGTCTTTTGGTGTGGGAAAGCAGATTTAATAGTAGAAACTGACTCCAATGTATTCTAAGCTCGATTAACGACTCTGCTCTTCGACCTTGGCGTCGGTGGCCCCTTTTGGTGGAAATTGACAAGTTAATTAGGTTAATTGGGAAGGTGAAGGTCTGCCATGTGCTAAAACAGTCTAATGCTCTTGCGATATGACTTAAAAAAGATGGACTAAGCCGAGCAAATGTATTCAAAGCCTGGTGGTAAAAGTATTGATGATACCTCCAGCAAACAGATTCCTAATAGGTAAATTGTCTTGGTGCAATCTTGATACGGTTATTAGTGGGGAGATGCTGCTAGTTGTCTCTCTGTAATTGAAGCAATGCAAAATGTTGAGATGTTTGAAGGATATGGGGGAAGGTAATAGTCTACTGGTAATGGTTGAAAGGCAATGGGAAAGTGTCCTCGAGATTGGAAAGGGATCGCAGACGTCGCGTTTTGAGTCAAGACTCACCACAAGGAGCTTATTGTCAGATTTCATTTATGGAGTATAAGATCATCAAAGGAGTATAAATTTGCTTTAGATTGCTTGTTAGTTCCTTGAGTGTTGCTGAGATTTTGGAGTGTTTGGTTTCTGCTTTGGTGTCTTTTGTTTATTTTGGTTTGGTTTCATGTCCTGTGTTAGTATTGTTGTATGAGGATTTGGTTTCTCTTTTTCTCCGTCTAATTTTATGGAGATTTTTAATGAGGCTCTTAATCAGGTTAGGCTTTTAGAATCTAATAAATAATAAAACTTTTGCCGAGCAAAAAAATACAATCTAATATGACTAACACCTCCAGGTACGGTAGTTTCAAAATCTACTTACAACTCTAAATACATTAGTTTCAAAATATGATGTTTTAGGCGTTTCTCTGTTTTGGGTGTGTATGCTTTGTACTGTGGCCTTTGTTGACCACTTAATTTTAATTTTAATAAATTATCTTTGCAGAGAAAACAAGGAAAATAAATAAATTCATACAATATTGTTCCAGCAACACGTGTCGTAATAATTACATATTATTTTTGGATTATTATTCCTTCTACTTAGATCCAAAACTGAAGTGACAAGGAAAGTAAAAGGATTTTGCATTATGATCATGGTTTCAAAACTTATCTCTTCATAGTTCTAACTAATTGTGCAACTGTACCCAACTGCACTTCATCGGCTCCATTTGTGATTCTTAATGTTCTTGTTGCTTCCCACAAGTGTGCCAAGACGGTGTCGAATTATATCTCGACTCCACCGTGTGCTTGGATTGCCTTGGTCAGCACCTTCAATGCCATATTCCACGAGCTTTCATGTTTCCAAGTCGAAGAGTTAGTCTGGTGCTTCAAGAACCAATAACCTAGCTTGCTCCAATTCTATTCGACACTGCATAAAAGAAGCAACCACTAATTAATCACTAAACAAAACAATACAGTACTCCAATCTAATTAATACAAATATGTGTCTAATCTAGATATATACGCATACATGAAGATTAGATTACCTTTGCAATATCGAGAAGAAGCAAAATGTGTTGAGCAATATATTTTCCAAATGTTTTCCGATGAAAAGCCCTTTGAGCCATCAGTTGCATGCCACACTCAACAGCACCAATTAGTTCCAGCAGTCTTCAAGGGCCGAGTCTTCCACATTTATTCTTTGTAACCAACTAAGTGAACTTAGTTCCATTTGCTAGTCTATAAAACTGCCCTTCCTTCCTTTATTCTCATTTGTCTAATCAACGTGTGATTTTATTATCTAGCAAAGTTGGAAACTATACATGCACACTTATTCTTACGTTCCAAATCTATTTTGCTTGAATCTTTATTGACCAGGAATCATGCCAGAAGTGTAAGGCACCCCGGATTGAGGGATCCAGCTCCCGCCGACTAAGAACACACCGGCGGTGAATTGCTGGGCTTGAGCGGCAGTGATCTTTTGGATACCTCTCCATTTAACCCTATTTGTCTGGTCGGCACCCGGTCCCCGATTATTGAACTCGGCGTACCATAGGGTATCGAGGGCGAAGTTGCCGTTCCAAGGACTCCATCCCTCTGGTGCGATGATGTCGTCCAACTGAGATTGCATGATGAGGGTCCTTGAGAACTGTTTCCACGGCCGGCCGAGGTACGTCTTGCTTATTGCCTTCACCGGGAGGTAGTCCTGGGCGCCACTGATGACGCAGTTTTGGAGGACGAAGCCGGTGGGCGTGCGTTGGTCTGTCCTTCCTTGCGCAGTGACCATGCATTGTTGATTGTTGAGTGGCTTTCGGACGATGAGTTTGCAGTTCTGAAGGACTGTAGCGGAGTCGCCGAAGATGTAATCGACGGTGCCGGAGACGGTGCAATCCCTATAGAATTGGCGATGACTGTGAGCGTAAAGGGTGTCTTGGTAGCCATCCATTTGACAGTTATGGAAGATGGATTGATCACCTTGGACCTTAAGTGCCACTGCTTGGCCCTTGATGGCCCCCGCAGTGTTCTGAAATCCCATGTCCTTCGCCGTAAAGTTTTTACCGATAACAGCTGTAAACATTATTGTTTATGTTAATCAAGTTCAAGCGTGATTTTTGTAATATAATGCAATCTAAACTCATAAATACTAACCAACCGTTGCGCTCTTGAATGTGGCAGTGCCGTCAGCAACGTTCAAGCTGCCCGTGACGATGGTCTGAGTTGGTCCATCTCCGATGAACACGACATTGGACATATACTTATCAACAAGAACATTTTCTTTGTAAACACCAGCCTTAATGTGTATCACAAATGGAGAAGCATTTTTATTAGGGACTTCCTTCAATGCTTGATTGATGTTATTATATTTGCCACTACCATCTTTAGCGACAACAACATTAGGCTTCATCTGCGACGGATTTTGTTGCAATAGCATCCGTTGCCTAAAACTAACCCATGAAGGGAACCCATCTTTAGCCAATAGTTTACGTGCACCCCCTCCGGCTCCGCTCAACCTTGGAAAGTTGAGATCACGAATGAGTTTAGGAATTTCACAAACCATGGCTAAGCTATTGCTAGTGAGCATTTGTGAAGTGTTGAGCAGTTTTCTCATTTTTTCGCCGGCTACGGTGGATACATTAACGAACCCGTCCAAGCATGTTTGTTGATACGTGATAGAACCAGCCACCCAAATTTTGAGGTTCTCGATGTATTCGTCTAGCGTGCTAGCGTCGAATGCACCAAGTTGGTTGATTGAATTCATAAGGTCGTCGATGGCGTAACCCATCACTTCTTTGCAGATGTCGAGAGCTTGACGAGACATCGGGTCTTTGGCCGCATCTTGAATGGTGTCAGAGTTTTTGACAACCTTCTCTATCTCATGGATAGCCGCTTGGAAACCTGCCTTGATTAACTCCTTAGAGTCGGTGGTGTTGCTTCCCGAGAGGCTCTTTTCGCATGCTTCTTTGTAATCAGTTGGTTGGCAAATGTTTTGCACCGCCTTCTTCGAAGCCTCCAGCCCGCCCCCGCCCGCACTGCGTCCGCTACGGCTGCGGGTAACACCGACGGCCACCGCCACCACCATGGCCACCAGAATCACAGAACAAACTCCAATAATTACGGCTGCCTTTCCCATTTTCAAATAGCTTTCTTACTTCTTATGTTTTTTCTCACACACTAATGTACTTTTAGAAGGAAAAAGAGCTCACTAAGAAAGCTTGTAGGAATGTTGATTTCTACGACGTAAATAAAGAAAATATTTCCTCAAATAGAAGAAACTTGAGAATAGGAAATGTGAATTTGTGGCTAAAAACGTTTGGACAAAGATCCAAACTCAGTCTTTGTTTTCGATCTAAAATGTTGGGTCTCGCTTGAACATTTATGGGTGAGATTTACATGCTTCTTTCCGACCATTGTAGTCTTTGTGGGTTATTTTTAGCCAATGGGACCATCCATAACATAAACATAACAACCTAAAATTCCATTTCTTTAGAAAGAAAGAATAATAAATTTGGATAGGTATATTGAGATAAGTGACTATTCAAATAGAATTCAATGCATCGCACATCTTTACACTAGTCCTCAGACTTTTGAATATTTCAATTTTATCTTAAATTATGAAAAGGATAGTTTTAAGGGTGAATTTTATAGGTGAAGTTGAAGTGACAACATCATGTAATGCTATGTTTTTTTGCTCGACAAAGTATGATTTTATTAAAGAAAAATCATACAGAATTAAACCTATGTTATATGCCTCATTAAAAACCTCCCTAAATCTAAATGGAGAAAAAATTACAAAACAACTAAGTACATTATTAGAATACATAAATAGTTTTAGAAATCAAAAGGACCCATATTGTCACCACCAAGCCTGAAACAAAATCTGCCTAGTCAACCTTGTTTTTGCTAGGTACCAAAAGTTTACTAAATGTGTGGTCTGTTGTGTAACATCCCGACTCAGATGTCACGGTTTGGGCCTCAAGTCCGAAACCAAACCATAAAATTTCACAATTGGGTTTAGCCCAAAACACATTCATCCATAAAAACCATCAAGTTTAAATATTTCAGAGTTGTTGAAACAATTTAAAACGTTGCATGGGATTTCCCTTTAAATATATGATTAAAAGCATTCGACTCACAAGTTAAAATACCAAATAAGACATACAATACAACATAAGATCCTACGAATACATAGCCCAATTAATCTAAGTATTATACTCGGACACAAGTCGATGCTGAAGTCCTACTCCGATAGTGCTCCGACGATGTACGACAACCTTCTAACCTTCAAGAGGAAACAATAATTCTGAACATTGGCCTAACAAAGCTCAGTGGATACACTTCCACTCAACCATGCTTCATGCAAATCTTAAATATGAGCAAGTAGCAAAGAATGATATCATTGCATTCAAAGAGAATATTAGCGCTACCTCTAGCTGCCTAAACTCATAGCAAACAAAGGAGATATTAACCTCACACATCACATACATATCATACCTAGAGTGAGGCCCAATGCCACATAGCTTCAGAAACGTACGCCCATGCTCGAAATCTCTCGTTGAGCATTTTCGAATGAGACCCAGTGCCATACAGCTTCATGAACGTACATTTGGAAAACATCTAACCATGATATTGCAACACTCCCTTTGGGTTTCTGAATCCCACAAAACAAGGTACTCAATCACACAGTGCCCTTACATGGCACACAACATTATTCCATCCATCAAGGATCTTTATTGCTCAATACAAACAAGCCATCAAGGTTATACTTAAGTTATTACTCATTATGTATGTATATAAGGGTAGATTCTCATTTTCTTAGTTTTACTATCCATTTTACCCCATTAGAGTCCCATTGGGCCCTAGTCCTTCAATTATAGTGTCACACCCCGATTACTATGTCAGCAGAAAAATGAAGAAGAAAGAAGAAGAGGAATGCTTTAATAAGTTGTTGAACCCTTGTCCTTTGTGGAAGTGAGCCCAGCCTTAACCATCTAATCTAAGCTATCCTTAAGACTCAATTTCCACCAGTTTTTATTCAAGCCTTTCCTCTCAGTTTCTATGAATAATAAATAAAATATTGACCTTTCACCTACCAAGGGAATGCCCAATTTTGAATCTCACCAAAATATTAGATCTAGAAATTTCCCAAACCTTTCCCCTTCCCATCCCCTCTCGACCAAACTCAGATCTCGGCCACTGCCCGACCGTGGCCACTACCACTATCACCATCTTGTACGCCGCCTTGCCCCGACGTCAGGCTTGTTCTCCACTCGCAGTGAACGATTGCCGCTCATCGTGGAGATCGTGTTGAAGTCTCGTCGGACCTCCCTTAAACCCTTATGTTTTTCCTTCGTTTCGTGTCTCCTCTGTTTCCGGCAGAGTGCATCGACGCTCCAGGATTGATTAACGTGTGGAGGGGAGTGAAACCCCCTTAACCGATCGTCACTCCGATGCCGGCAAGACGCTCATCGGAGCTTTGAGCTTTTCTGATGCGTTTTTGACATTTCAGGTATATTATGGCTTGAATCCGTTTTGCTTCAAGATGTTTTTGAATGGGTAGAATTGTTGGTTTGGAACTATTCTTTTTGGCAGAATCGGCACAAAAGGGTGTCTCTAGTGACCGTTCGACGGTTTGATATCACTGGGTAAGTGAATCGGTTCAAGTTATGGCCCAAATGCCTGAACTGGCCTGAACCGACTAACCCGATCTGAGCCCAATAGCTCCCAAACCCAAATCTGAGTTACACGACCCGATCTAAGCCAGAGTCTCACCCATCCGACCTGAACCCGAGTTTGACATGAGCCGACCGATTCAACTCATCCAAGTCAGCCCACCGAGTCAACTCAGTGAGTCAACTCATTCAAGTCAACTAAGTTGACTTGTTGACTAATGACGTCAGCGGTCAACACTGATGTCAACGTTGATTTGTTGATTGTTGACTTTGACAAAAAAGTCAACTTTTTATGAATACCCTTATTTTATGCTTTTCGACGTCCTGGATCCATTTTTGAAGTCCGTTTTATCAAATTCTAACCAGAAAGCCTCTAAATCTAACCTTGTCTAACACCCCAAAATCTGATCTAGTTAGAATTGGGTTCCGATGATCGGAAAATCTCACATCGATAAGGTTTAAATATTGTATCAACTTGTTAATAATTCGATATCAGAATCTAATTGAGTTAATTTATTGAGAGTTGAAGGAGTAACCTTGCGATTATCCCCTCCTCAATTTAATCTCCAAAACGTGGGATGATCTGGTGAAGTTGCTTCACCTTAAGGAAGGCCTATTGAGTAATAAAAATAAAAGGAAAGGAATTGTAAAGCGATAGAAAACTCATCTGATTCCAAATTTAGCAAGAACCTCTCCATTCTTCATCTTCATCGTCTACTACCTAAGCAAGCACCTCCATTGGAGCTAGCTTCAAGCTTTTTTTTTCCTTCGTTTTATTATTATAAAATTATTGCTAGTGATCAGGTAAGGTTTTCGCCTTAAACCATTATTGGAAATCCATGGTGTTTGTGAGAATAATCTCAACATAGGTTTTGGCCATCCATAGAAATTCTTGATTAAAAAGCTATGTTGAGTTTAGATATTGATTTTGATATCGTTATTGCAAATACGATATCGTACTCTTGTTTTTAACAAGTTCCTATTGATTTTCTAGCTCAAGAAGTGGAGAGAGAGGTTTCGCCATCTCCATCAAAAGCTAGAAACAAGGGTGTTGTCAACCAAGAGCCGTAAGAGCATCGAATATCAAGGTGAGTGATTCAGAGTCTTGGGAATAGGCGAGGAGCCTTCATGAATCTATTATTGTTGATTTCGGCTAAATAGCTAACATTTCTTTTAAGAAAGTGGCATTAGATAGATATTCGGAACTATTGGTAAGCATCAGTAAGTTTTTTTTATCAGCAACTGTATGATTTTATTAAAAAATAAGAAAACATACAACGTGACGGATCTTACGCCTCGTTAAAAACCTCCCTAATGGAGGAAAAGAGTACGATAAGATCCGCCAAAAATACAAAGAAACAACCAATCCTATCATAAACACGCCACAAAAAGCGAACATCGATCTACGCCTTCTTTCGCTAGCACATCCGCAAAGCCATTCGCCTCCCTAGGCACGTGACAGAACTGTATCTCATACGAGACCTGACAAGCCTGATCGATCACTGAGAAGACCTCCCACAATCGCCAAGGCCGTTTCGCCGAACGTGTAGCCCAACTTAAAGCGACTTGCGAATCCGACTCTATAATCACGCAACTGTCAAGCCACTCCCTATCCATAACCAAACTCAACGCAAATGCTATCGCCCGCACTTCAGCTTCATTCGAATCCATCACGCCTAAAGGTCCCAAGAACAATCCCAATATCTTACTGTCCCTGTCACGCATCACACTACCAAACCCCGCCGGACCTGGTTTTCCTCGCGCCGAACCATCCGTATTAAATTTTAGAACTCCCTGCAATGGCGGCTGCCAACTTACCCCTACCCTCATCTTCCGCGGTGCTGAATTAACTACAAACGCAGACGGACATGACCACCAAATCGATTCGGATAACAGCTCACCCTCACTATCCACCTTAATCCAGTAAAATGACCTCAACTTGACCAAAAAGCACAATTCAGACATCGACATACATTTTCCACGAAAGATGAACTCGTTTCTAGCCAACCATAAAGACCACAACAACGCACTAACACTCGCCACCCACCACTTTCTCATGCAACCAGTAAAAGAACAATGAAAATTGATAACAAAAAAGTCATCGAAACTCACCGGGAAAGATATTGCTACACCCCACCAATGCCGCAACCAATCCCATACTTTCCGCACACAGGGACAATCATAAAAGAGATGTGCGATACTTTCCTCCGACGATGCACACCATGGGCAGCGTCCTTGATCATCACGCAACGACACCCCCTTGCTCGCAAAAAATCGGCCGTAGGCAACCTTCTTAACCATATAAACCACAAGAACGCTTGCACTTTAGGCGGGACCAGCACTTGCCAAGCAAAACATTCGCCTATAGCATCGTCGCCAACCTTATCCAGCATCAACAGCTTCGACAAAGCCTTAACTGAGAATTCCCCATGTGTGTCCGACTTCCAAATTAAAGTATCAAGTCGACATTCCCATAGCCGAACCTCGCTCACCAAGGCACTCAACGCCCTCAACTGCGCATGCTCAAATACCCACAATTGCCGTCTAAAGAACCCGTCCCAATGTTGATGATCGAAACTTGCATCCTTCGAATAGTCACACACCCATGCTAGCTTATTTATTGCCAAGGAAAATAGTCTCGGAAATATATCTTTCAAAGGTTGCTCTGCAATCCATGGATCAAACCAAAATAACATTGTCCGCCCATTGCCTATTTTCCATTGAAAAACCGACATCCCCAAATGCTTGTCTACTTGCACAGCACAAGAATTGGCCACAATTTGTCGCCAAACAATCGACATAGATGATAACCTTTCCTTGTTGAAATGCCACCACTGAGTATGTTCACCATACTTGGCCACAATTAACCTCCGCCTTAGTGAGTCACGATCACGAGCATAACGCCAAACCCATTTCGATAATAGTGCCATATTTTTCACCTGTAGATCCGCCACTCCCAACCCACCTAAATGCTTCGGTCGACACACAACCTCCCACCCTACCCTACTCATCTTCCGTTCAAGGCCAACTCCACCCCAAAGGAATGCTCTACGTATACGATCCAGTTTTTCAATCACCCCCTTCGGAGCCACAAACAATCCCATGTAAAAAATAGGCAGAGAGGAAAGTACCGAATTTACCAAAATGACGCGAGCATCAAAAGATAATGACAACCGCTTCCACCCAGCTAGCTTGTGCCGAAAGTTAGCGATAACCGGTTCGCACATCAATACCAACCTCGGATTCGCACCTATAGGAAAACCAAGGTAAACAAACGGCGGCTTACCCTGTCTACATCCCAGCACATCGGCCACTATTACACCCAACTCCTCTTCTACACCAATTGCATATAGCGAGCTCTTAGCAAAATTTATCTTCAAACCAGAGCATACTTGGAAGCAGTGTAGGATATGCTTGATATTGCATGCAACTTCCAATGAAGCCTCGAAAAACAAGAGTGTATCATCAGCAAACTGTAAGTGAGTTAAGAAAACCTCCGACACCACCTCAACCCCTCAAATTAATCCCTCGGACTCAGCTTTACTCAACATCAAATGCATCGCTTCCGCAACCACCACGAACAATAAAGGCGATAACGGACAACCTTGGCGCAAACCACAACCTATCCTAAATTCCTTCATCGCACTGCCATTTAGTAACACCGATAGACGGGCAGAACTAATGCATTCTCTAACCCAATTACGCCAAGTCACACAAAACCCCATCCGAGATAATACTTCATCTAAAAAATGCCAACTGACACAGTCGTAGGCCTTTTCAAAATCCAATTTCAAAAGAAAACCGCCCGCACCTCTTTGTCGAAGTGAATGAATAACTTCGATAGCCAATAATACCCCATCCACTAACTGACGCCCCTTAAGGAACGTTGATTGCGTGTCGCTAATTAAATCACCCAATACTGATTGTAACCGATTAGCTAAACATTTTTCCAGCACTTTATACATCGAATTAACCAGACAGATAGGTCGATACTCACCTAATGTTTTAGGAGCCGACACTTTAGGTAACAGAACGATGAACACACAATTCGCACCTTTGGGTAACAAGCTGCTAGCATGGAAACACTCAAAGAAACGGATGACGTCACCACTCACCACCTCCCAACCTTTCTTATAAAACTCTAGCGTGAATCCATCCGGGCCTGGTGCCTTCAAACCATCACATTCCCACACCACTCCTTTAATTTCCTCCATCGTAAAATTCGAAATCATATTTTTTCTAGCACTGTCAGATAGCTGTTGGAATTCACCTTCAAATTACCATGCACTCTCACGCATATCACCAGCAAAATGTTTTGTAAATTCGGTCACCACATACCTACGCATTTGCAACGGTGATGTGATCCACTGATCATTAATCATGAATCCAGGTATATAGTTTCAAGCTGCGCGCAATTTGGTCGATCTATGAAAATAAGCCGTGTTGCGATCTCCCAACCGAAGCCATGTAGCTCTCGATTTCTGTCGCCACATTGCTTCCTTGTTTCGCATAGCCCTCCATAATGCCTGCATCCACCGTCTTCGCTCCACCTCCATTCCCTCACCGTCCTCATTCATACTTGATGTTTCGTCCGCCTTATCAATCTTATTTTGCATCTCGGCAATAATTTTATTCACGTCCCCAAAGCTATCTCTATTCCATCGTTTCTAAAAAAATTTCAAATGTCTCAACTTCACCATGATATTGCCATTACCTACGCCCAAGCCTGTCGAACGACACCATTCTTCAGCTATCTGTCGAACATGATAACGTCCCTCCATCCAGCAATTGAAGAACTTGAATGGCCGAGGCCCCCAATCACTCTCATCGCATTTCAAGATCATCGACGTATGATCAGATACACCCCTCGCCAAAGCTTCCTGTTGAATCGAGCTAAAACTATCCAACCAAGCTGACGATATCATAAAGCGATCAATTCTACTGCACCGATTGCCTAGACCAAACCCGGTAAAACGTTTGCCCAGCAACGGCAAATCCTCTAGCCCCGCATTATGCACAAACTCGCCAAATACTTCCATTTCTACACTCCTATCTGACACCCCAATACGATCCGAATTGTGTAAGATAGCATTAAAGTCACCTACGATGCACCACGGCCCCTCAAAACCACGCATCCGATTAATTAGCGATGCCCAAACTAATCTCTGACCCTCGATATCCGATGGGGCATACAATGCAACAATGCAGTAGACCACATCCTCTTGTTGCCACCGCCCCTGCAACACAATGTAATTGCGTTCAACCTCAACGTTTTCCAAACTGAAACGCCTTCCTTCCCACACCACCAAAATACCTCCCGAAGCACCGATTGATGGTGAAACTACCAACTCAAAACTGTCGGACCCCCACAAATTTGCAACCCACAACGACGGCATCTCCTCCAACTTTGTGTCCTGTAACATCACCATGTCAATGCTATTTTTCCGTAACACCTCACGCACACTATGTCGCTTTGCACTACCGCCCAAACCCCTGACATTCCATGATAGGAGTTTCATCAGTCACAAACCCCGACTATCCCCGGTGATAATTCGTGAAATGTCCCGTATAATATCCTCCTCTCGTCCGCTTGTTTTACACCAATAAGGGATCCTAATTTTACTGTTGCTACTGCCTCAATCTCTATCTCTTGTGTCACAACAAAGCCTCCTTCGATTATCCCTTCCCCGTTCAATTTCTTTGTTCGACCACCATCTAACTTGTTACCCTTCTTCGTTGGAGGCTCACGACCGCCACCGTTATAATTTTCACCTCCGATTACCTTCCTAATTTTGCAAAAAGCCTTACACACTCGAATCAATTCTGTTTTTCCAAGACCTGATTGTGTTGTGATCGTATGTAGATTAGGATAAGAATTTTGCTCCTCTTGCACATTATCCCCTATAGGAATTATAGCACCCGGTTCCACTTCATCCAAGGAATTTGAATTTACAATCCCAGCAATATTCAAACTCTCACAACTTGGGATGTTTTCAACCACCTCTAGAGTCCTATTTGCATTTTCGTTCTCACCGAACATACTACCCTCATGCACCGGTTCGTGCTGTTCCGGCAACCGGTCCTCCACGTGATCCAGATTTGCGCCATGTACTATGTTTTCCGATCGGTTCATTGTCCATTGAGGTCCATCCCATGCGTCATTAACCAGTCAATTTACTGGTTCGACTTCTTGAAAACCTTGTAGCCTCACCCCTACCTCCCTCCTATCGGTTGTGTTGTCAGCCTCCTTTCCATCGCCCCCAGCCTCATCGAATACAGAATCCTATGCAAGACTCCCCCTTCCTCGGTCGATTCACATTCGCAGAAATCGCATTCTACCTCCGGACCTTTACCATCCAATTCCAACACCCTGACCGGATACACCTCTGTATCTACCTTTACTGAAATTTGTTCCTCTATGCGATCGAAAAAGGTTGTCTCCACCATGATTCTGCCGCTATCAAACGATGTTGGCGTGTCCGTGTCATCATCCATACAAATAAACGATCCCCATAGATTGGCGATGTTCATAAATGTTTTCTTGTGCCATAGGTGTATCGGCAAACCCACTATCGATAGCCATACTCGATGCGATTCTACTGTGATCGCTGGCGACCACGCCTCCACCCTAGCAAAACATTCCTTCACACAATTCAGATTCATCACCCGTTCTCGAACACTCGCCGATGTGCACATTAATAAAATCATGGATCCTGACAATCTCATGATGGAGAATCCTTCTTGCTTATCTACTTCCAATCTCTCCGCCAGTGTCTTTATGCTACAAGGGTTCAAGCACCAACCAACCGCACACCATTGGAGAACAGCCCACTTGTCCTCATCCACGATGTCCGTGATCACTTTGCAATTTTCACTCACTCCTTCTCTCCCCGGCATCTTCGATGTATGTGAATCCTTTGATCGATCGGTCTCCGACTCCTCACGATGCTCCCGACTTGTCCCAACGCCCCCTTTTCTCTTAACCATTTCCGTTCTTCCCTTCCATGCCATAGCGACTCTCATACGAGCACCATAAATCAATTTACCATGTAGTCTCTCGATCACCCGATTGGCATCCTCTTGCGATGCCATCCGAACAAAACCAAATCTCTGCCCATCACGAACCACGCGATTGGGAATAAATACATCTTTGACGATCCCATGTCTATCACATACCTGCCATAGACCTTTCCAATGGATTGTCCGAGATAGGCCGCCCACATATAAGGTCCATACCCGTTGTGTGATCTAATCAATGTCCACAGAATGTTGTCCCTTGCTCGTTGCTCGCTGGTGATATGGCGCTCCTCTGCCTGTTCCCTCGCTAGGCGTTTCCACAATCCCATGGTGAGAAGAAGGAAAATTTCACGTTAAGTGACTTCCTTAAGCATCAGTAAGTTTGATTATGAACATCGGACATAGTCATTAGTATCGTCATTGTGTATTGTATCGATAAAACTATTGTTATTGAAACATTATAAACGCAACATCGGATAATGATATTGACATTGAAATCATGAAATATTAAAATTGAGACATGTTCACTATTAATAACATTTAAGGAATTGGTTATTGGAGTTATTTTTGATTATTGAGTGTGCATATTGATATTGAAACCTTGGATTTGGACAGACATTGGATACAATTGACATGCCATAGAATTCATGAGCTTAGTGTATGAGTGGACTACGGTCCTATGGTTACGACCTACATTGATGTGGAGAGGCAGAGGGACTGGACCATTCATTGATTCAGCTAGACGTAGGAATTTGCGTATCCACTATTTTGATTCAATCCAAGGGTTAATAATGAAATTAATATGTTAATCATTGTTTATTGAAACATGATATTGATATTGATAAGCATGAGAATATGTACATGCATTAATTATTGACATTTATTTTATATATGACTACCTCACTAGGCTTTGTATGCCTAACGTGTCACATATCATGCATTTCAAGTTAAGGAATCGACCGTAGAAGATCGGAAAAGTCGAGGCGAGACAAGTCACTACGAGCCAAAAGTAATGTATTTTGACTCTATGAACTCCTACGAAGGTGGCAAAGTAGTTGAACTAGTCTTTTGTGCCTATATTGGTAAGCTTGTATAAGTTGTTATAATATTAAAGGCCCAAAAATGACTTTTGGTATGGCTAAAAGATGGTAAAAATGGCATATTTGGCTCACATAGGTGAAATCCTAGTAAAAGTATTCATAAGACCGTGAAATTTGGCATGCCAGTAGTTTTTAGCATTGAAATATTGTGTGTAAAGTTTCATTGCAATTGAACATTGTTTGGTAGGTCAATTCTATTAAAAACCAACAAAAACATGTCATTACAAGTCAGGCCGTATTGATAAGGGGTAATGGCGTATCGGTATGGTTAAGCATAATTGAACCCATGGAACAGGGCGTATCGATACGGTTTGGAGCTGTATCGAAACATTTTGCTTATAGAATCCCTTGTTTCGATATGGGTCAAACCTGTACCGAAACGGGTCAAAGTCAAAGTTAATGAAAGTCAACTTGTACCGATATAGGGCTTGCCCGTATCGGTATGAGGTATTGGGCATAGTCAACTCAGGTTGATCATCATACACCTGTGTTTCAATACATGGTTAGTTAAGCTGGTTAAAAGGCATAATTGAAAGTTTGCAATGTCCATAGATTGATCACCGAATTTAAGATGATCCAATTGGATGGGTAAATGAACTTCGAATAGTATGAAAATTTACAGACTTGTTAATATTGTATTGAATTTCAGTGTAGTATAGCCAATTTTATTGAAGGACCTTTAATTTATAAGATTTATAGTTTAGTCCCTAAAACTTGTAATAGACATGAATTGGTCCTAAATGAATATTTATTGTCCCGTAATGGATGAAATGGACTAAGAAGTATACTCAGTAACGTTTAATTGATATAATGTTGATCATATATTGTGTATTGATTGAAATTTTGTTAGGTAACATTGTCCATCCCGGTTCCCGACTAGGCCGAGAAAGGGGTGTTACACCTTGAACCTGAACTTGCTTATTTATTTAACTTTTCCGTTAAGGGCAATGTGAACAAGGACTGCATTTGGAATTTATGTATTTGAAGGTATTCATAGCTCCTTGTATCCGAGATGTTGAAGGACGTTGAATCCGGGTTTGAGAGTGATCGAATGGAGTATGATGGATCGATCGTTGTAGCTTGGTATCGAGGTAATACATTACTACCTCTTTTATGCTTTATTAAATATAGTGGTATTCGGTAAATGCTTGCATGATTATGTTTATGTATATGGTTAATTCTGTTAAAGTCTAATTGATTACGGAGAAAGGGTAGTCAACTAGATAAGATTGAAGTGCTCAGTTAGGAAGATGAGTGACTTGTAAGAACTTCTGAGATCCAAGAATAATTGATAAGAATGCTATACTTTATATTTGGTTATGCCCGTTAATGTTATAGCTTCTGAAATGCTTAGTTAAGAAATGACAAAAATATCCTTAGGGTATAAAAATCACTAATATATCCCTAACTTTGATGGTAACCTAGAAATCTACACTAGATCCGGTAAAACAACTGATTCATCTGAAAACTCTAAAATTACTTGGGATGTTATGGTAACAAGACTTGAACCTTCGAGATTGTAAAGTACTTGGGTTGGCTAAAATTCTGAATTGATCTCCGAAGATAAATTACAAAAATAATATTCGTATATCTGAACTAATCAAAGTGGCATAAAATACTAATAAGGTTGATTGATCGGAATGTTCGTAACAACCAAAGAGACTGAAGTATCATCGGACACCGAAATTTTCAAATACATTGGAATAATGGATGTACTCTCGAGTTCTGAAATGAATGAGTTGTTTGAAAGGACTGTAAGGATCAGGGTGTCTGAACTACCACTGAGCACTTGAATAGCTACAATACCCACGTAACTTGAGATATATTGTAACACCCCCTTCCCGGTCTGGTAGAGAACCGTTTCGAAAAAGAGTCACCGGAAAACATATTCAGGCATCGAAGAAGAAATTGGGGTTAGAACGAAATTGGAATATCCTATTAGTCGCCTTTAGGCCGTAACAGACCTATTCATTACTAATCTTATCCGGTTTGGGGGTCAATTTTAAGCTTTTACGAACTTAGGGACTAAAACATAAATTTTCCAAATTAATGGTCCTAATTAGAATTTCTTATTACCAACTTGTAATTAGACTTGTAAAATATTAACCTGTAAAATTTCGTTACTATCGAAGGTCGTTTACCTATCTAATTTAGCTATATAACTTATTAGTCGCCATTTTGTAAGTTGTGTAAAACTGAAATCTAAGTCTTTGAACTGAATTAACTAACACCGTATCGATGCCCTTAGGAACGTATCGATATGCTAAGCCTATTTTCCATATTCCAGATTTAAAGGATAGAAAGCCCGTACCGATACAGTTAGGCTCGTAGCGATACAAGTTGACTTCGTTAATCGCGTATTGGTACGCTCTAAGACCATATCGATACCTTTTTCCTAACCAAATTCCAGTGACCAATTTCCCTAACGATACGCCCAAACCGTATAGATATGCCTTGTTTGACCAATGTTGACATGACCAAAAGTTCAAGGATCGTACCGATACGCCATAATTCAATATTAATGATAATGACAATGCTTCAATGATTTCAATTACAATAATAGTAGTCGGTGATCCTTTTACAATATTTCGATGACAATAACGATAACAATAATAGTGGTCGATATCAATGGTAATAGCAATGACAATGTCGATGATCTATAATCGATATCTTATATGTCCATGATTCAATGACAATGACAATAACAATAAAAATATTCAATGACGATGGTAATACTCAATGTCTAATGATTGATACCTACAATGATACCTCAATACTTGATGTTACTACTTACTGACACTTACCACAATGTTACTAAGTGGTTCCATGCAATGTTTCCTTAAAAATTGGGTTAGCAATAACAATATTGACAATAATGAAATCGAGAAAGGCATCTAGCCTAAACCTGAGACTCTGACTACACCCACCTCAATAATTTGACGCTTTTACGGCTCTCGGATAATAACCTCTTTCTTCTTAGCCTTCGGCGAGGTCGATAGATGCTCTTTATCAAATTCTTAAGCTAGGAAATCAATAGGAGTGTGATAGAAACAATACTATGCTATCGTAATCAATATAACAATATCGAAATCAACATCTAAACTTGAAATAACTATTATGTAACACCCTGAAAAAAATGAATAAATGAGAGTTTCAACCAAGGGGATTCAAACCCATTCCCCATGGCATGGGGAATGAATGACTTAACTATCTGAACTAAGGCCACAATTGGTCTTAGCCTTTGTTTTGTTATTTGACGTGTATGGTTTTAATATCGGTAATAAAGTGGTAATTTGACTCCTCACCTACCTATTCTTATCTCAAGTCTGGAAACTTCCCAATATCCAAAACTCATCCCCTCGCCTTCCCTTCCACCCGATCGGACTCAGATCCGCCCTCACCGTGCCGTCGTGGCACTCACCGCCAGTGCCAAGGCATTCCCCGTCGAGCCCCGACCAAAACCCTCATCTCTACGCGCCGCCTGCCGTCCCCGATCACCGTGAAACACCAATGAAAGCTTCATCAGAGACCCTTGCTCCGCCGCTCTAGTTTACCGCCGTTTCAGCCGCCGTATGTTGTTCGTCTGCGACACGACCACCAGATCTGGTTTCCTCACGTCACGACGGATAAAACTCAGTCAACCGATCATTCGTTCGACGCCAGTAAGACGTTTATCGGAGCTTCAAGCTTTACGATGAGATTTTGACATTTTTGGTAATTTCCGACATGATTCCGGCCAAATTTTATGTTCCTGATATGGGTTTTGTTAGGGGTCTGATAAAACATTTTTTTTCTGGCAGATTCGACGCAAAAGGCGTCTCTGGCGACCGTCCGGCTACTAGAAACCCATAGGGTAAGTGTTGAACTGGCCCAGTTAGTTAACCAGTTCAAGCCCAAGCCCTTCTTGGCCCAAACCGAACCAACCTGGTCCGGATCGGTCAAACCCGAGTCAGACCCAAACCGTACCCGTACTTGACCCGTTGACCCGACCCGTTGACCAAAAAGTCAAAATTTCCGAAAACTCCTATTTTATATTTTTCGACGTCTTGAGTCTGTTTTTGAAGCCCGTTTTGCAAAATTCTGACCCGAAAGTCTTCGAATCTAATCTTAAACCCGAACTTTTATATGTATTAATTATTCAATTAGGAGTACTGTGAGTAAGGACTAAAATGTGAGTATGTGTGATTGAAGGTACTCATAGCTCCATGAATACGAATCATTGATGGACGTCGAATTCAAGTTCGAGTACAATCGAATAAGGTTTCATGAATCGACTGATATAGCTCGGAGTTAAGGTAATACACTACTACCCCTTGTATGCTTTATGAACATGTTGATATTCGGTTAACACATGCATGCTTATGATGACGTATACTGTAAATTCTGCTTAAATTGAATTAGATTCGAGCAATAAGTATGGATATTAGTAAGACCAAATTATTCGAATAATGGCTAACAGTATTAGAAGTTCTAATAGTTAAATTCAGTTAATCCGCAACTCAATCAACAGTGTGTAAGAATCGAGGCCCAGGATACGGAGTGAGAGATATTAATTATGAATTTACGAAAAAGCCCTTAGAGCATAAGTATGACTAAACTACCCCTCTAATAAAGGAAATGACCTAAAATCTGCATTCGACCTGATTATGAAATTTACACTACCCAAGATGTATGTTTTAATGGAAAGACTTCGGCATGATTATGCAATACGTGTGATACAAACTTGGATAATCTTTCAAACTCTATATAACACATGAATGAGAATTTTCTGGAAATATTGTTGAAATCCTAAGTCGATCCTTATGATAGTAATGCGTGAATTAAATAAGAATGATCGTAAGGACCAAAAAGACGGTAATGCCCTCGAGCACCGAAATGTCTGATTAATTTGAATGACGTTATACCCTCAAGTTCTGTAATGAATGAATCGTTTGTAAAGGGGCGGAGAGTTATGACGACTTAATCTCGTTTGAGTACGTGAATGGTTGAGGTACAAAATGGTAATTTAGAAAGAAATGGTAGATTTATCTTAGTCTAAAATAACCGAAATACCCTCCCGAGTTAATCGGTAACTATGCATTTGACGGAATTCTGGATCTGTTAATAAGACTTAAATATCTAAGGTTCCCTTAAGTGTTGAGGGCGATTGTTCAAACATACAATACAGTCAGTGTTAAGTTCTGATGCACGCAAATTACTCACATCTGAAGTTGGTAAGTATTGTCAAGTTGGGTTATGTTGCATTAAACAATTCTAGAGGTATGATAAATTGTTAGAGCCCCTGAGAATTATAATTTTCGTTATGATATGATTTTGCTGTGGTATAAAACTTGCCGTGACAGTCAAATAACTAACAGGCCATGATAGCCTAAATAATCGAAACATCACTAAAAATATCTGATAACTTAAAAGACTTTAATTTAGAAATTCATGAATGTCCGGTTAGAAAACTAATGAGCAAATATGATACCCGAGTTATGTGAACCATTGCTTATTCAATGTTGGTATAAATTACCAAAATGTCCATATGTGATAAAATGACCATAATGCCCTTGTAGGCTTATATGACTAAATAACTCATGATGCGTCTAAACTCTCAAAGATCTTAATGTATCACCTCTTGAATATATGGGTTAAACCGTTGGTATGAACCCTTTTTAATAGGGGCCACATTTCAAAAATTCATTCAAATTATCAAAAGTTTAATATGTCCCCTTCTGTAAATGCCTAGTATCTCCAAGAAATGATCTGTCCCACCTAGTGTGTTCCATGTGCGATGTATTCTGTTGAATGGATTGTATAATGATTTAATCATGAATAATATTATGTTTGATGAACTGGATATATGATTACATTTTTTTGCCTACTTGATGTATGTCTACTCAATATGCATACTTGTTATGTGATGGCTTGATCTATGATGATATTGTCTGAATGTCTGATGAACTTGATAGTATGATCTGTTAGCTTGACCTATGATGGTACAATCTGTTTGCATGATGAATGATGAAAATGTTTGTTCTGCTCAATGGTATGCCCATTTATCTGTCAAAATCATGAATCTTCTATTTCTGATACTCTGAATATAATACGTCTGTCACATGTATTCTGTTACTCATGTCTGAAATCTAAATATCGATTGTCATCTGGGGTATACTGTTGGGTTATGTTATGAAGTCTATGTTTGTACAACCCTGATCAAGCTGGTAAATCCTTATGGACTCAAGGTCTCCCCTTGAGTGGCACCTATGCCCATCAGGCCTAGGGTAAGCCCTTATAGACCTAAGGCATCCCCTTAGGTGGCACCTATGCCCATCGGGCCTAGGGTAAGTCCTTATGGACCTAAGGCATCCCCTTAGGTGGCACCTATGCCCATTGGGCCTAGGGTAAGTCCTTATGGATGTAGTTTTGGGGGACTGTATATTGGTGTAAGGTTGGAGGGTAGTTCTTGTAAACTTCTGTATGAACATTGAACATTTGCATTTAATCTGTTATGTGCTCATATGATATGATGTTAAGTACTTATGTATGTTTGATTTGCAACTTATTAAAACACACTAGGCTTCGTGGTTTAACTTCTCCAACCCGCCACTCTGTTGATTCTCTGAACAATAAGCTCTCTTTTAATACTCAGTAACATAGAAAGAACAAACCTTGTTGTCCTCAAGAATAGTGCTTCACTAAATTAGTGAAACATAAATGGAGACAAGTATTGCCTGGAACATCATAAAAATGTTATGCCTACCATGTATCTGCATGAGCTTATAGCATCTTTTGGTAGTTCTGTATTACTGAGCTTTTCCAAGCTCACATTGTTTTTACCATCGCAGGTTAAAAGAATATAGCATGGTATAATGTTTGACGTCAGTGTTCGGAGTTCCCTCGGCGTTGCCTCTGGAGTACGGTACTGTATAGTTAGTGGGCATGTATGTCACGTATTGTTTTATGATAGAGTCTGTAAAATACCTTCTGAAATTTTTGTTATGTGTTTAAATGATTTTCTGAAATAGTATTTTTAACAGAAGATGATTTTACAGTTTAATAAGTGTTTTGAGGAAATAAAAATGTTTTATGTGTATTTTATTGTGGGTCGCTCTTGTGACCCTAATGTGACTTCCTATGATCCGTTGTAATGCATAGGCGGGTCTAGGGGGTTACATATTACCCATGAAGATGACCATGGATAGGCAAACCCTAACTTGTGATTAAGATTAATATATTCATGGATTTCAATGATTGTTTGAGGTTTATAGCTTACCCGATCAATGGAAATGATTTGATATGAATAACTTGAAGGAAATCCTATGTTTTAACAATCACCAATGGAGGTGTGTGCTTAGGTAGGGGAGGATAACTATTGTGAGGTGCTTGTTTAGACTTGGATCGGGTAAGACTCCAAACCTTGGCTATTCACTTGGTTTTTAATTGAAAAGCTTTCCTTTCAATGAAGGAAGCTCTCCCGATTATCCCACGTATGGGAATTATAATGGAGGAGGGGCTAATCGCAAGGTTAGTCCTTCAACTCTCGATAGACTATACTTTTCCCCCAAAACTTTTAATTTCTACAATTTAGCCACTAAAGGTTTCGATATTATTTAATAAGATCCAAGAAAGATAAATTAACTCAATTAGAGTCCAATATCGACACAATTGACCTCATAGATTAAGTCAATACAATATTAGGATCTTTCCGATATAGGATTTCTGATTGCCGAAACCCAATTCCGACTAAAATGGATTTAGTGGGTGTTACAACTCTCCCCCTTTAAGAAAATTCATCCTCTGATTTTACCTGAACCAAAGAGATGTGGATATTGCTTCTTCATTTCCTCCTCCGGTTCCTAGGTAGCTTCCTTAGTGGTATGACTCCTCTAGTGCACTTTAACTAGTGGTACAGATTTATTGCAAAGTCTTTTAACTTCTTTTGCAAGAATCTGAATCGGTTGTTCAACCACTGTTTTGCCCTATCCCTCAGTGAATAGGGGAATAACCTTAGTCTACGCACGTATTGATGGACTTCGTGTATTTGGAATGCCCTACATATGTCCAGGAATCCTCTTAAGTGTTGTCGAGCATCTTCTGTGGTAGTCCCTCCAAATTGCCCTAACGTGTTGATCATGTTGAACATTACGGGCTTCAGCTCAAAGTGATCCGCCTCAATCTCAAGTTCTGTCATTGTCGGATCGAACCTTTCGAAGTCATGCTCCAAGTAATCCCTAGTGGTTCAAACGTACTGTGGCTGCCTGGGCGGAACAGAGAGCGACTGCCCTGGTGGAACTTGTTGTTGTCTAGGAGGCGGGTCTTGCTGCCCATCCCTGCCGTTCACAACTTTGTTGGCAGGGTTGTCGTTTTCCGTTTTTACCTCTGCTTTTCTTTCTTCTTTGGTTTTCCTAGTGTTGATCTGAGTTCCTTCTTTAGCTCTCTTGCTCTTCATTCTATATCGTCGTAGAAAATGATTTCTCCTTTTGGATTCACCATGGTCATACACTAGAAAAGGAAACGATAAAATTCTTTTTTTTTTCAATTAAAAATAAAAAGTAAAAATAAAATAAAAAGTAAAGAAATAAAAGTTAAGAAATTGAAAATGAATTTCGATATTACCAATCCCCGAGAACAGCGCCAAAAACTTGTAGAGCATTTGGGTGTTCTCTATTTATGAGCGCAAGTGCAAACTCCTGTCAAGTTATAGTATAAAAGATTTCGTCTCCCACAGGGATTGGAAAACTTGATTCGAATTGTTGTTCATGCACAAGGAAACGTAAATGCACAATTAAGTTGAATGTTTGAGAAGAAAAATAAAATAAAAACACAATTAAAGATGAAGAAATCAGATTGATAGAATGGGCAGGGTTATGCTGCTGCTTAGTGTGATACTGCGTTGAATATGACAAGTTAATTTGCGCTGCCAGACTCTACTGCCTCTGCGGGGGATGGCAGGTAGACTGCTGAGATCCACTCACTGCCTCGGCAGAGGAATGGAACTGTGTCTCGGCAGCAAACTCGGTAGAACTGCAAGGCTCGACAGAACACTTCGAAAGTGACTCCGCTTATGTCTAAGTCAGAATGCTAATGATGCCCACTACACATAATACCAGTCACGGCGTGAATCGTGCAAAGACAACAATGTTGATCGTCCTCTTTTAGCTGCCTTAAACCCTAACCTATGTCTAGGCCAGATTGATCGCACCGTCTATAGATGAAATCTAACTTACTCCTTTCGTGAGTTCGACTCTATCGATACCGAACAAATGGATAGAATTCAACTAATCTTCCGCCTCAATTGAAAACTATGAAGAACATGAAATAAGTAAACCTTGAAGTTTTATTTGCAAAAACAAACTTGAAATCCTAAACAACTATTCTCACACTAATTACAACATAACCCAAACCCGAGGAGAATTTTAGAACATGATGGCGGCAAGAAAACCTAAACTATGCCTAAGGAAAAACTTACTTGTTTTGAAATAGAATTTTGCGAAACAAGCTTCAGAAAAGGTCTCAGGACGTAGAAAAACATAAAATAAGAGTTTTCAAAAAATTTGACTTTTTGGTCAAAGTCAACGCTGAACGCTAACGTCATCACCGGTCAATGTTGACATCGTTAGTCAACTGGTCAATAGTCCACCGAGTTGACTTGGGTGGGTCGACTCACTAAGTTGACTCGTACGAGTTGACTCACTGAGTTGACTCGAACGAGTTTACTCACTTAGTTGACTCGGTCAACGGGTCGAGTTCGGGTTAACGAGTCGGTTCGAGTCAGATCGAATCAATTCAGGTCGGATACAGGTTCGGGCTGGGTAGGGGTTGACATATTGGGCTTAGAGCAAATCAATTAATGGGCTAAACATATAAGATCGGTTTGGGCTAGGTTGACTCGGTTCAATGGGTTTAAACCCGAGTCACCCACCTGAAATTAAGGCTCGCTGGCCATTCATAGGAAAAGAACGTCGGAGGCCATAAGTGCCGAGATCCTAACGGAAAAATAGTATTTTTCAGACCCATAGTAAAACCCATTCGTCAACAGCATAATAGGCCAAAATTCCTTACCAGATTTAACCAAAAAGAGGAAACGGGGTTCGAAACAACGTAGCTCCGGCGAGGCGTTAAACGTTGACGGACCAGTGATCAGAAACCTGGGTGTTCCTCGCCTCTACATGAGAAGTTCGTTGGCAGTGGCGGCGCAACGAATGGACGGCTGTGTTGGTCGGAAAACGCAGAAAACAGATGGTGCGGAAGGAGGGTTCTCACCGAATCTTCGACCCACATTTCACGACGGACGGCAGCGATTCAAGGTGAGTAGTTAACAGGGCATGGTCAGGACACGTCAAGAATCCAACTGATAGCGGCAGTGTCCATAACGGACTGACGGTGAAGCAGATCGGGGTTGGTGAAGCTGAACGGTCTTCCACCGTTTTTGTGCGAACGACGGGCAGAAACAGAGGTTGGGTGGTTGGGTTTTGGTGGCGATGAGGCGACGGTGATGATGGTGGGGATGGTGGATGCCACGAACGACCGTAGAGAGCTCGTCGGAGCTTGAACGGAGAAAGGGTAGGTAAGAGGATTTTGAAATCTTGAATTTGCCTCCAGATTCGAAAAACCCACTCTTGGGTAGGTGGAAAGGTAGATTTGTCTTAGTTAATGCTCTCTAATAACCAATTGGACAACTCAAAAGAAAGTTCATGTATTTTCTAACTAGAATTAGCCTTAGCTCAATGGTTGAGTCTTTAGTTTACTATGCACAGGTAACAGTTTCAAACCCTTATAGTTGTAATTTTATTTATTTTTCTTCTTTTTCCATTTTATTCATTATCATTTTTAGGGTGTTACGAAGGATTCTTGTGATGATGATGATGATGATGATGTAGGGATCATTGAAGCCAATGATGGTGGACAATCAACAAAGGTGGATGAGGTTCCAACCAATGAAGAAGATGTACAATACCCTCCATAGAAGCATTAAAGGATATGAATCTTGGTGAAAGGGAAATGTGCTACCCAAGGGAACTCAACTATGTCAAAGATGGTGAAATCTTGGGTGATCCATCCAAGGGGGTAACCACTAGATCCTCTCTTAAATTGCTTAATAATGTTGCTTTCATTTTATGCATTGAGCCTACAAATATCAAAGAAGCATTAAAAGATGATTTTTTTGATATTGGCCATGCAAGAAGAACTTAATCAATTTGAGAGTAGTAGAGTTTGGACATTAGTTGAAAGGTCTAGTAATAAATCTACTATCGGAACTAAATGGGTGTTTAGAAACAAGCTAGATGAGAGAGGTAACATAGTGAGAAACAAGGCTACACTTATTGCTCAAGGTTACACTCAAGAAGAGTCAATTAATTTTGATGAAACACATGCACCCGTAGCTAGAATGGAAGCTATTTGGATGCCTCTTGCATTTGAATGCTATCATGAATTCAAGATTTTTCAAATGGATGTTAAAAGTGCATTTTTAAATGGTTTTATAAATGAAGTGTATGTTGAACAACCACCTGGTTTTGAAGATCCACATTTTCCAAACCATGTTTTTAAATTAACTAAAGCTTTATATGGTTTGAACCAAGCTCCTAGAGATTGGTAAGAAAAGCTTTCAAACTTTTTGATTGAAAAAGATTTTGAAAGAGGCAAGATGGACACTACAGTTTTCATTAAAAGAAATGGCAACGACATCTTAGTAGTACAAACTTATGTTGATGATATAATTTTTGGTTCTACTAACGAATTTTATTGCCAAGAATTTTCTAAGCTAATGCAAGGTAAATTTGAGATCAGCGTGATGAATGAGCTTTCATTCTTTTTGGGGCTCCAAATCAAACAAAGGAGGGATGACACCTTCATTAATCAAGCAAAGTACATCAAAGATATGATCAAGAAGTTTGGCTTGGAGAATGTGAAGCTTCAAGCCACTCCAATGAGCTCATCAATTAAGCTTGACAAAGATGAAGGGGGTAAGTGTATTGATTCTAAGCTTTATCGTTCTATGATTGAATCTTTGTTGTGCCTTACCGCAAGTAGACTCGATATCATGTTTAGTGTTTGCTTGTGTGCTAGGTTCTAAGCTAGTCCTAGAGAATCACACCTTATAGCTGTTAAGAGAATATTTAGATGTCTTAGAGACACACCTTGTTTAGGTCTTTGGTATCCTAGAGACTCATCCTTTGACCTTCATGCCTTTTCCGATGCGAATTATGAGGGATGTAAGATAGATATAAAGAGTACCTTCGAAACATGCCAATTCTTAGGTAGTGTTCTCGTATATTGTTTCTTTGAGAAACAAAGTAGTGTAGCCTTATCTACCACCGAAGCGGAATAAATATCGGCTAGAAGTTGTTGTGCTCAAGTCCTTTGGATGAAGCAACAACTTCTAGACTATGGAGTTGATATAGGTACCATGTCCCTTATGTGTGACAACACTAGTGTCATATGTTTCACTAAGAATCTCATCCAACATTCTAGAACCAAGCACATAGAAATTAGACATCATTTCATTAGAGATCATGTCTTGAACAACGATGCTGTTCTAGAGTATGTTGACACCTTGAACCAACTAGCGGACATTTTTACCAAACCACTTGACAAAGAGCGTTTTTGGACTCTTAGGAAAAAGTTAGGTTTAACCAGCCTTTCTTGACCCTTTAGAGCTTTTTTAGGTCAAAAACTAGCTTGAATTAATTGATGTTTGTGCTTATGTGTTTTTTCCTCTTAATGCATCCATGCTTGTTTCTAGGGGGAGTATGCATCCATGCATACATATATAGTATGGGTTTTCAAGATTTTGCAAAGTTTCTTTCAAAAGCCGAAATTTTTGTTTCGAATATAAAATTATATCATATATTTTATCTTACTATTTTTTAAAATTCTTTTTAAGAATTTTTTTTATATATGTATATGCTTTTAAACTATTGTATATATTTTTCTTTTTTTGATCGGCAAAAGAGTATAATTTTATTAATAAGTATCATACAATGCCATCACACTCCATGACCTCATTAAAAACTTCCCTACACCTAAATGGAGGAAAATAGTACCGAGGAGTATGAGATAAATAAAAAATGCTAAAAACAACCGAACAAACACGAAAAAACCAAAGCAAGAAACCAAAACACAAAACATTCACTCTAGCATGCAAAACCAAGATGTGCGATCAACACCACCCCTCGCCAAAGAGTCATCCAAGCAATTCGCTTCTCGATAAAAACATGAATACATGAGCTCAACAATAATCCCCCTCGGATGCAATTTCTAGGCCAAAAGATGTCGTCAAGCACTAACAAAAAAATGGTCCGATGTTGCGTGTTTCCATACTATTCGATCCTCGCGCTTTTAACAAACCACACCACGCCACTCTATCGACACAAAGGAAATCACGCACCACAGCTAATGAATAATTCCACCATACCTCGTTGTAGATTACCACACCACATATCGCCTGACAAACTCCCTTGATCCCATCCCACACACGGTACACATACTCTTACTATACCACAACCAAGGACCGAGCAAATCTGTCTCCTCTCTCGAATGTCAAAAACATCCAAAGAAGGCGTAAACACATAAACAAAATCATTCGTTAACCATATCTTATTCACCATACCATCACTTGATGTCTTTAATTTAGTCACATATAAAATGACCATCACAGAACGTGGCTGTCTCAAAAAGCGTTGAACTGATTTATGCTTCAACGCTGAACCAATCCCTCTCACATTCCGCGACCACAAACTCAACGCTCTTTGCAATTATTATCGTTCTCGCGCTTAAATCATACGCGCGACATCCTTTACAATATCTTGTTCGTTTCCAATTGTTTTCGACCCAATCAATTTACCAAGTTTCAATGTTTCCTCCGCATTGTTTCCTCCTAGTTTCAATGTTTCTAATTGTATAATGTTTTCTTTTACATATATAGACATTAATTGGATTATTTTTGGATCGAATGGAATGATTATGCATACATTAATTTTCTTGTGTCTTAATTTATTTTCATATTATACTATAGGTCCTAAAAAGAGAGCAAGAACTAGTGAAGTTGGAGGATCCTCCAATGTTGAGAATGATGGGATTACTCGCCCTAATATTGCGATTATTTAACCAAGGTGTTTTCGCACCACTGACAAGATGGATTATTTTTGTCAATTCAAACTCATGATATCCGTCGCAATCGGGTTTTTTATACTCCCGTTTTAGATTTTGGGCGTTTTAAATTTCGATATCTTCATCTTTTGAGGCGTTGGAACTTCATGAAAATTTTGGCCTTACCGCCTATTGTTTACAAAATTCTTGTTTTGATTTTTTATGTCAATTCCAAGTGCATTGTTGGTTCCGACAAAAAGACCGTGGTTGCTATTGAATCCTATTTGATGGGGAAGAAATTCCGAGTTAATGTTAAAACTTTAACTGATGCTTTAGGTTTTGAGGATGAGGGTACAGCCGATGAGGACTCATTAGGACATATTTTGAGTGGCACTGTTACCGTTCTCGATGCTCATGACCGCATTCTTCACTTGGGTGTTTCGCCCTTCCGGTGGAAAATTCACAACCATTCACCAAGTTGATGATTTTTGGCTTCGATGCTTCCGTGAAGAGAAACGCCCAAATCTTGCTTAAATCATGTTTGCCGAGATGGTTTACCTCATTCAATATCGTCACACCGATCAGGTTACTTCTTTCACCTACGACACTTCCTTTTTTTTGATCGGCAACTGTATGATTTTATTAAAAATAGGAAAACATACAGCTTGACGGATCTCACGCCTCGTTAAAAACCTCCCTAAGCCTAATGGAGGAAAAGAGTACGATGAGATCCGCCGAAAGTACAAAATGAACGAAACACCAACTCATATACATGCCACAAAAAGCGAACATCTGTCCACTCCCTCTTTCGCTAAGACATCCGCGAAGCCATTCGCCTCCCTTGGCACATAACAAAATTGAATGTCATACGCGACCTGACAAGCCTGATCGATCGCTAAGAAAACCTCCCACAACCGCCACGGACATTTCGCCGATTGTGTAGCCCAGCTCAACGCCACCAGAGAGTCCGACTCTATAATAACACAGCCTTTCCGCCATTTCCTCTCTTGTACCAAACCCAAAGCGAAAGCTATCGCTCGTACTTCAGCTTCGTTCGAATCCATCACACCTAAAGGTCCCGAGAACAATCCCAATATACGACTATCCTCGTCCCGCATTACACCACCAAACCCCGCTGGACCCGGCTTACCACGCGCCGATCCATCCGTGTTAAATTTTAACACGCCCTTTAAAGGAGGCTGCAAGCTCCGTCCCGCCCTCAACTTTCCCGGTTGCGCGCTAACAACAAAATGAGCAGGACATGACCACCAAATGGATTCCGGAAGCACTTCGCCCCTCTTATCAACCTTTATCCAGTAGTATGATCACAACTTAACCAAGAAACATAATTTAGACAATGACAAACATTTCCCGCAGAAAATATATTCATTTCTCGCTAACCATAGCGACCACAACAATGCACTATCGCTCGCTACCCACCACATTTTCATGCAACCAGTAAAAACGCAATGAAAATCAATCACAAAAAATGCATCAAAACTGACCGGGAAAACTTTGTCGACGCCCCACCATTGTCTCATCCACTCCCAAGCTGACCGCGCAAAGGAACATTCATATAATATGTGAGCGATGCTCTCTTCCTCCGTCGCACACCAAGGACAGCGTCCTTGATCATCTCGGCAAAGGGATCCCACGAGCACGCAAGAAGTCAGCCGTGGGTAATCGACGTAGCCATATGAACCACAAGAAGGCTTGAACCTTAGGCGGTACCAGCACTTTCCAAGAAAAACATTCGCCTAAGCCCATATCCCCAACCTTATCTAACAAGAGAAGCTTCGACAAAGTCTGAACCGAAAAATTACCATGAGCATCCGGCCTCCAAATCAATGTGTTCATCCTGCCTTCCCATACACGAAACTTGGACACCAAATTATACAATTCCCGCAACTGCCTGTGCTCGAACACCCTTAATTGCCTCCTAAAAAATCCGTCCCAATGCTGATGAGAGAATCCCTCATCCTCCGCGTAATCACACACCCGAGCTAATTTGTCAATAGCCAATGAGAAGAGACGCGGAAAAATATCTTTCAATGCTAGCTGTTCAACCCACGGATCGAACCAAAAAAGGATTGACCTCCCATTACCAAGTTTCCACAAAAAACCGGTCACGCCCATGTGTTTTTCCACTTGTGCAACACACAAGTTTGCAACAATTTGTCGCCATACTATCGACATCGACGATAGCTTTTCCGTATTAAAACGCCACCATTGCGTATGTTCACCATACTTAGCTACTATCAAGCTTCGCCATAAAGAATCTTTATCACAAGCGTACCTCCAAACCCATTTAGATAGCAAAGCCATATTCTTTACCCGTAAATCCGCAACTCCCAAACCCCCAAACTATTTTGGCCGACATACAACCTCCCACCCTACCCTACTCATACGACATTCTAATCCAACACCTCCCCATAGGAATGCCCTCCGGATCCGATCTAACCTGTCAATCACCCCCTTTGGAGCAACAAATAATCCCATATAAAAGATAGGTAGAGAGGAAAGTACCGAGTTCACCAATACAACGCGAGCAGCAAAGGACAAAGACGATCGTTTCCACTCGCTAGCTTGCGCCTAAAGTTAGCAATTATCGGTTCCCATGTAGCAACCAATCTCGGATTCGCTCCTATCGGAAAGCCAAGATATACAAACGGAAAATCTGCCCTTCTACAACCCATCACTTCGGCCACACTATCACTCAGCTTATCGCCTATACCAATCGAGTATAATGAACTCTTACCAAAATTAATCTTCAAACCTGAATAGACTTGAAAACAGTGTAGAATCCGTTTTAAATTCCGCGCAACCGCTAATGATGCCTCAAAAAATAACAATGTATCGTCAGCAAACTGTAGGTGTGTCAGGAATATCCCTGACGCCACCTCAACCCCACGTATTAGACCTTCCAATTCGTCTTTTCACAACATCAAGTGCATCGCCTCCGCGACAACCACAAACAGTAATGGCGATAACGGACAGCCTTGGCGCAAACCTCTACCCATTCTGAATTCCTTTGTTGCATTACCATTGAGCAACACCGATAGCCGGGCAGAGCTGATACATTCTCTAACCCAATTTCGCCATATGTCACAGAATCCCATTTTAGCTAGTACCTCATCGAAGAATCACCAACTAACACAGTCGTATGCCTTTACGAAATCGAGTTTCAACAGAAAACCACCCGCTCCCCTCTGATGCAAGGAATGCACAACCTCAATAGGTAGAAGTACCCCATCCACTAATTGATGTCCCTTAATAAAGGTTGACTGCGTGTCGCTGATTAATTCACCCAAAACTAATTGCAATCGATTCGCTAGACATTTCGCCAATATTTTATACACTGAGTTAACCAAACATATAGGTCTATATTCACCAATTGTTTTAGGCGATGATACCTTAGGCAACAAGACGACGAACGTGCAATTTGCATCCTTGGGTAACCGACCACTGGCATGGAAACTTTCGAAAAAGCGGAAGACGCCACCGTTAACCACCTCCCACCCTTTCTTATAAAAATCCAAAGTAAATCCGTCTGGGCCTGGCGCTTTCGAACCATCACATTCCCTCACCACACCATGAATTTCCACCAAGGAGAAAACCGAAACCAACCTTTCACTAGCAATCGAAGATAATTGTCGGAACTCCCCATCAAAATGCCATGCACACTCCCGCGTATCACTAGAAAAATGTCTAGTGAATGCTTGCACCACGTGTCTGCGCATGTGAGTCGGTGAAGTGATCCACTTGTCGTTAATCAAGAAACCAGGAATGAAATTCTTCGCAGCACGCAATTTAGCGGATCGGTGAAAAAATGTCGTATTTTGATCACCCAATCGAAGCCATGTCGCACGCAATTTTTGCCTCCATATTGCTTCCTTATTTCGCATAGCTCTCCATAATGCATGCATCCACTGACTTCGCTCTACCTCAACTCCCTCATCGACACTATTTGTATTTACCGCTTCATCTACCTGATCAATCTTGCCTTGCATCTCAGAAATAATCGCATTCACATCCCCAAAACTATCACGGTTCCACTGTTTCAAGAATAATTTCAGATGTCGCAGTTTTACCATAATGTTCCCGTTACCAATGCCCAAAGCTGTCAATCGGACCCATTCTTCAACAATTTGGCGAGCATGATATCAGCCCTCCATCCAGCAATTGAAGACCCTAAAAGGTCGAGGTCCTCAATCATTCTCATCACATTTCAACAACAAGGGCGTGTGATCCGATACGCCCCTCGCCAAAGCTTCTTGTTGTATTGAACTGAAAACATCTATCCAACCTGTCGATATTAAGAAGCGATCAATTCTGCTGCACCTATTTTTTGGACCAAACCATGTGTAGCGTTTTCCTAGAAGCGGCAAATCCATTAAACCCGCGTGAAGTACGAATTCTCCAAATATTTCCATTTCAACATCCCTGTCCGACACCCCAATTCTATCAGACTCATGTAATATTGCGTTGAAATCCCCTGCAATACACCACGGCCCCTCTTGATCTCTAATTTTATCTAATATCACTGCCCGAACTGCTTGATGTCCCTCAATCTCCGATGGGGCATATACTACGACTATCCCGCAAGCCATATCTTCTTGTATCCACCTGCCCCATAACACAATATAATGTCGTTCCACCTCAACTTTTTCAGTATTAAATTTGCTTGTTTCTCACACCACCAATATACCTCCTGAAGCTTCGATTGAAGGCGCAAAGACTGATTCAAAACTGTCCGTTCCCCATAAATTCGCTATCCATGACATCGGCCACTCCTCCATCTTCGTTTCTTGCAACATCGCCATGTCCACATTGTTTTTCCGTAACACCTCTCGTACATACCGCCGCTTTGCACTCCCTCCCAAACCCCGAACATTCCAAGATAGCAACTTCATTAGTCACAAGCCCCGACTATCCCCGTTGATTACTCGTGATATGTCTCGAATTATCTCCTCTTCACGTCCGTTAGAATTTACCCCAATCAATGAACCCAATTTTACTGTTTCGATTGCCTCACTTTCTATATTTTTGTTTGTATTCACACCGACTGCTACCTCTCCTTCCCCATTCAAATTTCCTTGTCGAAGCCCACTCGATCGATTGCCCCTCTTTTCCGATATACCTGACAGCCTCCTATGTTTTGTTCGCCTCCTAGGACCCGTCGGATTTTACAAAATGCCCGACCCACTTGAATTAATTCAGTATTGCCCAGACCCGGGCGTGTAGCTTTCGAATGGATATGTGGATATGTATTTAATTCCTCTATCTTATCCCCTGTTTGTAATTGAGACTCCAGCCCCACTGAATCACTAGATTTGGAATTCACAATCCCAGCGATATCTAAACTCTCACACATTTGAACGTTACCTACCACCTCTAGACTCCTATCACTACTGTCCTTCTCCCCACTCAGCCCACCTCCTGTCATCAACTCATTCCCTTCCAGCAGCTCCTCCAGTTGCCTGCTCGGTGACCGTTCCAAATGTTGTGTCGACCCCCGTTCCTCATTAGTAATTAAATCTGCTCTCTGTTCTAAACTTGTTGCACCGTTTGTGGCCCCTTGTTGTCCCTCCCAAACATCATTTTCTAGCCACATAACCGGTTCAATGACCTCCCTTTGATTTGTGGTGTCATCAAACTTTTCTACAACCCTTGCAATGTCGTTGGATGTATCATGATCGAAACTCTCCTCTCCGTCGGTCGACTCAAAATCGCCACAATCACATTCCACCGCCGGAGTTTTGCCATCCAACTCCAACACACGGACCGGATATGTCTCCCCCTCGAATTGCACATTTATTTGATCCTCAATTCGATTAAAAGTGGTTGTCTCCACCATAATTCTGCCGCTATCAAATGATGTCGGCATTTCCGTTGCGTCATCCATACAAATAAAAGAACCCCATATGTTTTCAATATTCATGAATGTCCTTTTATGCCATAAGTGAATTGGAAGACCTACAATTGACAACCATACCCGGCGTGATTCCACTTTTATTGCTGGTGACCACTTCTCCACCCTCACAAAAGATTCTTTCACTCGGTCAAGCTTCAACACATGTTCTCGAACGTTCGCCGACGTGCACATTAACAAAACCATGGATCCGGACAATCACATGATGGAGAATCCGTCATGCTTTTCCACCTCCAAAAGTTCCGCCTATGATTTTATGCTACACGGGTTCAAGCACCAACCCACCGCGCACCATTGTAAAATCGCCCATTTGTCTTCGTCTACTATTCCTAGTATTTTCTTTCGATTTTCGCTCGCCTCTCCTCTCCCTATCGGATTCGAAGTGTATGACGCCTTTGAGTCTCCAATCTCCATTGTCCACGCTGTTCCTCACTTTTCTTTTCTCCCCTTTTTTTCCTATTCCATTTCGTTTTGCCCTTCCACGCCATGGCGACACTCATCCGAGCACCGTATATCCATTTTCCATGTAGTCTCTCTATAACCTGATTTGCGTCTTCTTGTGATGCCATCCGAACAAAGCCAAATCGATGCCCATCTCTAGCCACTCTATTCGGAATAAACACATCTTTGACGACCCCATGTCTACCGCATACCTGCCATAATCCTTTCCAGTGTATTGTTCGAGAGAGACCTCCGATGTATAAAGTCCACACCTGTTCACTGGCCTGCTCTTTCTTCTCCGATTGACCTCCTTTACTTGTTTCACGGTGCTCGCCGGCATCACGGTCCTCTTTTTGTTCCTTTACGAGGCTTTTCCACAAACCCGTTGAGGACATTTTTTTTCTGAGTTTCCTACGACACTTCCTTGAGTTACTTGTTTACTCAATTAGAGATAGATTGCTCTCATGATGAACCCTCGCGTCTCAAGGATCCAATCAATGAGACCTCTATCGTTCGTGCTAAGTTGCACTACATCAACAATGTGTGGGTTCGTCTCGCTGAGATTCCTCCCAGTGCTATTCTCGACGAACTTCATCAAATGGCTTCTCAAGCGGCACAACCTCAAGATGCTCAACCGAACAATGCGACACTCATGGCTTTTCTCACCGAGCAATTCACAAGCTTGCACGCATCTCTTGTCTCGGTGGACACCACCATGAATGCTGAATTTTCTGCCATTGATACTCGATTCACATCTTTGGAAGAGCGAGTCACCGTCCTTGAGAATCGCAACAAGTCCATTGATGATCGTGTTGGTTCGATTTCTACTAAACAAACTTGTTTGGACATGTCTCTTGCGGCTTTTCATTATGAGTGGAGGCAATCTAGGAAGAACGATGACGACGGTGACGATGAAGACGAACCTTGAGTCTTGCATCTCATTTCATGGCATATCATTTAGGATTTCTTCATTGCGCCTATTTTATTTCCTTTGAACCTATGCTTTGTCCTTTGTTTTTTGAATTATATTTTTAGGACTTAAGTTTGGATTCCATGTTTTACTTTAAGTTGTTGCTTTATGCTTTAATGAAATTTATGTTGTTTACTTTATATTCATATCTCTTGCTTATCATTGATTTCGATCTAACAAAAAGAGAGAGAATGAATTAAGCTAAATTTTACAAAGTTTTTCAAAAACATAGCTTAAAGTAAGGGGGAGTACTTAAAAATTAACCTTAGTTTTGCTATATCAAAAAGGGCGAGATTGTAAAACCTATGTTTGATTTTGATATAACAAATAGTTTTAAGGACATATTTGCAAAGTAAATAAAATTTTAAGTACTTTAAAGTCTCACAATTGACAAGTAATTTTAAGCCCAAATTGTTTTCCAAAGCCAAAACTTAAACCCTGCAAAATTTTCTAAGTGTTTTTAAGCCAAACTTTACAAAA
The DNA here is from genome assembly GCA_958450335.1 of Hibiscus tridactylites. Lineage (NCBI taxonomy): Eukaryota > Viridiplantae > Streptophyta > Magnoliopsida > Malvales > Malvaceae > Hibiscus > Hibiscus tridactylites. The sequence goes on along the minus strand of OY288265.1, from coordinate 20,134,526 downwards.
ACGTACAGGCGTTCTGATACACCCAATTGTGTTTCGATACGGCAAAAACTTTATTTGGCTACTAGAAGAAACCATTTTGACACGGTTTATACAGTTTCGATATGGGCTGCTTTAATAGATAAAATTTTGATAAGGCATTTGATACGGCTTATAATGTTTCGATACAACCTTCTTCTGGGTTTAAGAATTTAGGCATGTCCCTTATAGCGTTATTATGTGGGCCTTAAGGCCGTTACTTGTCTGTTATTGGGGATGAGCAGTTTTTAAAAAGCAGTTAACCCGTATCGGTACGCCTTCGGGTCATTTTGATATGGAGATTGGCAGTAGCACAAGTGAGAAAAATTGTATCGGCACGAACAAAGTTGTTTCGATACGACCCCTTACAGCGGTTCGATACACCTTCCCACGTTTTGATACGTCCCTTTTATTACCTGCAACGACTCTTCTATTTTGAGACAGAGATCGGTACGAGCCTTCACGTTTCGGTACGGACAGGTGCAGAAGTGCATTTGTGGTGGGAAATAAAGGCTTCAACGTCTCTATTGATGACCTCAACCACCCAAACGGCTAGTAATCAATGCAAGGGTATAAAAGCAAGCCTCCAAAGCCTCAACAACAACTATTGAACCTATTTGCAACAATCCATGCATATATCCAAACCCTTAACCTATTAGAGTCAAATACTTGTAACCACACTTGTGTAATTTTCCATTGTATTATCTTATTTCAAGTTTGGGGAGTGTTTAAGTGTAATTGGACAATCTATCAACCTTGTGAGAGGCATTTTTTTTCATATCGTCAATCTTCTTTGTATTTGAAAGAGTCTTGGTTAATCCTTGGGTAGAAGGATTAACTTGATTGTAATGTTTCCTCCTTAGCGAGAGCTAAGGTAGTGGATGTAGAGCTCGTTCTAAGCTTGAACCACTATAAATTGTCTTGTCTTCAATTTCCAATCTTTCAATTCACTCCCTTCAATTTTAAAAAGCCATTTCACCCCTATTGACAATTTTCGATTCGATTGATCAAGTTAACATAATGCAATTTTGATTTTTCATACTTTATAATGAAATTCATAAAATAATACAATAGCATAGTGCTTCGCTTAGTTACACGTTACAATATATATATATATATATATATATATATATATATATATATATATATATATATATTAGATAAGTTCATAATACCATATATAATGTAGTATTATATAATATAAGAGTCGATGTCGTTTTTATTTGAATAAAAAATGTTTGAGTCGTTGAATGCTCGTGAAAGGATGGAGTTGTCATCAACCATTTCAAGCTAGGTGCACCAGTACACCCTGGATATGGCTTGTGATAGGTTATAATTATATACCCTTTTTGTGATTAATTCTTTCATATTCTAATTATATTTTGAGCTTAATTATAGAAATTATGTTTGTTTTGATTTAGGAGTTGCAATATGGATGCAATGGTGAAAATCAACTCAAAAGCATGTTATAAGCTTCCCATGTGAAAATCAAGTCCTTTGGAAGAAAGTAGGACGAGGTAGAAGCTCGTCTTCGATAAGACGTTACCATGCCTTGTGACTGATGCAAGCCTAGTGTTTGACGTGAAGAAGTCGACTTTTTGAATCAAATCTAAGATAAAGCACACTTTTATGGATATTTCCATTATTTTGGAAGTATTGGACCAAGAATCATTCTCTTTTATTAATTAGGACTTTAAAAAAAATTTGAAAAAAAAAAGAGAAATTGAAGTTTGTTCCTCGAAGGAAGATATTTGGAGATATGTTTGTAAAAGAAAATAAATGTCACTTTTCCAAAATTTCTTAGTGTTTAAATGAGATGTGAGAATAAATTTCAAGAAGCCTGTAGTATGCTCGATGTTGTTATGTGGAATTAATATCATTATTAACTCTTGCCTTGATTCTGAAAGCTTCATTTTTTCCTTTTATCATACTCTTACCTAAGCCCCGTTACAACCCTTCTAAAGACCCTTTGTTTTTTGCATCAATTTATTTGAAACGGTGGAGATTTGATTCATTTTTAAGCTTATGGTAATATCGTGCAATATTTTGATCTTGAGATTTTGTTTCCAATTGAAGAGTGAAGTGATTCTTCTGTAATTTTGTGAGGCTTGTACTAAACTAGTATTTCTCCTTTAATCCAAGTAATCCTTATTTCTTGTTCTTATTTTTATGAATGCTTAATAATGATTAAATTGACGCCTTATTTTTATATTGAATATTCTACCGCTATCCATGACGTAAGTAGCAAAGGGTAAGGCTTATGTTTTGTGTTTGTTAGACTACACATCACGCATGATAGTCCCTAGGAAAATAAAGGTGCAAAATTAATTTGATTGATTCTGTTTTAGTCATTCTCATTAATCTTAATTCTATCATTGATCTTGTTTATTAGTAAGTTTTGATTTGAATGCTTGTTGCGGTGTTTCCCATGTTGACTAATCAATTATAAAAGAAGAATAATTGCTTGTTGTGGTGTTCTCCAAGTATACTAATTTCTTGGATATGAGAAATTTATCTTTAAGCCTATAATCAAAGTTACGGTTGGATGAAAATCATAGTTTTGGATTGGAAGTTCGGTAAGATTGATCTTCGTTATCAGTTTTGATTTTTTATTTTTAATTTAAGCTTGATAAACCAACCTCCCCCATTTCACTTTTTTGTTTAAACTTTGTTATTCTAATTTCAGCTCTCTTGCGATTCGACCTAATCTCACTACTACTACAAGTTAGTTTAGTAAAATCAGTTTTTATTTTGCAGGAGTTGAACCCTGTCAAAATTGACGCTGTTGTCGGGATTTAAGTTTTGGGGTTTAGGAATTTTGGAATTTGGGAGATGTTTTGTAAATTTTTACAGATTTAGAGATTTTTTTGAAATTTAATTAATTTTATTTATTTTTAATATAATTGTTGATTTTTCTGGAGGTGACACATGATATTTAACGGTGAAAATTAACGGCGAACCTTAAATGAGTTACAGAATAAAATGAAAATAAAGGTTTGCACATTATATTTAATTGTTGAAACAAACATTTACCAATCATGCAAAAACAGTCAATAAAAGCCATAAACAGATATATTTACTAATTGTCAACAAAATTGTTTCAAAATTGTTTCAAAATTGTTTTAATGGCTTTAAATAATCATTAAATGCTATTCAAATCTGACTTATCACACTGTCAATAGCTATTAGAAGGCCATAAACCCATTTAAAAAAGAAAACGCCATTAAATTGGCATTCTCAAGTCAAATATCCGTGTCATTTAAATGTCAATTATAGCATATCAAGTTCAACACGTTATATATATATATATAAACTAGATTTAAGCTATTATATCATTAAATTGTGAAAATTGTAAGTATGCCATATACATTTAAGGATTAGTATCCACCTACCTAACGTAAAATTCAATTATTTTTACACAAATTTTAGATCATTTGATGAGGGCAATAAACATCTAAGATTATTTTTTATCTCTTTTTTTTTCTATAATAATCTTCACATTACCTATGATTAATCTCAATAATTTGTTTACTTTCATCCACCGGTCTAAAAAAAATGTATAACTATAAGTTTTTACATAGTAAAAAAGGATCCTATCTCTCTCTCATATATATATATATGCCTTCCAAGTTGCGCATAATAATAAGAATAAAATAGTTTCTCCTTGTTTTTTTTTTCAATCATACATGTTTCTAAACATCGAGATACGGTGTAATTCATAGAAAATATATCACCTGAACTTGGATTACAGTACACCGTTCCTAATAATTTTCATGTTTGAATGTCAGCATAGTGCCGGATTCGTGCATGGGGGACGATTCTGCTCGGCAAAACTTCGATGAAACAGGAGCAGGGGTAACGGATTGGACAACCAACCAATTATGGAATGACGCCTATCTAGGGGACCAGGAGGCAGTCGATAATACGTCGAAGGTTATGGCTGGAAGCGATGTGTTGCCGCCGGGGCACAATGGACCGCCACAAGGCGGTGGTGATGCTGAGATGAGGAGTATTGTACCGGTAGTAGGGGACTGCAATGCAACGAGGAGTCCTATAGAAACTGAAGTTCTTAGGATTGGAGTTACTGAAGCCAATCCAAACTCTAATGTTCCAGTGGCCACTCAAACTCCTTTGTCAATTCAGGATAATCTATTTGAACATCAAGACCAACGGGGGGAGACGGAAATTGGGGAGAAGGATACGGCAGGTTTGGTTCCAGTCCCGATATCAGCAACCATAGTCGACCAACAAGGAGTGATCGCAATACCGGTTGAAAGAATTGGTGACGTACAAGGCTCACGGCAATCGGAAGCTGCTGACGATATTATTCCAGTTTGGATTAATGGTGTGCTGAAGAAAACAAAGTCGGTGGACGCTTTATCGGGGGTGATGCATAAAACGAAGCAGGGGAGGGGAAGGCCGCGGAAGAATGAAGGCCGAGCATCCCAATCATTAGTTGCGGATGCTTCATTAACAGATTCAGACTTTGTCCGTAGACAAAAAATAATTCACCGCGAAGCAACAGCAACTGCGGCTTTAGGGAATTTGGTGGGTGTGACGTCGATAGGTCGTGAGGAAGAAATTTTGCGAGACTTGTCGCGAGTGCTGCAGGACGGAATTCGTCAATAGAAATAATGCGTTTATTGAGCTGGAATGTTAGGGGGTTGGGGTCCGTGTTGAAGAGGAGACGGGTTGGAGAAGTGATTCGGAAGCATCGTTTTGATATGGTTTTGTTCAAGAGTCGAAATTAGAGGAGCTGTGTCCGTCGTTGGTAGCTGGGATGTGGTATAGCGATGGATATGAATTTTCTTTTTCGCCTTCAGTGGGAGCATCGGGTGGTATTTTAGCAATATGGGAAAGTGACAGATTCGTCCTGGAATCAGTTGAAATTGCGAGGCATTTTGTTATGCTTCAGGGACGTTGGAAACATGAGGATATGGTGTGTTGTATTTTGGCGGTGTATGCACCATGTGACGCGATCGAGCAGGAAGGGCTATGGCAACCGTTGGTGAATGCAATTGACAATTATTCGGGACCTTATTGTGTTGTGGGTGATTTTAATGCGGTGTTGAAATCATCGGAAAGAGCAGGATGTAGCACGCAGCTGCGAGGTATGGTTTCTTTTATGTCGTTTGTGAATGATGCATGTTTAATTGACTTGCCTTTGAGGGGAAAGCAATTTACGTGGTTTGGGAGGGATTGCCGTAAGAGCCGTATAGATCGTTTCTTAGTAAATTCGAGGTGGTTAGATTGCTTTTCTCGCATGGAACAAGTATCGTTACCGCGAGGTATCTCGGATCATGCCCCTATTTTGTTATTGTGTGATGATATCGATTGGGGTCCTCGACCATTCCGTTTCATTAATGTATGGTTGGAGGAGAAGCGGAATGTTAATCGTATGGCGGAGGAGTGGTGTAGGTTAACAGGAATGGGGATTGGAAACTCGAACATATCGGTTAAGCTCCGTCATTTGAAGCTATTCCTACGGAAGTGGAACAAGGCCGACTTTGGGGACATTGAAAAGGAAATTTCCAGCATCCAAAGCCGTCTTGAATGCCTAGACAGTGGAGAGGTGGAACAAGCCGTGGGGGAGGGGGGCGATGTATATGATCAACGGCGGGTTTGGTTACAAGCTCTATGGCGAGCGATCCGTAAAAAGGAATCGCTATGGCGACAGAAGTCACATGCGACTTGGCTTAAATTGGGGGATAGGAATACAGCGTACTTTCACAGGGCAGCGAAGTTGCGAGCGTGTCGAAACTCCATTGTTGGTTTGAATATAAATGGTACTTGGGTGACTGATCCGAGCAGGTTACAGAGACATATGGTGAGTTTCTTTTCTAGACATTTTGCCACGGAAGAGCGACTATGCACTTGGAAGTTTGAGGGTGCGTTCAATAGGGTAAACGATAGTGAAAACTTGGCTCTGACTATGCCTTTCTCGATGAATGAGGCATGGGATGTGGTGCGTGGGTGTGAGGGTTCGAAGTCTCCGGGTCCGGATGGCTATAGTATGGAGTTTTATAAGAGGTGCTGGGCGATTATTAGTGGAGACGTGGACAGGTTCTTGACAGATTTCTTCTCTACCGGAAAGCTACCTCCAGGCGTAAATAATACTTTTATTGTTCTTTTGCCGAAAGTGGATTCGCCGGCTTCTTTAAGTGAGTATCGCCCGATCAGTTTGTTAAATTCTATCTATAAAATCTTGGCGAAAATTCTAGCTCGGCGTTTACAGGTAGTGCTGGGTGGTTTAATCAGCGATCATCAATCAGCTTTTGTCCGTGGCCGTCAGATAGTGGATGGGATCCTGTTGGCTAATGAGACACTCCATTCTATGCGCAACAGTCGAAAGGGGGGTTGTGTGTTGAAGCTAGACTTTGCGAAGGCCTATGATTGTGTTCGTTGAGAGTGTTTGGATCAGATTATGGGATCGATGGGCTTTAATGGAACATGGAGGGGATGGGTGATGGAATGCATTGGGACAGTTCGATTAACGGTCTTACTAAATGGGAGCGCAACGAAGGAATTTGATATGAGACGAGGGCTGCGACAAGGCTGTCCATTATCGCCGTTGTTGTTCGTCATAGTGGCTGAAGCGTTGCATCGTTTATTAGTACAAGCGGAGACACTAGGGCTGATTCAAGGCGTGGAAGTGGCACCGGGGGTGACACTAACACATCTCCAGTTTGCAGATGACACAGTTCTTTTCTTCAGAGCATCGGTAGAGGCAGCATTGAATATTCGTAGGCTCTTGTGTTGCTTCCAGGTATGTTCCGGCTTGCGTATCAATTTTGCAAAGTCATCACTCTATGCGATTGGTGTAGATGTTGCGTTGTATGCATCCATGGCCGAGATTCTGTCTTGCCGTCAGGGGGAGCTACCTTTTGTTTACTTGGGCTTACCGTTGGGTGTAAATCCGCGCAATATTGCTGTATGGGAACCTGTAATTGCATCTGTCCATCGTAAGCTCGCAGGCTGGAAAAGGACATCGTTATCATTTGCGGCACGGGTGACATTGGTAAATTCTGTCTTGTCCTCTCTTCCTGTGTATTATATGGGTCTGTTTCGAGTGCCGAAAGGGGTGATTGCAGCGATAGATAAGTTGAGGCGTGCTTTTTTATGGGGTGGTGTTAATTTACAACGCAAAATGAGTAGGGTGCATTGGAACTTGGTGTGTCGTCCTCGGCACATGGGAGGGTTGGGGGTGGCCGATCTTGAGATTCGAAACAAGGCACTTTTGGCGAAGTGGGCATGGAGATATGCTCGGGATGAGAACTCGTTGTGGCGGGCTATTATTGTTTCTAAATATGGTGAAGCGGCACAGTGGTGGCGGTTTAATACATCGGTTAGGGGAAATGTGTCCGTGATATGGAAACAAATAGTGCAAACGGTTAGCTCGGAGGGTGTACAACAGCATATGGGAGAGACTCGGTTCTTTTGGCGAGTTGGTTCGGGGGAACGTGTGATGTTTTGGTTTGATGCTTGGTGTATAGAGCAGCCTTTGAAAGACGTGTTTCCGCGTCTGTTCTCTGTTGTGGTTGATCGATTGGCATTGGTACGGGACATAGCCGTCGAGGGGAATTTTCAGCAGGTTCGATGGGATATGGTGTTTCGCCGTAGTTTGCGGTCCTTTGAGGCTCGACAATTGCATGATTTATGCTCTTTGGTATGCCCGTTTCGGTTGCGACAAGGTGAATTGGACATGCTCGTGTGGAAGCCGGATAACCATGGGACTTTTTCAGTCAAGGGATTGTCTCGGCTGCTTATGTTGGACAAAGAGGGCGAGAGCGATTTTGGGGACTGTTTTGCGTGGAAGGTCTTGGTTCCTCCGAAGGTTCAGGCGTTCCTATGGTTTACTTGGTTGCGCCGATTGCCGACGTTCGCTTTCCTACGGAGGCGTGGAATTGATTTGGGTGACAACCATGTGTTGTGTAGGAGGTGCCGCGGGTGGGAGGAAGATGTTGAACACCTGTTTTATTCTTGCCCGATGTCCCAAGAATTGTGGAATTGGTTCCGAGGATGGTGGGCGATTTCATTGCCTTTGCCGAAATCCTTAGCGGACTTCCTTATCCCAGATATGCATTGTTCCTTCACGGGGATACTAAGGAAGCTGTGGGTGTCAAGTGTCGCAGCTTTGTTATGGTCGATGTGGCTTGCACGTAATGACCTTGTCTTCAATGGGAAGTCCATTCCGGTTTCTGAAATTTGTTTTTTGGTGAAGCTGCGCTCTTTCTATTGGGTGAAGACCCTTAAAGAGGGCTTAATGGTTAGTGAGAATCTTTGGTGGGATTGTCCGAGCATGTATCGGGAAGAGGTAGCTAAAAATTTAGACCGTGTGGGTGTGTGTTGGGAACCACCGCTCGGCACTACTTTGAAGTTCTGATGAGTGCTCAAATATGACATATTTCATTTGTTATTTTTCTAGCTATTGGGACTTCTTGCTGCTTAATACATGTTGTTTTCGTTACATTTTGTGCAGGGACCCAATTCTGGAAATAGTAGTGAAAATGAGGCATTTCTGCAGTTTTTATTATAATTCTGTCATGACTGGCATTATGGGCACGACACCGGGCACGACGCGTCTGACGTGGCAGTGACGTGGCGACTTCTAGAAGCTTCTGGAACGTTCATAGAGAGCTTATCAGCTTATCCGATTAGATTCATGCATTTAAATTTTAAAACATTTGAATTATTTTATCTTTTGTTTATTATTTTAAATTATTTCATCTCTTTATCTTTGTAAATCTAAGCCTATAAATACCACCCTTGGTAAAGGCTTAGATCATCAATCAATCATTTTAGTTTTTATCTTTGTAAACATTTTTAGTTTTAATTCAAGTTCTTTTCCTTTATTTTCTTATTTCATTTATTTTATGTTATTTAATTATTTTTCCAAAACCAAGTTAAGCATGATAATCAATATCATGCTTAGCTAAATTTCTTGAGCCAAGAGTTAGCCAAATCAATTCTAATCGTGAGAATTGAACATTGCCTAAATTCCTTCGGGAATACATTTTTATCTTTCTGTTTAGATAGTTTGGCAATCGGCCTTACTAAAGTTTTTAATCGTTTTTCAAATCAAAAGAGCTCGTTGATCTGGAATCGTTTAAAGACATAGTTGGGAGGAAGGATCGGCCTGTGGCAATTTCGACTTCCTGTGAACACTCTTAGCGGCGGTCCGCTAAGGAAAGATAAAATCAGAAGCGATTCTTTTTAAGACAATTTCTGAGTCGGGCTTTTCCTGCTTTCAAAACTAAACACTTTAACGGCGATAGACGTGGCTAATTTGTTTAAGAATCAACCTTCGAAGATAGTCTTGGGAGAATTGGTTACTCGAGAGAAAAGCAAGTTGCGACGGGTTGGGCCTCGCAGACTGTAACCGACATGATCCCCGAAGTAAAAATCTATTTCAATGATCGAAGGAATTGACAAGGCTAGCTCGAGGCTAATTTGCACATTTGGTTTTTCCTATTATTTTCCTTAATTCTTGCATTTTATTTTTTTTACTTCATTCGAAATCAAATATCACCCCCCCTTTTTATTTCCTTGCAGATATTCCTGGGAATTCAAATCCGACAAAATTCAAGTCAAGAATTTCGACTAATCTCCCTGTGGATCGACCCTCTTTCCCTATATTTACTTAATTTCTTTATTTTATTTTTAGTCGAAAGAGGTTAATTATTTATTTATTTTTTGACCGGTTAAACGACGACTTGTCAAGTTCTCAGTGGACGGATCTGCACGTGGAAAGCCAGGACCAGCGGGCTTCGGGGGGTGTTGTGCGATGCACAGAGTCGTGTCCTTGCTTTGTTTTCAGGGCCCCTCGGTTCTCTTGATTCAAATGTGGCAGAGATTAGGGCGATAGCATTTGCCTTGGAGTTCTTTTTAGCTTTCAAGTGGGTGGATCAACCTTTAATTATAGAGTCGGATTCCAAGGTAGCAATCGGATGGGTGCTGCAGGTGGAACATCGCCCTTGGCGCTTATGGGAGTCATTTTGCGCGATCGACCGAGCTTGTACGCAGCTAGGTTCGGTGTGTTTTTCACATATCTATAGGGAGGCGAATGGGCTAGCTGATGCTCTAGCGAAGGAGGGGGTATCACGAGTCTCTTTGTTTCAGGCTTCGCTATGATGTTGTAAGGGGGGTCTTTCGCTTTGTTATTCAGTCGACATGTCGTACTCTTTTCCTCCAGTAGGTTTAGGGAGGTTTTTAACGAGGCACATGTCTGACTAGCGTTGTATATTTTTTCTAATAATATATTTCGCTTTGCTGATCAAAAAAAAGAATTCGCTTCTAAATTGTTGGTAAAATTATTGTAAACGTTAACACTGATAATATAATTTAAATAAATAATCAAGATCATGAATAAATAACCGTGTCATGGTAAATCGGTACTTTAGAAGCGAATTCACCCTAAAGCGTGCAATCGTTACAATAGACGAACGCCCCTGAGGATAGCACAGTGTCTCTAAAAATTCGTACACCCGAAAACTTGAGCAGAATAAAATGCTACTACTCTTCTCTTAAAGATCTCGAAATAAAAAAGTTATAGGAAGCTTTGAAAAACCACTCAGAAAAACAAAGCTCAAGAAACAAAAAGGAAAATGTATTTAGCACATGTTTTGCTTGGGATATTAAAAATTAGATTAGAAACTCTCAATTTATAGGCTAAAATTGAAGAGTAAAACAATCCATAAAAAAACAAATATTCAAAATTTTCTTGTCTTGAAAACGTTAAAAAAGCATTCAATATGACAATTATGAGTGAGCGTTCGATCGAGTCGAGTTAAAAAATTTCAAGTTATTTGAGTTTTTTTTTTGCTCGGCAACATGTATGATTTATTGAATAAGAGTTCATACATAGCCAACATTCCCCAAGCCTCATTAAAAACCTCTCTAAACCTATAGAGGAAAAGAGTACTTGGGTAATGTCAAAAACAAGGCACCAACACGAAACAAGAAAACTCACCCCCAAGTACAATCAACCCACCCGTTGGAACCAACTCGTACGATCGACACCACTCTTTGCCAACGCATCCGCGAACTTATTAGCTTCTCGATAAACATGGTGAAAGCACACATCTCCAAGAGCAGCACACGCCTCATCAATACGTCGTAACCACACTCCATACTTCCACGGTCTTGCATCATGGTGCAGCACCCACGCAATTGCCGTCGTCGAATCCGATTCCACCACTAAAGGAGGGAACACCCTCTCCGAACTTACCAACAATTCCAACGCGAAACAGATTGCTTGCACCTCCGCCTCATTCGAGTCCACTATACCTATCGGCCCGGAAAATAAAGCCAACACTTGTCCCGCTGCATTCCTCAAAACACCACCACAACCGGCCTTGCCCGGCTTTCCCCTTGCAGCACCATCCACATTAAATTTCACCGTCCCCTCCATCGGCAATTCCCACCGCACATGGTCTCAACATTTTTCTACTCGTTCTCGAATTTCACAAGACCATGGGCTGTCCCACCATGTCGAATCCATAATTGCCCCGTCATATTTTACAACTCAAGCTTTATTTGAAAATTTTCCGATTCGAGCCGAGTCGAGTTTTCGAGTTCCTATATAAATTTAATTGTAATTACTTATCATGTTATACTATTATTTGATTCTAATTTAAACAACTTTCTCAAATCATATAAGATATGTGGCCAATTCATGTTGTCTGAGCGTAGATGTTCATGTTTCATATTTTACAACTCAAGCTTTATTTGAAAATTTTCCGATTCGAGCCGAGTCGAGTTTTCGAGTTCCTATATAAATTTAATTGTAATTACTTATCATGTTATACTATTATTTGATTCTAATTTAAACAACTTTCTCAAATCATATAAGATATGTGGCCAATTCATGCTGTCCGAGCGTAGATGTTCATGTGGGGGGGGGGGGGTCGAGTTTCCAATGGAAGATTGGTGATGGGCAGTTAGTGTTGTTTTGGTTTGATCCATGGATTATGCAGCAGCCGCTGAAGGATGTGTTTCCGCGTCTGTTTTCTTCGGCACTGAATAAATTAGCATGGGTCTGTGACTATTCGGTGAATGAGCGTTTCAATCATGGGCAGTGGGTGGGTTATTTTCGGCGACAACTATGGTTGTTCGAGCAGGACCAAGTGCGAGTTTTGTGTGGTTTGGTTCGAGAAGTCTATCTTTGGGAGTCTCGCATTGATACTCTCAATTGGCTCCCGGATGAGCATGGTGAGTTTTCGGTTCGTGCTATGTCAAAAGCGTTGTTGATGGATAAGGTTGGGGGACAATGATTTCGGGGATTGCTTTGCGTGGCACGTGCTAGTCCTACCTAAAGTTCAGACGTTTCTATGGTTCATTTGGTTGAAACGGTTGCCGACAGCAGATTTTTTGAGAGCTCGTGGGGTCCCGTTGTCTGACGGGCAAGGCTTGTGTCTGTGGTGTGTAACAGTGGAGGAATCGATTGCACATTTGTTCTATGGATGTCCTTGTTTGAAGCAGGTTTGGGATTGGTTACGCGGATGGTGGGGAGTATCATTACCTTTACCGGAGAGTTTTGTTGACTTTTTTTATTGTGGGTTTTCATTGTTCGTTTTATGGTTGTAAGTTGAAATGGTGGGTGGCTGGTGTTAGTGCATTGCTATGGTCCTTATGGTTAGCTTGTAATGAGTTTATTTTTCGGGGCAAACGGTTACCGATGGAGGAATTGTGTTTCCTTGTCAAACTGCGATCTTTTTACTGGATTAAGGTTGATGCTGCGAGTGAGATGATGACCGAACATGTTTGGTGGTCTTGTTCGTCTGCATTTGTTGTTAGTCCCTCGCTGTGGAAGGTACGTGTTGGGATTTGTTGGCAGCCTCCGGTTCAGAGGTACTCAAATTTAATGTTGACGGTTCAGCACGCAGTAAGCCAGGTTCTGCAGGTATTGGGTGTGTTCTGCGAGATGAGGAGAGTCGCATTTTGGGGGTGTTTTCCGGGCCGTTGGGACGAATGGATTCCAACGAGGATGAAGTGCGAGCTATAGATCCGGCGGTAAGGTTGATCGCTGAAGGAAATTGGCACGAGCGTTGTGTGGTTATTGAGTCGGACTCTCAGGTTGCGTTGAGTTGGGTTATGAGATCGGCAAAACGACCCTGGCGTTTGTGGGAGATATTTACTGCGATTGATCAGGCTTGTCAAGGCATTTCTGAGATTCATTTTCGTTATGTGCCTCGTGAGGCGAATGGTTTCGCTGATGTGTTAGCCAAGGAAGGTGTCGATAGATGTTCGCTTTTTCTGGCTTGTATGTAGGTGCTGTTTTGGGTGTTGGCAGGCCATTTCGTACTCTTTTCCTCCACTAGGGAGGTTTTTAATGAGGCGTATGGCTTCGTCGTGTTGTATGTATGTTTTTTCTTTCCGAATAAAATTCATACAGTTGCCAATCAAAAAAATCATATAAGATATGCATATACATTTCTTCATATTTTTTTCGTATGTGACATATTTTTTTCATATTTTTTATATTGATATATATATATATATCAGGAAAATTTGAGGGACTTGACTTAGAACTTTTTTTTTATCAGCAAGTTGTATGATTTTATTCAATTATGAAAAGCATACAGCGTGACGAGTCATACGCCTCGTTAAAAATATCCCTAGTGGAGGAAAAGAGTACAATATGACCCGTCAAATAATACAAAAACACCAAGTCCATCATAAACAAGCCACAAAAAGCGAGCAACGATCCACGCCTTCCTTTGCTAACACGTCGGCGAAACCATTAGCCTCTCTAGGCACATAGCAAAATTGTATCTCGTAGGAGACCCGAAAAGCTTGATCAATCGCTGTAAATACATACCACAAACGCATTGAGTCGAGTCGAGTCTATAAAATTTTGATTTGAGTCAAAACAAGTCGAGTTTTCGCATTGAGTTTAGTCGAAAAATTTTATTTTTTCGAGTCGATTTGAGTTTTGCTCATCCCTAATGAAACAATTAAAATGCTAAATTCAATTGTTATTAAGCTACTTGAAGGCCAAATCAATATTGAATTGAAAGCCTATTAAGGATGTATCAACGCATGTGAATTTAACAGCTAATTAACTCAGCAATTAACAGTATATTAAAAAGCTTAAAACATTTTCAATCCAAGTTCTAAAATAGTGAAATGAAAAGTTCTTCCACAGTTTAGAAAATACAAGGAAAATCCTTACGCATTTTCTTCAAAAGATATGACGCACGCGCGGTACGTGTCAAAGACACATATTAACACGAATCGAACCGAGACGAGCAAGCGGCAGCGGCAGCGGCAGCGACACACACGTGTGTGCTAGGGATTCATATGGCTTAGACCCTTGAGCATTACATACAATTTGAACTTGAAAAGTCCAAATCCAAAATATCTAAATCCGATAACAATCTAATATAATGAAGATGGCATTATGAGAGCTTTTATCTCCGGTCCTGTTGAACGTAAAGGTACTGCTTTACGGATTTAATGGCAGTCAAAATTCCATTGGAAGTCTTTTGGTGTGGGAAAGCAGATTTAATAGTAGAAACTGACTCCAATGTATTCTAAGCTCGATTAACGACTCTGCTCTTCGACCTTGGCGTCGGTGGCCCCTTTTGGTGGAAATTGACAAGTTAATTAGGTTAATTGGGAAGGTGAAGGTCTGCCATGTGCTAAAACAGTCTAATGCTCTTGCGATATGACTTAAAAAAGATGGACTAAGCCGAGCAAATGTATTCAAAGCCTGGTGGTAAAAGTATTGATGATACCTCCAGCAAACAGATTCCTAATAGGTAAATTGTCTTGGTGCAATCTTGATACGGTTATTAGTGGGGAGATGCTGCTAGTTGTCTCTCTGTAATTGAAGCAATGCAAAATGTTGAGATGTTTGAAGGATATGGGGGAAGGTAATAGTCTACTGGTAATGGTTGAAAGGCAATGGGAAAGTGTCCTCGAGATTGGAAAGGGATCGCAGACGTCGCGTTTTGAGTCAAGACTCACCACAAGGAGCTTATTGTCAGATTTCATTTATGGAGTATAAGATCATCAAAGGAGTATAAATTTGCTTTAGATTGCTTGTTAGTTCCTTGAGTGTTGCTGAGATTTTGGAGTGTTTGGTTTCTGCTTTGGTGTCTTTTGTTTATTTTGGTTTGGTTTCATGTCCTGTGTTAGTATTGTTGTATGAGGATTTGGTTTCTCTTTTTCTCCGTCTAATTTTATGGAGATTTTTAATGAGGCTCTTAATCAGGTTAGGCTTTTAGAATCTAATAAATAATAAAACTTTTGCCGAGCAAAAAAATACAATCTAATATGACTAACACCTCCAGGTACGGTAGTTTCAAAATCTACTTACAACTCTAAATACATTAGTTTCAAAATATGATGTTTTAGGCGTTTCTCTGTTTTGGGTGTGTATGCTTTGTACTGTGGCCTTTGTTGACCACTTAATTTTAATTTTAATAAATTATCTTTGCAGAGAAAACAAGGAAAATAAATAAATTCATACAATATTGTTCCAGCAACACGTGTCGTAATAATTACATATTATTTTTGGATTATTATTCCTTCTACTTAGATCCAAAACTGAAGTGACAAGGAAAGTAAAAGGATTTTGCATTATGATCATGGTTTCAAAACTTATCTCTTCATAGTTCTAACTAATTGTGCAATTGTACCCAACTGCACTTCATCGGCTCCATTTGTGATTCTTAATGTTCTTGTTGCTTCCCACAAGTGTGCCAAGACGGTGTCGAATTATATCTCGACTCCACCGTGTGCTTGGATTGCCTTGGTCAGCACCTTCAATGCCATATTCCACGAGCTTTCATGTTTCCAAGTCGAAGAGTTAGTCTGGTGCTTCAAGAACCAATAACCTAGCTTGCTCCAATTCTATTCGACACTGCATAAAAGAAGCAACCACTAATTAATCACTAAACAAAACAATACAGTACTCCAATCTAATTAATACAAATATGTGTCTAATCTAGATATATACGCATACATGAAGATTAGATTACCTTTGCAATATCGAGAAGAAGCAAAATGTGTTGAGCAATATATTTTCCAAATGTTTTCCGATGAAAAGCCCTTTGAGCCATCAGTTGCATGCCACACTCAACAGCACCAATTAGTTCCAGCAGTCTTCAAGGGCCGAGTCTTCCACATTTATTCTTTGTAACCAACTAAGTGAACTTAGTTCCATTTGCTAGTCTATAAAACTGCCCTTCCTTCCTTTATTCTCATTTGTCTAATCAACGTGTGATTTTATTATCTAGCAAAGTTGGAAACTATACATGCACACTTATTCTTACGTTCCAAATCTATTTTGCTTGAATCTTTATTGACCAGGAATCATGCCAGAAGTGTAAGGCACCCCGGATTGAGGGATCCAGCTCCCGCCGACTAAGAACACACCGGCGGTGAATTGCTGGGCTTGAGCGGCAGTGATCTTTTGGATACCTCTCCATTTAACCCTATTTGTCTGGTCGGCACCCGGTCCCCGATTATTGAACTCGGCGTACCATAGGGTATCGAGGGCGAAGTTGCCGTTCCAAGGACTCCATCCCTCTGGTGCGATGATGTCGTCCAACTGAGATTGCATGATGAGGGTCCTTGAGAACTGTTTCCACGGCCGGCCGAGGTACGTCTTGCTTATTGCCTTCACCGGGAGGTAGTCCTGGGCGCCACTGATGACGCAGTTTTGGAGGACGAAGCCGGTGGGCGTGCGTTGGTCTGTCCTTCCTTGCGCAGTGACCATGCATTGTTGATTGTTGAGTGGCTTCCGGACGATGAGTTTGCAGTTCTGAAGGACTGTAGCGGAGTCGCCGAAGATGTAATCGACGGTGCCGGAGACGGTGCAATCCCTATAGAATTGGCGATGACTGTGAGCGTAAAGGGTGTCTTGGTAGCCATCCATTTGACAGTTATGGAAGATGGATTGATCACCTTGGACCTTAAGTGCCACTGCTTGGCCCTTGATGGCCCCCGCAGTGTTCTGAAATCCCATGTCCTTCGCCGTAAAGTTTTTACCGATAACAGCTGTAAACATTATTGTTTATGTTAATCAAGTTCAAGCGTGATTTTTGTAATATAATGCAATCTAAACTCATAAATACTAACCAACAGTTGCGCTCTTGAATGTGGCAGTGCCGTCAGCAACGTTCAAGCTGCCCGTGACGATGGTCTGAGTTGGTCCATCTCCGATGAACACGACATTGGACATATACTTATCAACAAGAACATTTTCTTTGTAAACACCAGCCTTAATGTGTATCACAAATGGAGAAGCATTTTTATTAGGGACTTCCTTCAATGCTTGATTGATGTTATTATATTTGCCACTACCATCTTTAGCGACAACAACATTAGGCTTCATCTGCGACGGATTTTGTTGCAATAGCATCCGTTGCCTAAAACTAACCCATGAAGGGAACCCATCTTTAGCCAATAGTTTACGTGTACCCCCTCCGGCTCCGCTCAACCTTGGAAAGTTGAGATCACGAATGAGTTTAGGAATTTCACAAACCATGGCTAAGCTATTGCTAGTGAGCATTTGTGAAGTGTTGAGCAGTTTTTTCATTTTTTCGCCGGCTACGGTGGATACATTAACGAACCCGTCCAAACATGTTTGTTGATACGTGATGGAACCACCCACCCAAATTTTGAGGTTCTCGATGTATTCGTCTAGCGTGCTAGCGTCGAATGCACCAAGTTGGTTGATTGAATTCATAAGGTCGTCGATGGCGTAACCCATCACTTCTTTGCAGATGTCGAGAGCTTGACGAGACATCGGGTCTTTGGCCGCATCTTGAATGGTGCCTGAGTTTTTGACAACCTTCTCTATCTCATGGATAGCCGCTTGGAAACCCGCCTTGATTAACTCCTTAGAGTCTGTGGTGTTGCTTCCCGAGAGGCTCTTTTCGCATGCTTCTTTGTAATCAGTTGGTTGGCAAATGTTTTGCACCGCCTTCTTCGAAGCCTCCAGCTCGCCCCCGCCCGCACTGCGTCCGCTACGGCTGCGGGTAACACCAACGGCCACCGCCACCACCATGGCCACCAGAATCACAGAACAAACTCCAATAATTACGGCTGCCTTTCCCATTTTCAAATAGCTTTCTTACTTCTTATGTTTTTTTTCTCACACATTAATGTACTTTTAGAAGGAAAAAGAGCTCACTAAGAAAGCTTGTAGGAATGTTGATTTGTACGACGTAAATAAAGAAAATCTTTCCTCAAATAGAAGAAACTTGAGAATAGGAAATGTGAATTTGTGGCTAAAAACGTTTGGACAAAGATCCAAACTCAGTCTTTGTTTTCAATCTAAAATGTTGGGTCTCGCTTGAACATGTATGGGTGAGATTTACATGCTTCTTTCCGGTCATTATAGTCTTTGTGGGTTATTTTTAGCCAATGGGACCATCCATAACATAAACATAACAACCTAAAATTGCATTTCTTTAGAAAGAAAGAATAATAAATTTAGATAGGTATATTGAGATAAGTGACTATTCAGATAGAATTAAACGCACCGCACATCTTTACACTAGTCCTCAGACTTTTGAATATTTCAATTTTATCTTAAATTATGAAAAGAATAGTTTTAAGGGTGAATTTTATAGGTGAAGTTGAAGTGGCAACATCATGTAATGCTATGTTTTTTTTTTGCTCGACAAAGTATGATTTTATTGAAGAAAAATCATACAGAATCAAACCTATGTTATACGCCTCATTAAAAACCTCCCTAAATCTAAATAGAGAAAAAAGTACAAAACAACTAAGTACATTATTAGAAAACATAAATAGTTTCAAAAATCCAAAGGATCCATATTGTCACCACCAAGCCTGAAACAAAATCTGCCTAGTCAACCTTGTTTTTGCTAGGTACCAAAAGTTTACTAAAGGTGTGGTCTATTGTGTAACATCCCGACTCAGATGTCACAGTTTGGGCCTCATGTTCGAAACCAAACCATAAAATTTCGCAACTGGGTTTAGCCCAAAACACATTCATCCATAAAAACCATCATGTTTAAATATTTCAGAGTTGTTGAAACAATTTAAAACGTTGCATGGGATTTCCCTTTAAATATATAATTAAAAGCATTCGACTCACAAGTTAAAATACCAAATAAGACTTACAATACAACATAAGATTCGACGATGTATGTCAACCTACTAACATTCGAGCGGAAACAATAATTCTGAACATTGACCTAACAAAGCTCAGTGGATACACTTCCACTCAACCATGCTTCATGCAAATCTTAAATATGAGCAAGTAGCAAAGAATGATATCATGGCATTCAAAGAGAATATTAGTGCTACCTCTAGCTACCTAAACACATAGCAAACAAAGGAGATATTAACCTCACACATCACATACACATCATGCCAACAAACCTAGAGTGAGGCCCAGTGCCACATAGCTTCAGAAACGTACATCCATGCTCGAAATCTCTCGTTGAGCATTTTCGAATGAGACCCAGGGCCATACAGCTTCATGAACGAACATTTGGAAAACATCTAACCATGATATTGCAACACTCTCTTTGGGCATCTGAATCCCACAAAACAAGGTACTCAATCACATAGTGCCCTTACATGGCACAACACATTATTCCATCCACCAAGGATCTTTATTTCTCAATACAATCAAGCCATCAAGGTTATACTAAAGTTATTACTCATTATATATGTATATGAGGGTAGATTCTCGTTTTCTTAATTTTACTATTCATTTTACCCCATTAGAGTCCTATTGGGCCCTAGTCCTTCAATTATAGTATCACACCCCGATTACTATGTCTACAGAAAAAAGAAGAAGAAAGAAGGAGAGGAATGCTTTCATAGGGTGTTGAACCCTTGACCTTTGTAGAAGTGAGCCCAACCTTAACCATCTGATCTAAGCTATCCTTAAGACTCAGTTTCCACCAGTTTTTATTCAAGCCTTTCCTCTCGATTTCTATGAATAATAAATAAAAGATTGACCTTTCACCTACCAAGGGAATGCCCAATTTTGAATCTCACCAAAAATATTAGATCTAGAAATTTCTCAGACCTTTCACCTTCTCATCCCCTCTCGACCAAACTCAGTTCTCGGCCACTGCCCGACCGTGGCCACCACCACTATCACCATCTTGTCCGCCGCCTTGCCCCGACGTCAGCCTTGTTCTCCAATCGCAATGAACGGTTGCCGCGCATCGTAGAGATCGTGTTGAAGTCCTGTCAAACCTCCCTTAAACCCTTATGTTTTACCTTCGTTTCAAGTCGCCTCTTTTCCCGGCAGAGTGCATCGACGGTCCAGGCTTGAATATTGTGTGGAGGGGAGTGAAACCCCCTTAACCGATCGTCACTTTAACGCAGGTAAGACGCTCATCGGAGCTTTGAGCTTTTCCGATACATTTTTGACATTTCAGGTAAATTCTGGCTTGAATCCGTTTTGCTTCAAGATGTTTTTAAATGGGTAGAATTGTTGGTTTGGAACTATTTTTTTGGCAAAATTGGCACAGAAGGGTGCTCCAGTGACCGTCTGACGGTTTGATATCACTAGGTAAGTGAACCAGTTCAAGTTATGGCCCAAAGACCTGAATTGGCCTGAACTGGCTAACTCGATCCGAGCCCAATAGCTCCTAAACCTAAATATGAGTTACCCAACCCGATCTGAGCCAGAGTCTGACCCATCCGACCTGAAAATGAATCCGACATGAGCTGTCCAAGTCAGCCCACCAAGTCAACTTAGTGAGTCAACTCATTCAAGTCAACTAAGTTGACCTGTTGACTGATGATGTCAGCGATCAATGCTAATGTCAGCTTTGATTTGTTGACCGTTGACTTTGACCAAAAAGTCAACTTTTTATGAAGACCCTTATTTTATGCTCTTCGACGTCCTGAATCCATTTTGAAGTCCGTTTTATCAAATTCTAACCCAAAAGCCTCTAAATCTAACCTTGTGTAACACCCTAAAATCTGATCTAGTCAGAATTGGGTTCTAATGATCGGAAAATCTCACATCGATAAGGTTTAAATATTGTATCAGCTTGTTAATAATTCGATATCAGAATCTAATTGAGTCAATTTATTGAGAGTTGAGAGACTAACCTTGCGATTATCCCATCCTCAATTTAATCTCCAAAATGTGGGATGATCTGGTGAAGTTGCTTCACCTTAAGGAAAGCCTATTGAGTAATAAAAATAAAAAGAAAGGAATTGTAATGTGATAGAAAACTCATCCGATTCCAAATTTAGGAAGCACCTCTCCATTCTTCATCTTCGTCGTCTACTACCTAAGCAAGCACCTCCATTGGAGCTAGCTTCAAGCTTTGTTTTTCCTTCGTTTTATTATTATAAAATTATTTCTAGTGATCGGGTAAACTTTTCGCCTTAAACCATTATTGGAAATCTATGGTGTTTGTGAGAATAATCTCAACTTAGGTTTTGGCCATCCATGTAAATTCTTGATTAAAAAGCTATGTTGTGTTTAGATATTGATTTTGATATCGTTATTGCAAATACGATATCGTAATCTTGTTTTTAACAAGTTCCTATTGATTTTCTAGCTCAAGAAGTGGAGAGAGAGGTTTTTCCATCTCCATCAAAACCTAGAAACAAGGGTGTTGTCAACCAAGAGCCGTAAGAGCATCGAATATCAAGGTGAGTGTATTAAGAGTCTTGGGAATAGGCGAGGAGCCTTCATGAATCTATTATTGTTGATTTCGGCTAAATAGCGAACATTTTTTTAAGGAAGTTGCATCGGATAGATAATCGAAACTATTGGTAAGCATCGGTAAGTTTGATGATGAACATCGGACATAGTCATTAGTATTGTCATTGTTTATTGTATCGATAAAACTATTTTTATTGAAACATTGTAAACGCATCATCGGATAATGATATTGACATTGAAATCATGAAATATTATTATTGAGACTTGTTCACTATTAATAACATTTAAGGAATTGGTTATTGGAGTTATTATTGATTACCGAGTGTGCATATTGATATTGAAACCTTGGATTTGGACGAACATTGGATACAATTGACATGTCATAGAATTCATGAGCTTAGTGTATGGGTGGACTACGGTCCTAAGGCTACAATCTACATTGATTTGGCGAGGCGGATGGACTGGACCATTCATTGATTTGGCGAGGCGGATGGACTGGACCATTCATTGATTTGGCGAGACGTAGGAATTTGCGTATCCACTATCTTGATTCAATCCAAGGGTTAATAATGAAAATAATATGTTAATCATTGTATATTGAAACATGATATTGATATTGATAAGCATGAGAATATGTACATGCATTACTCATTGACATTTATTTTGTATATGACTACCTCACTAGGCTTTGCATGCCTAACGTGTCACATCTCATGCATTTCAGGTTAAGGAATCGGCTGTAGAAGAAGATCGGAAAAGTCGAGGCGAGACAAGTCACTACGAGCCAAAAGTAATGTATTTTGACTCTATGAACTCCTAGGAAGGTGGCAAAGTAGTTGAACTAGTCTTTTGTGCCCATATTGGTATGCTTGTAATTTGTATAAGTTGTGATAATATTAAAGGCCTAAAAATGACTTTTGGTATGGCTAAAAGACGGTAAAAATGGCATATTTGGCTCACATAGGTGAAATCCTAGTAAAAGTATTCGTATGACCATGAAATTTGGCATGCCAGTAGTTGTTAGCATTGAAATATTGTGTGTAAAGTTTCACTGCAATTGAACATTGTTTGGTAGGTCAATTCGATTAAAAACCAGCAAAAACCTGTCATTACAAGCAGACCGTATTGATATGGGGTAATGGCGTACCGGTACGGTTAAGCATAATTGAACCTATGGAACAGGGCATATCGATACGGTTTGGAGCTGTATCGAAACATTTTGCTACTAGAATCCCTTGTTCCGATAGGGGTCAAACTTGTACCAAAACAGGTCAAAGTCAAAGTTAATGAATGTCAACTCATACCGATATAGGGCTTGCCCGTATCGATATGAGGTATTGGGCATAGTCAACTCAGGTTGATCATCATACACCCGTATTGAAACAACATTAAGGTGTTTCGATACAGGTTTAGTTAAGTTGGTTAAGAGGCATAATTGAAAATTTGCAATGTTCATAGATTGATCACCGAATTTAAGATGATCCAATTGGATGGGTAAATGAACTTCGAATAGTATGAAAATTTACAGACTTGTTAATATTGTATTGAATTTTAGTGTAGTATAGCCAATTTTATTGAAGGACCTTTAATTCATTAGATTTATAGCTTAGTCCCTAAAACTTGTAATAGACATGAATTGGTCCTAAATGAATATTTATTGTCCCGTAATAGATGAAATGGACTAATAAGTATACTTAGTAACGTTTAATTGATATAATGTTGATCAGATGTTGTGTATTGATTGAAATTTTGTCGTACTGAATTTCGTTATGTTCTTAGGTAACATTGTCCAACCCGGTTCCCGACTAGGCCGAGAAAGGGGTGTTACACATTGTGTAACACCCGGGTTTTGGGGGTCGGAAGTTGAGTATGGGAATCGGGTTCGAGTCGTGAGCTCGTTTTAAATTTTAATTAAGCTTTGGTTTAAATTAAAAAGGTTTGGTTTTCATTAATGGCAAACTTGTAATTTTTGAAACAAGGGAAAAGATGAGAAAAGAAAGAGGGCTTTTACTATTCATCTTCTTCCTCCCCTTTCTAAAAATTAAAAGTCACGACATCTAAAACCTCCCAAACCCTTGGTTACTATTCCATCGAATCTCTCCCTCATTTCAAGTGTTTTCTTCAAGGTAAGACCATTTTTGAGTTATCCTCTTCTTTCCTAGCACATTGATGGTTTTAGTTTTAAGAAAACACCATTGTTGAAAATTTCAAGTTTTCAAAGTTTTTTAAGAAAAAGGGTAAAACTTTAATGAATTTTCGTTTTGCCTTTGATTTGTAGAGTTAAGTTATGATCTAATCTTGCCCTAAGGTACATTATAACTTAAAATGGTGGATTTTTATAAAAAATCCCGAAATGGGTTTTTGGGGTATTTTAAAATGGTAAAAACTTGAGTTTTTGGTGTGGTTTTATGTTGGAGAGTGGGGCCGATGTTATAGCAATACTAGAGGGTTGTTTTGAAGGTGTTTAATGGTGTTTTGAGTGTTGGAATCATTGGTTTTCTGCTGGGTTGTTGGGGAGCACGAAAATGGGAGTTTTGGTGTTGACTTTGGTTTGAAATTGTAAGAATTTGGCTTGTGGTTGTGGTTTGGGGTTGTAACAGTGTTTTGTGATGATTTGGTTGAGTAATGTATTATTTTTGATTTGTTAGAATCAAGGGAAACCGTTGGAGAGGCTTCGAGCACTATTTCGGGGAATTTGGAGACTTGAGATTGGTGTTTCAGCTTCCGTTTGGGTTTCATCGGTGAGTGAAAATGTTTTAAACTTGATTTGATTACAAAAAGGGTTCTTGGGGGTTTGGGTGGAGCCTAGAGGGGTAACCTAAACCCAAGTGTAAGTTCGCTAACTTTGCCTTGATTGTTAAGTGTTGATGCATGAACAATTGTTGAGATATTGTGTGTGATTTGTGGATTTTCTTTACTTCCGATGATGTTGTTGTGTAGTCGTTGTTTGTGTCGAGCCTCACGTGATGGTTGTCGTAACTACGGTGATATGTGGTCCCACCGGTAGTGACTAGTAGAAGAGTAAGGTGATGTGTGGTCCCATCGGAAAACTACTAGTCGAACAGTGATGTGTGGTCCCACCGTGTTTTGGTTGTGCATGTGCAAACCATGTAATTGTGTTGTTTGCGCCTTCTTTCGTGCATTTAAATGGTTTACTTTTCAATTAAGAAATGTGTTTTGAAAACTGCATCGTTGATGAGTTTTAGAGCTTCACTCACTAAGCTTTCAAGCTTACGCTCTCCTTTTTCCAACATGAAGATCGTTAGAGTTACGGAAGGCAAGTGGGCAAGGAAGGAGCTTTTCGGAGTTATCGAGTACCTCATGTATGGTTTAAGTCTTTGTAATAATGCCTAGACAATGGGGGTATTAGACTTGTATGGAGTTTGAGTTCAAACTCCTTAATTTGGCTTGTTGATGTTCTAGCATGTTTGGATTGATGATGCTATGTAATTTTGTATGAGTGTTGTTAGACTCAATTGTGTTGGTTTTTGATGTTAACGCCTTTGATGTGGATTGTAAACCATGTTTATATTGTTGCCCAAATGCTTTGTGTTTTGAGGGCTTATGACCATGTTCTATGATATTTACGTGTTTTGTTTAAAGGCATGTAGACCTTGCTATGCAATGTATTTTGGTGAATGCTTGATTTCATTTATGAATGGCCTTTTCATGTACGTTAAGTGTTCAGACATGCTTGTAGTAGGGTGTATGTCTCTAGAGTTCATGTATGTATGTTGTATCTTTCTTCTTGAGGTGTTGAGGTGGTTTGGGAACGTTTGGAGATGCTTAAAACTGATTTTTGAAACACACAGACTGCAGGCATTTCGGAACGCGTAGGGTGGTTTCGGAACGGGTGTGGTTCCAGGGATACCCGTATCGAAACACGTTCCGGTACGGTTTGAAACTGTGAGCTCCTTTTCTGATACGCGTACCGAAACGGTTTGGCTACTGTGATGGCCTGTTTCGGAACGTGTTTCGGAACATTTTGGCGAAAAAGGACCATGTACCGAAACAACGTGGGTCGTATCGGTACGGGTAGTCTGGCTTTTAAAACTGGGGCCTGTGTATCGAAACGGGCAAGCCTGTTTCGATACACATGCCTCTAATTTGGGCTTTTTGCATCTTTAAAGGTCCTCAAGTGTTGGGCTTGGGTCTGGGTTGTTGTATGCTTTCTTTTGAGCCTTGTTTGTAGTCATTTATGCTTGGTTTGGGCGTGTATGTAAGAAACCGGACTAACTTGAATACATGGTAAATTTAAATTAACTTACGTTCCGTCTGCATGGTCTTAATCTTGTTTTTTCGCTGTCGTTCCACACATAGGATTAAATGATCCATCTAGACGAGATAATTGAAGAAAATTTTCTAGGGTCGCTAACCGGGGCGGGACCTTACCTGGTTTCACTTCGGTTTTCCCCGTGTAACCTACTCGGACCGGTGAGTCGTCTAGACCGGGACGAGGGGGTTACATTTGGTGGTAACAAAGCCTGAGGTTTCCGAGACCTCGGGTAGGTAAGTGAGGTAAGTTTGATGTGTTATGTTGTTACTATGTCTCGGTGAGTGTTTTACCATGTATGCTTGAAGTTTGCTTGCTAGTACGGTGTTTGAAAGCATGTTTTAGTGGCCTTGTTGTTGGTTAAGGGTTAGTCGAATGTCCCCATTGTTAGGTGTTGTTGTCAAAAAAATGGTTTTTGGTTTAACGAGCTTGAGAACCTAAGTCCTTGCCCCTTTTCTAACCTAACGTTTTTCTTGTGTGATGTGTGTTTGTTGTTTTAGATTCTATCTCGATATGGTGAGACTGAGGGGGCGGCCTAGAGCGGGTGACTAGGCACCCGGGGGTGAGCCTCTTGTTCCTCCTGCTCCCAATGGTAATGAAATGGGTGGCGAAGGTAATGTGCCTCAGGCGGGTGCACAAGTCGGTGGTGATGGTAATGGGCCTCAGGTCGGTGCCAATGTTGGAGGTGTTGGAGCTTAGGTGGGGCAGGGTCCAGCAGGCGTGGACATGATCCATTTGATTCAGACCATAGCCGGAGCTTTTCAGACAGCTTTGGCCGGTGTGCAAGCTGCAGCACCACCTCAGGGTGCAGGGACAAGATTACCCCTACAGAGGCTCCGTAGTTTGGGTAGAGTTGAGTTCTGTGGGTTGACTCCCGAGGGTTCAGAGGCGTGGCTTGAGAGTACTACACACATATACTTGGTGGACCAATGTTACTTCGGGTATGGCTAAAGCGGATATCACGTGGGAGTTCTTCAGAAATGCCTTTAAGAGGAAGTATCTCAGAGTTCGATATTTGGATGAGAAGAAGAGGGAGTTTATGGCCTTGGTTCAGGGTAACATAACCGTGTCTGAGTACGAGGTTCAGTTTGTGAGATTGAGCTAGTATGCACCTGAGTTGGTTCCTAATGAGAGGGAACGGTGTGAGCGCTTCCGGTATAGGTTGACTAGAGATGTGAAGACCTACATACTTGCCTCTAACTACACCGAGTTTGATGTTTTGGTCTCTAGGGCCAAGGATATAGAGCGGAATTTAGGCTCCAGTGCTCGTGCTAGTGGGTCCGATTCCGGAAAGAGACACGCGAATTGGGATAGAGATCATGCCAATAGGCATAGAGATATGAGGTATCAGCATGATTCGAGGCATAGGGGTGGTAACTATGGATGGGGCCATCAGGGCCAAGGAGTTGTTGTACACGCTCCGGAGTGCATTAGATGCGGAAGACACCACCAGGGCGAGTGTACAGGTACCTTTGGGCCATGTTGGAACTGCGGTTCCCGAGATCATATGAGGTGTAACTTTCCTCACGCGGCTAAGGGCGGACCGGCTCCAGCTAGGGGTTTTGAGCATCAAAGAGGCCGTGGGCGCGGTCGTGGTAACTTTCAGCCGAGGAACGAGGATCAAAGGAACTTAGCTCATGTAGTGGCAGTTCAGCCCGAGGGTGGAGGACCGACTAGGGTGTATGCACATCGAGAGGCTGGGAATGACACATATGTCATTGCAGGTAATTTCTCGTTACAATCTTTGAGTTTGCTTTCTTTGATAGATTCGGGGTCGACACTTTCATACATTTTGGGTGAGCATGCAATTTCATTAGGGTTACCATGTGAATGGTTAGAGGTAGGTGTAAATGTTACTAGCTCTTTTGGTGATACAATGTTAGTTAGGAAAATGTATAAGAGGTGTCCCTTGATGGTTCAGGGCCACGTGTTTCCGGTTGATATGATGGAGTTATCGTTCTATGGTTTTGACGTGATATTGGGCATGGATTGGCTTGTAGAGCATACGGCTAAGGTTGACTTTGAAACCAAGAGAGTCTCCTTGAAGCTTATAGATGACTTTGAGGTTGTGGTAGTTGGTGAGAACGTTAGGTTATTGTCTAATGTTGTTTCTGTGTTGGAAGCTCAGAAGATGTTGAATTCGGGTTGTCAGGCTTATTTGGCTTATGTGATGAATCCGAATATGAGTGAGGTTAGACCACAAGACATCAGGACAGTTTGTGATTTTCCGAGTGTTTTTTCGGAAGAGTTGCTGGGTTTTCCTCTAGATAGAGAAGTCGAATTTGCTATTGAGACGTATTCCGATTCTGAACCAGTGTCTATTTCTCCGTATAGGATGGCACCGAAAGAGTTGAAGACACAGCTTCAAGAGTTGTCCGATAGAGGTTTCATTGGGCCCAATATTTCTCCGTGGGGTGCTCCGGTCCTGTTTTTGAAAAAGAAGGACGGTAGTATGAGGATGTGTATAGATTATAGGCAGTTGAACAAGGTGAAAGTGAAGAACAAGTACCCTTTGCCTAGGATAGATGACTTGCTTGATCAGTTGAGAGGTGCTTCAGTGTTTTCGAAGATTGATTTGAGGTCCATATTCTATCAGTTGAAGGTGAAAGATGTGGTCATACCGAAAATAGCTTTCCGTACACGATATGGGCACTATGAGTTCTTGGTGATGCCTTTCGGGTTGACTAACACTCTAGCAGCTTTCATGGATATGATGAACCGTGTGTTTCACGAGTTTTTGGACAGGTTTGTGGTAGTGTTCATAGATGACATCTTAGTATACTCTAGGACCGAGGAGGAGCATGATGAGCATTTGTGGTTAGTGCTTTAGACCTTGCTTAAGAATCAATTGTATGCCAAGCTAAGAAAATGTGAGTTTTGGATTAGGGAGGTAGTCTTCCTAGGTCACGTGATCTCGGCTAATGGGATTAGTGTGGATCCCAAGAAGATAGAAACCATAGTGTGTTGGAAACAACCTAAGTCAGTGACAGAAATCTGTAGTTTCCTAGGTTTGGCGGGATATTATAGAAGATTTGTCGAGGGATTTTCAAGGATAGCGGCTCCTTTGACTAAGTTGCTTCAGAAGAATGTCCCATATGAGTGGTCAGATGCAAGACAACAAGCGTTTGAGAAGTTGAAGAAAGCTTTGACCGAAGCTCCTATTTTGATTCAGCCTGAACCGGGAAGAGAATTTGTGGTTTACAGCGATGCATCATATGTAGGTTTAGGTTGTGTGCTTATGCAAGAAGGTAAGGTGGTAGCTTATGCTTCGAGACAGTTGAAAGTTCACGAGAAGAACTATCCCACCCATGACATAGAGTTAGCCGCAGTATTGTTTGCTTTGAAGATCTGGAGACACCACCTTTATGGTGAGAAGTGCACCGTATATACTGACCACAAGAGTTTGAAGTACTTGATGTCTCAAAGGGAGTTGAACCTTAGACAGCGTAGGTGGTTAGAGCTTCTTAAGGACTATGACCTTACGATAGAGTACCATCCGGGTAAGGCAAACGTAGTGGCCGATACATTGAGTAGAAAAGTGGCAGTTGAGTTGCGAGCTATGTTTGCGAGATTGAGTGTGTCCAAGGATGGTGGTTTGATAGCCGAGCTTCAGGTTAAGCCTTTGTTAGTCCAGTTGGTTCGAGAGAAGCAGTTGCGAGACGAGTCCTTGGCACCTCACGTGCAAGATATAGCCGAGGATAGGCCTACCGATTTTTGTTTTGGTGAGAATGGGATCCTATGTTATAAGGATAGGATAGTCGTTCCGGAAGATTTCGAGTTGAGACGTGTTATCCTGAATGAAGCACATAATAGTCCTTTTGCTATGCATCCGGGTAATACGAAGGTGTATCGCGTTTTAAAAGAAGAGTATTACTTGGCTGGACTGAAGAAGGATGTGGCCGAGTTGGTGAGTAAGTGTATGGTTTGTCAACGAGTTAAGGCCGAGCATTAGTTTCCTTTAAGGTTGTTACAGCCGTTGAAGATTCCAGAATGGAAGTGGGAACGTATCACCATAGACTTTGTGTCAGGTTTACCGTTGACTCCTTCGAAGAAGAATTTAGTGTGGGTGATAGTCGACAGATTTACTAAGTGTGCTCACTTCATACCCGTTCATACTACCTATACCTTAGATAAGTTGGCCGATCTGTACATCAGGGAGATAGTGAGGTTGCATGGGGTACCGAAATTGATTGTGTCAAACCGAGATCCGAGGTTTACAACTAGATTTTGGGAGTGTTTGCATCGTGCCTTGGGTACTTGGTTAAACTTCAGTACTTCGTATCATCCGCAGTTAGATGGTCAGTCCGAAAGAGTGATTCAGGTGTTGGAGGACATGTTGAGGTGTTGTATCATCGATTTTCAGGGGTCTTGGGAGAAACATCTACCATTAGTAGAGTTTGCATACAACAACAGTTATCATGCTAGTATTCAGATGGCACCATATGAAGCTCTGTATGGTAGGAAGTGTAGGACTCCGATATGTTGGGCCGAAGCCAGACAAAAGCTTGTACCGATGCCCGATTTGCTTAAGGGCACTACCGAGAAGGTAAACTTGATATGTGATCATTTGAAAACAGCTTCAGACCGATAGAAGTCGTATGCCGACTTAAAGAGAAAAGAGACAGAGTATGTCGTGGGTGAGAAAGTGTTTTTGAAAGTCTCACCTTGGAAGAAGGTGATGAGGTTTGGTAGGAAAGGTAAGTTGAGTCCGAGATTCATTGGACCTTATGAGGTAGTTGAGAGTATTGGTCACGTTGCATATAGATTGAGGCCCCCGACCGAGTTAGAGAAGATCCACGATGTATTTCATGTATCGATGCTCCGAAAGAATAGATCGGATCCGTCTCACGTAATGCTAGTGGAAGAGATTGAGTTGAACCCCGACTTGTCCTATGACGAAGAACCGATTGAGATTCTCGCTTTAGACAAGAAGGTGTTGCGTGGGAGTTCTATCGAGTTAGTCAAGGTATTGTGGAGACACTGAGGTGTGGAGGAGGCTACTTGGGAGAGAAAGGAGGACATGGAAAAACATTTTCCGTACCTCTTTCCGTCAGGTAATTTCAGGGACGAAATTTTTTAAGTGGGAAAGAGTTGTAACACCCGGGTTTTGGGGTTGGAAGTTGAGTATGGGAATCAGGTTCGAGTCGTGGGCTTGTTTTAAAATTTAATTAAGCTTTGGTTTAAATTAAAAAGGTTTGGTTTTCATTAATGACAAACTTGTAATTTTTGAAACAATGGAAAAGATAAGAAAAGAAAGGGGGCTTTTACTATTCATCTTCTTCCTCCCCTTTCTAAAAATTAAAAGTCACGACATCTAAAACCTTCCAAACCCTTGGTTACTATTCCATCGAATTCCTCCCTCATTTCAAGTGTTTTCATCAAGGTAAGACCATTTTTGACTTGTCCTCATCTTTCCTAGCATATTGATGGTTTTAGTTTTAAGAAAACACCATTGTTGAGAATTTCAAGTTTTCAAAGTTTTGAAAGAAAATGGTAAAACTTTAATGGCTTTTCGTTTTTCTTTTGATTTGTAGAGTTAAGTTATGATCTAATCTTGCCCTAAGGTACATTATAACTTAAAATGGTGGGTTTTTATCAAAAATCGCGAAATGGGTTTTGGGGGGTATTTTAAAAGGGGCAAAACTTGAGTTTTTGGTGTGGTTTTATGTTGGAGAGTGGGGCTGATGTTATAATAATACTAGAGGGTTGTTTTGAAGGTGTTTGATGGTGTTTTGAGTGTTGGAATCATTGGTTTTCTACTGGGTTGTTGGGGAGCACGAAAATGGGAGTTTTGGTGTTGACTTTGGTTTGAAATTGTAAGAATTTGGCTTCTGGTCGTGGTTTGGGGTTGTGACAATGTTTTGTGATGATTTGGTTGAGTAATGTATTGTTTTTGATTGGTTAAAATCAAGGGAAACCGTTGGAGAGGCTTCGAGCACTGTTCCGGGGAATTTGGAGACTTGAGATCGGTGTTTCGGCTTCCGTTTGGGTTTCATCGGTGAGTGAAAATGTTTTGAACTTGATTTGTTTTCGAAAAGGGTTCTTGGTGGTTTGGGTGGCGCCTAGAGGGCTAACCTAAACCCAAGTGTAAGTTCGCTAACTTTGCCTTGATTGTTAAGTGTTGGTGCATGAACAATTGTTGAGATATTGTGTGTGATTTGTGGATTTTCTTTACTTCCGATGATGTTGTTGTGTAGTCGTTGTTG
This sequence comes from Hibiscus tridactylites, assembly GCA_958450335.1. NCBI lineage: Eukaryota > Viridiplantae > Streptophyta > Magnoliopsida > Malvales > Malvaceae > Hibiscus > Hibiscus tridactylites. The sequence continues at coordinate 20,102,404 of OY288265.1, read as the reverse complement.
GTGTCGAGCCTCACATGATGGTTGTCGTAACTACGGTGATTTGTGGTCCCACCGGTAGTGACTAGTAGAAGAGTAAGGTGATGTGTGGTCCAATCGGAAAACTACTAGTCGAATGGTGATGTGTGGTCCCACCGTGTTTTGGTTGTGCATGTGCAAACCATGTAATTATGTTGTTTGTGTCTTCTTTCATGCATTTAAATGGTTTAATTTTCAATTAAGAAATGTGTTTTGAAAACTGCATTGTTGATGAGTTTTAGAGCTTCGCTCACTAAGCTTTCAAGCTTACGCTCTCCTTTTTCCAACATGCAGATCATTAGAGTTACGGAAGGCAAGTGGGCAAGGAAGGAGCTTTTCGGAGTTCTCGAGTAGCTCAAGTATGGTTTAAGTCTTTGTAATAATGCCTAGACAATGGGGGTATTAGACTTGTTTGGAGTTGGAGTTCAAACTCCTTAATTTGGCTTGTTGATGTTCTAGCATGTTTGGATTGATGATGCTACGTGTTTTTGTATGAGCGTTGTTAGACTCACATGTGTTAGTTTTTGATGTTAATGCCTTTGATGTGGATTGTAAACCATGTTTATATTGCTGTGCAAATGCTTTGTGTTTTGAGGACTTATGACCATGTTCTATGATGTTTATGTGTTTTGTTTAAAGGCATGTAGACCTTGCTATGCAATGTATTTCGGTGAATGCTTGATTTCCTTTATGAATGGACTTTTCATGTACGTTAAGTGTTCGAACATGCTTGTAGTAGAGTGTATGCCTCTAGAGTTCGTGTATGCATGTTGTATCTTGCTTCTTGAGGTGTTGGGGTGGTTTGGGAACGTTTGAAGATGCTTAAAACTGATTTTTGAAACACACAGACTGCAAGCATTTCGGAACGCGTAGGGTGGTTTCGGAACGAGTCTGATTCCAGGGATGCCTGTAACAGAACACGTTCTGGTACGGTTTTGAACTGTGAGCCCCTGTTCCGATACGCGTACCGAAACGGTTTGGCTACTATGATGGCCTGTTCCGGAACGTGTTTCGGAACGTTTAGGCGAAAAAGGACCATGTATCGAAACAAGCTGGGTCGTATCGGTACGGGTAGTCTGGCTTTTAAAACTGGGGCCCGTGTATCGAAAAGGGCAAGCCTGTTTCGAAACACATGCCTGTAATTTGGGCTTTTGGCATCTTTAAAGGTGTGTTGGGCTTGGGTCCGGGTTGTTGTATGCTTTCTTGTGAGCCTTGTTTGTAGTCGTTTATGCTTGGTTTGGGTGCGTATGTAAGAAACCGGACTAACTTGAATACATGGTAAATTTAAATTAACTTACGTTCCGTCTACATGGTCATAATCTCGTTTTTCCGCTGTCATTCCACACACAGGATTAAATGATCCATCTAGAGAAGATAATTGAAGAAAATTTTCTAGGGTCACTAACCGGGGCGGGACCTTAACGAGTTTCACTTCGGTTTTCAACGTGTAACCTACTCGGACCGGTCAGTCTTCCAGACCGGGACGAGGGAGTTACATCTTGAACCTGAGCTTGCTTATTTATTTAACTTTTCGGTTAAGGGCAATGTGAACAAGGACTGGATTTAAAATTTATGTATTTGAAGGTGTTCATAGTTCCTTGTATCCGAGACGTTGAAGGACGTTGAATCCGAGTTTGAGAGTGATTGAATGGAGTATCATGGATCGATCGTTGTAGCTTGGTGTCGAGGTAATACATTACTACCTCTTTTATGCTTTATTAAATATAGTGGTATCCGGTAAATGCTTGCATGATTATGTTTATGTATATGGTTAATTCTGTTAAAGTCTAATTGATTACGGAGAACGGGTAGTCGACTAGATAAGACTGAAGTGCTCAGTTAGGAAGATGAGTGACTTGTAAGAACTTCTGAGATCCAAGAATAATTGATATGAATGCTATAATTTATATCTGGTTATGCCCGTTAATGATATAGCTTCTGAAATGCTATGTTAAGAAATGACAAAAATACCCTTATGGTATAAAAATGACTAATATATCCTTAACTATGAAGGTAACCTAGAAATCTCCACTAGATTCGGTAAAACAACTAATTCATCTGAAAAATCTGAAATTACTTGGGATGTTATGGTAACAAGACTTGAACCTTCGAGATTGTAAAGTACTTGGGTTGGCTAAAATTCTGAATTTGATCTCCGAAGATAAATTACAAAAATAATATTCGTATATCTGAACTAATCAAAGTGGCATAAAATACTAATAAGGCTAATTGATCGGAATGTTCGTAACAGCCAAAAAGACTGAAGTATCATCGGACACCGAAATTTTCAAATACATTGGAATGATGGATGTACTCTCGAGTTCTAAAATGAATGAGTTGTTTGAAAGGACTGTAAGGATCAGGGTGTCTGAACTACCACCCAGCACTTGAATAGCTACAATACCCACGTGACTTGAGATATATTGTAACACCCCCTTCCGGCCTGGTAGAGAATCGTTTCGAAAAGTGTCACTAGAAAACATATTTAGGCATCAAAGAAGAAATTGGGGTTAGAACGAAATTGGAATATCCTATTAGTCGCCTTTAGGCCTTAACGGACCTATTCATTACTAATCTGATCCGGTTTGGGGGTCAATTTTAAGCTTTTACAAACTTAGGGACTAAAACATAAAATTTCCAAATTAACGGTCCTAATCAGAATTTCTTATTACCAACTTGTAATTAGACTTGTCAAATATTAACCTGTGAAATTTCTTTACTATCGAAGGTCGTTTACCTATCTAATTTAGCCATATAACTTATTAGTGGCCATTCTGTAAGCTGTGTAAAACTGAAATCTAAGTCTTTTAACCGAATTAACTAACACCGTATTGTTGCCCTTAGGAACGTATCGATATGCTAAGCCTATTTTCCATATTCCAGATTTAAAGGATAGAAAGCCTGTACCGATACAGTTAGGCTCGTAGCGATACGGGGTGACTTCGTTGATCGCGTATTGGTACGCTCTAAGACCATATCGATACGTTTTTTCCTAACCAAATTCCAGTGACCAATTTCCATACCGATACGCCCAAACCGTATAGATATGCCATGTTTGACCAATGTTGACATGATCAAAAGTTCAAGGATCGTATCGATACGTCATAATTCAATATTAATGACAATGGCAATGCTTCAATGATTTCAATTACAATAATAGTAGTCGCTGATCATTTTACAATATTTCGATGACAATAACGATAACAATAACAGTGGTCGATATTTATGGTAATAACAATGACAATGTCGATGATCTATAATCAATATCTTATATGTCCATGATTCAATGACAATGACAATAACAATAACAATAACAATAACAATATTCAATGGCGATGGTAATACTCAATGTCCAATGATCGATAGCTACAATGATACCTCAATAATTGATGTTACTACTTACTGACACTTACCACAATGTTACTATGTGGTTCCATGCAATGTTTCCTTAACAATTTGGTTAGCAATAACAATAATGAAACCGGGAAAGGCACCTAGCCTAAACTTGGGACTCCGACTACACTCACCTCAATAATTCGACACTTTTACGCTCTCGGATAACAACCTCTTTCTTCTTAGCCTTCAGCGAGATCGATAGATGCTCTTTATCAATTTCTTAAGCTATGAAATCAATAGGAGTGTGTTAGAAACAATACTACTATATAGTAATCAATATAACAATATCGAAATCAACATCTAAACTTGAATTAACTATTAGCCATGAAGATGACCATGGATAGGCAAACCCTAACTTGTGATTAAGCTTGATATATTCATGGATTTTAATGACTGTTTGGGGTTTATAGATTACCCGATCAATGGCAATGATTCGATAACAATAACTTGAAGGAAATCCTATGCTTTAACAATCACCAATGGAGGTGTGTGCTTAGGTAGGGGAGGATAGCTAATGTGAGGTGCGTGTTTAGAATTGTATCGGGTAAGACTCCAAACCTTGGCTATTCACATGGTTTTTAATTGAAAAGCCTTCCTTTCAATGAAGGAAGCTCTCCCGATTATCCCACGTATGGGAATTATAATGGAGGAGGGACTAATCGCAAGGTTAGTCCTTCAACTCTCGATAGACTATACTTTTACCCCCAAACTTTTCATTTCTACAATTTAGCAACTAAAGGTTTCGATATTATTTAATAAGATCCAAGAACGATAAATTGACTCAATTAGAGTCCAATATCGACACAATTGACCTCATAGATTAAGTCAATACAATATTAGGATCTTTCCGATATAGGATTTCTTATTGTCGAAACCCAATTCCGACTAGAATGGATTTAGTGGGTGTTACAACTCTCCCCCTTTAAGAAAATTCATCCTCGAATTTTACCTGAACCAAAGAGATGTGGATATTGCTTCTTCATTTCCTCCTCCGGTTCCTAGGTAGCTTCCTTAGTGGTATGACTCCTCCAGAGCACTTTAACTAGTGGTACAGATTTATTGCGAAGTCTTTTAACTTCTTTTGCAAGAATCTGAACCGGTTGCTCAACCACTGTTTTTCCCTATCCCTCATTGAATACGGGAAAAACCTCAATCTAAGCACGTCTTGATGGACTTCGTGTATTTTGAATGCCCTACATATGTCCAGGAATCCTCTTAAGTGCTGTCGAGCATCTTCTGTGGCAGTCCCTCCAAATTGCCCTAACGTGTTGATCATGTTGAACATTACCAGCTTCAGCTCAAAGTGATCCGCTTCAATCTCAGGTTCTGTCATTGTCGGATTGAACCCTCTAAAGTCATGCTCCAAGTAATCCGTAGTGGTTCGAACGTACTGTGGCTGCCTGGGCGGAATAGGGAGCGACTGCCCTGATGGAACTTGTTGTTCTCTAGACGGAGGGTCTAGCTGCCCATCCATGTCGTTCACAGCATTGTTGGCAGGGTTGTCGTTTTCCATGTTTACCTTTGCTTTTCTTTCTTCTTTGGCTTTTCCTAGGGTTGATCTGAGTTCCTTCTTTAGCTCTCTTGCTCTTCGTTCTATATCGTCGTAGAAAATGATTTCTCCTTTTGGATTCGCCATGGTCATACACTAGCAAAGGAAACTGTAAAAAAAAATTCGATTAAAAATAAAGACTAAAAATAAAATTAAATGCAAAGAAATAAAAGTGCAGAAATTGAAAATGAATTTCGCTGTTACCAATCCCCAAGAACGGTGCAAAAAACTTGTAGAGCGTTTGGGTGTTCTCTATTTATGAGCGCAAGTGCACACTCCTGTCAAGTTATAGTATAAAAGATATCGTCTCCCACAGGGATTGGAAAGCTTGATTAGAATTGTTGTTCCTGCACAAGGAAAAGTAAATGCACAATTAAGTTGAATGTTTGAGAAGACAAATAAAATAAAAACACAAGTAATTAAAGATGAAGAAATATGATTGATAGAATGGGCAGGGTAATGCTGCTGCTTAGTGTGAAACTTTGTTGAATAAGACAAGTTATTTTGCGCTCCTAGACTCTGCTGCCTCGGCGGGGGATGACAGGTAGACTGCTGAGACCCTCTCGCTGCCTCGGCAGGGGAATGGAACTGTGTCTCGGCGGTAAACTCAACAGAACTACAGGGCTCGGGAGAAAGCTTCGAAAGTGACTCCGCTTATGTCTAAGTCAGAATGCTGTTGATGCCCACTACAGATAATACCAGTCACGGCGTGAATCGTGCAAAGGCATCAATGTTGATTCTTCCTCTTTTAGCTGTCTTAAACCGTAACCTATGTCTAGGCCAGATTGATTGCACCGTCTATAGATGAAATCTAACTTACTCCTTTCGTGAGTTCGACTCTCTCAATACCGAACAAATGGATAGAATTCAACTAATCTTTCGCCTTAATTGAAAACCATGAAGAACATGGAATAAGTAAACCTTGAAGTTTTATTTGCAAAAACAAACTTGAAATCCTAAACAACTGTTCTCACACTAATTACAACATAACCCAAACCCAAGGAGAATTTTAGGACATGATGGGGGCAAGAAAACCTAAACTATGCCTAAGGAAAACCTTACTTGTTTTGAATTAGAATTACAATAGGTATATATAGGCATTAGCTAGGTCTAGTCCTTCTTGAAGTAGAAGTCTTCAAAGTAGCTTTTTACATTAAATGTGACTTTAAACTCTGACTTCTTTGAGTTGAATGTGGACGTTATCACGGTGCCTTGCTCCGCAAGTAATCTCGTGTTCTTCGTTCGGCGGCTCTGCCTGCTGCTACAGACGTCGGAAAATTGAGTGGATAGAATCGATAGAATCAAGATTTTCTGCTCTACATATCGCACTCCGGTTCTCCAACTCCATAGTCTGTTGTCTTGGGCGGAAGGTTGGGAGGCGGCAGCTACTCGTCAGTTGTTGTTTCTATCTAGACTACATCAGTACAACTCCTTGGTCTGCTGCTTCAGCATCATGTCCTTAGCTCATCTTTCCCTTTGTAGGCCTTTAGTACCTAAAACTAAAACTAAACTAAAACAATACCTTTTATTCACCAAATAACATATAATCTATAAGAGCACGACAAAGTAAAGAAATACTATAAAATGCAATGCATGGTCCTAATTATGCCTAGAATGTACTCAAAAACAACAATAATGTGAGATGGAATGTGCATGAAATATACAACTTGTGGACACTTTACAAAATACATATACAAGTTCAGGTTCAAGGTCAGATTCAGAGGCTTTCAGGTTAGAATTTTGCGAAACAAGCTTCAGAAACGGGCCCTGGACGTAGAAAAACATAAAATAAGAGTTTTCAAAAAAATTGACTTTTTGGTCGAAGTCAACGCTAAACGCTAACGTCATCATCGGTTAATGCTGACGTCATTAGTCAACAGTCCCCCGAGTTGAATCAGGCGGGTCGACTCACTAAGTTCACTCAGACAGGTTGACTCACTGAGTTGACTCGAATGAGTTGACTCGGTCAACGGGTCGGGTTCGGGTTAATGGGTCAGTTTGAGTTAGATCGAATCAAGTCGGGTCGGATACAGGTTTGGGTCGGGTTGGGGTTGACATATTGGGCTTAGACCAAATCAATTAATGGGCTAAACATACCAGATCGGTTCGGGCTGGGTTGACTCGGTTCAATGGGTTTAAACCCGAGTCACCCACCTGAAATTAAGGCTCGCTAGCCATTCATAATGAAAGAACGTCGGAGGCCATAAGTGCCGAGATCCTAACGGAAAAAATAGTATTTTTCAGACCCACAGTAAAACCCATTCGTCAACAACATAATAGGCCGAAATTCCTTACCAGATTTAACCAAAAAGAGGAAACGGGGTTTGAAACAACGTAGCTCCGGTGAGGTGTTAAACATTGATAGACCAGTGATCGGAAACCTGGGTTTTCCTCGCCTCTACACGAGGAGTCTGTTGGTGGTGGCGACGCGATGAACGGACGGTCATTTGGTCGGAAAACATAGAAAACAAAGGGTGCGGAAGGAGGGTTCTCACCGAACCTTCGACCCACATTTCACGGCGAACGGTGGCGATTCAAGGCGAGTAGCTAACAAGGCATGGTCGGGAAACATCGACAATCCAACTGATAACGGCAGTGTCCACCACAGACTGATGGTGTAGCGGATTGGGGTTGGTGAAGATGAACGGTCTTCCACCGTTTTTGTGTGAACGGCGGGCAGAAACAGAGGTTGGGTGGTCGGGTTTTGGTGGCGATGGGGCGACGGTGAAGATGGTGGGGACGGTGGATGCCACAAACGGACGTGGAGAGCTCGTCGGAGCTTGAACGGAGAAAGGGTAGGTGAGAGGCTTTTGAAATCTTGAATTTGCCTCCAGATTCGAAAAGCCCATTCTTGAGTAGGTGGAAAGGTAGATATGGCTTAGTTAATGCTCTCTAATAACCAATTGGACAACTCAAAAGAAAGTTCATGTATTTTCTAACTAGAATTAGCCTTAGCTCAATTGTTGAGTTTTTAGTTTACTATGCACATGTCACGGTTTCAAACCCTTATAGTTGTAATTTTATTTCTTTTTCTTCTTTTATCATTTTATTCATCATCATTTTTTAGGGTGTTATGAAGGATATAATCTTTGGTTCTACTAACGAGTTTTATTGCCAAGAATTTTCTAAGCTAATAGAAAGGTAAATTTGAGATCAGCATGATGAAGGAGCTTTCATTCTTTTTGGGGCTCCAAATCAAACAAATGAGGGATGACACTTTCATTAATCAAGCAAAGTACATCAAAGATATGATCAAGAAGTTTGGCTTGGAGAATGTAAAGCTTCAAGCCACTCCAATGAGCTCATCAATTAAGCTTGACAAAGATGAAGGGGGTAAGTGTGTTGATTCTAAGCTTTATCGTTCTATGATTGAATTTTTGTTGTACCTTACCGCAAGTAGACCCAATATCATGTTTAGTGTTTGCTTGTGTGCTAGGTTCTAAGCTAGTCCTAGAGAATCACACCTTATAGTCGTTAAGAGATACTTAGATGTCTTAGAGACACACCTTGTTTAGGTCTTTGGTATCCTAGAGACTCATCCTTTGACCTTCATGCCTTTTCCGATGTGGATTATGGGGGATGTAAGATAGATATAAAGAGTACCTTCGGAACATGCCAATTTCTAGGTAGTGTTCTCGTATATTGTTTCTCTGAGAAACAAAGTAGTGTAGCCTTATCTACCACCGAAGCGGAATACATATCAGCCAGAAGTTGTTGTGCTCATGTCCTTTGGATGAAGCAACAACTTCTAGACTATGGAGTTGATATAGGTACCATATCCCTTAAGTGTGACAACACTAGTGTCATATGTCTCACTAAGAATCTCATCCAACATTCTAGAACCAAGCACACAGAAATTAGACATCATTTCATTAGAGATCATGTCTTGAAAAACGATGTTGTTCTAGAGTATGTTGACACATTGAACCAACTAGCGGATATTTTTACCAAACCACTTGACAAAGAGTGTTTTTGGACTCTTAGGAAAAAATTAGGTTTAACCAGCCTTTCTTGACCCTTTAGAGCCTTTTTAGGTCAAAAACTAGCTTGAATTAATTGATGTTTGTGCTTATGTGTTTTTGCCTCTTATTGCATCCATGCTTGTTGCTAGGGGGAGTATGCATCCATGCATACATATATAGTATGGGTTTTCAAGATTTTGCAAAGTTTCTTTCAAAAGCCGAATATAAAATTATATCGTATATTTTATCTTACTATTTTTTAAAATTCTTTTTACGAAAAAATCTTTTTATATATGTATATGCTTTTAAACTATTGTATAGATTTTTCTTTTTTTTTGATCGGCTAAAGAGTATGATTTTATTAATAAGTATCATACAGTGCCATCACACTTCATGACCTCATTAAAAACTTCCCTACACCAAAATTGAGGAAAAGAGTACCGAGGAGTATGAGATAAAGAACAAACGCTAAAAACAACCGAACAAACATGAAAAAAGCAAAGCAAGAAACCAAAACACAAAACATTCACGCTAGCATGCAAAACCAAGATGTGCGATCAACACCACCCCTCGCCAAAGAGTCATCCAAGCAATTCGCTTCTCGATAAAAAATGAATACACGAGCTCAACAAACCCCCTCGGATGCAATTTCCAGGCCAAAAGATGTCGTCAAGCACCAACAACAAATGGTTCGATGTTGCGTGTTTCCATACTATTCGATCTTCACACTTTTAACAAACCACACCACGCCACTCTATCGACACAAAAGAAATCACGCACCACAGCCAATGAATAATTCCACCATACCTCGTTGTAGATTACCACACCACATATCGCCTAACAAACTCCTTTGATCCCCTCCCACACACGGTACATATACTCTTACTATACCACAACCAAGGACCGAGCAAATATGTCTCCTCTCTCGGATGTCAAAAACATCCAAAGAAGGCATAAACACATAAACAAAATCATTCATAAACCATATCTTATTCACCATACCATCATTTGATGTCTTTAATTTAGTCACATATAAAATGACCATCACACACCTTTGATGTCTCGAAAAGCGTTGAACTGATTTACGCTTCAACGATGAACCAATCCCTCTCACATTCCACGACCAAAAACTCAATGCTATTCGCAATTATTGTCGTTCTCGCTCTTCAATCATACACGCGACATCCTTTACAATATCTTGTTCGTTTCCAATTGTTTTCACCCCCAATCAGTTTACCCAGTTTCAATGTTTCCTCCGCAATGTTTCCTCTTAGTTTCAATGCTTCCAGTTGTATAGAGTTTTCTTTTACATATATAGACATTAATTGGATTATTTTTTGATCGAATGAAATGATTTATACATACATTAATTTTCTTGTGCGTTGATTTATTTTCAGATTTTATTATAGGTCCTAAAAAGAGAGCAAGAAATAGTGAAGTTGGAGGATCCTCCAATGTCGAGAATGATGGGATTACTCGCCCTAATATTGCGATTATTTAACCAAGGTGTTTTCGCACCACGGACAAGATGGATTATTTTCGACAATTCAAACTCATGATATCCATCGCGATCGGGTATTTTATACTCCTTTTTTAGATTCTGGGCGTTTTAAATTTTGATATCTTCATCTTTTGAGGCGTTGGAACTTCATTAAAATTTTGGCCTTACCGCCTATTGTTTACAAAAATCTTGTTTTGATTTTTTATGTCAATGCCAAGTGCATTGTTGGTCCCGACAAAAAGACCGTGGTTGCTATTGAATCCTATTTGATGGGGAAGAAATTTCGGGTTAATGTTAAAACTTTGATTGATGCTTTAGGTTTTGAGGATGAGGGTATAGCCGATGAGGACTCATTATGACATATTTTGAGTGGCACCGTTACCGTTCTCGATGCTCATGATTGCATTCTTCACTTGGTGGTTTTGCCCTTCCGGTGGAAAATTCTCAACCATTCGCCAAGTTGATGATTTTTGCTTCGATGCTTCCATGAAGAGAAACACCCAAATCTTGCTCAAATCATGTTTTCCCAGATGGTTTACCTCGTTCAATATCGTTACACCGATCAGGTTACTTCTTTCACCTACGACACTGCCTTGAGTTACTTGTTTACTCAATTAGAGATAGATTGCTCTCATGATGAACCCTCGCGTCTCAAGGATCCAATCAATGAATCCTCCATCGTTCGTGCTAAGTTGCACTACATCTACAATGTGTGGGTTTGTCTCGCTGAGCTTCCTCCCGGTGCTATTCTCAACGAACTTCATCAAACGGCTCCTCAAGCGGCACAACCTCAAGATGCTCAACCGTCCTTGAGAATCGCAACAAGTCACCATCCATGAATGCTGAATTTGCTGCCACTGATACTCACATCACATCTTTGGAAGAGCGAGTCACCGTCCTTGAGAATCGCAACAAGTCCATTGATGATCGTGTTGGTTCGATTTCTACTAAACAAACTTGTTTGGACATGTCTCTTGCGGCTTTTCATTATGAGTGGAGGCAATCTAAGAAGAACGATGATGACGGTGAAGATGAAGACGAACCTTGAGTCTTGCATCTCATATCATGGCATATCATTTAGGATTTCTTCATTGCACCTATTTTATTTCCTTTGAACCTATGCTTTGTCCTTTGTTTTTTGAATTATGTTTTTAGGACTTAAGTTTGGATTCCATGTTTTACTTTAAGTTGTTGCTTTATGCTTTAATGAAATTTATGTTGTTTAGTTTATATTCATATCTCTTGCTTATCATTGATTTCGATATAACAAAAGAGGGAGAATGAATTAAGCTAAATTTTACAAAGTTTTTCAAAAACATAGCTTAAAGTAAGAGGGAGTACTTAAAAATTAACTTTGGTTTTGTTATATCAAAAAGGGCGAGATTGTAAAACCAATGTTTGATTTTTATATAACAAATTGTTTTAAGGACATATTTGCAAAGTAAATAAATTTTTAAGTACTTTAAAGTCTCATAATTGACAAGTAATTTTAAGCCCAAATTGTTTTCCAAAGCCAAAACTTAAACCCTATAAAATTTTCTAAGTGATTTTAAGCCAAACTTTACAAAAACGTATAGGCGTTCTGATACACCCAATTGTGTTTCGATACGGCCAAAACTTTATTTGGCTACTGGAAGAAACCATTTTAACACGGTTTATACAGTTTCGATACGGCTGCTTTAAAAGATAAAGTTTTGACAGGGCATTTTGATACGGCTTATAATGTTTCGATATAGCCTTCTTCTGGGTTTAAGAATTTTAGGCATGTCCCTTACATCGTTATTATGTAGGCCTTAAGGCTGTTACTTGTCTGTTATTGGGAATGAACAGTTTTTAAAAAGCAGTTGACCTGTATCGGTACGCCTTCGGGTCGTTTTGATACGGAGATTGGCAGTAGCTCAAGTGAGAAAAATTGTATCGGTACGAACAAAGATGTTTCGATACGACCCCTTACTGCGGTTCGATACGCCTTCCCACGTTTCGATACGCCCCTCTTTATTACCTGCAACGACTCTTCTATTTTGAGACAGAGATCGGTACGAGCCTTCGCGTTTCGGTACGGGCAGGTGTAGAAGTGCATTTATGGTGGGGAATAAAGGCTTCAATGTCTCTATTGATGACCTCAACCACCCAAACGGCTAGAAATCAATGCAAGGGTATAAAAGCAAGCCTCCAAAGCCTGAACAACAACTATTGAACCTATTTGCATCAATCCAAGCAAATATCCAAACCCTTGACCTATTAGTGTAAAATACTTGTAACCCCACTTGTGTAATTTTCCATTGTATTATCTCATTTCAAATTGGGGGAGTGTTTAAGTGTAATTGGACAATCTATCAACCTTGTGAGAGGCATTTTTTTTCATATCGTCAATCTTCTTTGTATTTGAAAGAGTCTTGGTTAATCTTTGGGTAGAAGGATTAACTTGATTGTAATGTTTCCTCCTAATCGTAGAAAAGGGGATGAATTTCTAGTGAAATTGGTTGAAAATCCTTAGTGAGAGCTAAGATAGTGGATGTAGAGCTTGTTCTAAGCTTGAACCACTGTAAATTGTCTTGTCTTCAATTCCCAATCTTTCAATTCTCTTCCTTCAATTTAAAAAAGCCATTTCACCCCTATTGGCAATTTTCGATTCGATTGATCAACTTAACATAATGTAATTTTTATTTTTAATACTTTATAATGAAATTCATAAAATAATACAATAACATAGTGTTTCGCTTAGTTACACGTTACAATATCTATATATATATATATATATATATTAGATAAGTTCACAATACCATATACAATGTAGTATTATATAATATAAGAGTCGACATCGTTTTTATCTGAATCAAAAATGTTTGAGTCCTTGAATGCTCGTTAAAGGATGGAGTTGTAATCAACCATTTCTAGCCAGGTGCATTAGTACACCCTGGATATGGCTTGTGATAGGTTATAATTATATAATCTTTTTTGTGATTAATTCCTTCACATTCTAATTATATTTTGAGCTTAATTGTGGTAATTATTTTTTTTATCGGCAACTGTATGATTTTATTATAAATATAAAGAACATACAGCTTGACGGATCACATGCCTCGTTAAAAACCTCCCCAAACCTAATGGAGGAAAAGAGTACGATGCGATCCATCGAATACAAAAAGAACAAAACACCAACTCATATACATGCCACAAAAGTCGAAATTCTGTCCACACCCTCTTTCGCTAAGAAATCCGGGAAGCCATTCGCCTCCCTCGGCACATAACAGAATTGAATGTCATACGCAACTTGACAAGCCTGATCTATCGCCAAGAAAACCTCCCACAACCGCCAAGGACGTTTTCCGGATTGTGTAACCCAACTCAACGCCACTTGAGAGTCCGACTCTATGATAACACAACCCTTCTGCCATTCCCTCTCATTTATCATACCCATGGCAAAAGCTATCGCCCGCACTTCCGCTTCGTTCGATTCCATCACACCTAAAAGTCTTGAGAACAAACCCAATATACGGCTATCTTCATCTCTCATTACGCCACCAAACCCCGCCGGACCCGGCTTACCGCGCGCCGATCCATCCGTGTTGAATTTTAACACGCCCCTTAAAGGAGGCTGCTAGCACCGTCCCACCCTCACTCTTTTTGGTTGCGCACTAACCTCAAAACGAGCAGGACATGTCCACCATATGGATTCCAGGAACATCTCACCTCGCCTATCAACTTTTATCCAGTAGTATGATCTTAATTTCACCAAGAAGCATAATTCAGCTAAATTCAAATGTTTCCCACGAAAGATATATTCATTTCTCGCTAGCCACAGCGACCACAATAAAGCAGCAACACTCGCTATCCACCACATTTTCATGCAACCCGTAAAAGCGCTATGGAAATCAATCACAAAAAAATGCATCAAAACTAACCGGGAATGTTGTGTCGATTCCCCACCATTGTCGCATCCATACCCAAGTTGATCGCGCAAAGGAACATTCGTACAAAATGTGAGCGATGCTCTCCTCCTCCGTCGTACACCAAGGACAACGTCCTTGATCTTCCGGTAATGGAATCCCACGAGCACGCAAGAAATCAGCCGTGGGTAATCGTTGTAGCCATGTGAACCACAAGAAGGCCTGAACCTTAGGCGGTACCAGCACTTTCCAAGCAAAGCATTCACCTAAACCCATGTCCCCAACCTTATCAAACATAATCAGCTTCGACAAAGTCTGAACCGAAAAATTTCCATGATCATCTGGCCTCCAAATCAACGTGTCCATCTTGCCTTCCCATACCCGAAAATTAGACACCAAATTATGCAACTCCCGCAACTGCCCGAGCTCGAAATCCCTTAATTGTCTCCTAAAGAAACCGACCCAATTCTGGTGGGATAAACTATCGTCCATCATGTAGTCACACACCCTCGCTAATTTGTCCATCGCCAACGAGAAAAGACACGGGAAAACATCTTTTAAGGCCAACTGTTCAACCCACGGATCGAACCAAAAAAGGATTGATCTCCCATTACCAAGTATCCACAGAAAACCAGTCATGCCCATGTGTTTTTCTACCTGTGCTGCGCATGAATTTGCAACAATTTGTCTCCATACAATCGACATCGACGACAACTTCTCTGTCTTAAAACGCCACCACTGTGTATGTTCACCATACTTCGCTACTATCAAACTATGCCATAGAGAGTCTTTATCGCGAGCGTATCTCCAAACCCACTTAGATAGCAAAGCCATGTTCTTTACCCTTAAATCCGCAACTCCCAAACCCCTAAACTGTTTTGGCCGACATGCCACCTCCCACCCTACTCTACTCATACGTCGTTCCAATCCAACACCTCCCCATAGGAAAGCCCTCCGTATCCTATCTAACCTGTCAATCACCCCCTTTGGAGCAACAAATAACCCCATATAAAATATAGGTAGAGAGGAAAGTACCGAGTTCACCAAAACAACACGAGCAGCAAAGGACAAAGATGATCGTTTCCATCCTGCTAGCTTACGCCTAAAATTAGCAATTATTGGCTCCCAAGTAGCAATCAATCTCGGATTCACTCCTATCGGAAAGCCCAAATATACAAACGGAAAATAAGCTCTTCTACACCCCATCACCTCGACCACACTAGCACTCAATTCATCTCCTATACCAATCGAATATAAGGAGCTTTTACCGAAGTTTATCGTCAAACCCGAACAGACTTGAAAACAATGCAGAATCTGTTTTAAGCTTTGCACGATTGCTAAAGATCCCTAAAAAAATAACAATGTGTCGTCAGCAAACTGCAGATGTGTCAAAAATATTCCTGACGCCACTTCCACCCCACAGATCAATCCTTCCAATTCGGCCCTTCGTAACATCAAGTGCATCGCTTCCGCGACAACCACAAAAAGTAATGGCGATAGCGGACAGCCTTGTCGCAAACCTCTACCCATTCGGAATTCTTTTGTAGCATTACCGTTGAGTAGCACCGATAGCCTGGCAGAGCTGATACATTCACTAATCCTGTTTCGCCATACGTCGCAGAAACCCATTTTACCTAGTACCTCATCCAAAAAACGCAAACTAACACAATCGTATGCCTTTGCGAAATCGAGTTTCAATAAAAAAACCACTAGCTCCCCTCTGACGCAGGGAATGCACAACCTCAATAGCCAAAAGTACCCCATCCACTAATTGACGACCCTTTATAAAGGTTGACTGCGTGTCGCTTATCAAATCACCCAAAACTAACTGTAATCGATTCGCTAGACATTTTGCTAAAATTTTATATACCGAATTCACCAAACATATAGGCCTATATTCACCAAGAGTCTTAGGAGATGATACCTTAGGCAATAAGACAATGAACGTGCAATTTGCATCTTTTGGTAACCGACCACTAGCATGGAAACTTTCGAAAAATCGTAGAACATTGCCGCTGACCACCTCCCACCCTTTCTTATAGAAATCCAAAGTAAAACCGTCTGGACTCGGCGCTTTCGAACCATCACATTCCCTCACTATGCCGTGAATTTCCTCCAAGGAGAATACCGCGACCAAACTCTCCCTAGCAATCGAGGATAACTGTCGGAACTCCCCATCGAAATGCCATACACACTCCCGCGTATCACTAGAAAAATGTTTAGTGAACGCTTGCACCACATGTCAGCGCATCTGCAAAGGTGTAGTGATCCACTTATCATTAATCAAAAAACCCGGAATAAAATTCTTTGCTTCTCACAGTTTAGCGGATCAATGAAAGAATGTCGTATTTCGATCACCCAATCGAAGCCATATCGCTCGCGATTTTTGTCTCCACATCGCCTCCTTATGTCGCATAGCTCTCCATAATGCCTGTAGCCACTGACGTCTCTCTACCTCAACTCCCTCATCAACACTATTTGTATTTGCCGCTACATCCGTCTTATCGATCTTGCCTTGCATCTCAGAAATAATCGCGTTCACATCCCCAAAACTGTCACGGCTCCACTGTTTCAAGAATAATTTCAGATGTCGCAGTTTCACCATAATGTTCACGTTGCCAATGCCCAAAACTGTCAATCGGGCCCATTCTTCTACGATTTGGCGAACATGATATCGACCCTCCATCCAGCAATTGAAGAACCTGAAAGGCCGAGGTCCCCAATCGTTCTCATCACACCTCAACAACAAGGGCGTGTGATCCGATATGCCCCGCGCTAAAGCCTCTTGTTGAATTGAGCTGAAAGCATCCATCCAACATGTCGATATCAAAAAGCGATCAATTCGGCTGCATCTATTTTTTGGACCAAACCATGTGTATCGTTTTCCTAAAAGTGGCAAATCCATTAATCCCGCATGTAGTACAAATTCAGCGAAAATTTCCATTTCCATATCCATGTCCGTTACCCCAATTCTATCCGATTCATGTAAGATTGCATTGAAATCCCCCGCAATACACCACGGCCCCTCTTGATCTCTAATTTTATCCAATATCGCTGCCCAAACTACTTGCTGTCCGTCCAACTTCGATGGGGCATATACGACAACAATTCCACAAGCCATGTCATCCTGTAACCATCGGCCTCGCATCACTATAAAATTTTGTTCCACCTCGACTTGTACTATATTAAATTTGCTTACTTCCCACACCACTAAAATACCTCCAGAAGCACCAATTGCTGGCGCAAACACGGATTCAAAATTGTCCGTTCCCCATAAGTTTGCTATCCATGACTTCGGCCACTCCTCCATCTTCATTTCTTGCAACATCGCCATATCCACATCGTTTTTCCGTAATACCTCACGTACATACCGTCGCTTAACACTCCCTCCTAAGCCCCGAACATTCCAAGATAGCAATTTCATAAGTCACAAACCCCGAAAATCCCCGCTAATTACTTTTGATATGTCTCGGATTATCTCCTCTTCGCGGCCGTTAGAATTTACCCCAATCAATGAACCCAATTTCACTGTTTCGGTTGCTTCAGTTTCTATAGTTTTGTTTGTAATCACATCGATTGCACCCTCCCTTTCCCCATTCAAATCTTCTTGTCTAAACCCACTCGAACGGTTGCTCCTCTATTTTCGATATACCCGACAACCTTCTAAATTTCCTCCTAGAAACCCGTCTGATTTTGCAAAAAGCCCGACCCACTTGGAATATTTCGGTAGTACCCAGACCCGGTTGTGCAGTTGTCGAATATAGAGGTGGATATGAATTTAATTCTATCTTATCCTCAGATTGTATTTGAGACTCCAGTCCCACTGAATCACTTGATTTGGAGTTTGCAATCCCCGCTATATCCAAACTCTCACACTTTTGAATGTTCCCTATCACCCCAAGACTTCTATCACTACTGTCTTTCTCACCGCTCAGCCCTCCTCCCGTCGATAACGCTGTCCGTTCCGGCAGCCCCACCGTTTGCCTGTCCGGCGATCGGTCTAAATGTTGTGATGACTCTCGTTCCTCATTAGCAATTAAAATAGTTTTCTGTGCTGGATTTGTCGCACCGTTTGAGTCCCCTTGTTGTCCTTCCCAAACCTCATTTGCTAACCACAACACCGGTGCAATGATCTCCCTTTTATTTTCTATGTCCTCAAAGTTTTCTACAACCTTTGCTATGTTATTTGATGTATTGTGATCACAACTCTCCTCTCCGTCGGTCGAATCTAGTTCGCCGCAATCGCATTCGACCGCCAGAGTTTCACCATCCATCTCTAGCACACGGACCGTATATGATTCCCCCTCAAATTACACGTTTATGTGATCCTCAATTTGATTAAAATTGGCTGTCTCCACCATGATTGTTCCGCTATCAAAGAAGACGGCGTTTCCGTTGCGTCGTCCATACAAATAAAAGCACCCCATATGTTTGCAATATTCATAAATGTCTTTTTATGCCATAAATGAATTAGAAGACCTATAGTTGACAACCATACCCGGCGTGATTCCACCTTGATCGCTGGTGACCACTTCTCCACCTTCGCAAAACATTCTTTCACCCGGTCAAGCTTCAATATTTTTTCACGAATGTTCACCGATGTGCACATTAGCAATACCATGGATCCGGACAATCGCATGATGGAGAAACCGTCATGTTTTTCCACCTCCAAGCGTTCCGCCAATGCTTTTATACTGCACGGATTCAAGCACCAACCCACCGCGCACCATTGTAAAATCGCCCATTTGTCTTCATCCACTATTCCTGGTATTTTCTTTCGATTTTCGTTCGCCTCTTCTCTCCCTATCGGATTCGAAGTATATGATGCCTTTGAGTCTCCATTCTCCATCGTCCCACGTTGTTCCCCGCTTCTTTTTTCTCCCCCTTTTTTCCGATAGCATACTGATTTGCCCTTCCATGGCATGGTTACACTCATTCGGGCACCGTATATCCATTTTCCATGTAGTCTCTTTATAACCCTATTTGCGTCTTCTTGTGATGCCATTCGCACAAAGCCAAATCGCTGCCCATCTCTAGCCACTTTGTTCGGAATAAACGCGTCTTTGACAACCCCATGTCTGTCACATACCCTCCATAGTCCTTTCCAGTGTATTGTTCGAGAGAGACTCCGATGTATAAAGTCCATACTTGCTGACTGGCCTGATTTTGCTTCACCGATTGGCCTCCCTTGCGTGTTTCACGGTGCTTGCCGGCAGTATGATCCTGCTCCGTGACAAGGCGTTTCCACAGTACCGTTGAGGACATTCTCTCTAACTGGTCGGATGGTAATTATGTTTGTTTTGATTAAGGAGTTGAAATGTGGATGCAATGGTGAAAATCAACTCAAAAGTATGTTCTTAGCTTCCCATGTGAAAATCAAGTCCTTTGGAGGAAAGTAGGATGGGGTAGAAGCTCGTCTTCGATAAGACGTTACCACGCCTTGTGACTGATGCAAGCCTAGTGTTTGACGTGAAGAAGTCGACTTTTGAATCAAATCTAAGATAAAGCACACTTTTATGGACATTTCCATTATTTTGGAAGTATTGGACCAAGAATCATTCTCTTTTATTAATTAGGACTTTAAAAAAAGTGTGAAAAAAGGAAGAAAAAAAGAGAAATTGAAGTTTGTTCCTCGAAGGAAGATATTTGGAGATATGTTTGTAAAAGAAAATAAATGTCACTTCTCTAAAATTTCTTAGTACTTAAATGAGATGTGAGAATAAATTTCAAGAAGTCAGTAGTATGCTCGATGTTGTTATGTGGAATTAATATCATTATTAACTCTTGCCTTGATTCTGAAAGCTTCATTTTTTTCCTTTTATCATACCCTTACCTAAGCCCTGTTACAACCCTTCTAAAGACCCTTTGATTTTTGCATCAATTTATATGAAATGGTGGAGATTTGATTCATTTTCAAGCTTATGGTAATATCGTGCTACATTTTGATCTTGAGATTTTGTTTCCAATTCAAGAGTGAAGTGATTCCTCTGTAATTTTGTGAGGCTTGTACTAAACTAGTATTTCTCCTTTAATCCAAGTAATCCTTATTTCTTGTTCTTATTTTTATGAATGCTTGATAATGATTAAATTGACGCATTAATTCGATATTGAATATTCTATCGCTATCCATGACGCAAGTAGCAAAGGGTAAGGCTTATGTTTTGTGTTTGTTAGACTACACATCACACAAGATTGTCCCTAGGAAAATAAAGGTGCAAAATTATTTTGATTGATTCTGTTTTAGTCATTCTCATTAATCTTAATTCTATCATTGATCTTGTTTATTAGTAAGTTTTGATTTGAATGCTTGTTGCGGTGTTTCCCAAGTTGACTAATCGATTATATAAGAAGAATAATTGCGTGTTGTGGTGTTCCCCAAGTATACTAATTTCTTGGATATGAGAAATTTATCTTTAAGCCTATGATCAAAGTTACGGTTGGATGAAAATCATAGCTTTGGATTGAAAGTTCGGTAAGTGTTGAGTGTGTAAAAGTTCTATATTTTACCCCCTATTTAACCCATATTTCTGCTGCATTCAAGCATAATTCATTGCATTTAGGATAGATTTCATTCATACATCACAATTATATTAAATGGCACAGTTGCTACCGAAATTGGTTACTTTTGCAGGTAGCTACTGTAGCAGACGCAGGGCAGTGGAGAAGTAGAGCTGGAACACAGGACTGCAGACGAGAAGAAGGATGCTGCCATGGCCGCTGCCGTGACAGCCAATGACGACAACAATGGTGAAGGGAAGAAGTGAAGTGGAGCTCGACAGAAAGAGGAAATTAAGTCGGTCTGTCGTGGAGCACTCTTATATTTTTCTGAGCCCTAGATCAGAATGAAGGCCAAGCCCAAAGTTCAAGGAAGAAACTCCAAGCAAGGAAAGAGGACGAATTAAAGACATCTACTCTGAAGATTTAGTCTTTAATAGAGTTGTACTTTAATTTAAACTTGTATTCTTACCATATTAGAAAACTTGAACTCAAGGCCTATATAAAGGCATGTAATTCGACCTAGGGAAGGATATCTTACTCTCTAGCCGTCTTCCCCTAAACCCTAGTCGTTTTCCCCTTCTCATCATGTTCTAAACTTCCCCTAGGGCTAAGGATTGATTATGTAAAGTAGTTGCAAGGATTGCATTTGTTTTAGGAATTTTTCTGTTCAATAAAATAGACTTCAAGTTTTCTTATTCTGGTTTTCAACATCTTGTAAGAGTATCGGGAGAGCATTGTGAGATTATACATTTACTTAATATCGGGAGAGTTAAGTATACGAAAGGAATAAGTACGAGTTCTCCAGTTTATGGTTGAACTATCTCGGACCTAGGGATAGGACGAGGTTAAGTGGCTAAGGAAGAATTCAACAACATCGGTGTTCATCCTTCGATTCACGCCGGTAGGTATCATCGAAGACGTGTTCATCGACAGACTTGGACCTAGGGATAGGCCAAGGCACAGCAGGGATTCTTGCCAAGCTTGAAGTACAGAGTTGTGTGATCGCTGCCGCGACAACAACAGACCAATGCGCCGCAAGTGCTGCCGCGACAAGAGCAACGACAGAACAGACAGTCCTAGACATTGCAACACCTACACTACTGAGCAATTCAATACCGGCCCATTCTCTCTATCTTGATTTCCTTACTCTTTTATCTTCAGTATTCTTTAGTATTCCTAAACAAACAATTAAAATTATCTTTTCTCTTGTGCAGCAATTCAAGGTTAAGGCTATTTCCAGTCCCTATGGATTCGACATTCGATACTTCATGTATCACTTTACTACTTGCGTCGTGTACACTTGCACTCTATTGCGAAAGACTCTTTTACACGCAACAAGTTTTTGGTGCCGTTGTCGGGGACTGGCAACATATCATTACCCTACTTTTACTGCACATTTTTTTTAATTTTTCTGTTTTTACTTGGATTGTTCACCTTGTGCTTTTCACAAGGTCTTTTGTTTGCTTATGCGCAGATCTCAACGAGGCAAAGAACCTGAGCACAAGTTAGATCCTGAAATCGAACGAACGTGCAACCTCAGGAAACGAGTCCGCCTCCTAGTAGAAAGAAACGAGTACTTGGAGGAACATTTAGAAGAAATGGTGAACGGAAGACACGAAGATAGGAGGAAGAACCAAGGGAATCCCCAAGGTCCTGAAGATCCTATCGGAGATGGAGGAAACAGACAACCTGTCGATCCTCCTGCTAGTGGGGCCGCACGCTGGCCATGCCGAGATTACATGATCAATGATCATGTGGAACTAGAGACCACCCTGCCAGACGTGGAAGCTGAAAATTTCGAGCTGAAACCTGTCATGTTCAACATGATTAATTATGCTGGCCAATTTAGTGGTTCTACTATAGAGGATGTTAGGTAACATCTGAAAACGTTCCAGGAAATCTGTGGTTCGTTTAGACTACCAGGAGTAAATCCAGAGATACTGAGGCTTCGGTTATTCCCTCATTCATTGAGGGACAGAGCTAAAACTTGGTGGAACAAACTAACGTCGGGTTCAATTCGAACTTGGGCAGATTTAACTCGTGAATTTTTGTCTCGTTTTAACCCTTCCCATTTATCTGAGCGATTACATAACGAAATTGCTACTTTTCAATAGGAAGACGACGAGCCAATGCACGAGGCATGAGATAGGTTTACTACTCTCCTGAGGAATTTCCCGATGCACGGATTCCCTGTTTGGAATCAAGTAATCAAATTCTACAATGCTGCCAACCTACAGACTCACATGAGAATCGATTCAGCAGCCGATGGGTTGTTGTTAGATAAAGATCCAGATGATGCCATGGTAGTATTAAAGAATTTGGCGAAGAATGAAGAACAATTCCCCACATTGAGGAGAGGTAAACGAGAACTAGCTGTGAAGGATTACGAAGCCGATAATTCCTTAAAGACACAAGTTGTATATCTCACAAAGGCAGTAGAAAACTTGCTGAAGAAGGATTCAAAACCTGTCTACTCTGCAGAAGAGGTATGTGAAACTTGCAGTGGGAATCATAGTTCGGAAGACTGCCCGCTACAGCTAGAGGAAGGGATGTATGTTGGAAACTATAACAAGCAAAACTACAATTCCAACAATTACAATCCCAATTGGAGGAAAGATCCCAAGTTCTCTTGGAGCAACCCAAACAATGCCCTGAATCCTCATGTATAGAACACTCAAAATCAGGGGGCACCTAGACTTCTGACACGGCAGCAACCGCAACAGCAGCAGCAACAACCGCCGGCAGCCACACCTAGTATACTGGAGCAGACCTTAGCCACGTTTATGTCTCAGACAGGAACTTACATTGAAAACATGAACCACTTCGTCAAGAAGACAGAGTCATTCATGGATAAAACAGAGATGCGGATGACTAACCATGAAGCTACTCTGAAATCACTGGAGACACAGATGAGTCAGGTTTCCCAGCATATTAAGCCAAGGCAGAATGGAGGATTCCCTAGCGATACTGAGGTCGCTAGACAACCCACACATGAGCAGTGCAAAGCTATCACAACCAGGAGTGGGAAGCAATTACCAGGGCCAGAGAAGAAAGCTGAACCAGTTAAGGAACCAGCCCTAGAATCAACTGCCGCAAACACTGCCCCGACAGACGATAAATAGCCTGTTGTCGATACACCTATCACGACAACAGAAGGGACAAAGGAGAAGGATGAAGAACCTAAGCCTCCTCAGATCCGAATGAAATGGGAAGGACACATTGAAGATTATCGTCCTCCACCTCCTTTTCCACAGCGACTACAAAAGTAGAAACATGAGTTCCAGCTTAAAAAGATTTATGATATTTTTAAGCAGGTCCACATCAATATTCCGTTGTTAATTGCTATCAAGGAGATGCATGGTTATGCTAAATTTCTCAAGGATGTTATGTCGAAGAAATCCAGACTTGAGGAATTTGAGACGGTAAAACTGACAGAAGGATGCATGACTATTTTGCACAAGCATCCATCCCAGAAAAATAAGGATCCTGGGAGCTTCATAATACCGTGCATAATCGGTGATAAATTCGTGGGTAAGGCACTTTGTGATCTATGTTCTAGTATTAATTTAATGCCAAAATCTGTATTTCAGAAATTAGGTATTGGACGAGAACGACCCATGACAGTTATGCTGCAGCTGTCAGACCGCTCTTATGTGCAACCAGAAGGGAAGATTGAAGATATTCTGGTAAGAGTGGATAAATTTATTTTTCCTGCTGACATTCTTGTTTTAGATTATGAAGAAGATGAGAATGCACCAATCATCCTGGGGCGACCCTTCTTAGCCACATGCATGTAACACCCCAATTTTGGGCTTAGAAGTTTAGGGTCTGAACCAGACCGGTCTGATATACGGTTCGAATATAAAAGGAGGTTTTAGGGAAAGCCTAGTTCGGGATGCTTTAAAAATATAGAAAAATATCTAAAAATCCCCATTTAATATATATAAGAGAGTGGTGAAATCAATTTTACAAAATTAGGTTTGGAAATACTACATTTCGGTGTAGTGACCAAAATGCGATTTTTGAAAAGTATAGTAGTGACTGTTTTGTAAAGGATTGAAACTTTGAATCTTTAAGGAGCTAATTTACCCAAAAAAAAATTCTCCAGATTTTTCCTTAATTTGGGTGATTTAATTAATGTTTTAATTAAATAAAAGAAAAGGAAAACTACTTTTTGGATTTTCATAACTACCTTTTCCTAATTTTCTCTCATTTCTTTTTCTCTCAAAATCCCATCATCCAAACACATTTTCTCCAGCAAAATTCACATTGATCTTCACTTCAATTGATGAGATTTCTATCCTCTATTGGTTCCTAATCAATCTTGCATCAAATCCTTTTGATTTCCGCATTGAATTTTCATGGAATTTGGCCCAAATCAAGGAGAAATCATCATTTAGAGGTAAGATTGTTCTTCTCCTCTAAATACTCAGTTCTTTACTGAAATTCCCGAGTTTTCAATCCTTTATTAAAGTTTTATAAATTGTTTTAATGTTAGAAACATGATTTTGGCTTAAAACTCAAGATTTTGGAAGAGATCTTGAAGATTTTCGTTGTAATGGATTGGGCTCTGTTTTGAGATGATTCTCTAATGTATTTTGGATGTCAAATGATGTTAGGAATGATGTTTTATCAATCCAATCCCGAATAGGTTGTATTTCCTAAGTTTTTGCTTAAGAAAATGGTGGTTTTCGAGGTGTTCTTGGTGTTCCATTATAGCTGGAGGTATAAGGACGAGTTTAGGTTTATTTTGGATGTTAATTGATGTTTAGAAATTGTTAAAAGTGATGGATATTGGCTGGGTTAAGTTTTGGAAGAGTTTGGAGGTGTTTTCGGTTGTGTTTGGTAGCCGAAATGTTGGTTTTGGGTAGAGCAGCGAGTTTTAGAGTGTTGGCTGAAGATTTCAATGCATGATAATGCATTAATCCTCTGCTTTGATGTGTCTAAAATAGGGGAGACATCTTCGGACACTTTTGGAGTTGATCCGGAAGCTTAATTGGCGTTTCGGCAAGCAAGCGAAACGAAATTGGTGAGTGGAGTTGGTTTTCCAGCTTGAAACGATTATTTGGATGTTTTGGGAACTTAGTTTAAGTCTAAACAACTTAGCTAAGCTCAAGAGTAAGTTTTCGGAAAAACTCCCTCGGATGTGCTATGTTATGGTTTGATGCATTGGTTATGAAATGCATGTTTAATTACTGTTTTAAAAGTATGCTTTAGCATGATTAATGCTGGTTTTGAAAGTCATGTATTGAAGGATGCTCAAGGTAAGAGATTCTTGGTTTGATATGTTATTAATATGGTTATGATGCATGGAGATGCATGATGATAAGTGGCTTTGATTAATGCTTTAAAACAGTGAATTGATGATGGTATTTGATGTATATTGACAAGTGATGAAATAGTTTTAAAGTACTTGAATCGGATATAGTTAGCCGGCTATAGGATTGGGTGCACCGTAAGTAAAGTCGCCTTGGATGTTGAGGGGTTGTGATTGTACCGTAAACTCCATCCAAGTACCCTAACGATTGAGGTAAGATCACAACGGTGGTTGTAAATTCTGTGTGTGGATCTTGTAATATGTTTCCCTTACTCTCGTTAGTGGAATTATACAACTACCGGTGAGTGGTGTTGAGGGATTGAGATTGTACCGTTATACTCCACCACGGGTGTCACATCAATGGAGGGTTTGCTCTTGAGTGTGAACTTTGTGTAGTCCGGTAGTGTGTATGAAGTGTGTGGGACAACGCTTGTAATCCGCGTATCCGATTATGTTTTGTGTTGAAATGGTTATGAACTATGACTTGAAAGCCAATATAATGTATTTGAATGCAACGAAGCATGAGATGCTTGAAAAGGATGGAAGGTAGCATGAAAAGAAATGTGCAAGTGGTTTAAAAGCTTTGATGAAAGTGTTTTCTAAAAATGCATTGTTGTATTGGTTTTGTTTAGAGCATGCCTCACTAAGCATTTGTGCTTACGCTCTCTTTTACCAATAATGCAGATAATTGAGGTTCTTTGGGAATCAAGGAAGCTAAGTTCATCCAAGGAAATCCAATCTCACGTATGGTGAAGTTTTCATACACTATTAGTTTTGGTAAATTGGCAATGGGAACCTAAGATTTGTTTTGGGAGATGTATTGAACTCACTAAGGTTGTGGCATGTTTGCCTTGTTGGTTTGAATTGTTAATTGCCTTTTAATGCTTGATTTGAAGTTGGTTTGCCTTTTTGGTTTTGATAATAGGAAGCATGCCTCTAGTCTTGTGAAACTTCATGTTTGATGATATGAATGTGTTAGGGTGTCCTAAACATGTATCATTTATGTATGATGACTTGTTGACATGATTAGGGAGTCATTAGATGGGGTTTGAATGGGCTTATGCATGAAAAACTAGATTTTGGTGTAGTTTCCGGGCAAACCGTATCGAAACACCCTCTGGCGTTTCGAAACGGAGGCCTGTAATGGCCTTTGTGTTTCGAAACGACTGGGTTGGTTCCGATATGTTTTGGCCACTGAAGAGCCGTGTTTCGGAACATGTATCAAAACGGAAGTGTGATGCCCCGCGTTTTGATACGGATTGTATGTGTTTCGAAACAGGTGACCGTTGGGCACTGATTTGAATGGTGCTGAAGTTTGCATGCTTTACATTTTAGTCCCGAAAGCTGAGGTTGCAATTGTATGAGCTTGAGAGGTCCAACTAAGGCGAAATTTGGCAGGGAAGCATGTAACATGACTAATTTCATATTGGTAACATAAAAATCAGTAAGGACCCTCTAATTTACAGAATTTACATTTTGGTCCCTATTCTTGTAATAAGTGCAATTGAGTCCCTGTTTGTTATCTGATCGCTGTGCCTTTCTCAAATAAGCTTTATGGGAACTCAGTTAGGGTTAATGTGCATCTAGACAAGATTAAAAAGAAAAAAAGGTTGTGAATCAAGGTTGACCTTCAGGATGACTTTGGTTTTCCCCGTGTAATCTTCGTAGTTCGGGTCAACCGTCTAGGCCAGGCTAAGGTGGTTACAATGCATATCACTGATTGATGTAGAAAAGGGAGAACTCACTATGAGAGTGAACGATCAAGAGATCAAATTAAATGTTCTCCAAGCAATAAAGTACGTTGATGCAGAAGAAGAATGCAAGGCTATCACTGAAGTTATCCTTGACCAACCCTACATCAGGTCAGGCTGCCATGACATCAAATTTGGCCACTGCCCCAGCAGCCATCTGGAAGACTGTCACGACAGTGAAAACGACAGCAGCTCCTTAGATTTTGACATATCTGATACTGAAGGTCATGAGGAGGTAAACTGGATAGGCAATCGTCCAAGTAAGTTATTCGAGCCCTTAAACTATACCTCGAATGAACATATCATCCAAAAGCCATCAACTGTAGAACCACCTGTTCTAAATCTTAAGCATCTGCCAAGGTAGCTCAAATATGTTTTTCATGGATTAAATGATATGTTTCCCATAATCATCTCTTCCAAGTTGATGCAGGAACAGCAGCTAATAGGGATGCTGCAGCAGCACAAAAAGGTTATTGGATGGACGATAGCTTATATCCAAAGCATCAGTCCGGCACTATGCATGCATAAAATTCTCTTAGAGGATGATCATAAGTCGACCATTGATGCCCAGAGACGTTTGAATGATGCTATGCGAGAAGTGGTCCGAAAAGAAATTATCAAATGGCTAGATGCTGGGATAATTTATGCCATCTCGGATAGTAAGTGGGTGAGCCCGGTGCATTGCGTTCCTAAGAAGAGAGAAATAACCGTGGTGACCAACGAAGAAAACGAGTTAATCCCAACCAGGACTGTGACCAGTTGGAGGGTTTGTATGGACTACCGGAAGCTTAACAAAGCTACCCGGAAGGACCACTTTCCCCTGCCTTTTATTGATCAAATGCTTGATAGATTAGGAGGAAAGCCTTATTACTGTTTTCTTAATGGTTACTCAGATTATAACCAAATAGCCATCACACCGGAGGATCAAGAGAAAACGACTTTCACTTGCCCATACGGTACTTACACTTTCCGGAGGATGCCATTTGGACTTTGCAATGCACCAACAACCTTTCAAAGGTGTATGATGGCTATATTCTCCGATATGGTGGAGGATTTCCTGGAGATATTCATGGACGATTTCTCTGTCTTTGGAGACAATTTTGAAAGCTGTTTAGGCAACCTACAGAAAGTTCTCGAGAGATGCGAGAAAGCGAACTTAGTATTAAACTGGGAGAAATGTCACTTCATGGTGGATGAAGGGATAGTCCTAGGCCATAAAGTAAGCTACCGCGGTATAGAAGTCGACAGAGCCAAGATTGAGGTGATTGAAAACCTTCCACCTCCCACCACAATCAAGGGAATTCGGAGTTTCTTAGGGCATGCTAGGTTCTATCGAAGGTTTATAGCAAATTTTTCGAAGATCACTAAGCCGTTATGCCACCTACTAGAACATAATCGTCCCTTCGACTTCAATACTGAATGTACTGAGGCATTCAGAATTCTGAAAGAGAAGCTAGTAACAGCCCCAATTATACAACCACCGGACTGGAAGTTGCCATTCGAAATTATGTGTGATGCCAGTGATTACGCTGTAGGGGCAGGACTTGGGCAGAGGAGGGACAAGCTATTCCATGTAATTTACTACGCTAGCAAAACACTCAACGATGCCCAAGTAAATTACACCACAATAAAGAAGGAACTGTTTGCAGTGGTGTTTTCAATTGACAAGTTCCGATCCTACATACTTGGAACGAAAGTGGTAGTCCACACAGACCACTCTGCACTGAAGTATTTGTTTGCTAAAAAAGACGCAAAGCCCAGACTGATTCGTTGGATTCTGCTGCTGCAAGAGTTTGACATAGAAATCAAGGATAAAAAGGGGACAGAGAACCAAGTTGCAGATCACTTGTCAAGATTAGAGAGGGGAAAGAGTCTCCCAATATACAAGACACACATACTGGAGGCCTTCCCTGACGAGCATCTGTTCGCTGCCACAAGCACTGCCGCGACAGCCATGGCGGCAGGTAAGTTTTATGAACTCCCTGGTATGCTAATTTCGTTAATTATCTAGTTAGCGGAATATTTCCTCCTGACCTTAATTATCAAGCTAGGAAGAGGTTCCAAAATGATGTTAAGCATTATTATTGGGACGAACCTCTTCTTTTCAAAAATTGTGTAGATCAGATTATCAGGAGGTGTGTACCACAGGATGAGCAGGAAGCTGTGCTTCATCACTGCCATGCTTCACAATATGGAGGACACTTGGGTGGTAACAAAATTGCTGCCAAGGTTTTGCAGTCTGGTTTTTATTGGCCTTCGTTGTTCAAGGATGCCCAAGCATTCTACAAAAGTTGTGACGAGTGTCAACGGACTGGAAACATCTCAATGAGACACGATATGCCACTGCAAAACATACTTGAAGTCGAAATCTATAATGAAGATGGCATTATGAGAGCTTTTATCTCCGGTCCTGTTGAACGTAAAGGTACTGCTTTACGGATTTAATGGCAGTCAAAATTCCATTGGAAGTCTTTTGGTGTGGGAAAGCAGATTTAATAGTAGAAACTGACTCCAATGTATTCTAAGCTCGATTAACGACTCTGCTCTTCGACCTTGGCGTCGGTGGCCCCTTTTGGTGGAAATTGACAAGTTAATTAGGTTAATTGGGAAGGTGAAGGTCTGCCATGTGCTAAAACAGTCTAATGCTCTTGCGATATGACTTAAAAAAGATGGACTAAGCCGAGCAAATGTATTCAAAGCCTGGTGGTAAAAGTATTGATGATACCTCCAGCAAACAGATTCCTAATAGGTAAATTGTCTTGGTGCAATCTTGATACGGTTATTAGTGGGGAGATGCTGCTAGTTGTCTCTCTGTAATTGAAGCAATGCAAAATGTTGAGATGTTTGAAGGATATGGGGGAAGGTAATAGTCTACTGGTAATGGTTGAAAGGCAATGGGAAAGTGTCCTCGAGATTGGAAAGGGATCGCAGACGTCGCGTTTTGAGTCAAGACTCACCACAAGGAGCTTATTGTCAGATTTCATTTATGGAGTATAAGATCATCAAAGGAGTATAAATTTGCTTTAGATTGCTTGTTAGTTCCTTGAGTGTTGCTGAGATTTTGGAGTGTTTGGTTTCTGCTTTGGTGTCTTTTGTTTATTTTGGTTTGGTTTCATGTCCTGTGTTAGTATTGTTGTATGAGGATTTGGTTTCTCTTTTTCTCCGTCTAATTTTATGGAGATTTTTAATGAGGCTCTTAATCAGGTTAGGCTTTTAGAATCTAATAAATAATAAAACTTTTGCCGAGCAAAAAAATTCAATCTAATATGACTAACACCTCCAGGTACGGTAGTTTCAAAATCTACTTACAACTCTAAATACATTAGTTTCAAAATATGATGTTTTAGGCGTTTCTCTGTTTTGGGTGTGTATGCTTTGTACTGTGGCCTTTGTTGACCACTTAATTTTAATTTTAATAAATTATCTTTGCAGAGAAAACAAGGAAAATAAATAAATTCATACAATATTGTTCCAGCAACACGTGTCGTAATAATTACATATTATTTTTGGATTATTATTCCTTCTACTTAGATCCAAAACTGAAGTGACAAGGAAAGTAAAAGGATTTTGCATTATGATCATGGTTTCAAAACTTATCTCTTCATAGTTCTAACTAATTGTGCAACTGTACCCAACTGCACTTCATCGGCTCCATTTGTGATTCTTAATGTTCTTGTTGCTTCCCACAAGTGTGCCAAGACGGTGTCGAATTATATCTCGACTCCACCGTGTGCTTGGATTGCCTTGGTCAGCACCTTCAATGCCATATTCCACGAGCTTTCATGTTTCCAAGTCGAAGAGTTAGTCTGGTGCTTCAAGAACCAATAACCTAGCTTGCTCCAATTCTATTCGACACTGCATAAAAGAAGCAACCACTAATTAATCACTAAACAAAACAATACAGTACTCCAATCTAATTAATACAAATATGTGTCTAATCTAGATATATACGCATACATGAAGATTAGATTACCTTTGCAATATCGAGAAGAAGCAAAATGTGTTGAGCAATATATTTTCCAAATGTTTTCCGATGAAAAGCCCTTTGAGCCATCAGTTGCATGCCACACTCAACAGCACCAATTAGTTCCAGCAGTCTTCAAGGGCCGAGTCTTCCACATTTATTCTTTGTAACCAACTAAGTGAACTTAGTTCCATTTGCTAGTCTATAAAACTGCCCTTCCTTCCTTTATTCTCATTTGTCTAATCAACGTGTGATTTTATTATCTAGCAAAGTTGGAAACTATACATGCACACTTATTCTTACGTTCCAAATCTATTTTGCTTGAATCTTTATTGACCAGGAATCATGCCAGAAGTGTAAGGCACCCCGAATTGAGGGATCCAGCTCCCGCCGACTAAGAACACACCGGCGGTGAATTGCTGGGCTTGAGCGGCAGTGATCTTTTGGATACCTCTCCATTTAACCCTATTTGTCTGGTCGGCACCCGGTCCCCGATTATTGAACTCGGCGTACCATAGGGTATCGAGGGCGAAGTTGCCGTTCCAAGGACTCCATCCCTCTGGTGCGATGATGTCGTCCAACTGAGATTGCATGATGAGGGTCCTTGAGAACTGTTTCCACGGCCGGCCGAGGTACGTCTTGCTTATTGCCTTCACCGGGAGGTAGTCCTGGGCGCCACTGATGACGCAGTTTTGGAGGACGAAGCCGGTGGGCGTGCGTTGGTCTGTCCTTCCTTGCGCAGTGACCATGCATTGTTGATTGTTGAGTGGCTTCCGGACGATGAGTTTGCAGTTCTGAAGGACTGTAGCGGAGTCGCCGAAGATGTAATCGACGGTGCCGGAGACGGTGCAATCCCTATAGAATTGGCGATGACTGTGAGCGTAAAGGGTGTCTTGGTAGCCATCCATTTGACAGTTATGGAAGATGGATTGATCACCTTGGACCTTAAGTGCCACTGCTTGGCCCTTGATGGCCCCCGCAGTGTTCTGAAATCCCATGTCCTTCGCCGTAAAGTTTTTACCGATAACAGCTGTAAACATTATTGTTTATGTTAATCAAGTTCAAGCGTGATTTTTGTAATATAATGCAATCTAAACTCATAAATACTAACCAACCGTTGCGCTCTTGAATGTGGCAGTGCCGTCAGCAACGTTCAAGCTGCCCGTGACGATGGTCTGAGTTGGTCCATCTCCGATGAACACGACATTGGACATATACTTATCAACAAGAACATTTTCTTTGTAAACACCAGCCTTAATGTGTATCACAAATGGAGAAGCATTTTTATTAGGGACTTCCTTCAATGCTTGATTGATGTTATTATATTTGCCACTACCATCTTTAGCGACAACAACATTAGGCTTCATCTGCGACGGATTTTGTTGCAATAGCATCCGTTGCCTAAAACTAACCCATGAAGGGAACCCATCTTTAGCCAATAGTTTACGTGCACCCCCTCCGGCTCCGCTCAACCTTGGAAAGTTGAGATCACGAATGAGTTTAGGAATTTCACAAACCATGGCTAAGCTATTGCTAGTGAGCATTTGTGAAGTGTTGAGCAGTTTTCTCATTTTTTCGCCGGCTACGGTGGATACATTAACGAACCCGTCCAAGCATGTTTGTTGATACGTGATAGAACCAGCCACCCAAATTTTGAGGTTCTCGATGTATTCGTCTAGCGTGCTAGCGTCGAATGCACCAAGTTGGTTGATTGAATTCATAAGGTCGTCGATGGCGTAACCCATCACTTCTTTGCAGATGTCGAGAGCTTGACGAGACATCGGGTCTTTGGCCGCATCTTGAATGGTGTCGGAGTTTTTGACAACCTTCTCTATCTCATGGATAGCCGCTTGGAAACCTGCCTTGATTAACTCCTTAGAGTCGGTGGTGTTGCTTCCCGAGAGGCTCTTTTCGCATGCTTCTTTGTAATCAGTTGGTTGGCAAATGTTTTGCACCGCCTTCTTCGAAGCCTCCAGCCCGCCCCCGCCCGCACTGCGTCCGCTACGGCTGCGGGTAACACCGACGGCCACCGCCACCACCATGGCCACCAGAATCACAGAACAAACTCCAATAATTACGGTTGCCTTTCCCATTTTCAAATAGCTTTCTTACTTCTTATGTTTTTTCTCACACACCAATGTACTTTTAGAAGGAAAAAGAGCTCACTAAGAAAGCTTGTAGGAATGTTGATTTCTACGACGTAAATAAAGAAAATATTTCCTCAAATAGAAGAAACTTGAGAATAGGAAATGTGAATTTGTGGCTAAAAACGTTTGGACAAAGATCCAAACTCAGTCTTTGTTTTCGATCTAAAATGTTGGGTCTCGCTTGAACATTTATGGGTGAGATTTACATGCTTCTTTCCGACCATTGTAGTCTTTGTGGGTTATTTTTAGCCAATGGGACCATCCATAACATAAACATAACAACCTAAAATTCCATTTCTTTAGAAAGAAAGAATAATAAATTTAGATAGGTATATTGAGATAAGTGACTATTCAAATAGAATTCAATGCATCGCACATCTTTACACTAGTCCTCAGACTTTTGAATATTTCAATTTTATCTTAAATTATGAAAAAGATAGTTTTAAGGGTGAATTTTATAGGTGAAGTTGAAGCGACAACATCATGTAATGCTTTGTTTTTTTTTTTGCTCGACAAAGTATGATTTTATTGAAGAAAAATCATACATAATTAAACCTATGTTATACACCTCATTAAAAACCTCCCTAAATCTAAATGGAGAAAAAAGTACAAAACAACTAAGTACATTATTAGAATACATAAATAGTTTCAAAAATCCAAAGGACCCATATTGTCACCACCAAGCCTGAAACAAAATCTGCCTAGTCAACCTTGTTTTTGCTAGGTACCAAAAGTTTACTAAAGGTGTGGTCTATTGTGTAACATCCTGACTCAGATGTCACGGTTTGGGCCTCAAGTACGAAACCAAACCCTAAAATTTCGCAACTGGGTTTAGACCAAAACACATTCATCCATAAAAACTATTAAGTTTAAATATTTTAGAGTTGTTGAAACAATTTAAAACGTTGCATGGGATTTCCCTTTAAATATATAATTAAAAGCACTCGACTCACAAGTTAAAATACCAAATAAGACTTACAATACAACATAAGATCCTACAAATACATAGCCCAATTAATCGAAGTATTGTACTCGGACACAAGTCGATGCTGAAGTCCTACTTCGATAGTGCTCCGACGATGTACATCAACCTACTAATCTTCGAGCGGAAACAATAATTCTGAACATTGACCTAACAAAGCTTAGTGGATACACTTCCACTCAACCATGCTTCATGCAAATCTTAAATATGAGCAAGTAGCAAAGAATGATATCATGACATTCAAAGAGAATATTAGAGCTACCTCTAGCTACCTAAACACATAACAAACAAAGGAGATATTAACCTCACACATCACATACACATCATACCGACAAACCTAGAGTGATGACCAACTCATCTAACAATCTTAGACGTACCAATGAATCTCGGACTCAGTTTACCTTTTCTACTGAATCTCATCACTTTCTTCCATGGCGATACTTTCAAAAAGACTTTCTCACCCACGGCATACTCTATTTCACGACGCTTCAAATCGGCATAAGATTTTTGTCGATCGGTTGCTACTTTCAAGCGATCACATATCAACTTCACCTTCTCAGTAGTACCTTTAAGCATAGCAGGTAATGATACCAATTTCTGTCCAGCTTCTTCCCAATAAATAGGAGTTCTACACCTCTTACCATACAAAGCCTCATACGGTGCCATCTGAATACTAGCCTGATAACTGTTGTTATAGGCAAACTTAACTAACGACATGTGTTTGTCCCACGAACCCTGAAAATCAATAATACAACAGCGCAACATATCCTCAAGCAATTGTATTACTCGCTCTGACTGGCCATCTAACTGTGGATGATACGAAGTACTAAAATTCAATCGTCTACCCAAATCACTATGCAAACAATACCAAAACCTCGATGTGAACCTCAGATCTCTATCTGATACAATCGATTTCGGTACTCCATGCAATCTTACTACCTCACGGATATACAAATAAGCCAATTTATCCAAAGAATCGGTCGTGTTAACAGCTAGAAAATGTGCACACTTGGTGAGCCAATCAACTATCACCCAAACTGAATTCTTCTGCGAAAGAGTCAACGGTAAACCTGATACGAAATCTATAGTTATTCTCTCTCATTTCCATTCCGGAATCCGTAAAGGCTGTAACAATCCTAACGGAAACCGATGTTCAGCCTTCACTCGCTGACAAACCATACATTTACTTGCGAATTCAGTCACATCCTTTTTCAAACCAACCCAGAAATAATCATTCTTCAAGTATCGGTACATCTTCGTGCTACTCGGATGCATAGCAAACAGACTAGTATGTGCTGCACTTAAAATGGTGTGTCTCAAATAAGCATTTGAAGGCACAACAACTCTATCTTTGAAACACAAAACATTATCACTACTGAAACTGTCCTCGGTGGATTTACCTTTCGCGATATCCTGGACATGTGAAGCTAAATAACTATCTTGCAACTGTTTCTCATGAATCAACTGTACTTGTGATGGTTTCACCTGCAATTCAGCAATCAATCAACCATCACGCGATAAACCCAACTTAGCAAACATCGCTCGAAGCTCAACTGCCACTTTCCTACTCAACGCATCAGCTACCACATTGGCTTTACCTGGATGGTACTCGATAGTAAGGTCATAGTCCTTCAACAGTTCAATCATGTAACCACCCGGGCCTGCTTATGCGTTTCACCTAACTCCGGGCGGTCATAACCTATAATCAAACTTCCTGTAAAATATCTCAATCAAAATATCAAAACTAATATAGTTCTCCCTATTGGAGTATGCCCAAAGACCAATCATATGATGATTGAATAGACATACTATTTTACTAGATTTATCAAGTAATGGCATTGCCGTTATTATCATTTGGTATGTTCCTGTGCATCAAACTAACCATTGGATAATAATGTCCATACAATAATACGATTATTGTTAAATAGGATCCTTAGTCGAATATTATTACGGGTATGAACAATGATAATATATAAAGACTAATATGTGGTTGATTGATAACAAGTGTTGTCATTGACATAGAGATGTCAAAATCAACACATA
Organism: Hibiscus tridactylites; assembly: GCA_958450335.1. NCBI lineage: Eukaryota > Viridiplantae > Streptophyta > Magnoliopsida > Malvales > Malvaceae > Hibiscus > Hibiscus tridactylites. Next base: position 20,065,389 of record OY288265.1, on the reverse strand, counting down.
AGTATTTGTTAGAGAACAACATACTGGATTGACCCGCTATGAGCATGTTTCTTGGGTAATTATGTGACAGACACAACATTACTTATGATAAACATATGTATAATCCTCAGACTTGAGATCAACATGATTTCAACATAAAGATTTACGTATTTTGACATAGTCAAACGTGTGTCGTAACTAACTACATTATAAAGGCTAATGATTGGATACGTGATGACCTATGTAGTGAAATATGGTTGGTCAAGAAAGGATTTGCACCTCCTACATAATGGGAGAAATATCTTCGGCCACTTGATTGAGTGAGATTAGAAAATGCATGACCATGCTCGAATATTATGATATGAGATATCATAGAGATTCGTTTATCATAATCTACTCAAGACATCAAGAAACACTAGATGGACAACGCAAGTGTGACTAACCCATGACTTGTGTTCATCTAAGATATAAAGGATAAAAGGATGAAATACATAAAGGAAGTTTATTCAGGAATTAGGAAAGTCAAACCATGACTTCATGCAACTTAGGTAGCAATGATGTATTGCTAGATGCCACTCATTGTTTGTAAAATTAGAACAATTCTAATTTTGCTGCTAACGTTGCATGAACCTACAAGGGTCACACCCTTCGAATGAAACGAAAAAAAAATTTGGAAACCATACTCCCTATTTTAGGGAGGATGCCGAAAATCCCCTATGGGATAGGGGAAATCGACAACTCCCTTAAATGGGAATAATATTGGATAAATATTGTATTTATCAAATATTATTTAGAGTATGGAAAAATATTTAGAGACTTAAATATTATAGAATAAGATTCTAGAAATTTAAAAATATATTTGGAATTTATATAATGTATATTTAATTCCATGTTTATGTAGAATTAGATTCTACATAATTAAAAAAATATATTTAAATATATTTAAATCCAAGTAAAGATAGAATGAGATTCTATATAATAAAAATATATATTTTTGGATTAAATATAATGTATATTTAAATCCATGTTTTATGTATAATAAGATTCTACATAATTAAATATATATATTTCATTTAATATTATTAAATATAATGTATATTTAATATAAACCAATTTCAAGTAGAATTAGATTCTATGAATTTTGGTTGAACTTGGATTTAAGGTATTCAACTACAATTAAGACTCTGAATACTATTTAAAGGGACAAGGGCTAGCAACCAAATCATCCCTATTCCTCCTCTTGAAGATTTCGACAACACCCCTAGGGATTCCCTACTGCAATTCGACATATCCCAGAAAGCTCTATGAAAAGTTGTTCGATATTTTTCTGGTGTTCTACTTGCCCCTGGCAAATCCCTAAAGGTTCCCTTGCTCGATTGCAAGTCCCGGTTGAACTCCTGGCCGATTTCAGACTCCCTCAGGAATCCCTAGAGGGATTTCAACTTCTCCCTGGAAGGTGTTCAAACCTGTCGAAATTTATCCCTAAGTGTTTGGGAGGCAGGAACTTTGTTCGTTTTGTTCGGGTGGACTCCGTAGAGGTCGTTGCGAACCTATGACGATTCCAGTTTTACTTGACATGGTTATTTTGACATACCGTCGGTTTTCCAGTTTCTAGAGTTCTAAAAGGTAACTCTTCATCTTTTCACCCCGGATTCGTTCCTGTACACGGATCCTGGCTGTATTACATCAGATTAAATTTTCCGCTGCTCCACGGGGCGTGCCGACGTGACCCAACACTCCCTACGGGAGATTTGTGATCCATACCACAAAAAACCTATTAACAAAGATATATCAATACTATTCTTAAAACGATTACAAAATCTATCAGTATTGCTTTCAAGTCCCCCTCAAAATAGCAAGTAATAGTTTAGTAACATGTGGTTACAAAATAGGTGATATGAAAACATAAAGTGTTTAGTTATAAACTAAAGCCAACATCTGGCAAAAACCAAAAGATAAGTCGTATTAAAATATAGGCATATGTCACCCAAATACAGAAAGTTTGGAAGGTCAGAACATTACAATAGACTAAATGCTAAATGTGTCAATCCTCTAGTTGCTGGGTCCAAAAGGGTAGCCTATCACAAGTATCTGAAAGGGGAGAAGAGGAGGGCATGAGCTAGGGAGCTCGGTGTGTTCCAATAAGTGCAGATCAAACAAGAATGAATACATATCAATCATAACATAAGAACACATAACAGTTCAATACAAATGCTCGAGTGCATACATAGGGTTTACTAGTAACTAACCTCCAACCTTACACCAATATGCAGTCCCCTAGAACTGCATCCATAGGGACTTACCTTAGGCCCGATGGGCATAGGTGCCACCTAAGAGGATGCCTTAGGTCCATAAGGATTTACCCGTGCTAAAGCATCATAAACTATTCAAGGGGAGACCTTGAGTCCATAACGATTTACCAGCTGGATCAAGGCTGTACCGACAGAGACTTCATAATATAACCCAACAGTATACCCCAGATAACAACTGGTATTCAGATTCCAAACATGAGTAACAAAATACAGATGACAGACATATTCTATCCAGAGTATCAGAAATGGAAGATTCATGCTTTTGACAGATAAATGGGCATACCGTTGAGCTGAGCAGACATTTTCATCATTCATCACGCAGACAAATTGTACCATCATAGGTCATGCTAACAGATTATACTATCAAATTCATTAGACAGCCAGGCAATACCATCATAGATCAAGCAATCACATACCAAGTATACAGATTGAGCAGACATACATCAGGTAGGCAGAGAATGTCATCATATATCCAGTTCATCATTTCATCTCATTTTCTAACATAGTGATGCAATCTCAATAAAAATTTAAATATTCATCAAACAAAACATTGTTCATGATTAAATCGTTAGATTGTTTACTAATATATAATCATTATATAATCCATTCAAAAGAATATAGCACACATGGAATACACCTCAAAAGCTGGTCAGAGATGGGTATAACAGACACCTGCCTCAGTACGCTCGGATACATGGTCGAATACTAGATCATTAAAGAGTAACGGTCATAATGTGAAATAAGTGCTAAACTTGTTCTTATACATAGAGTTCAAATTCATACTGATATTCACTGGAGCGTGAGGGTGAGCGAATCGAGAGGAGCTAGGCTGAGCTGGAGAGTGGTCACACGAGTCTCGAGTACCTTTCCACAAATAATACACTATTTTAGTCACTTATTCGTTTTACTATTATCTGAATTAAATATTTAAGTACATATGCATGATTTGGGTTTAAGGTCAAATTAGGGGGTCTTAGAGTCGGAATTTCACAAAACGGGCTTCAAATGTTGCCGGAAAATGTTGCTGGAGACAATTTGGGCACCAAAACAATCGGAAAAAGAAGCAAAACATCATACCAGAACGTCACCCTTTGAAACAACTCGAAACAAACCGGATATTCGTCGGATCTTACCATGAAATTGTTTAAAACGACTAGAATACACATAAGTCCGACAAATGCTCTCTCGGCAGCGGACGGACGGCTAACCAGATGGGTTTTGTTCGGGCTGACGAGAGGAGTTCAGCCGTTGCTTCGATGCCCCGAACGGAGGTATGTGGAGGTCGGAACTGAGAGAAACAGAGGCGACATTTGGGTATGTAGGGGATTCAGATTTATATTAATTACACTCGTGATTCTTAATTCTTTAAAGCATAAGGGAAAAAATTGGTGATTTAAACACCAAGAGATATCTAGCTCAAATGGTTGGGTCACGAGACTGGGTGCCTTAGGTCGTGGGTTTGAATCCTACGACCAACAACCTCTTTTATTCTTTTTTTAAGTGTTACAACTCTCCCCTCCTTAAAAGAAATTTCATCCTCGAAATTTACCTGAATCAAACAGATGCGAAAACTTCTTTCTCACAGATCCTTCGATCTCCCAAGTAGCCTCTGCGGGGCTACGATTGCTCCACAGAACTTTGACCATTGAAATGCGTCTATTCCTCAGAACACTCTCATCAAAATCTAAGATCTCAAATGGTTCCTCCTCATAGGACAAGTCTGACCTCAACTCTACATCCTGAACCTGAATGACGTGACTTAGATCTGGATGGTATTGCCTCAACATGGACACGACTGAGCTGAGGAGGTAACTCAAGCTGATATGCAACTAGCCCAACTCTCTTCACAATACGGTACGACCCAAAGAATCTCGGACTCAGCTTACCCTTGCGCCCAAATCTCAAAACTTTCTTTCATGGGGATATTTTCAGAAAGACTTGATCACCGACATCAAACTCAATATCCTTTCTTCTCCGATCAGCATAAGATTTCTGTCTGTCAAAGGCCTCATTCAGACGATCACGTATTAATCTGACGGTCTCTTCAGTCTCTTGGATCAACTCCGGGCCTAAGGTTTTCTTATCATACAACTCGGTCCAGCAGATAGGAGTTCGGCACTTGCGACCATACAAAGCTTCATAAAGGGGCCATGCGGATACTAGCCTGATAGTTGTTATTATAAGCAAACTCGGCCAAGGGCAATAAATCTTCCCAACTACCACAGAAGTCGATCATGCATCCTCTCAACATATCCTCCAGAATCTGAATTACTCTCTCAAGCTGACCATCAGTCTGAGGATGGAAGAATGTACTGAAACTCAAACGTGTACCCAAAGCATTATGCAAGGCCGACCAGAAATGAGAAGTGAACCTCGGGTCTCAATCAGATATGATAGATAAGGGTACACCATACAACCCGACGATCTCTGAGGTATACAGCCTAGCCAGCTTCTCTAGAGAATAAGTAACTCGTACAGAATAAAGTGAGCTAACTTGGTGAGTCGATCAACAATAACCCAAACAGAATCCTTTTTAGAAGGAGTTAGAGGCAACCTAGTAACAAAATCCATCGTGTTACGCTCCCATTTCCACTCATGAATCTTAATGGGTTGTAATAAACCAGAAGGATGCTGATGTTCTACTTTGACTTGCTGACAAGTCATACACTTCGATACATAATCTGATATATCCTTCTTCATACCCTCCCAGCGGTACCTTTGCTTCAGATTCTGGTACATTGTCTACACCAGGATGCATAGCATAAGGGCTGCTATGAGCCTCACTAAGTATGGCTCGCTTCAAGTCGGCATCATTAGGGACACAATAACGACCCTGAAAGCACAGACCGCCATCCTGGTCGAAGGCATAAACAGATGTGGATCCCTACTCAACTTGCTGCATGACTGGAAGTAAAGAACTGTCTAAGAGTTGCTTGGCCTTAATCTCTTCGGCCAAAGTTGGTTTAACTTGCAACTCCGCTAGAAAACTGCCATCACTATAAAGGCTCATCCTGGAAAACAAGGATCTCAAGTCAGATATGGTCTTACGACTCAAGGCATCGGCAACAACATTGGCTTTTCCCGGGTGGTACTCAATCACACAATCATAGTCCTTTAGAAGCTCAACCCAAGGACGTTGCCTCATATTTAAATCCCTCTGAGTGAGAATATAATTCAAGATCTTGTGATCAGTAAAGATATAACACTTCTTTCCGTAGAGATAGTGCCTCCAGATTTTCAAAGCAAAGATCACCGCAGCTAATTCAAGGTAATGGGTCGGATAGTTACACTCATGTGGTCGTAACTGACGTGATGCATAAGCGATAACCTTCCCATCTTGCATCAGTACACAGCCAAGCCTGAAGTGTGAAGCATCACTATACACTGAGAAGTCCATTCCAGACTCGGGTTGTGTAAGAACTGGGGCTTGAGTCAAAACTGCCTTCAGTTTCTCAAAACTAGCTTGTTGGGCATCAAACCAAGAAAAAAGAACATTCTTCCTCAAAATCTTCGTCAAAGGGGCAACAATAATGGAGAAACCCTCGACAAAGCGGCGATAGTAACCCGCTAAACCCAGAAAGCTACGGATCTTAGAGACATTCTTGAGTTGCTTCCAACTGGTGATAGCCTCGATCTTACTGGGATCAACCTGGATACCTCAACCTGACACAACATGCCCCAAAAATGTCACTTCTCTGAGCCAAAATTCATACTTGCTCAGCTTAGCATACAGACGATGCTCTCTCAAAGTTTGCAGAACAATCTTCAAATGCTCAACATGTTCAGATTCTGTCCGAGAATAAACCAAGATATCATCAATAAACACCACAACAAACTGGTCAATATAGGGTCGGAACACACGGTTCATCATGTCCATAAAGGCCACAGGTGAATTGGTCAAACCAAAAGGCATCACAAGAAACTCATAGTGCCCATATCTAGTGCGGATAGCCGTCTTGCAACATCAGATCCCTTTATTTTCAGTTGATAGTATCCAGACCGAAGATCAATATTTGAGAAAACTGTGGCTCCCTGAAATTGATCAAACAAATCGTCGATCTTGGGTAATGAGTATTTATTCTTAATTGTCAGTTTGTTCAACTTCTGATAATCAATGCATAACCGGAGTGAACCATATTTCTTCTTAACGAAGAGGACTGGAGCTCCCCAAGGAGAGGAGCTAGGTCGAATGAAACCTCGGTCAAGCAGCTCTTGCAACTAAATTTTCAACTCTTTAAGCTTCTTAGCAGCCACACGATAGGGATTCATGGATACAGGTGCAGACCCCGAATAAGTCTCAATCTCAAAATCAACATCCCTATCCAGAGGTAACCCGAGCAACTCTTCTAGAAAGACATCAGGAAACTCGCTGACAATGCGAATCTCTTCAATCTTGGATTGAGAACCCTTTGTATTCAGGAGACAAGCGATGAAGGTCTCGTATCCTTTCTGAATCATTCTATCGACGGTCAGTGCAGATACTACATTAGACAGATAACCTCGACGTTCACCGATTAGAACCACTGATTGACCATTAGAAGTCTTCAGGGTTGCCCTTTTCAACTCACAATCAAGGTTAACCTGGTGCTCGGTCAACCAATCCATACCCAAGATTAGATCAAAATCCTCCATTGGAAGCTCCATAAGATAAACCAGAAAGATTTCCCCTTGAACCTCAAGAGGACAACGCCTAAACACCTTATCCACAGTCATCGACTGACCCACTGGGCTCATAACTGTAACAACATTCTCTGTGGCTTCTATCAGAAATGGAAGGTCTCGAGAAACAGATCTTGAAATGTAGGAGTGGGTAGAAGCATTATCGAGCAATGCAAAGTATGGGACAAAGAAGATGGTAAAATGCCTGCTATAACGCCCGGCTCATCTCTATCATCATGTCGCCCGGTGGCATATACAAGTGCTGGCTGTCTAGACTCGGATAAAACTGGCCCCCCACTCTGATAGGACCGTGCTCTAGAGTCTGTCCTAGCAGCAGATGCAGAGGGTCTACTCTAACTACGACCCTTGGCTGGAGTCTGTACAGAAGTTTGTGAACGTGCAGGGGTTTGGGAGGATGTCCGAGGTGCAGAAGATGGAACGGGGCAGTTCTTCAAAAAATGGTCTCCGAACCCACATTGAAAACATGTACCGGTCTTCCTTCTACACTCGCCCCCATGTCACTTGTCACAGTGCACACAAAGGGGTATAGGGGTGAAACCAGACGAATCACCTCTACTAGCAGCTGGGGTCGAAGAAGCATCAGGCCTGGATCCAAAATTACCTCTATGATGACCAGAAGTGTGATTCCTATTACCAGGACGCGAGGAAGGCTCAGGATTAGGAGGCCTCTTAGACCGCTCTCGGTAAAATCTACCTCCACCAGTGGCTACTAGCTCAACTTCTTCCAGGTCTATAGCTTTCTTAGCTATAGTATCGAAGTCCTTATCCATATGACCAACAACATGTATACATAGCTTATATCTCAGCCCCATCACAAATTTACGACACTTTTCCCTCTCGGTAGGCATTAAACTAGCCACAAATCTGAGGAAGCCCAAGAATTCTGTCTCATACTCGGATACAGACATATCTCCCTGAGTCAAGGTCCTGAATCGTTCTTGCATCTGCCTCGTATAGTGCTTACCAACAAAGCGGTTCTTGAAGCGTTCCTTGAAGAAGTCCCAAGTCAAACGGTCCGCAGGAATACTACTAACCATAGATTCCCATCAAGTACAGGCATTACCATACAACATAGAAACGGCTCCCAAATATCTCTTGGGTGACTCAAGACCCAACGAATCCATACGCCTCTCCAGATCGTGGAGCCATTCCTCTGCCTCGGTCGGGGCTCCACTAGTAGGGCCATCAAAAGTTCTGTCCCCATTCGTGATCGAAGTCTCAGAGATGGGAACCTCAGGGACAATACCTGCTGCTCTAACCGCACCAATGATCAACTGCATAAACTACCTACTAAGGGCTTCGTCAGTAACATATGTGGGAGGCTCAGAAGAAGACGATGCTCCTCTAACTAGAGTAAACACATCGATCGTAGAGGCAGACTGAGGAGTAGTCACTACAGTAGGGCCAGATGGTACGGAAGGCTCGGTAGGACTAGGGACAGGAGCTGAAGTAGGTGGCTCAACCACCGGATCATTCATAGCATCGACAAACCGGACATGTTTACCGCGTCTCCGAATAGGTCGACGTCCTCCTATCGCACTCATGGCAGAGGATCTCTACAAGGAATAAGCTTAGGGTCAGTTCATAGCAATGGAGAATCGAACACAATTAAGAAGACAAAATTGGGTGACTTAGCTCATTTAAAAACACCTTTTAGTAAAACTTTTCAAACATCGCGTAAAATGGACTCATACACGGTCCGAGGTTTTTAAAACCAAAAGCTCTGATACCACAAAATGTAACCACCCAGGCCCGCTTATACATTTCACCTAACTCCGAGCGGTCACAACCTATAATCAAACTTCCTGTAAAATATCTCAGTCAAAATATCAAAACTAATATAGTTCCCCCTACGAAAGATTTATGATCCATACCTAAAAAACCTGTTAACGAAGATATATCAATACTATTCTCAGAACGATTAAAAAATCTATCAGTATTGCTTTCAAATCCATCTCAAAATAGCAAGTAATAGTTTAGTAACATGTGGTTACAAAATAGGTGATATGAAAGCATAAAGTGTTTAGTTATAAACTAAAGCCAACATCCGGCAAAAACCAAACGATAAGTCGTATCAAAATAGAGTCATAAGTCACCGAAATACAGACAATTTGGAAGATAAGAACATTACAACGGACTAAATGCTAAATGTGTCGATCCTCCAGTTGCTGGGTCCAAAAGGGTAGCCTATCACAAGTATCTGAAAGGGGAGAAGAGGAGGGCATGAGCTAGGGAGCTCAGTGTGTTCCAATAAGTGCAGATCAAACAAGCATGATACATATCAATCATAACATAAGAAAACATAACAGTTCAATACAAATGCTCGAGTGCATACAAATGGTTTACCAGTAACTACCCTCCAACCTTACACCAATATGTGGTCCCCCAAAACTGCATCCATAGGGACTTACCCTAGGCCCGATGGGCATATGTGCCGCCTAAGGGGCTGCCTTAGGTCCATAAGGATTTACCCGTGCTAAAGCATCGGAACCAACTCAAGGGAGACCTTGAGTCCATAAGGATTTTCCAGCTGGATCAGGGTTGTACCGACATAGACTTCATAATATAACCAAACAATATACCCCAGATAACAATCGGTATTCATATTCCGGACTTGAGCAACAGAATACAGATGACATACATATTCTATCTAAAGTATCAGAAACGGAAGATTCATGCTTTTTACAGATAAATGGGCATACCATTAAGCATAGCAGACATTTTCATCATTCATCATGCAAATAGATTGTATCATCATAGGTCAAGCTACAAATCATACTATCAAATTCATCAGACAGCCAGGCAATACAATCACAGATCAAGCAATCACATACCAAGTATACATATTGAGCAAACATGCATCAGGTAGGCAGAGAATTTCATCATATATCCAGTTCATCAGACACATGCCTCAGTACGCTTGGATACATGGTCGGATCCTAGATCATGAAAGAGTAACGGTCATAATGTGAAATAAGTGCTAAACTTGTTCTTATACACAGAGTTAAAATTCATACTGATATTCACTGGAGCGTGAGGGTGAGCTGATCGAGAGGAGCTAGGCTGAGCTGGAGTGTGGTCACACGAGTCTCGAGTACCTTTCCACAAATAATACACTATTTTAGTCACTTATTCGTTTTACTATTATCTGAAATAAATAATTAAGTACATATACATGATATGGGTTTAAGGTCAGACTCGGGGGGTCTTAGAGTCGGAATTTCGCAAAATGGACTTCAAAATGGACTAAGGACATCGAAAAACATAAAATAGGGCTTTTTCAGAAATTTTGACTTTTTGATCAAAGTCAACGCTGACGTCAGCAAGTCAACGCTAACGCCAGCATGACGTCAGCCGTCAGCAGAAAGTCAACTGAGTTGACTCAACGAGTTGACTCGGTTGACCGGTTCAGGTTGACCATGTCAGACCCAAATACGGGTCGGTTCTGGGCTATTGGGCCGACTGGGGTTGGGCTCGGGTTTGGACCGGGTTTTGGTTTTGGGCCAAACTGGTTCAGGTTTGGTTTTTGGGCCGACCGGTTCATCCGATCCAACTGGTTCAGGCCAGCTCACTTACCCAAAAATCAAACTCGTTGGCCGGTCACCGGAAAATGTTGCCAGAGACAATTTGGGCACAGAAACTGTCAAAAAAATAAGCAAAACATCATACCAGAATGCTACCCTTTGAAATAACTCGAAACAAACCACATATTCACCGGATCTTACCCCAAAATTGTTTAAAACAACCGAAATCCACGTAAGTCCGACAAGTGCTCTCTCGGCGGTGAACAGATGGCTAACCATATGGGTTTTGTTCGGGCTGACGAGAGGAGTTGAACTGTTGCTTTGACGCCCCGAACAGAGGTCTGTGGCGGCCGGAATTGAGAGAAACAAAGGCGGCGTTGGGGAGCTCGACGAAGCTTCGATCGACTCTCCTAGGCGGCGACGGCACGGCTATGCGCATCACTTGTGGCTGGTGGTTTGGAGTAGGGGTACGCGCACGGGGGTGGTGGCGGTGTATGCCACGGAGTGACGGTGAGCCAGCCGCTGGTTCGCCGGAACGAAAGGAGAAATGAAGAGTTTGGGAGAGAAAAAAACTGACGTTCCAAAGGGGCATGCAATTAATTGGGTAGGTAGGGGCTTCTTATTTTTATTAATTACACTCATGATTCTCAATTCTTTAAAGCATAAGGGAAAAATTGGTGATTAAAACACAAAGAGTTGTCTAGCTCAAATGGTCGGGTCACGAGCCTGAGTGCTTTAAGGCGTGGGTTTGAATCCCACGACCAGCAACCTCCTTTATTTTTTTTAAGTGTTACAAATCCATCTACGCTGTCGGAGATTCAAATATTTCCGTGTCATCAAATATCTCAAGCTCTTGTGATCTGTATACTCTGTGCACTTCTCACCATACAAATAGTCTCCACACTTTCAAGGCAAACACAACAGCGGCTAACTCAATATCATGCGTGGGGTAATTCTTTTCATGAGTCTTCAACTGTTTCGGTGCATATGCTACAACTCTCCCATCTTGCACCAATACACAACCTAGGCCTACGTACGATACATCACTGTAAATCACACAATATTTCCATGTTACCGGCTGCACTAACACAAGTTCTCTAGTCAAAGCATCCTTCAAACGATCAAAGGCCATATGTCTCGCTTCTGACCACACATATCTGACATCCTTTTGTAACAATTTCGTCAACGGAGCAGCTAACTTTGAAAATCCTTCTACAAACCGACGGTAGTAGCCCACTAAGCCTAGGAAACTACAATCCTCTATCACAGACTTCGATTGCTTCCAATTCCCAACAGCTTCCACTTTCTTAGGATCAACCCTAATGCCATCTCTTGATACAACATGTCCTAGAAAGACTACCTCTCTAATCCAAAACTCACATTGGCTCAACTTCGCATACAGTTGATTATCTAGCAAAGTCTTCAATACAAGTCATAAATGTCCATCATGATCTTCCTCAGTGCGTGAATAAATCAATATATCATTAATGAACACCACAACAAACCGATCTATGAACTCATGAAACACACGGTTCATCATGTCCATAAACGTGGCTGGTGCATTAGTCAATCCAAACGATATTACCAAAAACTCATAATGGCCATAACGTGTACAGAAAACTATCTTTGGTATGTCTTGATCCTTCACTTTCAACTGATAATGCCCGGATCTCAAGTCTATCTTCGAAAATACTGACGCATCCCGCAACTGATCAAACAAATCATCTATTCTCAGCAACAGATACTTGTTCTTCAAAGTTAACTTATTCAACTGACGGTAATCAATACATATACACATATTTTCTTCTTTCTTCTTAACAAACAGTACCGGTGCACCCCAAGGTAATATACTCGGACGGATAAAACCACGATCTAATAACTCCTGAAGCTAAGTCTTCAGTTCTTTCAATTCTGTTGGAGCCATCCGATACGGAGAAATCGACACAGGAGCTAAATCAGAGTACATATCAATAGCAAACTCGACTTCTCTATTCGGTGGTAAACCGGGCAACTCTTCTGGAAACACCTCAGGAAAGTCACAAAATGTTCTAATGTCTTTTGGTCGGACCTTACTCATATCTGGATTCATCATATAAGCTGAGTACGCTTGACATCCTTGATCCAACATCTTCTAAGCCTCTAAAGCAGAAACTACGTTGGATAAGAACTTAACGCTCTCACCAACCACTACCTCCTCATAATCATCTAATAATCTCAAGCTCACTCGCTTAGTTTTGAAATCTACCTTTGCTTTGTGTTCTACCAACCAATCCATTCCCTAAATCACATCAAACCCGTAGAACGACAATTCCATCATGTCAATTGGAAACACGTGACCCTGTACCATCAACGGACATCTCCTATACATCTTTCTAACCACAATTGTCTCGCCAAACGAACTAGTCACACTCATACCCACGTAAAGAATCTCACACGATATATCCAACATCTTAGAATGCTCACTCAGAATATAAGAATGGGTAGAGCCAGAATTAATCAACGAAAGTAATGTCAAAGACTGTAACATGAAATTACCTGCGATAACATCGGTTTCGTTCCTGCCCTCTTTGTGTGCATACACTCTTGCTGGTCCACCTCCCTCAGGCTGAACTACGACTACGTGCGTCACATTCCTCTGACCATCATTCTGTGGCTGAAAATTCCCTTGGCCGCGCCCACGGCCTCGCTGGTACTCGACAGCTTGTGCCAGTGCCTGTCCACCTCCAGCTAGCCGAGGACAGTCTCGCTTTAGATGATCCTTCGATCCACACTGCAAGCACGTACCATAGGTTCCCCAACAATCTCCTGGATGAGACCTACCACACTTGGTGCATTCAAGTGCACGATGAGAAAAACCTTGGCCTTGATGGCCATGTCCGGGATTAACACCCCTACGTCTACGGTCAAAATGTTGTCTCATGTCTTTGTGCCCCTTGGCACGATCACGATTCCACTCTGCAGACCGTTTCCATGAACTAGACCCGCCTCCTCTAACAGACAAACCAAGACTATGCTCTATATCCTTAGCTCGAGCAACTAACACATCGAAGTCTGTATAATCAGTAGCCAACATGTACGTCTTTAATCCCTCAACCAAACCATAACGAAACCTCTCACATTCCCTCTTAGTGGGAACTAGCTCGGTAGCATACTAACTTAGTCTAACGAACTAAACCTCATACTCCGAAACGGTCATACTTCCCTGAACCAAAGCCATGAACTCGTGTTTCTTCTCATCCTGATATCACAACCCCAAATACTTCTTCCGGAAAGCATAACGGAAGAAATCGCAGGTGATATCAGCAGTAGCCATACTCGCGGTGATCGCAGTCCACTAGACATATGTGTCACCCTGAAGCAGAGATTCTACACAACCAAGCTTCCGTGCATCACTACACTCCATCTGACCCAATATCCTGGTAGTACTCGCTAACCATGCCTCGGCTCCCTCAGGCGATAACCCACGGAACTCTACTCCACCCAAGCTGTGGAGTCTTTCGAGGGGTAACCCTTCCCTCTGACCATGCTGTGGTGCGGCCACCTGAAACCCAGCCAAAGCATACTGAAAAGACCCAGCAATATCTTGAATCAACGGGCTCATATCAGCTCCGGCCTGTCCCTGACCACCACGAGGCTTCTCACCTCGCAAATCAGCTCCACCACCTGGAGGAGGAGGAGAAGGTAAATCTCCCTCCTGTGGTTGCCTAGCATCCTCAACCGGATCCTCCCGCGACTCACCACCCGCCTGACCTCTTCTAGGTCTAGCCATAACAACAAAAGCAATGTTATAACAACAACAGATAAAACAAAAGGAAATGATTCAAGTCCGCAACATCAAGGGTCCAAGGTGCTCAAGTATCATACATATATTTTCCCGATAATAGTATGTGGCAATGAGTACCTTACACCGCAAGCAACCTCAAACAAACAAGCAAACATCACAACAACGCACTTACCTTACTTACCTTTCCAGTTGCACGACAACCAAAGCAAGCCTTTCCGAAGAAACCTAGGCTCTGATACCAACGGATGTACCCCCTCGACCCGGCCTAGCCACCAGACCGTATCGAGTAGGTCACACGAGACTAATCGAAGAAAGATCTGAAGATTTCCCTCCAACTAGAAACCCTAAACACATTGATTATTATCTTTTCTAGATGCTTGAATTTAAACCTTATATTTGGAAACACATAGCGGAAGAAAGCACGACAAAACGAGCACCGATCAATCAAACGAGCAACCAAGGACCAAAATGCAAAACTAGAATAATATAAGGACCTATGATGCAATTAAGGTGATCTCTTTGTGAATAAACCCATTTCATGCTTCCATGATGAAATGCAACACAAAACAAGCCCACAATCAACCACAATTGAAAGCTTAACAAACTAGGACCAAAACACAAGAAAGATAACTTCAAAGATGCTCTTAACTAACTTTCAACGTCCCTTGTTTCGGAACACCTAATATCCGCATCGAAACAGAGCTTCACAATGAGCAAACGTTCCGATACGGCTTGGACCCGTTCCGGTCCTGCTTAGCTCGTTTCGATACGTGTTCTGAAACAGCAAGACTAAAATAGGGGATGTTCTGAAACGTTCAAACCCGTTTCGAAACACCCTGCTGCAGTAACAGAAAAGCTGCAGTTCTAGCATTCCAAGGTTGTTTTCCTTGGTTCTAATCATCACACACATCAAAGAAACTACAAGGAAAGCATACATGCACTGAGATCAAGCAAGCAAGCACTCATACGAACAAAGAGCTAAAACATGATCATCATAAGATTGAACAAGATACTTCAAGATTCAACATTAAGGTAAAACAAGGTGCAACATGCCAACAAGGCAAACATCAAGCTCTCAGCACAAGGAGTTTATAAACACTCCTAAAAACATAAACAAGTTTCATCCTCATTGCCACACACACTATTATCTAAACAAGGTCATACTTGAGCTAGAAGCAGACACTTGGATCACCTCCCTTGGATCGTTGCCTTCCAAAAGATCTACGGGTCTGCATTGTTGGAAAAGAGAGCGTAATCTATGAAGCTTATTGAGCGGAGCTCAAAACTAACTACCACAATACAGTTTTGAAAACCATCTTCATTTTGGAAACCAAAACCATTTGTTAAAATCCCTTTCGCAAATCATTTTCGTTCAACATGCTAACCTAAAACTAGTAAATAAAAGAATCAATGCATGTGAATATCAGTAAATAACCTTAAGAAAATCAGTGAAACAAGCTCGGGTTTTAGAAAACCAAAGTAGGAAAATGATTTGACGATATTAGATTGATAAGAAATCACTTTTACCTTGAGAAAATCAAGCGCAAAGGCTGTTTGGCTGAAGAGAGAAGATGAGGAAGCTTAAAAATGAATTTTAACGTGAAATGAGAAAATAGAGAAAACCTTTTTAATCTTAATTATAAAACCTATTTTAAAATATTTGAATATTCAAAATAAAGGGGAAAATAACCATATTAGCCCAGCCAATTTAGCTCCTTAAAGATTCTATGTTTTGACACTTTTACAAAATGGTCATCAAAAAAAGATTTTGCAAACATTACATCTTGGTCACTAAACCAAAATGTCATGGTTCAGAAAATGTTTTTCCAAAATTTTTTTTACCAAAACCTTTTACATATTTATTAAGGATTTTAGAGATTTATTTCATATTTTTCCAACCATCCGAGGACCACTTTCTCTAAACTCACTCACAACTCCCAACAACGGTCTTTTCGGACCTCAAAACCTCACCGGATCTTCTAGACCCTAAACCGGGATGTTACACCTTATCTTTCCTAGGCTCATACAATTGAAACTCTAATCAGTTCTTAAGGAAACTCTCACGATTCGTGCTCTTACGGGATGCTTCTAAAGTTAATGGAATTTTGAACGATTCATCAAACTCGAACTTACCATTATCAATGGTAGAATTTAAGGCCCCGGAGCTCTGATCACCATTTTTATTTCCTTTTTTCTGGGTAGTGTTGGTTTAGTTGTAGGTGTGCTTATTCTCAACCCAGGTAACCTGGGTTCGAATCTTGTCAGGGGTAAGTTGTTTCTTGTTTTTTTTCTTGGCAAGAGCAAAAAACTAAGATATATATTAGATTTTGTACAATTTATCACAAGGATAGAATTGGCCTAGTGGTAGGCAAGCTCATTCTCCATGTAACCCCCTTAGCCCGGTTTAGACGGTTGACCCGAACCGAGGTGATTACACGGGGAAAACTGAATTCAACTCGTTAAAGTCGACTCTGATTGACGACCCTTTTTTTCCTTTTTATCTTTTCTAAATGCAGCTTAAGTCCTATGTGATCACCAAAGTACATAGGAAGAAACGGCACATCGATCGGATTTCGTTTAGGGATCTAATTGCACAAACAAGATATTTAGGGACCAAAACGTAATTTCTGCAAATTACAAGGACTTATCCGATTTTAAAGTTACCTTTATCCAATTAGTCATGTTTCATACTTCTCTGTAAAGTTTCATCACAATCTGATCAACCAATCAGATCCAATTGCATTCACGAGGTTCAGGGACTAAAATATAACATTTTCAAACTTTAAAAGATGCCATTAACAGAATTAACGGTCGCGTATCGGTATGCCTAGGGACCGTATGGATACGCGGGAAGGCAGTGACCAAAATTGTAGAAAGGGTATTGATACGCTCCCCCGCGTATCGGTACGCCCTTCAAGCCCGTATCGAAACACTCCCCAACCGTACCGAAACCCCTGTGCTAAAAGATCGAATTTGGCTTATGCGTATCGATACGCAAGCCCGTGTATCGATACGCATACCATAACTGTCCCAGAATCAGCCCCAAAATCGTATTGAACTTCAAAAAATCATCATCAAATCATATAGGCATGTTTATGGCATCCAGTCAATCATACAAGCATGCAATCCCAATCACATGGTAACATTTGGTTGATTAACACAAGCATAGCAAGGCATATAATGAAGCATGCTTAAACCAAGGTAAGGCAAAGGATCAAAACCAATATAAATGCCTTTTACAAACCAAATAAGCCTCATGTAACATGCATCAACTTCGGGGAGTCCAAAAATACATCT
Organism: Hibiscus tridactylites; assembly: GCA_958450335.1. Lineage (NCBI taxonomy): Eukaryota > Viridiplantae > Streptophyta > Magnoliopsida > Malvales > Malvaceae > Hibiscus > Hibiscus tridactylites. The sequence continues at coordinate 20,047,813 of OY288265.1, read as the reverse complement.
CCCAAAACAAACCATTAATTCTCATTGTCATATATCATTACAAAAGTAAAAGTATAACACCATACTTGAGCTTATCTATTCCTTGGAGCCTTTTAAGCCTCCTTGTTGCCCGAAATATCTCAATTATATGCATTGTTGGTAAAAGAGAGCGTAAGCACAATAGCTTAGTGAGGCATGCTCTAAAAACACCAACACAACAATGCAAGCTTTTAAAACTCTATCTTGAAAACCATTTCTAAACCATGCTCTTTCTATCTCATGCTTGAAAACCATTTCAAAGCAAATCGTCATTTGAAAATCACAAGTACCATCTATCTATCTATCTATCTATCTATCTATCTATCTATCTATCTATCTATCTATCTATCTATCTATCTATCTATCTATCTATCTATCTATCTATCTATCTATCTATCTATCTATCTATCTATCTATCTATCTATCTATCTATCTATCTATCTATCTATCTATCTATCTATCTATCTATCTATCTATCTATCTATCTATCTATCTATCTATCTATCTATCTATCTATCTATCTATCTATCTATCTATCTATCTATCTATCTATCTATCTATCTATCTATCTATCTATCTATCTATCTATCTATCTATCTATCTATCTATCTATCTATCTATCTATCTATCTATCTATCTATCTATCTATCTATCTATCTATCTATCTATCTATCTATCTATCTATCTATCTATCTATCTATCTATCTATCTATCTATCTATCTATCTATCTATCTATCTATCTATCTATCTATCTATCTATCTATCTATCTATCTATCTATCTATCTATCTATCTATCTATCTATCTATCTATCTATCTATCTATCTATCTATCTATCTATCTATCTATCTATCTATCTATCTATCTATCTATCTATCTATCTATCTATCTATCTATCTATCTATCTATCTATCTATCTATCTATCTATCTATCTATCTATCTATCTATCTATCTATCTATCTATCTATCTATCTATCTATCTATCTATCTATCTATCTATCTATCTATCTATCTATCTATCTATCTATCTATCTATCTATCTATCTATCTATCTATCTATCTATCTATCTATCTATCTATCTATCTATCTATCTATCTATCTATCTATCTATCTATCTATCTATCTATCTATCTATCTATCTATCTATCTATCTATCTATCTATCTATCTATCTATCTATCTATCTATCTATCTATCTATCTATCTATCTATCTATCTATCTATCTATCTATCTATCTATCTATCTATCTATCTATCTATCTATCTATCTATCTATCTATCTATCTATCTATCTATCTATCTATCTATCTATCTATCTATCTATCTATCTATCTATCTATCTATCTATCTATCTATCTATCTATCTATCTATCTATCTATCTATCTATCTATCTATCTATCTATCTATCTATCTATCTATCTATCTATCTATCTATCTATCTATCTATCTATCTATCTATCTATCTATCTATCTATCTATCTATCTATCTATCTATCTATCTATCTATCTATCTATCTATCTATCTATCTATCTATCTATCTATCTATCTATCTATCTATCTATCTATCTATCTATCTATCTATCTATCTATCTATCTATCTATCTATCTATCTATCTATCTATCTATCTATCTATCTATCTATCTATCTATCTATCTATCTATCTATCTATCTATCTATCTATCTATCTATCTATCTATCTATCTATCTATCTATCTATCTATCTATCTATCTATCTATCTATCTATCTATCTATCTATCTATCTATCTATCTATCTATCTATCTATCTATCTATCTATCTATCTATCTATCTATCTATCTATCTATCTATCTATCTATCTATCTATCTATCTATCTATCTATCTATCTATCTATCTATCTATCTATCTATCTATCTATCTATCTATCTATCTATCTATCTATCTATCTATCTATCTATCTATCTATCTATCTATCTATCTATCTATCTATCTATCTATCTATCTATCTATCTATCTATCTATCTATCTATCTATCTATCTATCTATCTATCTATCTATCTATCTATCTATCTATCTATCTATCTATCTATCTATCTATCTATCTATCTATCTATCTATCTATCTATCTATCTATCTATCTATCTATCTATCTATCTATCTATCTATCTATCTATCTATCTATCTATCTATCTATCTATCTATCTATCTATCTATCTATCTATCTATCTATCTATCTATCTATCTATCTATCTATCTATCTATCTATCTATCTATCTATCTATCTATCTATCTATCTATCTATCTATCTATCTATCTATCTATCTATCTATCTATCTATCTATCTATCTATCTATCTATCTATCTATCTATCTATCTATCTATCTATCTATCTATCTATCTATCTATCTATCTATCTATCTATCTATCTATCTATCTATCTATCTATCTATCTATCTATCTATCTATCTATCTATCTATCTATCTATCTATCTATCTATCTATCTATCTATCTATCTATCTATCTATCTATCTATCTATCTATCTATCTATCTATCTATCTATCTATCTATCTATCTATCTATCTATCTATCTATCTATCTATCTATCTATCTATCTATCTATCTATCTATCTATCTATCTCATGCATTCAACCAATGCAAATCTCATGGCAAAGCCACACACATGCTTGATATTCAAAAGCATTTCATAATTCTCAAAATCTCATATGCATTTCTCATAGCATAAAACCATTTCAACATCGGTACATGTGATCAAAGTTCATTCTCATATATTGGCATTTCATATTCTATCTTTACTCGGATATGCGGATAGCTTGACTCGAGGCCAAGTCCTACCCCGGTGGGATCTCACCACCGGACTCTCATGGCGGTATCTATCTTCGCCACAAAACTTGGGTGTTTCACCAAGTCCTACCCCAATGGTATCTCTCATCATCAGACTCTCACTTTGGATCGGGATGGCACTACCCCCATTGCCCAACACCAAAGAGCACGTACGAATTTTTAGTTTATAGTGCACTTTACATCCTATTGGTCGACCAATTATATCTGGTAATCATCTCATCATTTATGCCAATATATTACATTAAAATCATCATCTCACCTACTGTTTTGATGCAACATTTCTAAAATCAATCTCATCCCATTTCAAAACAACAATTCATGCATAGCATTTAATCAAAATCTTAAAACTCTTTGCAAAGCCATTCTATCTTATGGGATCAATATGAAACATCATTTCATGTCGTAAATCATGCATAAAATAGTAGGAATTTGTCTATCTATAATCAAGAGCATGTCAAAAGTATTTAGGGCATCAACCACTTTTCGAGAGCAAATCTAAACATACTTACTTCCGGACTTAGGATGGTGTTTCAAACCAATCCTAAATCCCCAAACCTTGTTTCCTTGTCCCTCAAGGACTTCTAAAACCATTTTGCACTCACCGATAATGTTTCGCTTGTTTGCCAAAATGATTTCTAGGCTTCTGGCACTTTCGGATAAACACCAAATGCGTCCGATGAAGTCTCCCATGTTCATTACACATAAGAGCAGAGGATTAATGCATCATCATGCATAAAAATCACCAACCACTCATTCTAACTCGTTGCTCTACTCAAAACTAGCATTTCGGCTATCCGAAATAACTGAAATCACTTTCAAACTTTCTCGAATCAAAGCCCAGCCAAGGTCTATCAATTCTAACCTTTTATAAACTTCAATCAACATAAAAAATCAACGTAAACACAACCTTATACCTCCAGCAATAGTAGATCACCAAAAACACCTCAAAAACCACAAATCTAGCATCTCAAACTTAGGAACCCAAAGCTATTCGGGATTTATTTGTTAAAAGCTCATTCTCAACATCAAATATCATACAAAATATGTTAGAAATTAACCTCAAAACAGAGCTTAACTTAGAAATACGAAAAACACCAATATCTCATCAAGAATCTTGAATTTAACAACTATTTCTTGTTTATAACATTAAAACAACTCAAAAACCATTAACAAAAGATTGATAACTTGGGAATTTCAGTAAAGAACTGATCATTAGAGGAGAAGGACAAAGCTTACCTCTAATGGTTGATCTCTCTTCAATTTGGGCAAGTTTTCTTGAAAATCCAAAGCAAAAATCAAAAGGAATTGATAAACAAAGATAGGAAATCTTTTGGAAGATAAAATCCCAGCAAACAAGATGAAAATCAGAGGAGAGAAAAGTGTTTGGCTGATTGGAAGTTGAGAGAAAATGAAAAGAGAAAACTATCGTGAAATTAGTTATGAAAAGTCAACTTTAATTTTTCCTTTTTAATTCTCTTTTATTTCTTTAATTAAATCATTATTAAAAGCTCCCAAATCAAAGAGAAATCTGATGAAAACAAATGGTAAAATTAGCTCCCTAAAGATTAAAAGTTTCAAACCTTTACAAAACAGTCACTAGTCAACTTTTGCAAAAACTACATTTTGGTCACTATACCAAAATGTAATATTTCCAAATCTCCTTTTGTAAAATTGTTTTCACCATAATCATTTATATATTAAATGAGGATTTTTAGATATTTTCCATATTTTTAAAATATCACGAACTAGGTGTTCCCTAAACCAACCTTAAGGGTTCGAAACGTTCTCGACCGGCCCAATTTAAACATCTGAAACATCTAGGCCCAAAACTAGGGTGTTAGACTCCACCCAGCCAACCCGAGTTCAAATCCTACCAAAGGAAAGGTGTTTCTTGCTTTAATTTTGCTCCTCTAATCTGGTGACACGTGTCACCACCTCATTGGAGGAGCAAAATAAAAATTATTAAATAAAAAATATATAAATAAAGTCCTCCAACAAGGTGGCGACACGTTTCGCCGCCTAATTAAATAATCAAATTATTTTATTTATTAAAATTAGGACTAAATTGATAAAATGTACAAATAACATGGACCAAATATGTAATTATACCGATTTTACTAACTGTCACGTCACTCCTTCTGTTAGTTTCTAACGGCTGGTGGTCACATTGCAACCAATTAAATAGTTTGGTGGTTTAATTTCTTAGAAAAAAAGTATGGTGGTCAAATCGCGACTTTACCAATAGTATGGTGGTCATTTATATAGTTTACCCTATATGTTAAAATAGCAATGATCTCAAGTCAAAGGATCATACATATAGTTATCATTATGAGCAATATCGTGACAATTACATAATAATCCAAGACATATACTCATAGCAGGTCAATACAATATGTTGTTATCCAACATCATATTCATGCTTTGATTTTGACATCATTATGTCAATGACAACACATTGTCATCAATCAACAACATGTTAGCTTTAAATGTATTATTATTATCCATGCCCATAATAATACTCAACTAAGGATCTTTTAATAATAATCATATTATTATATGGACATTATTGTCTTTTGTTAATTTGATGCACAAAAATATAATAGAAGAAAATAACGGCAATGCCTTTATTTGATAAAATCGGTAAAGATAGTATGTCAATACAATCATCTTATGATTGGTCTTTGGGCATACTCTAACATTTACTAGTTACGGGCGGAGTTATAATAGAGTTAAAACAGAGTTATAACACATGTTATAACAGCATATTAAAGGCATTAAATTAGGTTTAAAATTTGATTTGTTGAATGGATGATTTTGTCCTCGGTTTCTAGCCTGTAAATAATGAGGCTTGCATGCCTCATTTGTATCTAAAAAACAATTGAAAAAAAAACACTCGAAAAGCTCTCTACTCTTTTCTGATTTCCACCGTTCGTCCACTCCGAATTCGGGTGAATGAATATCGGACCGACCGTGTGTAATCACCTATTTTGTCTGGGGTGTTAAACTCGTATATTATGCTATTATTACTATATTATTAATGGGCTTTAATTATATGGTGATTAATAATAAGAACTAAAAAAAAAAGGAAAGAGGGAATAAAAAAAGTATATATATATATATATATATATATATATTATTACCATTATGGTTATTACCGTTATTATAGCCATTGCTAATATTATATTCATTAACACTACTATCTTATTGTCGTATATTAATATTATTTATCATCACTATAATTACAACTATTATTATTACTTATTATTATTTATGCTATTGCGTTATATTTGTTATTATTATTATTATTATTAGATCTGAAAATCTGAAAACCAAAAAAAATTAATATAAGCCCAATTTATAATAAATAATAAAGCCCAGTTTATTTAAAGTTAAAGTCCATTTACATACTAAAACTCAAAAAAATTATTATTTACATATCTGAGTACAAAGCCCGTTTGGCCCAAATAATCTAAAGCCCTAATCTGATCTTGAAAAAAAAAACTAACCCTAGCTTTGTTTTGCGCAGCCGGCTCCCAACCGTTAGATCTGGGATAGATCTAACGGCTCAGATGATCTCTAATGAAGAAACCCTAGAGGCCTCTCTCGAGCCCTAGCGTCACGCCATGTCCACCGTTGGATCCGGATCAAGATCAACGGCCAAGATCGAAGCTCGGAAGCCTCGGAACCTCCACGCGGTGCACGCGCGGCTCCCAGATCCTTCACGCGCGCGTATGGACCACACCCGACCACTCAGCTTCCAACGTGCACCGTTCGATCAACCCAAGCCTGTTCGGATCCCATCAATGGCACGCACAACCGGCCACGTCCAAGCCGTCCTCTAGTCCCCCTCGTACGAGCCCTCACATGCAAAAAACAAAAACGTCCGAAGCACGCACAACAAAAAACAGAATACCATGGGAAAAATTGCAGAGATGAATCCGGCCAAATTATCAACAACCAACGACAGATATTTCAGCAATTTCATGTAATTAGAAAAAGCAAAAAAATGTAATATCCGTGCTTATAAAAGCCGAAATCAACATGCAATGGGGATGAGGTTTTTTCAGAGAGTTTTCGGAGAGCAAAGTTGTAATCAGGCTTTTCTTCAGTGAATACAAGCAACCCAGCGTTTTCGGAGGTATCATCCTCGTTTTTTTGTTTTTTCATTTCCATTTCGAATCGAAAAATAATAAAAAAATAGAAAATGGTCTAGGGTTTACCTTCGCGTCTCTTCATCTCCGTGTCCGTTCGTCTCCCTTCGCCGATGACAAGCTTCCCGGTCTCTTCTGAGACCGTATGTGGTGAATCAGGGAAAGGATTAACAATGAAAAAGGTTTGTTTTTGAAAACATTTTTTTGGGTTTTTCGAAAGGCAAAAAATGGTTGCTTTTTGGGTTTAAGAAATAACGAAATGGGGTATTTTGGTTTCGGCTCTGAAAGGTTTCGAAAAAGCTTTTTTAGGGTTCCTAGGCTCGTCGACCGTCGAATAACGACGACCGGCGTAGCAGCCGCGCCAGAAAAATAGAGGACGAGAGAGTCCTCATTTTTTAGGGTTAACAAAAATGATAAAAGTCTGAATTGTATTTTTTAGCTCTGTTTTATAGTATTTTAAAACATTAAAAAAGGTTTAATCATGTTTTAAGTCCCTCTGCATACTGTTATTACGCGCTCAGGGGCTTCCGCATTTTTAAATCCCGGCCACGGTCCCTCTATGTTTTCGGTCTTTTTCAATTTCGTCCCGATGTTCGTTCAAATCGATTTTTGGGTGGTTAAATCACCGCTTTGGTCCCTGTGGCTTCCCGTGTTCTCTCAATTTGACCCCATTTCATGTTTTGATTTTTTTAAATGGGTATATTGTAGTTATGGTCCCTGCCAGTTTGCATTTTATTTATTTACGTTTCATGTTATTTTTGTCATATTATATGTTGTCATTCGTGCACTTTACCTACTTTAACATGTGTTTATCTCGAATATATGTTTTTTATGTAGCATGCCTAGTTGTTTTAATTTCATTTGAATATGTTTGCATGACATGCATTTAAATATCATTACATGTGACTTTTAGTATTTTGATAAGCATGTTAATTAATTTTAATCATAAAACGAAAATACCTATTAATTCGCGTATTCGGGTCGACTAGCATAGCTTATTGGATACTCCTCGAATATTCGGATTAATTCGAATCGTCTAAAGGTAAATCCGTAATCAAAACGAACAAGACCATCACAACATTCTTTAATTGGTTGCATCACGCATAAAGGTGACATACGGGATCCGTACCCTAAACTAACACGGCAATTAGTCTTATATGATGTCGGTTTAGTCTTTGGTCCGGTGTACCGTCATCCTTTTTAATTAAACGAAAAATTAATTCGAAACTACCAATTTGGATAAGCTCGTATGATTAAAGTCCAATTTTCAATTAAGAACCCCTAATGAAAGTCATCTTAAAATTCAGATAATTTCCATCATTTCAAAAGCAACAATTGTTTTGGTACCGATTTCCGGGCGTGATGTGGGTGCTAACCCTTCCCTGCACGTAACCAACTCCCGAACCCTTTCAAGTGAATCTATGGTTTAGTTTTTTACGGTGTGTGGCTTACCTCAGTGGCCGGTGGCGACTCAAACCGAGAAAAAGATTTTTTAAAAGGTTTTTTTCTAAAGATCAAATTATTTTTAAAATCCCCCTTTTTAATTAAATGTTTTCAAAAAAGCGGGGACTCGAAAAAACCTTGTTACAGTCTGGCGACTCCGCTGGGGACAATTTTGTTTTACCAAACAAAAAGAGAGTTAGGCCAAAGAAATAATTGTTGCCTTTAATGGTGGAAATTTTTGAAATTTAATTTGACTTTAGTGAGGTGGTTCTTCCTTGAAAATTGAACTTTAATTACACGAGCTTCGATAATTGGTGGTCTTGAATTAATTTTTCATTTAATTTCAAATGAATTACCGACATGTGTTGCATCACGCATTAAGATCTATACCCGAGCTTCGTCCCTTAAGTGGGAGTGAAACGCCTATGCCCACGTGAGTCTCCCTCCACGGGTCGGTAATTCACTTCCGGAATCCACACCTTTGACATGTGAGCAGCCCTCCACGTCATTAGGTCGTGCTTTCCCCCGAATCGAAACCAATTTGCAAGCTTGTAATGGGTCAGAATTGGGGTTCTTGTTACCTTAGTAGGTGATATGATAGGTTCAGGTACCCTTGTTAGAATCGAACCACATGAGTGAGAATTTAAGAATTCCACCCCGATTAGAGCCATGCGGATAACGTAGAATTAGAATTCATGCTATTAGGTCTTGCATCGTTAATTAGCTTTGATGTGCTTCCTTTCGCTTATTGTATTCAAGTATTCGTTATTGTTGTTACTAATCCAGTTGCCTTTTGTCGTGTTTTGCTTATCTTTGCATACTCATCGCATTCTCATACGAGGTGTTGATTCGAGAACAGTCTAAAGTTGAAAAATTTCACAATGGGAGAAAAGAGTCCATAACAACGGAGTTTCCGGAACGCCCTAGTTTAAAAGAAAGGGACGAGAAAATTTGTTGAAACTCGTACCCTATGTATTTATTACCTCGTTGCAACAAGGCTTGATCTCCGTTACGGAAAGTTGTATAATGAGGATGTCCGTCAAATCAACATTTCCTTGCATTCGATTTTGTGTTTTTTAATTTGTTGCATTTAATCATATGTTTCTGTTTTGCATACGACATATCATGCATTACATCATTAAATCATGAGATTAATTGTTCGGGGTCATGGCAGCATTCGTGATTACCGAAGATTCCGCACCCACACTTTACTCGCCATCAAAGGAAGCAAATGGAGGAAAGTTTTTCTAAGTTGGAAGCTGATTTGAGAGGCCAGTTAGAGCACGCCCAACAAGAATTGAGGGACACTGTCATCAAGTCCGAACAAGATATGATGAACGAGATATCTCAGCTGTTGCAAGCAAATCTGAAAGGAAAGGGTGCTGCTGGAAACCCTAGTCAGGATAAGGGAGACCCCTCGTTTTCTCCCAGTTTTGTTACCAGTACCCCTAAGCCCTCACAAGGAGCGGCTACTCAAGAAGATGGGGCAACATCACATCAGGCGGGCGCCTCAACCCATGCTCTATTGGGTCTGGTTTTTAATGTGGAAAATGTCGGGGGATAATGTCCCGGACTTGGATGAGATTGAGAATTTGAACAAGGTCAAGGCGGAGTTCTCAAAGTAACTAGAAGAGACCTAGAAGGACCTTGAGGAGAAATTCCGAACTAAAGAGGGAGAAGAAGGGGCATATAGGATGAATGCCAGAGACCTCAGCTTGGTTCAGGATATGATAATCCCACCCAAGTTCAAGACACTGGATTTTGAGAAGTTTGACGCGACGACTTGCCCTACTGCTAATATAACCATGTTTTGTAGAAAGATGACGGGTTTCATCGACAATGAGAGGTTGCTAATACATTGCTTTCAAGATAGCTTAGCGGGGCCCGTGGTGAGGTGGTACAATCAGTTAACCCGTGCTCAGATTAGGTCATGGAAGGATTTGGCCAAGACTTTCACGGATCAGTATAGGCATATAACCGACATGGTTCCGAACCGACTCATGCTATAAGGTTTGGAGCAAAGACACAATGAGAGCCTCCGTGAGTACGCCCAGCGTTGGCAAGACATGGCGGAACAGGTTCAATCCCCACTCTGTGAGAATAAGATCTCCCCTATGTTTGTTGACACTTTGAAAGGGACCCTCTATGACCGCATGATAAGCAACCCTATCAATAACTTCTCGGATATGGTTATGACCGGTGAACGAATCGAGGCAACTATCAAGAGTGGTAGGATTGATGGAGGAGAGAATGCTCGGAAGCAATTTAAGAAAAAAGATCACGAGGTGAACAACGTTGGTACCTACGAGGCTTCTAAGCACCTCACCATCTCACCGCCTCAAGCCGCAATCGGGAATGCGCAAGGCTCAAACCGAAGAGAGAATAAGGCTCCCAAGAAGGAACAAGAGAGAATGACCTTCACCCCTCTACCTATGTCATACAAAAAGGTGTACAAACACTTATACGAGGCTGATCTAGTTCGCTCGTATCATGTTACTCCCTTCCAGCCGCCTTACCCTCCATGGTATGACGAGAAGGCACATTGTGAGTACCACGGCGGAGTACCGGGGCACACGATAGAAAATTGCACAACATTCAAAAAGCTCGTGCAAAACATGATTAACACCGGGGTCCTCGAATTAGAGAAGCCCAATGTGATGACCAATCTGCTTCCGAACCATGAAGGTTGAGGCGTGAATGCTCTCGAAGAGGTAGATGCGAGGAAGGTAAGGATGGAGGTGTCGAAAATCAAGTCCCCTCTGAGTTGGGTGTACGAACAGTTGTGCACAACGGGCTTGATCGAGAAGGGCCCAAATGGGGCATGTGACAACCATGAGTCACTTTGCGAGTACCACCAGACTGCGGGGCATGAGATTCAGAGTTGTCCGGAATTTAAGCAGTTGGTTCAGGAATTGATTGACAACAAGGAGGTTGAGTTCCCCGGAGAAGCTTAAAGGGTGGGATGGATGGGCAACTTAGAAGTAGTCAAGAGTTTTATGCATCCATGTTTGTTTGTCTTCATTTCATTGCATTTTAATCTTTTTTGAAGTAATGTGTGGAATCAACTTTGCTACCCTTTGCCCGAAGGTAGCAAAGATCTTTTGTAAGGGCCTAAGATTGCATGTTTAAATTTCAATGAAAGAATGCATTATGTTTCAATTGCCTTTTCATTTTGTGTGTATATGTTTGTCTATTGAGTCCCCGTATATCAATTGCACAAGGGACATTGACCTTGACCCCAAAGGTTAACTTCGAGCCGCCTTTGTCTAGTGGAAATAGAAAGCTTTGAAGATGATGAATATGTGGTTTACACTCTGAGTTAATTTGGTCATCTAATTAAGTACACATAGAATTAGGGCCTTCGGGAGAATAACCGAAAATCTTCCGTGCTAAAAGAAGAAAAAAAGAGAAAAAAAAAGAAAGAAAAGGAAAGAAGAATAAAGAAAAAGAAAAAAGAGAGGAGAGAAAAAAAGAATAAGAAAGAATAAGAAAAAAGTGAAAAAAAAAAAGAAAAGAAGAAAAAAGAAGAAGAACAGAAAAAGAAAAAAAGAGAAAAGATAATAAAAGCATAACAAAAGCACTCCAATGTTCGAAGCCTGGTAATAGGCATCTTCGGATACGAGTGTGGAATATTTGGGGCACTCCGCTGTAGCAAAAGACCAATAAGGTTGCTATGCACCATTCACTTTAGCTACATGAGTGATGGTAATATTTTCAAATCATGACAATGCCGAGTAGCTCGGGGTTTTGTTGTTTGCTCCATCATTTATTTCGAGCCAAAGGAATGTGATGAGTTGACTTCCCCAAAATTATAAAGAAATGATAAAGGCGAAGCCTATAGAAGATAAGCCTAAATGATTAAAAGACTGAAGTAACTCGGAGAGTATGTCGCATTTTCAGACATCAACTCAGCTTTTGAGGTCTCCTAGACACATGATGCTTGAGGAAATCCTTGGTAAGCCATAGTAGTGTCGTTCGTGCACTTGATATTCAGGGTATTTAATCTAGTCTGATATATCCCTAATTTGAAAAGAAAGTATAGTTTTCGAAAATGCATCTCATTTTGAAATTAGAAGATGCAATCTAAATCTTTTGTGAACACAAATTAATTTCCCATTGCTTCGAGGATAAAGTTTAGAATGCAATGCCATGAATACAAATGACAGCTTGTCAATGGCTATGGTGAGGATTGTAATAAGTTCCTACGTGCTATAGTTTAGGGACTTGAAGCAATTTTTTGTCGAAATATTTCGATTGCTTCAGAAGATGAGAAGTGGACCTTGATGAACTTGGGAGAAAAATTCAGGTACTTGGGGGCATGTGCTTCCCCTAATGTTGAGAAATGAGAAAAGTCGTTGTGTCGAGTTGAGACGAAGAGAATAGTTGAACACCCAACTTGAATAGGGGGCAATGTTTTAAGAACGAGCACTACGATAAGTGTTAGGTCTATTCTGACCAGTGGAAGTCAATAGTCGTCTATCGAGAAGAGACGAAAAGATTGAGATTTGGTAGAAATGAGAGAGCCAGAAGATATTAAGAAGAAGAAAAAGGTCAAGATGGACCAGTCCAAAGAGCAAAAGCGTCCGAGCACTTCAGAAAATGAACTCCAGAAAAAGTTCAGAAACTTGGGGGCATGTGCTTCCCCTAATGTAGAGAAAAAAGAAAAGTCGTCATATTGAGTTAAGACGAAGAGAATGGTTGAGCACCCAGTTTGAGTAGGGGACAATGTTTTGAGAACGATCATTAGGAGAAGTGTTGTATCCAGTCTAACTAGTGGAAGTCAACAGTCGTCTTTCGAGAAGAGACAAAAAGATTGAGATTTGGCATAGATGAGAAAGCCAAAAGATATTAAGAAAAATAAGAAGGTCAAGATCGACCAACCCGAAGAGTGAAAGCGTCCGAGCAATTTCGATGTCATAATCCATGCATCTTTTGTAGTTAGGCATCCCTAGGATTAGGGGCATGCTAAGTCACATCATCATATCATTTTTACCTATTTTCGACAGGTATTTTAAAGCTTTTCTCGTAAAAAGAAAGCTCGTCTATCCGTTCAGGCATAAGGAGAATGGAACTTTTATCTTTCAGAACCCGCCTATCCGTTCGAGCTTTTGGAGAATGGAACCCGCCTATTCGTTCAGGCTCTTGGAGAATGGAACCCGCCTATCCGTTCAGGCTCTTGGAGAATGGAACCCGCCTATCCGTTCAGGCTCTTGGAGAATGGAACCCGCCTATCCGTTAAGGCTCTTGGAGAATGGAACACGTCTATCCGTTCAGGCTCTTGGAGAATGGAACCCGCCTATCCGTTCAGGGTCTTGGAGAATGGAACCTGCCTGTCCGTTTGGGCTCTTGGAGAATGGAACACGCCTATTTATTCGGGCTTTTGGAGAATGGAACTCGCCTATCTTTTCAGGCTCTTGGAGAATAGAACCCGCCTATCCGTTCGGGCTTTTGGAGAATGGAACCCACCTATCAGTTCAGGCTCTTGGAGAATGGAACCCGCCTATTCGTTCATGCTCTTGGAGAATGGAACCCGCCTATCCGTTCGGGCACTTTGAGAATGGAGCTTTTGCTAATTGTCTATATAATCGGACCTCGAAGGGTTGAGGGATGTTGAAATGAGAAGGACAGCTTCAAGCCTCCGCGACCGTTGCATTTTCCCGTATCGACTTTCGAACTGCTAGTAGTCCAAGTGCATGTTGACTCGGGATCCAAACAGGGAAGTCGGACAAAATGGGTGCTTATGTCCTTTTCTTTATCCTTGTTTCACAAGTAAAAGCAAAGGGAGGCAACTGTAATCACCTATTTTGTCCGGGGTGTTAAACTCGTATATTATGCTATTATTACTATATTATTAATGGGCTTTAATTATATGGTGATTAATAATAAGAAATAAAAAAGTATATATATATATATATATATTATATTATTATTACCATTATGGTTATTACCGTTATTTTAACCATTGCTAATATTATATTCACTAACACTACTATCTTATTACCATATATTAATATTATTTATCATCACTATAATTATAACTATTATTATTACTTATTATTATTTATGCTATTGCATTATATTTGTTGTTGTTGTTGTTGTTATTATTATTATTATTATTATTATTATTATTATTATTATTATTATTATTATTATTATTATTATTATTATTATTATTAGATCTGAAAATCTGAAAACCAAAAAAATTAATATAAGCCCAATTTAGAATAAATAATAAAGCCCAGTTTATTAAACTTAAAGTCCATTTACATACTAAAACCCAAAAAAATTATTATTTACATATCAGAGTACAAAGCTCGTTTGGCCTAAATAATCTAAAGCCATAATCTGATCTGAAAAAAAACCTAACCCTAGCTTTGTTTTGCGCAGCTGGCTCCCAGTCGTTAGATTTGGGATAGATCTAACGGCTCAGATGATCTCTGGTGAAGAAACCCTATAGGCCTCTCCCGAGCCCTAGCGCCACGCCATGTCCACCGCTGGATCCGGATCAAGACCAACGGCCAGGATCGAAGCTCGGAAGCCTCAGAACCTCCACGTGGCACACGCGCGACTCCCCAGATCCTTCACGCGGGCATATGGACCACACCCGACCACTCAGATTCCCACGTGCACAGTTCGATCAACCCGAGCCTGTTCAGATCGCATCAACGGCATGCACAACCAGCCACGTCCCGGCCGTCCTCTAGTCCCCCTCGTACTAGCCCTCGAATGCAAAAAAACAATAACGTCAGAAGAACGCACAACAAAAAACAGAATACCAGAGGCAAAATTGCTGAGATGAATCCGGCCAAATTATCAACAACCAACAGCAAATATTTCAGCAATTTCATGTAATTAGAAAAAACAAAAAAATGTAATATTCGGGCTTATAAAAACCGGAATCAACATGCAATGGGGAGGAGGTTTTTTCAGAGAGTTTTTGGAGAGCAAAGTTGTAATCGAGCTTTTCTTCAGTGAATACAAGCAACCTTAGCGTTTTGGAGGTATCATCCTCGTTTTTTTGTTTTTTCATTTCCATTTCGAATCAGAAAATAAAAAAAAATAGAAAAAGGGTCTAGGGTTCACCTTCGCGTCTCTTCATCTCCGTATCTGTTCGTCTCCCTTCGCCGATGACAAGCTTCCTGGTCTCTTCTGAGACCGTATGTGGTGAATCGGGGAAAGGATTAACAACGAAAAAGGTTTGTTTTTGAAAATGTTTTTGGGGTTTTTCGAAAGGCAAAAAATGGTTTCTTTTTGGGTTTAAGAAATAACGAAAGGGGGTATTTTGGTTTCGGCTTTGAATGGTTTCGAAAAAGCTTTTTTTAGGGTTTCTAGGCTCGCCGGTCGTCGAATAACGACGACCAGCGTAGCAGCAGCACTGGAAAAACAGAGGACGAGAGTGTCCCCATTTTTTAGGGTTAACAAAATAATAAAAAGTCTGAATCGTATTTTTAGCTCTGTTTTATAGTATTTTAAAACATTAAAAAGGTTTAATCACGTTTTAAGTCCCTCCGCGTATTGTTATTACGCACGCAGGGGCTTCTGCATTTTTAAATCCCGACCACAGTCCCTCTATGTTTTTGGTCTTTTTCAATTTCGTCCTGATGTTCGTTCAAATCGATTTTTGGGTGGTCGAATCACTGTTTTGGTCTCTATGGCTTCCTGTGTTCTCTCAATTTGACCCCATTTCGTCTTTTGATTTTTTCTAAATGGGTTTATTGCAATTATGGTCCCTGCCAGTTTGCATTTTATTTATTTACCTTGCATGTTATTTTTGTCATATTATATGTTGTCATTCGTGCACTTTACCTATTTTAACATGTGTTTATCTCGAATATATGTTTTTTATGTGGCATGCCTAGTTGTTTTAATTTCATTTGAATATGTTTGCATGACATGCATTTAAATATCATTACATGTAACTTTTAGCATTTTGATAAGCATGTTAATTAATTTTAATCATAAAATGGAGATACCTATTAATTCGCGTATTCGGGTCGACTAGCCTAGCTTATTGGATACTCCTCGAATATTCGAATAAAATCGAATCGTCTAAAGGTAAATCCGTAGTCAAAACGAACAAGACCATCACACCATTCTTCAATTGCTTGCATCATGCATAAAGGTGACGTACGAGATCCGAACCCTAAACTAACACGACAGTCAGTCTTATATAATTTCGGTTTAGTCTTTGGTCCGGTGTACCGCCATCCTTTTTAATTAAACGACGAATTAATTCGAAACTACCAATTTGGATAAGCTCGTATGATTAAAGTCCAATTTTCAATTAAGAACCCCTAATTAAAGTCATCGTAAAATTCAGATGATTTCCATCATTTTAAAAGCAACAATTGTTTTGGTAGCGGTTTTCGGGCGTGATGGGGGTGCTAACCCTTCCCCGCACGTAACCAACTCCCGAATCCTTTCAAATGAATCTCTGGTTTAGTTTTTTACAGTTTCTGGCCTACCTCAGTGGCTGGTGGCGACTCCAACTGAGAAAAAGTTTTTTTAAAAGGTTTTTTTTTCTAAAGATCGAATTATTTTTAAAACCCCCCTTTTTAATTAATTGTTTTCAAAAAAGCGGGGACTCGAAAAAACCTTGTTACTACGTGTTAACATCGGGGGAAGATTCACCTGTAGTAGCGATTACACACATTGGGGCCAATACGTTTCTAAGGCAAGTGGTGTCTTTCTACGACACGGTTCTGTTCATCATCATTTTGCTTATTTTTTTACCCAGTCGGTACTAACGTGCAAGTTTTGCAGTTCATACATCCAACAACTCAAGATTAAAATAAGCAACAAGCATCATGATTATCCTAAAAGAGTATTTCAATGAAACTAAAGAGAAAGTCTCTACAAAATTAATGTCTTCTTTTAGAGTGTATCCTTTAAATACAAGACATGTCTTATATTTATCCACATTATCATTTGTATCACACTTGGTTTTAAATATCCTTTTACAACCAATTGGTTTGCACCTTCAAGTAATGGGATAAGTTCTTAAATTTTATTATCTTGCATAAAATTGTCCTCTTCTTATATGACATCAATCTACTTTTGAGAGTTATAACTTTTATGTTCTCATAAAAAATGATTGATTCATTTTCTATCATTCAATTGTTATCCTTATTTTCTTGATAGAATACAATATAATAATCTCGAATAGTATTTATCCTTCCTCTCGTGGAACTCTTTATTGACACTTGTTTTTTTGGAGGTTGTTGAGTTTGTTCTTCTGAAATAATTGCCTTATCTTGAATGAGAGTTCTTCAACATTATTTTGTTGAGGTACTTGATACACTTCTTGATTAATGATAGGTGTGAAAACTTAAACATCGTCAAAAGTGATAATAGGAATTAAATTATAATCCAATTTCTCCTCAATAGCAATGTATCTAACCTTATTTCTCCCTCCAAACTCAACATCCTAAAAAAGTTATAAATATCTCCTTAAAATAATCTTAATTGCGGGATCTTACAATTTACAGCCCATGGATCACTCAAAATAACCGAAGTAGTTGCTCGCTTTTGAAGTTTAATTTCTTCACATATGTCCTAACATATACAAAAGAATCAACACTTTTTCAACTTATTTTTATTTCTTTTGAGTAAGACCCTTAGCAACATTATTTTAATATTTTCTTTTATTGCCCTTATTCTTAGAGACACTAACTAAATAAGCACCAACCGAATAAGTATATTTACACTTTTAGCGCTTCAACTTTTCTTCCTCTTCAACATAATGAGAAATGAGCTCAGTTAGAGTCTATTTCTCCCTTTGACAATTGTAGTTTTAATTGGTGTATAGGAAGCGATGCCAAAATCATTAAGAACAAACAATTGTTAGAAAGCTCAATCTTATGTGCCTTAAATTTTGAAGTAATATTAAACATTTTCATAATGTACTCCCTCACATTTCCTTGACCCTTATACATCATAGACATCAAAGAAGGCATAAGTGATGTCATCTTAACCTTAATGTTTTGGATAAAACATTTCTTAATTTCATCAAGGAAACGCTTAGTACGAGTAATCTCTTTAGATTTGTGCTCCTAAAGACATCTAGAATGTTGTCTTTTATGATCATTAGACTCATGCAATTCGAACGATCTCACCTCTCAAAATACCTTTTATGGGTGCTTACTGCAGTGAGAGGTGCAAGTTGTTCATTCTTGTAACGACCCGGTTTAGGGCCCGGGAGTTCATCGATGTTAATCTAGGATTAGTCCGGGTTAAAATCATATTTAAAAGGATGATTTTATAAAAGTTACCTTTAATTACAAAAATTCCATTAATGAAAATTGATAAAAAGGGGTTTTATCTCACTTTACAAATAAATAAAAAACTATCATCTTCCTCCTTCAAAAACAAAAACCCACGACAATAAACCCCTCCCCCAACCCAAGCATTGTTCCATAAAACCCTTTTTTGAGTTGTTTCAAGTGTTCAAAGTTTTAAATTAAAGATGGAAACTTTGTTGGTTTTTCGTTGAGTTCTTAATTGGTAAAGTTCATGTATGTTATAAACTTGCTTTTAAGCTTAACATATGTTAAAATGGTGAAGTTTTAATGAAATCCCGAAATGGGTATTGGTGGGTGAGTTTATAAGTGAAAATCTTGAGTTTTGAGGTGGGTTGATGGTATGGTTACACTTGGGGGCTGTTTTGAACATGTTTAGTGATGACTTGGATGATGAAATTGATGGGTAAATGCTGGGATATGTCCAGGTCCGAAAATGAAGAGTTTTGGTTAGTTCTTGGCTTGGAAATGTAGCGAAATTGTCTTGGGTTGTAATCTGATTTGTGGTAGTGATTTTGTGGATGTTTTGATGTGTAATACACTATTTTTGGTTGAATAGAAGCAAGGGGAAACGTTGGAGAAGCTTCGGGCTCAATTCCGGGGAACTTGGAGGCTTGATCGACATTTTGGCTTGTGTTGGGTTTCATCGGTGAGTGGATACTGTTTTTGGGATTCTTTTTATGTTCAACGAAGGTTTTGGGGTTTGGGTAGAGTCTTAGAGACTAACCTAGACCCAAGAGTAAGTTCATCTAATCTCGTTTGTTGGTTGATTTTCGGCTTTCGCGAACATGTGTGTTATGGTGATGTTTTTGGATTGCTTTTACTCTCCGTTTAATGTTGTTGTGTAGTCGTTGTTGGTGTCGAGCCTCACATGATGGTTTTCGTTACTACGGTGATGTGTAGTCCCACCAGTAGTGACTAGTAGAAGAGTACGGTGATGTGTAGCCCCATCGGAAAACTACTAGTTGAACGGTGATGTGTATTCCCACCGAGTTTTGGTTATGCATGTGCACACCATGTATTGTGATGATTGTGTTTCATTACGTCATTCCTTAAATGGCTTGCTAAAACCTAAGATTTATGTTTTCAAAATTGCATTGTTGTTGTGTTTTAGAGCCCCGCTCACTAAGCTTTAAGCTTACGCTCTCTTCTTTTCCAACAATGCAAATCGTTAGTGGCTTGGGAGGCAAGTGGGCAAGGGAGGAGTTTCTCGGAGTTCTCAGGTAGCTCAAAGTATGATTTTTGTTTTGTAATAACACTTAGACAATGGGATTACTTGATTTGTATGTAAGAAGTGGTGTTCAAACTCCTATACTTGCTCGTTTATGCTTCTAGCATGTTTTAAATGATGGTGCTATGTTAAATTGAGAATTGATGTGGCCATGTATGAATTGCTTGTGTTTTGGCATGTTAGAGCTTTTACATCTAAGTGTCTTTGTGAGCCTTGGACTTGAAACCCAATTTGTTGCTTGAATGTATGATTGATGATGTGATTAGGACACTTTGCACCTAGAATGTATGTATGATATGTTTCCTTGAGGTTTTTGATGATTCGAGACAAGTTTGGGGACGTTTGGAGGTGTCAAAGTATGATTTCGGGCCTATCTATGTGCAGGTGTTTCGAAACGCTCGATGCCATTCCGGAACGATCGACAGCTTCAAAGGAACTCGTACCGAAATGGGGTGGTTTCGTTTTGATACGATTTGCCACTTGAGGTTCCCGTTTCGATACGTTTCGACATTGTGAGCCCCTATTTCGGAACATGTTTCGATACATTTTGTCACTAGAAGCCTTCGTTCCGAAATAAGGTGGGACCGTTTCAGAACGGCCTGGTCTCACTTTTAAAATGGAGCCCGCGTTTCAAAACGAGCAAGCCTGTTTCGAAACGCAGGTAGTTCAACCACTTGAATGGCACCTTCGAAGGTTTCTGAATGTTGCATTTTTTGCAATTTAGCCCCGTATGCATGCAATCTGACTAACAACTATATGGTAAGTTTAAATTAATGTGTGCCCTCTGCTTATTCGTATCTATATTCTCTTATTCGTTGTTGTTTACTCACATAGGGTAAATTGTGATATTTAAACAAGATAATAAATGAAAAAAATAGGGTTGATAATCGGAGTGAGGCCTTAGCGAGTCTGGCTTCGGTTTTCCCCGTGTAATCCATTTGAATCGTTCTGTCGGCTAGACCGGGACGAGGGGGTTACAATTCCTTAGTGCAATGTCTATGTTCATACAATCACCAAATACAATATGTAAGTGTCTTTTCTATTCTTTGAAATTTATTTTGCGAAATATGAGTGTAGAATGTATATTAGCATATATTGTGACAAAAAAGGATAAATTAACTAAATATAGAAAATAAATAAATAAATAAAATTAAAACAAGCTCACATAAATATTCGTAAGTAAACAAATAAATTCAAAGTAATGGCTAGTTCCTCTCAAGATACCAAGCACAACATTAATATCAAGTCTTTGGACATTAATATTAACTGTAAGCGATACTCTTGTTGTTGCAATCAAACATTGACAATAAACTATGTCAAACAATAGATTAATCTTTGGAATATCGTATTGCTCACATAATATACCTTATAATTGTCACACATTTATCGCCACAATTGTCGTTGTAATTCTACCAAATATTAACTGTCATTTGGGACAATTAATAAACCCATAAATTACAAAAACCCATAATTATCTTAATATTTTAAATAAACTAATCTACACAAAAGTGGTCACTTTGGTGACTTTATGTTTCAATTAATCCTTTAAAATATTAGACATCCGACGAAGCCAAATTTTGAATTTAAATGTTTCGAAATATTTGTCTTAGTTTTATCTTTCAATCAAATTAAAAAGATAACCAAAATAATAATAAATTTGAATAAAGGTAAACCTCAAATCAAGATATTGAACACTCTATTAATATTTCATCTTTGAAAAAAACATTAACTTGCAAGTGATATCTTGGTACAATAATCAAACATCGATAATAAGAACATGTCAAACTGAAATCTTCCTTTGGACTGATTTATTGCTCCCATATAAAACTGAATAATTATCATATGTTTATTACAACAGTTGCACATATAATAATGTTAATTATTAACCTTCCTTAATTTGGGCCGATTAATACTAACATAATCTGACTTACATGCACAAAACCTTCTTTATTTCAAAATAAAATAATTTCCACAATAGAGGTCACTTTGGTGACTTAATGTTTCAATTAATTTATCTCAAACTATATAATATAAATATACCGATATCCAAATTTAAAATTTTGTAACAGTCATAACTGAAATGTCTGATAACACTTAAGTTTCTGAAATAACCCAAAATAAGGTTGTCTGAATGGGGCTATAAGAAATCGAAAAACCCAAATCTTTGACTGTTTCTCAAAAATTCCTTAAACATGCATTTACAAACAAACAAAAAAACCCGAATTCAAGCCATCAATCTTTAACTAAAGGTCAAAATCAAAAGTATCATATAAATGAATAATTCATATAATGATCACATAAAACTTCAATATATTCGTAATAACCTAATGATCAAAATTAAAAATTTTAATCAAACTGAATCGAATATGAACTTGTAGAACATATGTTTTGATATAATAATTGAAAATGTTTTTGGACTTGTTTGAATATTTTGAAAACTTATTTAAAGTCCAAACAACTTGAAAATATGTTTTAAATGGTTTCATGGGTTTTTAACATATCTAAAACGTTTTTTAAATGGAAAAAATATCATTTTTACAAGGGTCGTATCGATACACTTTGATCTGTATCGATACCACCATTTCTAGTAAGAAAAACTCAATTCACCCCCCTCTTGGCTTTGATCAATCCATTGATCCACTCAACAATTGGTATCAGAGCCTACCTTTTGAAGGATTAACAACCATAAGAGGAGATTCTAGGAATAGTGTGATAGACTACAAGACAAGCCATGGCATCGACTTCAACCTCCAACCTCTATGAGCCACAATCAACCACTAAACCACCCTTCTTCAGTGGGGACAACTACCCATATTGGAAGAATCGGATGCGTCTCTTCATCAAGTCAACAGATTACATGATTTGGGATGTAGTGGAAGAAGGCCCCTACATTCCAGTTAAAAGAAACGATGAAGGAAAACTAGTTCCAAAAGTGAAGTCAGAGATGACCGAGGAAGATAGACGGAAGATGCAAGTCAACGACAAAGCTCTACATATCATATTTTGTGCACTTGGTCTGGATATCTACTCAAAGGTTTCATCTATCGAAAGCGTAAAGGAAGTGTGTGACACTTTGGAGACGACTTATGAGGGCACTAGCGATGTGAAAGAGACGAAGATTAGGTTGCTAAACTTGAGCTATGAGAATTTTAAGATGGACCCCGATGAGAGCGTATCAAAGATGTTTGATCGATTTTCGATCATCGTTAATGGTCTTAAAAGGATTCGGTGAAGTAATTCCCGAAGATAAGCTAGTGAGAAAGCTTCTATACTCTCTCCTGGAGTCTTGGGATTGTAAGGGGACGACCATCATTGAAGCAAAGAATTTGAAAACTTTGAAGCTTGATGAGCTTGTTGGGTCTCTTCTTACACATGAGAACATGAAGCAAGGAAGAGATGAAGAAGGAAGAGAGAAGGATAGAGAATCATGAGGTAGAAAAGAAAAAGAAGCAAGGAGTTGCTCTCCAAAGCCTCTCTACATGAGGAGATCTCTTCTAGTTAGGAGGAAGACTTTGAGGAATTGGCTATGATAGCCAAACGATTCTCATGGTTCATGAAGTCCAACCGAGGGAGAAAATTTCAAAGAAATATGGATTTCAAGAACAAAAGAAAAGAAGAAGAGAGTGATCAAATCATTTGCTTTGAGTGCAAGAAGTCGGGTCACATATGTTCCGATTGCCCTCAACTTAAGAAGAAGAAGAAGCTCAAACCCAGATGCAGGGCTAGACGTATCGAAACAACCTTTCTGGTATCAAAACCTGTAGCTTTCAAAACCACCTTGCTGGTATCGAAACCAGCCTGACTTTTTCAGCCCCCAATGGCTAGTTTTGAAGAAGGGCGTACCGATATGGGTACCCGTGTACCGATACGGTAGGTATCAGAATTATAGTTAATGTGGGGAAAAAAGACCCCAACGGCTCCAAAACACCCCCAACGGGTAGTAACGGCTACAAACTCAATTGGGGCTATAAATTGAACGCTGGAACACTTGAAGATGGTTAGAGACAACATACAAACAACATGATCAAGAGAATTATAGTCTAAATCTTTATTTTACTATTCTCTTGTACATAGTCTTTAGAGAGAGAGCTAAATTGTAAATCCTTGTACTCTTGTGAGCTTAAGTTGTGTAAACACCCACCTTGTGAGGTATTAAGTTTACCCAAATTAATCCCTTGTAAAAGGAGAGGTTCTAGTTTAGCCTTAGACAAAAACTAGAGCTGGTTATATCTTAGCCAAGTCAAAAAGATAGGGTTGTAACAATTTCCTCCTAAACTAGGAAAAGGGGACGAATTCATTGTTGAGTGAATTGGGAAATCCTTAGTGGTGTGCTAAGGTAGTGGATGTAGGTGATTAGTTAATAGCCTGAACAACTCTAAAATCATTGTGTCACTTGTCTACCTTTATTTCAATTTTAGCCAATTCAACCACCAAACATTTACAACCCTCCTTGATGGTTTCGGTGATCGATTCGAGCGTGCTACAAAGTCCAACAGAACTGCATAAGATTAATGTCATACTTTCCAAAACCAAAACCAAAAGTATATATCAATGTCAACATAAACAAAAATGACATTAATTACTTAATTAAAGACTTCATTGGAAATAAAAAAAACCTATCTCATGAATAAGAACGGATTACTTACTACAGAGAGCAATGGCGAAAGGGATCGCAACAAAGAAGGGTTTGGACGATATTTGTTTCCAATCTACCGAAACAACTATATTGGAAAGGCATATGTCAGGTGTTTGATCGCCATGGAGAAGTGGTCGATGTATTCGTCCCTATGAAACGATTGAGGGAGGGAACACGATTTGGGTTTGTGAGGATGGGATCGGGGGAGGAAGTTGATCGGGTAATTGGGAGATTTAATGGTTTCTGGTTATATGGATTGAAAATAAAGGTCTCAATGGCGAGGAGTCATGGTCAAACCGGGTATTTGCAACGGACGAATCGGGCATTGGAATCAAAGCATGTCCGCGATCACGATAGGGGAGGGAATCCGTTGAGGGATACGCAATCGAGGGGACAGTCGAGGGAGTATAACAATAGGAAGTTTGATGGAGCCACGAGGAAGGGGATTGGCGCTGGTGAGGGCGTCGGGGGCAAACAACATAAACAAGCATTGGGTATAATTGATAACGAGAAGTGGGAAATTCTTCAGTCGTGCGCGTTAGGCTTCTGTCGTAAGCCAAGTCAGATCGCGGAATTAGCTAAAGATTTCCATAAAGCTAACCTTAAGGGATTTTCGGTGATGCGCATCATGGGGTCACTTAATTTGTTGATGTTTGAGAGCAAGACAGTGTGAACGGAGATGCTCGCCTCGGGCAGCCTTGACCCATGGCTGGAAAATATAATGGAATGGTCACCGACAATGGCTATTCCAAATCGACGTACGTGGTTGTTGGTTAGCGGATTGCCAATACATGTGTGGTCGGAAGAAACATTTAAGAATATTGCGGCACTTTGGGGTGAGTTGGTCCGAATTGATATGGAGACGTTAGCGCCATCTTCATTTGAGAGATCATGTTTCCAAATTGAGACGGATTGGAACTTTCACATTGATGAGACGGTGGAATTGAAGGTGGGGGAATCGTCATTTTTTATTAGAGTCACGGAATTTGAAGAAGCGATAGGGCCGAAGTGCGATTGTTGTTTTGAATTGGAATCCTGTTCGGATGGTGAGGAGAAATTAGGTGACAAAGAGGTGGAATGAAAGTCGAATTTGATTTTTACTGAGCGGGATGAAGCATTCGGTGAGACAATTGTGCCAAATTCTATTACACATGAGGAACTGCCTGTTTCGTTGGGCAATGTAGTGGTGGAGAAGAGCTATCTTGAGAGAATTTGGGAGGATAATAAGCGGGGGGATTGGAGGGTGAAGGAGACGGCCAGTTGGATGGAGGAGGAAAATATAGGGATGTTGAATAGAGAGGTGGAGAACCGAACGAGCTGCGACGCAATGTGTAGTGTAGATGAGTTTGAGCAGGAGTGTGATAACTGGTGTAAGGAGATGCAGGACACAATTGTGATAGAAAAGGGGATCGAGTCGAGCCCGGTTGCGGTTGGGCCACGCGATGAACAACCTAGGGTTAATAAGGCAAGCCTAATAGAATGGAATGGAGAACATAAGAGAATACGACAGCTATCGGAAATCAATTCTTTTGTCACGCCGGTAGGAGATACAAAGCTGACTGACAAGGCTCCAAAACGGGGTCGTGGTCGTCCGCGGAAGAACAAGATGGAGGAGAAAACTGAAACGATCGAGATTGCGAATGGATCCCTATCCGATTCAGATTTTATGTGCCGCAAGCAGGCGATTTTGAGAGAGGCGAAGGAGATTATACACTTGGGAAAATTAATTGGAGTTGTTACTAAGGGAAGGGAGGAAGTAGTGATACAGGATATTGCGTGCTTGATAGAGGCGCGCGAGCACAAGGCATAGCAAAGAATGAGATTGTTGTCATGGAACGTAAGGGGGCTAGGAGCGGCTTCAAAACGAAGGTCGATCAGGAGGGTTCTGTGACAACAGAGGTGCGTGTTGGCTCTACTTCAAGAGGCCAAGACGGAGTGTATTTCGGAAAGGTTAGTGAGTCATTTATGGTATTCGGATGTATTTGAGTTTATTTTTGCGCCTTCAGATGGTAGATTAGGTGGGGTTTTGGCAATTTGGGACTCAACGGGTTTTAAAGCTCATATGACTGAAATTAGAAAAAATATGGTGGTGATTGAAGGCCGATGGATTAGGGAGGATTGGACGTGTGGGATAATAGGAGTATATGCCCCTTGTGTGTTAGCGGAGCATGCTGGTTATTGGGATGGTATTTTCGATGTTTTGTCATCGCGTGAGATTGAATGGTGCATCAGTGGCGATTTCAACATGATGAAGTGTCAAGAGGAGAGACGAGGCTGCGTGCATTTGAGTAGAGGTACGGATATTTTCTATGAATTTATTGAACGTATTGCTTTATTGGATGTTCCGATGCGAGGGAAACGATACACTTGGTTTGGACCGGGTGGGAAAGGTAGTCGTTTAGACAGATTCTTAATGACGAATGGTTGGATTCAACGATTCGCTTCACTTGTGGTGGTGAATCTTCCTAAGGAATTATCAGATCATTCGCCAATTGTGTTGGAGAGTGATGTGTGGGATAGTAGTCCGAAGCCTTTTCGATTCGTCAATGTATGGCTTTCTAATATATCGGTACTGGAACAAGAATGGCTGCACCTATCGGTGGGGGAGAGAGGCCATTCGGTTAGCCTAAATTTGAAGGGTTTAAAAGACATGTTGAAGGGGTGGAATAGAGAATATTTTGGAGATGTTGATAAACAATTTGCTGCTTTATCTCACCGCATTGATCGATTAGATGAGCAAGTTGGGGTTGGTGATATGTCAACGGCCGAGGAATTGGAGCGTAGGGAGTTGCATTTGAAATTGTGGAAAATGGCTCAGTTAAGAGAGTCGGTGTGGCGTCAAAAATCAAGGGCGATGTGGTTGGCCGAGGGTGATCGCAACACTAGTTACTTCTACAAGGCAGTGAAGATTCGACAAATGCATAACACGATAACGGGGCTAAAATTTGAGGGTGTTTGGGTAATATTGCCGGAGAGATCAAAAGTGTTGGTATGTAGGGAGTTTCGAAAGCATTTTGATCAGCCCATGAATTCAGGGTCTCTCTTGCCGGAGGTAGAATTTTGCCAATTAGCAAATGAACAACGTGTGATGCTTGAAAGGAATTTTTCCGAGGTGGAGGTGAAGGAGGCTCTATGGAGTAGCGAGGGAGATAAGGCTCCGGGACCGGATGGTTTCACGTTTGAATTCTTTAAGAAATGGTGGTCTTTCCTTAAAGAGGACATTATGCGATTTGTGGAGGGGTTCTATGCAATGGGTAGGCTGCCTAAAGGGGCTAATTCAACTTTTGTGGTGTTAATTGCGAAGAAAGATAACCCGCGGGTCATAGGGGATTACCGCCCAATTTGCCTGTTGAACTCGTTGTATAAAATTTTGGCGAATTGTTTGGCGAGGAGACTTCAATTGGTACTGCCTATGCTTATAAGTGATGTACAAGCAACGTTTATCAGTGGTCGACAGATTCTAGATGGGATTCTTTTGGTGAATGAGGTTATACACTCAATGAAGAAGAACCGGTGTGAAAAATGTGGATTAATTTTAAAGCTCGACTTTGCTAAGGCATACGATTGTATCAACTAGAAATGCTTGGCTCATGTTTTGGTGTGGATGGGCTTTGGAGAGAGGTGGTGTAGTTGGATTAGAGAATGTGTGGAGACGGCTCGGTTGTCGGTTCTTATTAATGGTAGTCCGACAAAGGAATTTCCTATGCGGAGGGGGCTTCGACAAGGCGATCCGCTCTCGCCTCTTTTGTTTATGATGGTTAGCTGAGATTCTTCACCAATTTTTATTGAATGCCGAGAAGTTGGGTTTTATTAAGGGTGTTCGTGTGGTGGGGGATGTTTCTCTATCGCATCTTCATTTTGCGGACGACACGGTTTTGTTCATTCAAGGGGATGTGGATGGTACGCGTAACTTGAAGAGGGTGCTCACATGTTTTGAGTATGTTTTCGGGTTACAAATTAACTATGAGAAATCTTCCATCTTCGGGGTTGGCATTGAGGAGTCGATGTTAGAACAACTTGCGAGTGTTATGGGTTGCCCGAGGGGTTCGCTGCCTATACGTTATTTGGGGATTCCATTGGGTGTACCACCTCGGGGTATGGAGATTTGGAACCCTTTGGTGCAGCGTTTCTGTAAAAGGCTAGCAGGATGGAAGCGTGATTCGTTATCGTTTGCAGGACGGTTACTTTTGGTGAACTCAGTGCTATCAGCTCTATCGGTGTACTGCATGGGAATATTTTTAGTTCCGCGGAGGATCATCTTGAAAATTGATCGCATCCGCGTGAATTTTCTATGGGGTGGTAAGAAGGAGCGATCAAAGCTCAGTTGTGTGAATTGGGAAGTGGCATGCAAGCCGAAACAGTTAGGGGGTTTAGGGGTGGCGAATTTGCCCTCTCGAAACTTGGCGCTGCTTGCTAAATGGGCGTGGCAATATGCCCAAGCGAAGGGCTCTCTATGGAAGGCAATTATCGACACTAAATATGGGACAGAGACTTTATCTTGGCGGATTCATTCTAGGGGTAAGATGAATATGTCGGCCATATGGAAACAAATAGTGGAAGTGCAACATGATGAGTGTGTGGCTAGATTTTTAAATCTAGCTCAATTCACATGGATTTTGGGAGGGTGCTCGTGCATTCTCTTTTGGCATGATTGTTGGTGTGTTTCGGATCCTTTGAAAGTTGTGTTTCCAAGATTATTTGGTTTGGCGTGCGATAAGATGGCGAGGGTATGTGATTTTTAAGTGTGTTGTTTGTAGAGTGGGAGGGTTGTTTTCGACGTGAGCTTCGATCGTTTGAGGTAGGCTTAGTACGTGAATTACAGTCATGTGTGGTGTGTTATTCCTTGCGACACGGTGTTGAGGATAGACTTGTTTGGATTCATGATGCGACGGGGCGGTTTTCAGTTGGTGCTTTGCATAAGATGATGTCGTCGTTTGGTCTATCGGATGCTTCCGGTGTGAGTTTATCTTGGAATATGCCGTTATTGCCGAAGATTCAGTGTTTCATATGGTTTATCATGGTTGGTCGCTTGCCTACGTTGCGAATGCTCTTTGATCATGGTCTGTCGTTGTTGGAAACTTCACTTGTTTGCCGCGAATGTGGCGTGGGGGAGGATAATGTTGACCATATTTTGTGGCACTGTGAGCTGGCGTGGAGTGTATGCAACTCGTTCTTTTTGTGGTGGAGGGTGTTGATTGTGAGGCCTTGGCGGATTGGGGAATTCATTAGCCAGTGTTGTCATAGTTTCTTTGGTGGCGAAATGCGTCAATGGTGGATTATTGGCTGTGCGAGTGTCTTGTGGTCGTTGTGGCTGGCACGGAACGAGCTTATGTTCCAGGATAAACGTCACACGAGTAAGGCGATATTTTTCTTGGTATGATTACGATCCTTTTATTGGACTCGGGCTAGGTTTGACTCTCCCGATTTAACTGAGATCGCATGGTGGGATTGCCCGCTTAAGTGTGGTGCAGCGTCGGTGGCGAAGACAAAGTAGAGGAAGGGAGTGGAGTGGTCACCTCCGCGGTTAGGGTGTGGAAATTTAATGTGGATGGCGCTGCCCGAGGTAAACCGGGTTTGGCGGGATGTGGGGGTGTGTTAAGGGACTGGAGTAGTTGGATTGTGGCGCTATTTTCAAGAACGATTGGGGTGGCTGACTCTAATGAGGCTGAACTGCAGGCAATTGCCTTTGCCTTGCGGATGCTACAGGAGATACCGTGGAATGGGGTGCAATCGGTGGTGATTGAGTCGGATTTGACGGTGGCAGTGGCATGGGTATAGGGATTGGAGCGCAAGCCTTGGAAATTTTGGCGTTGGTTTTATCAGATCGATGAGGCATGTGAGGCTTTGTCGGGGTGTGCTTTTCGAATGTTTTCCTGGAAGCTAATCATGTTGCTGATATCCTTGCTAAGGGTGGTGTTGATAGGACAACGTGGATTTGGGAGCGAGTTTGTTGAACGTTATTTTTAGCGATTGTTGTGTTCGTTGCCACACTCACCGGTACTCTTTTCCCCCGTCTAGGATTAGGGGGGTTTTAAAGAGGTCGGTTGGGTGTGCTGATATGTATGATTGTTCCTATAATAAAATCATACATTTGCCGATAAAAAAAACATATTAAATATAAACTTGATCCGTAATTACTTAAGAACTTCAAAAAATTGATCCATAATATATAATTTTAATCAAACTTGATCCGTAATTTATATATAATGATCACATAATCAAATTTGATCCATAATATATAAATGAATAATTCATATATAATGATCACATAAAACTTTAATATATTCGTAATATCTTAACAATCAAAATTAAAAATTTTAATCAAACTAAATCGAATATGAACTACATAAGATTAATGTCATGCTTTCCAAACCAGAACCAAAAGTATATATCAATGTCGACATAAACAAAATGACATTAAGTACTTAATTAAAGACTTCATTGGAAATATAAAAAAAAACTATCTCATGAATAAGAACGGATTACTTACTAGGGATATTATATGACCCTAAAATATTAAATATAAGCTTGATCCGTAATTACTTAAGAACTTCAAAAATTTGATCCATAATATATAATTTTAATCAAACTGAATAATTCATAATATACAAGTGAATAATTTATATAATGATCACATAAAACTTTAATATATTCGTAATAACCTAACGATCAAAATTAAAATTTTATATATAATGATCACATAATCAAATTTGATCCACAATATATAAATGAATAATTCATATATAATGATCACATAAAACATTAATATATTCGTAATAACCTAACGATCAAAATTAAAAATTTTAATCAAACTGAATCGAATATAAACTGCATAAGATTAATTTCATACTTTCCAAAACTAAAACCAAAAGTATATATCAATGTAAACATAAACAAAATGACATTAAGTACTTAATTAAAGACTTCATTGGAAATATAAAAAAAAAAAACTATCTCATGAATAAGAACGGATTACTTACTAGGGGATATTATATGACCCTAAAATATTGAATATAAACTTGATCCGTAATTACTTAAGAACTTCAAAAATTTGATCCATAATATATAATTTTAATCAAACTGAATAATTCATAATTTAAAAATAAATTGTTCATAATAATCACATAAAATTTTAATATATTCGTAATAACTTATAGATCAAAATTAAAAATTCATATATAATGATCACATAATCAAATTTGATCCATAATATATAAATGAATAATTCATATAATGATCACATAAAACTTTAATATATTCGTAATAACCTAACGATCAAAATTAAAAAACTTGATCTATAATTAGGTCAAAACCAAAAACTTCAACATCAAATTAAAATATTAAGTTCATAAAACATGAACGAATCAATACAGTCGCATGGAATTAATATCCAATAGCATGACAATCCATTGCAATTGACAAACCTCAAAAGCTTGCTAGTTGCTATATATAATTGCCGCCAGTTGCTCATAAACATAAAAAGGCAAAAACCTAATTGTCTTGAATTGCAATTGTTGATAACTTCTTTCTTTTTAATTTGGCGGTGAAAGAAAAAAAAATTATTAATTAATCGAATTCAAGACCTGAATATTATAGAGCGATGAAACTAAAAAACATCAAAAAGCAAGCAACAAATATATAAACTCAATATTTTACGATTTTGATTTTTTATAATAAGAATTAATGAGTTCTCAAAGATTTAACATGGCGAGGTGCTAATGCTACTTGTTAGAACCAAATCATAATTAATATGAAACTTAGTACTGAGGATTTATCATGTCAAATTATCAAGAACAATAAACTGAATGTGAAAGCGTACATAAATTTATTGATGGACTGAAAACCTTAAATCAAAGATCGCTTAAAAGGTGGTTGTGATCTTCCAATAAGATAGGTTAGCCCATGCCGTAAAAACTCTCTGACGGGATAAGAGTAATACACGGCAAAAACTCTCTGACGGGATAAGAGTAATACAAGTTAACATTTTTCTTGGGGACCACTACCTCTTTATATAGTTGGTTATTAAATCAACTATTAAATATTTATAATTCTGCCCCTCATTGAATTATAAATACATATTATGGTATCTACACTTCTATTTTTATGACACTTTAATACACATGACACGCCTAACATAATTGATCATTTAATTTTATATCACACTTTACAATAGTATCATACATTTTATATATGTGCCCACAATTGCGGATTTTATGGTATCAAATTTTTTCCTTATATACAACATATTTTTTCCTTATATACAAAGTAATCAATCCGTCAGATTTAATTGAGCTTCGTGATGGTGATCTCGGATATCAGGACAGATTTGATTGTGCTGGTCTCGGCTTGATTTTTGATAGAGTAAAAACACATGTTCACCAACTCGTTAAGCCTCACGTTGCCCTTAGGTGTGTGTCTCGTTTGTGCTAAAATATTTTGTGCAATAAATTCTTGAATTATGTGATTGTTGTTACTGTTATTGTTATGCATGTATTGTGAGTTCATGGTGTACAATTACTAAGGTAACGTACTCTAATTTTCATAGGCATATTGTTATCTGATTATGTGTGATATGTATGTTTGCAGTATTCTGCGTAAATGCTTGAATATGATGAACTTGATTGAATAGTCGGTTTGACTAAATAATTTATATTACCGAATAATGTGTGTTTTAATAACTTGTATTTTTGAATAATGTGTGATATTTGTATTGTTACTGTTGTAAATACTTACATTTGCTTTGTATGTATGAATATAAAGAACTTCTGAATAAAATGTGTTAAGATATATAGTTTGATATAATAATTGAAAATTTGATTTGGACTAAATTGAAAAAGATTTCAAAATGTTTTGTAAGACCAAACAACTTGAAAATATGTTTAAGGGTTTTTACAAGGCTTTGGAATAACTTAAATTGTTTTTAAAGTTGCAAAACCTATATGATTTTAATGTTACCGTACCAATACGGTCTATACCCTATCCATACACTTTAGGGTTTCTTCTATAGAAAAATTCCAGTAGCCAAAACTCGTATCGATACGCTTTTTCCGTATCGATACAGAGTGCTTTAAATCCCCCAACGGCTAGTCACGTACCGATATGGTTGTATCGTGTACAGATACGCCTTAACCGCTCCCAATGGTCATTTTCTCAACGACTATTTGAAATGCATGTCGTACTGATACACTCGTAAGCGTATGGATACGCATAAGCTGAAGCACACGAGTATCAATACCCTACTGCCTATAACTGCATTTATGGAAGGAAGTAAAGACCCCAACGGCTCCAATTCAATCCCAACAGTCTACAACGGCTAGAAGCTCAATTGAGAGTATAAAAGGGTCCTCCAAGACTCCATGAAAGACTAATGCTTCAATTGCCAACAAGAATATGATGTCAAATTTGTCTTAGTGCTTTATTGTACATTATTTGTATAGACAACACTTGTGAGCCAAAATTGTCATATTTTCTCAAGTGTTTAGGTTTGGGTGAGTGAGCCAAATATTGCAAACTACCCACCTCGTGAGGGTTTTCAAGTTAGCTAGATTTTCTATTGCTTTTTTTTATCATCGATTTTCTATTGCTTAAGAGTGTTTCCAAAGCTCGGGTTGTGAGCTTTGGTTGCTAGGCTTAGGTTGAGTCTAGGATTGTAACGGTTGCCTCATAAACCGGTAAAAAGGGAAGAATATCTAGTGGATATTGGTTGAAAATCCTTAGTGGGAGCTAAGGTAGTGGATGTAGGTGTTTGTTAGAAGGTCAAACCACTATAAATCCTTGTGTATTTTTTTCTATTTTTTACTTCCACCAAAAGCACCCAAAACACAAACTTCTCCACAACTTGGCAAGCTAAATAAGTTGAAGAAAATCGAGTCTATAAAGCCTAAAAATATGTATATGTTTTGAAGTTTCAAATTTTGGTACACGTGTTCTGTAATTTGAAAGTCTAGTACATCTATTCCATAATATGAAAATCTGGTACATCTATTTAGAAGTATCATTTGGAATTGTGTTATGACGCTCATACATTTGTTCATGAAATTCATCGAGTTTTTAAATAATATCTGGTGGTGTGAAGTTTTGGATCTGAGTTTTGGGATGACTCGTGACAGATGTGCAGTGGATGGATGAGTAGCTTGGGGGCTTACCAACCTCAGTATGCATTTTTCTGTCTGGTCTACATTTCTCCTGTCATGTCATGTCCGAGTCTGCATCTGTTTTGTCTCGACTATATATGTTATGTATTATATGATTCTGTATATGTTCTGTATTGTTTGATTTTGTATCCGTTATATATTGACTAATTATGTATCTATTATGTCTTGTTTGTCTGAATGAGTGATACAATGTTTTGTTAAATTTATATTTTCAACATAATCTCTAGTTAAAATCTATACATGTATGTTCTCTGGACTCTATAGCTCACACTCTTTTTTGTTTTCCTTACATTTTAGATTATTGTATAAAAGAAGTTTGTACTCGACATCACTCAGAGAGTCTCAATTTTGAACGACTTCTGTTTCTCAAGTACTACATTTTTTTGTAAATTATTTATTTTTTGATTTGTGGCTTTGAACTGATTTTTATTTTATTGTAAAGTGGATTGTTAATCTGATAATTTCTAAAAATCTAATTTAATGTTTCACTTAGTGAAAACCTCTAGGTCTGGTTCCGGGTGTCACAACAATAGTTTCTACGTAACGCAAAAGCGTCCGGTTTGATCATGGCAGATTGTGTAGCTTCCGATTTACATTTGGCTCTCTTACAATTTACACACAACATTATTATTTTTCTTCAAGTTTGCTTGGAGTTTGCTTGTACCTTAAAACATGTGCTTACTTGTTTTCAATATGGTTTAGGCCTTCAAATTAATTATGCAAAATAAACAATGTTTGCTATTGAGGTTGAGGTTACGATAGAGAATGAAATGGCATCAATCTTCGGGTGTGTTCGAGCCAAATTACCATTCACTTACCTCAGAGTTCTGATTGGAATTGAAACCTAGGAGTGTCAAGGCTTGGGAAGTGTAACACCCCAAAATTCGGTCTAGTCGGAATTGAGTTTCGGTGATCAGAAATTTTGCATCGATAAAATCTAGATATAGTATTGGCTAGTTAATCATTGATATTGGACTCTAATTGAGTTAAATCGTTGTTATTAGACCTTATTGAATAGTATCAAAAATATTATAGTGGCTAAATTGTGGAAATTGGGAGTTTGGAGTCAAAACTATAAAGCATTAAGAATTGAGGGACTAATCTTGCAATTAGCCCCTTTTTCTTTAAAATTTCCAAATGGGGGAATGTTTGGAGAGTTTCTTTCATTGGAAGGAAACCTACACAAAATTTAAAAGTTATGGAATAGCCAAAAATGAGCTTACCCGATTGATAATTAAACAAGCACCTTTAATCATCTTTATCTTCTTACTCCTACCAACAAGCAAGCACCGCCATTGTAGGAAATCTCAAGCTTTGAATTTCTTCACCTTATTGCTATCGAATCGTTGCCATCGTTCAGGTAAGCAATAATCCTCAAACAATCGTTGGATTCCATGGATGTGTCAAGCTTAATCTCAAGCTAGGGTTTTAGCCATCCATGGATAATTCATCGTTGATGTTTGAATTGAATTTATATATCGATTTTGATATTGTTGTATTGATTTTGATATCGTATTATCGATCTCGATAATCTCTCTATTGATTTCCTAGCTCAAGCTAATGAAAAGAAGCATCCATCAAACTCACTGAAGGCTATGAACAAGGGAGTTATCATCCGAGAGCCGTAGGAGCATCAAATAAGTAAGGTTAGTGAAGTCGGAGTCTCGCGATTAGGTGAAGAGCCTTCCCGAATATTTTATTGTTGATTTCGATCATGTCGCTATCAATATCATTGAAGAGATTCTATTGGATTGGTTATCAGATTCATTGGTAAGTGTCGGTAAGTTTGTTATTGAATATCGGGCATAGTTATTTGCATCGTCATTGTGCATTGTCATTGATATAGTTATTGTTATTGATACATTGTAAAGAAATCATCGGATATTGAAATTGACATTGAACCATGAAAAATTGACAATGAGACATGTTTGATATTGACAATATTGAAATCATTGGTCATTGGAATTCTCATTGAACATCGAATATGGATACGAACATTGAAACCTTAGATTTGAATAGACATTGAATACAATTCGCATGCCATAGAATTCATGAGCTCAGTGTACGGGTGGACTACGATCCTAAGGCTACGGCATATATTGATTTGGTGAGGCGGAGGGATGTGTATTGATATTGGTCATTTTGGAGAAGTCAAAAGCTTCCTTGGGCTTGTTGGCTATTATCGAAGATTGGTGAAAGGGTTTTCTATGATAGCCGCTCCTTTAACCAAGTTATTGAGGAAAGAAGCTCCTTTTTATTTAAACCAAGGTTCAACAATAGAGTTTCGATTAGTTGAAGCAAGTATTGACCCATCCATATGTCCTAACCCATCCCGAGTTCGAAAAGGACTACACAATTTACCGTGATGCATCGCACCTTGGGTTAGGATGTGTATTGATGCAAGAAGGTAGAGTCATCGCTTATGCTTCGAGAAAACTTAAGCCACACAAAATGAATTATCCCACCCACGACCTTGAATTGGCTGCAGTTGTATTTGCATTGAAAATCTGGAGACAATATCTCTACGGAGAAAAATGTTATCTCTTCACCGATCACAAAAGCCTTAAGTACCTATTGACTCAAAAGGATTTTAAAATTCGACAACGGGGGTGGATGTAACTCCTTAAAGATTACGATCTTTTCATTGACTACCATCTAGGCAAGGCCAACATTGTAGCTGATGCTCTCAGCCGCAAACTGTTGCCTGGTAAGTATCGACAGTGAATATAGAGTTATATGTATTATGTGGTACATTAACACATTGTAATATCACTATATTGTAGCTCCTCGAGCAATTAACGCTCACTTCCAACTTCAGAAACATCGTTTTCTTGTAGCTGAACTTCAAGTTCAGTCTACCATTGTTCCGCAAATCAAGGGTTTGCAAGAGCAAGATCTTGAGCTTTAATCCATTGTCTCTAAGTTATCAGACAACCCTGACTTCAGAATTAATTCTAATGGGCTCTTGTGTTTTCATGACCGGGTCTGTGTACCTAATGATGAATCTCTTCGCACTGATATTCTCTCTGAAGCTCATTCGAGCTCTTTTTTCGTTCACCCCAGGTCTGTAAAGATGTATAAGGACCTACGTGAACTCTACCGGTGACTATGCATGAAGCAGGCTATAGTTGATTACATTTCTAAATGTCTCACGTGTCAACGTGTTAGGGCAGAACATTGTGCTCCTACCGGATTATTGCAGCCTATCGATCCACCGAAATGAAAATGGGAAAAGATCACTATGGATTTTGTTAGTGGTCTACTGTTACTCCCGCGAAGCATGATGCCATATGGGTCATTGTAGATCGTTTCATGAAGTCAGCTCATTTCATACCGATCAGAATGGACTACGGTCTTCCTAAATTAGCTGACTTGTACATCAAAGAAGTAATTCGACTCCAAGGAGTACCGAAGTTTATTATCTCCGACCGAGATCCCTGATTTGCATCGCAGTTTTGGAGAACCTTGCAAGGAGCTCTGGGCACCAGAGTTAATCTTAGCACAACCTTTCACCCTCAATCTAACGGCCAGTATGAAGCCTTAGAAATTTGCAGTGTTATTGAACCTTCCTACATAGATCTTGGAAGACATGATGCGAGCATGCATTATTGACTTTGGTGGAACTTGGGAGAAATCTCTACCCCTTGTTGAATTTGCCTAAAATAATAGTTACCAAGCATCAATCCAAATGGCCTCGTATAAAGCATTGTATGGTAGGCGATGCAGAACTCCATTGTGTTGGTCGGAGCTTGGCGAGGGCAAGATGTTAGGCCCTGACTTTCTTTAAGAGACTAAAGAGCGGGTCACCATTATTCATGATCGTTTAAAGGTTGCCTTTGATCGACAAAAGGCTCATGCTGATCTCAATAGAAGAGACATCGAGTACGAAGTTGGTGAAAAAGCCTTCCTCAAAGTATCATCGTGGAAGAAGGTTTTAAGGTTTGGAAAGAAGGGAAAATTGAGACCCCGATTCATTGGACCCTTTAAAGTCATTGAAAGAGTTGGTCTCGTGGCATATCGACTATTGTTACCCTCTGAATTGAGTAAAATCCATGATGTTTTTCATGTATCGATGCTCCGGAAATATTATTTTTATCCTTCGCACATTGTGGAACCTGAATCTGTAGAAATTCGACCAAATATATCCTACGAGGAGAAACCGATTCAAATTCTAGCAAGAGAAGTCAAGAGGCTTCGCAACAAAACTGTACAGTTAGTTAAAGTGCTCTGGAGGAGCCACATCGTTGAGGATGCCACATGGGAACCTGAAGAGACTATGAAACAACAATATTCACATCTCTTCAGTTCAGGTAAAAATTCGAGGACGAATTTTTCTTAAGGGGGAGAGTTGTAACACCCCAAAATCTGGTCTAGTTAGAATTTGGTTCCGGTGATTGAAAATTTTGCATCGATAAAGTCTAGATATAGTATTGGCTAGTTAATCATTGATATTGGACTCTAATTGAGTTAAATCGTTGTTATTGGACCCTATTAAAAAGTATCGAAAATATTGTAGTGGCAAAATTGTGGAAAATTGAGAGTTTGGAGTCAAAACTATAAAGCATTGAGAATCGAGGGACTAATCTTGTGATTAGCCCCTTTTTCATTGAAATCCCCATATGTGGGAATGTCTGGAGAGTTTCCTTTATTGGAAGGAAACCTATACAAAATTTAAAAGTTATGGAATAGCCAAAAATGAGCTTACCCGATTACTAATTAGGCAAGCACCTTTAACCATCTTTATCTTCTTCCTCCCACCAACAAGCAAGCACCACCATTGTAGAAAATCTCAAGCTTTGAGTTCCTTCACCTTATTGCTATCAAATCATTGCCATCGTTCGGGTAAGCAATAATCCTCAAACAATCGTTGGATTCCATGGATGTGTCAAGCTTAATCTCAAGCTAGGGTTTTAGCCATCCATGGATAATTCATCGTTGATGTTTGAATTGAATTTATATATCGATTTTGATATTGTTGTATTGATTTTGATATCGTATTATCGATCTCGATAATCTCTCTATTGATTTCCTAGCTCAAGCTAATGAAAAGAAGCATCCATCAAACTCACTGAAGGCTATGAACAAGGGAGTTATCATCCGAGAGCCGTAGGAGCATCAAATAAGTAAGGTTAGTGAAGTCGGAGTCTCGCGATTAGGTGAAGAGCCTTCCCGAATATTTTATTGTTGATTTCGATCATGTCGCTATCAATATCATTGAAGAGATTCTATTGGATTGGTTATCAGATTCATTGGTAAGTGTCGGTAAGTTTGTTATTGAATATCGGGCATAGTTATTTGCATCGTCATTGTGCATTGTCATTGATATAGTTATTGTTATTGATACATTGTAAAGAAATCATCGGATATTGAAATTGACATTGAACCATGAAAAATTGACAATGAGACATGTTTGATATTGACAATATTGAAATCATTGGTCATTGGAATTCTCATTGAACATCGAATATGGATACGAACATTGAAACCTTAGATTTGAATAGACATTGAATACAATTCGCATGCCATAGAATTCATGAGCTCAGTGTACGGGTGGACTACGATCCTAAGGCTACGGCATATATTGATTTGGTGAGGCGGAGGGATGTGTATTGATATTGGTCATTTTGGAGAAGTCAAAAGCTTCCTTGGGCTTGTTGGCTATTATCGAAGATTGGTGAAAGGGTTTTCTATGATAGCCGCTCCTTTAACCAAGTTATTGAGGAAAGAAGCTCCTTTTTATTTAAACCAAGGTTCAACAATAGAGTTTCGATTAGTTGAAGCAAGTATTGACCCATCCATATGTCCTAACCCATCCCGAGTTCGAAAAGGACTACACAATTTACCGTGATGCATCGCACCTTGGGTTAGGATGTGTATTGATGCAAGAAGGTAGAGTCATCGCTTATGCTTCGAGAAAACTTAAGCCACACAAAATGAATTATCCCACCCACGACCTTGAATTGGCTGCAGTTGTATTTGCATTGAAAATCTGGAGACAATATCTCTACGGAGAAAAATGTTATCTCTTCACCGATCACAAAAGCCTTAAGTACCTATTGACTCAAAAGGATTTTAAAATTCGACAACGGGGGTGGATGTAACTCCTTAAAGATTACGATCTTTTCATTGACTACCATCTAGGCAAGGCCAACATTGTAGCTGATGCTCTCAGCCGCAAACTGTTGCCTGGTAAGTATCGACAGTGAATATAGAGTTATATGTATTATGTGGTACATTAACACATTGTAATATCACTATATTGTAGCTCCTCGAGCAATTAACGCTCACTTCCAACTTCAGAAACATCGTTTTCTTGTAGCTGAACTTCAAGTTCAGTCTACCATTGTTCCGCAAATCAAGGGTTTGCAAGAGCAAGATCTTGAGCTTTAATCCATTGTCTCTAAGTTATCAGACAACCCTGACTTCAGAATTAATTCTAATGGGCTCTTGTGTTTTCATGACCGGGTCTGTGTACCTAATGATGAATCTCTTCGCACTGATATTCTCTCTGAAGCTCATTCGAGCTCTTTTTTCGTTCACCCCAGGTCTGTAAAGATGTATAAGGACCTACGTGAACTCTACCGGTGACTATGCATGAAGCAGGCTATAGTTGATTACATTTCTAAATGTCTCACGTGTCAACGTGTTAGGGCAGAACATTGTGCTCCTACCGGATTATTGCAGCCTATCGATCCACCGAAATGAAAATGGGAAAAGATCACTATGGATTTTGTTAGTGGTCTACTGTTACTCCCGCGAAGCATGATGCCATATGGGTCATTGTAGATCGTTTCATGAAGTCAGCTCATTTCATACCGATCAGAATGGACTACGGTCTTCCTAAATTAGCTGACTTGTACATCAAAGAAGTAATTCGACTCCAAGGAGTACCGAAGTTTATTATCTCCGACCGAGATCCCTGATTTGCATCGCAGTTTTGGAGAACCTTGCAAGGAGCTCTGGGCACCAGAGTTAATCTTAGCACAACCTTTCACCCTCAATCTAACGGCCAGTATGAAGCCTTAGAAATTTGCAGTGTTATTGAACCTTCCTACATAGATCTTGGAAGACATGATGCGAGCATGCATTATTGACTTTGGTGGAACTTGGGAGAAATCTCTACCCCTTGTTGAATTTGCCTAAAATAATAGTTACCAAGCATCAATCCAAATGGCCTCGTATAAAGCATTGTATGGTAGGCGATGCAGAACTCCATTGTGTTGGTCGGAGCTTGGCGAGGGCAAGATGTTAGGCCCTGACTTTCTTTAAGAGACTAAAGAGCGGGTCACCATTATTCATGATCGTTTAAAGGTTGCCTTTGATCGACAAAAGGCTCATGCTGATCTCAATAGAAGAGACATCGAGTACGAAGTTGGTGAAAAAGCCTTCCTCAAAGTATCATCGTGGAAGAAGGTTTTAAGGTTTGGAAAGAAGGGAAAATTGAGACCCCGATTCATTGGACCCTTTAAAGTCATTGAAAGAGTTGGTCTCGTGGCATATCGACTATTGTTACCCTCTGAATTGAGTAAAATCCATGATGTTTTTCATGTATCGATGCTCCGGAAATATTATTTTTATCCTTCGCACATTGTGGAACCTGAATCTGTAGAAATTCGACCAAATATATCCTACGAGGAGAAACCGATTCAAATTCTAGCAAGAGAAGTCAAGAGGCTTCGCAACAAAACTGTACAGTTAGTTAAAGTGCTCTGGAGGAGCCACATCGTTGAGGATGCCACATGGGAACCTGAAGAGACTATGAAACAACAATATTCACATCTCTTCAGTTCAGGTAAAAATTCGAGGACGAATTTTTCTTAAGGGGGAGAGTTGTAACACCCCAAAATCTGGTCTAGTTAGAATTTGGTTCCGGTGATTGAAAATTTTGCATCGATAAAGTCTAGATATAGTATTGGCTAGTTAATCATTGATATTGGACTCTAATTGAGTTAAATCGTTGTTATTGGACCCTATTAAAAAGTATCGAAAATATTGTAGTGGCAAAATTGTGGAAAATTGAGAGTTTGGAGTCAAAACTATAAAGCATTGAGAATCGAGGGACTAATCTTGTGATTAGCCCCTTTTTCATTGAAATCCCCATATGTGGGAATGTCTGGAGAGTTTCCTTTATTGGAAGGAAACCTATACAAAATTTAAAAGTTATGGAATAGCCAAAAATGAGCTTACCCGATTACTAATTAGGCAAGCACCTTTAACCATCTTTATCTTCTTCCTCCCACCAACAAGCAAGCACCACCATTGTAGAAAATCTCAAGCTTTGAGTTCCTTCACCTTATTGCTATCAAATCATTGCCATCGTTCGGGTAAGCAATAATCCTCAAACAATCGTTGGATTCCATGGATGTGTCAAGCTTAATCTCAAGCTAGGGTTTTAGCCATCCATGGATAATTCATCGTTGATGTTTGAATTGAATTTATATATCGATTTTGATATTGTTGTATTGATTTTGATATCGTATTATCGATCTCGATAATCTCTCTATTGATTTCCTAGCTCAAGCTAATGAAAAGAAGCATCCATCAAACTCACT
Organism: Hibiscus tridactylites; assembly: GCA_958450335.1. Classification (NCBI taxonomy): domain Eukaryota; kingdom Viridiplantae; phylum Streptophyta; class Magnoliopsida; order Malvales; family Malvaceae; genus Hibiscus; species Hibiscus tridactylites. The sequence goes on along the minus strand of OY288265.1, from coordinate 20,004,483 downwards.
GAAGGCTATGAACAAGGGAGTTATCATCCGAGAGCCGTAGGAGCATCAAATAAGTAAGGTTAGTGAAGTCGGAGTCTCGCGATTAGGTGAAGAGCCTTCCCGAATATTTTATTGTTGATTTCGATCATGTCGCTATCAATATCATTGAAGAGATTCTATTGGATTGGTTATCAGATTCATTGGTAAGTGTCGGTAAGTTTGTTATTGAATATCGGGCATAGTTATTTGCATCGTCATTGTGCATTGTCATTGATATAGTTATTGTTATTGATACATTGTAAAGAAATCATCGGATATTGAAATTGACATTGAACCATGAAAAATTGACAATGAGACATGTTTGATATTGACAATATTGAAATCATTGGTCATTGGAATTCTCATTGAACATCGAATATGGATACGAACATTGAAACCTTAGATTTGAATAGACATTGAATACAATTCGCATGCCATAGAATTCATGAGCTCAGTGTACGGGTGGACTACGATCCTAAGGCTACGGCATATATTGATTTGGTGAGGCGGAGGGATGTGTATTGATATTGGTCATTTTGGAGAAGTCAAAAGCTTCCTTGGGCTTGTTGGCTATTATCGAAGATTGGTGAAAGGGTTTTCTATGATAGCCGCTCCTTTAACCAAGTTATTGAGGAAAGAAGCTCCTTTTTATTTAAACCAAGGTTCAACAATAGAGTTTCGATTAGTTGAAGCAAGTATTGACCCATCCATATGTCCTAACCCATCCCGAGTTCGAAAAGGACTACACAATTTACCGTGATGCATCGCACCTTGGGTTAGGATGTGTATTGATGCAAGAAGGTAGAGTCATCGCTTATGCTTCGAGAAAACTTAAGCCACACAAAATGAATTATCCCACCCACGACCTTGAATTGGCTGCAGTTGTATTTGCATTGAAAATCTGGAGACAATATCTCTACGGAGAAAAATGTTATCTCTTCACCGATCACAAAAGCCTTAAGTACCTATTGACTCAAAAGGATTTTAAAATTCGACAACGGGGGTGGATGTAACTCCTTAAAGATTACGATCTTTTCATTGACTACCATCTAGGCAAGGCCAACATTGTAGCTGATGCTCTCAGCCGCAAACTGTTGCCTGGTAAGTATCGACAGTGAATATAGAGTTATATGTATTATGTGGTACATTAACACATTGTAATATCACTATATTGTAGCTCCTCGAGCAATTAACGCTCACTTCCAACTTCAGAAACATCGTTTTCTTGTAGCTGAACTTCAAGTTCAGTCTACCATTGTTCCGCAAATCAAGGGTTTGCAAGAGCAAGATCTTGAGCTTTAATCCATTGTCTCTAAGTTATCAGACAACCCTGACTTCAGAATTAATTCTAATGGGCTCTTGTGTTTTCATGACCGGGTCTGTGTACCTAATGATGAATCTCTTCGCACTGATATTCTCTCTGAAGCTCATTCGAGCTCTTTTTTCGTTCACCCCAGGTCTGTAAAGATGTATAAGGACCTACGTGAACTCTACCGGTGACTATGCATGAAGCAGGCTATAGTTGATTACATTTCTAAATGTCTCACGTGTCAACGTGTTAGGGCAGAACATTGTGCTCCTACCGGATTATTGCAGCCTATCGATCCACCGAAATGAAAATGGGAAAAGATCACTATGGATTTTGTTAGTGGTCTACTGTTACTCCCGCGAAGCATGATGCCATATGGGTCATTGTAGATCGTTTCATGAAGTCAGCTCATTTCATACCGATCAGAATGGACTACGGTCTTCCTAAATTAGCTGACTTGTACATCAAAGAAGTAATTCGACTCCAAGGAGTACCGAAGTTTATTATCTCCGACCGAGATCCCTGATTTGCATCGCAGTTTTGGAGAACCTTGCAAGGAGCTCTGGGCACCAGAGTTAATCTTAGCACAACCTTTCACCCTCAATCTAACGGCCAGTATGAAGCCTTAGAAATTTGCAGTGTTATTGAACCTTCCTACATAGATCTTGGAAGACATGATGCGAGCATGCATTATTGACTTTGGTGGAACTTGGGAGAAATCTCTACCCCTTGTTGAATTTGCCTAAAATAATAGTTACCAAGCATCAATCCAAATGGCCTCGTATAAAGCATTGTATGGTAGGCGATGCAGAACTCCATTGTGTTGGTCGGAGCTTGGCGAGGGCAAGATGTTAGGCCCTGACTTTCTTTAAGAGACTAAAGAGCGGGTCACCATTATTCATGATCGTTTAAAGGTTGCCTTTGATCGACAAAAGGCTCATGCTGATCTCAATAGAAGAGACATCGAGTACGAAGTTGGTGAAAAAGCCTTCCTCAAAGTATCATCGTGGAAGAAGGTTTTAAGGTTTGGAAAGAAGGGAAAATTGAGACCCCGATTCATTGGACCCTTTAAAGTCATTGAAAGAGTTGGTCTCGTGGCATATCGACTATTGTTACCCTCTGAATTGAGTAAAATCCATGATGTTTTTCATGTATCGATGCTCCGGAAATATTATTTTTATCCTTCGCACATTGTGGAACCTGAATCTGTAGAAATTCGACCAAATATATCCTACGAGGAGAAACCGATTCAAATTCTAGCAAGAGAAGTCAAGAGGCTTCGCAACAAAACTGTACAGTTAGTTAAAGTGCTCTGGAGGAGCCACATCGTTGAGGATGCCACATGGGAACCTGAAGAGACTATGAAACAACAATATTCACATCTCTTCAGTTCAGGTAAAAATTCGAGGACGAATTTTTCTTAAGGGGGAGAGTTGTAACACCCCAAAATCTGGTCTAGTTAGAATTTGGTTCCGGTGATTGAAAATTTTGCATCGATAAAGTCTAGATATAGTATTGGCTAGTTAATCATTGATATTGGACTCTAATTGAGTTAAATCGTTGTTATTGGACCCTATTAAAAAGTATCGAAAATATTGTAGTGGCAAAATTGTGGAAAATTGAGAGTTTGGAGTCAAAACTATAAAGCATTGAGAATCGAGGGACTAATCTTGTGATTAGCCCCTTTTTCATTGAAATCCCCATATGTGGGAATGTCTGGAGAGTTTCCTTTATTGGAAGGAAACCTATACAAAATTTAAAAGTTATGGAATAGCCAAAAATGAGCTTACCCGATTACTAATTAGGCAAGCACCTTTAACCATCTTTATCTTCTTCCTCCCACCAACAAGCAAGCACCACCATTGTAGAAAATCTCAAGCTTTGAGTTCCTTCACCTTATTGCTATCAAATCATTGCCATCGTTCGGGTAAGCAATAATCCTCAAACAATCGTTGGATTCCATGGATGTGTCAAGCTTAATCTCAAGCTAGGGTTTTAACCATCCATGGATAATTCATCGTTGATGTTTATATTGAATTTATATATCGATTTTGATATTTTTGTATTGATTTTGATATCGTATTATCAATCCCTATAATCTCACTATTCATTTCCTAGCTCAATATAACGAAAAGGAGCATCCATCAAACTCACCGAAGGCTAGGAACAAGGGAGTTGTCATCTGAGAGCTGTAGGAGCATCGGATAAGTAAGGTGAGTGTAGTCTGAGTCTCGGGATTAGGCGAAGAGCCTTCCGAAATATTTTATTGTTGTTTTCGATCATGTCGCTATCAATATCATTGAAGAGGTTCTATTGGATTGTTTATCGGATTCATTGGTAAGTGTTGGTAAGTTTGTTATTGAACATCGGACATAGTTATTGGCATCGTCATTGTGCATTGTTATTGATATAATTATTGTTATTGATACATTGTAAAGAAATCATCAGATATTGATATTGACATTGAACCATGAAAAATTGATAATGAGACATGTTTGCTATTGACAATATTGAAATCATTGGTCATTGGAATTCTCGTTGAACATCGAATATGGATACGGACATTGAAACATTGGATTTGAATAGACATTTGATACAATTGGCATGCCATAGAATTCATGAGCTCGGTGTACGTATGGACTACGGTCCTAAGGCTACGACCTATATTGATTTGGCGAGGCGGAGGGATGTGTATTGATATTGGTCATATTGGCGAGGCGGAGGGACTAGACCATTCATTGATTTGGCGGAGCATAGTAATTCGCGTATCCACTATCTTGATTCAATCCAAGGGTTAATGATGAAATGAATATGTTAAACATTGTATATTGATGCATAGTATTGACATTGATGAGCATGGGAGCATGTATATAAATACTTGTTACGGTGTTGTTCATATTGTTTATGACTATGTCACTAGGCAATGTATGCCTAACGTATCTCATCTCATGCATTTCATGTTGAAAGATCGTGTGGTTGAATATCGGATAGTCAAGGCAAGACAAGTCACTACAAGCCCTAAAGTAATGTATTTTGACCTTTTGAACTATGTAAAGTGTCCATAAGTCCTATATTTTGTGCACATTCTATCTCATATTATTGTTGTTTTTTAGTACATTTTAGGCATAATTAGGATCATGCATTTCATTTTACAGTATTCTTTACTTTGCCATGCTTTTTACAGATTATTTTTTTATTTGGTAAAGAAAAGGCATTGTTTTACTTTAGTTTTAGTTTCAAGTAATAGAGGGTGATAGAAGTAGAGAGGAGCTGAGGACATGATGCTGAGGCAGTAGACTAGGGAGTTGTACGGATGTAGTTCCAGACAGAGAAAGCCACTGCCGAGTAGCTTCCGTCGCTATACCTTCCGCCCAGGGCAGCATTCTGAGGAATTGGAGAATTGGAGTGCAATCTGTAGAGCAGGAAATCCTGATTCTAATGATGCTATCCACTCAATTTTCCGATGACTGTGGCAACAGGCAGAGCCGCCGAAGGAGGAGTTCGAGATTACTTGTGGAGCAAGGCAACATGAAGAAGTCCACATTCAACTCAAAGAAGTCAGAATTTAAGGTTGCATTTACTGCAACAGCTATTTTGAATACTTCTACTCCAAGAAGGACTAGACCTAGCTAATGCCTATATATACCCATTGTATTTTTACTTCAAAACAACTTAGGTTTTCCCTTAGGCATAGTTTAGGTTTTCTTTCCGCCATTATGTTCTAAATTCTCTTTGGGTTTGGGTTATGTTGTAAACTAGTGTGAGAACGGTTGTTTAGGATTTTAAGTTTGTTTTTGCAATAAAGCTCCAAGGCTTGCTTATTCCATGTTATTCATAGTTTTCAATTAAGACGAAAGATTAGTTGATTCCTATCCATTTGTTCGGTATCGAGGGAGTCGAACTCGCAAAAGGAATAAGTACGGTCTTCACCTTAATCAAGTGTTGATCAATTCAGCCTAGACATAGGTTAGGGTTTAAGGCGGCTAAAAGAGAATGAACCAAACATTGTTGTCTTTGCGTGATTCACGCCACGACCGGTATGATCTGCAGTGGGAATCAACAACATTCTGACTTAGACATAAGCGGGATCACTTTCGAAGCGTTCTGCCGAGCCTTGAAGTTCTATCGAGTTCGTTGCCGAGACACACATCCATTCCACTATCGGGGCAGCGAGAGGGTCACAACAGCCAATCTGCCATCCCCCGTCGAGGCAGCGAAGTCCTGCAGCGCAAAGCAACTTATCATATTCAACACAGTTTCACACTACTCAACAGCATAACCCGGCCCATTCCATCAATCTGATCTCTTCCCTTTTATTTACTTGTGTTTTATTTAATTTTCCTTTCATTCAAATCAACTTATTTGTGCATTTAATTTTCTCTTGTGCAGGAACTACGATTCGAGTCAAGCTGTCCAATCCCTGTGGGAGATGATATCTTTTATACTATTACTTGACAGGAGTGTGCACTTGCACTCATATTTAGAGAACACTAAAACTCTCTAAAAGTTTTTGGCACCGTTGTCGGGGATTGGTAACAGCAAAATTCATATTTTTATTTCTACACTTCTATTTTATTTAATTTTTAGTTCTTTTTATTTTTAATCGAATTTTTTTTTACAATTTACTTTGCTAGTGCATGACCAGGGCAAACCCAAAAGGCGAAATTGTTTATTGTGACGATGTCGTATAAAGAGCAAGAGAACTCAAAAAGTAAATCAGAACAACCCTAGTGAAAGCTAAAGAAGAAGGAAAAAATAGAGGTTGACATGGACGAAATAAACGACAACCCTGCCAACGATGCTAAGAACGGGAGGAATGGGCAGCAAGACCCGCCGCCCAGGGAACAGCAGCAAGTTCCACCTACGCAGCCACCTCAAAATCCCCCCAGGCAGCCACAATATGTTCGAACCACCATGGATTATTTGCAACATGACTTTAGAGGGTTCGCTCCTATAGTGACAAAACCTGAAATTGAGGCGGATCACCTTGAGCTGAAGCACGTGGTGTTCAACATGATCAATACTTTGGGGCAATTTGGAGGGACTACCACATAAGATGCTCGACAGCACTTAAGAGGATTCCTGGACATATGCAGAGCTTTCAAAATACACGGAGTCCACCAAGATGTGCTAAGGCTGAGGTTATTCTATTATTCACTGAGGGATAGGGCAAAGCAGTGGTTGAAAAACTAGCAGCAGGGTCATTCAAAACATGGAAAAAGCTGTGCAAAGACATTTTGGATCGTTTCAACCCATCTAATGTCACAGACAGATTGAGAAATGAGATCACAGCCTTCCGACAAGGAGATGATGAGCCAATGTATGAAGCATGGGAGAGGTACCAATAGATGCTAAATAACTTTCCGCTTCATGGTTTCCTGGCTTGGACACATGTGTCAATGTTCTACAACGGGGTGAACTACCCAACTCGAATGATGATTGACGCCTTAGACAACAGAATCATCCTCGACAGACCACCAGATGAGGAACTGCAGATCCTGAACCAAGCCGCCAAGAATGACTATAAGTACCCAACAGCCCACCAAGGCGGCATTAGGCGGCCAGCTACTATAAACGAAGTGGAAGCCTCAGAATTTGTCAATGCCCACCTCGACAAACTGACAGAGCTTGTCATGAACATGGTCAAACCCACTGGAAAAATATATGAGGCCAAGGTTGTAGAGCCACTCTGCGATGACTGTAGGGGCAACCACGATTCCTCTAAATGCATCGCATCTGCTATTTTATGAGAGGATACGAGAGGAACAACATGCCAGTCACAAACACGTACAACCCTGGATGGAAGAATCATCCAAACTTCTCCTGGAGAAATCCTAAAACTGCTGCCAATCCACAACAACAACATGGAGACTACCAATAGAACCTGTCACGACAGCTGCCTCAGCAGCAATAGAATATGAACACTAATTCATTAGAATCCACCTTACATAGTTTTATATCTCGTACTAATGATTTCATTGTTCATTCAAATAAATTTATTGACAAAACTGAATCTTTCATGGACAGGAATGAAATTAGGATGAATAACCATGAGGCAGCGATAAAGAATCTTGAGACTCAGTTCGGAAGGTTCACCCAGATTGTTAACACTAGGCCAATGGGTGGATTACCAAGTGCTACGGAACCTGACAATCCAGTGCAAAGCTATAACGACTAGAAGTGGGATAACACTACCAGAACCATCAATTCCTTCTGTGAGAGAAACATCACCTGCCAATCCAGTCCCAGCCGCCCGACACCTTGTTGTGGCAGCACATGAGAAAGGAAACGCGGAACAAGAAAAAGAGCTAATAGATGACACTATGAAAGAACAGACATGCTCTGAACCAGTTACTGCCTCCCATGATAAGATTCTAAACTATGCAAAAATTGTAGATGCCACACCTTCACCACCATTCCCTAGAGGCTTAAGCAACAAAAGCAAGAGCACCAGTTCAGGAAATTCTTGGATATTCTGAAACAGATGCACATAAATATCCCTCTCATAGAAGCCATTCAGAACATGCCAAACTATGCAAAATCGCTAAGAGACATGGTTTCCAAGAGGAAGAGGATTGAAGAGTTCGAAACAGTTGTTGTGACAGAGGAGTGCATGGCTATGCTGCACAACAAGTTGTCGCCAAAGCAAACAGATCCGGGAAGCTTTGTTATACCATGTAGAATAGGCAGCAAGCACGAAACTAAAGCCTTGTGTGACATAGGAGCCAGCATAAACTTGATGCCTAAGGCAGTCTTCAACAAGCTAAGAATTGGGCAAGCCAAACCAACCTCCATTATGCTGAAACTTGCTGACCATTTGTTTGTACAACCGGAAGGAAAGATTGAAGACATCTTAGTTCGAGTGGGCAGCCTTATTTTTCCAGCAAACTTCCTCATCTTAGACTGTGAGACCGATGAAAATGCCCCTATCATCCTTGGGCGACCATTCTTGGCCACGTGCAGAACGTTAATAGACGTGGAGCATGGGGAGCTGATCATGAGGGTAGATAATCAGAGCATCAAGTTGAATGTGTTGCAACCCTCAGAAAAGGAAAAGGAAGGATGCTCTGATGCTCAGGCCGCCAAAATCAGCATAGAGACAAGCCCAGACAACAGTTGTCGCGGCAAACCCAAGGGCAGGCTGAAGGACCCAACAACACGCCACCTTAAAGAACAGGAGGACCACCCATGAGGGAAAGACAAGAAACACCACCTCAGAAAGTGGTTATGCTTGGGAGATGCACCCAAATGCACTCTCAATAGAACTTAATTATTTTATTTTTATCTTCTTATTTTTTATTTTTATGCTTTAGGAATAGAATTTAATTTACTACAATTTATTTTTTAGGAATAGATTTTATATTAGTTAAATTTATTTTTCATCTTTTAGAATTTATTTTAGTATTTAATTATCTTTATTTTTATTTCAGGCTTTAGGAAAAAAAGAGCTGGATCAAGAAGAAGGCCCAACAAGGAGCCTGCTCACCATCCCGACAAGACAGCCAAGGGCATCCCAGTAAAGTGTCCATAAGATCTATATCTTGTGCACATTCTATCTCATATTATTGCTGTTTTTCAGTACATTTTAGGCATAATTAGGATCATGCAATGCATTTTACATTATTTTTTACTTTGCCATGCTTTTTACTGTTTATCTTTTATTTGGTAAAGAAAAGGTATTGTTTTAGTTTAGTTTTAGTTTTAAGTACTAGAGGCTGATAGAAGGAGAGAGGAGCCGAGGACATGATGTCGAGGCAGTAGACCAGGGAGCTGTAGTAATGTAGTTCCAGACAGAGACAACCGCTGCCGAGAAGCTGTCGCCGCCATACCTACCGCCCAGGGCAGCAAGCTGAGGAATTAGAGAACTGGAGTGCGATCTGTAGAGCAGAAAATCCTAATTCTAACGATGCTATCCACTCAATTTTCCGATAACTGTAGCAGCGGGCAAAGCCGACGAATGAGGAGTTCAAGATTACTTGCAGAGCAAGGCAACGTGAAGAAGTCCACATTCAACTCAAAGAAGTCAGCATTTAAGATTGCATTTAATGCAAAAGATACTTTGAAGACTTCTACTCCAAGAAGGACTAGACCTAGCTAATGCCTATATATACCCATTGTATTTTTGCTTCAAAACAACTTAGGTTTTCCCTTAGGCATAGTTTAGGTTTTCTTGCCACCATTATGTTCTAAATTCCCTTTGGGTTTGGGTTATGTTGTAAACTAGTGTGAGAACGGTTGTTTAGGATTTTAAGTTTGTTTTTGCAATAAAGCTTCAAGGTTTGCTTATTCCATGTTCTTCATAGTTTTCAATTAAGGCGAAAGATTAGTTGATTGCTATCCATTTGTTCGGTATCGAGAGAGTCGAACTCACGAAAGGAATAAGTACGGTCTTCACCTTAATCAAGTGTTGATCAATCCAACCTAGACATAGGTTAAGGTTTAAGGCGGCTAAAAGAGAACAAACCAAACACTATTGTCTTTGCACGATTCACACCGCGACTGGTATTATCTACAGTGGCCATCAACATCATTCTGACTTAGACATAAGCGGGATCACTTTGAAAGCGTTCTGTCGAGCCTTGAAGTTCTACAGAGTTCGCCGCCGAGACAGACATCCATTCCACTGCCGAAGCAGCAATAGCGTCACAGCGGCCAATCTACCATCCCCAGTCGAGGCAGCAAAGTCTGGCAACGCAAAGCAACTTATCCTATTCAACGCAGTTTCACACTACTCAGCGGCATAACCCGGCCCATTCCATCAATCTGATCTCTTCCCTTTTATTTACTTGTGTTTTATTTAATTTTCCTTTCATTCAAATCAACTTATTTGTGCATTTAATTTTCTCTTGTGTAGGAATTACGATTCGAGTCATGTTGTCCAATCCATGTGTGAGACGATATCTTTTATACTATTACTTGAAAGGAGTGTGCACTTGCGCTCATATTAAGAGAACACTAAAATGCTCTACATGTTTTTGGCACCGTTGTCGGGTATTGGTAACAACAAAATTCATATTTTTATTTCTGCACTTTTATTTTATTTTATTTTTAGTTCTTTTTATTTTTAATCGAAAATAAACTTTACAGTTTCCTTTGCTAGTGCATGACCAGGGCAAACCCAAAAGGCGAAATCGTTTATTGTGACGATATCGTACGAAGAGCAAGAGAACTCAAAAATGAAATCAGGATAGCCCTAGGGAAAGCTAAAGAAGAAGGAAAACAGAGGCAGACATGGACAAAATAAACAACAACCCTTCCAACTATGCTCAGAACGGCAGGAATGGGCAGCAAGACCCGCCGCCTAGGGAAAAACAGCAAGTTCCACCTACGCAGCCACCTCAAAATCCTCCCAGGCAGCCGCAATATGTTCAAACCACCATGGATTATTTGGAACATGACTTTAGAGGATTCGATCATACAGTGACAGAACCTGGAATTAAGGCGAATCACTTTGAGCTGAAGCCCGTGATGTTCAACATGATCAACACTTTGGGGAAATTTGGAGGGATTGCCACAGAAGATGCTTGGCAGCACTTAAGAGGATTCCTGGACATATGCAGAGCTTTTAAAATACACAGAGTCCACCAAGATGTGATAAGGCTGAGGTTATTCCATTATTCACTAAGGGATAGGGCAAAGAAGTGGTTGAAAAACCAGCCAACAGGGTCATTCAACACATGGACAAAGTTGTGCAAGGACTTTTTGGATCGTTTCAGCCCGTCTAATGTCACAGACAGATTGAGAAATGTGATCACAACCTTTCGACAAGGGGATGATTAGCCAATGTATGAAGCATGGGAGAGGTACCAACATATGCTAAATAACTGCCCGCTTCATGGTTTTCCGGCTTGGGCACAGGTATCAATGTTCTACAGCGGGGTGAACTACCCAACTCGAATGATGATTGATGCCTCAGCCAACGGAATCATCCTCGACAGACCACTAGAGGAGGCATGGCGGATCCTGAACTAAGCCACCAAGAATGACTATAAGTACCCAACAGCCCGCTGAGGCGTCATTAGGTGGCCAACAACTGAGAACAAAGTGGAAGTCTCATAATCTGTCAATGCATGCCTCGACAAACTGACAGAGCTGGTCATGAACATGGTCAAACCCACTGGAAAAATATATGAGGCCAAGGCTGTAGAGCCATTCTGCGATGAGTGTAGGGGCTACCAAGATTCCTCTGAATGCACTACATTTGCCAATTTTATGGGAGGATACGAGAGAAACAGTAGGCCAGCCACAAACGCGTACAACCATTGATGGAAGAATCATCCAAACTTCTCCTGGAGCAATCCGAAAACTGCTACAAATCCACAACAACAATAGAGAGGCTACCAGTAAAACCAATCCAGCCAGCAACTTCAGCAACTGCAGAACAATAATTCACTAGAAGTAACTCTTTATACTTTTATGTCTAGAACTAGTGATTTTATTGTTCACACTAATAAGTTTATTGATAAAACTGAGTCGTTCATGGACGGGACGGAGATGAGGATGAACAACCAGGAGGCTGCGATAAAGAACCTAGAGACCCAGTTTGGGCAGTTCACTGAGATCTTTAGCAGCAGGAAAATGGGTGCAGCATCTAACATTACAAAGGCATCAGCTAAACCCACGTATGAGTATTGCAAAGCCATATCAACCAGAAGTGGGAAACAGTTGGATGAGCCCATAATGGAAAAGCCAGCAGAAAAATAGACAGCACAAAAGGAACTACCTGCCACGGCAGCATCAACACCAGCCGCTCCGGCAGATGAGCTTGACAGTAGACCTGAGGCAGATGATCCTCCACAGATAAAGTTCCCATACAAGGAGCATATAGAGGACATCCGTTTGCCAGCACATTTCCCCCAGAGGCTTAAGCAACAGAAGCAAGAGCACTAGTTCAGGAAATTCGTGAATATTCTGAAACAGGTGCACAAAATTATCCCTCACATAGAAGCCATTAAGAACATGCCCAACTATGGAAAATACCTAAGAGACATGGTTTCCAAGAAGAAGAGAACTGTAGAGTTCGAAATAGTTGCTATGATAGAGGAGTGCGTGGCTATGTTGTACAACAAGTTGTCGCCCAAGCAAACATATCCGGACAGCTTTTTTATACCATGTAGAATAGGCAACAAGCACGAAACAAAAGCCCTAAGGTAGTCTTCAACAAGCTAGGAATTGGGCAAGCCAAACCAACCTCTATTATGCTGAAACTTGCTGACCATTCATTTATACAACCAGAGAGCAAGATTGAAGACATCCTAGTTCAAGTGGGCAGCCTTATTTTCCAGCAGACTTCCTCATCTTAGACTGTGAGGCCGATGAAAATGCCCCTATCATCCTTGGGTGACCATTCTTGGCCACGGGCAGAACGTTAATAGACATGGAGTATAGGGAGCTGATCATGAGGGTAGATGATAAAAGTATCAAGTTGAATGTGTTGCAACCCTCAGAAAAGGAAAAGAAATGATGCTCGGATGTTAAGGCCGCCAAAATCAGCACAGAGACGGGCTCAGACAGCAGTTGTCACGGCACACCCAGGGGCAGGTTGAAGGACCCAACAGCACACCACCTTAAAGAACAAGAGAACCCTCTAGGAGGGAAAGACAAGAAACACCACTTCAGGAAATGGTTATGTTTTGGAGATGCACCCAAATGCACTCCCAACATAACTTAATTATTTTATTTTTATCTTCTTATTTTTATTTTTATGCTTTAGGAATGGAATTTAATTTACTGCAATTTATTTTTTAGGAATAGATTTTATATTTTTTGAAATTTTTTTCATCTTTCATAATTTATTTTAGTATTTAATTATCTTTATTTTTATTTCAGGCTTTAGGAATAAAAGAGCTTGATCAAGAAGAAGGCACAACAAGGAGCCCACCCACCATTCTGCCAAGACAGCCAAGGGCGGCCCAGCGCAGACAACGCGTAACGGCTAGCTGCCAACGGCTACAAAAATAACGGGCAGAAACCCCATAACGTGCGCGAGACAACTTGCCCATTGGACATTTAATGCCACCACGGCACCTCTCGACAACCTCAATTTAAACATCACTCGCCTCATTCATTCATTTTACTTTCACCTCCTTGCTATACTCTTCTTGAATCCATTGCTTTCTTTTCTCACAATATTTTCTTTTAAGTTTCAGTTTACTCCAAAACCGTCTCGCACATGGCATCAACATCAACACCCAAACCAACCTTCCAACGTTTTTGCTCTTGGGCAGATGAGAAGCGATATAGAATGCAGTTCACCAAGCAGGCAATTTGGGAGGAGCAAGGGTTCCACTACACGAAGCAAACAGGGGACCTTGTTTTAGAGCCCACCTTATTCGACACCACCCACAACAAGGGATGGGAAATATTTACACGGCAGTCGGAGATGGCCAACATCACTTTGGTCAGAGAGTTCTATGCCCATCACCCCTGCCCAGAGCTGCCGTTCGTTTATGTCTGAGAGGAGCCTGTCAAGCTGAACGTCATCGTGATCAACAGCTTCTATGACCTAGAGATGGAAGACAACCCTCACGAGGAATGGAGGCAGTCACTGATGGCATCCGACTACGACAGACTCAAGGCCAAGCTGTGCGAGCCCAACACGCCATGGCTGGGAGGAAAGCATGGCGGCTATGTCCAACGCTGCCGACTGCTGCTCGAGCCCATGTTGTGGAATACCTTCATCAAATGGCGTCTACTGCCCACCTCCCACAACTCCACCGTAAACTGGGCGAGCCTAGCCCTCATCTATAGCATCATGGTCAACCGACATATCAATGTTCGGGAGATCATATGCAAGGAGATCTACAACTGTTTCCACAAGACGAAGGGTAGGCTGTACTTCTCGTCTCTCATCATCGGCCTTTATGCCAACTTCAACATCCCAACCGACCCCGAAGATGAGATGACAGTCGCCAAGGAGGGGTGGACCATGAAAGTTTGCCTGCGGATGATGTTGTCTATGACGCACTACCCATCGTATTCTGCCACCTTCACTTCCAACACGGTAGCAGACTCCCCCAAGAGGCATCTGCAACACCACTCCCTGGCCTGTACAGCAGCAACAGTGGCAAACACCTACTCATCAGATGAGGTAGAGCAGCGGCTGCCAGCAACAGCAAAAGCAGCCGCCCCAATGGTGATAGACCCATCGGCTGCACCGACAGAGGAAGCAAAAGGGAAGAGAAAGTGACACATCATAACCGCCGAGCCAGTGGACGAGGAGACAGAATCCGAGTCGGAAGAGAGCGAAGCCCCTCCTGAAGAACTTCCTGCCGAGCCTCGTGAAGAACCTAGCCCCACTCCCAAGAGAGTCCAGCCGCCGCAGAAAGCAAAGGTGTCACCTACCAAGTATGACTCTCTGGCATCTATCAGCCATCGCCTAGTCATCCAATCCTCCTTCTCCTCCTCTACCACCAAGACCCAAGCCTCCTCTCATCCCTCAGCCAACTTTTAGAGTTTTTTCTCTTCTTCTTTGTATTTTATTTTTCTATTTTTTATTTGTATTTATTTTTCTATTTTTATTTTAGTTTTTCTACTTTTATTTATGTATTTTTTTGTGCATTGAGGGCAATGCCCATCTCGAGTTTGAGGGGGTAGCAGTCATCATGTTTAGGCATATTTTAGTGCATATTAGGTTGCATTATGTACTTTCCTTAGAAAAATTAATCGAAAAGTTTTTTTTTGTTAAAACTTGTGCCTATGATAGGATAGCCGACTTTAATTTTTTGCACCAAGTTAAAATGAACTTAATTTTTGGGGGGAAATCGTGAAGTAAACTTAGGATTTTTCTATAATTGCCAAAAAAAATTAAAACACTAATGTTACTTGTTGAATTTGTTTGAGTTTCTGATAAACATTGCCTGTTTGAATTCTTTGTAAAATTCTAACATGGTTGCATGAAGCTGCTGCGGCAGGCAACAAACAGAAAAAACAAAAGCACTGCCAAGGCAGGAAAAAGAAATTTTTTATGTTGTCTATCCCTAGAGGCGCCTGAAACATGCTCTAGGAAGAATCATGTACAAAGACACTCGGCTGCTATCAAAGTCCATGAGTCTAAAAATCTTGAAGTGACGAACAAATTAGCATGAGTGAATGAAAGTCTTCACGGGATGACTCTAGTCCATGGGTTTGGGGTTTTGTAGTTTGCTCCTATCTTAATTTTAGACCTAGAAGAGTAGTTGTGATGAGCTGAAGCCCTTATTGCCATGATTATTTAATTGTGCTTAATTATGATGTCTCGATAGCAACCTTATATATCATGACAACATCTCCGTTTACTAACAATATTCATTAGATTCAGCTTGTACACAGCTCTGCACACACTTCACTGGCATTATAGTTTAATTCTGAGGTAGTTCGTGTTATTCTCCTATCACTAATCTAATGACAGGTGCCACAGCCTTGAGGTGTTAAATCAATTTTAAAATAGAATTTTTCTTTTTGATTAGTTTAAAGGGCAAGTATTTTTAGGTTGTATTGCTTGGGGACAAGAAATAGTTCGAGTTTGGGGGTGTGTAAAGTGTCCATAAGTCCTATATTTTGTGCACATTCTATCTCATATTATTGTTGTTTTTTAGTACATTTTAGGTATAATTAGGATTATGCATTGCACATAAGAAAGGCAACTCGGAACGAGAAAAAGAGCTGATAGATGACACTATGAAAGAACAGACAGACTCTGAACCAGTTACTGCCTCCCAGGATAAGATCCTCCCCAAGGCAAAAATTGTAGACACCACACCTTCACCACCATTCCCCAATAGTCTTAAGCAATAGAAGCAAGAGCACCAATTCAAGAAATTCTTGGATATTCTGAAACAGGTGCGCATAAATATCCCTCTTATAGAAGCCCTTCAGAACATGCCCAACTATACAAAATACCTAGGAGACATGGTTTCTAATAGGAAGAGAATTGGGGAGTTCGAAATAGTTGATGTGACAAAGGAGTGCATGGCTATGCTGCACAACAAGTTGTCGCCCAAGCAAGCAGATCCGGGCAGCTTTGTTATACCATGTAGAATAGGAAGCAAGCATGAAAAAAGCCCTGTGCGACTTAGGAGCCAGCATAAACTTGATGCCTAAGGCAGTCTTCGACAAGCTAGGAATTGGGCAAGCCAAACCAACCTCCAATATGATAAAACTTGTTGACCATTTGTTTGTACAACCGAAGGGAAAGATTGAAGACATCTTAGTTCGAGTGGGCAGCCTTATTTTTCCAGCAGACTTCCTCATCTTAGATTGTGAGGCCGATGAAAATGCCCCTATCATCCTTGGGTGACCATTCCTGGCCACGGATAGAATGTTAATAGAAGTGGAGCATGTGGAGCTAATCATGAGGGTAGATAATCAGAGCATCAATTTGAATGTGTTGCAACCCTCAGAAAAGGAAAAGAAAGGATGTGTGGATGCTTAGGCCGCCAAAATCAGCACAGAGACAAGCCTAGATTGTAGTTGTCACGAAAGACTTAAAGGCAGGCTGAAGGACCCAACAGCGCACCACCTTAAAGAACAGGAGGACCCCCCTAAGAGGGAAAGACAAGAAACACCACCTCAGGAAGTGGTTATGTTTGGGAGATGCACCCAAATGCACTCCCAACATAACTTAATTATTTTATTTTTTATATTCTTATTTTTTATTTTTATGCTTTAGGAATAGAACTTAATTTACTGTAATTTAATTTTTTAGGAATAGATTTTATATTAGTTGAATTTATTTTTCATCTTTCAAAATTTATTTTAGTATTTAATTATCTTTATTTTTATTTCAGGCTTTAGGAATAAAATAGCTGGATCAAGAAAAAGTCATATATTTTGTGCATATTCTATCTCATATTATTGTTGTTTTTTAGTACATTTTAGGCATAATTAGGATCATGCATTGCATTTTACAGTATTCTTTACTTTTCCAAGCTTTTTACTCATTATCTTTTATTTGGTAAAGAAAAGGTTCTATTTTAGTTTAGTTTTAGTTTTAGGTACTAGAGGATGATAGAAGGCGAGAGGAGCTAAGGACATGATGCTGAGGCAGCAGACTAGGGAGCTGTACTGATGCAGTTCCAGACAGGGACAACCGTTGTCGAGTAGTTGTCGCCGCCATACCCGTCGTCCAGGGTAACAAGCTGAGGAATTGGAGAACTGGAGTGTGATCTGTAGAGCAGAAAATTATGATTCTAACGATGATATCCATTCAATTTTCCGATGACTGTAGTAACGGGCAGAGCCACCGAAGGAGAAGTTCGAGATTACTTACGGAGCAAGGCAGCATGAAGAAGTCCACATTCAACTCAAAGAACTCAACATTTAAGGTTGCATTTAATGCAAAAGCTACTTTGAAGACTTCTACTCCAAGAAGGACTAGACCTAGCTAATGCCTATATATACCCATTGTATTTTTACTTCAAAACAACTTAGGTTTTCCCTTAGGCTTAGTTTAGGTTTTCTTGCTGCCATTATATTCTAAATTCTCTTTGGGTTTGGGTTATGTTGTAAACTAGTGTGAGAATGGTTGTTTAGGATTTTAAGTTTGTTTTTGCAATAAAGATTAGATGATTGCTATCCATTTGTTCGGCATCGAGAGAGTCGAACTCACGAAAGGAATAAGTACGGTCTTCACCTTAATCAAGTGTTGATCAATCTAGGCTAGACATAGGTTAGGGTTTATGGCGGCTAAAAGAGAACGAACCAAACATTGTTGTCTTTGCACGATTCACGCTGCGACTGGTATTATCTACAGTGGGCATCAACAACATTCTGACTTAGACATAAGCGGGATCACTTTCGAAGCGTTCTGTCGAGCCTTATAGTTCTACCGAGTTCTCCGCCGAGACACACATCTATTCCACTGTTGGGGCAGCAAGAGCGTCACAGCAGCCAATCTGCCATCCCACGCCGAGGTTGAATTCCTTCAATTTGAAGGAATTAGCCGTTAGTCCCTCTTCCTTTTTAATAATAATAATAATAATAATAATAATAATAATAATAATAATAATAATAATAATAATCTGATAGGAATACATATCATTTCTATTTAGATACAAGATCAAACCAACTTATAATCGAAACAAAAATATTCGATCACTGAAAATTAACCCTAAATTTATAAATTGACCCGAATATCCTAATAAGAGCGAATAACTTATAGAACCGATATAAAATACTCAGTCATCGGAACCTAATTCTGACTAGACCGGTTTTTGGGATGTGACATACCGAGTCTGCAGCACCTACCGCTCAGGCTAAATGTTACAAGAACATGGCCGACATGTTCAGGCAGTTTATGACTGCTATGAGGGTCAAACAAGTTGTGCAACCTATCGCTCACACTGTCCAACACACTCAAGCACCCATTGATAAGCTCTAACAGTATCGAGCTTACACCTTTACTGGACAAGATGACGACAACCCTGAGGTTGCCGAATACTGGTTGGACAACACCTTGCGGATTTTTTACAAGCAACTCCAGTGCTCGGACGAGCACAAGCTCGAGTGTGCCATCGCGTTGCTGGCCGATGAGGCGCTTCACTGCTAGGAAACTACTATATTGACAGTTTCTGAAGACACTGTGACTTAGGAGTTCTTTCTTAAAGAATTCTGCAAGAAATATATTAGTGAGTTTTACCTTGCTGAAAGGCGAAGTATCTTCCTCCACCTCAAACAAGGCGGACGACCTATCGAACAATACATCCATAATTTCTGCAAATACTGTAGATACGGTGCTGAGTACATTAAGAATGTGGAAGAAAAGTGTCGGATCTTCATTTCAGGCCTCAATGATGAATTACGCCCTATGTTTACTGCAATAAGCATTTCTGATTTCCAAGACCATGTGAATAGAGTTAAGGCCACCGAAGCTACTCAGAAAGCTCAACGATATGGTGGGCCTAGAAAGTCCGAGGAAAGGATTTGGGATGATTCCCGACCTCTGAGATGGAACAAGAAAGGGAGATATCAAGGCCCCAAACATAATGTCTATCCACAGCCCTTCCGTTCTAGAAACATTTAGAGGACCAGTTTGTGACATAGTCCTTTGCTAAAGAAGCGTCTGTTGATAGCACCGGAAGATCAAATCGAGGCAACCAACATCTAGTTTGCAATTATTGTCAGAATAGGCATCCAACGGGTCAATGTCGTAAGCAGACTGGAGCTTGTTACTATTGTGGTGAGCAGGGTCACTTTATACATGACTGTCCTTTGAATGCAACTAAATCTACCGCTACACCAACTATTGCTGCCTCTTCAGCTCAGTCCTATTGAGGAAAAGGATCGAAGAAAGGATCCTCGGGAACTTATGGATGACCGAGTGGTCAAGGGAAACCCTTTAAAAAGCAAGATTCAAAAGCTCTGCCCAAATGTATCATGTGAGGAGCAGAGAAGAAGAGGATGAACCCGATGCCATGCAGGTACCATCGAGCTATATTCACATCCTTTATATGCATTGGTTGACCCTGGTTCTACTCACTCTTTTATAAGTACCATTGTAGTTAAGAAGTATAATATGTCTTCCAAACCAATAGCATCAAGAATTTCTATAACCAATCCCTTAGGAGATTGTGTCACCGTAAGGGTAGTGTGTAAGAATTGTCCTTTAATGAACCAAGGGATTCATTTTCTGTTCAATTTGTTGGCTTTGCCGATCCATAAATTCGATGTCATTCTGGGCTTAGATTGGCATAGTGAGCATCAAGCCTGGGTAGATTGTTGTAAGAGGAAATTGTACCTTCGGGGTCTAGGTAAGGAAAGTGTTATATTGATGAACGCGAAGAACCCATCATTGTATGCTTTGACATTGGAAACCAAAAGCGAATCACGGCTACAAGACATTGACAATGTATGTGAATTTCCTGCTATCTTCCCTGATGAACTTCCGGGATTGCCCCCAACCCGTGAAGTGGAGTTTGGCATCGAGGTGCAACCTGGGACTGCTCTTGTTTCCATTGCACCATATCGCATGGCAGCTGTGGAATTAAAAGAATTAAAGGCTCATATTCAAGAATTATTGAGCAAAGTTTTTATTCAACCGAGCTCTTCACCTTGGGGAGCACTGATTCTCTTTGTAAAGAAGAAAGATGGGTCTATGCGATTGTGTATTGACTACCTACAATTGAATAACGTAACCATCAAGAACAAATATCCATTGCCTAGAATAGACGACATGTTCGGTCAACTAAAGGATGCTTCTATGTTTTCCAAGATCGATTTAAGGTCGGGATATTATCAAAGGAGAGTTAAGGAGTGTGATGTACCAAAGGTCGCTTTCCGTACAAGATATGAACACTACGAATTCTTGGTGATGCCCTTTGGGTTAACCAATGCACCGACAGTCTTGGAGAAGTCAGAAGCTTCCTTGGGCTTGTTGGCTATTATAGAATATTTGTAAAAGGGTTCTATATGATAGTTGCTCCTTTAACCAAGTTATTGAGGAAAGAAGCTCTTTTTTTGGACCGAGCTTTAACAACGGAGTTTCGACCAGTTGAAGCAAGTATTGACCCATGAACCAGTCCTAACCCAACTTGAGTTCGGAAAGGACTACACAGTTTACAATGATGCATCACACCTAGGGTAAGGATGTGTATTGATGCAAGAAGGAAAATTCATCGCTTATGCTTCGATACAAACTTTAGCCACACGAAATGAATTATCCCACCCACGACCTTAAATTGGCTGCAGTTGTCTTTGCATTAAAAATCTAGAGACATTATCTCTACGGAGAAAAATGTTATCTCTTCACCGATCACAAAAGCCTTAAGTACCTATGGACTCAAAAGGAGTTGAACCCTCGGTAACGGAGGTGGATGGAACTCCTTAAAGATTACGATCTTGTCATTGACTACCATCCAGGCAAGGCCAACATTTTAGCTGATGCACTCAATCGCAAACCTTTTCCTGGTAAGTATCGACGGTGAATATAGAGTTATATATATTATGTGGTACATTAACTCATTGGAATATCGCTATATTGTAGCTCCTCGAGCAAATTAACGCTCACTTCCGACTTTGGAAACATCATTGTCTCGTAGCTGAACTTCAAGTTCAATCTACCATCGTTCCGCGAATCAAGGGTTTGCAAGAGCAAGATCCTGAGCTTCAATCCATTGTCTCTAAGCTATCGGAAAACCCCGACTTCAGAATTAATTCTGAAGGGCTCTTGTGCTTTCATAAACGGGTATGTATACCTAATGATGAATCTCTTTGCACTGATATTCTCTCTTAAGCTTATTTGATCTCTTTTTCCGTTCACCACGAGTCTGTAAATATGTATAAGGACCTACGTGAACTCTATTGGTGGCCATGCATGAAGCAGACAATAGTTGATTACATTTCTAAATGTCTCACGTGTCAACATGTTAAGGTAGAACATTGTGCTCCTACCGGATTATTGCAGCCTATCGATCCACCGAAATGGAAATGGGAAAAGATCACTAAGGATTTTGTTAGTGGTCTACCGTTAACTCCCACAAAGCACGATGCCATATGGGTCATTCTAGATCGTTTCACGAAGTCAGCTCATTTCATACCGGTCAGAATGGACTACGGTCTTCCTAAATTAGCTGACTTGTACATCAAAGAAGTAATCTGACTCCAAAGAGTACCTAAGTCTATTATCTCCGACCGAGATCCCCGATTTGCATCGCGATTTTGGAGAACCTTGCAAGGAGCTCTGTGCACCAGAGTTAATCTTAGCACAACCTTTCACCCTCTATCTAACGGCCAATCAGAAAGGGTAATCCAAGTAAATTATCAAAACTTGTCCATTGAAACCTTAGAAATTTGCATTGTTATTGAACCTTCCTACACATATCTTGGAAGACATGCTGCGAGCATGCATTATTGACTTTGGTGGAACTTGGGAGAAATCTCTACCCCTTGTTGAATTTGCCTAAAATAATAGTTACCAAGTATCAATCCAAATGGTCCCGTATGAAGCATTGTATGGTAGGCGATGTAGAACTCCATTGTGTTGGTCAAAGCTTGGCGAGGGTAAGATGTTAGGCCCTGACTTGCTTTAAGAGACTAAAGAGCGGATCACCATTATTCATGATCGTTTAAAGGTTGCCTTTGATCGACAAAAGGCTTATGTTGATCTCAAGAGAAGAGACATCGAGTACGAAGTTGGTGAAAAAGCCTTCCTCAAAGTATCACCGCGGAAGAAGGTTTTAAGGTTTGGCAAGAAGGGAAAATTGAGTCCCTGATTCATTGGACCATTTGAAGTCGTTGAAAGAGTTGGTCCCGTGGCATATCGACTATTGTTACCCTCTAAATTGAGTAAAATCCACAATGTTTTTCATGTATCGATGCTTCAGAAATATAGTTCTGATCCTTCACACATTGTGGAACCTAAATCTGTAGAAATTTGACCAAATTTATCCTACGAGGATGAACCAGTTCAAATTCTAGCAAGAGAAGTCAAGAGGCTTCGCAACAAAACTGTACCGTTAGTTAAAGTGCTCTGGAGGAGCCACATCATTGAGGAAGCCACTTGGGAACCTGAAAAGACCATGAAACAACAATATCAACATCTCTTCGGTTAAGGTAAAAAGTCGAGGATGAATATTTCTTAAGGGGGGAGAGTTGTAACACCCCAAAATCCAGTCTAGTCGGAATTGGGTTCACGTGATCAAAAATTTTGCATCGATAAAGTCTAGATATAGTACTGGCTAGTTAATCATTGATATTGGACTCTAATTGAGTTAAATCATTGTTATTTGACCCTATTGAATAGTATCGAAAATATTATAGTGGCTAAATTGTGGAAATTGGGATTTTGGAGTCAAATCTATAAAGCATTGAGAATCGAGGGACTAATCATGCGATTAGCCCCTTTTTCATTGAAATTCCCATACATGGGAATGTCTAGAGAGTTTCCTTTATTGGAAGGAAACCTATACAAAATTTAAAAGTTATGGAGTAGCAAAAAAATGAGCTTACATGGTTGCTAATTAGACAAGCACCTTTAATCATCTTTATCTTCTTCCTCTCACCAACAAGCAAGCACCACCATTGTAGGAAATCTCAAGCTTTAAATTTCTTCACCTTATTGCTATTGAATTGTTACCATCGTTCGAGTAAGCAATAATCCTCAAACAATCGTTTAATTCCATGGATGTGTCAAGCATAATCTCAAGCTAGGGTTTTAGCCGTCCATGGATAATTCATCGTTGAGGTTTATAATGAATATGGATATCGATTTTGATATCGTTGTATTGATTTTGAAATCGTATTATCGATCCTGATAATCTCCCTATTGATTTCCTAGCTCAAGATAACAAAAAGGAGCATCCATCAATCTCACCGAAGGCTAGGAACAAGGGAGTTGTCATCCGAGAGCCGTAGGAGCATCGGATAAGTAAGGTAAGTGTAATCGGGGTCTCAGGATTAGGCAAAGAGCCTTCCCGAATCTTTTATTGTTGTTTTCGATCATGTCGCTATCAATATCATTGTAGAGGTTCTATTGGATTGTTTATCGGATTCATTTGTAAGTGTCGGTAAGTTTGCTATTGAATATCGGACATAGTTATTGGCATCGTCATTGTGCATTGTCATTGATATAGTTATTGTTATTGATACATTGTAAAGAAATCATCGGATATTGATATTGACATTGAATCATGAAAAATTGATAATGAGACATGTTTGCTATTGACATTATTGAAATCATTGGTCATTGGAATTCTCATTGAACATCGAATATGGATACGGACATTGAAACCTTGGATTTGAATAGACAATAGATACAATTGGCATGCCATAGAATTCATGAGCTCAATGTATGGGTGGACTACAGTTCTAAGGTTGCGACCTATATTAATTTGGCGAGGCGGAGGGATGTGTATTGATATTGGTCATATTGGTGAGGCGGAGGGACTAGACCATTCATTGATTTTGCGAGGCATAGGAATTCGCCTATCCACTCTCTTGATTCAATCCAAGGATTAATGATGTAATGAATATGTTAAACATTGTATATTGATGCATAATATTGACATTGATGAGCATGAGAGCATGTACATAAATACTTGCTACGTTTTTGTTCATATTGTTTATGATTACCTCACTATGCAATGTATGCCTAACGTATCTCATCTCATGCATTTCAGGTTGAAAGATCGTATGGTTAAAGATCGGATAGTCAAGGCAAGACAAGTTACTACAAGCCCTAATAATGTATTTTGAGCTTTTGAACTCCTAGGAAGGTGACCAAGTAGCTGAACTAGTTGTTTATGCCCATTTTGATATGTTGTGAGATGTCTATGTTGTAAGGTTGTTAATGGCTCTAAATGGCCCTTTTGTTTTGGCTTAAAGTGGACAAAAATTGCATATTTGGCTTATAAAGGTTAAAATGTAGTAAACGTATTCGTATGGTCAAGAAATTTGGCATGCTAGAAGTTCATACCAATGAAATGTTGTGTGTAAAGTTTCATTGCATTTGAACTTCATTTGGTAGGTCAAATCGAATAAAAACCAACAAAAATCTGTCATTACATGCCAGGTCGTACCGGTACGGGTGATGGCGTATCGATACTGGTAAGCATAATTAAGCCTAAGGAACAGGGTGTTCCGATACGGTCTATTGCCGTATCGAAACATTTTTCCATTGGAATTCATTATTTCGATACGGGTCTATAGCGTATCAGAACGGGTTAAAGTCAAAGTAAAAGTAAGTCAACTTGTACCGATACAGGGCTTGCCCGTATCAATACGATCTAAGAGGGAAGACAACATGAGTTGACCATCGTATACCCATTTCGAAATAGGCTGTTTCGACACGGGGTTAGTTAAGTTGGTTAAAGGCATAATTTAACAGTTTGCAATGTTTACAGACTAGTCACTGAATTTTGAAAGATTAAATTGAATGAGCTAATGAACTCCAAATTGTATGAATTTTACATGTTTGTTTATATTGAAGTAAATTTCAATGTAGTATAATCAATTGCATCGAAGGACCACTAATTTATCAAATTTACAGTTAGGTTCTAAAACTTGTATTAGTTTAAGTGTTAGCCCTAATTGATTAATTAATGCTTCGTACGGATCAATTGGACTGAGATACATTGTGGTAATGTGTCATTGTATGTTATTGCTGTAAATGTTAATAACAAAATGAAATTTTGTTGCACCAATCACTGTATTGATTACCGATATCACCTCCCGACCCGGTTTTGTACTAGACCGGGAAGGGGGTGTTACAGGAACCGTTATTTAGTGGGGTCCAACTTTGTCTAGCTAGATGGAAGCGTAACTCTTTTTTGTTTGCATCAAGGTTTATGTTAGTGAAATCAGTAATCTTGCATTTCCTTTGTAATATATGGGGATCTTTGTTTCCCCTAAGAGTGTGGTGTCCCGAATTGGTCGTATTTACCGAGCTCTTTTGTGGGGAGGTATAGATTTGAAGAGGAAAATGTGTCAAGTTAGTTGGAAAAAGGTGTGTACTCCAAAGAAGTGGAGCGGCTTGGGTGTGGTGGATCTCCGACTTTGGAACCATGTATTACTTGCAAAGTGGTTGTGGCGATATGCCCAAGAACCTTTTTCACTTTGGCGTACATTGCTTCTAGAAAATTATGGAACCGATACACTCTCTTAGAGGTTAAATTCATAGCGAAAGGGTTCTATGTCCATTGTGTGACGTCAAATAATGGAAACTCAAGAAGAAGGGCTGGTTAATCGGTTCATGGGAGAGGATTGTTTCATGTGGCTCGTTGGGGACGGTTCGCGTATGATATTTTCGATCGAAAAGTGGTGCGTGAAAGTTCCTTTGCGCATGTCATTCCCTCATTTGCTTGGTTGTGCAATACACAAATTAACACTGGTGTGTGACTATGCGAAGGAGGACAACTTTAATTATACATATTGGCTTATGTTATTTCATCGTCTTTTGCAATCTTTTAAATTAAAACAATTAGTTGAATTAAAGGTGTTCGTAGTCTCGATAAATCTCAATGCCACTTGTTTAAACCGATTGATTTGAAAGCCTTGTGTTGATGGTACATTCTCGGTTGGATCATTGATGTCGTTGATGTCCACATTTGGCCTTTTGGGTGACGATTTCACAATGTTTAGTTTTAGAATATTGTCGTTGCACCTAAAATACAATGCTTTCTTCTATTTTTGCAATTGAAGTGACTCCCAACTCTCTCGTTGCAGCGTGGCCAGGGTTTGTTGATGGGGGTGTTTCATTACTGCGTGTTTGGTGTGAGATAGGATATGATGAATAAGAGCATATTTTCCCCTGTCCGATTATTAGAGCTGCGTGGTATGTATTCTTATATTGATGTCGTGTTATTTGGGTGTTACCGGTATCATTAGATGAAATGCTGGTATAGTGCTTTCAGGGGTTGTTTCAGGGTGTGGTTCGTGAATGGTGGACTGCGGACACTCTATTGGGTAAAATCCTCTATGTTTACGTTGGTATCCTTGAGGCTGAATCGTGGGAATGCCCTGGGCTTCTACACCAAGGGTTGTCTTTACAACTCGGAAAGGTATTGTGTGGAAATTGCCATTGCAGAGGATACTAAAAGTTAAAATAGATGGTTCAGCAAGGGGAAACCAAGCCCAATAGGTTATTGTGGTGTGTTGTGTGGTGCTAATGGCATGATTTTGACACTATTTTTGGGACTTTTGGGTATTGTTGACTCCAATGAAGATGAAATTCCTACTATTCTTAATGTTCTTACCTTACTTTTGAACTCACAAGGGAATGATGCATCATCGGTAGTGATTGAATCTGAATCGATTGTGGAAATAGCATGGGTTCTTAATAATGAGCATCGACCTTGAAAATATTGGAAGATACTCAATAACATTGATACGGAGATTGCGAAACTCCCATGTGTATGCTTCCATAATGTTTACTGAGAGGTGAATAGCTTACCGGATACACTGGCAAAGGGTGGTGTAGAGCTAAACGCTTGGTTCCATGGTTCATGTCTGTGGTGCTTGCTGTTGGGGAGTGATGCTCCGCTGTTTTGCAGGGGATTTTAATGATTGAAATGCTATATATGGTTCAATTGACAGGAATGATGGATATCCCGAGCTTCAAAATGACTGGAATACCCCCTTGACTGGAATAAGTAAATTGCCTTTGATAAAATTCTAGAAATGCCAATAAAGTTGAAAATGACTAAAATGCCCCTAAGGGTTAAAGCATGACTCATGTATGTCAATCACTCCTGATATTATTATAAGGTTGGAAGTTTTTCCGCAAAGAATATAAGTTCGACTGTAACAATCTCAAATGGGGCTAGTAAAATTTTAAGAATTTTTGGGAGATTTAATCTTTTATTTCCTAGAATAATAAGTTTTGGGACTTAATTGAATGAATTCAGGTTTGGGAAGCTTGATTTATAAGGAATTGATGACCAATTTGAAAACAGAATAAAGTTTGGAGACAAAAGTGTGAACTCCCCAAAAATTAAATGGCTAAGAGTGTAATTTGACCTTTTTTTCTTTGAAGGATAATATATCAGCTAAGTTTAACGTGTTGGCAGAGGGAAAGAAAGGTGAGAAAGAAAAAAATAGGTAGAGATTCAATCTCAGATCTACCGAGATCCGACCGTCCATTTTCGACACCTCCACCACCATTGCGTTCATCTTGTCGAGTCGAGTTCACCGGTACCAATGACATCATCATCGGAGTCACCGTTGGAGGGGGTGTTTGTTTATCGTCGGAAAACTTAAAAGGTTAGTATTCGAACTTTGAGTTTGAATTTTGAAAATCCGAGGCCACCACCGTGTTCGGAAGGTCGAAAACTATCGGCCTGTAAAATTTGGTAGCCAACGGCCGCCCACAGCCGCCGCACGCGCCCCACGCGCCGCCGGTCGCGAGTGGGCTTCGTCTGGGCAGCCGAGTCGGTTGACCGAGTCAACTCGCCCGAGTCAACCCAGTGAGTCGATTCGCCGAGTCAGCCTTGGACCAGTGACATCAGCATGACGTCAGCGTTGACTTTGACCGCTGACGTCAGCGTTGACCGTTGACCGTTGACTTTGACCAAAAAAAGTCAACTTTTTCCGAAAAGCCCTATTTTATGTTTTTCGACGTCCTGAGTCCGATTTTGAAGCCCGTTTTGTGAAATTCTAACCCGAAAGCCTCCAAATTGGACCTTGAACTCGAGTCTGCTTATGTATTTTAATAATCAATTATGAGCATTGTGATTAAGGACTGAAATTAGATTTTGTGCGATTGAAGGTATTCGAAGTTCCTTGTATTCGAGATGTAGGGGACGTCGCATGCGGGTTCGAGAGTGATCGAACGGAGTATAATGGTCGACCGATATAGCAAGAATTAAAGGTAATACACTACTACCTCTTGTATGCTTTGAGAACATGTTGGTATTTGTTAATGCATGCATGAATATGATAAGGAGTGCTGTTAGCCCTACTTAAGTCAAACTAAATATGAAATTGAGTATGATAACTTAGATAAGACCGAAATGTTCGAACGAGGAAGCTAATAAATCTGAAGTATTTGTAGTTCATTAAATAATTAATGAGGCAGCTAATCTCCAATTTCGAGCATTAGTGTGAAATGTTTAAATGAGAAAGATACCTGGACATGAAATTACGAAAATGCCCTTGAGATATGAGAATGACTAAAATACCCTTTGATTGGAAGATGTCTAGAAATCTACAGTGGATATGGTAAACCAACTCGATTCATCGGGAAACCTCGATCTACTGGTAAGATATGGTAACAAGATTTAAACGTTCAAGATTGTAATGGTGTTGGACTTCCTTGAATTTAGAATGAATTCCTGAATATATTTATATTTACGGGAAACTATTCGTACCTCTAAATTGATCAAGCGACTCAAATACTGAATTGATCGTAATGACTAAAAGTATTGGAAATCCTGTTATGGTTAAATTAATCAGAATGACCGTATTGACTAAAAAGGGCTGAAGTATCCTCGGACACCGAGGTTTACAAATAAATTGGAAGGATGAATAAAACCTTGAGTTTTGAAATGAATGAAGTGGTTGGAAGTACCGAAATTCGTGAATGACCAAAATACCCCCTTTGACTGAAATAAGTAAATTGCCCTTGATAAATTCTGGAAATGCCAATAAAGTTGGAAATGACTGAAATGCCCTTAAGGGTAGAAGCATGACTTACGTATATCAATCACTCCTGATATTAATGTAAGGATGGAAGTTTCTCCGCACTGAATATAAGTTTGACTACTCCGTGGAAAATCTTGCGGTGAAATATGAAAGCAATCGTTCAGATATACGATACAGTTGGATGCATCAGAAGCGTTGGATTGTACTACAAGGTGGGAATATGTAGTTTGAATGGTTTTGGAGGCTCGATAAACTTATGGGAATCTTAAATAGTGCAAATCGTCATTTCATCATTATTGGGCTAAATTACAAATCACCCCTGATAGTTAAATGACCGAAATGCCCTCGTTGGCCCAAGTAATCAAAATAGCCCCGAATGTATCTGATATCATGAAAGATCTCGACATAAAAATCCCTAAATGCCTGGTTGGAAACTTGATGAGCAAATAGAATTTCTGAGCCACTGTTTACGCCATGGTTGTATAAATTACCAAAATATCATGTATGATAAAATGACCATAATGCCCCTGGTAGGCTTAAATGGCTAAATCACTCATGATATGCATAAACTCTCAAGATCTTGATGTATCATCTCCTGACTATCTGGTTTGAATCGTTAGTACAAACCCCTCTTTTAATAGGGGCCTTGTTTCAAAGATCTGTTC
This sequence comes from Hibiscus tridactylites, assembly GCA_958450335.1. Classification (NCBI taxonomy): domain Eukaryota; kingdom Viridiplantae; phylum Streptophyta; class Magnoliopsida; order Malvales; family Malvaceae; genus Hibiscus; species Hibiscus tridactylites. Next base: position 19,974,438 of record OY288265.1, on the reverse strand, counting down.
AATTGTCAAAAGTTAATATGTTCTCTTCCGTAAATGTCAAGTATCTCCAAGGAAATAAACTATTCCACCTAGTGTGTTCCATGTGTGCTACACGACTGTTTTTGCATACTGATTTACATGTTATATTACCGATTATGTGCACATGATAGAATACTTGAACTCACATGAACATGACATGTTTTATAATTTAACATGACCGTAATGTATTTTTGATATATGCATATGCACCTGATATGATCAACATGCTATATGGATAATATATTACTAAAAATACAGCTATTGATTAACCGAACCGTTACATAAATTGTTACTGGGTACTTGGGATGGAATATGAAGTGACCGTAGGTTCAGCCCTGATCCAGCTGGTAATTCCTTTACCGTTACAGGTTCCTATGCTTCGGCTAGGGTAATACCTACCATACCGTACCGTTCCTAAGGTAATCCCTTAGGATGGCACCTATGCCCAATGGGCACTGGTTAACGCCTTTGACGCAGTTTTGGGGAACTGCCTCTTGGAGTATGGTTGGAGGGTAAATAAAAGATTAAACCGAACCGTATTATTACTTGAACTTATGTTTTTTTTGAACTAGAAATGCATATTATATTGTTGTTGCACATGTTTTACTTACACTGTTGGAACACACTAGGAACCGAACTCTCTAATTCCACCTCCGTACATTAATAGCCTATAATTCCTGTCTAATTCCCAATGATTAAATAAAGAACAAATACCGTTATTATCAAGTATAACGTTACACTGAATATCGAAAAAAAAAAGAAATGAAGATCGTTACTGCGTGGAACATCATGAAAATGTTATGCCTACCATATATCTGCATGAGCTTATAGCATCTTTTGGTAGTTTTGTATTACTGAGCTTTTCCAAGCTCACATTGTTTTTACCATCGCAGGTTAAAGGAATATATATCATGGTATAACGTTTGACATCAGTGTTCGGAGTTCTCTCGGCGTTGCTTTTGGAGTACGGTACCGACATAGTTAGTGGGCATGCATATCATTATTGTTTCATGATAGTGTCTGTAAAATGTTTTCTAAAATCCTGTTACATGTTTATATGATTTTATGAAAGAGTATTTTCAACAAAAGTTACCGTTATAATTTAATATGTGTTTTTTTTTTAGAAAATGTTTTATGTGTATTTTTACCGTGGGTCGCTCTTGTGACCCTAATGTGACTTCCTAGGATCCGCGAAACGCATAGGCGGGTCTAGGGGGTTACATCGACTACTCAGTGGCAAGTCTTGTGGTGAAATATGAAAGCAACCGTTCAGATATACGATATAGTCGGATACATTAGAAGGGTTGGTTAGTATTGCAAGGTTAGGATATGTTGGTTCGAATGGTTTTGGAGGCTCGATAAACTCCTAGAAATCTTAAATATTGTAAATCATCATTTTATCATTATTGGGCTAAATTACAAAATCACCCTTGATAGTTAAATGACTAAAATGCCCTCGTTGGCCAAAGTAATCAAATACCCCTGAATGCATCTGATATCATGAAAAATCTTGACATGGAAATCTCTAAATGCCTGGTTAGAAACCTGATGAGCAAATAGTATTCTCGAGTCACTGTTTATGCTTTGTTGGTATAAATTACCAAAATGTACATGTATGATAAAATGACCATAATGCCCTTGTAGGCTCAAATGATTAAATCACTCATGATATATTTAAACTCTCGAAGATCTTGATGTATCATCTCCCGAATATCTGGTTTGAACCGTTAGTACGAACCCCCTTTTAATAGGGGCCTTGTTTCAAAAATCCGTTCAAATTGTCAAAAGTTTAATGTGTTCTCTTCCGTAAATGTCAAGTAACTTCAAGAATTAAACAGTTCCACCTAGTGTGTTCCATGTGTGCTACACGACTGTTTTTGCATACTGATTTACATATTATAATATCGATCACGTACACATGACTGACATACTTGAATTCACAGGAACATGACATGTTTTATAAATTAAGCATGACCGTATTGTATTTCTGATATATGCATATGCACCCGATATGACAAACTTTCTATATGGATAATGTATTAGTGAAAATATTGTTATTGATTAATGAACTATTGATGATCTGATTCACTAGGGTACTTGGGATATGATATGAAGTTACTGACAGCTCAGTCCTGATCCAGCTGGTAAGTCCGCCCGTTTTTGGTTCATATGCTTTGGCTAGGTCCGCCTGTATTCGGTTCCTATGCTTTGGCTAGGGTCGCTCGTATTCTAAGGTATTCCTTTAGGATGGTACCCACGCCCAATGGGCTCAGGTTAATGCATGTACATGATACCGCACTGGAAAAACTATATACTAGAGTATGGTTGGAGGGTAAATAAAGAATTAAAATGAACTTTACTGCTACTTGAAACAAATGTAATTGAAATAAAAGGGTTTACTGCATTGTTACATTTCATGCATTAATATTGCACTGTTGGAACACACTAGACTCTAAACTCTCTGATTCCACCTACGTATATTACCAACATATATAATTCTCGTCTAATTCTCGATGTTCGAATAAAGAACAAATATCGTTCTTCTCGAGTATAATGCTACCTCGAAATAGTAGAACAGAAATGGAGATTGTTACTACATGGAACATCATGAAAATGTCATGTCTACCATATATCTGCATAAGCTTATAGCATCTTTTGGTAGTTCTGTGTTACTGAGCTTTTCCAAGCTCACGTTGTTTTTACCATCGCAGGTTAAAAGAATATATCATGGTATAATGTTTGGCATCAGTGTTCAGAGTTCTCTCGGTGTTGCCTTTGGAGTGCGGTACTGTATAGTTAGTGAGCATGTATGTCATGTATTGTTTTATGATAGTGTCTGTAAAACACATTCTAAAATTTCTGTTATGTGTTTAAATGACTTCCCGAAATGGTATTTTAAACAGAAGTTGATTTTACAGTTTAATAAGTGTTTTGAGCAAAAAAATGTTCTTATGTGTATTTTGATTGTGGGTCGCTCTTGTGACCCTAATGTGACTTACTAGGACCCATTATAACGCATAGGCGGGTTTAGAGGGTTACACGACGATTAAATTAGGGTTTGATATTTCGCATGTTATGAATTACTTTAATTACCCTAATATGCGAGTTTGGTTTCTTTGCTGTTGTGCGTATGCAATTTTTTTTTTTTTTTGGTTTTGAAGGCTTATTTGTTTTTAGAGTTAATAATGAATCATGTCAGTTTAGAAATTCAAGAGAATTATGTTTATTTGCTATTTCTATAATTTAGGTTGTTCAACTTGAATTTCAATGTCGGCAGATTGTTATTATTATTAAGATTCTCAGAATATGAATTTGCCTTTAAATGTCGATTGTTTTTGCTCGTTTAGCAATAGCATACTTAGGTAACAATTATGATATATATTTATATTATTTAAAATATACATTTAATTCGGTTGAATCAAAATTTTAGTTTTGATCATCAAGTATAAAGATAAATATTTAGAAACATATAAATTCATATTTTAGCTATGTCTAATATTAATGGGTTAATTAAAACACAATGTCACCAAAGTGACCGTTTCTACGTAGGTTAACTTATTTAAAATATCAAGATGATTGTATTTTTGTAATTCATGCATTTATTAATTGGCCTAAAAGAATATTAATATTTGACTGAATTTCAACGACACCTGTGGTAATAAATGTGTGAAAATTATAAGGTATTTTATGTGTGCAATACATTAGTCCAAAGATTAATTTGTTGTTCGACATAGTTTATTGTCAATGTTTGATTACTACGACAAGAGTACCGCTTACTATTAATATTAATGTCCAAAGACTTGATATTAATGTTGTGTTTGGTATCTTGAGGGGAATTAGTCATTACTTTGAATTTATTTGTTTACTCATGAAATATTGATGTGAGCCTGTTTATTTTTTATTTTGTTCTTTATTCAGCTAGTTCTTCTGCTGCTACAATATCTGCTAATATCAGTTCTATACTCATGCTTAATGGGACAAATTTTAAGGAACGGAAAATGCACTTACTCATAGTGCTTGGCTGTATGGACATAGACCTTGCATTAAGGTAAGAACAACTTGCACCCCTCACTACGGATAGCACCCCTGATACAAAAAGGGATTTTGAGAGTTGGGATCGTTCTAATCGCACAAGTCTAATGATCATGAAACACAATATTCCGAAAGCCTTTATGGGCACAAAGTCTGAAAAGATTACTCAGGCCAAGTCTTTCCTTGACGATTTTAAACAACATTTTGCTAAAAACGATAAGGTTGAAAAATAACATACTTCTGACTTCTTTGATGTCTCTGAAGTATAAGGGTCAAAGAAATGTAAGGGAGTACATTATGGAGATGTTCCATATCGCTTCAAAACTTAAGGCACTTAAGATTGAACTTTCTAAAGACTTTATCGTCCTTATGGTTTTGGTATCGCTTCCTGCGCAGTTTAGCCAATTTAAAATTAGTTATTACTGCCAAAAGGAGAAACGAACTCTAAATAAGCTCATTTCTCATTGTGTTCAAGAGGAAGATAGATTAAAGCGTGAAAAGACTAAAAGTGCTCATTTGGCTAGTGCCTCTAAGGACAAGGGCAAAAAAAAGAAAATATCATAATGAAGCTGCTAAGGTTCCAGCTCAAAAGAAACAAGAGCAAGTTCCAAACAATTGTTTCTTTTGTGACAAGCCTGGACACATGAAGAAAGATTATGCCAAATATCACGCATGACGTGCAAAGAAAGGTATGAATCTTACTTTGGTATGTTCTGATGTTAATTTAGCTTTAGTACCTAGAAACACTTGGTGGTTAGATTCTGGTGCTACTACTCACATAAGTGTTTCTATGCAGGGTTGTCTAAGCTACCGAAAGCCAAGTGATGGTAAAAGAAATATCTTTGTGGGCGATGAAAAATCGGTGGAAGTTGAAGCAATTGGGTATTTTAAGTTGATATTAGGAATTGATATTTATTTAGATTTGAAAGACACTTTTATTGTTCCGTCTTTTAGGCGAAATTTAGTTTCGGTTTCTTTGTTGGACAAATTTGAATATTATTGTTCATTCGGAAACAATCAGTTTACTTTGTCTTTAAATTCAATTATTGTTGGAATTAATTATTTAAATGCTTATGACAACCTTTATTTTCTAGATAAGATTGAATCATATAATGAAACCTTGCATGTGGAATCACGTGGTACTAAACGCAATTTAAATAAAAAAAATTCAGCATCATTATGACATAAACGCTTAAGTCATAACTCAAAATGTAGGATTGAGTGTCTTGTGTCTAATGGTATTTTAGAATCCCTTGACTTTACAGACTTTAACGTTTGTGTTGATTGCATCAAGGAAAAGCAGACCAAAACTAAGAGATTAGGTACCAATAGATCTACAAATGTCTTAGAATTAATTCATGTCGATATTTGTGGGTCATTCCCTACGGCATCTTGGAATGGTCAACAATATTTCATAACATTCATAGATGATTACTCACGTTATGGTTACCTATATCTCATTTATGAGAAATTTCAGTCTTTGGACGTGTTCAAATCTTATAAAGCTGAAGTTGAGAATCAACTCAAAAAAAGAATTAAGAAAGTTAGATATAATCGTGGTGGTGAGTACTACGATAGATATGATGGCTCGGGTGAACAACGTCCAGGACCATTTGTAAAATTCCTAAGGGAATGTGGTATTGTCCCACAGTACATCATGCCAGGATCACTTAATATCAATGGTGTAGCTGAGAGACGTAATAGAACTCTTAAGAATATGGTAAGAAGTATGATTGCTCATTCTACCTTACTTGAGTCCCTCTAGGGGAAGCATTAAAGACAACATTGTACATTCCGAATAGAGTACCAGCTAATGTAGCTGAAAAGACACCTTTGAGCTCTAGACAGGTCAAAAGCCTACTCTAAAGCACTTTCACATTTGGGGATGTCCAGTTGAGGCAAGGCCTTATAGGCCACATTCTTAGGTGTCCAAAAGTACTATTTTTATCACCCTTTTTACTCATATTATTGCTAGACTTAGGCTCATATTAGTTGCATTATTAGCCATTCATGCATGATTGTATCATTTCCTTGGTGGTCATGCTTGATTTTATATTTTAATTAATTTTAAGAAAAGAGATTTTTTTCTTCTTTTTGGGTACTTTTTTATTGATTATTTTGGTGTTTGTTTATTTAATTATTGATATGCCGATTAAAATTACCATTTTTGATGCTTTAGTGAATTCAGGTTTTTTGAATCAAAATTTTATTAAAATGGAAAATAAGGTAGGAAAGGTTGTTGATACTGCTACGGTAGATAATAATGTTGGATTAAAATCTGCAATTGTGGGCACATATGTATAATGTATGTTGTTATTATAAAGTATGACATGAAATTAAGTGGCTAATTATGTTACACGTGTTATAGATATTAAATTGTCATGAAATTAAAAGTGTAGATACCAAAAGTTATATTTATAACTCAATGAGGGGCAGAGTTGTTAATATCAATAAAATGTTTTCAATTCAGTTTATATAAAGGGTAGTGGTCCCTGAGATATAGGTTAACTTTCATATCTCTCCTTTCCCGTCAGAGAGTTTTGTGGCAAGAGGTAACCTATCATCTTGAAAGATCAAACCCTCTGGAAAATCTCCATCAATGGATTCAGGTACGCTTCTGCAAATTTAATCTCTGTTCTTAATGATTTGGAATGTATGGATCTTGAGTTTATTATTCGTATGAATATATTTTGGTTCTAACAAATAAGGTTGTAGATGAAAGATTTAGCGATGAGAACGTGCAACCGGGGGTGTTGGATGAAACATAGCATTAATGAACAACCCGAGATTAACTCCAATCTATTACGAGACTTATGCTTTCTGTCATCTCCCCCAATTCACCATTTATTTTATACTATTACTAGTTGTTGGAAACCCGACGGACCCAACACACCCACTACGGAGGACCTAAGACTGACCACTAGTGCTACACCAACTCCCTGAGTCGGTTAGACTTTCTATCTCTGATTTCTTAGTGCATAATAACTTAGGCGGCAGTGCCGACCATATAACAATTAGGCGGTAAAACCAACCATTTAAAGATTCAGGCAGCAGAGCTGACCATATATTACTTAGGCGGCATAGCCGACCATTATAATAACCAATTCAAGTGCACTAAGAAAATATATGAATTAAGGCTTAACCGGGAAACTTCCAATTACAAAGGAAAACAACACTTTTATTAGTACTCAAAAATATTACAACACTTACCTACACTAACAATCACTCTCTCAACTCACGTTACTCACACCTACACTCTTCACACCACACTTTCACCACACTCCTTTCACTCAATCTCACACCATATTTTTTTACTCTTCTAACTTTTTTTCACTCAAACACACAAATGCTTAGCTTGTATATATAGGCTTGATAAGTCGGTGGACATTGAGATATTTTTACATTATTATTATTATTATAATATATCATATTTTATGCTTTTGGAGACTCTAGAAATATGGAGATAATACACTATATATAGATGTCTCTGGAACATTGGAGAGAGTGAGAGAGAAAGTCAATGATTCTCAACACTCCCCCTCAACGACTTCTCTCTTAGATGTTTTGCAGATCATACCGAGTGATTCTCTTATCTTCTCAGACTTTAATCTACTAACACTTCTTGTGAATATGTCTGCAACTTGTTCATCTATCTTTGATGGCCTTGTCTTGATCTTTCTTTCAAAGATCTCCTTGATAAACTTGTTTGTTGCTCCATTGTTAACTAAATCACGTACTAGTTGTCCTCCAAACTTTCTCTTGCTCGAACAATAATCCTTTCTTTTCGAATGTAGGCACCTCAACATTAGCCTTGATAGAGTTGAGGATATGGAGAGATTGCATACTCATATCTCCTTGTTGTTGAGTAATTTGCTCTCTTTCTCCTTTGCCATCTCTCTTTCCCTTAAAGGCTTCTTCCTTGTAAGCTAGCTTCAATCTTCGCTTTTTATGTGATTTGTTTCTTCTCTCATAATGACCTTTGTTCTCCTTTTTCTTGGATCTCTTATTTTTTACATTCTTGGGATAGAATTGACTTTTTAGGTTCTTCTTGAATTCCTTCCTAGTAGCAATTGTGCAAACTCTCTTCTTCATTTTGACATGCTTACGCCACAACCATAGCATCGTAGTATCTTCCAAATAAAGTATCGCATGGTCGATCTTTCTAGCACGGTTGATCTTCCTAGCATCCTCCACAACGCTTGTAGCTTAGATGCATTGTTCCAAGCTCTTCAAGAAGTTATCTACATCCTTCGTGTTCCTAGTCTCTTTACAAGACTTGGGTTTAGAAGTCTCGACCCTCAAAGAACTTGGGTTCGAGACGGATGAGGTAGCTCCCCCATCATGAGCTAGTGCCTTCCTAAGAAGCACCATCTCCGCCTTTATATTTTCTAATTCCCCACATACCATCCTAAGCTCTTCCCTTAGAGCTTTGTTCTCTTCTTTAAGCATAAGAATTTCACTAGAAAAAATCTCACAATGTTGTGAACACTTGCATGTAGCCTCATTTAAGACTCCCGACATTTCTTCTCGAAGCTCGTCGACTTCCATTTGGCTTGGACGAAGCTCCTCAGATGTAGGTTGATATACAACTGTCTTCCATATACTTTTATCTTTCGAGGGCAAGCTTTCTCTTTCTTCACTTGGATATGATGTTTGTTCTTTACCTTCTTTATTATCTTCTGAAATCCCTTCTAAGTCATGAGATTCTAGAAGCTCGATCTTCTGAGGAGACCTCCAAGAAGAAGCTTCATCAAACACCAAATTCCTTGAAGTGTAGCACTTGCAATTGGTTAAATCACAACATCTCCAACATCTCTCATCATTGGAGAACCCAGAGTCGACGATCCAATCCTCCTCGTAATCAATTTTTGACTCTATAATTGTTGCAAGAGCCGGTTTCTCCATGTCTTCTTCCAACTCTTCATCCTTGTATTATGTATTTATATTTGTAGTTGCAACGAGAGTTGGTGCCTCCATGTCTTCTTCGAACTCTTCTTCATCCTCGTAGTTCATCTTTGAGACTATGGTTGCTACAAGAGATGATTCACCTATGTCTTCTATCAAATCTTCTTCAACAAAAAGTCCATCGTCTACTTCCCATTCTTCCTCGCTGATGAAAGCTTCCAACATGACCTCATTCTCCTCCTCTTTTGTGGTGGTCATGTTTCCTTGGAAAGTTTGTCTCCTGGGGAATATGCAATCTTGAGCAAAGTGGCCATTCTTACCACAATTGAAGCATTCACCACTTTGCCTTCTATCGTTCTCCTTGTACTGTTGGTGATAGTCTTCTTTTCCACGTCGAGCTCCCCCTGAAGTGTTACTTCTATCTCACGAATGAAACTTGTCTCCTTGCGTCCTTATTTCATTTGACACGCCTTGTCTTCTTAACGTACCTTTCCTCATGTTGGTGAAGAGTGCCTCATCTTCTTCTGTAATGATTACGCCACTCATCTGTTTGGATAATTCCTCTTGGTTAGCCAACAGGTTCTCCAACTCCACTAAGGATGGTTGAGTAGGTCATCCCCTCACAGCGGCGATAAACCCATTGTACTCGGGTCTTAGGCCATGAATGATAATTCTTTTCATTCTTGCCTCGTTAACCTTCTCCTCTGGTGCAAGTTGAGATATCTCACGGCAGATAGATTTCACCTTCGTGAAATACTGAGCAATAGATAAGCTTCCTTGTGAGATGCCCGCGAGCTCATTTTCCAAGAGTTGGAGGCGTGTGCTTCATTCTTCTTTGAAAATAAGTTCGCCAATGTTTCCCATACTGTCTTTGGTGTCTTCTCATCACGAATATGCTCCAATATGTCCTCCTCGATTGTGGTCTTCAATATATATAAAGCCTTCCCAACATTGATCTTCTATTTTCTCAAGGCTTCGACATTCTCCCTCGGTGGAGGATTTGTGTCGGTGCCTGCGACTATTTCCCATAAGTCCTGACCTTGTAGGTAGGATTCTATGCATGTCTCCCAATAACCGCAGTTGCGGTTATTGAGCTTCCTAATCTCATTGCTTGTGCTTCCAAAGTCTGTCATGCTGATTGACGCCTAGCGTCCACTAAGCTTGGTTCCAAACCAATAGCTTCACAGTCCCTGACTGTGTTCTAGCGGAGTCTCCACTTTGCACCTTGATGCAATGGCAACCAATGTAAGCGTCCAACGCTTACCGAAGCTTTCTTCACTAGTAACGGTCTCGGACCGCCTGCTCTGATACTAATTGTTGGAAACCCGACGGACCCAACACACCCATTACGGAGGACCTAAGACTGACCACTAGTGCTACACCAACTCCCTGAGTCGGTTAGCCTTTCTATATCTAATTTCTTAGTGCTCAATAACTTAGGCGGCAGTGCCGACCATATACCAATTAGGCGGTAAAACCGACCATATAAAGATTCAGGCGATAGAGCCGACCATATATTACTTAAGCGGCATAGCCGACCATTATAATAACCAATTCAATTCATTAACAAAAATATATGAATTAAAACTTAACCGGAAAACTTCCAATTACAAAGAAAAACAACACTTTTATTGGTACTAAAAAATATTACAACACTTACCTACACTAATACTCACTCTCTCAACTCACGTTACTCACACCTACACTCTTCACACCACACTCCTTTCACTCAATCTGACGCCACACTTTTTTTTACTCTTCTAACTTTTTTTTCACTCAAACACAGATGCTTAGCCTGTATATATAGGCTTGATAAGTCGGTGGACATTATTATTATAATATATTATATATCATATTTTAAGCTTTTGGAGACTCTAGAAATATGGAGATAATACACCATATATAGATGTCTGTGGAACATTGGAGAGAGTGAGAGAAAGTCGATGTTTCTCAACACTAGTAATAGCCATGCATGTGGATTACATGAGTTTGAACAGATTAAAACAGAGAGATGTTAAGTAATTAAGCAAACACACATAAGGCCCAACTCTTCAAATTTATTGTAGCAGTAATAGAAGGCTAGAAGTAGTGCATGGATTAGTAGAGGAGTAGCTGTTGGGGGATTCATTCATCGATGCCAACCCTCCTTCTTTCATCAGTTCTATGTCGGTAGAATTTGCAGGAGCTGACAGCAAGTGTTGAACTGAGGGACGGCTGCAGAATTCAAATTCAGAACCTGAGGCTGAAAACTTAGAAGAGGCCATCGGGATTTTCAAATTCAGAACCTGAGGATGACAACTTTGAAGAGGCTATCGGGGTTTCAAGTGATGTTGGAAATGAGGGATTAATGAACTAAGTGGAAGAAAAGAGGTACCAAAAATTGGTTGTACGGGAGAAAAGAGGGAAATATGAAGTTGGATACAGTGATTGAAGAAGAGGAAGAGAAATTTAAGAAGAAAAAAAAGTGGAAATTAAAAAGTCAATGGAAAAGTCAAAAACATGTACACGTGGAAAAAATTAATTTAAAATGTCATGTCATCGTTAGTAAATTAACGGCAGGGTGGTTAAAACAGGAGTAATCTCAAAGTTGAGTAATTAAATTAAAAAAATTTAAACTTTAATGATCAAAATAAGAGTGAGAAAAAAGTTGAGTTGTGAAAAATATAATTTACTTAAAATTTAATCTGGTTTTGGTAAGCGGAAAACGTGAACATATTTTAATATATATATATATATAGGGGCGGATCTAGAAATTTAAACTTGGTAGTTCACACACCGATAATAAATACAATCTTATATAAGATAAGAGTAGATTGAATAAGTCATCAAAATTACTTTAAGATATTAATGACTGAAAGTATAATAAAATACATGTATAGAAAAAATTCACATTAGCCTATATAAATTTTCTCCCTAATAAAACCATTCCAAAACATCATTTTTACAACTAAATATATATGTAAGAGGTCCACTATGATTTAGTTACTAACTCTCTTTAATAAAACACATGTATAGAAAAATTCACATTAGTTTATATAAATTTTCTTTCTAATAAAATTATTCCAAAACATATTTTTTTTACAACTAATGCTCTTAACACAATATTTTATATTACTTGTAAGTATATGAAACTATCTAAAATAGACTTGTTAAGAATTTAAAAAATTTGTTAAATGATAAAAGTCCAGTAACTTAAGAAGATTATTGATTTATTTTAAAATAGAAGGGAGATAATGAAGTCATTCAAAAATATATGAAATTATTAAAAACTATATAATAATACGAAAACTTTAGTTTTTGTAGAAAATTATGAGGTAGGAATAATTAAAACTGATTAATTAATTATAGACCTAATTATAGATACTAATTATAGACCTAACATTAAAAAATAAATATATTTACATTTATAAATTTGTGTACTAGATTAATTAATGATTTTAAATGAAGTACTATAATGTTAACGAGGATATACATGGGATTTTGAGAAGAAAATGACTAAATTGATGTCTTTTTTAAGTATTAAGGGTTAAATTTATTGAAGTAAGATTACATTGGTAGAATATATAAGTTTTGAGGACTAAAACTATCATTATACTAAATATTGTTAGATGTTCGTTTGTATTTTAACACATGAGTGATCCAAGCGTAACTAAAACTTTAATTGAGTGACCTAATTATAACTTTTAATAATTGAGTGACCAAATTTTAACTTAATTAATAATTAAGTGACCTATGGTAAAATTTATCCTATTTTTTATGGTAGGTCAAGTGACCTACCTTGACCTATGGTAGATACGCCCATGTATATATATATATTAAAATTTTAAATATTTAACATCAAACCCTAAATTTTAAACTTTAAATGACTAAGCTCTAAACCTAAAGTCTAAATTCTAAACTTGAACCTTAAAATTAAACTAAAACTTTGAACCTTAAAATTAACATATTTGTATAAACTTTAGCTAACACAGTTCATGTATCAAAATATTTTTTATATTTAAATTAAAGTTATATTTTGATACACATGGGCGGATCTATATTATAATTTGAGGGGTCAGTTGATCTCACTTGATTTGTTGAGATATGAGATTTTCAAAGAATCAATACAAAATTTTAAGAATTTTATATAAGAAATATTATAATTGACCCCACTTAATTTGTTGAGGTATGAGGTCAACAATAGTTATTGTTGTAGTATGAGAATCCTCAATACCTCATACTCCACACTAAACCGCTATATAAAAATTTTGACTCTGCCACTGTTGATACACAACCTTTCCTTAAAATATAAAATTTAAATCATTAATTCTAAATCCTAAGCTCTAACTTTAAAATTTAAATTCTAAACCCTATAACTTAAATTCATAATCCATAAACCCTAAATCTAGCGAGATTTGCATAAATTTTACATAGATTTAGTATAGTTTGTCTCTAAATTAAAACACATTGATTGTTGTGTTGGCATGTACTCTCCCTCTACTGCTCTTTCTTTAATGCTTTGGACTTAGATTTTAGGAGTAAAGGTTGTGACTTTTAGTTTTGTTTAAGATAGGAATCAGTTGGACAAATCTGAACTTCATTTAAAATTTAGGTTAAGAATGTTCTTTTTGACATCCAACAAATTTGGAATTGGAGCCATAAACAAGGGTACACAGCCTTATAAATTCTTCACTGCGACCATAACGGGATTCATTCAGTTGTTTCATGCAACCATTCTGGGATTCCTTCGAATATTTAAAATCAAAATAAATTTATTCTTAATTCTGAATCATCAAAAAGAGTTCTAGTTTCGTTTCCGACAGTGTAGGGAAAAACACAAAAATATTCCGACAATGCAGTCCTTTTCCGACAGACGAGTTATCTTTGTCTTAAAAAAAGACATTATAAATAACAGGGAAACAAAGGGTCTGCACCAAATTAATCTCCATTGTTGAAAAAAGAAAAGTTTCTTCATAATGATGGCTTCTGTCATTGTTATGATCTTGTGCTTAGCTCTCGCCCATGGTTGCCATTGCAATGGACTATTTGATGCGGCAGCGGCTAAACATACAGCTAGAGACGCCGCAAACGGCATCGTCAGCCCCGATGTCAAAGCTTTCAATGTGTTAGAACATGGTGCAAAGGCTGATGGAAAGACTGATAGTTCAATCGTATGTTCTTCTCTCTTTTTCTCTTTATACATATATGTATAATTATGGAAGTTTTACATGGAATTTGTTGCTGAATTTTTCTTTTGCAGAATTTCATAAGGACTTTCGAAGCGGCTTGCAATTTCCATGGAAATGCTATGATGGTCATCCCCGATGGCGTGTTCTTGATCGGACCTGTTTTATTTTCAGGACCCTGTTTCAGTCCATCTTTGTTGATTGTTCAAGTTAATGGAATTGTCAAAGCTCAACCTAATATGGCGTATTATCGAGGTGGCGGAGAAGATGATATAGATTGGATCACGTTTCAAGCCATCGACGGATTAATCCTTACCGGACGTGGTACATTCCATGGTCAGGGTTCTTCGGTTTGGAGGCTTAATGACTGCGCCAGAAAGTCTAACTGCATCCGTTTCCCTGCTGTAAGCTACGAATCACCGATCGGAAAGCATCCAGAGTTTTTGTTTTCGGGACGTGCTTTGATGAGTTTTCAGTGTTTACTTAAATATCGAAGCACTTCTCGGAGATAAACCTCGGAATCCTTTGGTATTATGAACTATGATTGAAGATCCATTTTGTTGTGTATGATTGCAGACATTGAAGTTTATCAAGGTAACCGATGCAATTATTCGTGGGATAAAATCAATCGACCCCAAAGGTTTTCACATCATGATCAGCATGAGCCAGAACTTCAGGATTTTTGAAGTGGATTTGTACGCTCCCGGAGATAGCCCAAACACCGATGGCATTCACATGAGCAAATCGGACCTTGTTAAAATATCGAAAACTGTGATTGCTACCGGCGATGATTGCGTCTCGATGATCCATGGATCTACCAACATCAGCATCAAGAAAGTCATTTGCGGCCCTGGTCATGGCTTCAGGTATCTACTTCCTCTTCTCCTATTCGAAACAATTTCCGAATTACATCATGATGCCCGTCAGCATTCCATATACCAGTCTCGGACATCCAATAAATATGACCGTCAAATTGTTAATCAAGCAGTACTTGAAATTTTTGCCTGTTCATGTTTGATCACAGTATTGGTAGCCTTGGCCACTACGATGACGAGGCGGATGTGAGTGGGATCATCGTGAAGAACTGCTCATTAAGAGAGACAGATAACGGAGTTAGAATCAAAACATATAAAACCGACTCCCCAAGTAAAGCTTCGGGTATAATTTTTCAGGACCTGATCATGACTCGAGTTCGAAACCCCATCATCATAGATCAAGAATACGGAAACAAGAAACACAGTCAGGTTAATTTCCCTATCACCACAATTGTTTTCACAAATTCCCATAAAACAACTAGGATAAAACAGACAAGTCCCTTACGAATTGCCTGTAACACGAAGTTACAACTTACAACAACTGTTTTAATGTTTTTTTTTTCTATCGTTTCATGAAGTCATCAAAAGTCCGAATCAGCGATGTTCACTACATAAACATCTGGGGAACTTCAACCAGCAAAGTCGCTGTCGATCTACTTTGCAGTGCATCAAATCCTTGCCAAGGCATTCATATAGACAACGTCAATTTGCAGTACGCTGGTCCTCAGGATGACAACCTGCCTTTCAGTTCCAACTGTCGGAATGCCAAGGTCGCCTACCACGGTTTCCAAAGCCCTCCGCCTTGCTATTAAGCGGTTTACGGTGATCCAAAATGACATTTCTTTACTGTCTGAGCCAAGGAATTCATGGAAATATGGAGAATACATGTAAAAAAGCAGCAGCAGTAGATTTAGCTAAGTGTACTATAACCATATTGATGAGAAGAACATAGATCTGATCCATTTGTAATTCCCAGATTTTATTGTACATTAATTCCTAATCCAACTGATACATGGTTTTGATCAACAAATGTTGCTAGTGGTGAAAAGATTAAAACTTGTTCAATTTATACCAGATTCTCAAAATCAAATCTATATGTACTAAATTACTCAGATTCGAGATACGGAGATAAGTGCAGGATAAGAGTATCTTTAATTCGGAACGAATCATATCACCTCAAAAAGGTTTCAGATTAGATCTTCAATTCGAAGATACAAACCCTACAACTAGACATTTGCTTCAGAACTTTAGAAACTCGGTTCCATAAAGCTTCTAAAAACTTAAATACATTCCATATTCGACACTAGCACATGAATCCGAATAACACAGTGAAAATCTACTTCACAACAGTGCAAATTTAAGATAATTTTCCCAGTACTGAAGATCATAAACTAAATTGCAATGTAAGGAAATTAACACCACAAACTTCAAGTCATGAAAGTAAGAAACTGTGCCATGAAACTTCAACAACTAAAAACAAACAAACATCATCACAAATTTTCAATCAATTCAACTGCATTGCTATGGCATTCATAAAATCAACACAAATAATTACAGCAACAATGGGAATTGCTGGTAAAACGTTACCATAAATTATAATCAGATGAGTGTATGTACAGAACTTGAATTTGATCTTCAAATCATCAAACTAAAGTCAATCTCCTTGGAACCTTCTGTGTATCCTCGGCTTCATCTATCCCGTTTGCCATGATTCTAACCATCTTCTTAAACGCGAAATGAACACAATTTGACAAAGCGATCCATGAAATCACCTCATAAACAAAATCTAGAGCTGTATTCGTCCACGGAGACGAAGATTCATCCCAATTTTGCCCTCCAAACCCGCCAAAATTCCAACCACTCCCTCCGCCACCACCGAAATTACCATACCCGTTGCCACCGTCACTGCCGAAGAAGAATCCGTAATCTCCGCCGTCGTTGGAATCATCTCCAGTGAACAACTTCCGCTTTGTGCGGCGCTTTCTGTGGAGGAGAGTTCGAGGTAACGTCTTCGAGGAATTGGGCTTTACGGGAGGAGGTGCGTTGGCGTCAATGGAGAATATTCCGGCGGTTACGTGGACGACTCCTAGATTACTGGCGGATGAATCGGAGGAGAAGGACGGGCAACTGTTTGCAGCCATGTAATGGTGACGATCGAGGATTAATTTCGCAAATTAAATATAGAACCATAGAGGAAAAAACAATTAATAAGAATAATAATAATAAATTAGGGATTTTGGGCGGAAACAGAGAGGGAAAATAGGGAAAGGAAATTGGGAATTTTTGCTGAGTGCGATGAATATAAAGAAATAATTACATGAATGAACACTCAATTATGGGGATGGTTTTAATTTAATCATCAAACTATAATTTTTTTCAATTGGGCCACTTAACTATTTAAATGATAGGGTAAATTACGTAAATCATCACTGAACTTTACTCTCAAACCTATTTTGGTCATTGAAGTTTCAAAACGTTCAATTTACTCACTGAAGTTTAAACATTGAACTTTTTTGTCACTCTTCCGGCGAACGAAGGAACTTATCCAAGATCCAAACAGTAGAAAACTTCATCGGCACGAGATAAACAACATTGTAACACCCCCTTCCCAATCTGGTAGAGAACCGGGTCGGAAGGTGAAACCGATGAACAATACAGAAATCGGTACAATAAAATTTCATTTCGTTAATAATATTTTCAACCATATCATACAATATATCATTACTACCATGTAACTTAGTCCAATTGACCCATACAAGCAATAATAAATTATTCAAGGCTAAATAGAAATTATTACAAGTTTTAGGGACTAAACTGTAAATTCCAAAATTTAGGGGCCCTTCAATGCAATTGATTATACTAGATTGAAATTCACTACAATATTAACCACCCTGTCAAATTTCATACAATTTGGAGTTCATTAACTTAATCAATTTAATCTTTCAAAATTCAGTGACTAAACTGTGAACATTGCAATGTGTGTAATATGCCTTTAACTAACCCTGTATCCTGTTTCGAAACGGGTGAACGATGGTCAACACATGTTAAATTTACCCTTTAGATCGTATCGATACGGGCATGCCCTGTATCAAAACGGGTCGACTTCTTTTGACAAGTTTCGATATGCTATAAACTTGTATCGAAACGAGGGATTACATTGACAAAATGTTTCGGAACAACCATAAACCGTTTCGATACCCCCTATTCCTCAGGCTCAATTATGCTTACCCGTAACGAAACGCCATCACCCATTTCGATACAGTCTGATTTGTAATGACAAATTTTTGCTGGTATTTATTCAATTTGACCTACCGAACGATGTTAAATGCAACGAAACTTCACACACAATATTTCAATGATATAAACTACTAGCATGCCAAATTTCATGGTCATACGAATACGTTTACTATGTTTTGACCTTTATGAGCCAAGTATGCACTTTTAAGCCATTTTAAGCCAACCAAAAAGGCCATTTAGGGCCATTAACCATATTACAACTTAGGCATCTCACAAACACATCAAAATAGGCATAAACGACTAGTTCGACTACTTTGCCACCTTTCTAGGAGTTCACAAGGTCAAAATACATTACTTTAGGGCTTGTAGTGACTTGTCTTGCCTTGACAATCTGATCCTTCTACGCACGATCTTTCAACCTGAAATGCATGAGATGAGACACGTTAGGCATACATTGCTTAGTGAGGTAGTCATAAACAATACGAACATCAATGTAACAAGTATCAATATTCATGCTCTCATGCTTGTCTATATCAATGTTATGCATCAATAAACAATGTTTAGCATATTTATTCATCATTAATCCTTGGATTGAATCAAGATAGTGGATACGCGAATTCTTATGCCTCGCCAAATAAATGAATGGCCTAGTCCTTCCGCCTCGCCAATATGACCAATATCAATACACATCCCTTCGCATCGCCAAATCAATATAGGCCGTAACCTTAGGACTGTAGTCCACCCGTACACTGAGCTCATGAATTCTATGGCATGCCAATTGTATCCAATGTCTATTCAAATCCAAGGTTTCAATGTTCATTTCCATATTCAATGTTCAATGAGAATTCCAATGACCAATAATCTCGATATTATCAATGACACACATGTCACAATATCAATGTTTCATGGTCCAATATCAATATCAATATCCGATGATTTCTTTACAATGTTTCGATGACAATAACCATATCAATGACAATGCATAATGACGATTCCTATAACTATGTCTAATATTCCATAACAAAACTTACCGACACTTACTAAAGTGTCCATTTAACACTTCAATTCAATTTCTTCAATGATAATATTAGCAATATGGTCGAATACAATGATAAAAGATTCGAGAAGGCTTTTTGCCTAGTCCCGAGACTCCGACTTCACTAACCTTGAAATCCGATGCTCTTATGGCTTTCGGATAACAATACCCTTGCTTCTAGCTATCAACAGAGATGGTGAAACCTCTCTCTCCACTTCTTGAGCTAGAAAATCAATAGGGAGATGATTAGGGTCGATATTACGATATCAAAATCAATACAACGATATCAAAATCGATATCTGATTTCAATATAAACAACAATGATGAAATATCCATGGATGGTCAAAACCCTAGCTTGAGATTAAACTTGATTTATCCATGGAATCCAATAACCAATTGAGGAATATAGCTTACCCGATCGATAGCAATGATTTGATATCGATGAATCGAAGAAAAACTAAACTAAAGCTTGCTCTCCAATGGAGGTGCTAGCTTGGAGAAAGATGATGAAGATGACAAAGAGGTGTTTGCTTAGGAAAACTCTCAGTAAGCTTTTCTACCCCTTTCTTTTGTTTTATGATTTTAAGTGTTCTATGGAATTAAGTTTATTTTAGGTGAAGTAACTTCACCAGATTGTCCCACGTTGGTGACATGAAAATTGAGGAGGGGCTAATCGCAAGGTTAGTCCCTCAACTTTTTACTCTCTATCGTTTTGACCTCGAAGTTCTCAATTTCCATAATTTAGCCACTAAATATTTCTGATACTATTCAATAGAGCCCAATACTAACATGCATCCTATATGCCAAATTATGGAGAAAGGAAAGGGGGCGGAGACTGGAGCGTCGGAAGTTCATCTGAGGAGCGAGCAACGTCCACCCACCGGAGCAGCGAACACCTGGAGGATTTTTATTGATAATCTCAGTAGAAAAGTATCTAGGGGTGCCTTATGGGAACTTTTCAGCCATTATGGTAGGGTTACAAAGGTTTTTATCCCCTTGTTCAACGACAAACCAAAGTATAGGAGAAACACCTTTGCTTTTGTTACTTTCGACAGAGAGAAAGATATGCTTACGGCCATAGCCGCCTTTAATAATACCAAGATTGATGGTATTCTGGTGTCGGTATCTAAGGCTAAATTTCCACCTCGCCTGCACCGTACGGTTGGAGACCGATTTACTCCGAATATTAACAAAGCATCTTCTTCAGGCAAGCTTCCGTCTGGTGGTAATAGGGTCAACGAGAAATCTTATAAGGATGTCTTATTGGACGTACCAGGTACCAATAAGGATTCGTCATCTTCTGGTTCAGAAGACAATCCACCGTCTGCTAGGGAGGGCATCTTCAACTTCTATATTCCAAAAGAGTTGACCGATTGGATTCAAGTCTCTGCGGTTGGGATCGTTAAGAGTGATTTCGATTTGGAATTTGTCCAACGTGCATTAGGCAATGATGATATTAGGGTAAAGATTGTTCCATGGGGTTGCGTACCAAACTCATGCCTTATTGTTTTCCAATCGCATGAAGATAAGGATGCGATTTGGAATGGTAAAAAAACAGAACTTTCCTTTTGGTTTGATTACTTGGATTATGCAGTCACGGTAGATGGTATTCCTATGTTGCCTATAGCTATAACTCTGTTGGGAGTTCCTTTACACTGCTGGTCGGTGGAACTTTTTTCTAAATTGGCTGATAGATGGGGTCGCCTCATTGCTATCCAGGAATCCACAATTGATCGCTCCGATTTAACCAAAGCGAAGTTCGTGATTAGAGCGGCCAGCCAGTACGACATCCCCCGCTCTGTTAAAATTGATTTAAGGGGAAGGAGCTATTTTTTGGAAATTAAAATTGGAGAGTTCTTCGTCTTTCCAAGCGCTATTGGAATGGAGAAGCAGTCGATTGGTAACTCCGGTGACTGTCCAGATATCGCCGGTAAGGAAGTTGATACGTCAGGTGAGGAGAACAATCAAAGCAACCAATCTTCTTCTCCCAATGATGATCATAATGATGGTTCCTCGCATCGAGGATCCTTCCCTGGTCCCAAGGAGAATGTTGGAAAGGTAGGTGGTCAGTCTCCCAATAAGTTGGCTGATGATATTCCCGTTAGTGAGAGGGTACTGGCTCATTCTGTCGTTTCCCCCATCAATGAACGGATTATAATTGGGCCGACAAATTCTCATATGGATTCCAGCCCACCAGTTGGACCCGCTCTAGTTTTGGATGCCACGTCCAGACTTAACCCTATCGGGCTAGACCAACACCTTATGGATCGTGCCGCAAAGAACGTTACACCTATTTTCCTGGGTCAGTTTGCTTCTTTCGATAGGATCGAGGAGATTGTGCCAGATAGCTTTGAGGAGTCCCCTCTCCCGGAAAATAATTCACCAAACAAAGCCCTTCCTCTTGTTTCGGTGGTTGATCGTAATCCTCCGGCTGCCTCCCCCCAGAATTTTCGTATGTCGGTATCTTATAAAGAAAACAGCTTAATCTTAAATGCGGGATATCGTAGAGAGTTACGTAGGAATATTCGGGATTCTTTGGTTAACTCGGGCTCAGACTCTGTCTCGGAATCTATCTCAGCTAATTCTACGCACGGGTCAGTACATCTGAATGGCATCGAAGAGGCACTCGCAGTATGGGGAGTTAGTACGATGTTGGGCGTTTCTTTCGTGGGAGGTAAGACTGCATTTTTGGACAAGGTTGTTGTGTTGGATAGAGCGGGTAAATCCTGATCTGTTCTCCCCTCTGGATTGCTGGTTTAGGGGTTAATTCTGAATAATGTGTGATATTGCTATTCTTAGTTGGAATGTTAGGGGTCTTGGTAAAAGTGAAAAGATTCGCATGGTGAACAAGATGATTTCAGATAAAAAACCAAGGATGGTATTTCTCCAGGAGACTAAAGTTTCGAATCTTTCTTCCGCTATAATTCGAAAGTTGGGTTGTCATAAAGGTTGGACTACAATTAGTGCTCCTTCCGAAGGGGCGGCAGGAGGGTTGTTGGTTTCTTGGGACACAGATTTTCTTTCTAACGTTTCTCATATAATCAAGAATAGATTCATCGCTGTGTTTGGTTCCATTGCCTCCTTGAATGTGAATTTTGGGTTTGTGAATATTTATGGTCCTCATTTAGACGTTGAGAAAGAAGACTTCTTTGAAGAATTGCAAGCTTTCATGGGAAATTATGAAGTTATTTGGTGCTTAGGAGGCGATTTTAATGTCTTCCTCAATACCGATGAAAAGTCTGGTTCTTCGTGGAATTTTGCCAATATTGATTTATTTAGAAACTTCCTGCAGAATACATCTCTTTGCGATCTGCCACTTTTAGGTGGTAAGTATACTTGGACTAACAACAGAGATCCACCTACATTCGTTAGGCTTGACAGATTTCTGGTTTCATCTTCATTCTTAACTGCATTCCCCTCCGTTACTCAAACTTTATTACCAAGTTCCTTATCAGATCACAATGGGATTTTGCTGGCTTCGGTTAAGGTGGACTGGGGGTCCAAGGCCCTTTAAATTTTTTAACTATCTTATGGATGAAGAGGGCTTTGAGGATATTATTGCCGACGCTGTTTCTAAAAGAAGTGGACAAGATAGGAGGAGAGGCATTCTTGGGGTTCTAAAGTCTTCAAAACAAGCAATCAAAAAATGGCCTCGAAAGATAGGTTGTAATTTAGAGGTCACTATTAAAAACATGGAGGAACAGATTATGAGATTAGAAAGGGACTTCCAATTGGATTATGGTGTTGTTAATTCCCTCGAGCAAATTGCGGATCTTAAATGGAAGCTTAGAGGTCTTATCCGTAGGGAAGAAAGAATCTGGTTGCAAAAATCGAGGTTGAAGTGGTTCTCCGTGGGGGATCGGAATACTAAATTTTTTCATTTGACAGCTTCAAATCGAAGACGGAGGAATTGGATTTCATCGCTGAAAATTGATGGAGTTCATTCTTTTGATCCAGCAGAAATTAAATCGGCCATCTTCGAGCATTTTGAAGGTTTCTTCAAGGGGGGAGACACTTTAGAGGTGGAGTCTTTTGACATTGATTTTGACAAGCTTTCTGACATCCAAGCTGAGTCCTTAGAAGCGCAGTTCACGGAAGTAGAAATATGGGATACTATTTTGTCTATGGATTGCTCAAAGGCGCCGGGGCCAGACGGCTTTAACATTGGCTTCTATAAGAAGTACTGGAAATATCTAAAAGCAGACGTTGTAAAATTCTTTAATGATTTTTTCTGCGGAAAACCATGGGATTCGGGTATCAGTCATGCGTTCATAGCCCTCATACCCAAGGTGCCTGGGGCTAAATGCATTAACGAGTACCGTCCTATTAGTCTTGTTAGCAGTATCTACAAAATTTTGGCTAAGCTTTTATCCAGACGTTTCAAAGGAGTGCTCAATGATCTTATAAGCGATTCCCAATTCGCTTTCGTGGCGGGCAGGCAGATATTAGATTGCTCTCTTATCACTAACGAAGTTGTGGACTATGTTCAGAAAATGGGGTTAAAAGGTATCGTCTTCAAGACTGATTTCAGACGGGCTTATGACACAGTAGACTGGGGTTTTCTGATTTTTATTCTAAGGAAAATGGGATGTGGTGTTAAGTGGTGCAACTGGATATTTCAGTGTATTTCCACGGCATCGTTATCGATTCTTGTTAATGGTTCCCCTACTTCTCGGTTTGTTCTTAAGCGAGGCCTCCGGCAAGGCTGCCCCCTTTCTCCGATGCTGTTCAACATCGTCGGCGAAGCTTTATCTAGGCTCATTAGAAAGGCGACTGATATTGGCCTTTTCTCCGGTTTTCAGATTGGTCGGGGTAACAATTCTGAACACTTGTCCAATTTACAATTCGCCGATGATCTATTTTTTTTCGCAGGTGCATCTTTATCTCATCTCCTCAACATCAGACGGATTCTTCGGATTTTCGAAGTAGCTGCAGGGTTGCAATTGAATATGGGTAAATGTAGAGTTTATGGGATTAATGTAAATTCGGATACTATCTCCGGTTGGGCTTCTAAAATTGGGTGTGATGTGGGTCAATTCCCAGCAGACTATCTTGGGCTCCCACTTGGCCCCAAAAGGAACTCGAGAGCTTTATGGGAACCGGTGTTACGAAAGTTTGATTCAGCATTGGCTGGGTGGAAGAGCGGCAACCTTTCTTTCTCCGGCCGTTTGGTACTAATTAAATCGGTCTTATCTTCCCTCCCATCTTACTTCCTGTCTATTTTTAGGATGCCGGCTGAAATCTATAAAAAACTAAACGGTTTCATGGCCCGTTTTCTTTGGGGTGGCTCATCCTTGTCCCCGAAGATGCATTGGGTTAATTGGGCTTCCATATGTAAGCCGATTGAGCTCGGAGGCCTGGGTGTGTGTGATTTAGACTTGCTAAATCGGTCGATGTTGGGCAAATGGATTTTCAGATTTGCGGCTGAGAGAGGAAGTGGGTGGAAACGATTGATTTGTGCTAAGCTAAATCTGGATGAAACCTATATTTTACCTGATTTCCAAGTTCATCGCCTCTCGTCCTGGATTTGGAGAGGTATGATTTATTCCTTCTCGAAATGTGATGATTTGGGTGCCTGTTTTCTGGAAAATTCGCGTATGCAGGTGGGCGATGGTTCCTCTATACTATTCTGGTCCGATATTTGGGTGGGAAATGCTCCCCTGCAATGTTCATTTCCCCGCATTTTCAATTTAGCTTTGAACAAGTCGGGGAGAGTCTCTGATTATGGAACTCGCTCTGGTAATTTATGGTCGTGGGACATCCCTCTTCGGAGGCGTCTCTTCGATTGGGAGCTATCGCAATGGGATAATCTCCTTGATGTATTGAATAACTTTTCCTCTTCGGGTTTTAATACCGACTGCTTAGTGTGGAATGGTTCTGAAAATGGTATCTATTCGGTAAAATCTTGCAGGAATGCTTTGTATGCAAATATTTCACCCTATTTCGATTGGAAAAAATTTATTTGGCAAGGCCTCGCCCCACCTAAGGTGGAATTTTTCCTGTGGAGAATCATAAGAAACGGACGCCCTGTTAAAGCAAATCTGCTTCATCGGGGGATTCTTCAGATAATGGATGTGTCCTGTCCTTTTTGCAGATTGTGTATTGAATCCACTTCCCATTTGCTTTTCGCCTGTTCTTATTCATGGCAACTGTGGATGAAATTAGCTGGCATTTGGAATGTTCAGCTTGTATGTCCCATCGATCCAATTCCTTTTTTTCAGGTCTGGAATGCAGCGAAGCCTAACCGCATAGCAAATGCGATTTGGGACTTTATTCCCGCGGCGACTTTGTGGACTCTCTGGTTGATGAGAAATGAATTGGTTTTTCAAGGAGGCTCCTTCGATCCCATTTTAGCCTTCTTCCTTGTTAGAACCCGCACGGCTAGCTGGTTTAAAGCCAAATTTGGTTCTTGTGATATCGACTTGTCTGATATGATTAATAATCTTTCAATTGCGGATGGGTTTTCGGTTAAACCAAAATGCGACAAGACTGTTATTTGGTCCCCTCCCCCGATGGGATTTCTTAAACTGAATATTGATGGTGCTGTTAATAAATGCAGATCTAAAGGTGGTATGGGGGGCACGATTCGGAATCACTTGGGAGAAGAATTAGTTTCGTTCTCGGAGGCTTGTCCGGGTGGTCCTCGTATCATCGCGGAACTGTTGGCCATTAAACATGGCTTATCCTTGTTGTTCTCTGCTGAATCTTGCAAAGGTCTCCAGTATATTATTGAGTCGGACTACAGGGAGGCTTTGGATTGGATCCAAGACATTTCTATCTGCCCTAGCCCCTTTCGTCAGTTAGTATCCGATATCTTAAG
Source organism: Hibiscus tridactylites (assembly GCA_958450335.1). NCBI lineage: Eukaryota > Viridiplantae > Streptophyta > Magnoliopsida > Malvales > Malvaceae > Hibiscus > Hibiscus tridactylites. Next base: position 19,948,410 of record OY288265.1, on the reverse strand, counting down.
AATAAGGAGTGGTGGACGATGTATATTCAGGTGGGTTAGAAGGGAGGCAAACACTAGGGCGGACGGCTTAGCAAAATCAGGCATTGGGTAGACTTGCGCTGGGATTGGACTTCTTTATTTCGGTTTTGTATTTTCATAAAATTGTACTGATACTTTAATATAATATTAGGAATAAAATACAAGGCGCTCTTTTCCTCCTTCCGCTGCTGGTTGGGCTTTGGCTTAACCGGTACGAAGGGGGTTTTTAACGAGGCCTTCCTTCTTATCAAAAAAAAATAGAGCCCAATAACAATGGTTTAACCGATATCAATAATTAACTAGTCGATACAATGTTTGAATTTTATCAATATGAGATTTCTGATCATCGGAACCTAATTCCGACTAGACTTGATTTTGGGGTGTTACAACTCTCCCCCTTAAGAAAAATTCGTCCTCGAATTTTTACCTGAACCGAAGAGATGAGGATATTGTTGTTTCATGGTCTCTTCAGGCTCCCATGTGGCTTCTTCAACGGTGTGGCTCCTCTAGAGCACTTTAACTAACAGTACAGTTTTGTTGCGAAGCCTCTTAACTTCTCTTGCAAGAATTCGAACCGGTTCCTCCTCGTAGGATAGATTTTGTCGAATTTCTATAGATTCAAGTTCCACAATGTTTGAGGGATCAGAACGATACTTCCGAAGCATCGTTACATGAAAAAAATAGTGGATTTTACTCAATTCAGAGGGCAACAGTAGTTGATATGCTACAGGGCCAACTCTTTCAATGAGTTCAAATGGTCCAATGAATCGGGGTCTCAATTTTCCCTTTTTGCCAAATCTTAAAACCTTCTTCCACGGTGATACATTGAGGAAGGCTTTTCACCAACTTTATACTCAATGTCTCTTTTCTTGAGATCAACATAAGCCTTTTGTTGATTAAAGGCAGCCTTTAAACGATTATGGATAATGGTGACCTGCTCTTCAGTCTCTCGAAGCAAGTCAGGGCCTAACATCTTGCCCTCTCCAAGCTCCGACCAAAACAATGGAGTTCTACATCGCCTACCATATAGTGCTTCATACGGGGCCATTTGGATTGATGCTTGGTAACTATTATTGTAGGCAAATTCGACAGGAGGTAGATATTTCTCCCAAGTTCCAACAAAGTCAATAATGCATGCCCGAAGCATGTCTTCCAAGATCTGAATTACCCTTTCTAATTGGCCATCAGATTGAGGGTGAAAAGTTATGCTAAGGTTAACTCTGGTGCCCAGAGCTCCTTGTAAGGTTCTCCAAAACTGAGATGCAAATCGAGGATCTCGATCAGAGATAATAGACTTAGGTACTCCGTGGAGTCGAATTACTTCCTTGATATACAAGTCAGCCAATTTAGGGAGACCATAGTCCATTCTAACTAGTATAAAGAGGGTTGACTTCGTGAATCGATCTACAATGACCCATATGGCATCATGCTTCGCGGGAGTTAACGGTAGACCACTAACAAAACCCATAGTGATCTTTTTCCACTTCCATTTCGGTTGATCAATAGGCTGCAAAAATCCAATGGGAGCACAATGTTCTGCCTTAACACGTTGGCACGTGAGACATTTGGAAATGAAATCAACTATGCCTTGCTTCATGCCGGGCCACTAATAGAGTTCACGCAGGTCCTTGTACATCTTTATAGACCCGGGGTGAACAGAAAAAGAACTCGAATGAGCTTCATAGAGAATATCGATGCGAAGAGATTCATCATTAGGTACACAGACTCGGTCATGAAAACATAAGAGTCCTTTGGAATTAATTCTGAAGCCGGGGTTGTCCGATAGCTTAGAGACAATGGATTGAAGCTTAGGATCTTGCTCTTGTAAATCCTTGATTCGCGAAACGATGGTAGACTGAACTTGGAGTTCAGCTACAAGACAACGATGTTTTTGAAGTCGGAAGTGAGCATTAATTGTTCGAGGGGCTACAATATAACAGTGTTACGATGAGTTAATGTACTGCATAATACATATAACTCTAAATTCATTGTCAATACATACCAGGCAAAGGTTTGCGGCTGAGCGCATCAGCTACAACATTGGCCTTGCCCGGATGGTAATCAATGACAAGATCGTAGTCTTTAAGGAGTTCCATCCACCTCCGTTGCCGAAGGTTCAACTCCTTTTGAGTCAATAGATACTTAAGGTTTTTATGGTCGGTGAAGAGGTAACATTTTTCTCCGTAGAGGTAATGTCTCCAGATTTTTAATGCAAAGACAATTGCAGCCAATTCAAGGTCGTGGGTGGGATAATTCATTTCGTGTGGCTTAAGTTGTCTCGAATCATAAGCGATGACTTTAACTTCTTACATTAGTACACATCCTAACCCAAGGTGCGATGCATCACTGTAGACTGTGTAGTCCTTTCCGGACTCAGGTTGACTTTACCTTCGTTGTTGAGCCTCGGTCCAAACAAAAGGAGCTTATTTCCTCAATAATTTGGTTAAAGGAGCGGCTATCATAGAAAATCTGTAACTCCCTCGTCCCGGTCCGGGCGCTTGACCGATCCGAGTGGACTACACGGGGATAATCGAGATGAAACTCGTTAAGGCTCCACTTCGGTTACCGACCCTAGGAAAACTTTTTCATTTATTATCTTATCTAGATGCATTAATTAAACCTAATTGGAATCCCGACAACAAACAGGGCCTAAGTCCAACCATTGAAACCCTTTAGAGATGTCAAAAAGCCCAATTACAGGCCTGTGTTTCGAAACAGTCAAATCCTATTTCGAAACACAAGCTCCAGTTTTAAAAGCCAGACACCCGTTTCGAAACGCATCCACCCCGTTTCGAAACAGGGTCTCATTTTGCCTTGTCGTTTCGATACCCGTTTCGAAACAGGCAATTCCAGTAGCCAAAGTGTTTCGAAACTGGTTTCGAAACAGGGGCTCACAGTAGCCAAAACGTATCGAAACACATTTCGATTTGGGGCCCTGGAACCACACCCGTTTCGAAATAGGGCTACCCGTTTCAAAACACCTGCACTCTGTGAATTCTCAAAATCAGCTTTAAACACCTCCAAATGATCCCCAAACGTCCCAAACGACTCCAAGAAGCAACCATAACATACCAACACACTCTAGAGGCATACACCCTATAGCAAACATACTCAAGATTCATAAAGATATAAGATAGGCATCCATTTCAAAGACCATACATGGCATCTAAGGTAACATGTTTCAAAGATCATATTTACAACTATGTCATTAATGAATGGTCAGAACTCACATCTCTTAAAGTCCATGGATTTTGGACTTAAGAGATAGACCCAACATAACTTTAATTATTTTGAAATTACGAAGCCCGTGAAAATATTTTTTTATTTAAATTATAAAACCGAACCCGAAATAATATTTTAATATTATTTCCACCCGACCCCTAAACTCGGGTGTTACAACTTTCTCCCACTTAAGGAATTTCATCCCCGAAATTACCTGACGGGAACAAGTACAGAAACTGCTCAAGCATATCAGCTTTCCTCTCCCACGTGGCCTCTTTCACACCTCTATGTCTCCACAACACCTTGACCAACTCTATGGTCTTTCCACGCAACACCTTGATATCAGAAGCAAGTATCTCAACAGGTTCTTCATTGTAAGACAAATCCGGATTCAACTCTATCTCCTCCACAGGCATAACGTGAGAAGGATCTGATCTATACCTCCTAAGCATCGACACATGAAACACATCATGGATCTTCTCTAACTCAGAAGGCAATCTCAAACGGTAAGCAACCGGCCTAATCCGTTCAACTATCTCATACGGACCAATGAACCTCGGACTCAACTTGCCTTTCCAGCCAAATCTCATTACCTTCTTCCACGGAGATATTTTCAGAAACACTTTCTCACCCACAGAGAACTTAATCTCTTTCCTCTCCAAATCTGCATATGATTTCTGACGATTAGAAGCTGCTTTCAAACGGTCACAAATCAACTTCACTTTGTCGGTAGTCCCCTTAAGCAAATCCGGTATAGGTAACAACTTCTGACCTGTTTCAGCCCAACAGATCGGAGTCATACATTGTCTATCATACAAAGCCTCATAGGGAGCCATCTGAATAGTAGCATGATAACTGTTGTTGTAAGCAAACTCAACTAAGGGCAAGTGCTTCTCCCAAGAACCCTGGAAGTCAATCACACAACAACGGAGCATATCCTTTAGAATCTGTATCACTCGCTCAGATTGTCCATCGGACTGCGGATGATAAGGAGTACTGAAATGCAAGCGGCTACCTAGAGCACTATGCAAACAACCCCAGAACCTCGAAGTGAATCTCGGATCTCTGTTTGAAACAATAGACTTCGGAACTCCATGTGGTCTCACAATCTCACGGATGTACAAGTTCGCCAACTTGTCTAAAGAATCTGTAGTGTTCACTGCTAAGAAGTGAGCGCACTTAGTGAATCTATCCACTATCACCCAAACAGAGTTCTTCTTGAAAGGAGACAACGGTAACCCTGACACAAAATCTATGGTAATTCTCTCCCATTTCCATTTCGGAATCTTCAAAGGCTATAACAAACCTGAAGGAACCTGATGTTCTGCCTTCACTCTCTGACAAACCATACAACGGCTCACATACTCGACTACATCCTTCTTCAAACCAATCCAGAAGTAATCATTCTTCAAGTCACGGTACATCTTAGTACTACCTAGATGCATAGAAAAAGGACTCGAATGTGCTTCACTCAGAATCAGACGTCTCAAATCAACATCTTCAGGTACTACAACTCTATCTCTGAAACATAACACATTCTCACCACTGAAGCTATACTCATTCGGTCTTCCTTTGGCTATGTCCTGAACGTGAGGAACTAGAGACACATCTTGCAACTGCTTCTCTCTAATCAACTGAATCAAGGAAGGCTTTACTTGCAACTCTGTGATCAAACCACCATCACCGGATACACTCAATCTAGCAAACATAGCTCTCAACTCAACTGCAACTTTTCTACTCAAAGCATCGGCTACTACATTTGCCTTACTCGGATGGTACTCAATGGTCAAATCAAAATATTTCAACAACACAAGCCATCTTCTCTGCCTCAAGTTCAACTCTCTTTGTGTCATCAAATACTTCAAGCTCTTATGATCGGTGTAAACTATACACTTCTCACCATACAAGTAATGACGCCAAATTTTCAATGCAAACACAACTGCGGCTAACTCTATATCGTGAGTAGGATAGTTCTTCTCATGAACTTTCAACTGTCTTGAAGCATAGGCAACAACTCTTCTTTCTTGCATCAAAACACAACCTAACCCTATGTAGAAAGCATCATTATAGATCACAAACTCTTTGCCTGAAACTGGTTGCACTAACACTGGAGCATTTGTCAAAGCTTCTTTCAATTTCTCAAAGGCCTTCTGTCTTGCATCTGACCACTCAAACTTAACTCCTTTTTGCAACAATTTAGTCAAAGGAGCAGCTACCCTAGAGAAATCATCAACAAATCTCCTATAGTAACCGGCTAATCCTAGGAAACTCCTAATCTCAGTCACAGACTTAGGTTGTTTCCACTCAACAATAGCCTCAATCTTCGACGGATCAACACGGATACCTTCAGCCGAAAAAACATGGCCAAGAAATACAACCTCTCGAATCCAGAACTCACACTTACTAAGCTTCGCATACAACTGATTGCTTCTCAATCTCTGTAAAACAAATCTCAAGTGCTCATCATGCTCTTCTTCCGATTTCGAGTATACAAGGATATCATCTATGAAAACAACTACAAAACGGTCTAAATAGTCTCTGAAAATTATGTTCATCATATCCATGAAGGCAGCCGGTGCGTTAGTCAACCCAAAAGGCATGACTAAGAACTCAAGTGACCATATCTAGTTCTAAAGGCCGTCTTCGGTACATAAACCTCCCTTACCTTCAGTTGGTAGTAACCGAATCTCAAATCGATCTTCGAAAAGAATGATGCCCCTCTCAACTAGTCAAACAAATCATCAATTCTCGGTAACGGATACTTGTTCTTCACCGTTAACTGATTCAATTGTCTATAATCTATACACATTCTCATGCTTCCGTCTTTCTTCTTTACAAACAGAACTGGAGCGCCCCAAGGCGAAGAACTCGGTCGGATGAATCCTCTATCTGTCAACTCTTGCAACTGAGTCTTCAACTCTTTCAGTTCTTTCGGTGCCATACGATACGGAGCAATTGAAACAGGAGCTGAATCTGAATGAGTTTCTATATCAAACTCTACCTCTCTGTCTAGCGGTAAACCCATCAATTCTTCCGGAAACACACTTGGAAAGTCACACACTGTCCGGATGTCCTGAGGTCTAACTTCACCCATGTTCGGATTCATCACATAGGCCAAATACGCCTCACAGCCCAACTCGACTAGCCTCCTAGCCTCTAGAACTGAAACTACATTCGATAAGAACTTCACGTTCTCACCTACCACCACTATCTCATAATCATCTGCGAGTTTCAAGGAAATCCTCTTAGTCTCAAAATCTATCCTAGCTTTATGCTCGATGAGCCAGTCCATACCCAGAATCACATCAAAGCCATAAAACGGTAGCTCTATCATATCCACTGGAAACACGTGCCCCTGAACCATTAGCGGACACCTTTTGTACATCTTTCTAACTACTACCGTATCCTTGAAGGAACTAGTAACACTAACTCCTACCTCTAATATCTCACAAGGCAATTTCAACAACTTTGCATGCTCACTCAGTATATATGAATGTGTAGACCCGGAGTCAATCAAAGAAAGCAAACCCAAAGATTGTATCGAAAAGTTACTTGCAATCACATATGTGTCGTGCTGACCCTCGCGCTGAGCGTAAACTCTGGCCTGGCCTCCGCCCTCTGGCTATACAGCAACTACATGCGTTATGTTCCTCTAGCCATCATTTCTTGGCTGGAAGTTACCTCTACCGCGCCCACGACCTCTATGGAAGTCATTGGCCCTAGTAGGAGCCTGAGCTATGTTCGGTGCCTGTGTCGCCTGATGCGGGCACTCCCTCCTAAAGTGGTCCCTCGAACCACAGTTCCAACAAGCATGGAAGTTACCCCAACACTCACCAGAATGTTATCTCCCACAACGTGTACACTCGGGCAAACGCCCTACTCCTTCATGGCCCTGGTGGCCACCGCCACGCCTATGGTCAAACTGTTGTCTGCCACCTCTATGCCTCTTGGCATCTCTACGGTCAAAGTTATTATGTCTCCTTCCAGAACTAGAACCACCATAACGCTTGATCAAGCCCAAACCGTGCTCTATGTCCTTTGCCCTAGCGACCAAGACATCAAAATCTGAATAGTCTGAAGCTAAGGTATACCTCTTAACTTCCTCATGAAGCCCATATCTGAAACGGTTACAACGGTCCCACTCAGTGGGAACCAACTCTGGTGCGTACTGGCTCAAACAGACAAAACGGATCTCGTAGTCAGTCATAGAAGCATCTCCCTGAACAAGGGCCATAAACTCCCGCTTCTTCTTATCAAGATACCTCGGTCCCAAGTATCTCTTTCGGAAAGCAGACTCAAAGAAATCCCAACCAATCTCAGCCTCGGGAACCCCAGAAGTAATGGTGACCCACCAAGTGTAGGCATCACCCTGTAGTAAAAAGATCACACAGCCATATTTCCGAGCACCCACACAATCCATCTGAGCTAAAATGCGGACGGTCTTCTCCAACCACAACTCAGACCTCTCCGGTGTAGACCCTCTGAACTCTTCAACCCCTAGGCTACGAAGCCTCTCCAATGGTAAACTAGCATCATCACCTCTAAGCTGAGCTGCAGCCTGAGCCCCGGCAACTGCGGCCTGAAATGATCCCGCTATAGCTTGTACAAGCGGAGCCATATCTATTCCAGCAGGACCTTGGCCTCATTGGCCAACCTGAGGTCCCTCTCCTTCAGCTCCATCCTCGCCTCCAACTTCAGGCTGAGGAGGTGGTGGAGGAGTTCCAACTCCAGCAACAGGCTCTACCACATGAGCCTTAACTCCAGCCACCGGCTCATCAACAGGAGTTGCGACACGTGGTTCCTGACGAACCACTCTTGGTCTACCCCTAGGCCTCGACATCGCGCGCACAAACAACAACTACAACAACAACAAGAAAGCACAAAAGATAGGGTTAGCAAGGCAAGGGCTCCAAGTGGCTTAAGTGTGTTCCCTCACTTTAAAAATCCTTTTTCCAATGTAATAGTAGCAATGGGACTCTAAACATCATGCTTCAAGCAAAACAACAAGCATACTTGATAAACAAGCAAACATGCTTGCATGGCAAGCAAACATTGTGCATTTCAATCATAAAAACACAACTTACCCAACTTACCTGCCCAAGGTCTCGGAAACCTTAGGCTCTGATACCAACAAGTGTAACCCCCTCGTCCCGATTCGAACGCTTGACCGATCCGAGTGGATTACACGGGGATAACCGAGATGAAACCCGTTAAGGCTCCACTTCGGTTACCGACCCTAGGAAAACTTTTTCATTTATTATCTTACCTAGATGCATTAATTAAACCTAAGCGGAAGCCCGACAACAAACAGGGCCTAAGCCCAACCCTTGAAACCCTATAGAGATGTCAAAAAGCCCAATTACAGGCATCTGTTTCGAAACAGTCAAAGCCCGTTTCGAAACACAAACTCCAGTTTTAAAATCCAGACACTCGTTTCGAAACGCATCCACCCCGTTTCGGAACAGGGTCACATTTTTCCTTGTCGTTTCGATACCTGTTTCGAAACAGGCAATTCCAGTAGCCAAAGTATTTCGAAACTGGTTTCGAAATAGGGCTCACAGTAGCCAAAACGTATCGAAACATGTTTCGATATGGGGCCTTGGAACCACACCCGTTTCGAAACAGGGCTACCCGTTTTGAAACACCTGTGAATTCTCAAAATCAGCTTTAAACACCTCTAAATGATCTCAAACGTCCCAAACGACTCCAAGAAGCAACCATAACATACCAACACACTCTAGAGGCATACACCCTATAGCAAACATACTCAAGATTCATAAAGATATAAGATAGGCATCCATTTCAAAGACCATACATGGAATCTAAGGTAACATGTTTCAAAAGGACATACACTTAGTCAATTTAAGGTAGGCAAGATAGACATGGTTTACAAGCAACATGGCATCCAAAACCAAACCAACAAAATATATAAAAGGAGTCTAGCATGCTCCTAAACAAACAACATCAACATACTTCAAAAGCATCACACCACAATTACATGTCCCATTGCTTGACCATTACATCATAACTAAAATACCCATACTTGATAGCTAAGCTAGCTCCACAAAGAACACACACTTGGACGCCCCTTCTTGCACTAGCAACCCACGAACTAAGGATCCGCATTGTCGAACAAAAGAGAGTGTAAGCATAAAGCTTAGTGAGGGTAAGCTCTTTAAAAACAAACCTCGACAATGCAGGGTCCAAGCACGAGCACAACAAGGTAAATACATGTCCTTACCTTCGATCCACAAGAGCCGAAATGTCAATGATGCATGAACATAAACTCACAATATGTCATGCTAAACAAGCTCAATCCACATCATATGTAAACACGTATATTAATCCAAAAGGGAGATCACATTTCATATCACATTGATACACATATCAACTCATATTGGCACCTAGCTATGACTCGAATACGCGGATAAACATGTTGGAACTCACATCCAACACAACCATCACCTTACGGTGGGATTACACTCATCACCATTCATGTGGAGGGGATTCCACTCATCCTCACGCCCCGTCGATGGGATTACACTCATCGCCGACTCTTATATATAAGAAGGTTTTCCGGGCGAATCTGTACTCCATCTTGATGACTACCATCATCAAGACCACGCGCGCATTTAACTCACGTGTGCACACTAACATCCTAATGACTGATCATTTGTACCTAGGGGTGATAACGAGCCGAGCAGAGCCCGAGCCTGGCCAGGCTCGGCTCGGCTCGGGCTCGAGGCTCGCCGAGTTCGGAATTTTAGGCTCGAGCTCGGCTCGAAAATAATTTTATTGGGCTCGGCTCGGGCTCGAAGCTCGTCAGGCTCGTCAGGCTCGGCTCGGCTCGAAATAGAAAATTTTGCTATAGTTTTTTATATAAAATATTCGTTAAAAATCTCTTTCATAACCAACACTAAAACGAAATTCAATGACCGGAACGGGGAAAAGTGTAAAAAATTAGATTAATCTAAATAATCAATAAATATTCTTATAATACAAACACATAATTAAAGAAAATACAAAATCAAACAATAATCAACTAATGAAAGAAAATACAAACACATAATTTATTTTAGTGCATATGTAGATTCCGAGCCTGTTCACGAGCTTTTCGAGCCGAGCATGGGTAAGCTCGGCACGGCTTGTTAAAGTTTCGAGCCGAGCCCGAGCCCGAGTCGAGCTCACTCGAGCCGAGCTTTGACCGAGCTTTGACCGAGCCAAGCCCGAGTAGCTTGCGAGCCGGTCAGGCTCATTATCACCCCTATTTGTACCCAAGCATACTAGTGCCAATAGTAAACACAATCCAAGATACCCATTTACAATCATTTCCATGCTTAGCACGTACTCACCATGATCAACATCATGCCCATACCTCATGCATATAACAATGCATCACAATCATGCCTCAACATACATGTATAACACATTTATACATAACCATCATAAACACATATCATCCTGAGGCATAAACAACAATTAAAGAGTTCAACCAATGTCTCTAACTAAAGCTTGGGATTAGACTACCACTCTAATCCCAACTCTAGATGGGTATACCAAGCCCAACCTAGTCCACATGCTTGAACCAAATACTCAAAACCATTTTAAAAACATTAAACCACTCATCTTCACTTCCAAGCTCAACAACCAAGCAACCAACACCTTCAAGCTTCCGGATTCGCTCCTGATGCTTCACCAACACAAACTCTTGCCTCTAATCATCCCAACACAATCAAAATAATCTCAAATCAGCTCATACGACAAAGTAGCAAACCCGGAATACTATTCAAGCATCAAACACAAGAATTCAAGCCATGGACAACCCCCCAAAACAACCAACTCGAGCAGCCATTAAACCCCAACCAAAACTTATGATTTCAACACATTTATCACATTCAAATGATTCCAAAACAACCCTTAACTAACATATTAACATTAGCCTTCTGTTTCCAACATAAAACACACCCAAAATCCATTCCAAACCCCTTTAAAAACCCCTATTAAACCCAAATCCGGGAATGTTTATAAAACCAAGTAAAAATCACATATGTTGGACCCCACGCTTCATAAACAACATATCTAACATTATTAAATCAATAGCTTTAGTAAAAACCCATAAAGCTTTAGCCTTTATCATTTTTCCATGGAAAACAAAATTTCCAAAACATGGACGAAAATGCAATCTAAAGGTACTTTTGAAGAGAGGAAAACAAGGCCAACTCAAAAACGAGATTACCTTTCGAAAAGCACCTAAGATGAGGATGATAGGTGATGGAATAGTAACTTAGTGTAGAGAGCTCTTCAATGTCGTTGGTTTGAAAATTGGAAGTGAGGAAGAAGATGAGCACATGCTCTCATCTTTTGTTTTATTTTTAATTCACCCAAAAATCATGTTTACAACTATGCCATTAATGAATGGCCAAAACTCACATCTCTTAAAGTCCATGGATTTTGGACTTAAGAGATAGGCCCAACATAACTTTAATTATTTTGAAATTACGAAGCCCATGAAAATATTTTATTATTTAAATTATAAAACCGAACCTGAAACGATATTTTTATATTATTTCCAACCGACCCTTAAACCCGGGTGTTACAAAATCCTTTGACGAATCTACGATAATAGCCAGCAAGCCCAAGGAAGCTTCTGACTTCACTAATGTTCTTCGGAGGCTGCCAATCTACAATAGCTTGAATTTTCTTTGGGTCCACTTGAATACCCAAAGCTAACACAATATGTCCTAGAAAGGCAACTTCGGTGAGCCAAAACTCACACTTGGAGAACTTCGCGTACAACTACTTCTCTCTTAGGGTCTGAAGCACAATACGAAGATGATCTCGGTGTTCTGATTTATTCTTGAAGTAAATCAATATGTCATTTATAAACACCACTACGAATTTATTCTTAGTGTCCATATCTTGTACAGAAGGCAGTCTTCGGTACATCACACTCTTTAACTCTCATTTGATAATAGTCCTACCTTAAATCGATCTTGGAAAACACAGAGGTATCTTTTAGTTGATCGAACATGTCGTCTATTCTAGGCAATGGATATTTATTCTTGATGGTTACTTTATTCAATTATCGGTAGTCAATACACAATCGCATAGAACCATCTTTCTTCTTAACAAAGAAAACCGGAGCTCCTGAGGGTGAAGAGCTCGGTTGAATGAAACCTTTGTTCAATAAGTCTTGAATCTGAGCCTTTAGTTCCTTTAATTCCATAGTTGCCATGCGATATGGTGCAATGGAAATGAGAGCAGTCCCAGGTTGCACCTCAATGCCAAACTCCACTTCACGGGTTGGGGGAAATCTCGGAAGTTCATTAGGAAAGACATCAGGAAATTCACATGCAATGTCAATGTCTTACAATTGTGGTTCGTCTCTAGACCCCAACGCTAAAGCATACAATGATGGATTCTTCGCGTTCATCAGTTCAACACTCTTATTACCCAGACCCCGAAGATACAATTTCATCTTACAACAATCTACCCAGGCTTGATGCTCACTATGCCAATCTAAGCCTAGGATAACATCGAATTCATGGATCGGTAATGCCAACAAATTGGCTGGAAAAGGAATCCCTTGGATCATTAAGGGGCAATTCTTGCACACTACCCTTACGGTGACACAATCTCCTAGGGGATTTGTTACAAAAATCCTCGATGCTATTGGTTCGGAAGACATATTATACTTCTTAACTACAATGCTACTTATAAAAGAATGAGTAGAACCATAGTCAATCAATATATATAAGGAATGTGAATATAGCTCGATTGTACCTGCAATGACATCTGGTTCATCCTCTTTTTCTCTGCTCCTCACATGATACATTTAGGCAGGGGCTTTTGAATCTTGCTTATTAAAGGGTTTCCCTGGACCACTCGATCGCCCAAAATTTCCCGATGATCCTTGCTTTGATCCTTTACCACGAAAGGATTGAGCAGGAGAAGCAACAGTAGTCGGTGTGACAACAGATTTGGTTGCATTCAAAAGGCAGTCACGAATAAAGTCACCCTGCTCACCACAGTAGTAACAAGCTCCAGTCTTCTTACGACATTGACCTGTTGGGTGCTTGTTTTGACAATAATTGCAAAGTGGATGTTGGTTGCCTCGGTTTGAACCTCCAATGCTATCAATGGACGCTGCTTTAGCAAAAGACTGCGTCACAGACTGAGGTCTCTCAATATTTCTAGAATGGGGGGCCGTGGGTAGATATTTTGTTTGTAACCTTGATATCTCCCTTTCTTGTTCCATCTCAGAGGTCGAGAATCATCCCTGAACATCTTCTCAGACTTTCCAGGCCCACCAACTCGTTGATCTCTCTGTGCAGCTTCGGTGGCCTTAACTCGATTCACAAGGTCTTGGAAATCAGAAATACTTAACGCAGTGAACATAGGGCATAGTTCATCATTAAGCCCTGCAATGAACACCCGACATTTTTCTTCCTCTTTCTTAATGTACTCAGCACCATATCTACAGTACTTGCAAAAGTCATGGATGTATTGTTCGATCGGTCACCCGCCTTGTTTGAGGTGAAGGAAGGTGCTTCGTCTCTCAGTAAGGTAAAATTCACTGATATACTTCTTGCGAAATTCTCCAAGGAAGAACTCCCAAGTCACCGTGTCCTCCAAAACTATCAAAATGGTAGTTTCCCATCAATGGAGTGCCTCATCGGCCAGCAATGCGATGACGCACTCAAGCTTGTGCTCGTCCGAGCACTGAAGTTGCTTATTCAGAATCCACAAGCTATTGTCCAACCAATAATCGGCAACTCCAGGGTTTTCATCATCTTGCCCGGTAAAAGTATAAGCTCGATACTGTGAGAGCTTATCAATAGGTTCTCGAGTGGGTTGAACAACAAGAGCAATAGGTTGCACGGTTTGTTCGGCCCTCATAGCAATCATAAACTGCCTGAACATGTCGGCATGTTCTTATAACACTCAGCCTGAGCGATAGGTGATGCAGGCTCGGTACCCTGTACAGGAAAGTCATGTGGTTGTGGTAGGTTCTGAGGATTTCCTCCTCTAATCTCCTCGCCATGTGTCGAGAAGCAAGTAGTAAACTCGTCTATATGAGCTCCATTAGTCTCAGACATATTTATCTGAAAGATCGGATTAGTCGATAAGTCACAATATACACAATATATAACTGCTATGTGGCAAAGTAACACAATAACAATGCAACAAGCTTCGATTTAGTCCTCTAATCGACTAAACTCAAGCTCTAATACCACAAATGTAACAACCCCTTCCCGGTCTGATCGAGAACCGGGTCGGAAGGTAAAACTGAAGATCAATACGGAAATCGGTACAATAAAATTTCATTTTGCTAATAACATTTTCAACCATATCATACAATGAATCATTACTATCATGTAACTTAGTCCAATTGACCCATACAAGCAATAATAAATTATTCAATGCTAAATTGCAACTATTACAAGTTTTAGGGACCAAATTGTAAATTCAACAAATTAGGGGTCCTTTAATGCAATTGAATATACTAGATTGAAATTCACTACAATATTAACCACCCTGTAAAATTTCATACAATTTGGAGTTCATTAACTCAATCAATTTAATCTTTCAAAATTCAGTGACTAAACTGTGAACATTACAACCTGTCTAATATGCCTTTAACTAACTTAACTAACCCTGTATCGAAACACCCTAGGGCTCTTTCGAAACAGGTGAACGATGGTCAACCCATGTTGACTTTACCCTTTAGACAGTATCTATACGAGCATGCCTTGTATCAAAACGGGTTGACTTCTTTTGACTTTGACTTTGACCAGTTTCGATACGCTATAAACTTGTATCGAAACGAGGCATTCCAATGACAAAATGTTTCGAAACAGCCATAAACCGTTTCGATACGCCCTATTCCTCAGGCTCAATTATGTTTACCCGTAACGAAACGCCATCACCCGTTTCGATACATACTGATTTGTAATGACAGATTTTTGTTGGTATTTATTCAATTTGACCTACCGAACAATGTCCAAATGCAACGAAACTTCACACACAATATTTCAATGGTATAAACGACTAGTTCGACTACTTTTCCAAGTATGCACTTTTAAGCCATTTTAAGCCAACCAAAAAGGCCATTAACCATATTACAACTTAGACATCTCACAAACACATCAAATTAGGCATAAACGACTAGTTCGACTACTTTGCCACCTTCCTAGGAGTTCGCAAGGTCAAAATACATTACTTTAGGGCTTGTAGTGATTTGTCTTGCCTTGA
The DNA here is from genome assembly GCA_958450335.1 of Hibiscus tridactylites. Lineage (NCBI taxonomy): Eukaryota > Viridiplantae > Streptophyta > Magnoliopsida > Malvales > Malvaceae > Hibiscus > Hibiscus tridactylites. Next base: position 19,932,915 of record OY288265.1, on the reverse strand, counting down.
CAATCCGATCCATCTACGCATGATCTTCCAACTTGAAATGTATGAGATAAGACACGTTAGGCATACATTGCCTAGTGAGGTAGTCATAAACAATACAACATCAATGTAACAAGTATCAATATCCATGCTCTCAAGCTTATCTATATCAATGTTATGCATCAATAAACAATGTTTAGCATATTTATTCATCATTAATCCATGGATTGAATCAAGATAGTGGATACGCGAATTCCAACACCTCGCCAAATCAATGAATGGTCTAGTCCCTCCGCCTCGCCAATATGGCAAATATCAATACACATCCCTCCGCCTCACCAAATCAATATAGGTCATAGCCTTAGGACCATGGTCCACTCGTACACTGAGCTCATGAATTCTATGGCATGCCAATTGTATCCAATGTCTATTCAAATCCAAGGTTTCAATGTTCATTTCCATATTCAATGTTCAATGAGAATTCCAATGACCAATAATCTCGATATTATCAATGACAAACATGTCTCAGTATCAATGTTTCATAGTCCAATATCAATATCAATATCCGATGATTTCTTTACAATGTTTCGATGACAATAACTATATCAATGAAAATGCACAATGATGATTCCAATAAATATGTCCAACATTCAATAACAAAACTTGCTGACACTTACCAAAGTGTCTATTTAACACTCCAATGCAATTTATTCAATGATAATATTAGCAATATGGTCAAATACAACGATAAAAGATTCGGGAAGGCTTTTTGCCTAGTCCCGAGACTCCGACTACACTCACCTTGAAATACGATGCTCTTGCGGCTCTCAAATAACAATACCCTTGCTTATAGCTTTCGACAGAGATGGTGAAACCTCTCTCTCCACTTCTTGAGCTAGAAAATCAATAGGGAAATGATTAGGGTCAATATTACAATATCAAAATCAATACAACGATATCAAAATCGATATCTGATTTCAATATAAACAACAACGATGAAATATCTACGGATGGTCAAAACCCTAGCTTGAGATTAAACTTGATTTATCCATGGAATCCAATAACCGATTGAGGAATATAGCTTACCCGACCGATACCAATGATTTGATATCGATGAATCAAAGAAAAACTAAACTAAAGCTTGCTCTTCAATGGAGATGCTAGCTTGGAGGAAGATGGTGAAGATGACAAAGAGGTGATTGCTTGGGAAAACTCTCTATAAGCTTTTTTACCCCTTTCTTTTGTTTTATGATTTTAAGTGTTCTATGGAATTAAGTTTCCTTTAGGTGAAGTAACTTCACCAGATTGTTCCACGTTGGAGACATTAAATTGAGGAGGGGCTAATCGCAAGGTTAGTCCCTCAGCTTTTTACTCTCTATGGTTTTGACCTCGAAGTTCTCAATTTCCACAATTTAGCCACTAAATATTTTTGATACTATTCAATAGAGTCCAATAACAATGATTTAACTCAATTAGAGTCTGATATCAATAATTAACTAGCCGATACAATGTTTGAATTTTATCAATATGAGATTTCCGATCACCGGAACCTAATTCCGACTAGACCGGATTTTGGGGTGTTACAAACATACAAAGAAATGGGCTCCATCCGACAATGGAGAAGGGAGATCGATGAGAGAAACTAGAATATTTTTGGTTGATTCGTGAACTCCTGAGTACTTTTCGGCAAAATGGAGGTCGAATTCAAACTCAATGGGCTGGGACAAAGTGACTAGTGAAATTTGGGACCGAACGATCACCATCTATGATTGTTTGGGGTTTAAGAGTGACCAAAACATTTCATGTCTAAACTTTAATGACCAAAAGTGTTTAATGTCTAAACTTTAGTGAGTATATCGTACATTTTGAAACTTCAGTGACCAAAATAGGTTCAAGAGTAAAGTTTAGTGGTGATTTACGTAATTTACCTTAAATGATATACATTAAGTCACATGTTGTTAACACCTAACAAAAAGGGTGATGTGACAATTAACAAAATCTTGTAAAATTATACATTTGGTCCTTGTTACTTACGCATTCTATCAATTTGGTACTCATTTAAATTTAATTCAATAAAATTAACTCTCTAATCAGATAGTAACATGTGTCGTCGTATGATTGTAAGATTTTACTCAAATTTTAATTTATTTAATTTTTTAATTTTTCATCCAATCAAATAATGACATATTCAAGTATGAATGTAAGAGCACCAACCACTTAGCCAAATGCATTTGTTGGTTCAAGTTTTGCAAGAGCTTTTGGGAAAAGAACCCCGCCTTGATAGCTTACATGTTCTCTTATTCTGATTACTTCTCTAGTGTTGTAGAATATAATGTTGGTTTGGAGGTTGAAGTTTTAAAAAAAAATTCTAATAATCTAAAGATGATTATAAAATAGTATTTGTTTATACATATTTTTAATTCTTTGACAATGCACACATCTTGTAAACAAAGCGATTAAACTTAAATCTCCTAAGATAAATATTATTTGTTTTTTCACTGGAACTACGTGTTGGTTTCAAATCTTGAACCTTTGAAACACTCTCATTTGTTCTATCTCTAGCATTTTCTTTCAGCAGGGCTAAGTTTGACTTCAAGTTGGTGCAAATTGCAATATGCATGCTTATGTTGATGCTGTTCCGGATGTCATCTTAATTAGTAATCCCTTCGTCCTACTTATATTAAATTTTTTACGGAGTTTTATGGGGGAAAATTGTGTGGTGTAAAATAATGTAAATGATAAAATTTTCCTTAGAAAGTTAATTTTTATTTTTGTTGAGAAACTAAAAAAAATAGAAAAGTAAATTTGTTTTTATAAATTTGTTCGAAATCATATAGGTCATGTTTGGTAAATAGTTTTTTGAGCTAAAATTAGAGGTTTGAAGCATTTTTAGAGGTTTGACTAATCAAATCCGCTAATTTGGATGTTTGGTAAATAGCGGATTGAGGTGAAACCTCTCATTTTGAAAAAAAAAACTCCTAAAAAGGAACTTTTTGAGTTAGAGGTTTGAATAAAAAACTTGTGAAGATTATTTTGTCCTTGATAATTATAAAAATTTCTCTAAATAACATAAATTTAATTAACTAATAAAATTTAAAAAATAATTTCATAAATTAGAAATTAATATATAAATTAATAAATACATATAAATTTAATAATTAATAAAATTATATTTAAAATATAATTTTATAGATAAAAAAATAATATATACATCTAAATTTAATAATTACTAAAATTATATTAAAAAGATAATTTCACAAATTAAAAATTAATATGTATAATAATATTAAAAAATTAATTTTCATAATCTAATTAATATTAATAGGTACACGATGTTAACAATTGATAAATTATTCAAATAAGTATCAAATATAATCATATCCTTATATGTCATTTTGCTTGTTAAAATAATCAAACTGTTATCAGTTAATTTTATCAAATACTTTTATACAATCAACTAATGTAATTCACTAATCAAATCAGCTGATGCTATCAGTCAATGTAATCTGCTACCCGCTAATTGTCAAACATTTATATTAATTGTCACTTGAATACCTCAAAGTTTGAACGGTATTTTTAACAGCTCCTCAAAAGAAAAAGTACAATTAATATACTATACGATTTTGAAAAGACCAGTATTCAAGTGTCTGGGTGATGTAGTTGGTTATCACGATGGCTTCACACGCTAAGGGTCCCTGGTTCGAACCTCGGCCTAGACATTATTTTTCTTAATTTTGCTTAAATTGTTTTTAAGTCAAATTAGACAATTAAATTTTCGTTTACTTAATCGCCGGAAGATAATATTCAACCGAGTGTTAAGTAGATAGGGTCCATACAATTAGATTCAATTTAGTACATGTTTTCGATTCGATGAACTTTAGCTTTTAGTTTTCTCATATTAACTTTAGTTTTTAGTTTTTTCATATTAACTTCAGTTTTTAAAATTTTGTATTTTATTTTGACAAATTATTTCTATTTTATGACTTTTAAACATTAAATGATAAAATTTTAAAGTTTTTTTATAAATATTTATTAAAAACTTAATTTTCAAGTAAATAATAATAAATAATAATGCATCAATAGTATTTTAAGTATTTATTCCTATATTATAAAATAATTACAATTAATTATAAATTAAATAAAAAATTCAAATCCAATTCATTTTGAGTAACTACGGTTCATAAACCTGTGAATCATAAATCTTCGGTTAGGATCAATTTTCAGTTTTTCGGTTAAGATTAATTTTCAGTTTTTATTGCCCTCCCGGTTCTCGAGGGCTTTGCCTTGACTGTTTCAGATCGACCAACGTCGCACACCTAACATTGGTGGGTGAACCTTCCAGTGATGATTTTCTACATACATAAAATCTCGAACTTAAAATATACTTAAGCGATATTAAGATGTTTACCGTATAGACCAACCCTCGTTAGTTAGTTGGATATCACATTAGTCTAAGTGTCTCACACGTTTAAGGTCATTTTTTCCCTTAATTTTCCTTAAATTTTAGGTCAAATTAAGGGGAATCCCCATATTATGTGTTTTTGTTGGATTACTGGTTCATTGCCTTAAGCTATGACAATAGTTACTTTTTGAGTTTTATTCGTTTTGGCAAGCACTTCTTCATTTTTCAGTTTGTATAGCTTAATCATATGTTTTGGATTATCTATAAAAACTCGCCCGAAATATTTTGTTCCATTTTCTGGAACTTTCTTTTTTTAAATTTTCCGAGATCAATGTAGGATAAAACTTAAAATTTTTTGAAACACATTAGTTAGGATAAAAATCATTTGTCTTTTTTTTTGGTGCTTTGTTTATGTCCAATACTAAAAAATACTACAAAATTAAATTTCAAGTTTTATTCCTAAATTTTAAATTTTAAACTCTACACCTAAAAAAATATATCATGTCCTAAATTCTCTAAACCCTAACCTAAAATCTTAAACTTAATTTTGAGCATGGGGCATAAATAGAGACACCGAAAAAGAGTAGAGAATTTTCATCTAATTAGTTGACACTTTATTCAAGGTTAAGTCGGGAGTATATTGGATCGGATAGAAAAAACCCACCATGTCTGTTACCATCCTAAATATGACAGTACAATGTGAAATATAAATAGACTAAGTGAAAACTTCAATACACAGACTGTGTAATCATATAGAGGACCATGCCCAGCAGCATCACGTCACCCATAGTTGGAAAAAGCAAGTCTTTTAGTTTTAAGGGCTAAGAGTTTAGAGGTTAGGGGTTTGTGTTGCAGGGTTTAGAAATTAAGATTAATATTTTAAATTTATGGCTTAAAATTTGGGGTTTAATTTTTTAAGGTTTATGTTTAATAATTTAGGATCAAGGTGATTACAATATAGTACATATTCATATATATTCATAATCCTTTGATAATGGGCATATATCTAGTAGACAAAGCGATTTAAACTTGTGTCTTCTAAGATAAACATCATCCACTTTTTCATTAGGATACTTGTTGGATTTGCATATTTAGATACATTTGAACATAAGATTATTGCTACACCAACATTTAGTTGGAATACAAACAATTATACAAATGAATTATTAATTTAGAAAGATATTGACAAGAGTCGTTTATTGTCAAATAAATATGCTTTAATCTCAAATTAAATAAAAAAAAAAGATGTAGTGTAGAAAAGAAGATGTCGGTCTACAGGGACTAAGGAGTTTTTGATGATATACGGTTGTTCTGACTCGACTGTTCAATGTAATTTAGTGAATGTGGAGGTTTTGATTGAGAAAACTAGAGAATAAGTGTAAAATGACTACGAGAATAAATTAAGTAAAAATAAGTCGATTAAAATTAATTAGTCTCAAGCTTTTGCTCTGCTTCAATTTAAAATGATCATTGAAAAAGAATTTTCACTCCGATACATGTCGGTTACAGTCTACAAGGCCCAACCCTTGTAACTTGTTTTACTCTCCAGTAAACCGATAATCTAAAATCAATTTTTAGATTCTAATTTTCTAGTTAGACTAACCACGACTATCGTCATTAGAATAAAACAGTTTTTAAAGTTTTTAAAAAACTCGACTCGGACTATGTTGTCTCAATGAGAATTGAATTCGATCTCAATTTTTCTTAGCGAATCCGTCGCTAAGTGTGTTCATAGGAAGTTGAAACCACGACTATCGTCGATCCTTCCTCCCAACTATAAATCTTAACAACAATCAAGTCAACGCTAGCTTTTTGAACTGAAAGCAAAAAGATTTTAATAGAAAGGTCGATTGCCGATCTAGGTTTTCAGAAAATTGAAAATGTAAAACGAAGTTGTTAAGAGCTTTTTAATTCTCACAATGTGAATCGAAACTTTGCTTTTAGCCTTTGACTAATCGAAGAATTTAGCTAAACACGATTATGAAAGAAATCATACTTAGTATTTTTTAAATAAATAAAAATGTAAAAAACAAAAAAGTAAGAAAAAGAAACTTTGATTAAACTTCAAAGCTAAAACAAAAACTAAGAATGGAGGATGGTCCCTCTAGATTACCCCAAAGGGTGTATTTATAGTATCTTAAAACCCTAAAAATAACCTAAAAAGATAAAAGATAAACCTTAAAATGATTAAATTAAATACAAAATAATCCAAAGTTTAAATTTTAAATCTGTTTGATAAGCTATAAAAAATGCGGCTGATAAACTATCACCACTGTGACGTCATCTTTTAGAAGCTGCTAGCGTTACCTTCTAGAAGCTACTACGTCAGCCGAGTCATGCCCACTAGTCCGGCTTCGACTCTAAAAATATAGAAGCTGCAGAATTTCGTTCTTTTTAACATAGTTTTTGAAATCCAATGTCCTATACAGAAAAAGAAAAAGCGCTCAAATTAGCAACATAAACCAACAAACAAAGAGTAATTACTAATAAAATAACAAGTATTTAAATCACTCATAAGATATATTTAATTATATAATTTATTGAACATACCAAAAATAACATAGCACAAGCATGATATATAAAATACACGAATATAATAAAATCACATCATACAGATCGTTAACATATAAAAATGTATCATATAGATATATATAAACGTATAAAATTTTGAAAAACAAAACATTATATCACTATAAACAAGATAGGAGGGCATTCACTATAAACATGTTACATGTTCTTCATTCTCTCTTGCTCTAAAGTCCCTTAGCGGCTGCTGATCTCCCACTCCCACCTTATTTTCTTTGTCCTCTTTCTTCTCTTTCCACTCCCTCTACCTTCCCTACAACGTCCTTTTTTCTTTTCCGTTAGCCTGTTCGATAGAAACTTTTTTTTTCGGCGATTACAATATTGTCTGGAGCCCACACTGTTATCTTTGACGCGATGAGCACGATGGTTTTCTCGCTGCATTCTCCCGAATAAACATGCAGTTGAAGAATGTGATGTTGGCTCCGTTCTGCGCTTGGTTTCCTGTTGTTTTTGGAACCTGTCTTCTTCTTCTGTTTCTTTGATTGTGTTACCGTTTAATCGGTTGAACTACCAACTATTTTATCATGATTTCTGTTTTGCAACGGTTCACATTTTTTTTTATTTTACTCCACGATTCAATTAACTAGACCATAATTTTCCGGTTTAACTTGACAATCTGATACGATTATGATTAGGGATGTAAAAACAGGTAATCGGATGGGTTTCAGGTCGGGTACTGTCAGGTCGAGTAAAATCGGGTACAGGTCATTTCAGGTCATTTTTCTATTTTGACTCGACTCGGGTCGAGTGCGGGTCCATTTCAGGTCAGGTCCATTTCAGGTCGGGTCCATTTCAGATCGGGTCCATTTCAGGTCGAGTCCATTTCAGGTCGGGTTCATTTCAGGTCGGGTCAAAACGGGTCGGGTCTGAAGCAGATAATTGACATGTTAATTCGGGTTCGGATACACTTCAGGTCGGGTCCATTTCAGGTCGGGTCCATTTCAGGTCGGGTCCGTTTCAGGTCGGGTCCATTTCAGGTCGGGTCCATTTCAGGTCGGGTTCATTTCAGGTCGGGTGCATTTCAGGTCGGGTGCATTTCAGGTCGGGTAATTTTAGGTCGGGTAGTTTCAGGTCGGGTAGTTTCAGGTCGGGTATTTTTAGGATTGAAATTCGTATTGAGTTTGAGTTCGGTACAATCATATAAGTAGTCGATAGACTTTAGGTTGACCTTCGTCAATTGTCATTGATTTGGAGTTAATTATTTAAAGTCATATCAAATTAAAATTATAAAACATTGGAGTAATTAAAAAATAATGAAAAGGGGTCAATTTGGACTGAAAAGGGGTCAATTTGGATTAAAAATAAAGTTTCACGGATTATAATGAACAAAAATATCAAATTAAAATTATAAAACATTAGAGAAATTTAAAAGAAAACAATGAAAAGGGGTCAATTTGGAATAAAAATAAAATTTTGGGGGCTATAATGAACAAAAATATCAAATTAAAAGTATAAAAATTAGAGTAATTAAAAAACAATAAGTAGATGCCAATTTAGAATAAAAATAAAGTTTTAGGGTCTAGAATGAACAAAATTTCAAATTAAAATTATAAAACATGATGAATTAAAATATATATAGGGGTCAATATGGAATTAAAATAAAGTTAAGGGAATAGAATGAAGAAAATATCAAATTAAAATAATAAAACATTGAACAAATTAAAAAAATAAATGTGGGTCAATTTGGAATAATAAATGTGGACAAATTAAAATAAAGTTAATAGACTATAACGAAGTGTTTTTTCGTTAACTTTGAGTGGACCGTCATTCAATTCTCTCTGCTCTTTGTGGCACGCCTTTTTTTCTATTTTCTTCTTTTCTTTCCTTCGTGTTCATTCACGCCTTTTTTTCAACTTTCATGGCTGAGGTAGAAACGGATCTGGCTAACCTTTCTCTTGCTGACGGAGAGGACGAAGTTCTTCAATTGGAGCCGGAGGCGGCTGCGACTGAGCCGTTCATTGATTTTTGTTTTGTGGGAACGTTCCTTACCACTAGCATAATACATTTTGTTTCTATGCGAGCAACTTTGGCGAATGTCTGGAGGCCCCATGAGGGGATCGCAATCTCAGATCTAGGGGAGGGAAGGTTCTTACTCCGTCTTTTTCATCCTTTGGACGCTGATAGGGTTGAAAATGGGGGACCATGGAACTTCAACTCGCACTTACTTGTGTTGCATAGGTTACAGAGAGGGGAGGATCCGACCCTGGTTCCGCTGTTTTTTCTGGATTTTTGGGTACTAGTACACGACGTCCCACATAGCTTTATATCGGAGCGGATTGCAAGATCATTGGGTAATTTCATTGGTTCATTCATAGAATACGATGCGGCTGCAATTTCCCTTGGTTATAAGCGGATAATGAGAATTAGAACTAAACTGGATATTCGATTGCCATTAAAAAGGAGGAAAAAAATTTTGCTACCAAACGGTACTGAACACTATGTCCGTTTTGAGTACGAAAAACTGGGCTTATTTTGTTTCCTCTGTGGCAAATTGGGACATGGAGAGAATTTTTGTCCCATACGATTTTCTCCTAATGCCTCTACTCTGGTTCGTAACTGGGATGTTTCTCTGAGAGCTCCTCCACGGCGGGCGGCGTCCACCACGAGCCGGTGGTTGAGGGAAGCAGAATCAGTGGAATCACATTTATTCCTGAGATCTGGTCCTGGTAATGTAGCAGGCGTTTTTGGCGGGTCATTACAGACGGCACAAAATCAGGCAATTAGTCAAAGTCCGGCTAAGACTCAATCTTTCCATACTGGGAAAGATTCCTGGCCCAGCTGGAATTCTATCAATCATGCGCATCAAGTGGGGGCCAGTGGCTCCAGTTTCCAATTGGGTTATGATATTTTAATGTCCGGTGTGGATGAGGATAGCCCCATTGAACATGCTGAAGGGCTTAAACGACGGCGTCCACTTGCCCACTCTTCGGGAGTTACTTCGTCGGAGGTTTCAACCAAAGAAAATGATGTTATATCGGCCGACCTGCAGAACCAGGTCCGCCGCTCGCTATGAAGATCATCAGTTGGAATGTCCGGGGTTTAGGGAAATCCCGGACCGTAGGTCGTCTCAAACAGAGGCTGCGAGACGAAAATCCTGTTATTATTTTTCTTATAGAAACAAAGCTTAGTAGTGAAAAGATGGCTCGGGTTCGTTCACGTTTGGGCTTTCAGAACGGAGTGGATGTAGCTGCAAATGGTAGAAGTGGAGGATTGTCCATAGGGTGGAAGCAATCATGTATAGTGACTCTCCAATCTTTCTCAGCCAGGCACATAGACGTAATTATAGAGGATGACTCGGAGGGGGGAAATTGGAGGCTGACCGGTTTTTATGGTGCTCCGGAGGAGCAGAACAGAGCCGATTCCTGGAACTTATTACGTTCTTTAAACCAGATTTCTACTCTACCCTGGTTGGTAGTAGGAGATTTCAACGAGATCCTTCTGGCATCGGAAAAACATGGAGGATTAGTGAGAAGTGCCAGGCAGATGGATGCTTTTCGGAATGTTCTAGATGAGTGTGGCCTTGATGATTTGGGATATAGTGGTCCTTGGTTTACCTGGGAGAAAGGCAGAACCCATGTAAACAATATCCGTGAGAGACTGGACAGAGGCGTTGCTAACTCAGAGTGGTGGGATTTATTTCCAGATTTCCAGCTAAAGCATCTCTCACATACTTTTTCGGATCACTGCCCCCTTTTAATTAACACGAGGGGTGCACAGTCTTCGATTAAAAAGACTTGGCATTTTCGATTTGAGGCATCTTGGGTTTTAGAGGAATCTTGCGAAGAAGATGTGAAGCGGTTGTGGTTGAATTCAGAAGGCGAGTTCCTTGATCGACTGCGGTATACTTGTAGTGGTCTTGATGCTTGGTTCAAGAAACTTCGGGGTGAAAAGAGATTAACAAGGAAAGATTTGACTGAGAAGTTGGAGAGGCTGAACAATCTTATACCCACTGATGAGGTTTTGGGAGACATTCTGGACACAAAGATTGCGTTGAATTTTGAGATGGATAGGGAAGAACTTTATTGGGAGAAACGTGCACGGTCTAATTGGTTGAAACACGAAGATAGGAATTCGGCTTATTTCCACAGATTTGCTTCGCAGAGGAAACGGAAAAATAACATCAAAGGCCTACAGAACAATGAAGGAGATACTGTTTCAAGTGAAGAGGAAATGCACTCTATAGCCCGTGAGTATTTTATCTCCTTATTCTCTTCGAATAATAACACCCAGTCTGATCATGTTATTGAGAAGGTTGCGAGATGTATATCCGATAGTATGAACCAAGTGCTTTTAGCGGAATGGACGGAGGAGGAGATTTTGTTGGCTGTTAGATCAATGAATCCGTTAAAAGCTGCAGGGGAAGATGGACTAGGTGCTTTGTTTTATCAAAGGTTCTGGCATATCCTCGGTAAAGATGTTGTCCATTTTTGCACAGCTATACTTAAAGGTAACCGTTCTATGTCCGAAATTAATCATACTAGAATTGTTTTAATTCCTAAAACCTCTAATGCTGCTTCGATGGAAAAGTTCAGGCCAATTAGCCTTTGTAATGTCCTTTTTAAAATTGTTTCGAAGTGTGTGGCGAATAGACTTCAGGGCTTCCTTTCCCCGTGTATTGACGAGGCGCAGAGTGCTTTCGTTCCGGGACGTTTAATCTCGGATAATACCCTTCTGGCTTATGAACTGATCCATTTCATGAGGAGAAGAAGATGTGCTAAAAAAGGCTATGTTGCTTTGAAACTTAATATGAGCAAGGCTTACGACCGTGTGGAATGGGGTTTCCTAGAAGCTATTATGTTGAAGATGGGTTTTGCTTCAGAATGGGTGTCTCTGGTTCTAAGATGTATTACGACAGTCTCTTATTCTGTTGTGATTAACGGTTCGGTCGGGGAGAGTTTCATACCCTTGAGGGGCCTAAGGCAGGGGGATCCATTAAGCCCGTTCCTCTTCGTCATTTGTAGTGAGGGACTTTCTGCTCTGTTAAGACAAGCTGCGTCAGAAGATAATTACATCGGTATCCGCATTACAAGAGGAGCCCCTTTAATATCTCACTTGTTTTTCGCGGATGATAGCCTTATCTTCTGTGAAGCCTCTACTCGGGGTGCTACCCAAATCAATGGCATTCTCCAGAGTTATGAAAGAAGTTCGGGACAGGTTATAAATATGGAAAAGTCGGGGTTTTTTTCAGCTCGAATGTATTAGAAGATACAGCAGAGGATGTCCGCCGCATTTTGGGAGTGAGACACAGTATAAACCCAGAGAAATATCTGGGTCTACCGTTGATAGTTGGTAGGAATAAAAGAAAGGCGTTCATGTCTCTACGGGACCGGTTTATAAACTGCCTATCTACAAGATGTGTTAGAGTTTTATCTCAGGGGGGAAGGAAGTGTTCATAAAGTCCATACTGCAGGCTATTCCGATGTACTCCATGAGCTGTTTCTTATTACCGATTTCCTTCTGTCACGAGTTGGAGCAAATCCTGGCACGTTTCTGGTGGCAGCACTCACAGGAACGTCGAGGTATTCACTGGTGCTCATGGCGAGATATGTGTTTAACGAAGGATATGGGAGGATTAGGGTTTAGAGATTTTGCAAAATTCAATGTAGCACTACTTGCGAAACAGGGTTGGCGAATCCTTCAGAATCCGTCTTCACTTGTAGCAAGACTTCTTCGGGCCCGTTATTTCCCAGAAGGTACATTTATGAAGGCCCGTTTAGGGACTACTCCTTCCTTAACGTGGAGGAGTATATGGAGTGCTCGGGGTCTCCTTGAGAAAGGGCTGCGATGGCAAGTGGGTTCGGGAAGCTCGATATCCATTTGGAATGACTTTTGGTTGCCGGCCCAGGAACCTAAGTTAGTCTCTACGGCGGAATGTGCAGGCCTGACCTATGTAGCGGACTTAATCGAACCGGAATCTAGAGTTTGGAAAGAGGAGCTAATTCTATCAGTTTTCAGTGCAACGGAAGCTGAGGAAATATTAAGTATTCCTATAGCTAATCAAGTAACACCGGATCGACAGGTGTGGTGTGGAGAACAAACAGGCATCTATACAGTAAAGAGTGGCTACAAAAAACTAATCCCAGCAGTACACATTAGAAACAAAGAACAAGTGGTGCTCAGAAAACTGTGGAAGTCAAAATGCCCATCAAAAGTAAACATTCAATGCTGGAAATTTATTAAGAATTTTATTCCAACTAAGGTCAATCTTTGCCACAAACGAGTTACAAATAATGCGGTGTGTGGAAGATGCAACCAAGAGCCAGAGGACTCAATTCATGTGATTTGAGATTGTGTTTTCGCGAAAGAAGTTTGGAGAGGTATGAATTTTCAGACAACGTACCCTATTCCTATTCCGTTGTTAAATGATTTACCGGCTTGGCTTAACAGTTTACTAGATCAATTTGGAACTACGAACCATGAAGGTATACTGTTAACGATATGGGCTTTGTGGCATGCGCGAAATAAATATGTTTTTGAGAATATTATACAGAAACCTGAGGATGTCATTAGCTGGGTTAAAAGTTACCTGATGGAACTGGGTATAATATCGGCTAGGTTGCAACATCAACAGAGTGCTGATATGAAGCCTTGGTCTTTTCCACCACAAAACTCGGTCAAGTTGAACTTCGATGCAAGTTTCAAGAGCTCGGAAAGGGTTGCATGTTTGGGCTTGGTTATCCGTGACGAGGAGGGCTTTATTCTAGGGGCTCAATGCCTTCTTGTGAATCATGTCCCCTCCAGTTTTGCGGCGGAAGCATGGGCAGCAAAAAAAGGAATCGAATTAGCAATCGATTCAGGGTTTAAGAAGCTGGTGATAGAAGGGGACTCTTTGACAGTGATTAAAAAGCTACGGACCAAGAGCCCAGATTCATCAAACATCAGTGCGATTATAGCAGACGCAAAACAACTCCTAAGGTGTTTGGAAACTTACCAGATCTTATTCATACGCCGGGGAGGGAACAGAGTTGCACACGAACTGGCCCGAGAGCGTCTCAACATCGCTGTCGACACAACATGGGTTGAAGACGCTCCAGATCGCATAGAAGCCCTAGCCGCCGAAGATCGCCGCTGTGCAGAACCACCGTGAGGCTTAATCCTCGTTTTTTTCTTCTAAGAATCAGGATCCCTCTGCATGTTTCGTCCCAGATTCTTAGTAGGTGTCGCCTCCACCCAGATCTTTTTCACTAATTATCTCTTCTCTCTCGCCGTGAAGTGGTGGTCGGAGTGCGTCCATGGTCGGTCTAGCTTTCCCCTTTTTCATTGCCGGAAGGGGGTTTTGTTTTAAGCGTTTATTTATTTTTGCTTTAAAGTTTTGTTGTGACAGATGAGTGTTATTGCTTTAAGACTCTGTGTGTCGGTCGGTTTTCAATCCGACTTTTCAGTTTCCTAATAATTAAAGCTAGCTGGCATTTTCAAAAAAATAGACTATAATGAAGAAAATACTAAAACACACATGTGTACATACATACTAAAACACATATATACGCATGTATTTAAGTTTTAGTATATATATACATGTATATATGTATGTAAGTTTTAGTATATATATTGTTATAATTATATATACATATATATATATATATATATGTATGTACGTAAGTTTGTGTATGCATATATTGTTATATATATATACTAGAACATACATATTTGTATGTATATATGTATACCCCTAAATAATACCCATAAACCTCAACCCTTAAATCTTATAATCACTAATAATTAGTGTACAAGCCTAATCCCCTAATCCTTAAACTAATCTCATAACCCCAAATAATTAAATTGACACATTTACCCCTAAACCCCAAACATGAATATCTAAATTTTACAGACACTATTCACTAATAATTAGAGTGCAAGCCTAATCACACAATCCCTAAACTAATCTCATAGCCCCAAACAATCAACTTGACACACTTACCCTTAAACCCTAAACATAAACTCATAAATCTAACAAACAAAATAAATTGAAAAATAAAAAGAACAAATCTAAAAATAAATTAAAACTAAATTATTAATTAGAGCCCAAATCACAAATGAATAAAATTATTAAACCTAATTACTTACCAAATCTTTATACGAGGACCAAATCAAATTTAAAGCAAACCAAAAAGCTTAATAATTAATTAATTTATGAAGCATGGCCTAATTAAATAAAATTTAAAGAAACTAAACCAAAAGTTAAGACTAAAAAAAAACTAAAACCTAAAAAACCTAAACCCTAACCATCTAATTAAGGAAGGACTTAAAGGATAATTAACCCTAAATAAAAAAATTCCACCTCCACTATCAATTTATTTGATATGCGGCAAAATTTCCCCAGCGCCATTTTGTTTTGACTGGCGGCAAACCTCCCCCACACACATTTTATTTTTGCTTTTGTTTGATATGGTGCCAAAATTCTCCCCTCATTTTGTTTCATATGGTGCTAAAATCCCCTCCATAATTTCCTATCAATAAAAAAAAACTTTCCCCCATTAATTCAAAAAAAAATTCTCTCTAAACTAAAAAATATTTTTATTATTATTTTAATAGTTATAATTAAATTTTTTAATAAAATATTTCTTAAATTTAATGATCACAATTAATAAATTGATTTAAATTTTAAATAATTTGTTTTAAATTCATCTATCACACCTTATTAATTTAATAAAACTTTTAAATTTTGAATATTTTTAATAAAATAAATTTAAGTATGTTAATTCTTATTAAACTTCACAAATAATTTATATTGAACGAGTTAATATTAAATTAATTTAATAAATTAATACTTTACATTTATCAACACTTTAAATCAGGTAAATATCAAGTCAGATCAATATCAGTTCAGGTTAAAAATAGGCCGGATTCAAAGCAGGTCGGGTCAATTAACATGTCGGGTTCAAAACAGGTCGGGTCCAAAACAGGTCGGGTTCAAAACAGGTCGGGTTCAAAATAGGTCGGGTCCAAAACAGGTCGGGTAATATCGGATCTCGGGTCAATTCGGGTAAAATCGGTTATCTGTCAGGTCGGCTTCGGATTTGGGTTCGTTTCAGTCGGGCGCAGGTCGGGTTTCAGGTCCATAGTAACAGGTCCAATTCGGCTTCGGGTCGTTTTCAGTCGGACGCAGGTCGGGTTTGGTCACTACAGTAACAGGTCGAATTCAGGTTCGGGTCAACAACAGTCGGTTACAGATCGGGTTCGGGTCATTAAATTTTCAGGTCAAATCAGGTTCTGACTCGAGCAGGTTTCAGTCGGGTTTTCAGGTCGGGTCAACTTTTTACATCCCTAATTATGATAAATATAGTACATGACTAAACTGATAAAAAAAATTAATAAGTGCTAAAACTGATAATTTGACTGTAGTATAAGTGTCAAAGAGGCATTAAACCATTTTTTAAATATTTTTTATACTTCCAAAGATTTGGGCTTTTCGGCTGAAATAAATAGAAGTATTGGGTATAATCTAATTTAATCCCAGTAACTAACAAACTGGGCTCACGCCCTTCAATTCGTTTTAAGATCGACATCAAAAATTAAGGAGTAAAATTCAACTCGACTTGAAAAATTGAATTATTCGATTTTATTTTATCTAAAAATATTTAATTTGTCTTAACTGGAATTATAATTTTATAAACTCGACTCAAAAAATTTAAATAAAGTTTGATTTATAAAATAAAAATTAGAATAACTTAAAAACTTTAGTAATTAATGTATCAATTTTCAAGTCTCTCAATTGTGCTTGACATATATATAACATATGAAGAAATATAGTTATAAAAAACCGTTTAAATTAGAAATTATAACACTATAAATGTTTATAATTAAATTTTAACAGAAATTCTAACTTGAATTTCACAAACTTTACTTGAAAAATATTCAACTAAAATTTGAGCTATAGATTAGAGTCCTCAACGGATGCTATTGCGGACTCATGTTTTTTTTAATTACGGGAATAATGGAAATAGTAGCCCGCCGTTACCCGTTAAATTATAGTCGCGACCCACTGCTACTGATACGATTCCGCCTCACACAGCTCTTTTCGACAATAACGATTTTGGACTGCGCCACTACTATTATATAGTGGCCGATATTACGGTTGTGAACCGCAATTTTAAATATCTGCTGAGACCTGTTTCCGATTTTTTTTTCTGCTGTGTCTAATTTGTTAAAGATTTGATGACTGGTTGCAGGGCAGAACGTTAGGAAACTTGTGAAGGATGGTTTTATCATCCGGAAGCTCAGCAAGATTCATTCCCGTTCTCGCGCACGTAGAATGAAGGAGGTCAAGAGAAAGGCGTCCCAGTAAGTTGCAACACAGAATTGCTTTATTCTAATTTGGATATCTTTTGATATATGCACAGGGGAGTTAAGAAGTCGAAGAAGTGAAAAGCATTTTGTTTTTCAATAGGTTGGATATATATATATATATATATATACTTTTCTTAATATTAATTTAATAATTTAGAAGGTCGTGTTTATTCTAATATGATAATTATTCTATATATTGTCAGTGGAAATTAAAAGTTTTCACAAGCCTTTAATTTTAAGGTTGAAGACTTAGTGTAGGTTGTAGGGATCTAGGTATAAGAGTTTAGAATTTAAGGTTAATAGTTAAAATTTAAGATTTATAGGTTAAAATCTAAATTCTCATCATATTACCTTAAAAACTAAACCCTAACTTCTAAACTATAGATTCTAACAGATAAGACGGGATTATTAAATTAATGACGTGAGATAATTCAATATAATTTAGTTGGTAAAGATTAAAAATTTAATAATTTTTTTTATAATCTTAGAAAAAACAAGTATGCTCAGACGAGTAAACTTGTGATTGATAGAATTTATATAAAATTTTAACCACTCTGTAATTATTTATTGAACACAAGTTTATAAATATATTTTTTCACTTACATGGATGGTATTTCAGCGATCTGTGTTTTCTTCCACCCCAAGCTGTCTCAACAAGTTAAATTTATCAAGGCCTCCGCCTTCGCCAGAACGACGAAACTCGGCGAACCGATCATTTGTCGCTGGCTGTTGGCCGTTCACTGCCTTGGTGTTACAGTACCATGTATGGATGTCATGTTAAACCTATTTGAGTGTTTTAGATTGAAATAGTCTAATAAGGTGTATATGCCTTAGCCCCTTGGTTAATGGTACAATTGCATATTTAATTCCTTCAAAAAATTTGTTAGTTCAATTTAATCCTTAGTATCCCCGAATTAAAGGGTAAATTTTCATTTTTGGTCCTCAAATCAATTTAAGATATTTTAACACAAACATTTTTAAACTTTGGCCCCAACTTTTTTTTTTCTATCTAGACCTTCAAGACAAAATTCTTGTTATAGAATATATATATATATATGATTAGTAGATTCAGTCAAAAGAATCTTATGAGGAATATAGAAGGTAAATTCTTTCCTTTTTAACCTATAATATTGCTCGAATCGAATATAAGTTTTATTAAGAAAAATAAAGAGTTGGAATAACGTAACAATGATGATCTTTAGCGCATTCATTTCCCCACAGAAATGGTATAAAAAGATAATTACATTCTCAAAATAAATATTGGTATTCAAACCCATACCAATTAATACCTCTTTCAGAGGTGGGTTGCAGAATCGATTCTTCCAGCACTTACAAGCATAGAATCTATACCTCTCCATCATTTCCAATTTCCTTTTCTTTTTTTCCTCTCTTTTTCTGCACATGCTCTTATGGAAAAGCATTGCCGTCTCAATTTTATTTATTAACTTTCTACATTATTCTACAGGCATTCGGATTTTCATCGCTAAACATCGATGCAATATTTCCATTTTTGTTGCTGCTGCTGCCATAGCTGCAATTACTGTAATAGTCATCGTTGTAATGATCGATCCTACTGTAATGTGTGTATTGCGGCGGCGAACGGACGTATTCGAATTCGGTTACATTCGGTGATGGCTTGTACGTGTTGTAGCTGTGAGTTACGAAGGGCTGTTGTGGTTGCGGATGAGGTGGTGGTTCCTGGTGGAAAGGTTGGCCATTAGGAGAGACACTGTATTGGCTATGGCAAGTAGGGTATTGCCTACTGCAGGGTCCTCCTTCGTAACTATGGACATATCCGTATCTATGTCCGTAATCGCGTGGATGGTTACAAATTACATTAACTTCTCCCACATCTCTCGGTCCTGAAGGTTGCCGCGGTTGTAGCTGGCAGACATTAACATTTGCATCTGCGGCTGTGGCTGCCAACTCAGGTTGTGGATTCTCCGGAGGTGGTTGGTCTTTCGGTGGCTCTGCAGTTGGGGCTGCTGCTTCAGGCTGTGGAGCAGCAGCTTCAGCTGGCGGTGGAGCTTCTGATGGAGTCAGATTTGATGTCTCTGGAGCCACCTGACCACCGTCAGGCGGTTGTTCCGGAGGCTGCGCTGCCACTTCTGGTGGTTCCAAATGGGAACAGATTGTTACAGACTTCCTAGTTTTCCGAATTGCCTTAACGATTTTATCCGGATCCGCCCATCCTATAACCGTCAACTTCTGTTGAGCTATATCAGGATAAACTTCATAAATACCTATAATGAAAAACAATTTAATCAACTCGGAAATCATGATCCAAGCAAAGATCAGAAACTAGATTAAACAGATAATTGTCTGCAAATCTTAATCAACCGTTACCACGAATGCCATGAAGTGCCTTCTTAATCTTCTGGACACAACCATTGCAGTCCATTCGGACTTGGAGCTCAGTAATTCGAGGTTTCTGCAATAAAGAAAACAGAGCGGTTAGTCGAGATTGTCACAATGTGGCGGATGTTTCATCAATGAATTAGGAGGCTTACCTTGATCTCCGATGCCATGACGCCGAGGAAGATGGTGGGGGGAAGGAAATGGAGAGAAAGAGGGGAAGTATGGCATATTATGTTACAATGAAGATGGAAAATGGTGAGGAATATAAACGAACAAAGTACCTTTCTTTTTAATGGTGCATGGATATCCACTGGTGAATGATCTCAAAGGAATCCTTTGGCCACAAGTAACATTAACAAATGTATTAGATTTTTGTTTGTGAGGGAATATTTATACAGGCTGGCCAAGGCATGTCAACGCTTGCTTTGTTCAAACTGAGTTGAAAAAATCAAGCCATAATATATCTCTAAATAATGTTTTTCATAAGAAAATCTTATTAAATGATATGACAAGCAACTAGTTCACATAATGCACAAACAAACAGTACAATTGTGTTTTTTTTCTTCTTACAAATAGAATCAGTGCTCAACTTCATCAAAAATAACACTATCTTAGAAGACTTTGTTTCAGAAAGTTCAATCTAATTGTTCACCATGTGACACTATTCATCCATGTTAAGGATTTTCGAAAAAAATTGGAAAAAAAGAAAATGAAAAAGAAAATAGAAAAGAGCCGCCGGATCCGCATCTACATTGCTGCTGCGGTAACCACTGGAGCTGTATTGCAAACACTAGGTGGCAGTTGCCCAAAATGAATCACATGAAGTCATAATCATCGACGTCATCGTAAGCATTAACAACCAAATCGTCATCGGGTTTATCAACATGGAGCTGTTTTTTCTTCCCACCTGGAAAAAATATAACCCTCGAGATTAGAGAATTGTTTCAGATCTATAACTCACAGCAAGCCAAGATTATACAAGGAACCATCCAATCTCAATCCGTCTGTTTATATAAAGCATCGCCCAAACTGCCAAAGTCTAAGGATTCCGAAAAATAAGAATTTATAGGCTTTACCTTATAATGTGGTAGAACACCTTTTTCGGGTGAAAGGGTAATCATCATGCAATGAAACTATGCAAGGGAGTGGCATTTACCTATGGCATTTTACCTACTCTTGCTATAAGGATAATGCTCGATTATACATGCAAGTAATTCTGCTTAATATAATCCATATGCTTTTCTTTAAAAATAGAGGATTTCTTTTTCTCCACGATTGATTTAAATCAATTAAGTGAAAATTTGAACCATTGCACGTTTCTATTTTCTCTTTTAACACGAGTATATAACACGGGACACAAGAATGAAAGGAATGACAGATTGCTTTACCAGTCTTCTTTTTAGTTGTGGCTTCTTTTTCTGCTTTTAGCTTTTCATTCGCAATTGCTGTGACCGAAGATGCAATATCTTTGACGTCGGCTGCTTTCAAAGAAGTCAGTGATAGTCTCATCACGGCCTTGAGTAGAGCAACATAATGGTAACTTTTCTGCATCAAATGATGTATTTAGGCGACATGAGAACTTCACCAATTCAGTGCCAATGAAGGAAAAGAAAGGTTAAACTCACCTCATACGCAAGAAGCTTGTGAGAAATAAGCTCGGCATACTCCGCAAAGTCACTTTCGGATTTGGGAATAAAAGTATCAAGAGTCTTATCATCTCCTTTCTTGGAAAAGAGTTCAGTAGTTGACCGATAATCGGCTTCTTCCACAAGCCTATGAAAGAAAGCAATATGTTAGATCATGGCACCTTACCAAGAAAAGCACTGAAGTACGAGAAAATATCAATTTCAGACCTGTGTGTGTGTGCATATAAACATAAATAGAAAACAATGTGTCGAAGCCTTGACATTTTGAAGATCTAAGCTTGTGAATAGGTGGAGAAAAGCTGAAAGGCTTCATCTAATTTAGAAACAAACTACAACCCAATGACCAAGGAAAGACCTCATTGCCATCAGTGTGGAAGTTAAAACTACTAAATTTCTACCTTTGCTGGCGAAGTTTCTCGGCCACAGGATCAAGGGGCTCTTCCTTAGCTACTTCAATAGTTTTCCCTTTCTTTTCAGTAGCTTTTGGTGCAGCCTTTTTGGGGGGCTTCTCTGCTGGAGCTTTCACAACAGGTTGCTGATACCAGTTAAGGAAGACAATGAGTACAAGCAAATAATCTTTACATCATTATCTGATATACAACAAAAGTGCCTCGTGTGTCGCATAGAATGTCAACACAGAACAGCTAAGTCACAACTTAGACATGTTATAGGTGACACTCTAATTAGCCTCCAAGCAATAGTTATGCCATTATAAAAAAAGATGCAGGTTTACAAGACGATACAACAGCTCTAGGAGACAGTTTATCTACGTGATTCTAAGTCCAAATGGTAAGAATTGTGAACAGACAATCACTCTTAATCACCATTCACCAATCAAATTTCTTAAACTGATGCTGTAGGGTGTTAACGAGCCACAATAAAGATTGAATTACCAAATCTAGGTTATAAATCAGGTTGCTAATTCAAGATTCGATAATATTTATCCATCTAACAATGCTCAGAGATACATATATCAAATTTGAATCAGGATAAATCTGAAAAGAATTAATAACTTCAAGAATAACAGTAGCAGATCCATTCACCATGCTAAAATAATCCAAGTTACAATAAAAACCATCATACCTGAGGAGGTTCAGGTTCATCTTCATCCTCCCATGAATCCTTGACATCAGAATCATCAATATCTTCATCATCCCATTTGCTTTTAGGTAGCACCTTTGTAGGGATAGGTGGAATCTCTTCCTCTGCAACACCAGCATACAACTTTGTGAGCCGAAAAAAGGGTTAAAGACAACAAAATCACGAAAAGCAGTATATCGAATAAAAAAGAACAACAGAATTCAATAGGTTTTTTTCAACTAATAAACAAACCATAGTTTTAGCACTTAATAAAACCTTAAAAGCATATGAAAGACAAAATAGAATTGAAGCTGCTTTAAGGTCTCTTTACACTTTACACCTCCTATACAATTCTTACAAGGCTACCTTCCTTCACGCAATGTCCTCAGCTCAATTAGAGCGCAAGAACTAGCTAATCCCAGCAATTGAATCCTGGCAATGTTGCCACAATTACTGATCTTCCACCACAAGAACCCCTTTTAATAAAAAGAAAACACCCTAAATTTCTCCATTTCACCTGGCAACACCATATACAATTTCCCCCAAAAAAAAAAAACTTTTACTCAAAGAATTCAGCTTTGAAACATAACAACTCAATCCCATTAAACCCTAAAGCTAAAAAAACAAATAAAGGCCCTTAATTTCATTAAACCCAATAAACTTTCAACTCTTAAGAAAAAAGAAGAAATCTTCCCCATTCAAATTCATACATAATAAAACAGAAAAAGGCATATGGAATCACTAATCGGTCAAAACCCTGCATATAAACAACAAATTTAGGCCAAAAGAAACGTACCCCAGTCTTCCATCACCACTTATCGAACCTCCACGAATTGAAGAACAATCCTGAATACCACAAAATAATATATATAGTCCTTTAATTTTTTTAAAAAAAAATCAAAAAAGAAGACAAATTCTAACAAGAAGAAATTACTTGCCTTTAAACTAATTATAATCGTTTGTGGCTGTGGGGGGTATGTGTGAATCTCTCCTTTTCTTCTTCTCAGTTCAAATCAAGATGCCAAAGAATCAACTTTAAGGAAGATGAATGGTTTTAGGGTTTTTATATTATTTGTTTAATAAACATTAGTACAGTACCCAACCGAAATTTGAAGTCCTACAAAATCTTGGGCCCATCAATTAGCCCACCATATCCTACCACAAGTTTCTAGATTGATGTTTTTTTTATATATAATTATTTATTTAAATAGTCACTCAATTTTTAGACTGCTTGTAATTTTGTCACCCAACAACAGTCCTTGCGATTAAGTCATCCAACTTTTGAGGCTTATCAATTTAATCATCTTCATTACAAAAATATTTCATTTCAGTCACCACCTTTTTAAGCTTATTGGCTACGATATAAAAAAATGGTTTTCAAGCCTTCTATGTAAGATAATGACACATGTTATTATCGTATTTATTACGTAATAAAAAAAATTCGGGTTTTGAAGTTTAAGGAAATCAAATTCAGAACCTACACAATTATTATCCTCAACACACAATCATTGACATTGCATCCAATCAAAATATTGTTTACATGATTGTGAATAAATATTTTTTTAGATTAAACGACCATTGTAATTAATTATATTTATTTTATAAAAATACATCAATTATATTATAATTTTTAATTAACATATTAATATTCGGTTTGGATCAATATCAATCCAAAAAAATTGAGTCAATTTCGATATAGTTCGATCTATTTATGAGTTCCATATCGAAATTGAATCATCGTATCCATATCTATATTGGATCTCGGGTTAGTTAATTTGTTTTGGATGATCAAATTTGGATCAAACTTATCATATTTAGTTATGAAGGATTAGTCAACAATCTTTAAAGCAAGTGATTAAAATCTTTCAGTTAACACCTTTTTTCTTAAGTTGTAGATTCTAAATCTATTAGAAGTAAACTTTCTCTTCCTTTCCCTAAGTAAGAATTGTTAAAAAAAGTTATAAAAAATTAAATTTGTCAATATAAATTTAAATCTAATTACAAACATGTAAAACCCTATAATCGACATCATAAAAAATACATCTCAATAATCAGAATCATAAGTCTAGATTCGGTAAAATATGAGAGAAAGCTTTATATATGACACATTTTTTTTTTGAATTTCAGACTTCATTTATTATTATTATTATTATTATTATTATTATGGGTAAAATACTTAAATCATTACTCAACTTTGTTTTGTGATCTATTTTGACCACTGAACTTTAAAAACGATCAATTTACTCACTAAACTTTTAACATTTTCTTTTTTTCATCAATCTTCCGTTAAATGTTTAACACCGTTATGACGTGTCATATACAACTGATAAAAATAATAAAAAAATATATAGCTGATAAAAATTAAAATCTCTAAAATACTTAAATCCCAACCCCAATCCCCTCTCAACCCTTTGAATTTCACAGTATCGAAGTCCGACGACTAAAGTATTCATGTGGATGGACGAGAATATGCATTCTATATTGCTAACCAACATTACAGTTTTTTTTTTTGTGTGTGTGATTCTCAGTAGCACCTTCATTTTCATTCTATTTTTCAACCACGTTCTGTCATTTTTTTCCAAAGCCGGATTCCATGGCTGTTGGAAGCTTTGTTCTTTGGCTTCAGGAGCTTGGTGACTCTGGCCACGCTAATGAACTCATAAAGACATTTTTTTATGACTTTCGAGTTCCGAAACATCAAATGGTCTTTCCCTTATGTTCCTAAAATTCTCGTCATATGCAACTGTAAATTTTATTATTTATATTCATTCACAAATTAGTTCTGCTTATTGAGTTTTGTTTTTGCGTCTTGAATGAAATGGTGTGTATGGGTCTGATTCTTTCTAGTTAATTAGAGTGTCAATGTAATTTGTTGCAATTAATACATTGGGTAATATTGGGAAAGAAATGTATAGGAGTGATTGACGATGGAACAAATTCTTTGCAAGGGGTTAGTTTAGTTTAGGGTTTCAATGTCAAACTGCTCTGTGATCATCTAACGTTAGTGTGAAAAATATTTTTAGTCGCCCTTTTGAACCTATGTGTGTTTGGATTGCTCATTTATTGAAGTTTTCTACTGCGACAGATGACGATGTTCTCGTCGAACTCTGATGTTTTCGCAAGACTCAAAGGGGTTAAGAGAGATGTAGGTATTTTAGAGATTTTAATTTTTATTAATTATATATTTCTTTTTACTATTTTACCAGTTATATATGACACGTCATAACGGTGTTAAATATTTAACGGAAGAGTGATAAAAAAAATACAATTTTAAAAGTTTAGTGAGTAAATTAGTCGTTTTTAAAGTTTAATAACTAAAATAAATCACAGAACAAAATTGAGTGATGATTTAGGTATTTTATCTATTAATATTTTGAGTCATTATCATGAATACTTAGTTAAGCCTTGCTTTCTAGATAGTCCAAGTCTTCCAATTGACTGTATTTTCTAATTATTTTTTGCTTTGAATTTTCCTTTTCTCACTAATAATAAACTATATAGAACCTCCAGGCTTCATCTTTGAATTGAAATTCTGCAATCAATTCCCAATCAAATCAAATACGTATGCAGCTGAGTTGTTCGGGCAACATTTTGACATTATAAACTATTGAATCGTATCCGATTCATAAATAAAGAAGTTAAACCGTATGAACAAGCTTTCAGTTTGAGTCTATAAATACCATCTTAGTTTCTCATTTGTTCTCATCAATTTCTCAGTGTATTAGTACTAACCATGGGTGTTTTCACACATGAAATGGAGGTCACTGCCCCAATCCCCCCGGCCAAGGCATTCAAGGCCACCGTCCTCGATTTCGACACCCTCTTCCCCAAGGTTGCCCCTTTCGCAATCAAGGGCGTCCAAGTCCTTGAAGGAAATGGTGGCCCCGGAACTATCAAGAAGGTCACCTTTGCTCAAGGTATCATACTTAATTGTTACTTTTTCCGAAACGTAATGAACTCGTCGGATGTGAATACGTGTCCGACATGGTTATATGTTACTTCTGTTGATGTATCTGTTGGTGATGAATGCAGGGTGGGGACCTAGTTATCTGAAGCAGAAGGTCGATGAATTAGACACTGACAATCTTTCGTACACTTACACCGTGTTCGAAGGCGATGTTTTGAAGAACGTACTCGAGAAAATCACTTACGAGAACAAGTTCGTCGCGGGACCGAACGGAGGAACGATTTGTATGAGAACAACCAAGTTTTACCCCGTCGGTGACATCGAGATCAAGGAAGAAACAATTAAAGAAGGAATGGTAAAGCAAGCCCAGGTTTTCAAGGCCATTGAAGATTATCTAGTGGCAAATCCCGACGCCTAAATCTCCATGTGTTCAAATATATATATATTGTTTCATTGTTGTGAACGTTTAATGGTGTGATTTCGATGTTTCACATGTTTGATTGGATATAATAAGAGTTTGATCATCTGTACTATAATTAATAATGAAGTCTTCTGGTTGAGTTGTATTGTTTTCGATATACAAAAGCGAACACAGAGAAGATTACATAAGCTGATACATCAACACCAAATTTGAGTATAATTCTTCTTTATTTGATCAAATCCTGCTTCTGTCAAACTGAAAATTAAGAGTTAACAGCTCTGCAGTTCTTCCTGATCTCTCCATTAGACCCTGTAAGTGGACTTATGTTCCCCATCTTGATCATCGAGTTGGCAAAGTCGGTAAAGAAAAGCTTCGAATTCTTGCTGTAGCTTTCGACTAGGCTTTTCGTCGTGGAACCGGCCAAATCACTCGAATATAAAATCTGATCGGAGCCTAATAAGCCCTTCCCATCCACCAAGTTCTTGAAATAATGGTTGTCGAATAGATCAGTCGAGTTCCTATCGAGAGCGGTGAACCTGTTGCTGTCACCGTTAACTGGACAGAAGCTTTGCAGATCTGCCAACATGCTTGCCTCCATCGTACTGTCGGGTGCGCCGGTTCCCGAGAAGTTGAATAACCTGTTGTCGAAGGTGCCACACTTTGCTAATCCGATTGTATGGCCACCTAGGAACAAAAATATATGTATATATTAACTTCCGATATTTATCGTAATTGTTGGTGATAACATTCCGGTTCGTGACCATGATTGCAGTAGGTTACCTGATAATGACACTACATCAGTTATGTTAAGGCCAACATCGGTATACTTTTTAATGATTGCATCCAGTGCCTCGAATGGAGAAGGAAGTGCCGCATTCGCTTGTGTCGCGCTCGAAACTGCTCCGTCTCTCCTTCCTAACAATACTCTCCACGTCGGTCCTCCACTCTGCGAATGATTAATTTCCGATTAAGAAAGAAAAGGTAAGCAATCTGGCTTGGTGTGTGTGTGTTAACTTACTAAGAGAACAGAGTCGCGAGCAGCGATGGCTAATATATCAGCACACGATACAACTCCGCTGCACGAGCTCTCCACAGCGCTTTTTATTGCATCGACGACTTCGAATCCTCTAGCCGAGTTTATGTTAGCAAAAGCAAACTTCTCGGTAGTATTGTCTCCGTCCAATAAAACCGATGCATCGCAACCCTGTGAAAAACAAGGCCAAATGGTTTAATAATCACTTTCTTGGTTAACAAGAAAGCTGCTGCAATTTGCAAAGCTCACATTCACAAAGCAGTCATGGAAATGAAGCCGGAGCAGAGAGGCTGCCATTCGCATTTCCGTCTTGATCGCGCTTTGAACCTGTTTCCGTACGATCGAAAGAAGAGCCGGGCATGTTTTCGAATAGAAATCAGTGGTTAGTTGGGACCTCGCACCTAAACAAAGCAGCAAGCTAATCACAAGCAGAGAATAACCCTTGAAGTTGTTTGAACTCTTCATCATCACTGCTATATAATCTATATGTATATATATATATCTTAATTTCCACAGAACAAAGTGTATTACAGTATTCTAATTAATGTTAATAAGCTTTAGGGCCAAGGGTGGTATGAATCAGAAATCTTTGAAGCTCTATTTATAATCGGTGTAATGGATGGATTTGTAATTTTAAATTCCATTGTTAGGCAACAAATGATTCTACTTTTATAAACCATGGGTGGCACTTGCTGCTATCTGTATTAGGAGTGAGTATTCGATTGAGTCAAATCGAGTAAAACAATTTCAAGTTAGTCGAGTTAACAAGTACTATTTTGTAATTAAAACTTTATTTGAATTTTTTTCGAATCGAGTCGAATTTATAAAATTACAATTTGAGCCAAGTCGAATTTTGCTCATCCCTAATCCATACAACGATTTTAGCATAAACTAGTCTCGGCAAGTCAAGTAAGACCACAAAGACACAAAGCTCTTCCATCAAGTATTTAACATTGCTGCATTCGTAATATCTCAAACCAATTAAGTTGAAATTATCACGTGTCAGTTGATCTAACGTTACTTCATGGCTAAGTAGTGGTGTGATGTATGGCGGCTTCTCAGTGCTGTTAGTGCTCACAAAAGATGCAGTGAACTTGGTATATATATATTTGCGTAAACCAGACAGATTAACCCATTTAAAATTGCAAACATGCAGACATAGCCAAGAATCGTGCGTTAATAGTTATCAAATGAGATAGCATATATATAGTAATGAATATTGCTTCGGTTTGCATGCAACATGTAAGTTTCTGCATTAATGAAAAAAACAATAAAGAAGCAGCAAAGTGGTAACTTTCTGCTACCACTAGGGCGCATGCATGCATAAAAAAGGTGCAAACTTTATCTTCCACGAGCATTAGCAATCAGAGTTTTGTAATGGCAGCAGGCGAGTTCGGTTGGCATATTCTTTTCGTATCCAATTAGAGTTGTAGCTTGATGTTGACACTGATTGACTTTATTAGTGCTGCGCAAGTCATTAAGCAAGCACGTTATAATTTAAGATTTTCATATGGAGTAAAAAAATTTTTGTCACTTTTCGGTGTCTTTATTTATATTTTTATATTAAAAATTAAGTTTATGGTTTAAGGTTAGTGTTTGTGGTTAGGGTTTAGGGAATTTAGGATAAGGTATATTTTTAGGGTGTATGGTGTAGGACTTAGAGAATTTAGAGTAAGGTGTATTTTTAGAGTGTATGATGTAGAGTTTAAGATTTAAAATTTAGAATTTAGGGTTAGAGCTTAAAATTTAATTTTTTAGTGTTGAGCATGAAAAGAGGCACCAAAAAACACAATGATTTTTATCCATTTTCATGGCATTTTTTTAAAGCTAATTTTCATGGCATTTTCATTTGAAACGGAGAAGATGATTTTTTTAAATTACACTTAATATTTTAAACTCTAATCTTAAATCTAAATTTTAATTGTTGGGCATAAATAGGGGTAAAAAAAGAGACTATTTCTGTCTAAATTACTCCATTTAATTTATTTTCAACTTTTTAGCATGTGTACTTGTTTGGTGTTGCTTGCATATTCATATTCCAACCAAGTTTCCAAGAAATAAAAATTGGGAAATTATTATTTGGTGCATTATGTCAAGATTCCCCAAGTAAAGTTGGCCAAGTGACTATTTTTTTAGTTATATTCAAAGATAAGATTAGGATTGAAAATTGAGAGAGCAAAATATAAATGTCTAATTATAGAGTAAATTTATAAGTAATTTATGTTTCCAATATAAATATATATATATATATATATATATAAGTAATTTATGTTTCCAATATATATATATATATATATATATATATATATCATGTATGTGGGGCAAGAGTCCCTCCACCTCTCAAGTGGTTCATCACTAGTTGTATATTATAAAAAAATAATATTTGATTTACTGACCAGAGATAATTTTGTGTATTATCAATGAATCCACTGATTCTTTTGATGAAGTAATTGAATCATATGATGCCAAATCACTAGAAATAAAGTTAATGAGAAAAATAATCTTTAGTTATATTAAAATTTTGTAAGTTTTTTTGAGTTATTATGTGTTCATGATTTTAGTTTGGAGTTCATACTCGGATCTAGAAATTTAAAAATGTATGTCGAAAATATATATATTTTTTAAATGGATATACAATTTATTTTTACCTTTTCACATTAAATTAAAAAAATCTTAAGAAAGAAATTCAAACCAATTTAAGTGTTTATAAAAGAATAAGGATGCAACTGCTCTTCTAAGAAACTACATACATCTGTCACTGTGTGGCTCATAAATAACGAAAAAGATCATTCAGTTGAAAGAATAATATCTTCGAGGAATAGTTCAGAGCAATAAAAGCATCTGAGACTTCTTTGAATTAGTCTTGCATCAACCTCGGCTCTCCTTGAATTAGTCTCGACTTATATGTGTAGTTAATAATCCATTTAATCAAAACATTTTCCTAAAAACTGGTATAATTTCAGTCATGATCCCAAAATTATTCCTCTCACACTGCTAAAATCAAGTGTTTAATATTGGCAGAGTGCTCTGGATTAGTGTTGTCAATAATGTTAACAAGATTCTTCACTTTATGTATATATAATATTAAAATATATTTGTATCTAACATTTATTGTCAAGACGATATAACATAAAGATAGATTTGATAACACAACAGAGATAATGAAAGTTTAAGATTTCACATTTTGCTTCATCTTTAATAAACATAGATGGTTCTGGGCATGTTCTACATGTACGATCGTATATAGTCCTCGAAAAAAGAGAGACCATAAATGAGCTGTTTAATAATATATATATATATATATATATTCTAAAAGATTATTAATTTAAAATATTGATTGTGACCATGGGTGACTCAATTCCATTAATTTTGTTTTAAAGACCATATTAAAAGTAGAATATGATAATTAAAAGCTAATTAAAAGACTAGATTATAAGTAGAATTTGTGAATGATTTTGACTTCTTATTTCATTATGATAAAGTATATTTATTGGATGAGTTAATCTCAAATCTCATTGTAATAATTTAAAAAATAATATTAGAAAATGTGAGTTATTTAATGTTGATGGAAATGAGCTATTTGTTGAGCTGAAATTATTTAGACAACTTTTACACACAAAAAATGAAGTAATAGACTTATTGAAGTTTTTTTTTACAAAATAAAGCTTTTTCAAAATTAAAGTTTGTAAAGTCATACTTACAAACAACTATGTTGCAAGGAAGGCTAGATTGACTTGCTTTGACGATAATCGAGAGTGGTTTTTTAAAAAAAGTTGATATTGAAAGCGTCGTAGATGATTTTGCTTTGAAATATGCAAGAAAAATAACATTTTTCAAGTGAGATTTTAAGATTTTCATAAGTAATTTTTATGTTGGTCAAGAGAGTACGCTAACATTTTTGTATTAAGGGAATTTTATTTGAAAAAAAAAATTATACTTTATTCATATTATAAATTAAGGGCATCATTTTAATAAATTGCACAGGCCCCTTAAATCTTTGAACCTGTCTGCTAACAGAACATAACCAAGTTAAATTTGGCACATAAATCTTGATCGAACCGAATTTATGGAACGATGGTGGAGGTAATAACATGTTCTGTAAGGATTTCAGATTTCTACAACCTTTCCCAAGTCATTTCTTGTTAATACTTTGCTGTAACATGTTTTATCTCCTTTAAACTAACACTTAGGTAAGCTGTCATGGTGAAAATGATGTGTTTTTCAACATGTAGGAAGCTGGTTCGATATTATGGTGGAAGAGGTAGAAGTATTAGACAAAGATGAGCTTATGTACACATACAGTGTGATCGAAAGGGGTGCTTTGATGAACAAACTGGAGAAAATCACTTACGAATCCGAGTTCGAGGCGTCACGGGACGGGGGATCTGTTTGTAAGATCAGGTATACATATCCCCCAGACGGAGAGGCCGGTAACTTCGTCTCCTAAGTGATTTGTTCAAGCTTGTTCATCAATTCGCCGCCTTCGATCAAACTGCTTTGTCTAGTGCTTCAACCTTCTGCTTCATGTATTTGAATTGGCTTCCTGCATGTTGAATATGGATTATGAACTACACATTTAAGGCAAGAACCAATTCAATAATGTATTACTTATCCAACAAGATTCATAAAATAAATTGGATGCTCTTTTATTTATTACAGTCTAAACATTTCAGCTCAAGCTTTTTGAAAATCAGTAAAAAAATAATTAATAATACACGTAACATAAAATAATTTACGAACACATAAAGGGATAAAAAAGGACAAATAAATTTTATTCATAATTACATAGTTTGGTCGAGTGGTTAAAAAAAAGTAATAATTTGGTGATCAAATGTGTAGTTTACCTCTTTTACTTTTTGATAACTTCTCAACATTTGCTTTGTTTTTCCTTTTTGGTTGAATAATTGGATGAAAATCTTCGTCTTTTTCAGTGCCCTTATTTATGCCCCAACACTAAAAAAACACAATAAAATTAAATTTTAAGTCCTAACCCTAAATTCTAAATCCTAAACCCTATACTCTAAAAAATACACCTTACCCTAAATTCTCTAAACCCTAACCCCTAATCTAAAATCCTAAAACCTAGATCCTAAACCTAATTTTGAGTGTGGAGCATAAATAGCCATTTGAAAAGGGTAAAGGATTTATTCAACAAGGCTTTACTTGGCAAATGGTCATGGAATTTTGCTAATGTCAGAGAGTGCGAATGGAAAAAGGTAATCTGTTGTAAATTGAACCTTGATCAGAATTCTTTAATCATTGATAACTCGTCAAATAGGTTGGCTTCTTGGGTTTGGAAAGACATCCAGAAATCTTTTACTGCTCAGGATGATTTTGGTACTACATTCCAGGAGAATTGTCGATTACAATTAGGTGATGGAAAAAAGCTTAATTTTTGGTCGGATCCTTGGATCGGGGCGAAACCTCTTCAATCCCGCTATCCGAGAATGTTTGCCCTCGCCTGCAATAAAAATAGAAAAGTAAATGATTTTGGAACACTGGTGAATGACAAATGGAATTGGGCTATTAGTCTACGAAGAAATATATTTGATTGGGAAATTCCCCAATGGGAATCTTTGTTACGTGAATTAACGGGTGTTAAAACAGATGGATTCTCACATGATTGCCTAGTTTGGCAAGGTAACTGTGAGGGAATTTACACGGCAAAATCCGGTTTTTTGTGTGCAAATAGAAGGCCGAAAATTCCTTTCAATTGGAAAGGATTGGTGTGGTCCGGGTTGGTCCCTCCGAGAATAGATTTCTTTGTGTGGCAAGCGGTTTTGGGGAGATTGGCAGTCCGGGCGGAACTAGCCAAAAGGAGAATAAGAAATCTGGCGTCATTATTCTGTCCTTTTTGTTCGAAAGTGGAGGAATCAATTCTTCATTTGTTCCTTCACTGCAGTGGCATTTGGGAAATATGGACATGGTTCTTAAATGTTTGGAGTTTGGGTTGGGTCTCTCCGCGAGACATTTCTTCATTATTAATTCAGTGGGTTGAATTGAAACCTCCTTCACTTTCGTTGAACTTTTGGAAACTCATCCCCATCGCCATCCTTTGGTCTTCGTGGTTGTTTATAAATGATGTTGTTTTCAAGAATAATTCTTTTGATAAGATGCAATTATTATTCTTAGTGCGTTTCAGGTTGGCTTCTTGGTTCAAAGCTGTAGAATCGGACGTTGTGGTTACACTAGAGGACATCATGGCGAATCCCGCGATCATTGGGGTTGGCTCGAAGCAGCGACATAAACCGACTGCCCTGGCTCGCTGGTCCCCGCCCCCGATCAGATTTGTAAAACTGAACACAGACGGGGCTGTGTTAGCGTCCGGAACAAGGGGAGGAATTGGTGGCATTGTCCATAATCACAATGGTGAGACTCTGCTGGAATTTTCTAAAGGCGTAGGGGCTGGTCCTCCGGTTCTCGCGGAGCTTCTCGCAATTAGAGAAGGCATTGTGGCAACAGGAGCTAATGAGGTTTGTGCCAAGTCCCGTATTATCATTGAATCATATTGCAGCCTAGCTCTGGATTGGATCGCTAATCCTGCTGAGTGCCCGCACATTTTCAGCAACTTAGTCCAGGAAATTGTTAGATTAAGCTCTCCCCGTGGGTGTATTTTTCGGAAAATTCTCCAGTGTTGTAATAGTGCTGCAGATGTCTTAGCTAAAAGGGGTATAGGGTAATGCCTGTGAGCATGATGTTTTTGTTTTTGGGTCATCACGATGAGATATTAGGGTGATGGTATCTTTGTAGAACTTATTTGGAACCTTTAATAAAAATTGTGACACTCTTTTCCTCCTTCCGCTATTGGAATATGCACTCAGGTGTGTGATCCGATATGAAGGGGGGTTTTAACGAGGTCACCAATTCTTATAAAAAAAAAAAGTAGAGGATTTCCAATCCTCAATAATTCCTTGCATGTTCCTAATAAATTATTGCAGTTTTATCGGCAGAAACAGTAAACATTGGTTTAAAATATAAACTTTTCATTTTCATAAATCAAAGACAATACAACTTGACTCAAAGACTCTTTTATTACAAATGGAAACATAGATGATTGAAATCAAGGGACCAATCATCTACAGTTTCAAGCAAAGAGACAACATAGGAAACATGGAAACCACACTCTTAAACGAGAAATTATATCAGAAGCCTTTCAACTCCACGAAATCCGAACACCGAAGCAATATATATTGTGTCTCTCTCTCACACACACAGAGTTTTAGGCATCGGGGTTTGCCACGAGGTAATCTTCAACAGCCTTGAAAACTCGGGCCTGCCTTTCCATTCCCGCCTTAATGGCTTCCTCCTCGATCTCCACATCACCAATGGAGTAAAACTTGGTAGTTCTCTTACAAATTGCTCCTCCGTCCGGTCCCGCAATGAACTTGACATCGTAAGTGATTTTCTCGAGTATGTTCTTCAAGATATCGCCTTCGATCACGCTGTAACTGTAGAACAAATTGTCCTTGTCTAGCTCGTTAACCTTGTGCTTCACGTAATCGAGCCCGAACCCTGCATTTATCATCAATTAACCAAGCAAGTCTCTGAATCAGACATCAAACGGGGAAATTAGATATCTGTAAGAATGAAAAGGAAAACAATGATCAAGTACCTTCGGCAAAGGTGACCTTCTTGATAGTCCCAGGGCCACCATCCCCTTCGAGGACCTCGACGCTCTTGATCGAATCGGGAACGACCTTGGGGAAAAGGGTGTCGAAATCGAGAACGATGGCCTTGAATGCCTTGGCCGGGGGGATTGGGGCACTGACCTCCATTTCATGTGTGAAAACACCCATGATTAGTAATAATACACTGAGAAATTGATGAACTGAGTGTTTTTGGAGGCGTGGGAAGAAATGAGAATTTGAGATGGTATTTATAGACTGAAATCGAAGCTTGTTCATACAATTTAACTAATTTATTTATTTATGTATCGGGTAAGTTTCAATCACCAAGAAATAGTCAAGAATGCCATTCTGCATAAAGAATTTCATTAAGATGAATGTAAACTTTGGGTTTTCCAGTTTATTATTGTAATATGCAGATGTCAGAAATGGGAAATCAAAGGAATCCTTGATAAAATAAGAGGGTCAAATGCTTGAGAATACTTGACTATCAATAAAGCTAATGTTTTATTAGTGCAAGAGGTGATAACCGATAACGGTCTTTGTTTTGTTGAGAAATTTTCAGAAATATCAATATTATATATAAAGTTATTCCAATTATTTAATATTTTTTAAATGTTTATATTTTACATATTTATCAAGAATTTTAATGTTACGAGGATCTGCTTCAGCTTCAAAAATTGTTCTAGTTTAGTGCAGAGGTGGCAAACGAGTCATTTGAGTCAGGTCGGTTCGGGTCAGATTCAGTTTTGATTATGTTTACTTTCAATTCGGGTCGAGTCGAATATGGTCTGGTTCGGTTTTAATTCAAATCAATGATGATTATGGTCGGGTCACATCGGTTTGATTACTTTTGGGAGTCGATTGCTATCGGGTCGAGTATTTACGGGTCAGTTGAATTCGGTTTGGGTCAATATCGATTCAATAGGATATCAGTTTGTTTCAGCGGGTTTTCAGGCCGGATTAGGTTTTTACACCCATATATGGCTTTATAAAGACAATATATTTGACTTTTTGTTGAGTTGTGCGACAGTTCACGTCAAACTGTTCTTTATTATTTTAATATTTTTTCTTTATTTCAGGTTGCTTTCGGTTCGGATGAAATCAGTTTGGGTCTATTCGGTTCACTTGAAAATTGGTTCGGATTCATATTGGTTCAATTAAGAATCAGGTAGTTTCAGGTTTCGGATCAAGTTTAGATCATCATGTTCAGGTCAATATCAGGTATCAGATCGGATAAAATTGGTTCGAGTCTCGAGTCTCAAGCCAATTTGCCACCTCTAGCTTAGAGCTCCAACTTCTAAAATCGGTTCCATCAAACTTAAGGCAAGGAAGTTTGTAAGTCAAATTTCCTATCTAACTCGTCAACTCTTGAATTGGCTTCTTAGGTCCATTTTCCTCAACACTCTACACTTCATGTGAGTTTTTTAAAGTTGTTGGAGTTGCACCCAAAATACCAAGAGTTGTTAATGTGTCTGAGACTGACTCCTCCAACGCATTTGAGTCTATCTGTTTCCCTAAATTTATTTCCAACATCTTTTTAAAATCTTTCCCGTTCGAGAACAAAACACCACTAAATTTTTCTTCATTTTAGTATCAATGTTGCTTTCCACTCTTTCGATTTCAGCCTGCAATTTAGTAGCTTTTGCTGTCATGTATGACTACACACGACTGGGGCTCCGTCCACTATTGTTAGAAACTTGTGGCTCTGATACCTTTATAAACATAACAAACATATTTGAGATCAGAAAGTGAAGAATAAGATCGGAAGAGAAAAAGAAGTTTCAGGAGAGAAAATTGTATTCATTTTATTAGATAAGGATGACTAACAACCAGATAAGGTTTAAGAACCTCTTGAGGCTCACACGATGTCGTTTTATGTACTTACAAACACCCACCTAGAAGCTTGTGCATCATCAAACTAATCAAAATTTAAACAATAACTGACAATCAAAATAAGCACAACGGTCATAATTGTTTTCTTCAACAACTCTCCGATAGTTTATTAGTTTAAAAATTGTGATCTGCATTGAAAACTTACAATATTGATTCTGGTTTGTGATAAGTGTGTAAAAGTACTGTTTTTTCTTATCCTTTTTACTCATATTATTGTTAGAATTAGGCTAATTTTAGTTGCATTGGTAGACATTCATGCATAATCTCCTAGTTTCCTTAAGTTATTAAGCTTGGTATCGCATTTGATTGGGTTTTCTGGAAAATTCGATGCCGGTGTACTTTATTTGTGCAGGACAGGATTGCCGTAGCAAGTGGGGATTTTCGTGGCAAGTATGGACATATATGAAGGAGTTGCCGAAGCTGATTGCCGTGGCATATCTGAATAATTTTGGATAAATACAACATTATCCGCAAGATTATTCAGAAAAGCAGAAGATAAATCCCAGATTCAAATTTCAACAACCTGATCAGATAAGGATCATATCTTCACGAAATTCAAACGCATTTAAACCCTCCTTATCAACACAAAGTTGATCGCATCATCCCTTTAAATAGAAGATCAAATCACAACTTTTGGGGAGTTCAGATTGGATTTTAGAGAAAAAAGAGCAGATCGCACACACCTTCTTCTTCTTCTTCTTCATTTTTATTTTATGCGATCCATGTCTGGGATTAAATCTTTTGTATTTTCTTCTTCCCCAGCCATGAACAAATTTAAATTGGCTAGGGTTATTTGGGTTTGTGGTGTAATAAACGATTGGATGATTGTTAGTTTTTTAGTTCAAATAAATTCAAAGTTTGTTCATTCTTGATTTCATATATTTTTGATCTTGAGAGAATTGGGAGAGGATCTCGAGTGTCATCCATTTATCTAGAATCGAGAGAGTTAGATTCAAGAAAAGAATGAACATGGTTCTTATTCAAACAATCATTGGTGAGAATTAATCCAACTTAAGAATAAGGATTAGATTTCAACAGCTAGGAGAAGTGTAAGATAAGTTCTTGTTCACCCAAGGTTAACGTAGGAATATATCACCAAGACATTCACAATTAACCAGTTCTTCTGTTAGGGATAATGAGAAGACATTGAAGAACACTTCGCCGAGCTTTGAAGGAAGGAACCCAATTTCCACGAAATTACAACCAGTCCCAGTTGCTACAACTTAAATTGTGACCTAGTTGCCACGACAATCCAGCCGATCTTAGTTGCCACAACAATTGAGTTGCCTCGGCAACCAATTGCTACGACAATCCATTCAGCTATTGGTCCACTAATCATGATAACCCGACCTATTCTCTTAATCGATTGCACTACCTATTTAATTTACTTGCCTAGTTATTTTACTTGTTATTTATCACCACTATCACTTCCAGTATTATTCTCTTTTAGTGAAAGAAGCTAGAAATCGGAGTTTCACCAATCCCTGTGGAGGCGATCTTTACTATATTATAACTTGCGACGTGTTCACTTGCACCAATTGTGAAGCACTCTAAACGTGCAACAAGTTTTTGGCGCCTTTGCCAGGGATTGGCAATAACGACTTTGTTTTTATTTTCTTGCACCTTTGTTTCTTTTTATTTAAATTGTTTGGTTTCAAGAGGCTAACACACTTTTGTTTTGCATTGGTGCATGACTAGAGCGAGACCGACAACACTAGATTATCCACTTGAACTAGAGATCGAACTCGTTTTCATAGACGAAGAAGAGAGTTGAGAGCAGAAATGGAATATCTACCTAATTATCTAGTTGACAATCTGAATGCCAACGTCAATCAGAATATCGCAGTAGGAGGCGGAGTGGCTCTACCGGATCAACCTCTTATCATACGAAATAGACCCATATGAGACTACTTAGAGCAAGATCTTGACGGCCTCACTCCAGGATTTTTCACACATGAGATTCAAGCCGCCCGTTTCAAATTGAAGCTAGTGATGTTCAATATGATTAATACAGTTGGCCAGTTTGGCGGATCAACGACTGAGGATGCTAGACATCATCTCAAATCGTTCTTAGAAATCTGCGATTCATTCAAGCAACAAGGAGTCGCTGAGGACGTCCTAAGGCTGAAATTATTCCCTTATTCACTAAGGGATAGGGCGAAATCATGGTTGAATAGTATCCCATCCAGATCTTTAGAATCTTAGATAGATCTATACCAAAGTTTCTTTTCTAGATTTAGTTTTT
This sequence comes from Hibiscus tridactylites, assembly GCA_958450335.1. Lineage (NCBI taxonomy): Eukaryota > Viridiplantae > Streptophyta > Magnoliopsida > Malvales > Malvaceae > Hibiscus > Hibiscus tridactylites. Next base: position 19,893,453 of record OY288265.1, on the reverse strand, counting down.
ACAAATATGACTGATAAATTGCGTAATGACATTACTTCTTTTCGTCGGGCAGATGATGAGTCTATGTACGAGGCTTGGGAGCGGTACTAGGAGCTTTTACGCAAATTCCCATGCACAGATTCAGAGAATGGACGCATGTGACAATGTTTTACAATTTGGTGAACGCACTGACGAGGTTGATGTTAGATGCCTCGGCAAATGGCACACTTCTAGACAAGCCAACAGAGGAAGCTATGGAGATTTTGGATAGACTTTCCAAGAATGATTATCAATTCCCAAGCACTAGAAGGGCAATTGTCAAGCGAAATGCCTCGGCAATAGAGTTAGAGACGTTAGATACTATTTTAGCCTAGTTATCCACATTAACCAATTTGGTTAAGAATATGCAAAAACCAAACAACACACAATGTCAAAGTAATAGGTCCACTTTGCGATTTATGTAATGCTGACCATGATTCTTCTGAGTGTCCATAGAACCCAGAGTCAAGTTTTTATGTTGGAAACTACAACCAGAACAACAATGCATATCCCAACACGTATAATCCGGCTTAGAAGAAACATCCTAACTTTTTCTAGAGTAACAAGAACAACTCCGAAAATCAACAATGCCAGAATACATAAGCATCAGGATTCCAGTAGAACATGCTATGACAACAGATGCCGCCACAACAGACAACATCATCAAGTTCTTTGGAAAACTCTATAAATGCTTTATGATGAAAAATGAGTCTTATATGGATGAAAGAAGTAATTTCATTAAAAGACTGACGCATTTATTAACAAGACCGAGATGACAATGTAGAATCAAGGAGCAACCTTAAAAGAATTGGAGACGCAAGTTGGGCAATTTGCTCAAATTCTGAAAACAAGGCCACATTGAGGTGTGCCCAGCGAAACTGAGGTTGTACGAGGAATGGGCCATGAACAATGTAAGGTGGTCACCACTCGAAGTGGATCAAAAGCAAATAATAGACCTAATCCAATCCGAGGATAGTGATCATGTTCATAAAGATGTATCCAACAACAAAACCAAAGTAATCATTAATGACAAGCCTTCAGTAGTTGCCCTGGTAAGTCCATCTAATAGTCTAGTAGTTGTCATGACAAGTTCAGTTGCTGCAACAAGTCCATCCAAGAGATCCAACCAATATGAAAATGGAAAAGGCGAGGAGATTAGAATTCCCACAAAGGCTGAAGAAGCGGAAACACAAATACCAGTGTAACACCCGGGTTTAGGGGTCGGGTGAAAATAATATTTAAATAATATTTTGGGTCTCGGTTTATGATTAAATAATATTATATATTATTTGGACCTTGTGTCTTTCCTTATTTTCAAAATAAACATTTTATGTTTGGACTAATTTGAAATGAAACTAAAATTTCATGGATAGTAAGGGAGAATTGCCATCTCATTAATGGCACTATTCTAATTTCAATCCCTTGGAAATTAAAAACCTCTTTTTTAATTTAAAACACAAAATTTCCTTCTTCTTCCTCCCTCTTCATTCATCTTTTCTCACGACAAAAAGGGGAGAGCTTCTCCATGCTACTATTCCATTTCTTTCCTCCTTCGTTTCAACTCGATTTTAAAAGGTAATCATGTTTTCGACTTGTCCTCATCTTCCTCTCTTTAAAAGTACAACTAGATTTCATTTTGGTTCAAGTTTTAGAATTTGGGTTTTTGGAAGATTTGAATAAAAATGATATCTTTATTGTTTTTAACTTAAGATTTTGATTTAATATTGTTAGATATGGTGTTTATGAACCAAATGGACCAACATATATAATTTTTGAGGTGTTTTATAAGAATTCCCGAATTTGGGTTTTGTGGGGTTTTAAGAGGGTTTTTAGATGAGATTTGGGCATGGTTTGTGTTGGAATTTGAGGGTTGATGTTATGGTAATAGTTGGGGGCTGTTTTGGAAGCATTTGAGGGTGCTAAAAAGGTTGAAAACATGAGTTTTGGATTGGGTATAAGGGCTGCTCGGGTTTGGTATTTTGAGGGTTGTTCTTAGCTTGGAATCTTGTGTTTATTGCTTGAATGGTGTTTCGGGTTTGCTACATTAATTGGTGAATTTATTTGAGGTTGTTTTGATTGTGTTGAGGTGATTTGAAGCGAGATTTTGTGTTGGTGAAGCCTCGGGAACAAATCCGGAAATTTGAAGACCTTGGTTGCTTGGTAATAGAGCTTGGAGGTGAAGGTGAGTGGTTAAAATGTTTTAAATAGTTTTGAGCAATTGGTTCAAGCATGTGGACTAGGTTGGGATTGGTAGACCCACCTAGGGTTGGGATTAGAGTGGTAGCCTAATCCCAAGCTTAAATTAGAGACTTTGGTTGCATTCTTTAATGGTTGTTTATGCCTCTTGATTAGTTGTGATTGTGGTGTTATGTACACGTTGTTATACATGTATGTTGAGGCATGGCTCGATGCATTGTTATATACATGTTGATGATGAATATGATATGGATATACATATGTGTGAAATATGATGTGATATTTGTGTTAATGATATACATGTGGTGTTGACATGTGAAATAATGATATGAGGTGGTTGCATGATTCGAGGATCATGGTGAGTACATGCTAGGCATGGAAATGTGGTTTGTGCATGACAGTAAGTCATGGTGAGTACGTGCCAAGCACGGAAGTGTTATGAAATGATATTGTGAAAGATTGATGAAATGTATAGTATTGGCACTAGTACGCTTGGGTAAAAATGATCGATCATTAGGATGTTTAGTGTGCACACGTGAGTCAAATGCGCGCGTGGTCTTGATGATGGTAGTCATCAAGATGAAGTACGGGTTCACCCGGAAATCTTCTTATATATATATATTAGTCGGTGATGAGTGGAATCCCATCGACGGGCGTGAGGATGAGTGGAATCCCCTCCGCAAGAAATGAGGCGTGAGGATGAGTGGAATCCCCTCCGCGTGAACGGTGATGAGTGTAATCCCACCATCAGGTAATGGTTGTGTTGTTGGATGTGAGTTCCAACGGTTATCCGCGTATTCGAGTCATAGCTAGGTGTCAATACGGATTATAGTTTATGTTACTCATATGTTGAATATATGTATTTTCCATATGTGTGCTTATGGACTCGTTGAGCATGACATGACATTGATACTATGATCATGCATCATTTATATTTTTGGCTCTTGCGGTTCGAAGGTAAGGACTCATGCATTCTACCTTGGTTCTATGCTCGTGCTTGGACCCTGCATTGTCGAAGGTTTGTTTTACGAGCTTACCCTCACTAAGCTTTTATGCTTACGCTCCTTTTTGTTCGACAATGCAGATCAGTAGCTTGTGGGTGGCAAGGGCAAGGAAAGGCCTCCACGTGTTGCTTCCGGTTAGTGTTGAGTGTGTAAAAGTCCTATTATTTACACCCTTTTAACCCATATTTCTGCTGCATTCAAGCATCATTGCATTGCATTTAGGTTAGTTTACAGCAAAACATCACAAATATATTAAAGACACGGATTCTACTAAAAGATGGCTGATTTTGCAGGTTGCTGCCAAAGTTGACGAAGAAGGCGGGGGCAGGACAGAGAAGCAGCGGAGCTGAACTGGACAAGTAGACGACGAGGATGATGCTGCCATGGATCTGCCGTGACAGCAAGGTGACAGCAGCCTTATGAAAAGGAAAAGAAAAATGGACCTCGATAGATAGAGAAAAATCTGCTCGTCTGTCGTGTGAAAACCAAATAATTTTCCAAGCCCCGGATCAAAAGATATGTCAAGCCAAAGCTCAAGGAGAGGAAATCCCAAGAAACAAGGATGGCGGCTGAAAAGTAGGATACTTGGAGATTAAGTATTTATTAGAATCTTACTTTTAATTAAAGTTGTAATCCTTGTTAACTTAGAATACTTGAGCCCAAAGCTTATATAAGGGCATAGATTTTAACCTAGGAGGCATCATACCCCATAACCGATAACCTAAACCCCTCCGCCGTTTACCCGTCGTCGACATGTTCTAAAAACCCCTAGGGCCATGGGTTGTTTTGTAAAGTAGTTGCAAGGGTTGTTTTGTTTTAGGATTTTCCAAGTTCAATAAAATAAACTTCAAGTTCTCTTATTTTGGTTTTAATATCTTGCAAGAGCATCGGGAGAGCATTGTGAGGTTATCTATTTACTTAGCATCGGGAGAGTTAAGTATACGAAAGAAATAAGAGCAAGTTCTCTAGTTTATAGTTGAACTATCTTGTGCCTAGGGGTATGGCAAGGTTTAGTGGCTAAAGAAGAATTCATACACATCGGTGTTCATCCTGCGATTCACGTCGGGAGGTATCATCAAAGACGTGATCATCGACAGATTTGGACCTAGGGATAGGCCAAGGCAGATCTGGGATTCTTGCCAAACTTGAGTACGGAGTTGGTGTGTTCGCTGCCGCGACAGCTAACGGACAGCCGCCGCAACAGGTGTTGTCTGCGACGGGCGCGACGACAGAACTGGATTTCCAAAGCATCGCAATACCTGCACTACTGAGCAATTCAATACCATCCCATTCTCTCTATCTTGATATTCCAACTCTTTTATTTACGTTTTCTTTATTATTCTCGTGACAACTTTCTAAACTATTTCCTTTACTTTCGTGCAGTAAACTAAGGTGAAGTCATTAGCCCAATCCCTGTGGAGACGATATCCGATACTTCGTATCACTTTACTACTTGCGTCGTGTACACTTGCACTACAATTGCGATAGACTCTTTTACACGCAACAAGTTTTTGGCGCCGTTGCCGGGGATTGGCAACATAACTACATCTTTCTTTTATTGCACTTTTCGTTTTTACTTTTATTTTCGTTTTGTTTTCGTTTTTATTTTTCTATTTTTCTTTGGTGCTTTCAACTCTTGCTTTTCACGAGGTTTACTTATTTATGCGCAGATCTAAAAGAGGTGAAGATCTTGAATATCCATTAGATCCGGAAATCGAACGTTCCTTCAATCTCAAGAAACAACTTCGCCACCTCTTAGACAGGAACGAGTACCTTGAGGAATAGCTAGAGAACATGGCCCGTAACCCGCCTGCTGGTGATGGTATGCCGCCTGTCGGTGATCCGCCCGCAGTAGCCGGACGACGGTCATGTCATGACTACATGCTGAACGATCATGTAGAGTTGGAGACCACGCTGCCGAATATTGATGTTGATAACTTCGAGCTTAAGCCTGTCATGTTTAGTATGATCAACAACGTCGGGCAATTTAGTGGTGCTGTTACAGAAGATGCTAGGGAACATCTCAAAATGTTCCAGGAGATCTGTGGTTCGTTTAGACTACCAGGAGTTAATCCAGAGATACTGAGGCTTCAGTTATTTCCCCATTCATTGAGGGACAGAGCTAAAACTTGGTGGAATAAACTTACGTCGGGTTCAATTATGACTTGGGCAGATTTAACTCGTGAATTTTTATCTCGTTTTAATCCTTCGCATTTATCTGAGCGATTACGTAATGAAATTTCTACTTTTCAACAGGAAGATGACGAGCCGATGCAAGAGGCCTGGGACAGATTTACTACTCTTCTACGGAACTGCCCAATGCATGGATTCCCCGTCTGGAATCAGGTAACTAAGTTTTATAATGCTGCCAACTTACAAACTCGTATTCGAATTGATTCAGCAGCAAATGGACTATTATTGGATAAAGATCCGGACGAGGCATTGCAAGTTTTGAAAAATCTAGCCAAGAATGAGGAGCAGTTTCCGACTGCAAGAAGAGTGGGTAAATGGGTACTTGCTGTCAAGGATTATGAAGCCGACAACACGATGAAATCACAGGTAGCATTCCTTACTAAAGAAATGAAAAGGTTATTGAATGATGATGGATTACAAGGATTTGCTGTTGAGGAAGTATGTGACATCTGTGAGGGAAATCATAGTCAGGATGAGTGCCCAATACAAGTAGAAGAGGGAAAATATGTTGGAAACTACAAGCCAAATTATAATTCCAACAACTATAATCCCAATTGGAGGAAGGATCCCAAATTTTCCTGGAGTAATCCCAATAATGCCCTGAATCCTCAAGCACATAATCAGAATCAGGGAGGTCCTAGATTGCTGACGCGACAGCAACTGCCGCCGCACCTGCCGCCGCAGCAGCAACAACAGCCACCAGCTGCCACGAGCAGTATATTGGAACAGACTCTGGCCACCTTTATGTCTCAGACTGATACTTATATTGAGAATATGAATCAGTTTGTCAAGAAGACAGAGAATTTCATGGATAAAACAGAGATGAGGATGACAAATCATGAAGCTACTTTGAAATCTCTAGAGACACAAATGGGTCAGGTGTCGCAACATATTAAGCCGAGGCAGAATGGAGGATTTCCTAGCAATACTGAAAATGCTAGACCACCCACACATGAGCAGTGTAAGGCGGTTACTACTAGGAGTGGGAAGAAACTACCAGGGCCAGAAAAAGCTGAAACAGAAAAGGAACCTGCCTTATATACACCTGCCGAGGAAGCTGCCCCGACAGGTAACAAACAGACTGCTGCCGATGAGCCTGTCACGACAGCATGAGCGACAGAGGAGAAAAAAGATGATTATCGTCCTCAGATTCGCATGCAGTGGGAAGGACGTATTGCTGATTACCGTCCACCACCACCTTTTCCTCAACGGATACAGCAAGTAAAGCAAGAATCTCAACTTAAAAAGATTTATGATATTTTTAAGCAGTTCATATTAATATTCCGCTATTAGATGCCGTTAGGGAAATGCCCGGTTATGCTAAATTTCTCAAGGATGTTATGTCGAAAAAATCTAAACTTGGGGAGTTTTAAACGGTAAAGATGACAGAGGGTTGCATGAGTATTCTTCATCGGCAGCCGCCCCAGAAAAAGAAGGATCCGGGGAGCTTCATCATACCTTGCGTAGTCGGAAATAAATTCGTGGGTAAGGCACTTTGTGATCTTAGTGCTAGTGTTAATTTAATGCCAAAGTCTATTTTCAGAAATTAGGTATTAGAAAGGCGCGGCCCACGACAGTAACTCTGCAGCTGGCAGACCGCTCTTACGTTCATCCAGATGGAAAAATTGAAGATATTTTGGTAAGAGTGGATAAGTTTATGTTTCCTGCTGACTTTCTTGTTTTAGATTGCGAGGCAGACGAAAACGCACCAATCATCCTTGGGCGACCCTTCTTAGCCATGGGAAGATCACTGATTGATGTGGAGAAAGGAGAACTCACCATGTGAGTAAACGATCAAGAAATTAAGTTGAATGTTCTCCAAGCGATGAAACATGTTGATGTGGACGAGGAATGCAAGGCTATCACTGATGTTACCCTTGATCAACCCTGCATCAGGTCGGGCTGTCACAATATTCAATTTGGTCACTGCCGCAGCAGCCACCTACAGGCCTGTCACGACAGCAACGACGACAGCACCGACGACAGCAACTCCTCTGAATCCGATTCATCTGATACTGAAGATCAAGAGGAGGTAAACTGGATAGGCAATCGTCCAGGTAAGTTATTCGAACCTTTGAATTATACTTCGGATAACCATTTAATCCAAAAGCCATCTATTGTTGAACCACCTACCTTAGAACTGAAGCCCCTGCCAGGGCAACTAAAATATGCTTTTCTTGGTTCAAATGATACGTTGCCCGTAATCATCTCTTCTAAGCTGTCGCATGAACAGGAACGACAGCTAATCGACATGCTAAGGCAGCACAAGAAGGCGATTGGATGGACGATTGCTGATATACAAGGCATTAGTCCGGCATTATGCATGCACAAAATCCTTCTAGAGGAAGATCATAAGTCAACTATTGATGCCCAAAGGCGGCTAAACCATGCGATGAAGGAGGTATTGCGTAAGGAGATAATCAAATGGTTAGATGCTGGTATTATCTACGCCATCTCCGACAGCAAATGGATGAGCCCGGTGCAATGCGTTCCCAAGAAAGGAGGAATGACCGTGGTGACCAACGAAAACAATGAGTTAATCCCAACCAGGACTGTGACCGGTTGGAGGGTTTGTATGGACTATCGGAAGCTCAACAAAGCTACCCGGAAGGACCACTTTCCTTTACCCTTTATTGATCAAATGCTTGATAGATTAGCGGGTAAACCTTACTATTGTTTTCTTGATGGTTACTCAGGTTACAATCAAATTTCTATCGCACCGGAGGATCAAGAAAAGACGACCTTCACATGCCCCTACGGAACGTATGCTTTTAGGAGGATGCCATTTGGATTATGTAATGCACCCGCCACCTTCCAAAGGTGCATGATGGCTATATTCTCCGAAATGGTGGAGGACTTCCTGGAAATTTTTATGGATGATTTTTCCGTCTTTGGAGACGATTTTGAGAGCTGCCTCGGCAATCTACAAAAGGTACTTGAAAGATGTGAAAAAGCTAATCTTGTTTTGAATTGGGAAAAATGCCACTTCATGGTGGACGAAGGGATAGTCCTTGGCCATAAAATTAGCTGCCGTGGGATAGAAGTCGACAGGGCAAAAATAGAAGTGATCGAGAAGCTGCCACCGCCGACCACAGTGAAGGGCATTAGGAGTTTTTTAGGGCATGGTTGGTTTTATCGCAGATTTATTGCTAATTTCTCAAAAATCACGAAGCCCCTATGCCATCTTTTGGAGCAGAACCGACCCTTTGACTTTAATGATGAATGTACTGAAGCATTCAAGGTTCTGAAGGAAAAACTAGTAACAGCCCCCATAGTACAACCACCAGACTGGACACAACCATTTGAGATTATGTGTGATGCTAGTGACTATGCTGTCGGGGCAGCACTTGGGCAGCGCAAAGATAAGCTGTTTCATGTCATATATTATGCCAGCAAGACATTAAATGACGCCCAAGTAAACTATACCACCACAGAAAAGGAGCTGTTAGTTGTGGTATTCTCCATTGACAAGTTTCGTTCTTACATACTTGGGACGAAGGTAATAGTGCACACAGACCTCTCTGCCCTAAAATATCTGTTCGCAAAGAAGGATGCAAAGCCTAGATTGATACGGTGGATCTTGCTACTACAAGAATTCGACTTTGAGATCAAGGACAAAAAAGGGACAGAAAATCAGGTTGCAGATCACTTGTCAAGATTGGAGACGGGACAGAGTCTACCCATTGATGAAACACACATACTAGAGACCTTCCCAGATGAGCAGCTCTTTGCTGCCGCAATCGCTGCCGCGACAGCCATGGCGGCAGGCAAGTCTTCTAAACTCCCCTGGTATGCTGATTTCGTTAATTTTATAGTTAGCGGAATACTTCCTTCTGATCTTAATTATCAAGCCAGGAAGAGGTTCCAAAATGATGTTAAGTATTATTATTGGGACGAACCTTTTCTTTTCAAAATATGTGCAGATCAGGTCATAAGGAGGTGTGTACCACAAGAAGAGCAAGAAGACATTCTCCATCACTGCCATGCTTCACAATATGGAGGACACTTAGGAGGCAATAAAACTGCTGCCAAGGTGCTACAGTCAGGGTTCTACTGGCCGACACTGTATAAAGATGCACAGGACTTCTACAAGAACTGTGACAGGTGCCAGCGGACAGGTAACATCTCAAGGAGAAACGAGATGCCACTGTAAAACATTCTAGAAGTTGAAATCTTCGACGTTTGGGGGATCGATTTTATGGGACCTTTTCCATCTTCATGTTGAAATCTATACATCCTCCTAGCAGTGGATTATGTCTCTAAGTGGGTTGAAGCTATCACCACTCAAAAGAATGATGCTAAGACGGTCCAAAAGTTTTTACACAAAAACATTTTTTCTAGATTTGGCATCCCTAAGGAGATTATTAGTGATGAATTGAGACATTTTGACAATAGGGTTATTGATGCCGCCTTGAAGAAATATGGTGTCAAGCACAGGATAGCGACAACATACCACCCACAGACCAATGGACAAGCTGAAATATCTAATAGGGAAGTTAAGAACATTCTTGAGAAGATGGTTAAGCCAACTAGGAAAGATTGGTCTTTACTTCTAAATGATGCGTTATAGGCATATAGGACAGCTTTTAAAACTCCATTGGGAATGTCTCCATACCGTTTGATTTATGGGAAAACCTGTCATCTGCCTGTCGAGATAGAGCACAGGGCATACTGGGCAATCAAGGCAGTGAACATGGATTTGGACAAGGCAGGCCAGAAAAGGCTATTAGATTTGAACGAAATCGATGAAATACGGACAATGGCCTACGACAATGCAAGAATATACAAGGAGAAAACTAAGAAGTGGCATGACAAGAAGTTGCTGCCACGACAGTTCTGCCCAGGGCAGCTTGTGTTGTTGTTCAATTCTAAATTGAAACTCTTCCCAGGGAAGCTAAAATCTAGATGGTCCGGCCCGTTCCAAGTGGTACAAGTTTTTTCCTCATGGTGCCATCACAATCCAATCATTAAAAGACGGGCACCAATTCAAAGTCAACGGACAGCGCCTCAAGCATTATCAGGGGACTGAAGCCCCAGGAATACAAGAAGTGGTTACCTTAGGAGATGCCCCACAATGCATCCCTAATTTAACCTAAATTTTATTTTTATTTATTTTTACTATTTATTATTTATTAGGAAATTAGGTTTATTTTATTCGAATAATGTTTTTATTTTCTGTCTTTAGGAAATAAAGGAGTCAAGAAGAAAAGGAGAAGTGACCCAAGACCACCATCCCGTTTATTGAAGCCTGTCGTTTCAGCTGCCGCCGCAGACACGGATAAGACAGACTGTCAACAGACTGACACGGCTGACGCAGAAGCGTGTGACAGACGCGTAACAGACGCATTAATGTGTGGCAGACGCGTCAGACACGCCAAAACTCAACAGTCGCTCCGTTATTCACGCCTGCCGTTACAGCATTAAACGGGCAGACTCTCGACCGCTATAAAACCCCATTTTCATTTTCATTTTCCTCACTTCTACTTATTCTCACTTGCTTTCTCCTCTCGTTTTTTCTTTGTTTTCTTTCCTTTAACAACCCTTGCAACTAATATGTCTTCTAGACAGACCCGCCGCAGTGCTGCCTCAGCCTCTTCATCAGCAGCATAGTCGCCCTTCGCAACTAAGGAATTATGGGAAGAAAGGGGTTTCATCTACATCCGAAAGGCACCCAACATGGGACTCCGACCATTCATTGCGAGGGCTATAAGGGCTCAACTATGGGAGCAGTTCGCCGAACAACCGGTAGAATTAAACGACACATTGGTGAGGGAGTTCTATGCTACCATCGACAACAAGACGGCAACATCAGTAACCGTCCGAGGGGTAGAGGTACCATTCACAGCTGATAGTATCAACCATATGTACGGCCTCTACTTTGGTCCCAACGACGACGCCCATCAGCAATTCTTGGACACCCTCGACTCTTCCGCCTACGGTGCTGTCATGGTGGAGGTGACAGAAGAAGGGACGGAGTGGACTACGAGCAAGAAAAACCCCAACTCCGTAAAAAGGGGGCAGATGCTCCCAGAAGCTAAGCTATGGAACGCTTTCATCAAGAAGCGTATCCTGCTGTCTTCCCATCACACGACGGTGAACCAGCAGCGGCTCGCCCTCATTCATTCGATCATGCATGACCGGCCTATCAACGTGGGCCGTTATATGAGGGAAAATGTCTTGGATTGCACTTACCGAACAACCTCCCGCCTCTGCTTACCATTCATGATCACTTCTCTCTGCCGCTGCACTACTGTCCCGGAGGCACCCACCGATAAACTGGTCCAAGGACGAGGCTGGACCGATAACAACATTACCAGCTTCATGGAGCTGATAGTCGCAACACCTATTTCCTCCTTCAACCCGGCTGCTTCCCCAGCAAAATCATCCGAGGAACCTGCCACTGAACCTGCCCTCGAACCTGCCGCAGCAGCCGCCTAGACAGACCAATCCGTCCAAGTCCTTGTCGCCATACAGCGGGTGGAAGACAGACAGATGGGGCTGATGACATTCATCCGGGATTTCGCCAATGCAACGGTAAATTTCATTACCAATACTTTAAATTATCCCGATGTTGTTTTCCTAACTTTCCCTGCCCACTATTTCCACATCCCAACCCCTGTCCACACACCTACACCACCTGCCTCCCCACACACCCATTCTACTATTTCCACCCCATCACCTGCCTCGACGGCAGCTGGGAGTCCTCAGGCCGACAGCCCCGCACGTGGAACGAAACGACCGGCCTTCGATGACAGCGAGGCGGAACCTCCGATTAGGAGGAATCTAGAGAAGGAATTTACGCCTGTCAAGAGGCAGAAACACATGACCGACAGAAAGCTAATGCCCAAGGCCAGCACCACCACCAGCAGCACTTGGGATAGCGGCAGCAGCTCCGACATCCAGCTCGTAGAACAACCTGCCCAGCCTCCCTCACAGCCAGACGCCGCCGCCAGATCCTTGTCAGCAGTAGCAGTGAAGACAGCGATTAAAATCTAAGTCTTTTATTTTTCTTTTCTTGCTGCCTGCTTATCTATATTTTGTGATGTACCTGCCTTCATTTTATCTGTCATTTTGCATTGAGGGCAATGCAACCCTCGAGTTTGGAGGTGGCAACCCTCCATAGTAATGGAGTCTTAGTACATCTTTAATTAATTGTTGTGTCTTTTATTTAATTAAGTTCTCTAAAAAAATCAGAAAAGACTAAAACTGTTGGCTTAAAACTGTGAAGTAAGCTTAGCTGTCATGACAGCTCTGTCGTGGCAGCATCTTTAGGATAGTTTAAGGAGAAGTTTAGAGCCTTTCTATAGTTCTGAAAACTTAAACACCATTGTGACTGTTATATTGCTTAGATTTCTTTTAGCCAAACCAGAATAGGATGCTTAGTACTTGAATAGCCCCTAGAGGTGCCTAACACTGGCTCTAGGAAAGAAGTTTAGAAAAAGAAACTCAAAAACCTAGAGGTGCCCAAAACCGGCTCTAGGAAGTTAACTAGAGGTGCCCAAAACTGGCTCTAGTAAAAACTTAGCTTGAAAATAAAAGAAAAGAAGCATGAAAATGTGTCTTCAAAAATAAACTTTGGCATAAAAATTTGAGTTAAAAAAGTTGAATATTCTAGTGAAACTAAGAGAATCTTAGCTTATAACTATTCACAAGCATGCACACACTGCACGAGGACTATAGGGAGATTCCGGACAGATCCTAATCTTTCCGACAGGTTGCTGCCGCCACAGAGAATGAGCGACGGGTAAGGGACAGTTCACTGTTTGAAAGCCAACACAAAAAAAATATTCATTTTTCTTTTAGATTTTAATTGATTGAGGGCAAGCAAAAACTTGAGTTTGGGGGTGTGTTGAGTGTGTAAAAGTCCTATTATTTACACCCTTTTTAACCCATATTTCTACTACATTCAAGCATCATTGCATTGCATTTAGGTTAGTTTACAACAAAACATCACAAATATATTAAAGGCACGGATTCTACTAAAAGATGACTGATTTTGCAGGTTGCTGCCAAAGTTGACGAAGAAGGCGGGCGCAGGACAGAGAAGCAGCAGAGCTGAACTGGACAAGCAGACAACGAGGATTATGCTGCCATGGATCTGCCTTGACAGCAAGGTGACAGCAGCCTATGAAAAGGAAAAGTAAAATGGACCTCGATAGATAGTGAAAAATCTGCTCGTCTGTCGTGTGAAAACCAAATAATTTTCCAAGCCCCGGATCAAAAGATATGTCAAGCCAAAGCTCAAGGAGAGGAAATCCCAAGAAACAAGGATGGCGGCTGAAAAGTAGGATACTTGGAGATTAAGTCTTTATTAGAATCTTACTTTTAATTAAAGTTGTAATCCTTGTTAACTTAGAATACTTGAGCCCAAAGCTTATATAAGGGCATAGATTTTAACCTAGTAGGCATCATACCCCATAACCGATAACCTAAACCCCTCCGCCGTTTACCCGTCGTCGACATGTTCTAAAAACCCCCTAGGGCCACGGGTTGTTTTGTAAAGTAGTTGCAAGGGTTGTTTTGTTTTAGGATTTTCCAAGTTCAATAAAATAAACTTCAAGTTCTCTTATTTTGGTTTTAATATCTTGCAAGAGCATCGGGAGAGCATTGTGAGGTTATCTATTTACTTAGCATCGGGAGAGTTAAGTATACGAAAGAAATAAGAGCAAGTTCTCTAGTTTATAGTTGAACTATCTTGTGCCTAGGGATAGGGCAATGTTAAGTGGCTAAAGAAGAATTCATACACATCGGTGTTCATCCTGCGATTCATGCGGGAGGTATCATCAAAGACGTGATCATCGACAGACTTGGACCTAGGGATAGGCCAAGGCAGATCTGTGATTCTTGCCAAACTTGAGTACGAAGTTGGTGTGTTCGCTGCCGTGACAGCTAACGGACAGCCGCCGCGACAGGTGCTGTCTGCGACGGGCGCGACGACAGAACTAGATTTCCTAAGCATCGCAATACCTGCACTACTGAGTAATTCAATACCAACCCATTCTCTCTATCTTGATATTCTAACTCTTTTATTTACGTTTTCTTTATTATTCTCGTGACAACTTTCTAAACCATTTCCTTTACTTTCGTGCAGTAAACTAAGGTGAAGTCATTAGCCCAATCCCTGTGGAGACGATATCCGATACTTCGTATCACTTTACTACTTGCGTCGTGTACACTTGCACTACAATTGCGATAGACTCTTTCACACGCAACAGTTAGCTCAAGTATGATCTTTAAGTTGTAGATTGTAATAGTCAAGCAATGGGATAGGCATGGTTGATTTGAGCTTTGATGTATGTTGATGTTGGTTTGGCCCTTGGATGCCTTGTTTGAATTGTAAACCTTGTTTTGTTGGCTAAGGCATATAACCTTAAAAGCTATGTATACTTCCTTGTTGTGAATGTGTGATCTTGTGTTTTGATGCCTATCTAATTTCCTGTGTATCTTGAACATGGTTGCTATAGGGTGTATGCCTCTAGAGTGTGTTTGTATGTTGTGTGTGCTTCTTGGGGTCGTTTCGGGCATTGGGATCGTTTAGAGATGTGTAAAACTGATTTTGGAAAACTGCAGGCTGCAGGTGTTTCGAAACGAGTTGTGTTGTTTCAGAATGGGTGTGGTTCCATGGTCCCCCGTATCGGAACACGTTTCGGTACGGTTTGGCCACTGTGAGCCCCTGTTTAAAAACAAGTTTCGAAACACTTTGGCCACTGTAAACGCCTGTTTCGAAACAGGTATCGAAACGCCTAGGCAAAACGTGACCCTGTTCCGAAACGGGGTGGAAGCGTTTCGATATAGGCGTCTCGCTTTTTAAACTGAAGCCCATGTTCCGAAACGGGTGTCGTCTGTTTCGAAACACAGGCCTAAAAATGGGCTGTTTGACATCTCTAATGGGTCCTAAGGGTTGGGCTTAGGCCCTGTTTGCTGTTAGGCTTCTCGTGAGCCTTGTTTTCGTTGCCATTTCACACATATGTTTAATAAAAGCATCTAGATAAGATTATAATAAACGAAAAAGTTTTCTAGGGTCGCTAACCGAGGTGGGATCTTAACGGGTTTCGCATCGGTTTTCCCCCTGTGACCCACTCGGACCGGTCAAGCGTCCGGACCGGGACGAGGGGGTTACATTTGTTTGTATTCGAGCCTATGGTTTCTGAGACCTTGGGCAGGTAAGTGAGGTAAGTTTAATCGTTGTATTGCAATTGCACGGTGGTTGCTTGCCATGTAAGAATGTTGCTTGTTATTCGAGTATGCTGTAATGTGTGATTGTTTGATTGTGAATGTACGTTGGTTGATCGTGCATGTGTGTTGCTTGAAGCATATTTAGTAGAGTCCCATTGCTTTTATTACATCGGAAAATGAGATTTTTAAGTGAGGGAATCATACTTGAGCCACTTGGACCCTTTCCTTTGCTAACTCTGTTTGTATGTTAATTTGTCGTTGTTGTTTATTTATTGCTTTTTGGCAAGTTTGAGGCCAAGGAGTGGGTCGTGAATCGGTAAGTGGAGGTTGTGGTTTCTGAAAGGTGGACGATGTTGAGGGAGTTCATCGCTATAGTCAGAGAAGTATAGTTGTACCAGAGTTGAGGTACAATTAGTTTGTTTGAGTCATACTGTATGTGGGTTGATTCTCGTTAATGAGGGACGATGTGATTGATGCTGGTATTAGTTGGTGAAAAGAAGTGAAGACCTGTGAGTGGGAGTCAGAGTGATATCGATGTCATAGTGGATAAGCCCTTGGTACAGTTTTGAGTTTGTCCCCTTCTGGTTGATACTGAGTCTGTACTTCCGTTTGTTGTTAGCAAGCATGCAAAGTTTGAATATGCTCGGTGAAGTGTTAAAGGTATGTATGAGTATCTTAGTTCTTTTGGCGAGATTAGGGTAAGGGTCTCGTGTGGGTAATCTGAAATTTAGAAATGTTAGTTGGTGATCGTTGGGATTCGGCCTATGGTTTTAATGCAAGACAGTCGGTCAGTATCCGTGAGTGGGAACCGATTTGTGTGATTGGGCCAGTGTGTGTCCGAGTTGTCTTCCAGCAAGAAGGAGAGATGAATTTCACTTCCGATATAGTTGATGTTGAACTTATTTTGATTTTGATATAACTTAAAAGAAATTTTCAAAGGACTAATTTGTAAAAATTTGTAAAGTAATTTTCAAGAAATAAATTTGTCAAAAACTCGATTTAAACTTGATAAAATGTTTTGAAAAAGTTCGACTTAATACCTATATCGAACTATACTTTTAAAAGTCGACAAATGCCCAAAATACATGTTTTTAGAGGAAAGTTTCGAAACCTCAATAAAGGTTTCGAAACCTCTTTGGGCAGATGGCCAAAAATTAAACATTTAATGTAAAGTTTCGAAACCTTTATTAAGGTTTCGAAACCTTTCTGGGCAGATGGCCAAAAACTCAAGAACAGTTTCGAAACCTTCATCAAGGTTTCGAAACCTCTCTGGGCAGTAGCCACTATTTTTGAAACCCTAACAAAAGTTTCGAAACCTCTATAAAGGTTTCGAAACCTTGGCCCTGTAACGGCTACTTTTTACAAATTCTTTCTTAAGGTTTCGAAACCTCTGGTAAAGGTTTCGATACCTCTGTGCAGGTGAGCATTTAATGCTTGGTTTTAATGGCTCCCAACGGCTCTAAACTCCCTCTAAAGTCTCCCAACGGTTAGAAAAGATCAAGAGCATATAAAAGAGGTCTCCAAACAGTAATGAAGTAACAAGAAAGTCAATCCAAACATCCAAGCAATCAAATTCCAATTTGTGCTCAATTTTCAATCTTTCTTGTAAAACACTAGAGTGTTCTTCATTGTAATTCTTGTGCTAGTGTTTCTTTGGGTGTGTGAGAGAGCTTAAACTTTGCAAACACATTCCTAGTGAGGATTTTCTAGTTTGCTTATTTGTATTCATTCTTGGGATAGGATTCAATAGACTTTGGGGTATAAGTCTATTGAATTGTGTAAGGTTACTCCTTATCCTTAAAGGAAAGTCAAATTAGTGAATTTGTGGAAAATCCTTAGTGTGGTCACTAAGGTAGTGGATGTAGACTCCAATTAGGGGAGTTGAACCACTCTAAATCTCCTTGCAATTTTACCTTTGCAATTAGTGTCCACCATTACTTCAAAAAAAATTCAATTCACCCTCCCTCTTGGTTTTGTTCGATCGATTGCCACTCTCATCAGTTGAGCCGAGAAGGAAGTCTTGAGCTTTAACTCTAGATTGTTGGGTAGTGGGATGTTTTGATTCGTCAGGATCGATGTTATAGAACAAGTTCAAGCATGATTGTTTGTGTGTGGTCAGAACTGAATTATGAAGTTTCGAGATGCTCTGAGAACGGTTTTGAAGAGTTAGGTTATGTTTGAAGGGTCAGCCTGAAAATAAGAGTACCGAAGACTATCAGCTGCATACATGTGAAGTTACAATTTCTACGGATTCGTCCATTTGTGTGAGCGTGTAAGGAAGCTAGATATCTCTATTGAGATCTTAGACGAAGGGACGCATGTGGCTAGTCCTTTTGGTGAGATAATGGTGGTTAGAAAGATGTGCAAAAGATGTTTGTTGATGGTTCAGAGTTATGTGATTCCAGTAAATGTCTTTTTACGGTTTCGATGTAACTTTTGGCATGGTTTGGCTTATAGAGCACAGAGCTAGGGTATATGTTGAGACAAGGAGAGAGTTGTCTTGGAGTCGCAGATTTCTGTGAGACTGTAGTGGTAGGTGAGGATGTGAACTTCTTATCGAATGTTGATCCAGCTTTAGAGGTCAAAGATTGATTGAGTTTAGTTAACATGCTTGCCTAGCATATGTGATGGATTTGATTTTCAAATGAAGATTAGACCGCGAAATGTCAGAATAGTTTGTGTTTTCCTAAAAGTGTTTGGAAGAATTACTCGGTTTGTCTCTTGATAGGGAAGAAGAGTTTGTTATTGATACCGTCACCGAGTTTGCTCCTGTTTTGTTTGCTCTGTATCTTACGTATCCCAAAAGAATTGAAAGTGTTGAAGAATCAACTTCGAGATTTGTTAGACCTTAGATTCATTAGGCCTAGTACATCATCTTAGAGTATGACAGTGCAATTTGTGAAGAAAAGTGGAGACAATGCGAGAATGTGTTTAGATTTCAGGCTGTTGAAACAAGTGACAACGAATAATTAGCATCTGATTCCGAGCATCAGTGATTTGTTGATCAGTTAGGGTGTGCTCTAGTCTTTTCGAAGATAAACTTGAGATCTGATTACTACCAATTGAAAGTGAGAGAAGTTGAAGTACTGAAGACAGCTTTCGGGGCAAGATATGATCACTTTGAGTTCTGAGTTATGCCGTTTCATTTGACTAGTGTTTTAGTTACTTTTATAGAGATCCAATTACTACCAGTTGAAAGTGAGAGAAGTTGAAGTACCGAAGACAGCTTTCGGGGCAAGATATGATCACTTTGAGTTCTGAGTTATGCCATTTCATTTGACTAGTGTTTTAGTTACTTTTATAGAGAAGTTGAAAGTGAGATCCGATTACTACCAGTTGAAAGTGAGAGAAGTTGAAGTACCGAAGACAGCTTTCGGGGCAAGATATGATCACTTTGAGTTCTGAGTTATGTCGTTTCATTTGACTAGTGTTTTAGTTACTTTTATAGAGATGTTGAGCAGAATATTTCCTGAGTTTCTTGATCAGTTTGTAGTAATTCTCATAGATGATACATGAGTATATTCACGTACCGAAGAAGATCATGACAAGCTTTAGAGTTAGTGATGTAGATCCTATTAGAGGATAAGTTGTATACCAAGATGAGCAAACGTGAACTCCGAGTCAAGGAAGATGTTCTCCTAGGACAGGTAGGTCAGCCGAGTGTATTTGAGTAAATCCCAAGTAGGCAGAAGAAGATGTGAGTTGGAAGAAATTGAAGACTGTGACATGTATCTATAGTTCGTAGGTCTAGCATTGTTACTATAGGGAGTTTGTAAATAGTCTTTCGAAGATAGTTGCTCCTTTGACAAATTTCTACAAAAGAATGTTCAGTTTGTTTGGTTAGATGCGAGACACTGAGCCCTTGAGAAACCGAAAGAAACTTTGAAGAGGCTTCGACCTTGATCCAGCCTATATCAGAGAAAGTGTTTGTGAACCATAGTGATGTGTTACATGTAGAGTTAGGTTGTGTGCTTATGTAAGACAGAAGATTGTGGCTTATTCATCGATTTAGTTGAAAGACCGAGAGAAGAGTTATCTGACACTAGACTTAGAGTTAATTACAATTGTATTTGCTACGAAGACTTAGAGACAGAGCATGTATAGTAAGAAATGCACAATATATACTTATCATCAGAACTTGAAATATTAGACGACTTAGGATGGTTGAAACTTGAACAACATAAGTTGTTAGAACTGCTTGAAGACCGTAATCTCAAGTGTGAGTACCATCCGAAGAGAGTTAACGTAGTAACCGATGTTCTGAGTTATATTTGTTGTTAGATTAGTAGTTGAGTTGCGAGATGTATTTTCCGAATTCAGTTTACCGAATGATAGTGGTTCTATGGTCGAGTTTCGGGTTAAACCTACATTGAGTCAGAATACTTAAGGAGAAGCAGTTACAAGACAAGTTCTTGGCACCTCACGTGCAAGACATAGTGGAAGGAAGACCGTTAGAATACAGTTTCATAGATGATAGAATTTGTATTTTTAGAGATAGAATAGTTATGCCGATTGACATAGTGTTTTGAGACGTATTGTTTTGGCCGAAGCACACGGCAGTTTATTTGTATTGCATTTGAGTGGTATGAAGACGCATTGTGGGTTGAAGATGAGTACTTCTGGATTGAGTTGATGGATGACGTTGTTCAGTATGAGAGTAAGTGTGTGAATTGCCAGCGTGTCAAGACCGAGCAACAGTTTTCTTCTAGTTGCTACATTCGTGGGAGGTTCTTAGTGAAAGTGGGTAATAGAGATTCGAGATTTCGACTAGATTTTTGGAAGACGTTTGCATAGTGTTTGGTTACCTGTTGAAGTCAGATGATCAGTCATGGAAGGTTATGGGTCAAGTATTCAACAGTGTTGTATGAGTTGTGAATCGGGCTAGTTCTGTTGTTTATTTGTTGCGGTTACCACCAGAGTTAGAAAGGGGTTTGTGATGTGTCACGCGTATCTGTGATTCGGAAGTGTGAGTCAGATCTGTCCCGTGCTATGTTGTTGAAGAGATTGAGTTGAGTTTTAAATTGACATGCCTTGAAGGAACCAATTGAGATCTTAGCATTAGATAGCTATTGTTGTGTGGTAAGTCTACTGAGTTGGTTAGTATGTTGTGTGAGTACCACCCTTGCATATAGCCTAACCATCAGCCAACAAATTTCTACATTAAACACCCCAAAAACTTAACTTAAAATCCTTCAAAAACCTCCCTAAAACCCAATTTCGGGAAACACCATAAAACCTTGTAAAATTCGAATGTGTTGGACCTTATAGATAGTAAAAAAAACTTATGTATCATTAATAAATAAAAAGCTTAAGTCAAAGCTAATAAAGTTCACATTTTTAATCCAAACTTTCAAAATTCCAAAATGAGAAATCATGGGTATTAATGAAAAATAAAACCATAGACTCGTAGATAACGATGAGGACAAGTTAAAAGTGAGTTTACCTTTGAGAAATCTCCAACAATGAGCAAGAGAGATGATGGAATAGTAAACTAGGGGAGGATGAGTGTTTGTCGTTGAAATGGAGAGAAGAGGGAAGAAGATGATGAAAAAGCTCTTTTAAAATAAAATGGGTTTTTAATTTAACAAATCCATTTATTTACAAGTATGCCATTAATTAGATGGTTATCTCAATATCTAAAATCCATGGGTTTTGGGTTTTGAAATCAAAACAAGCCCAACATAAAATATTTTTTTTGAAAACCCGAGGCCCAAAATATTATTTTATTATTTTAATATTATTTTCACTCGACCCTCAAACTCGGGTGTTACAAAAGGGGTTGACCCGTACATCTTTGTGGATGAATGCTTTAACTTGCACACGATAATAAATATTTACAAATGTGAGTTCCCACCGATCGCGAATTCACAATATTAGCCACCACTGGAGCATGGTGAATGGTTACCGAATCCGGCACTTCGTAGAGAACAAACTGGCCGACCTCAATCTACTCGCATCCATACCAGTATGGATCTTCATTACAAGGAGCCGTGAGAACCAAAGAGATGTACGAAATGTAGAGGTACAGGATATTCCAAAAACAAATGTCCAAACCGACCGAATTGCATGGCAGTGCCTCGGTGATTTCATTCACTATTTGTAGTTGAACTAGTTTCATTTCTTTATATTTGTATTCGAATGAACATTTTCTATTTGATTATGGGTATGTTATTTGATGCATATGTTTATTTGTTAGTTAATGCATGTTCGGTTCGTAGTTTATTTTGGTAATGAATTATATGCTCAATTTGTTTAGATGTTTTGGACTAAATTCAATTATTGCGAAAAGATTTCAAAGAATATTCGAGAAATATTTCTAAAACAGAATTCAAATAACTAATAATAATAAACATCCACAAATTATTTGTATTACATAGAAGAAGAGTTACACGAGCTACCATTTTCTATGCAATTTTTGTCCATGGAAGAATGTAGTATCTGCATAACGGTGTGGTGCTCATCGTTCTTGTTGTGGTCTTTGGCGTGCATCATCATCATCGTCGTCGTCGTCATAATCATCAATCACACGATGCATAGAAGACGGCGTTGTATACACGTAGTTAGTATTACGTGGTGCCAGCGTGGGACTGCTAATCAACGTAACCGCCATGAAATCCATGATCCTATGATAGTCCATGTTTCCACCAAAGCTCGGGTACATGGCTGGCTGATGTTGAAAATCTGGTACGTATGCTTCAGAATCATTCACGCCCGAGCTCCCGCCCATTGATGGATGATAAGTGGGTGGCTACTGATAGTCCATGTTTCCACCAAAGCTCGGATAGATAGGTGGTTGATGCTGAAAATTTGGTACGTATGCTTCAAAATCATTCGCACACGAGCTCCCGCCCATTGATGGATGATAAGTGGGTGGCTGCTGATGATAGAATATGTCATCCACTAGATTAGAAACACAACTCTCGCCCATTGATTGATGATAAATGGGTGATTGTTGATGATAGAATCTGGCATCCACTGGATTGAAATCTGAGCTCCCGCCCATTGATAGATGATAAAAGCTGGCATCCACTGGATTCGCAAACGAGCTCCTCGTCGTTACTGGATGTTCAATGGGTGGCCGCAGATGATAAAAGTTGCCATCAACTGGATTAGAAAACGAGCTCCCTACTATTGCTGGATTAGAAGTGCTAACATACATATATGGTGTATCATATTCAATGTAAGATTCATCCGCTGCAATATAGATGATTGACCAGGACCACCAATTTTTTGTAGAAATATTCGACATTGTTTCCGTTCATCCGTAGTAGTCAAGTATGGCTTCCCATTATTGCGATAGAATAACATGTACTATGAATTATCAGACTCCAAATCATCAGCTTGAATTCGAGAGTGAGGTGGCAACCGTTCACATCTGTTGTTCCACCATTCAACGTACTTTCTGTTGAGTGTGTAAAAGTTCTATTATTTACACCTTTTTTAACCCATATTTCTGCTGCATTCAAGCATCATTGCATTGCATTTAGGTTAGTTTTCAGCAAAACATCACAAATATATAAAAGGCACGGATTCTACTAAAAGATGGCTTATTTTGCAGGTAGCTGCCATAGTTGACAAAGAAGGCAGGCGCAGGGCAGAGAAGCAGAAGAGCTGAACTGGACAAGTGGACGATGAGGACGAAGCTGCCAGGGACCTGTCGTGACAGCAGCTTTCTGAAGAGGAAAAGTAAAATGGACCTCGATAGATAGAGAAAAATCTGCTCGTCTGTCGTGTGAAAGCCAAACATTTTTCCAAGCCCCAGATCAAAAGATATGTCAAGCCAAAGCTCAAGGAGAGGAAATTCCTAGAAACAAGGATGGCGGCTGCAAAGTAGGAATCCTTAGAGATTAAGTCTTTATTAGAATCTTACTTTTAATTAAAGTTGTAATCCTTGTTACCTTAGAATACTTGAGCCCAAAGCTTATATAAGGGCATAGATTTTAACCTAGGGAGAGAGAACCAACACCCCATAACCGATAACCTAAACCCTGCCGTTTACCCGTCACCGACATGTTTTAAAATCCCCTAGGGCCACGGGTTGTTTTGTAAAGTAGTTGCAAGGATTGTTTTGTTTTAGGAATTTCCAAGTTCAATAAAATAAACTTCAAGTTCTCTTATTTTGGTTATTAATATCTTGCAAGAGCATCGGGAGAGCATTGTGAGGTTATCCATTTACTTAGCATCGGGAGAGTTAAGAATATGAAAGAGATAAGAGCAAGTTCTCTAGTTTATAGTTGAACTATCTTGTGCCTAGGGATAGGGCAAGGTTAAGTGGCTAAAGAAGAATTCATACACATCGGTGTTCATCCTTCGATTCACGCCGGGAGGTATCATCAAAGACGTGATCATCGACAGACTTGGACCTAGGGATAGGCCAAGGCAGATCTGGGATTCTTGCCAAACTTGGAGTACGGAGTTAGTGTTCGCTGCCGCGACAGCTAACGGACAGCCGCCGCGACAGGTGCTGTTGGCGACGGGCGCGACGACAGAATTGGAGATCCTAAGCATTGCAATACCTGCACTACTGAGCAATTCAATACCAGCCCATTCTCTCTATCTTGATATCTCAATTCCTTTATTTACGCTTTCTTTAATATTTTCGTGACAATTTTCTAAACTCTTTCCTTTACTTCGTGTAGTGAATTTAGGTGAAGTCATTAGCCCAATCCCTGTGGAGACGATATCCGATACTTCGTATCACTTTACTACTTGCGTCGTGTACACTTGCACTACAATTGCGATAGACTATTTTACACGCAACACTTTCGATGCTTTATTTCCCATGTATGTTGCCCCTTGCCGCGGAAGTTCACAAGGTGTAGGGTGTCATGATTGGTGTCATGCAACAATGGATCTCTCGGAATGGGGTGATGGAAGCCAAACTGCCTCAAGACCCTATCTCCAAATTGGTAGTCCATAAAAGCAAAGTAGATCAACGGTGTAATCGCACACTAGAAATAGGAATCAATTGTCGATTATTTTGGTACATTTACGCATTCATCGACATATGGCCTCCAAATAAACTGAAAAAAATATAATTATAAATAAGAGAATAAATTAATTACATAAATAATAAATTAATTACAAGTAACTTATATTCTATACCGCATCTTTGCAAGATGAATCAATAGAGGCTCTAAACACTATCAAATTGTTGTTTGATAACCGTGTGTGAGATTTTTTTGCATTCCATCTGCATATACATCCAAATAATAGTTCTTTCATTATTTTTTAGATAAAATATTAAAAAAAACTAAGTAAACTTAAACTTACAAATTAAAGTAAAAAAATTACCTACTGACAAGAGGAAATTTTTTCATGCTTCGAGTAACTGTGTAAAAAATGGAAGTTGTTCTCATGCCCCAGCATGCAATAGCAACATACATCCACCAACACCCTTTGCCTTCAAACCATGACTATCTAATTGAGCAGCTTTGCACAACTCACGGTACAAGAACGCTAATATTGTTGATCCCCAACTATACTTAGCAACTTCTGAAGTCGATGACAGATATGGTAGATACCGTGTGTGAACGAGATTGTTGGGTTTATCTGGCATCAATATCCCCCCAACGAGTTGTAAAATATAGGCTCGACTTGCACAACTAATATCTTGCGGTGTGTTATTGCGCTCGAGCTGAAATTCTCTCTTCAACCACCTCAATTTAATACGAGATCCTCTCACATTGGTTTCAGTCGGAACCTTGTTGAGGTAATCACTGCAAAGTTGTGCACCTGATTCCTCCGGCTCCTTAACCAATAGACTCTCGTTTACCGAAATCTCAATTAGCATCACCACGTCTTCGAGCGTAATGGTACATTCTCCACACGACATGTTAAACGTATGAGTCTCCGGTCTCCAGCACTCAATTAGCGTGGTAATTAAAATGGGAATCAGCTTGTAGCCATGAATAAATGTGGCATGATAGAATCACCCCTCTTGCAACCATTCAATTATATCGGGGTGTGGGTGATTACTCCCCATGCTTAGGTGATGTTTAAAGGTTTCTTCGGTTGTCTACATTAAATTAAAAAGTTTATTAATAATAACAAATAAGAGAATAAAATATTACTAATCTTAAATTAATTTCTTTAAAAATAATTTACCATATCATCAGCCACAACATTAGAGACGTGTCGATTTTGTAATCTCAACATATGATTTGAATCGGTCATCCTTTTAACAAAACTACATACAAGACAAGTAAGAAAATAATTACCATTAAATCTAATCCTAACTACTACTTTAAAATTTTATAATGAAAAAAAGCAACTAAAAATATTCGAACTAAAATTTTGAAAAAATATATAAACTTAAAAAACATACAATATTTTCTCCAATTCTCCTTCTTCACCTAATTTTTTTCATAAACTTTCTTCTACAATTCCTTATCTTCATCTCCCTATTTAACAACTTCACAACCCACTACCCCAACATCCAATAAATATAATTGAACACGGGCCATTATTGAACACTTCAGACCTGCAAAATAATTGATCACGAGTCTGAAAGAAAGCCTGCTCCCCCTTCTCCCGCTCCCCTTACGGGTCTGAAATAAAGCCTGCCCCCCTGCACCCCTGCACCACCAGCCTTCAACTATATTTTTTTATTTTTTTTCTTTGAGGTCGGGTTGCTTTCCCCAGGACCTCTTTATTTTTTTATTAATTTTGCCACGATGAGGTCGGATTGCTTTCCCCTAGACCTCATCTCTTTCTTTTCTTTGAGATCGGAATGCTTTCCCAAGGCCCTCAATTTTTTTACATTTTTTGTTGAGGTCGGATTGCTTTCTATCCGCCCTTAAAATTTACTATAGAAAAGACCATAAATTCGAAAATAATTTGGAGAGTGTTATAGATTTCGAAATATTTTTTTAGAACAATATTGAGCCAATTTAGCCGGTTCAGGCAACTGAATCTTATATAATTTATATAAAAATATTTTAAAGGAATAAAATGATATTAATAAGCTTCAATTTCAGTCTATAAATACCATTGTCATTTCTCAAATTTTTTCCACTCTACCGAGCAAATCCTAAGTTTGTTAAATTCTCTGCATTTAGTTTATGGAGGTTAGTTCCCCAAGTCCCCCCAGCCAAGGCATTCAAGGCCTTTCTTCTTGATTTTGACACCCTTTTCCTTCATCTATTAATTACATAGTTACATTAGTTTTCTTACCATATATTCTTTATTAATTTACATGTTATGACTCTTGAGATAGTTCCTTAATCATCTCTTCATCGATTAAGTACAAAGTTATTTGAATCATGGATAGGGGTGTAAATGAACTGAGTTTGAACGAATAAGAGTTTGTTAGTGTTTGTTTATTTATTTTTGAAGGTGTTAATGTCCGGTTTATATTCGTTTAAATTTTTAATATCATATTCATATTCGTTTATTTATTTTTGAAGGTGTTCGTGTTCGTTCGTTTAGCGTTCGCAAATATTTTTGTTTATATGTTCGCCAAAATGGTGAAATTACATTATTAGTCCTTAAGCTTCACAGTTTGAACTTCAAAATTCGCATACAACTTTTATTATACTTGAAAAACAGATGATCAAATCCATAGAGAATTAATCTTATTGCCCAATCACATACAATTTTTAGCTAAGATAGCAAACGGAAACATAGAAATCACACCATTAAATCTTGAACACCAAGGAAGGTGTATATGTATTGTTTTAGGCATCGGGGTTTGCCAAGAGATACTCTTCAACGGCCTTGAAAACTCGGGCTCGCTTCTGGAGAGAATCCTTGATTGCTTCTTCCTTGATCTCGATGTCACCCACAGAGTAAAACGTGGTGCTTATCTTACAAATTGTTCCTCCATTTGGTGCCGCAACGAACTTCGTATCGTAACTGATTTTCTCGATTAAGTTCTTGAAAAGATCGCTTTCGATCACGGTGTAAGTGTATGACAAATTGTCTTGGTCTATCTCATCAATCTTTTCCTTCAAATACTCGAATCCCCAACCTGCATGTGTTATCAACCAAGTAAAACATGGGATCATACGTAAAAGACAATATAATTTTATCAGACACATATTCATATATGTCGGAAGTAATCAAATTACCCTCGGCAAAGGTGACCTTCCTGATACTTCCGGGGCCACCAGATCCTTGAAGGTACTCGACGCCCTTGATTGCATAAGGGGCAACCTTGGGGAAAAGGGTGTCGGATTCAAGAACAAAGGCCTTGAATACCCTGGCTGTAGGAAGTGGGGAAGTGGCCTCCATTTCATGCTTGAAAACACCCATTTTTCTCTACACTCTTTGAGTTTGAATATCTTCAAAATATACAAACAAAACACAGAGATGGTATTTTTTTTTATCAAAAAGCGAGATGGTATTTATAGACTGAAATTGGAGCTTAACAATGTAGTTTCAATTGCCAAGAAATGGTCAAATTGTAATTTAAAATGTTAGGTTGTGTTTTCTTAATTTGGTATATTTTTTGGTTGTATTGTACATTTTTTTCTATTTAAGATTAATTTTTTTAACGAAACACATAATTTAAGATTAAGTTTGTATAATTTTTTTACTAATAATTTTTTTCCGAGCAAAAAATAATTTAAAATGTTGCTTACATTTTTGTTTGGTAAGTCATCACAATCTTATCTTTTGCTTACATATTTGATTTGACTGATATATATATTGAAAGTCTCGGATTCCAAGACGGAGGAAAACTTTGATTTATTAGTTTATTATTGGAATATACAAGTGCCAGACATGTATAGTCAACAAAATACTTGGTAAAATAACACAGTCAAATGCTTGAGAATACTTGACTTTCTAGAAAGCAAATATCTTATCTTATTAGTGGGCTAATCAATCCGCCGTGTCAGTTCGTAAATCTATTGTATATTAAATTAAGAGCAGGAAAAAATTATATTTATTTGAACACCGTTATGAAAATGGATATATTCTTTTTTTCTAAGAGATTCATGTTTGATATATATATAAATTTAATTCACACGAGTATAATAATTTTAAGGTTTAGGAGTTTAGTTTTTAAAATTTAAATTCTAAGGTTTAGAATTTTAAGTTTATAGTAAATGATTCAAATTTTAAATTTTACAATTTAAATAAGAAAAATTGTGTAATATTTTCACAGCTTGTGTGTCTAAATATAACTTAAAAACATAATAAATACCACCATACAAACATATTAATAATGTCCAATATATATATGTGGTTATATTTAAAATTTAAATCTCAAACTCAACACCCTAAAATGTAAACTCTAAATATTAACCATAAACATTAAATTATATCTTCTATACACTAAATTATTAAACTCTAAACCATAACCTTGTATATTAAAGTATTCTCCTTAAACAAATTAGTTTGAATGGATAAGTACGCTACGAGCGGATGATAATGGAAGTTTGAAAGAGCCTTGTTGCCACCCTTCTTGAGAAGTTTTCTAAGTTCTTTAAAAAATGGTAAAGTATGATGTAGTCACTGAATTTTGATACTGGACTTTTAAAATTTGTATGGGTAAAATACATATATCATCACTCAATTATCTTTTCATTCCTATTTTGATCACTTAACTTTTAAAATTTTTAAAAGACTAACTAAACTTTCGAATTACTTCTATTTTGGTCACTTTTAATTATTTTATTATTATTTTTAACTTTCTAGCATTTTTATTATTAATAAATATAAAAATAATTTAAAATATAAAATTCAATTCAATTGTTCGTCGGCCATCATTCATTGTCGTCGGACGCCACCGCCGACGGGCGTAGATGATGGTCGTTCAGTCTCAAATTTTATCGATCGTTTCGTCTCGGTCTCTGAGTCCGAACCCGACATTCATTTTACCGGAAAGCACCTTGTAGTACATGAAAAAGAGATCGAAAGTTAGGAAACCAAAAAGTTTCAAACGAGATTAATGGGTTTCGGGACATTTTCCGGTGAAACAAACACCATATTCGAACTCAGCGTGTCAAAATGAGTCCACTGGTGCAATTTGGGATCAAACGGTCGTCGATTCTGAGACAAATTGTGGTTGACGGTGGTGGTGATTTTTTATATATTTTAAAATTCAATAATAAGAAAATATGATTTTTATTATATATTTTAAATTATTTTTATATTTAATAATATTAAAAAATTCAAAAATAATAATAAAATGTTTCAAAGTGATCAAAACAAGAGCAATCCAAAAGTTTAGTTAGTAAATTGAAAAGTTTGAAAACTGAATGACCAAAATAGGCGTGAGAAGATAGTTGAGTGATGAATGATACACTACAAGAAAATTTTAAGTTACCGAGGAAAAAGTTCTGACGGATTTTAAATTCGTCGTAATTTACCGATGAAAATAAATTATTTCGTCACAATGTTTACAGTACCGACCGAAATAATTTTTCCGTCAGAAATTTTGATAAGATCGGTAAAAAATATTAATTTCATTTATGACGTAACAATGATTCCGTCACAAATTATGTTTATTTTAATTAAAAAAAAATACCTAATTGATTTGTGAGGGGAGAATGATTTCGTCGGAAATAAAAATATATATAAAACAAATACACAAGTACCGTCCTTCTCCTTTTCTCAACAACCACATACCAATATTAATTATATATTTAATACTTATTAATTACCTCAACTCCCAAAACCACCTATAAATATTTTAACAAATTTTTTACCATTCTCTCATACAATTTTCCATTCTTCACCTCCCTCACTACACTTTCTCACTACTAACATTCCTCAACACCTTAAATTTAGTTGTTTGGAGTTGTACGAGCCCCTTTGACCACAACACAAATATTACTTGAAGATATGGTATGGGATCCTTAAGAACAATTTGTTAGTATTTTTTTAGTATTTTTTATTTTTATTACTATATATTAGTATAAAATATTTTTATTACATTTGTTTTTGCAGATTCTTAATGTTTTATGGTGAATGTATTTTTAGCGTTTAAACTGGTTCATGTAAGTATTTTTATTTTATATTATGTTGAAGTTTTAAATTTTCTTTTATATGTCCACTTGAAAACTTACCCATCCTTAAATTAGGGTTGAATTTTTTCGAAATGATTTAAGACTTAATTAAGAAAAGATGCAGCTTTGATAGTTTTATAACATAATTTAGACATAGATATTTAGTTGAATGTAGTAGAATATTTGGGGATTCAATGTGTAAATTTCCCTTTTCACATATTATAAATACAGTTCTATAAACCCTAACACTAATTATAACATAAACAAACAAATAAAATGAAATTTAAAAACATATGTTCGTTGTATAAATATTATTCGCACTAACTTAAGTATAAACAAACAAATAAAATGAAATGAAAAATAATATAATATAAACAAACAAATAAAATAATATACGTTTTATTAGGTTAAAAGCAATGTAATTATAATATAAATTATTATTTGAAAGCTTAGAAAATTATAATATATTTTAGGGTCATTTTGTGATTTATGAAAAGTTTAGGTCTTTTTATGATCTCTTATAGTTTTGGGTCAAATTAGAAATCATGAAGAATTTTGAGGTTAGGCTCGAATTTCACCAATATATTTTATTCTTTTTTTTCAACGTTAACTAGTTTACTTTATTAGAAAATAAAGAGATAATAAATGAAGTTATAATAAAAAATGCATTGTCCATACCAATCAATGAAAAATGACATTTGTGCAGTGAAAAGATCAAATAATAAAAGTATAATAAAAGACTCAAAAATCAAGCTCGAAAACTTATGACCCTATTTAAAAGACTCAAAAATCAAATCCAACAACTTTCAAAATAAATTTCTTTCTAAAATTCAGCATCACATTCTTCGCCGCATTATGGTTTACTCTTTGAGGTTTGATTTTACTTTAAATCAAATTTTGTTTTTTAATATCTGAACCACTTTAAATCAAGAGATGAGTGAAAAATCTAAATTATAACCTAGTTGAAAGACTCATAAATCAAGCTGAAAACTTTTAAAGTAAATGTCTTCTAAAATTCGACATCACATTCTATACAAACAAATATGATTTACCCATTGAGATTTGATATCACTTTAAATTAAATTTTGTTTTTTAATATTTAAACCACTTTAAATCAAGAGACAGATAAAGAATTGTAACGAAAGTTCGACGTTGTTATTGAACTTTGTAGAAATTTTATTAATTTATGAATCAAAAGTATGAATTTTTTTACCAATCAATTGAATTTTGACTACTTTAGTTTTGGGATTTTATAAAATTTAAAAAAAAAACTGGAAAAACGATGTACAATAACAAACAAATTATGATCAAGACTTAGAAAACCTTGATTAAGAGGGATCTTTTCCACTTTTTGAGTTTTTTTTATTTGATTTGAATTTTAATTATTTTTTATAGTATAGATTAAAATGGAATTATTTTTTATGGGTAAGTACGTAAAAGCCATGTCATTTGAAATGTATTTAATGTGTGTGACGTGTCATCACCATTAATTACTTAACGGTTTAATTAACATGCTAGTTAAAAATGAGTAATTTGATAAAAAAAAAAATAGGTTGAGGGCCAAAATTATCCTCAAAATAGAATAAGAGCCAAAAAAAAATTGTAGACGTTAAGAGTTAAAATTATTCTTATACCTAAAAGTAAAGTAAAAGAAAAGTATGAAATCCTCACCAAAATCAAGCCCGTTCATTTCCCTTTGCATTTTCCCTCATCACCATAATGAAACTCATTCATTTTTTCTTCCTTTTTTCCCCAATTTATTGTTTTTCTTATTTTTAACATTGTTAGTTGTTCCAGCTCTTTGTAATGATATTTATAAAATATCTTTTTTTATATTTATAAGAAAAATAATATTTTAAATTTTATTTTGATGTATTTTTTATTTTTTATTTTGCAGAACTCTAAAATTTTCTACCGAATTTGTGAGCCGAGGTAAGTTTTAACATTGTTTTTTTTAAAATATAATGCTACCGTTTATAAGTATTAGTCTTTTAATTAAAAAGTGCAAAATAGATAAAAAAAAGTAAAAAAAATATTTTGGATGTAACATATATTTATATTGTCTAAGTTCTACTTCTTGTATTATTTAGAAATAAAAAAATAGTAATATAAAGAGTAAATAAAACATTTATGTATGTAATTTACAATAGTTATACCATAAGTTCTGGTTTTTAGTTTTTTAGGAATTTTGAAAAATAGTAATTAAACTTTATTACTTAAAAGTTTATTAATTTAAGTATCTTAATTTAATAATACAATAAAAACAGGCTTTGGTATTCGGTATGAATCGATCTTGGATGTACAACATTGATAGGCTAATAGATGGTCACATTATTAATCTTGGTTTTGAGCGACCACTGTTAGAATTCGTCACATTTGCATTAGGTAAGCCGGGTATTGCGTATCGAGGAAATATTAGGTGTCCATGTAATTGACCTAAATGCAAAAATAAAAGTTTTGAAGATCCAGAAACGGTTAAAGTTCATATGATCACTGGAGGGTTTGTTCCACCTAATTACAATTGGGTGCATCATGGAGTCACGTTTTTCTCTTACTGGTTACTATAACCATAAGACGGGTTCTAATTCTCAAGTTCCAGAGTATGCATATGATCCGTGTGGTAACAATCATAAATCCAGTGAGGTAAATGTTGCTGGTCCCGAATTAAATGCATAATTGGCAGAAGATGATAAACCACTGATTGCTTCGACACAGATGTTGTACAACAGACTTAGTACTTCTTCTGAACTGATATGGTCTGGTAGCAATGAGTCCAAGTTATCAATGATTTCTGAATTAATACACTTGAAAGCACAATATCGGATTCCTAATGCATGCTACGATGACCTTTGTCGGATAATGCAGAGTTTAATGCTCGAAGATAATGTCATGCTCAATAACATTTATGAGACGAAGAAGTTGGTTCATGATATGGGTTTGCTGGTTCAAAAAATCCATTGTTGTATAAATGGTTGCATGATTTACTCGGGCTGTGATTCTGAATTGAGCGAATGTAAGTTTTGCGGCCATCCTTAGTAAAAGGATAAAGTTGGCGAAGGATCTAGTAACAAAAAGGATTACAAAAAGATGTATTACTTCCCCTTAACTCCTCGGTTACAAAGGTTATATGTCGCATAAGTTACTGCTAAGCATATGAGGTGGCATGCTGAGCATCAAACCGATGAAGTCGATCTCATGTGTCATCCTTTCGACTCTCTTGCTTGGAAACATTTTGATCAAGAGCATCCAACATTTTCGTATGAGGCTCGTAACGTCAAGCTTGGGTTATGCATAGATGGTTTTCAACCTTTTGGTCAATCTGGGCAACAAAATTCTTTGTGGCCAGTTATAGTAACAACATACAATTTGCCTCCATTTATGTGAATGAAAGATAAATTTATGTTTTTGACAATAATTGTGTTGGGTCCTAGAAATCCAAAATATAATATAGATGTATTCTTACAATCATTAATTGTTAAGTTGATACATTTGTGGGATATAGGGGAGGTAACATATGATTTGTCAACCAAACATAATTTTCTACTTTGTGTTGCCTTGTTATGAACTATCAATGACTTTTCTGCGTATGGCATGTTGTCGGGTTGGAGTACAGCTGGATCGGAGGCAGTTTGGTGGACTTGTCCTTCCAAAATTGAGGTTAGTGTCCATCCGAAAAGGGTGAGGGGGGAAAGATGCTGGCAGCCCCCGTTACGAAGTGTTTTAAAATTTAACACGGATGGATCGGCGCGAGGAAAACTGGGCCCGGCAGGTATCGGTGGCGTGATACGAGATGCAGACAGTCGCATTTTGGGGCTATTTTCAGGCCCTTTAGGCGTGATGGAGTCGAATGAAGCAGAGGTGCGAGCGATAGCTTTCGCCTTGGGTATGGTACAGGAGAGGGAATGGCGGCAGGGTTGTGTGATTTTGGAGACGGATTCTCAAGTCGCGTTGAGCTGGATTACTCATGCCGCAAAACGCCCTTGGCGACTATGGGAGGTATTTTTGGTAATTGATCAGGCTTGTCAAGTCATATATGATATCCAATTCTGCTACGTGCCGAGGGAAGCGAATGGATTTGCGGATGCATTGGCAAAAGAGGGAGTAGATAGACTTTCGACGTTTGTGGCATGTTTGTGACTTGGACTTATGTGATTTTATTTTACATTTGTACTCGACGGATCGTATCGTACTCTTTTCCTCCAATAGGTTTAGGGAGGTTTTTAACGAGGCGTGCGATTTCGTCAAGCTGTATGTTTTCTATTATTTAATAAAAACATACGGTTGCCGATAAAAAAAAAACAACTTGTCCATAATGTATGGAGGATCTGAAGCATTTACTCTTCAACATGGTGAAAAAGATCTTGGTTTGATAATCATAGTAAATTTTTACCTCATAATCAGCATTTCAGAGGAATACTATAGCTTTCAAAAAAGGTAAAAAGGTTCTGAACAATCCTCCGCCAATTAAGTCTGTAAGCGAGATACTAAACAAGATTGATTATTGAGGTTTTCTGAAAGTGATTGAGCTGGATGTTGTCGAAATTAATGGCCAATTAGCTTAATTATACGGTTGGAAAAAACATGGCATCTTTTGGGATCTGCCATATTGGTCTTCAAATTTGATCCGTCATAACATTGATGTGATGCATGTGGAGAAAAATATTTTTGAGAATATATTCAACACAATAATGAATGTTGAATGTAAGACAAAAGACAATGCGAAATCTAGAGCGGACTTACAACTTTATTGTGATCGTCCTGAGTTGGCAAATCAAGATGACTTTGGTAAATATCCAAAAGCATGTTACACGCTAGACAAACAAAGGTAGAAAGTGTTATGTGATTGGTTGAAAGATTTAAAATTCCCTGATAGCTTTGCATCCAATATCGCTTGATGCGTTGACATGAAAAAATTAAAGTTATTTGGAATGAAAAGTCATGTTTTCATGCAAAGGTTAATTCCTATAGCTTTTGAAGAGCTATTACTGGAAAATATTTGGGAGGCATTGACAGAGTTGAGTCTTTTTTTCAAAGACTTAACATCAGCCGTAATCAAGGAGGCAGGCATGAGAAAACTAGAAAAGGATATCTCAATCATTTTGCGCAAATTAGAACGATTTTTTCCTCCGAATTTTTTTTATTCAATGGAACACCTATCGATACATATGGCATATGAAGCGAGGATTGGTGGACCAGTACATTATCGTTGGATGTATCCATTTGAAAGGCTCTATCCGAATTTTCAATCTAATTTATAAAGTTTTGTTATAAAGTAAATAAGCATTTTTTATATACATTACAACCTTTTTGTTTCCTTTTGTTTTAGGTTTTTTAGAAAGTAAAAAAGGTTCTATTGGCAATAAAGCGCGTGTTGAAGGCTCAATTTGTAATTCATATGAGATGGTAGAAGGATCCAAATTCTTTCATTATTACTTTCCCAAGCTAGGAAATACTTCTAGTGCGCAAATCATGCCAAATAGTTTTGAAGAACATCCGGACATTCTTTCATTTTTGCAAAGCATAGAGCAGAGACGGTTGGGAAAGGGAATGAAAGATATTTTTTTGATGAAGAAATTGTAGCAGCTACACTTACATATTGTTGAATTGCACAGAGGTGGAGCCATTCATTGAGTACGTATCATAGTTACCATTAAACTCCAAAATATCGACGCTGATTAATTTTTTATTAATCATGATCCACCTTTAATTGAACATAATGTATATGACCTACCAGAGGTATTGGCAACCTTATTTGAGTGACGCACAAATTGACGCTACACTTGATGTTGAATTCTCAAAATGGTTCAACGGATTTGTAAGTGAAGTTATATTTTTTTACTTGAAATGAACTATGGAAATATGCCAAAAATTTTAATTTTTGGTAACTTTGTATAGGTTCAAGAACCGATGAATAACATCACAAACATATGCTTAAAAGCACTTGCCATGGGCCCAGTTTGGTTCATGAAATCATTCTCTGGATACAAAGTAAATGGTTTTAAATTTCGCATAATGTCCTATGGTTCAGATAAACCACCACCAAACTGTGGTGTTTGTGTTAAAGGCTCCAACTATGTAAACGGTGAAAGTGATTATTTTGGACGGCTTGTTGAGGTTATACAGTTTCAATATCCAGGTTGGCTAGTGAAGAGCATTGTTTTGTTCAAGTGTGAATGGTTTGATCCGAGACCAGGTGTCGGTACAAAAATCAATCCAAAATCCCAGTCTCTTGTAGAAGTGAATGAAAAAAAAGATATCGTGGAAATGACATATTTGTTCTAGCGATTCAAGCAACTCAATTTAATTATGTCAACTATTCTAGTCTTAGACGTGATAAGCAAGATTGGTTAGCGGTTAATAAAATTAAAGCTCGAGCAATTGTGAATATCCCAGTTTCAAATAATGTTGAACTTGAATCGACTTTAGATCCATACAAAGATGACGAGCCTGAGTCTCATACAATACAAATAGTGACAAATGACGAACTCGAGCTATTAATTGATGACTCGGAAACACAATTAAATATTGTGGATGTCGAAGATGAAGATGATTTAGACGAAGATGAAAATTATAATGAGTACTTTGACTTAACGAAAGATGATTAGGTGTAGTTTTTGCTATGTACTATCAATTCTTTTCTATTTACTATCAGTTTTTGCTTCATTTCTATACTTAATTTATCATTTTGAATTATATCTATAATTACATGTTTTTTCATAGATTATATCTGGGGCTAGAGGTAGAGGATTCCGTCTAACTGCTCCATACTCACCTTTTACCGGGACCCACTCACCAGTTGATGCTAGATTAGAGTTTTCTCGTGATACTGATACGAATTCAATTTCAGAGACCATTCCAGAGACAGTTCAGACCACTTCTCATGATGTCTCTACTTCGCGGACAGTTCAAACCGCTTCTCATATTAGTTCTTCTTCGCCGATGGATGACTCTAGTATGCCACCATCCGGTGCAATAGTGGATTCACATGGACGAGTGCAGGTTTTGTTGCACGGTCCTTTTGCTAAGTAAGTTTTTTCTCTTACCGACTTTTTATAATAATTCATGATCATATAAGTATATATATTTCTAAATTGAAAAATAAATGTTGGCCTTTACAGTGGGAAATATGAATTCCAAAAGCGTAGTTATTACAGAAAGTCAATTGGAGTGACTATAAAGCAACATTTTTATCTAGATGGCTTTAAATTGAAAGCTGTTCCAAAAGAGACGAAACAAATTTATTTTGATGAGTTCAAAGTATGTATAAAACTAGTCAATTTAATTGTACAAATTATTATTATTACTACTACTATTAAATTGACTAGTTTTATACATACTAATAGTAGTAAATTTGTACATACTAATAGTAGTAAATTTACTAATAGTAGTAGTAATAATAATTTGTACAATTAAATTGACAAGTTTTATACATACTTTGAACTCATCAAAGTAAATTTTTTTCGTCTCTTATGGAACAGCTTTCCAATTAAATCCATCTGGATGAAAATGTTGCTTTATAGGCACTCCAATTGGCTTTCTGTAATAACTACAATTTTGGAATTCATATTTTCCACTGTGCAATGACAACATTCATTTTTCAATTTAGAAATATATATACTTATATGATCATGAATTATTAAAAAAGTTAGTAAGAAAAAAAACTTACTTAGCAAAAGGACCGTACAACAAAACCTGCACTCGTCCATACGAATCCATTATCGCACTAGACAGTGGCATACTAGAGTCAACTATCGGCGTAGTAGAAATAACATGAGAAGCGGTCTGATCTGTCCACAAAGTAGAGACATCATGAGAAATGGTCTGAACTGTCCCTTGAATGGTCTCTGAAACTGTAATCGTATTAGTATCACGAGGAAACTCTAATTTAGCATCAACTGATGAGTGGGTCCCGGTAAAAAGTGAGTATGGAGCAGTTGTACGGAATCCTCTACCTCTAGCCCTAAACATAATCTGTGAAAAAAACATGTAATTATAGCTATACTTCACAATGATAACAAAAACTGATAGTAAATAGAAAAACAAAATTGACAGTACATAGCAAAAACTACGTCTAATCATCTTCTGTTAAGTCAAAGTACTCATTATATTTTTCATCTTCGTCTGAATCATCTTCATCTTCGACATTCACAATATTTAATTGTGTTTATGAGTCATCAATTAATAGCTTGGGTTCGTCATTTGCCACTATTTGTATTGTATGAGACCCAGACTCGTCATCTTTGTATGGATCTAAAGTCGATTTAAGTTCAACATTATTTGAAACTGGGATATTCATAATTGCTCGAGCTTTAATTTTATTAACTGCTAACCAATCTTGCTTATCACGTCTAAGACTAGAATAGTTGACGTAATTAACTTGAGTTGCTTGAGTCGTTAGAACAAATATGTCATTTCAACTGTATCTTTTTTTCTCATTCACTTCTACATGAGACGAATATTTTGGATTGATTTTTGTGCCGACACCTGGTCTCGGATCAAACCATTCACACTTAAACAAAACAATGCTTTTCACTGGCCAGCTTGGATATTGAATCTGTATAACCTCAACAAGCCGTCCAAAATAATCATTTTTACCGTTTACATAGTTGGAGCCTTTAACACAAACACCATAGTTTGGTGATAGTTTATCTGAACCTTAGGACATTGTGCAAAATTTAAAACCATTTACTTTGTAACCAGAGAATGATTTCACCAACCGAAGTGGGCTCATGGCAAGTGCTTTTAAGGATATGCTTGTGATGTTATTCATCGGTTCTTGAACCTATACAAAGTTACCAAAAATTAAATTTATGGCATATTTCCATAGTTCATTTCAAGTAAAAAATGTAACTTGACTTACAAATCCGTTGAACTATTTTGAGAATTCAACATCAAGTGTAGCGTCAATTTGTGCGTCACTCAAATGAGGTTGACAAATGACAATATCTCTGGTAGGTCCAATACATTATGTTCAATTAAAGGTGAATCATGATTAATAAAAAATTAATCAGCGTCGATATTTTGGAGTTTAATGGTAACTATGATACGAAATCAATGAATGGCTCCACCTCTGTGCAATTCAACAATATGTAAGTGTGAGTTGCTACAATTTCTTCATCAAAAATATATCTTTCATTCTCTTTCCCAACCGTCTCTACTCTATGCTTTGCAAAAATGGAAAGAATGTCCGGATGTTCTTCATAAATGTTTGACATGAGTTGCGCACTAGAAGTGTTTGTTTGCTTGGGAAAGTAATAATGAAAGAATTTGGATCCTTCTACCGTCTCATATGAATTACAAATTGAGCCTTCAACATGCGCTTTATTGTCGATTGAACCTTTTTACTTTCAAAACAACCTAAAATAAAAGGAAACAAAAGGTTGTAATGTATATAAAAGCGCTTATTCACTTTATAACAAAATTTTATAAATTAGATTGAAAATTACTTTTCAATTGGATACATCCTACGATAATGTACTGGTCCACCAATCCTTGCTTCATATGCCATGTGTATCGGTATGTGTTCCATGGAATCAAAAAAAAATCGGAGGAAAAAATCATTCCAATTTGCACAAAATAGTTGGGATATCCTTTTCTAGTTTTCTCATGCCTGCCTCCTTGATTACAATTAATGTTAAGTCTTTAAAAAAAGACTTAGCTCTGTCAATACCTCCTAAACATTTTTCGGTAATAGCTATTGAAAAGCTATAAGAATTAACCTTTGCATGAAAACATGACAATCATGGATTTTCATTCCAAATAACTTTAATTTTTTCATGTCAACGCATCGAGCGATATTGGATGCAAAGCCATCAGGGAATTTTAAATCTTTCAACCAATCACATAACATTTTCTGCCTTTGTTTGTCTAGTTTGTAACATGCTCTTAGATATTTACCAAAGTCATCTTGATTTTCCAACTTAGGACGATCATAATAAAGTTGTAAGTTCGCTCTAGATTTTGCATTATCCTTTGTCTTACATTCAACATTCAATATTTGTTAAAAAAAACCTAGTTTTCTAAAAACCTAGTTTTCTTTCTCTCAAAGTGCAGCTGTCGATCTCTTTTGCTTTTATTTTCCTTTAAACAACGACGACGGTACCGGTTTTAATACTGGTTGTCGCCGCCAAGATTTATCATTTTGTTTGTTTTATTTTTTAGTTTTCAATAAATTGCTCTGCTCCTGTGGCATGATCTATTTTGCTCTTGTGGCACGATCTATTCTACCATATGGTACGTTTTTCTTTTTGTTTCGTTTTCATTAGGGTTGGATCTGACGACGCCACGACTGATCAAGATGGCGCTTTTTCATAATCATGGTGATCTTCCCTACTATGGACCCTCAATTTAAATTTGGATACACGGTTTGCGCTCGTGGATAGTTATTCACGACGCTCGGCTCTGATTTGCGGTTCTCGGTGGTCTTTCAATAGCTTAATTCCCTTTTGTGGTTTGTTTGCCGATGCAGTCAGATTTGTTTGTGTCTATTTTTCGATCGAGTCTTTTGGATAGGTTTTTAACCTTTTCATGTTTAGTCCTTGTGTGATCTTAAGTGGCTAGTTTTAGGAAAATGTCCAAATTATATCTTTAGTTTACAATGATAATTGTAAACGATTATTGTAATTTTGAGTATTTTCTTGTTTAATAAAATTATCGGCTTCTATTAAAAAAACAAAAAAAAAACATTCAATATTTGTTGACTTTATTCTCAAAAACATTTTCTCCACATGCATCACATCAATGCTATGACGGATCAAAATTGAAGACCAATATGGCAGATCCCAAAAGATGCTACGTTTTTTCAACCACA
The DNA here is from genome assembly GCA_958450335.1 of Hibiscus tridactylites. Classification (NCBI taxonomy): domain Eukaryota; kingdom Viridiplantae; phylum Streptophyta; class Magnoliopsida; order Malvales; family Malvaceae; genus Hibiscus; species Hibiscus tridactylites. The sequence continues at coordinate 19,852,099 of OY288265.1, read as the reverse complement.
TAATTGAGCTGATTGGCCATTATTTTCGACAACATCCAGCTCAGTCACTTTTAAAAAATCCCAAAAATCAATCTTGTTTAGTATCTCGCTTATAGACTTAATTGGCATAGGATTGTTCAGAACCTTTTTACTTTTTATGAAAGTTGTAGTATTCCTTCTTAAATGATGATTATGAGGTAAAAATTTACGATGATTATCAAACCAAGATTTTTTCCTACCATGCTAAAGAGTAAATGCTTCATATTCCTCCATGCAATATGGACAAGCTGTTCTTCTAGTTGTACTCTAACCCGAAAACATGTCATACGCAGGAAAATCATTGATAATCCATAACACGGCAGCACAAAGTAAAAAATTCTGCTTGGTTGACAAATCATATGTTACCCCCTATATGCCACAAATGTATCAACTCAAAAATTAATGGTTGTAGGAATACATCTATATTATATTTTAGATTTCCAGGACCCGACATAATTATTGTCAAAAACATAAGCCCATCCTTCATGCACATAGAGGGAGGCAAATTGTATGGTGTTACTATAACCAGCCACAAAGAATTTTGTTGCCCATATTGACCAAATGGTTGAAAACCATCTATGCATAACCCAAGCCTGACGTTACGAGTCTCATACGAAAATGTTGGATGCTCATGGTCAAAATGTTTCCAAGCAAGAGAGTTAGAAGGATGACACATGAGATCGACTTCATCAGTTTGATGCTCAGCATGCCACCTCATATGCTTAGCAATAATTTCTGAGGCATGTAACCTTTGTAACCGAGGAGTTAAGGGGAAGTAATATATCTTTTTGTAAGCCTTTGTTTTACTAGATCTTTCGCTAGTATTATCCTTGTACCGAAGATGACAGCAAAACTTAAACTGCTACCATTTTTACAATAATGGATTTTTGAACCTGCAAACCCATATTACGAACCAACTTCTTCGTCTCATAAATGTTCTTGGGCATGACATTATCTTCAGGCATTAACCTCTGCATTATCTGACAAAGGTCATCGTAGCATGCATTAGGAATCTGATATTGTGCTTTCAAGTGTATTAATTCAAAAATCATTGATAACTTGGACTCATTGCTACCATGCCATATCGGTTCAGAAGAAGCACGAAGTCTGTTGTACAACATCTGGGTCGAAGCAATCGGTGGTTTATCATCTTCTGCTAATTATGCATTTAATTCGGGACCAACAACATTTACCTCATTGGATTCATGATTGTTATCACACGGATCATATGCATACTCTGAAACTTGAGTATTCGAACCCGTCATATGGTTATAGTAACCAGTAAGTGAAAACTGTGACTCTCCATGATGCACCCAACTGTAATAATGTGGAACAAACCCTTCAGTGATCACATGAACTTTAACCGTTTCTAGATCTTCAAAATTTTTATTTCTGCATTTAGGTCGATTACATGGACACCTAATATTTTCTCAATCTGCAAATCTCGGCTTACTTAATGCAAATGTGATGAATTTTAACAATGGTCGTCAAAATCAGGATTAATAATGTGACCATCTATTAGCCTATTAATATTTTACATCCAAGATCGATCCATACTGAATATCAAAACTTGTTTTTATTGTATTATTAAATTAAGATACTTAAATTAATAAACTTTTAAATAATAAAATTTAATTACTATTTTTAAAAATTCCTAAAAACTAAAAAATAGAACTTATGGTATAATTATTGTAAATTACATGCAAAAATGATTTATTTACTCTGTATATTAATATTTTTTATTTTTATTTCTAGATAATACAAGAAGTAGAACTTAGACAATATAAATCTATGCTACATCCAAAAATATTTTCTTTACCTTTATTTTATCTATTTTGCACTTTTTTAATTAAAAAGGCTAATACTTATAAATTGATTGTATTATATTTTAAAAAATAATGTTAAAACTTACCTCAGCTCAAAAATTCGGTAAAAAATTTCAGAGTTCTACAAAATAAAAAAATAAAAAAACATCAAAAATAAAATTTAAAATATTACTTTTCTTCTAAATAAAAAAAGATATTTTATAAATACCATTACAAAGAGCTGGAACAACTAACAATGTTAAAAATAAGAAAAACAATAAATTGGGGGGAAAAGGAAGAAAAAAAGGAATGAGCTTCATTACGGTGATGAGGGAAAATGCAAAGGGAAATGAATGGGCTTGATTTTGGTGAGGATTTCATACTTTTCATTTACTTTATTTTTAGGTATGAGAATAATTTTAATCCTTAACGTTTATATTTTTTTGTTATTTTGGTCTTTATTCTATTTTGAGAATAATTTTGGCCCTTAATCTATTCTTTTTGGATCAAGTTACTCATTTTTTAACTAACATGTTAATTAAACCGTTAAATAATTAATAGTGATGACATGTCACACACATTAAATACATTTCAAATGACATGGCTTTTACATACTTACCCATGAAAAATAATTCCATTTTAATCTATACTATAAAAAATAAAATTCAAATCAAATCAAATAAAAAAAAAACTCAAAAAGTGGAAAAGAACCCTCTTAATCAAGGTTTTCGAAGTCTTGATCATAATTTGTTTGTTATTGTATATCGTTTTTCCAGTTTTTTTTTTAAATTTTTTTTTATAAAATCCCAAAACTAAAGTAGTCAAAATTCAATTGATTGGTAAAAAAACTCATACTTTTGATTCATAAATTAATAATCTCTACAAAGTTTAATAACAACCTCAAACTTTCGTTACAATTCTTCATCTGTCTCTTGATTTAAAGTGGTTTAAATATTAAAGAACAAAATTTATTTTAAAGTGAAATCAAATCTCAATGGGTAAATTATATTTGTTTGTATAGAATGTGATGTTGAATTTTAGAAGAAATTTACTTTAAAAGTTTCTGGCTTGATTTATGAGTCTTTTAACTAGGTTATAATGTAGATTTTTCATCCATCTCTTGATTTAAAGTAGTTCAGATATTAAAGAACAAAATTTGATTTAAAGTGAAACAAAATCTCAAAAGAGTAAATCATAATGCCGCGAAGAATGTGATGATGAATTTTAGAAAGAAATTTACTTTAAAAGTTTTCGGGTTTGATTTTTGAGTCTTTTAACTAGGGTTATAAGTTTTCGGGCTTGATTTTTGAGTCTTTTATTATACTTTTATTATTTGATCTTTTCACTGTACAAATGTCATTTTTCATTGGTTGGTTTGGACATTGCACTTTCTATTATAACTTTATTTATTATCTCTTTATTTTCTAATAAAATCAACTAGTTACCGTTATAAAAAAATAATAAAACATATTGGTGAAATTTGAGCCTAACCTCAAAATCCTTCATGATTTTTAATTTGACCCCAAACTATAAGAGATCATAAAAAGACCTAAACTTTTCATAAATCACAAAATGACCTTATATTATATTATATTTTTCTAAGCTTTCAAATAATAATTTGTATTATAATTACATTGTTTTTAACCTAATAAAACGTATATTATTTTATTTGTTTGTTTATATTATATTATTTTTCTTTTTCATTTTATTTGTTTGTTTATACTTAAGTTAGTGCGAATAATATTTATACTACAAACATATGTTTTTTAATTTCATTTTATTTGTTTGTTTATATTATAATTAGTGTTAGGGTTTATAAAACTGTATTTATACTATGCGAAAAGGGAAATTTACACATTGAATCCCTAAATATTCTACTACATTCAACTAAATTCCTATGTCTAAATTACGTTATAAAACTATCAAAGTTGCATCTTTTCTTAATTAAGTCTTAAACCATTTCGAAAAAATTCAACCCTAATTTAAGGATGGGTAAGTTTTCAAGTGGACATATAAAAGAAAATTTAAAACTTTAACATAATATAAAATAAAAATACTTACATGAACCAGTTTAAACGCTAAAAATACATTCACCATAAAACATTAAGAATCTGCAAAAACATATGTAAAAAAATATTTTATACTAATATATAATAAAAATAAATAAAACTGAAAAATACTAACAAATTGTTCTTAAGGATCCCATACCATATCTTCAAGCAATACTTGTGGTGTGGTCTAAGGGGGGCTCGTACAACTTCAAACAACTAAATTTGAGGTGTTGAAGAATGTTGATAGTGAGAAAGTGTAGTGAGGGAGGTGAAGAATAGAAAATTGTATTGAGAAAATGGTAAAAAAATTGTTAAAATGTTTATAGGTGGTTTTGGGAGTTGAGCTAATTAATAAGTATTAAATATATAATTAATATTGGTATGTGGTTGTTGAGAAAAAGAGATAGGACGGTATTTGTGAAATTTTTTATATTTCTTTTCCGACGAAATCATTCTTCCCTCACAAATTAATTAGGTATATTTTTTATTAAAATAAACACAATTCGCAACGATTGTTCCATCATAAATAAAATTAATATTTTTTACGATACTGTCTAATATTGTGATAAAATAATTTATTTTTATCGATAAATTACGATGGATTTAAAATCCGTTGAAACTTTTCCTTCGGTAATTTAAACTTTTCTTGTAGTGGGTGTATTTTACCCAATTGTATTATAGTCATTGAATTAATACGTTTTATTATGATAATTATTGTTAGTCATCGTTAAGAATCGATGATGTGATATATTAAAGTTTTTTTTTCTCAAAAACTAAATCTTGATTTATAAAATTTGTAACCGCCATAAAGGCCAAAATTTCGATGAACACATTGGTCGACGATTAATTCTAACGGTAGGAGAGATTCGCTTAGCTAAAAAATTAACATAGTATGATTTTAAGTTGATTTAACAGTTGAACATGACGGATTGAAAAGCTTTAGTAATTGGTTTTGATTGTGATTTGATTGATATTTGAAGAAATTGAGAGATTATTCGACGAATTTGAATCGATGGAAAGAAAGAGAAGAATAAGGGTTTAGTTTGATGACATTTCAACTCGAAAAAATTACCAAATGGTGCTAGAAACAATGATAAAAGGAGACGACAGTCTATTTGAAACCAAAAATTAAAATTTTTTGATCTAACATTGTTAACCTTCAAACCAACTTGAAAGCAAACTATGTTAATCTTTTGGCCAAATGAAGCCTTTCCACCACTGGGATTGACTGGTGACTGCCTCATTCATCGAAAAATCAATCTTTTGTGGTGATTGATAATTGTTAAAAATAAGTTTTTACAGGTTTCAACGACTGTGGTCATGATGAAAACGAATTAAAAGTTCAATGATTTTATTGAATGTTTTAAAATTTTGATATTCAAAATAAAAGCGCCCTAAAAATTAATAAACCTTTTTAAAATTTGAAAATTTTAATTTTGCTCCAACTTTATTTTCAAAAAATTCTCCTTAAACCTCCTTAAAGTTTAAATGAACCTCAATTTTTCTTTCGGAAATCTTCATCAAATTCCTTAAACATTTTAACAATTTTAGTAGACCACCCCAAAATTTAGTACCAAGGCAAGACCCGCCACTGAAGTTCTTTTATTTAACTTTGATATTTTATGTAAATACTATTATGATATGCCGATTAAAAAAATATACTTAAAGTATATATATTTTTTATTTATAAAAATTATAAATATTAATATTTGATTGTTTTATATTTAAAAATAAGAAGGTATTCATTTGTAATTTGTTTGTTCATAAATGAACATAAATACACATAATTTTGAATAAACGAGCACAAATAAATTTTGAATAAATTAAAAAATATGAATAAAAATATGTTTATTTAAGTTTGGTTCATTTATAATCTTAAATAAATGGGATATCTCTTTATGTATGCTTGTTTCCGTTAACAAAGAAAAAGGATACTATTAAAAAAACGGTAAATTGGTTCAAGGCTTATGATTAACGATTAAGAAATCTTAAGACGGAAAGGTTAAATTGTTATATTGCTCTCTTTTATTTACTTTAAAAATTTAAACTAGACAATTTTATTAATAAATAAAAGTAAATAAAAAATATATCTTTTTTTTTCAAACATCCAAAATTGAAAAAACAATAAAAAAGAAAACGACAATTTTTTTTTTTAAAAAAAAGCTTGTCCGATTAGATCAGACATTTTCTTTTTGTACCACAACAAATCTTTGAAGCCCATTGTAGGAAGAACTCATAAGAGTTACCAAAACATGAACTAGATGAAATCCCCACTAGAAAACTGCAAATACCTTTCATGTCGGTTACATAGGCGTCGATCTGCTGCAAAGTTATGATTACATCATCAAACAAACACAAAAAGGGACCAAACTATCCATGACCAATGACACCCAAATCAGAAACAAACATCGTAAGGATCTCTATATGAGCGTCAAATACAAATATATCTAGAAAACATGTCATAAGACAGAGACGTGTCAAAAAAGAAAACGTAACACAAAAATATAGAAAAACAAATATAATAAGATATGCTAAAAGTAAGTGCCAAAAACAAATAAAATTTTATTAAAAATAAAAAAATAAAAACCAAAGTAAGATAAAATAAAACATAGAAAAGATGGAACACCGACGGTCCATTCCTATATCCAAATATTAGTCTAATTTAATATAAGGTCATGGTCCCTGAGTCAAGTAAACATATATGGCTCTTTTTTTTTTTTTTTGATTAATATATATGGCTCTTCTTTAATCTCAATTAAGAGAGAAAAAAAAATCAATATGAAAGCGAAGTATCTAGATTAAAATATATATTGATAATTTTAAATCTTCTGTGATGGATTAAAATAAGTTTTTTTGTCACCTCGTATTGATTTAGAAATAATCCTAGATTCATTAATTATATAATTGTTTTTAATTATTGTTTATGTAATACGTTTTTTAATAATTTAATGATAATTACGAGATAATATATGTTCATACAAATTTTTAACCCTTTGAAAATACACACATGACAACTTAAAATAAATATCATCTTTTTTTTACTGGACCACTCGTTCTTGTTTATGTAACTCGCACTTGTACTTAACAAATTCATCCGAAATTTCGGTAACCTGTGTAAGATGTTGACATTTGTGTATTCTAGGTCAAGTTTGAGATGTAGTATAAGTTTTTTCAACTTGACTTTTAGCAAATTTGGTGTGGAAATAATGGCAATGTCACTGTCACAATTCATAAACAATAATACCAAGTGAATGTATTTTATTTTCATAAACATGAAAGACTCTTTTATTGTAGTTAAAGGAAATTCAGACACTTTAACTCTTATTACGAAATCACATATAGATTTTGGCTAAGACAACACACGGAAACATGGAAACCACACTATTAAACATTCAACTCCACGAAATCCCAGCACTGAACAGTTTTAGGCATCTGGGTTTGCCAAGAGATACTCTTCAACGGCCTTGAAAACCTGGGCTCGTTTCTGGAGTGAATCCTTGATTGCTTCTTCATTGATCTCAATGTCACCCACGGAATAAAACTTGGTGGTTATCTTACAAATTGTTCCTCCATTTGGCGCCTCAACGAACTTGATCTCGTAGTTGATTTTCTCGATTATGTTGTTGAAAAGATCGCTTTCGATCACGGTGTAAGTGTACAACAAATTGTCTTGGTCTATATCATCAACCTTTTCCTTCAAATACTCGAATCCCCAGCCTGCATGTTTCATCAACATGGGATCATACGAAGAATAAAACAATATAATCATATGTCGGAAGTAGTAAGATTACCTTCTGCAAAGTTGACCTCCCTGATACTTCCAGGGCCACCAGACCCTTGAAGGTACTCTACGCCCTTGATTGCATAAGGGGCAACCTTGGGGAAAAGGGTGTACGAATCAAGAACAAAGGCCTTGAATAACCTGGCTGTTGGAACCGGGGAAGTAACATCCATTTCATGCGTGAAAACACCCATTATTCTCAACTCTATGAGCTTGAAGTTCTTCAAATTATACAAAGATTAAACGGAAGAGAGAATTGTATGAAGTTCTGAGAGTATTTTTTGAGGTGTGGGAAGAAGTGAGAAACTGAGATGCTATTTATACACTGAAATCCAAGCTTGTTCATATGATTTAACTTGTTTTTAATATTCAAAATCGGCATGAAATAGTCAAGAACGCCATTCTGCATAAAGAATTTTCAATTCATAATTTTAAATGTTTGCAGGCATCGGTTTGATTACAAATTCCATTTGACTGATATTTATTTATTGCAATTTGCTAACGGAATTTCAATTCTAAGATATAGGAAAACTTTTATTCACTAGTTTATTCTTGTAATACTTAAACGTACGAAATGAAAAGTAAAAAAAATTAATAATATATTACTGGATTTTGTCGCACCATAGCTGAGATAGAAAAAGCTTGACTTTGATCTGCCCTAACTCGACACAAATAAATTTGTTTTTCTATTTTTATTCGGCTAAATATGGAGATAATTGAATAAATAGAGAAAGATAGCGCATTATAATAATTATCTCATTTTTATTTTATAAAATATGGAGATAAATTAATTATAGTTGAAGAGATATGTACATTATAGCAATTATCTCTAAATATTTAGAATAAAATTATACTATTATATCATGCCGGGTCGAATACTTTTCACCTGAAACTCGAATTTGACCCAACCTTATCTCATATAAATTGAACCGATCCAAACTAAAGTTGAACTTTCAACAAAAAAAAAAGTTGGGTTTGGATCAAATAATCATCCTTAATTGGACCCCTATTAATGTCATGTTCCGTGGTTTAAAGAGGGAGGAAGAATGCATTTATCCATCGAAAAGAAAAAAAAGAGGTATTAGGCTTACAAGCGAAGAACACTACATATTACATCAACAGACAACAATAGTGGTTATAGACAGGTACAATATGAGTGATCACATAAGATTCAAAAAAAACTTCAAAATGAGTTAAATAATGCTCGCAACGAAAAATAAAAGATTAATCTGGACTAGTGGTAAAGCAGTTAAAATAGGAAAAAAGATTGAAATATTTCATAATCTAATAAGATTAGATAATTTCCGAATGCAACATAGTTACACAATTACAATAAATTCAGGTCTATTTCTTAAACTTTTCAATTTTCCCTCTAATTTTAATTCTTGAAGAAAGGAAAATCACCTGAAGTCAACGACAGTTGCCAGTGACTCTCCCACCCGATGCAAGTCGGAAGCACTTGGTGACGACTTCCCTTTTTACAAGTGAAAATCATCTTCCTCTTTGGTTTAAGCTTAGGGAAGGGTAAGGGTTTAGAGAATTACGGGTAGGGTGTTTTCTTAAAACTGCAGGGTTTAGAATGTGGAAATTAGAGTTAAAATTTAAAATTTAATTTTTAGCATTTTTTAGCATGGAGCATATAAGGAGGCATGGTTAGGGGCAGAAGATTTTTATTTTTTTACTATAAATTTCGACTCTTCCTCCATGTAACATTTTTCAAATTAAAAAAACCAAAACAGTCTTTTGCCTAATTTAACCTAGTAAAGCACATGGGTAAAGCAAAATATTAACAATATCTCTCTCATAATTTGTAAACAATAAAGCACTGATTTCAAGTACTATATGGGTTTTATTTTCATAAAAATGAAAGATTATGGCGAATTTTTCGGCAAGGAAGGGAGCCGGACATCAGAGAGGAAGGCAAACAATCACGTTGTTTGTAGACAACCTATCGGCAAATCTCCATTGGCAAGGACAATGGTATGCGTTTCGTAGACATGGAGATGTAGTAGATGCGTTCATAGCAGGTAAGCGGAACTCAAGAGTCAGAAGATTCAGATTTGTCAGATTCTTGAAAAAAGAAGATGCGAAAAGAGCAATGGAAAGGCTAAATGGTTTTAAATTATATGGAAACAAAATAACAGTTACTTTGGCGAAGTATAACACAAGGAACTCCTTTTGGAGAAAAGCTCAACAAAGACAACAAGACACTGAAAGTGACGTAGTCAAATGCGTGACGGGATGTAACCAAAACCCAGCTGTAGGTGCAAACACAAAGGAGGACAAGGACAAGGACAATACCCCTTTACAGAAGGAAGGGCAGGTTGAAAAAAATACAAAGGAAAAGGCAGAACCTAGCAACCATAAGTCAGCAATAATGAAAAGTGTTGTTGGGCACATCGAAGCTGAGGACCTATGGAAATGTAAAAGATGTCTGGTAGGGTAGATGGCAGCTGTGTGTAGTTTAAAAAGCATTGAAACCAGATTATAAGAATGGGGTCTGGGCGATATAAAAATTCAAAGAATGGGAGGGAAAACGTTCATTCTATGTTTTGAGGATGATGAATTGTTTATAATGTTGGAAGATCTAAATTGGTCCTATCTAAAGGAAATTTTTGTGAATGTCAAAGTGTGGTCAGAAGAAATAGAGCAGATGGAGAGGGCTACGTGGTTGGAGGTGTCGGGTGTCCCGATTCATTGATGGAATCATATCACACTAAGACGAATTACAGAATTATGGGGAAAATTGGAGGCTTTTGGCGAAAATGTAAATCATTCAAAGGATTGTGAAAAAGTGAATATCCTCATTTCGACTAAACAAAGAGCAAAGATTGATGAGCTTGTGGAGGTGGATGCTGGAAACAGAACATACAACATTCGAGTCATGGAAATGGGGTTTGTGGACAACCAGTTTGAAGTGCAAGGAAAAGGGAACATGAAGGGAGATGAACAAAACGAACAAAAACAATGCCCAAGCCAGTCAGACTCTTCTTCAGAAACTGATCGGAATCAACCACCGGAGGCGACGATGGAGGTGAGCAGTAAGCAACAGGAGAATGAAGAAGCATTAATTGAGATGCTCCTTGGTAAAAGGAAAATTGATGATGGCTGCTCGATGGAGTTAAATTCTAAGAGACACTTAGGGGAGTGTGCTATGAACGGCTATAACAGGGAAGGAAATATTCCTGCTACTCAAGAAGAGCAGATCGGTGATACTATTCTTAATTCTTTCCAATCAAAGCAAGTTGAGAATGTGACATGTGTGAAGAGTACGTGGGCAAATGTGGTGTCAAATGGGCCAATCGAGAAGGGGTGGCAAGAAAGGGAGCTTGGGGCTGTAAAAATAGCTTTGGAAATTAAGGAGACTGGCTTATGGACCTAATTGGAGGAGGAAGACTTATTAGAAGATGCGGTGATGGATAAAATAGAGGAGAGTAAAGTGGTGACCAGCAGGGCAATAGATGATATTAAAGGGATGGGCTTTAACAAAGAGGATAATTCTTTTGTGAGCCCAAAAGATATTGAGCTGCCTAATTCAAATAAGTCTTCTTGGGAGGTTATCGTGGATGCCCAGAATGATTTGAAAAACACACAAAGTAAAGCTGGAAAAAATTTGGGGATTGCGAACAAGGAATTATATGAAGAGGAGGAGGAATCTGAGGCTTTCTTTCCAGAGCTGATCGCGTCAAAAAAATGAGGGAAGAGATATGGATCGCTGAGCAAGTATCAAGACAAAGTTCTATCGGATCTTGAACGAAAAAAGAGGGACCGAGCATTAAGGAGGGATAAGAAGAAAGCAAAAGGTGATGAAACTTCAGAACTGTCAGGTACATCTCTACCAAACTCAGATATGGTTTCTAGATCGGAAATGCAAACAAGGGAAGCAAGAAGGGCATTGAAACTAGGCAATGAGCTTGGAGTTGAAATTGAAGGAGATGAAGGTGAAGCCGTTAAAGATATAGCGCTACTAGAGGAAATCAATAAAGCTTTCTAATAGGAAATCTTGGGGGCAGAATGAGAATACTAACCTGGAACGTGAGGGGATTAGGCTCGAAGGTGAAAATAGCAACTATTATAAGATGTCTAAGCTTACAAAGGGTGGGAATGGTGTTCATACAGGAGACCAAGAAGTCTGGGTTGCAAGAAAAGGAAATCAATAAGTTGTGGGCTGATGATGGTTTTGATTTTAGAATTTCAGAGGTATCAGGAAAGTCAGGCGACTTGTTGACAGTGTGGGACAAATCCAAATTTAAACTGATAAGCGAAATGGTGAAGCCAAACTTTATTCTACTACGAGGAACTTGGGTGGAACTTAAAGCAGAGATTACTTTTGTAAACGTCTATGCACCGTGTGTTGGTACTGAACAAGTAGCGCTTTGGAATGAGTTGGTTGAGTTAAAAGACTTGGGACAGTCGAATTGGGTGCTAGGGGGAGATTTTAACTCTGTTAGAAACAGAAGTGAATGTTGTGGTTGCGTAAGCCTGTTAAGGGGGGCAGAACAATTTAATCAATTCATCGACAAGTGTGGCTTGATTGACTTGCCACTACAAGAGAGGAAATTTACGTGGTGTGGTTCGAAAGGGAAAAGAAGTAGGCTCGACAAGTTCTTAATAGATGATACTGGAATTTTGATAATTAAAGATGTTTTGCAAACATGAATATCTTGCTCAATCTCGAATCATGTACCAATATTACTCTCCAATGAAGTATTGGATTGGGGTCCGAGACCATTTAAGTTCATCAACGCCTGGCTGCAGAAAGATGGGTGTAGGAAAGTGATAAAGGAAGTGTTTGAAAGGGGTTATTCGAATAAATCCAATGTCTCGATTAAACTTAGGAGACTCAAAGAAGCACTAAAGAAATGTAATAGAGAATCATGTGAAAACTTTAACGCAAAAATACATGAGATAGAGGCAAAGATTAGTGATTTATAGATTCGTGGTAGTGGAGATTCTTCAAACTGTACCATTGAGAAAGAATTGAAGGAGACCAGACTAGAATTGTGGGAATCTTTGAGATTGCAGGAGGAGTTATGGAAACAGAAAGCTAGATTAAATTGGTCCCAAAAGGGGGATTTAAATACTTCATTTTTTCACAAGGCTGTGAAGATTAGAGCCAAAAAAGCAACAATCAATGGCCTTTGGTTCGGTGAAAATGGTGTGGAGATCCGAATAAGCTAAAACATAGAATTTTTGACCATTTTAGCAGACATTTTGATTGTAAGAACAGGCTTAGGAGGGCCATTTTTAACCTCAAGTTCAAGAGGATCTCAAGTGAAGATGTAGTGAAGTTAGAGGCTTCTTTTACAGAAGAGGAAATTCAGAAAACGGTGTGGAGTTGTGATGAAAACAAAGCTCCTGGACCCGATGGCTTCAATATGTGTTTTTTCAAGAACAGTTTTTCAGTTGTTAAAGATGACTTATGTAAATTAATGGACGAGTTCCACAATTCGGGGAAGTTTGCTGCTAGTATTAACACCTCCTTCATCGCTCTCATTCCAAAGACTCAAAATCCTTTGGATATCTCCGAGTTTCGCCCTATAAGTCTTGTAGGGTCAGTGTATAAGATTATTGCAAAGGTACTCTCTCTTAAACTCAAAAGAGTAATTGATAAGGTGATTAGCGAAACACAGTGTGCCTTTGTAAAAGGTAGACATATCTTCAATGGGATCTTGGTTGCAAATGAAGTTATACACTCAATGATGGAAACAGGTAAAAAGGATGGAAGGGTATCAGTGAAGCTAGATTTTTCAAAAGCTTACGACAGTGTACGCTGGGAATTTTTGGAGATGGTCCTAATTAAAATGGGATTCAGATTGAGATGGAGGAAGTGGATATGGGGCTGTATTTCATCGACAAGAGTGTTAGTCTTGGTTAATGGTGCACCAACAAAGGAATTGAACATGAAGAAGGGGCTGAGGCAAGGCGATCCTATATCACCATTCTTGTTTATTCTGGTCACCGAAGCTCTACACTTGCTTTTTAAGGCAGCGGAGGGTAAGGGTGTCATAGGAGGGATAAAAGGTGTAATCCAAGGTCAGGTGATATCGCATATGCAATTCACGGACGACACAATCATGTTCTTAAGGCCAGAGGAGGATTTTTTTTCAAACTTAAAATATATTCTAAGGTGTTTTGAAGGATGTTCAGGTCTGAGTATAAACTACCAAAAATCTTGTATTGTTCGCATAAAAGTGGATTCACAGAAGATTGAAACCTTAGCTTGGTTGTGCGGATGCCAAGTGGGGAAGCTGCCTTTCCAGTACTTAGTATTCCATTGGGAGCAGATCCTAGGAAGGTGAAGACGTGGGATCCGATAGTTGAAAAATTCCAGGCAAAGCTAGCAGGCTAGAAAAGTAAACACTTATCCTTTGCAGGCAGAGTGGTATTGATTAATTCTATCCTTTCTTCACCGCCCTTATATTATATGTCCCTTTTTGAAATTCCTAGAACTGTTATTAAGAAATTAGAAAAAAAATTAGGAGAAACTTTCTATGGGACAACTCGTTTGGAGCCTTTAAAATAGCTAAAGTGTGCTGGAGTACAATTTGTCTTCCAAAGTGTAAAGGTGGGGCTGGTGTGACAAACTTACGGGTTAAAAATAAGGCCCTTCTAGCAAAGTGGGGCTGGAGATACGCTACAGAGAATAATGCGCTTTAGAGGAAAGTAATTTGCAACAAGTACGGAGGTTTACCACAGAATGGGAAGCTGATAGTGTCGAAAACTAAGAAGATGTCTCTGCTTTGGCGAGGTATTGTGAAAAAATGGGTTCAAGAAGATGTGAGTAAATGGACCAATAGTGAAGCATTTCGTTGGCTGGTGAGTGATGGAAAGTCAGCTTTGTTTTAGGAAGATCTATGGTGTGAAGAGAAGACTCTTAGTTATAGAGGTGTTGGGAGATGCAAACCAAGGGAACTTAGATTGGGAAGACATGTTCGCTAGGAGATTGTTTGAGAGAGAACTTTCGATGGTTTCGGCTTTGAAGGAGGTGATAAAGGAGGTAAAATTGAATAATGAAATTCCTGATCGTATTATTTGGATTCATGATAAAGTTGGGGTGTTCTCGGTGAAGAAATTGACTTACATGCTGGTAAATGCAAATTTAGAAGAACCAGATTTTGATTTTGGGAAGATCTCGAGGCTAAAGGTTCCTCCAAAAGTTAAATCTTTCTTGTGGCTGCTCAAACTGGACAAAATCCCTACAAAAGTGTTCTTGAGTAGGAGAGGAGTGAATCTAACTGTAGAATAGTGCAAATGTTGTTGGTGTTCTAAGCATCTTGAAGACTAGAACCATCTTCTAGTAGGCTGCGTTTTTGCAAATAACTTTTGGAGACAGTTCTGTGATTGGTGAAAATGTTATTGGACTAACCTATCTTGTGTGAATACGTTATTTAATTTCTGTTTTGAGATGCAGTTTTCAGGTACTATAAGAACCATATGGTTGGTGTCAGTTGGAGCGGCTATTTGGAGTCTTTGGCTCACAAGGAATGAGAAGGTGTTTAAAGAAAAAGACACCAATCTGATAGATCTTCTATTCTACAGAAAACTCAGAACTTTATTTTGGTTTAAGGTGACTAAGGAGGATTTCCTACGAGTATAGATGAATGGTGGGAGAATCCAGGTTGTATTCTAGATAGTCATGCTAATAACAAGGTTGTTGACTTCTGCTGGTCACCTCCAAGGACTGGTTTCATAAAATTTAACGTCGATGGAGCGGTGAAGAATGAAGCGGCTGGATGTGGGGGTGAGTTGAGAACGCATGAAGGTGTTATGTGAGCTGTTTTTGCAGGTCCTGTGGATTGCTGTGGGGTTGATTATGCAGAATTATCAGCAATTAAAATAGCTCTTCAAGTTTTCACAGAGATGGAATGGTCAGGGAGCGAAAGTTTGATAGTAGAGTCAGACTCTAAGATTGTGTTGAATTGGATCAATGATGCATCTCAAAGGCCGTGGCGTTGGTGGTCAATTCTATTAGAAATTGATTCTTTAGTACGTGAAATTGGTGTGGTGATTTTTACTCATGTTGGAAGACAAAGCAATACAATGGCAGACGCGTTGGCGAAGGACGACATGAGGCGACATCAGCTATTTAAAGCATGGTGGTAAGCATGAGGTGTTGCGCTTAGGCTTTTTTGAGCTGATTTTGGTTATTAACCAACTGTGTGGTCTTTGCTATAATATGATGTTTTTTTCTTTGAACTGGGACTGCAGCTATAATGCTTTTAATTGGGAGTTTAACTTTGTATCCCCTGAATTGTGTCGTACTCTTTTCCTCCATATAGGTTTAGAGATATTTTTAATGAGGCGCACATTCAAGATAAGGCGTGTAATATTTTTTCAATAGTTTTAATAAAATCGCCTTTGCTAAGCAAAAAATAAAAAATAAAAATGAAAGATTATTTTATTATAATGGAAATACAAATCATTAGATCCATAGACCTCAACTTTATTACCCAATCACATACAGATTTTGGCGAAGACAACACACAGAAACATGGAAACCACACCATTAAACATTAAACTCCACGAAATCCCTAAAGTTTTAGGCATCTGGGTTTGCCAAGAGATACTCTTCAACGGCCTTGAAGAGTTGGGCACGCTGCTGGAGTGAATCCTTGATTGCCTCTTCATTGTCTCAATGTCACCCACGGGGTAGATCTTAGTGGTTATCTTACAAATTGTTCCACCATTTGGTGCCGCAACGAACTTGAACCCGTAGCCGATTTTCTCGATTATGTTCTTGAAAGCATCACTTTCGATCACGGTGTAAGTGTAAGACAAGTTGTCTCGGTCTATATCATCAATCTTTTCCTTCAAATACTCGAATCCCCAGCCTGCGTGTTTTATCAACCAAGTAAAACATGGGATCATACGAAGAATAAAACAATATAATCATGTCGGACACGTATTCGTATCTGTCGAGAGTAATAAGATTACCTTCAGCAAAGGTGACCTTCCTGATACTTCCGGGGCCACCATTTCCTTCAAGGTATTCAACGCCCTTGACTGCATACGGGGCAACCTTGGGGAAAAGGGTGTCGGGCTCAAGAACGAAGGCCTTGAATGCCCTGGCTGTGGGAAGTGGTGAAGTAACCTCCGCTTCATGTGTGAAAACACCCATTATTAAGTATTAACTATACCAAGATTAAACACACACAGAATTAAGGAACAACTGAGAGTGTGTTTTGAGGTGTGGGAAGAAACAAGAAACTGGGATGGTATTTATAGACTGAAATCCAAGCCTGTCAATTCAGTTTCTTTCATTTTCGTTGTTTTTTTCTTCTCGGAAAATATTCAATATTTTAAAACTTAATACGAATTATTTAAAATTTCGGGGACAAGATATTTTTTTTAATTTTAAGGGTTAAATTACAAGGTTTCAAAATTTTGGGTATCATGACCTCTAATGTAACACCCCAAGTTTTTAAGGTTAAAAAAAGAGAAAAAAGTGTTGTTAAGGGGTTTCTAACCCTTGACCCTTCACTTCGTGAACTTCAGCCTTAATCGTTTGGGCTAAAGACCACGCTTGGTTAAGTTATGCACCATTTTTGTTTTAAAATATATTATAGTGTCCTGACTGATACTAATTATAGACTGGACAACCACATCTGGCTCATTCAATTCATTTCGAATATGGATAAAAAAGAGGAGCCTTCCTCGACCCTTCACCTAACCACATCGACCACTCCTCCGATCGCCTCCACCGCCCCGTCGCGGCATGCACCGCCGTCACCTCCACGTTCGCCGTTGTGCCCTGAATCAAACCTCGATCACCACGCGCAGAACCGACGTTTTGTCTTCCGTGGAGATCGATTTGAAGATTCGACGGAAACCTTCCTCTCGCCTCTGATTTTTGAGTTTTTCAGCCGCCTCGACCGTCTTTTCGTCGTGTCGTCAGTGCAATCGTCATCTCTGAGACATGGCGAGCAAAACCTAACTGGGCAATCGACTGATCAACGCCGATAAAGGCCTGTCGGAGTAACGCGAGTTCGACCGGCTTTGGTTTATTTTGGGTAAGTTCTGGTCATATTTCGTTCTCTTTGGTGAAGTTTTAGGTGTAATATGATTCGGGGTTTAACGCTCATTTGATTTTCGGCAGATCCAACACAAAAATGGCAGCTTCAGTGACTTTCTCGACGGTCGTCCGGTGAACTGAAACCTAGGGTAAGTGGACCGGTTTAATTACGATATGAGAATTTGAACCGGTCTGAGCCTAGAGTCGAATCGAGCCCAAAACCCGACTTGTTGACCCATCCCCTCTGCCCGACCTGAAAACCCGAACCGAGTCAACCCGAGTTAACTCGTCCGAGTCAGCCGAGTTAACTCGTCCGAGTCAGCCCGAGTCCACTTAGTTGACCCTTACCAATTGACTGCTGACGTCAGCGTTGACCTATTGATGTCGGCGTTGACTCTGACCTCGTTGACCTGCTGATGTTAGCGTTGACTTTGACCGTTGACCAAAAGTCAATTTTTTCGAAAACTCCCGTTTTATGTTTTTCGACGTCCTGAGTCCATTTTTGAAGCTCATTTCGCAAAATCCTCACCCGAAAGCCTCTGAATCTAACCTTGAACTCGAACTTCTATATGTATTAATATTGCAATTAGTAGTACTGTAAGGACTGAAATGTGAATTTGTGTAATTGAAGGTACTCATAGCTCCTTGTAATACGAATTGTTGATGGACGTCGAATTCGAGTTCGAGTGCAATCGAATGAGGTTTCATGAATTGATCGTTATAGCTCGGAGTTAAGGTAATACATTACTACCTCTTATATGCTTTATGAACATGTTGATATTTGTTAATGCATGCATAAAAATGATGATGAATACTGTTAATTCTACTCAAGTCAAACCGAATATGGACATGAGTATGATAATCTAGATAAGATTGCAATGCTCAGATGAAAAGATTAATAAATCAGAAGGATCTAGAGTTAAACAAGTATTTAAGGAGGCAACTAATCTCCAAATTCGATTATTGGTGTCAATTGATAAAATGTGAAAAATATTAGGATATGAAATTATGAAAATTCCCTCAAGGTATGAGAATGATTAAAATACCCTTGGAATTGAAAACGATCTAGAAATCTACGCTAGATATGGTAAAACAACCTGATTCATCTGAAAACTCCGAACTACTTGCAAAGCTATGGTAACAAGATTTAAACCTTCGAGATTGTTAGGTGTTAGGTCTCCTTGGATTTGGAATGAATCTCCGACTATAGATTTAGGGGAATCTATTCATACCCCCCGAATTAAGCAAGTGACTCAAAATTCTGAATTGATTGAAATGACTAAAAGTATTGGAAATACTGATATGGTTAAACTAATCAGAATGATCGTATTGACCAAAAAGGGCTGAAGTATCCTCAGACATAGGGGTTTGCATATTAACTAGAACAATGGATAAACTTTTGAGTTCTTAAATGAATGAAGTGGTTGGAGGTGCCAAAATTTCTTGAATGATTGAAACACCCACGAGTACTTAAATGATTGAAATACTATAAATGGTTCAATTAACATGAATTATGGATATCTCGAGCTTCAAAATGACTAAAAATATCCCCCTTGACTGGAAGTAAATTGCCTTTGATAAAATTATGGAGATGCCAATAAAGCTAAAAATGACTAAAATGCCTCTAAGGGTTGAAGCATGACTCATGTATGTCGATCACTTCTGATATTAATGTAAGGATTGAAGTTTTTCCGTACAGAATATAAGTTTGACTACTCCGTGACGAGTCCTGTGGTGAAATATGAAAGTAATCGTTCAAATATACGATACATCTAGATACATTAGTAGGGTTGGTTAGTACTGCAAGGTTGGGATACGTTAGTTTGAATGGTTTTGGAGCCTCGATAAACTTTTGGAAATCTTAAATAATGTAAATCATCATTTTATCATTATTGGGCTAAAATTTTAAAATCATCTCTGATAGTTAAATGACCAAAATGCCCTCGTTGGCCAAAGCAGACAAATAGCCACGCATGTATTTTGATATCATGAAAGATCTTGACATAGAAATCTCTGAATGCTAGGTTGGAAACCTGGTGACCAAATAAAATTCTCGGGCCACTGTTATGCCTTGTTGGTATAAATTACCAAAATGTTCATATGTGATAAAATGACCATAATGCCCTTGTAGGCTTAAATGACTAAATAACTCATGATGCGTCTAAACTCTCAAAGATCTTGATGGATCACCTCCTGAATATTTGGGTTAAACCGTTAGTACGAACCCCGTTTCAACAGGGGCCTCATTTCAGAAATCCGTTCAAATTGTCAAAAGTTTAATATGTCCCCTTTCGTAAATGCCAAGTATCTCCAAGAAATGATCTGTCCCACCTAGTGTGTTCCATGTGTGCTAGACCCAGTTGAATGTGTTATGTGACTATTACATGTTAGTAAACAATCTAATGACTTAATTATGAACGATGATATGATTGATGAAATGATGAACTAAACATATGATAACATTTTCTGCCTACTCGTTGTAAGTCCGCTTGATTTGTATACTTAGTATATGACTGTGCTATGTGGTTACTTGATCTGCGATAATATTGTATGTCTGCCTGATGTAAGTAGTAATATAATATGTTAGCTTGACCTAAGATGGTACACTCTGTTTGCATGATGAATGATGATATCGTCTGCTCAATGGTATGCCTATATATGTGTCTAAAGAGCATGAACTTCTGTTTCTGATACTCTGAATAGACTATGTCTGTCACATGTATTCTGTTACACATGTCTAGAATCTGAACACCGATTACTATCTGGGGTATAATGTTGGGTTATGTTATGAAGTTTCTTCTGGTGTAGCCCTGATCCAGCTGGTAAAACCTTATGGACTCAAGGTCTCCCCTTGGGTAGGTACCGATGCTTTAGCACGGGTAAATCCTTATGGACCTAAGGCAGCCCCTTAGGTGGCACTTATGCCCATCAGGCCTAGGGTAAGTCCTTATGGATGCAGTTCTGTGGGAGTGCATATTGGTGTAAGGTTGGAGGGTAGTTACTAGTAAACCCTTGTATGTACTTGAACATTTGCATTGAATTGTTATGTGTTCTCATGATATGATTGGTATGCTTTTATGCCTGTTTGATATGCACCTATTAGAACACACTAGACATTAAACTCGTTGTTTCCATCTTCGTAATCTATCAGCTTGTATAATTCTCGTTTGTTACTCGATGATTGAATAAAGAACAAGTACCGTTATTCTCAAGTATAACATTACCCTGAAATAACGGAAAGGAAAAGATGACTGTTACTGCTTGGAACATCATGAAAATGTTATGCCTACCATATATCTGCATGAGCTTATAGCATCTTTTGGTAGTTCTGTATTACTGAGCTTTTCCACGCTCACTTTGTTTTTACCATCGCAGGTTAAAGGAATATACCATGATATAATGTTTAACATCAGTGTTCGGAGTTCTCTCGGCGTTGCCTTTGGAGTACGGTACAATATGGTTAGTGGGCATGTACGTTATGTATTGTTTTATGATAGTGTCTGTAAAATATTTTCTGAAATTTTGTTATGTGTTTAAACGATTTCCTAAAGTGGTATTTTAAACAGAAGTTGATTTTTACGGTATAATAAGTGTTCAAAAAATGTTTTAATGTGTATTTTCACCGTGGGTCGCTCTTGTGACCCTAATGTGACTTCCTAAGATCCGTTGTAACGCATAGGCGGGTTTAGAGGGTTACATCTAACCCTTAAAAGATCTTTCCCTGAATGTTGTATAAAAAATCGATAAGTCTAGGATGCAGCACCTTATATTAGATTGTTGTAATGCAGACTCGCCCAATCGCTCATAAAAAATTCACAAAACGATGGCCAACTTACAGTTTTAGATGTTGCAATCATCTGCTGTTTACAATTTTATTTGATTGCTCTTTATTTATTGAAAGCAAGAAAATCTTTTTTTTTCTTCATAAAATGTTGTTATTTTTGTGAGTTTTAAATTTGAACAGTTTATATTTACAATGTATTATTAAATTGCTCAAAAATATAAATAAATACTTTTATGAAATCACATCAGAGGTTTAGAAAATTCTTTGTTTCACTATTTTTTTGTTTTAATATATAAATATTATAAACGAAGAAATCAAAACAAGTTCATGATAAAATAACAGTCAAATACTTGAGAATACGATTTACCAATAAAATGAAGATTGAGAAAACTTCACTTTTAGGAAGCAAATATCTTATTAGCGGCCTAATCAAGCGGCAGAAGGTGTTACCTCTACTTTTTAGGATAGGCTTACTAGGTGAAGGCTTGACGTGAATGTGCTAGATCCACGCCGTTTTTTTTCCTGTTAAAATTGGTTAGGCATTTAAAAGCTCGTTATAGATCGAAGTCGTTATCGAATGTTCTGGATTAAGTATGATAAAAAAATTTATGAATTTGATCTACGATTTAATTATAGTCATAGTCAATTTAAGGAATTTGTTACGTGTGGAAAAAGTTAGAGCACTCTTACAACGCCCAAAATGATATTTAAAAGAACTTACAAATACACGGTTTGATTAATAGCACTATTATTAAAATAAAATTGATGTAAAAATAAAATAAATAAATTACATGCTAAAATATTAGGAAAACATGGAAAATTAAGATTACAATTAAAGATCATAAAAACTTAGGCCAAGTTATAGTTAACTATAAATTATGCAAATATTATTCAAATTCAATCTAAAAATTGAATTAAAATTATTCACAAAATTTAGGATCAAATTTATCATTTAACCTCAAATTTAATGATCGATTAAACATATTAAATTTCATAAAAAATAAATAAAAAGAAATTGAAACCTAAATTAGTCATCAAGCGTTATTGGGGGTCGAATTAATCTAAATGCGAAACTTATAAACAAACTTATTAGGGGTCAAATTGAATTGCCCTTGGAGATAGAATTCTCTGAATAAATTATTATCCGATACATTATTGAAAATGTTACAATACTTAGTTTTATTTGTTTGGTATAAATGTAAAATTATAATGTTCGGTTGGTGGAGTATAAAATAAGGAACTCAATTGGGCGAGGAAGGTGCAAAGGGTACTCTTCCCACACCCATCTCCGTCAAGAATTTTCATTTCCATTCCTGCCCCACGACCCGTTGCGAATACAAAATCGAAAACTATCTCTGCCCACCAACCCGCAAGACTAAAACCATCTCTGCCCTATCACCCACGTGAGTTCTGAGACCCACATAATCCCCTCTTTACCCGGCCAATGACCCATTCATATAATATATTTATAAATATTAGTTAGAAATATAAATCAAATTTATTATGAAAAAAGTATGAAAAACCCGTCATTCGGGCTCTCACCACATGTGTGACACTATTCTAACTATCACCAATTTTAAAAAATAATAATATAAAAAATTAAATATTGTACAACAAAAACGGTTGGACTAAAAAGATATTAAAGTCTACTGTAAAGGATCAAAAACAACACAAATAACATGTAAAATAATATTTCAATTGATGTAACAAATAAACAATATAGAAAGAATTAAAATGAAAATAAAAATTAAAAACAACCTTAAAAAGTAAGAACAAATACCAATAGAATCTAAAATACATACAATATTAGAAAATAAAATTAAAAAAAGTAGAAGAATAACATAGTTATGGTGAGGAGTAAAGAGAACAAAAACAAAACCTTAAAAATAAGGCTTAACAACAGACAACAATAAAGAAGAAACCAATAAACAGAAATTATATATATATATATATATTCATAAATATTCCAAGACAAGTCAATATAAATTATCTTAAATTTGGCTCCGATTCAAACTGATATTTTAAAAAAATATTTATATATTTGATATGATCAATCTCAAACTCAATTATATATATATATAACTTTTCATTAATTCCCAAGACAACACTACAACAAAACAAGTCTATAGCGGTGTTTTTTAGTGCCGCGAAATGAACGCCACAAGAAATGCCGCTGAAACCAGCGCTGCAAAAAAGTCAAAATCTCTAGCGGCGTTAAATACAAACGACGCTAAAAAATGTTCTATAGTGGCATTTGTATTTACAAACGCTGCAAAAAAAAAACTATTCTATAGTGTACAAACGCCGCAAAAAACTGTTCTATAGTGGCGTTTGTAAAAATAAACTCCGCGAAAAATTATTTTTTAGTGGCGTTTATATTTACAAGCAATGCAAAAAATTATTCTATAGCGGCGTTTATATTTACTAACGCCGTAAAAAATATCATGCTTTAAAAAAACTCAAAAAAAATATTATTATTATTATATAATAATCGATCAACCATGGTGGCTTACTTTAATCTTTTTACAAATGTTGCACCAAATTAAGTTATTTAGACATCCAAAGAAATGAAATTGAAACGTGAAAGGAGTACATCATGGTTCCTTACTTTAGTCTATTTACATAGCTAGTAAAGATGTGCTTCCCACTAAGAAATTAAAATGTTTGTCGATCTGGTTTACAACAGGCTTCACTTTGAAGTAAGCTAGACAATCTCTGGTTAAAAGCATGTCATAATTGCTGGAAACACAAATTTCGTATCAGATATAATTTAAAAAATCCCAACGCTACGAACTAAACCCTTGGAAACCAGATCTTCCATCCTTATCCAGAGGACTGCCAGTTTGACCGACTCCTGCAGGCATAAAAATTACAGCAAAAATCAGAGAGCAACTTCGTCATTGCTTCTAATGGGTGCCCTTTAACCATCCCACCATTTATGAAATGGTAGTTTGCATTATAATCCAAATAATGGAATGGACTTATGTTACTCGGATTCGGGCGAGAATGTCAAGTACGGGTATGCCAACAGATCCTTCAAAAGAAATTCCAATTGAAGCTTCTTAAGACTGTCTTTACAGGCCTCGAGAACATGCCCGTGATCACTATTCCAAAGCTGCAATCAAACCAGATGAGATAAGAACTACATAGTGATAAGTACTGAGGAAAAAGAAGATTAAAGTTTCTGACCACCAGCAATGGGAATCCAATTTGTCCCCTCACCTTGATTTTTTTTTTTTGAGTCCTGACTCCTAGATACCCGATTGTTTCTTGTATTCATTTTAAGAGCAAGTAGGGGTCAGATGGGAAAACTCTGAATCACCCAAATACGGCCAACAGTCAGAGTGAACAACATGCAATTACTGTTCATGTAGAACAAAAGTTAAATGAAATAGCCTCAAGAAAGAAGTGAGTTCTACAAAATCTTCAGAAGAAACAAAAGTGGTCTGAGACTTGAATGTGAACTAAATATATTTATTCATAAAATCTTTTAAAAGAGCAAGGGGAAAACATAATTATTTTACAACTACAAATTGAAGAGTAGAACAATACATCTCTAAATACAATGGACTCTGACTTATTACAGGCTGATCATGAAGACAAATAATTACCATGGTCTCGATCTTGTGTTGCTCATATTCAGCATATACCTCATTAATGTACTCTCCAAACCCAAGAACCTGACAAATTACTGTTAAGGTTTAGAACCTTATAGAGAAATAGTGAAAGAGAGAACAACACTCTCTGAATTTTATTGATTAACCCATAATATCTCAAATGAGACTGAGTGAGTATTTATACACTGAGATGAAAGAGAGTTAACTGTATAACAGATACTAACAACCTGCTAACTACCTAACTGCTACCAGCTCACTCAATCCATCTCAACAGTTTACAATTGACTTGACCATACTCACCTACACTAGGCTTATAACATTCTCCTCGTATTCCAAGACTTCAAAAACTTCTTTTAGAACCTTGTGGAGAGTTGCTGTTGCTGAACACAACACAAAACAACCTGCAAAGAACAAGATACACCAACGAAAAGGAAACAAACAATAGACAAAAGCAAGACAAAGAAAGATACAACTTGCTTAACTATTCATCTCAGATATGGAAGGAAGTACTGCCAATTTCTGTCGAAACTTAGAAAACAACTCAACAGATAACGGCTTGGTCATGATATCAGCTACTTGTTCAATAGCTGGAACTTCATTTACCAAGAGTTTCCCAGTACTTACTTTCTCACGAACGAAATACAAATCAAGTTCAACGTGTTTGAACTTAGAGTGCATCACTGGATTTGCCGAGACAGCTACAGCACTAGAATTATCACACCAAAGAACTGGTGTTCCATCAAACGAAAGATGAAGTTCTTGTAACAAAGACTGAAGCCATAAAATTTCAGTAGTAGCACAAGCCACAACACGATACTCAGCTTCCACTGTGGATCGAGAAACAACGGACTGCTTCTTGCAGCCCCAGGAAACAGGATTACCCCCAAAAAATAGACAGAATCCAGTGGTAGACCGTCTATCATCCAAATCCGATCCCCAATTAGCACCCGCAAATGCCACAATATCCAAACACGAAGTAGCAGTAAAACACAAACCATATTCAATTGTATCTTGAAGATATCGAAGTATACGTTTAACAGCCTGAAAATGTGTATCAAGTGGAGACTGCATAAACTGACAAACACGATTTACAGCAAAGGCAATATCCGGTCGTGTAATGACAATATATTATTGCAAGGCGCCAACTATACTCCGATACTCGGTCACCGAATCTAGAGGACTACCAACAGCAGATGACAATTTACAACTGGAGACCATAGGGGTTGGTAACCCTTTAGCATTAAGTAACCCACTGCGAGACAACAAATCATAGATGTACTTCTGTTGACTCAAAACCAGGCCATTATGTTCATGCCGAACCTCGATGCCCAGGAAAAAATCAAGAACCCCTAAATCCTTTAATGAAAAGTTCTTATCTAAGTCAGTAATAACACTTTGTACCAGTCCTTCATTATTACCAGTAACTATAATAACGTCGACGTAGACAAGAAGATAAATCACACTATTGTCTAAGACACGAACAAAGAGAGAAGAATCAGATTTAGATAGCACAAAATCAACAGACTGAAGATAAGTCTGTAGCTTATCAAACCATGCCCGTGGGGCTTGCTTCAAACCATAAAGTGCTTTATGTAACTTACAAACTAACCTTTTCTTATCGCCCTGCTCATACCCAGGGGCCGCGTCATATAGACCTCCTCAGCAAGATCACCGTTGAGGAACGCATTATTGATGTCGATCTGACGAAGAATCCACCCTTTTGAAATTGCCACAGAAAGGATAGTTCTCACAGTCGTTGGTTTAACAACCGGGCTGAAAGTCTCGTGAAAGTCATACTCGGCTTGTTGAAGAAAGCCCTTTGCAACAAGTCGCGCTTTGTATATCGAGATTGAACCGTCATCATTGCGCTTGATTTTGAAGATCCACTTACAGCTGACTGGGGAGCGATTGGGAGGCAGTTCGACAATGGACCAGGTGCGATTCAGAAGAAGCGCATCATACTCCTCTTGTGCAGCACGCCGCCAATTCTCACTTTTCAGAGCATCACGAATATTTTGAGGCTCGAAATCCGCAGGTAACAGAGAAGACCCAGACCCAGAACTAAGACTAGTATTATAGAGCTTAGGTTTATGAATACCATTCTTTGCTCGGGTTACCATAGGATGCCGATTGAGGAGTGACACTCCTGAAAGTTCAGACCGGGAAGGATCAGGAAGAACAGAACCATCACGATCAGCAAGACGAGAGGAAAACCCAGAACCTGATTGAGCCTCTAACTCACAACCAGAGATGAAATCATCACCAATAGCTAGATCAGAGGATAGAGCCGGAGAAGAGGAAGCAGAAGGCGTATGATCAGAGAACTGTGAAACAGAAAATCCCGAGTCAACAACACCAGTAGGTTGAACAACTGCACGAGGAGGAACTGAGGCTTCCTTCTCAACTTCCTCTGGCGGCTCAGCAATTCCATCCACACCTATCTCTGGCGGCGCAGCAACAGGTTGAGAGAAAGATGGAACAGACGGCTGACTTTCAGGGACACGAGGGTTTTGAGTTGATACCCTAATATCAGCAAACATCTCTATAGAAGAGTCCATCAGATGAGAACAACCCTCATCTGTACGAAGGCCCACAAGCACATCACTAGTATTCTGGAAAGATCCATCCGAATCCCTGCCAATATTGACCCACAGAGGATCCACAACACCAGGGCCCAGAACTGGGCTATTTGTAGTCGGACCAGATTGAGGCCCATCAGGAACTGCTACAAAGAGGCCAGGACCAATTGAGGTATCACTGGAACACGGGTCAGGTTGAGACCCAGGCAGTTTTGTAGAACCCAAAACACCACCCCTAGCAGTCGACATAGGCTGAGACCCATCCATAGTAACCTTAGATACAGCTGGATCAGGATCTAAAATATCAGGATTAATTGGGCATGAAAAACCTTTGTCAACCGGGCCATGGTCAGGAGAACCCTGGACAAATTTGGAAGATCCATTTTCAAGAGTAACAACAAACATAGGAAAAGAACTCAAGTCACATGTTCGGTTAGTATCAAGACTAGAATTTAACTGTACAGATCCCTCACCATTCGAACGTCGAGGAAACACATGTTCATCAAAAATAACATGACGAGATATCAAAACCTTACCATCATCATCCAAACATTTATAACCTTTGTGTAGAGGACTGTAGCCAATAAAGACACACTGTTTGGACCGAAACTCAAGCTTATGCCGATTAAACGGACAA
This sequence comes from Hibiscus tridactylites, assembly GCA_958450335.1. Taxonomy (NCBI): domain Eukaryota; kingdom Viridiplantae; phylum Streptophyta; class Magnoliopsida; order Malvales; family Malvaceae; genus Hibiscus; species Hibiscus tridactylites. The sequence continues at coordinate 19,823,812 of OY288265.1, read as the reverse complement.
ATAAGTGGAAAACACGCGCATCCGAATGAACGTAAAAACTCATAGTTAGGTTTCTGTTTGTGCAACATTTCATACGGAGAAAGCCCAGGCAAAACCGAGGTAGGAAGCCTATTCATCAAAAAGACCGATGTCATAAACGTATGGGCCCAAAAATGTAAAGATAGACCAGCTTGAGCAAGTAGAGTCAACCCCATTTCCACAATATGCCGATGTTTGCGCTCGGCTTTCCCATTTTGCTCAGACGTACTCGGACATGAAACTCTGTGAAGAATTCCATGAGTACTCAACCACGATGACAAAGCCATAAATTCACCACCACCGTCGGTCTGAAAAGCTTTGATATTGCACCCAAACTGATTAGCCACCATCTTATGAAAATTAACAAAACATTGGAAAACATCTGATTTTCGTTTAAGCAAATATATCCAAGTGAAACGACTAAAAACGTCAATAAAAGAAACATAATAAAAACAACCATCCGATGCACAATGAGCCGGTCCCCATACATCCGAAACAACAAGTTCAAAAGGAAATGTATATTGAGTAGTGGACAAAGTGAAAGGCAACTTATGAGCTTTGCCTTGTATACAAGGGGAACAAACAGTAGGTAGAGTATTATTACTAGTGATGATATCACACGAACGCAATGATGTGTGAAGAACATCTAGAGAGAGATGGCCTAATCGTTGATGCCACACCTCTAGAGGCAACCGAGAAGGTTTAGAAGTAACACCATACAAGTCTCAGGCACCTTGGTCATCGTATTTACAAAGCCACTACCATCGTGGAAACCAACACCACTTCGAGCACCAGATTCATCAAGACAGCGATCCGAAGAACGAAGCTCATACAAGCCCTCAGGAGTGAGCTTCCTCTCCAGCAAAATGTCCCTGCTCTGAACATCCTTAACAAAGCATTTGTGAGGATGAAACTCAAAGAAAACAACATTATCTCGTGCAAATTGAGAAACAGACAACAAGTTTCTTTTAATATCAGGTACACATAATAAATTTCGAAGACACAACGACCTATCTGAAGTTGCTAAATGCCCTAAACCAATACGCGTAATCTGAACTTCATCCCCATTTCCCATAAGTAACGAATCCGTACCTGTGTACGCAGCATCTGACTTGAGATTTGCCCGATCATTGGTGATGTGGTGTGTCGCTCCTGAATCAGGATACCACACCACATCCCTAGTCACTGCAGAACCAGTATTAGTCCCTGTTGAAAGAAAAGGATTTGCCAAACACTGAGTTGGAGCTGTCGGATGAAACTGAGCTTGCTGAACCATCATCGATGAAAGAACAGGACTAGTATTTGTAGCATTCAACGGAACAAAACCAGGGGAGACAAACGTGTGAACGTAGGGAGTGCTGCCAACAGACACACCATTAGAAAACATATGACTATGTGCCTGAGGAGAAGGAGAAGAAAAGTTAGTCCCAGAGGTTTGATTCGAAACATCAGGTGTATGAGAAAAATTCCTGGAATTGTCATCAGCAGTAACACCAGCAAAGTTACGATCAAATCGATACCAACATTTGTGTACAAGATGGCCAAATCGTCCACAAAGTTGGCATTGAGGCCGATTTGAACCAAATCGACCCCGCCCTTTACCCCTGAAACTTGTTGAACCTCGTGAAGAACGCGAAAAGGCACCTGCACCTGAATTCGAATTATGAAGCTGCTCATCACCAAAGTCATCCTTACTGTCAAAGATGTCATCTTTCAACATTTCAGATTTAGAACTAGTACGAGCAGCCATATTAGCTTGAATAGTGAGACCTTCAGTCATAAATTCTTGTTGCCGAGCCTCACAATCAAACAGCATTTCAGAAAGGCTTTCAAGAGACAACACTTCTCGAGATGCCACTGTAATTGCACTCTCAAACTCAGCAGTCAAGCCTGCCAAAACGACACTGACTTGTTCCTGATCAGAAACAGGGTTACCAGCAGCTCCCAACTTATCACATAAGAGCTTGATCTTAGCCAAATAATCACTGACAGACAAGCCTCGCTTCCTCTGAGAATGAAGACTGTGGCGTAAGGAAGACAGCTTTGCAGTAGACCTGGCACCAAAACGCCTTGCTAAAGCTTCCCAAATAGTTCGAGAAGTGGTTAGGCAAGTCAAATGAGGAAGAACCTCATGACCAATGGTAGACAAGAGCCAGGAGGCAAGCAACTTATTCTGCTTTAAGTACGCCAGAAAAATAGGATTTATCTCAACTTGACCATATTCATCTGTGACCTTTTGATCAGGAACCTTATGTTCAACAAGAAAAGGCATGAGACCATAACCCTCAATAATGAGAGTAACCTGATGCTTCCAGAGGACATATGTATGTTCAGAAAGCTTAACTGTATCAAGCTTAGGGAGTTGTTGAACAGTATACATGCCCGAGTCAGTGAGAAGAGACATAGGAACCGAACTAGAGCCAGTAGACACCTCAGTCGGTATAGCGAAACCAAACAGAAAACACAGCTAAACCAGACGTAGAGCTATCAATCAGAAACAAAAATTCTCAGAAGCAAAACATCAAACAGGTTATGTGCAGTACATAACCAGTCAAGCCACCAATCAGTCTGACACCGCAAAAGCCAAAAAACAACCACAGGACTTCTCAGACGCAAATCAACAAACAGATCATGTGCATCCCCCAGATTAACCTTATCAAACAAAAAAACACACGACACAAGTATAACCAACAGCCACAGAAACCAGAGATTCCAAGAAACAGAGCAACCACGATCGGAAAGCTATGACGTTTCTAAGATCTAAGAAAATCAGAGAAACACAATGACTGACCTCAGGATTTTCTAAACAATCACTCGTCTGTTTTTCAGCAATCACACAAAGTAGACATGCTAATGATATAACAAAAAATCCAAAAAAGGAGATCAGAAAAATTGTTGTAGATGAAAGCTAAGTGAGTACATAAACCTTCTTAAACAAGTCGAAAATACCTCAAACTTGAGAGTTGATTATTGAGTCACCCGCTTAAACCACAGTCATAGCCACGCCGATCCAAGAAGCAGAGTCAAAGAAAGAAGAAATAGAAAGAAGAAACAGAAGCGAAGCAGAAAGAAAAGCCAGGATTAACAATGGCAACTGATACCATGTTAAGGTTTAGAACCTTATAGAGAAATAGTGAAAGAGAGAACGTCACTCTCTAAATTTTATTGATTAACCCATAATATCTCAAATGAGACTGGGTGAGTATTTATACACTGAGATGAGAGAGAGTTAACTGTATAACAGATACTAACAACCTGCTAACTACCTAACTGCTACCAGCTCACTCAATCCATCTCAACAGTTTACAATTGACTTGACCATACTCACCTACACTAGACTTATAACAATTACGTACATGCATAAAGTTTTAGTAACAAATATCTTTTTGGTAAATTAACATTGTTTGGAGGATCAAATATGGATGGAAAAATAAGCAATAGAGGGCCTAGTAGCTACCTCATTTTTTTTTCAGTTATGCTTCCAGAGCTGTTTTTTTGTTGTTCTCCCATGCTACTATAGCAGAGAGCTTTTTCTGGGACCTACTCACCAGTTTTTAGTTGATTGATTAATGAACAAGCTAAACTCCTCTAGAAGATCATCAAGATTGAAAACAATAAAGATAAACTTGTTTTACAAATTGCTTTGGCCTTACTTGTTTTACAAATTAGCGGAGTGATGAATTATGCCAAGCTTGGTGTAGTGCAAGTCAATATGAATTATCTTAAAATTTGACTATGATCCAAGCTGATATTATATTTTTAATAATATTTATAATAACATATTATAAGATCTGTTGAGACGGGTGGGGATGATGCGAGGCGGATGGGGATAGGGCGGGTACAAAGGCATATTCACACCTTCCCCACCACCCACAACAAATCTAATTTTTATCTTCATCCCCGCCCCACAACCCGCGAAGTTGGGTGAATCCCTGCAAATCTTATTAAGAAATATTTCTAGTATTTATTATTTATTTACTTTTTAACGATGAGTGTAGTTTAGACATTTTATTAAGCAACAATTTAGGTTAGGCAAGGAACTGCTTTGGAAAATTATAGTTGTGGAAATAGAAAAAATGATTTACATGAATAAAATGCATGTGTGTTTGGTTCACGGAATGTAAGATTACATCTAGGAATAAAATTTTCGAAATGTAACATTACTTGACATATTATTGAGAATGTTTATTACCTTGTTTAGTTTATTTAGTAGGGATGTAAGATTATTGTGTTTAGTTGGAGGGATGTAATATAACTTGAAAGTAAAATTTATCAAATTATCTATGTGTTATATTTTCATTTTAACATGTTAAACTTTTTATATTAAATTAAAATATCTTCACAAAAAGTCATAGAACTATTTTTGTTACACTATCTAAAATTTACAAATATATATATATATATATTTATCATATTATTGATATAATTATTATATTAATTTTTTTAAAATATATATATTATATTTGCATACCCTGATTACTTTATTAAAATATTTTTTTTGAATTTTCAAATGCTAAATGTTTAATATGTTCAATTTTTAATTTTTTATTACTTGTGACGCATTGCCAAATAAATTAAAATAATAAAATAACTCTAAAAGTTGTAAAATAGTGATAAGAATTTATATAACAAATTTAACCTACTAAAATGTTGTATACCAATTTATAAATCAAAGAATAAAATTAAAAACATCAACTCCTAACTTTTTAAATTTGAAGCAATATGCAATCCCAACATATAACTATAAGCATCATAAATATAATATTAATAAAATATATTAAATATTAAAATAATATTAAAATATGTGTAACACTATTTAAATATTAAAGTAATATTGGATAAAAATGTTTAATTAAGTTACACCACAAATATTTAATCATCTAATTAAAAACTCAACAAAGTGCCCATATAAACAAAATTCATTAACTTAGGAGTAATATAATCCAAACGGATGAGAATTGACAAATACCTAAAAAATTTAAGTCACATATTGCTAATATTACTATTGTGAATGCAATATTACTCATGGGAGGGAATGTTTTCAAACAAAACGTGGGTTTGTGATTATGAAAAAGACAATTCACCCTGCTAATTATCTTTTTCGCGAACCAAACGACCCCTAACAATATTTTAGTTCAAGGTGGTGGGAAATGTGTAATAGCAAAGAATGTGATGCGAATCACATTTCGACCATTTTTGGAGGAAGAAATTATTGTTGGAATGTAGTATTACCCCTAGAGGCAATTCACCTAAACTAAACGTGGGTATGTGATTCCGAAAAAGATTATTTCACCTTGGTATTAATCTTTTCTGCGAACCAAATGCAAAGATTCTCAATTCCTTTTGTATTTCATCTTTATTTAATTCTATTCTTTCATTCTAAGAATAACATATAGCCCTCTTTTCGCATTCCTTCTCTCTCTACTTTCGGCCACCATCATAGTCGTTGGTCTGAGTTCGACGACGACAAAAATTTCAAAGAAGTTAGTTTTCCTCATAGTTTCTCTTCTCTGAACTCAAATTCGACTTTAGTTTTTTTTTTAAAAAAATAAATATATTTAAGAAAATCTGAAAAAACAAGTTTCAAAATTTCGAATGATTTTACCTCTTGATTTTGAGATTCCATCGTTGGACCACGTCGATTTTTCAAGTATGTTGTTCTAGTTGTGGTCGCGAACCTCTTAACCGTTCGTAATCTTCAGTCATGGCTTTTTTCATTGGAAATCGAAGGTAAACAGTTCGATTGCTTCTTCTCACTCGATTTTTGCTATTATTTCTTCTTTGATTCGAATGCTTTTGTTGACAATCGCTGCTTATGTTGGTGTGCTCAGTATTTATAGGGGACATGGAGAGTCTTTTAGGCCGTTGGAGCACCGGATGTATCGGAAGTAGTTGTGTGTGCCGAATACTTCAGACTATTAAGGAAGTGGCTTGCAAGTCAAAGAACATTCTCGAATGTGCATTGTTGAAGGTGGCAGCTAGAGTTTGCAGAGTTAAATAGGGTGTTTTTCCTTTTTTTATATTATTTACTTTAATATTCTTCTTATTATTTGTTATTACAGGGGCCTGGACCAAGTATGTGGTCTGGATAGTTTCAAATTTGATGTGTACATGCTATGTGAATCTGTTGGCGAAACAAGGGATTATATTTTCTTTGAATGTTCTTTTTTAAAAATAATTTAGTCTAAAATCTTGTCGCTCTATAGAATTTAGTCTAAAATCTGTTCTTGTCCTCACTTTGAAGCTTGCATAGAATGCCTATATTTATTACCTTTGAAAGCGAAGGAATATACGAATTTTTCACAGATTTTTTTTTCTCGGTAAAAATTATTTTATTAATAAAAATAAAATCAAAGACCTATTTATGAGCCTTATTAAAAATCTTCTAACCTATTTAGAGAAAAAGAGTACTACATGAGTAGGTATAAACAACCGAGAAAACAACAAAGCCTTAAGACACACATCATAATCAAGAAAATCACCTCCCCCACTATAACACATATTGTCCATACAACCAATGCTCACCATAACTGCCTACACCACTTTGCCTTACTAAATGAACCGCCATCCTAAATCCAAGTTTCATCTGTTAGCCAATACAAATAACGCATGTAATAGGGCTTACCAAACAACAACTCCTTGCCCTTCAAAACCCAAAGCTCAACAATTAAAGATATTCTTACACATGATTCAACTAGTAGAATAGAAACTAGAAAACTATCACCATGCAAAGATCGGTAAACCTTACCTAAACTAGAATTCATTTCACTCAGACTTCAGGCTTCAAGTGCCAAGATAACGCCATGAAATTCTCGAAGCTCCGTTCCTAAGCACATAGCGTGTACTGTACCATCTTCCGCTCTTAGACCACTTTTGGAGGCAACCACTCAAAGAAACTTTGACAGAACCAACCCACCGTTAGCTAAAAAAGAGTCACCTCATCGTAGAACCACAACCTCCGGAAACACCCTCCTTTACCACATTAAGCCACAAAGAGGCCCACATCTTAGGATTAAAGATTAATCCTTCAGTCTAGAACGCTTCTTAATAATCACTTTCTCAATCCAATGTAATCACATCTCAGACCCTAGGCTAATTGCTTAAAATTTTCTCTACCATTTTAAATAATTCCTTAATGCGACCATCAAGCTCTACAAAACAAACTCAACACCTTGCCGCTGAATCAACCAAAACTTAACACTCCTCTGTTGACCAACAAGTACATTGCAGATATCCCGATCCAATCTCCAATTAATTAAGAACAGAGTACAGTGCAGACATCGCGATCCAATTTCCATTTAATAGAGCACCGCTTAAATCCCCTCTAACTTAACTATCAACAGAATCTTAGTGTGACTTATTTAACAAGTAATTGGCAACACTTTCGAATAGCTTAAAGAGCCCATTAGAGTCAGAGATAGCTCTCATCCAAACCTTGACCCTACTAATTAGCATCCAAAAATGTCATTTACCTAACCACCTCCTCCTCATCTCCAACGATCTGCATCTCGAGCCTCTTACCTAATGCAAGTGCCCTCCTCACTTCCCTTGTCAACACGTCCCACCTAGCCATAAGATCAGAATCAGAAAGGGATTTCTCAGACAGTTATGAAGAATTTAGAGTCTTCTTGCTCACTTTGTTCCTTCTAAACGCTTGATCTCTCTTTTTTTCTCTCTAAATCCGATAAGGATTTGTCTTGGAATTCTAATAGAGAGTCCTACCTTCTTTCATTTTCCCTCCTTTTTACACAAGTCAATTCTGAAGAAAAAAAAGCCAAAGGTTCTTCCTCCTCGCTTTGAACTACAGACGAAACATGGTTACATGTATCTAGAGGTGGCAATCGGGTCATTCGGTTCGGGTTCGGTTCGGGTCGTTTCGGTTCGGTTCGGGTCATTTCGGGTCTATCTAGAATCGGTTTAGATTCGGTTCGGGTCGGTTCGGTTCGGGTTCGAGTCTAATTCGGGTCTGTGATGAGTCGGATTCGGTTCGGGTATTGGATTGGGTCAAAATCGGATCGGTTGTTTTCGGGTCGGGTCAATATCGGATCGGTCGCTTTCGGTTCGGGTCAAAATCGGGTCGTTCGGGTCGCTTCCGGTTCGGGTTAAAACCGAGTCAATTTCGGGTCGGGTCAGCATTTAAATTTTCGGGTCAATTCGATTTGAGTTGGGTTAAAGGTTTGAGGTTTAGTATTTATGGTTTAGTTTAGAGTTATTGGTGTATGAGATTAATTCTGATTCAACTTGTTAATCTATGCATTTGAATTTGATTAAATATTTAAATCAAAGCTTCATGTATCCATATAATTTTTTTTGTATAATTATATTAAATCAAAGTTTATAATAATAATAATAATAATAATAATAATAATAATAATAATAATAATAATAATAATAATAATAATAATAATAATAATAATGTCTGAAATGAATTAATTTATTAAACTTAGGATCTAATTGAACTAACTAAAATCTAAAAGCATAAATCACGAACATAATTAAAATATTTTTAAAATTAAATGTGAAATTTCAATTAAATTAATCTAAATTGAAACTCAATTAAATTAAGAAAAAGAGAAAGACAATTGGTAAAAATAGAGAGGGAAAAAATAAAATTTTGGAGGGAAATAAGCCACCAATTTTTTAAGCTAGATTGAAAAAAAGAAAAAGACAATTGGAAAAAATAGAGAGAGAAAAGACAAAATTTTGGAGGGAAATAAGCCACCAATTTTTTAAGCTAGAGATTAATTACTTTTTAGGTCATGTTGCATTTAAAATGTTACATTTTAGTCAACTTTAAGTTTTAGTTTAATTTAATTTAGTTACAAGTATTCCCACGGTTTAAACTTCAGATATAGAAATCCCCTCCCCGTAGTGATATTTAGTCTCTAAAAATTTACTTTGATTTGAAATTAACCAATCTTTGTAATTTAGTCTTTTAATTTAATATATTGATATTTTCGTTCATTTTAATTTCAAAGATTTAATTTTTAGCCAAAATTGACCCCTATTTATTTATATGGTATAATTAAAAAATTGGTCATTGGACTCTCAAATTTCTCCACTTCCAAACTGTCAATTTAGTCTACAATTTCAATTTTATGCTATATTTTATGATGAAATTATAAAATTGGTCACCAAGATCTCAAATTTCTATACTTCATTTTATTATTTATTATATTGTTAAAAATAGATATTCGGGTTACAATCGGGTCAAAATCGGGTTAAAATCGGGTCGATATTCGGTTTAGCTTTCGGTTCAGCTTTCGGTTCGGGTCCATTCAGTTCGGGTCCATTTCGGTTCAACAAAAAATTTCGGTTCGGTTCAGTTCGATTCGGTTCGGGTTTCGAGTCAACTTCGAATCATCATGTTCGGGTCAAAATCGGGTTTCGGGTCTCGGGTCAAGTTTGCCAGGTCTACATGTATCTGCATGATTGCTTTTGTTATAACTTGCATTCATCTTTTCATCTATAGAAGCAGCCCAAGATGATTTACTCTTCACATGACAAAGCTTAGATTCACTTCTTAATGATTGATGGTCTGTACGCTTAATGTTCTCTACAGGCCTCGTATAAACAAGGTCCATCTCCTCAATTGGGCTGACGTGCTCTTTTCCATCACTTTCTATGTAACACCCATGAATTTTGGCTATTTAAAAGTATGCAAAAAAATGAAATTACTGTCATTGATATTTGAACCCGTGACCTTTGGGTTAGTCAACAAGAGCTTTAACCATTTGACCTAAGATACTTTTTAGTTTAAGTTTCAATCAGTTTTTATGTGATTTATGTTTCTCAAGTTCGACCAAAATTAAACAATTCGAACCAGCCTCAATTGAGCTTTAACCGTTGGTGCCGAGGCGTTCCCTGTCGAGCCCCAACCAAAACTCCCATCTCCACACGCCGTCTGCCTTCTTCGACCATCGTGAATCACCATTCGAAGCTTCGTTGGAAACTTTAGGGTTCCATCTCCGATTCCGGCCATTCCTCGTGTCCATTCGCCGCGTCGCCGCCACGAGCAAGCTCTTCGTCCCGAGTCGAGTAAAACCTAGTTATCCGATCGTCCATCCGACACCGACAAGGCCCTCGTCGGAGCCTCGCTAGTTCCGGCCATTTTTTAGTCTGCTTAGGTAAAATTCGATCAAATCCCGACTTGTTTTTATAAATTCTAAGTTTTGTTAGATTTAGCGTCTGATGGGCTACCTTTTTCTGATAGAACTGTGTCGTCCGAGGTCTTCGGCGACCAATTCTGGTGACTGGACGATGAAGCAAATTCGAAAAGTATATATTTCAGCCCAATCTGGTCAACCCGAGCCCAAACCCAGTCAACTTAAACCCAACCCGGTCAACCGAAACCTGAACCGGTTAAACCGAGTCAACTCATTGAGTCAAATCGCCCGAGTTAACTCAATGAGTTAACTCGCCGCCTCAACTCAGTTGACTTTCTATTGACTGCTGATGTCAGTATGACGTCAGCGTTGACCCTGACACCCGTTGACCTTTGACCTACTGATGTCAGTGTTAACATGTTGACGTCAACGTTGACTTTGACCCAAATGTCAAAATTTCAGAAAAGCCCTATTTTATGTTTTTCGACGTCCTGAGTCTGTTTTTGAAGCATGTTTCGTGAAATCCTGGCCTTGTCGAAATTTCAGATGCTTCAACAACGAGTAAATTTGAGAAATTTGAACCTTGTTTTAGACTATGCGTATCGATACGCGGGGGTGTATCGATACGCCAAAAGCTCTCTGGAAATTTGAGAAATTGACGAGATTTTGGCGTATCGGTACGGGTCCTAAGTGTATCGATATGGTCTTCGTAGTTTGACCGTGAGAACTTGACCGTTGAGAGCGTATTGGTACGGTCTTCTAGCGTATCGATACGGTCTCCCTAGGTTGACTTTGGGGGGTTGACCAAGTCTAGGCATATTGATACGGTCTTCTAGCGTATCGATACGACCTGTTGTTTAAGTTAAAATGAGTTTGTTAAATTGCTTGTTTCGCGTGTTTTGTATCCGTGTGTGCTTCCGTTGCGTGTCCTCTCATATAGGATATAATAAAAGCATTTAGACAAGATAACGTTAAAATAAATTTTCTAGGGTTACTAATCGGTATGGAGCCTAACGGGTTTCGCTTCGGTTTTCCCCGTGTAACCCGTTCGATGCAGTCCGACGTTTAGGCCGGGTCGAGGGGGTTACAGAGGTAGTTTCAAAGCATTTAGAATGTAACCCCTAGACATGCCTATGCGTTAATACGAATCCTATGAGACTACATTAGGGTCACCAGAGCGACTCACGTTAAAATTTCAAATAAACAAATTTCTAAACCATTTAAAATCGTAAATCATGTTTTGAATTAAAATACAATTTTAGAAAACATTCAGACAATGAAACAAAACTGTGATACAAGTTGTTAATATAGTTTCATACTCGAATATAAAACAACATGTGACATACATTCTCCCTAATTACACATGTGTCGTACTCCGCAAGAGAAGCCGAAGAAACTCTCATACCGACGTTGATAACTAAACATGGTAGATCCTTTAACTTGTGATGGTAAAAACAACGTGAGCATCGAAAAGCTCAGTAATACAAACTACAAGAAGATGCTAAAGGTACAAGTAGGTATATGACAACTTAACATTTTCATGAAGAATTGGGCAACGGTAAGCTCAAATTACGATTCGATAATTCAGTGAAGCATTATTAGGACGTCACAGAGTTGTTCTTTATTTGATCACCCGAACCTTAAGAAGTGTGTCTAAAGCCAGAGATTCAAATTTCAGAAGTTAAATCAAGGAGTTCAGAGTGGTCCATTAAGCGCGAATTGTAAGTTTACTAAGAGTTCAACATTGATACATTAATTTAATAGGGCATGTTTCAGAAGAGGTCAGAAAGTTTTATTAATTTACTTAACTACTCTCTAACCAAACTCCAAAAATGTAATTCCCGTGAACTACATACATAAGGTCTTACCCTAGGCCTGAGGCGTAGAAGCCTACCTAAGGGAATGCCTTAGGTCTAGAAAGACTTACCCTAGGCCCGTCAGGCGTAGGAGCTTATAGAAAGGCTTACCCTAGGCCCATTGGGCATAAGAGCTTAGGTCCAAAAGGGCTTACCAGTGCTGAGCCTACAGATTTTCATTTATATCCGAGATAATATACACCAGATGAAATTTAGTTTATATTCAGAAGACAGTAATATCAGAAAACAGATACCATATATATTTTTATATCCGAAGACATATATCAGATTTATTTTGTATCAAAAGAAGGATATCAGATATATTTCTATATTAGAAGATAAAAGCCTAGAGTTAAGCCTTCATTACGAGTAACAGAGTCATACTTTTAATTCAGAACAGATCATCTTAGTTTAAAGTTGAGTGTAATCACGGACATAGGGTACACACTTTATGGTTCAATATATTTCTCAGAGATTCTTGGTAACTATCAGAAATGTAGTATAGAAAGTCTGGCAATTTTGGATTGATTTCAAAATGAGGTCCCTAGGCGAGGGAGCTCGGTACTAATAGTTCAATCAAACATTCGGAAGCTGATACATTGAGAACATTGAGATTTCAGATGTATCGAGAGTGATCCAATCATTTAAGCCTATGAGGGCATTTTGGTCATTTCAACCTTCAGGGGTAATTTGGTAATTAGACTATTGGGTAAGAGTGGTGATGTAAGGAGTTTAGAAGTTCGAATTAGTTATCAGGTTTCTGAGTCCCTTTGAACTAATCGCAAATCGTCGCACAAGGTTATTATTTAACCGGATCAGTACACCAGAAGTACGTACTTCTCAGAACTGACTACATTGTATAACAAAAGCTCGTCTTCACCAAGCAACACTGAACATACAACGAGAAATCGAACATGTATTCAAAAGGTATTTCCCAAGTAATCGGACATGTGTAATGCATCTGAACTCGGTCCATAGCATCGGATACACACGAAGAACATGTTGCTCTTACCATTGACCTAGGTACTTTCTCCAAATAACTTGAACGAGCCTTTATATGGTATTCTTCTAACATCACAATAGTTCCCGAAACGACTAACCAACAAGGGTCGTGTATTATCACTTTCAAGGATATTGCCTTTGCTTGGCTTTATTGATAATTCTCATTCCATGCCTTAGAGGTATTTTCTGTCACCTCGATGTCCGAATGTGTTTCAATTATTCTGAGCCTTTCAGTTCTTCCGACTATTCATTCATTTTATATCTCAATGTTATATCCATCATTTCACATAGTTGGCAGTTAGTACCCGAGGATATTTTGGTCTTCTAGTCATTACGTTTAGTCAGATCAATTCAGCCTTTTAGATGTTTTAAATCCTCTTTGGTCAAGCCGGTCAGTCTGATATTTTACGCCACTTTGATTAGTTCAGATATACGAATATACATATATATTTTTTCTGAGTTAATTACAAAGATTATTTAGGGTTCAATGCAATCAAGTACTCTACAATTCGAAGTTTTAAGCTTTGATCCACAACTTTTCAGCCAATCGAGGTTTTCAGATGAATAAGCTACTTTAGCAGATTTGGTGAAGATTCCCAGATTATTTTGTTGTCAGGGGTATGTTTGCACTTCTAGCACCTCAAGGGCGTTTCCACAATTTCCTAACAAAGCATTTCGGACGTTAGATCATTAACAGACAATCAGATTTAGAGTATAACAATCCTTTTAATTTTATTGGATATCAGAAGTTCTTACAAGTCTTATATCTTCCTAACCGAGTAACCCATTCTTGCCTAAGTACTATCCTTTTCTGAAATCAACATGACTTTAACAGAATTTATCATATACTTAACATGATCATGCAGTCAATTATCGGATACTATAATGTTCCATAATGCATACAAGAGGTAGTAGTGTATTACCTTAACTCCGAGCTACACCAGTCGATTCATGATACCCTATTCGATTGCACTCGAATCTCGAATTTGAAGTCCCTCAACATCTAGTATTCAAAAAACCGAGAATACCTTTAATTACACAAATCCCAAGATCAGACCTTATTCATAAAGCTCTTAACCAAATAATTAAATACATAAACACTCTCGGATTCAAGGTCAGATTCGAAGGCCTTCTTTTTTTTTTTTTTTGAAAGTTAAGTTTTATTCGACTAGCCAGAAACCTTTCACGACCTCAATGTCTCGTTAAAAAACCTCTCTAGACCTATGTAGAGGAAAAAGAGTACATTGAGATCGAGTATACAAAGACACTAAAATCTGCTGGCAACCGTCCTACAAATCGGACCATACTCCCAAACTATCGGATCACCACCTAAGGGGAAAGTTCCTCTAGTCCCCAGAAACCCTGTCAAAACAGGTTATATAGACAATTGATGTTGTACACTCGATAGCCCTACAGTAGGTTTTACTCGTTGTTGAAGCATGTTTCGTGAAATCGGACCATACTCCCAAAATTTCAGATGCATTACACATGTCCGATTACTTGGGAAATACCTTTTGAATACATGTTCGATTTCTCGTTGTATGTTCAGTGTTGCTTGGTGAAGACGAGCTTTTGTTATACAATGTAGTCAGTTCTGAGAAGTACGTACTTCTGGTGTACTGATCCGGTTAAATAATAACCTTGTGCGACGATTTGCGATTAGTTCAAAGGGACTCAGAAACCTGATAACTAACTCGAACTTCTAAACTCCTTACATCACCACTCTTACCCAATAGTCTAATTACCAAATTACCCCTGAAGGTTGAAATGACCAAAATGCCCTCATAGGCTTAAATGATTGGATCACTCTCGATACATCTGAAATCTCAATGTTCTCAATGTATCAGCTTCCGAATGTTTGATTGAACTATTAGTACCGAGCTCCCTCGCCTAGGGACCTCATTCTGAAATCAATCCAAAATTGCCAGACTTTCTATACTACATTTCTGATAGTTACCAAGAATCTCTGAGAAATATATTGAACCATAAAGTGTGTACCCTATGTCCGTGATTACACTCAACTTTAAACTAAGATGATCTGTTCTGAATTAAAAGTATGACTCTGTTACTCGTAATGAAGGCTTAACTCTAGGCTTTTATCTTCTAATATAGAAATATATCTGATATCCTTCTTTTGATACAAAATAAATCTGATATATGTCTTCGGATATAAAAATATATATGGTATCTGTTTTCTGATATTACTGTCTTCTGAATATAAACTAAATTTCATCTGGTGTATATTATCTCGGATATAAATGAAAATCTGTAGGCTCAGCACTGGTAAGCCCTTTTGGACCTAAGCTCTTATGCCCAATGGGCCTAGGGTAAGCCTTTCTATAAGCTCCTACGCCTGACGGGCCTAGGGTAAGTCTTTCTAGACCTAAGGCATTCCCTTAGGTAGGCTTCTACGCCTCAGGCCTAGGGTAAGACCTTATGTATGTAGTTCACGGGAATTACATTTTTGGAGTTTGGTTAGAGAGTAGTTAAGTAAATTAATAAAACTTTCTGACCTCTTCTGAAACATGCCCTATTAAATTAATGTATCAATGTTGAACTCTTAGTAAACTTACAATTCGCGCTTAATGGACCACTCTGAACTCCTTGATTTAACTTCTGAAATTTGAATCTCTGGCTTTAGACACACTTCTTAAGGTTCGGGTGATCAAATAAAGAACAACTCTGTGACGTCCTAATAATGCTTCACTGAATTATCGAATCGTAATTTGAGCTTACCGTTGCCCAATTCTTCATGAAAATGTTAAGTTGTCATATACCTACTTGTACCTTTAGCATCTTCTTGTAGTTTGTATTACTGAGCTTTTCGATGCTCACGTTGTTTTTACCATCACAAGTTAAAGGATCTACCATGTTTAGTTATCAACGTCGGTATGAGAGTTTCTTCGGCTTCTCTTGCGGAGTACGACACATGTGTAATTAGGGAGAATGTATGTCACATGTTGTTTTATATTCGAGTATGAAACTATATTAACAACTTGTATCACAGTTTTGTTTCATTGTCTGAATGTTTTCTAAAATTGTATTTTAATTCAAAACATGATTTACGATTTTAAATGGTTTAGAAATTTGTTTATTTGAAATTTTAACGTGAGTCGCTCTGGTGACCCTAATGTAGTCTCATAGGATTCGTATTAACGCATAGGCATGTCTAGGGGTTACATTCTAAATGCTTTGAAACTACCTCTGTAACCCCCTCGACCCGGCCTAAACGTCGGACTGCATCGAACGGGTTACACGGGGAAAACCGAAGCGAAACCCGTTAGGCTCCATACCGATTAGTAACCCTAGAAAATTTATTTTAACGTTATCTTGTCTAAATGCTTTTATTATATCCTATATGAGAGGACACGCAACGGAAGCACACACGGATACAAAACACGCGAAACAAGCAATTTAACAAACTCATTTTAACTTAAACAACAGGTCGTATCGATACGCTAGAAGACCGTATCAATATGCCTAGACTTGGTCAACCCCCCAAAGTCAACCTAGGGAGACCGTATCGATACGCTAGAAGACCGTACCAATACGCTCTCAACGGTCAAGTTCTCACGGTCAAACTACGAAGACCATATCGATACACTTAGGACCCGTACCGATACGCCAAAATCTCGTCAATTTCTCAAATTTCCAGAGAGCTTTTGGCGTATCGATACACCCCCGCGTATCGATACGCATAGTCTAAAACAAGGTTCAAAGCATAGGACCGTATTAATACAGCCGTTACGCGTATCGATATGCCCTGCACTGCAAATCTTATTTTGGTTGCTAAAAACACAAGGACTCAACTCTAAAGGCATTTAAAGACTCGACGAGCAACATACAAACACTCATACATCACAAGGCAACCATGGGTAAACATACGGAGCGATTTAGACATTCAACGAAGCAACAATCAACAAGATAGACATTCATAGAGGAGACTTGCATACAAGCATGAATAACGAGACTATTTAGCTATAAGAAACATGCACCAACATAAGCATCACATAAACAAGGTTTACAACCCTTCAACACAAAAACATAAGCATTCAACAACATAAAAGCCAACATAGGAGTCTAACATACGCCACTACAACATTTAACATCCCCATTCTGATTTATTACATTATTTAAGAAAACCATACTTGAGCAGCAACACACGCTCTTGGGTGCCCCTTCCTTGCTCCTTGCTAACTTCCACAATAATGATATGCATTGCCGGAAATGAGAGCGTAAGCTTGAAAGCTTAGTGAGGGAGCCCAAAAACAAATATCGACAATGCAGGGTTCAAAGCATGGTATCTGACAAGTCGTCGTTTTACCCGTCAAAATAAATAAATAAATTAACCTCTTTCGACTAACAATAAAATAAAGAAATTAAGTAGATATAGGGAAAGAGGGTCGATCCACATGGAGATTTTTCAGTTTAGTGACTTGATCCTGTTAGCCTTTTTGTCCATGAATATCTGCAAGTAGGCGTTAAAAGGAAAAGGGGGGATGTTTGAAATGTTGAGCAAGAAAATAAATAAAGTGCGGATAATAATAAAGAAAATTCAAGAATGCAAAATAGCCTCGAACTAGCCTTGTCAATTCCTTCGATCATTGAAATAGATTTTTACTTCGGGGATCATGTCGGTTACAGTCTGCGAGGCCCAACCCGTCGCAACTTGCTTCTCTCTCAAGTAACCAATCCTCCCAAGACTATCTTCGAAGGTTGATTCTTAAACAAATTAACCACGTCTATCGCCGTTAAAGTATTTAGTTTTGAAAGCAGGAAAAGCCCGACTTATAAATTGTCTTAAAAAGAATCGCTTCTGATTTTGTCTTTCCTTAGCGGACCGCCGCTAAGAGTGTTCACAGGAAGTCGAAATTGCCACAGGCCGATCCTTCCTCCCAACTGTGTCTTTAAACGATTCCAGACCAACGAGCTCTTTTTGATTTGAAAAACGATTAAAAACTTTAGTAAGGCCGATTGCCAAACTATCTAAACAGAAAGATAAAAATGTATTCCCGAAGGAATTTAGGCAATGTTCAATTCTCGCGATTAGAATTGATTTGGCTAACTCTTGGCTCAAGAAATTTAGCTAAGCATGATATTAATTATCATACTTAACTTGGTTTTTGGAAAATAATTAAATAGCATAAAATAAATGGAACAAGAAAAATAAAGGAAAAGAACTTTTATTAAAGCTAAAAATGTTTCAAGCTAGAAGATGAAAACTAAAATGATTCATGATCTAAGCCTTTACCAAGGGGTGGTATTTATAGGCTTAGATTTACAAAGATAAGATGATGAGATAATTTAAAATAATAAACAAAAGATAAATAATTCAAATGTTTTGAAATTTAAATACAGCAGAACGAACGGATAAACTGATAACATCTTCCAGAACGTTCCAGAAGCTTCTAGAAGTCGCCACGTCATTGCCACGTCACTGCCACGTCAGACGCGTCGTGCCCATGATGCCAGTCATGACAGAATTATAATAAAAACTGCAGAAATGCCTCATTTTCACTGCTATTTCCAGAATTGGGTCCCTGCACAAAATATAACGAAAACAACATGTATTAAGCAGCAAGAAGTCCCAATAGCTAGAAAAATAACAAATGAAATATGTCATATTTGAGAACTCATCAAATTCCCCCTCACTTGTCTCATATTTGTCCTCAAGTATGTCCGAAAGAGATATTAACCAAGAATGCATTTCTCAAGCCATTACAAGCATCAAACATAATCATAAGAGTTCTAGCGCAATTGGAGTATCATGAAAGAAAACATTATCAAACCAAATGGATGCAAGCAAAGATCAGTCCTTATCTCTTCCAATTACCTATCAAGCACTTAATCAAATCCTAACCTAGTCTTAATCCTCACCAAGATACACTCAAGAGCACTCAAAGTGTTTTAAAGGTAAACGTGAAGCAAAAAGCACTCTAAGTCAAGCATGAACAAAGGTTTCCATAAGCTTGTAACAAGTTCAATTCTCCACTACTTATTAGAATCGAGGTGCGAAAATCATTAGGTCTTTTATTCAAGGTGTAATGTGGGTTTAGAAAAGGGTAGAAAGATGGAAAGAAAATAATCAAAGGAAGATGATCAATGCAAGATATAATAAACAGTGAAGACAATAGAGAAGCTTAAAAGTGGGCGAGCAAACAATCTTTTTCTTTTCTTTTCAGTTTTTTCGAAACCTTTTTTTCTTTTTTTCGAAGCAATTGCTTCCTTTAATTCTATTTTTTTTCATTTTTTCGGAAAAAATCTGCCCTTTATTCGAATTGCAGCCCCTTTTTGTCTAGCAATACAGTTTCTAGCATTTGATCAATCAAAAAGTTTGGTTGAGAGTTAAGCCAAAAAATGGGGTGTAAGGCTAACAAAGGCTCACTAGGCGATGAGAAAGGGTAAAATGGAAGGGATGGAAGAGGATAAAGCCTAATGCCTAAGTCATTTTAAAGCACCTCGTTCTTAGTGTAGTCTCGAATCGTAAGCAAGCCACAAGTTCTAGATTCCTAAAATTCAAGATGACACTCTCAAGAAAAAGAAACGAGCATAATATGAAGAATGCATGCTCAAGGCTCAAATCTTACCAAAATTGGGCTAATTTGATTAAGATAGGCGAGAAATTTAATTAACACTATCAAGAGTAATTAAAAGAGATGTCAAACTGCAGATTACCCATATCATTTGATTATCAAAATGCTCTAATTCAATCATTCCTAAGCACTAAAACAAGTACAACATGATGTTCAACAAGTAATGGCAAGAAAAAATTCATCTCAAGTTTAATCAAAGTCAAACATATAATCAAACAAGCAGACAAGTGGTAATTTATTACCCTCCCCCTCACTTAAGTGAATTGCCCCAATTCATAAAAATTAAGGAAATAAAAAGATAATAAGGGCAAAAGATACTCCCCGTGGATGTAGAGTGAGTCGATGGGAATAGTGCACTATGAGTGGCTCAGATCAGCGGCGGCAGAGGGCTTTGAACGGAGCTGCCGGATGTGCCAAAAAGGGTGCAGCGAAGGGTGGTTCGGCATTCTCGTCGGGGGCTTGCCGTCGTCGACCACCGCGGCGAGGAAGAGGTGTAGGGCATGGTGGAGTCGGCGTGGCTGAATCGGCTGTGCTGTTGGAGAGACGCGAACGACGGACGATGGTTGGGGGTGAAGGCGGAGGTGTTGTGGAAGCCGTAGGAATGGGGGCTTGCCGTCGTCGACCACCGCGGTGGGGAGGAGGTGTGGGGCATGGTGAAGTCGATGCGGCTGAGTGAATTTTTGCGGCTGGGTGTGTGATGTTAGGGTTTGGTGTTGCGGGAAAGAAAGAAAGGGAAGGGGGAAAAGGGGAAAAAATTGGACGGTATGCTAGGCATTGCTATTTGCGAAAAGAATCCTGCAGAGGGAAAAAAAATTATTAAGGCAATTAAAAAAAGAAAGAAAATAAAAAAATGAAACATAAATTAAATTATTGAAAAGGAAGTAAAAAGTAACGAAAAATAAACCAATGGGTTGCCTCCCATTTAGCGCTTTGTTTAACGTCGTTTAGCTCGACGACCTGTGCTAATTTTTTTTGTTAAATAATTTCGCCTACATTTGCATCATCGAGATCTGCAAATTCTCTATTCCTGGTCATAAAAAAAACAAAATCAGTCAAAAATGCCGAAAGTAAATCTCCCCGGCAACGGCGCCAATTTTGACAAGTCGTCGTTTTACCCGTCAAAATAAATAAATAAATTAACCTCTTTCGACTAACAATAAAATAAAGAAATTAAGTAGATATAGGAAAAGAGGGTCGATCCACAGAGAGATTTTTCAGTTTAGTGACTTGATCCTGTTAGCCTTTTTGTCCAGGAATATCTGCAAGTAGGCGTTAAAAGGAAAAGGGGGGATGTTTGAAATGTTGAGCAAGAAAATAAATAAAGTGCGGATAATAATAAAGAAAATTCAAGAATGCAAAATAGCCTCGAACTAGCCTTGTCAATTCCTTCGATCATTGAAATAGATTTTTACTTCAGGGATCATGTCGGTTACAGTCTGCGAGGCCCAACCCGTCGCAACTTGCTTCTCTCTCAAGTAACCAATCCTCCCAAGACTATCTTCGAAGGTTGATTCTTAAACAAATTAACCACGTCTATCGCCGTTAAAGTATTTAGTTTTGAAAGCAGGAAAAGCCCGACTCATAAATTGTCTTAAAAAGAGTCGCTTCTGATTTTTTCTTTCCTTAGCGGACCGCCGCTAAGAGTGTTCACAGGAAGTCGAAATTGCAACAGGCCGATCCTTCCTCCCAACTATTTCTTTAAACGATTCCAGACCAACGAGCTCTTTTTGATTTGAAAAACAATTAAAAACTTTAGTAATGCTGATTGCCAAACTATCTAAACAGAAGGATAAAAATGTATTCCCGAAGGAATTTAGGCAATGTTCAATTCTCACGATTAGAATTGATTTGGCTAACTCTTGGCTCAATAAATTTAGCTAAGCATGATATTAATTATCATACTTAACTTGGTTTTTGGAAAATAATTAAATAGCATAAAATAAATGGAACAAGAAAAATAAAGGAAAAGAACTTTTATTAAAGCTAAAAATGTTTCAAGCTAGAAGATGAAAACTAAAATGATTCATGATCTAAGGCTTTACCAAGGGGTGGTATTTATAGGCTTAGATTTACAAAGATAAGATGATGAGATAATTTAAAATAATAAACAAAAGATAAATAATTCAAATGTTTTAAAATTTAAATACAACAGAACGAACGGATAAACTGATAACATCTTCCAGAACGTTCCAGAAGCTTCTAGAAGCCGCCACGTCATTGCCACGTCACTGCCACGCCAGACGCGCCGTGCCCGGTGTCGTGCCCATGATGCCAGTCATGACAGAATTATAATAAAAACTGCAAAAATGCCTCATTTTCACTGCTATTTCCAGAATTGGGTCCCTGCACAAAATATAACGAAAACAACATGTATTAAGCAACAAGAAGTCCCAATAGCTAGAAAAATAACAAATGAAATATGTCATATTTGAGAACTCATCAGTATCCATAAACCATCAACAAGGCATACATTAACACCAACATAACCAACCGCTACAAGAATGCATGAACATGGCATCTTACCTTGTAACCCCCTCGTCCCGGTCTGGCCGGATGACTTGTCCGAGTAGGCTACACGGGGAAAACCGAAGCGAAACCCGTTAAGGTTACCCCTCGGTTAGCAACCCTAGAAAATTTCTTTCGTTTTAATCTTGTCTAAAGGCATGTTAATTCTTAAGTGATCACGTCAGCGGAAAACATCGATACGGAAACACATTCGAACCTCAAACCATACATTAAATTGTTCATTTTACATTTTAGGGCAGGCCGTATCGATACACCAACCAAGGGTATCGATACGCCTTGACTAGGTCAACTCAACAGTCAACTCAGAGAAGACCGTATCGATACAACCCTTGAGCGTATCGATACGCCCTCCTCGGTCAACATCTCATGGTCAACGAGATGTAATCGTACCGATACGCCTCAACACCGTACCGATACGCCCTTAACTCCCCAAAAACACAGAATTCCAGTGAGCTAAAACCGTATCGATACACCCCCTTGTATCGATACGCACAGCCACAACTGAATTCCAGTGAGCAAAGACTGTATCGATACACCCCCGTGTATCGATACGCCCAGCCACAATTGAATTCCAGTGAGCAAAGACCGTATCGATACACCCCCGTGTATCGATACGCCCAGCCAAAACTGAGCTCTGCAGGCAAGACCGTATCGATACGGCCCTTAGGCGTATTGATACGCCCCGCACTGCAAGTCTTCAAATTTTAGCTAGACAACACCAAACCCAACTCTAAAGGCATTTTAGGACTTCCCTACCCACATACAAGCATTCAAGTATCAAGACTACAACCATGAATTAACAATTGAGGCATTGAATCTAACAAGAGCCATACAAATCAAAGGTTCCACACAATTCCGCAAGAGAGCATACTTAGCAATCACAAGGCATCATACACATGACAACCAAACAAGAGCATCCATAGGCCAAGTTCACACACTCTTAGGCACATACAACTAAGCAATAGGATAGGCATAGTCCTCAATCCATGAAATGAAAGCATAACACATCCATAATTTAACATGCTCAATTAACACAAATCACCTAAGGAGTTTGACACCAACTCCTACAACTCTATACCCCATCGTTTAGGCATTATTACAAATACAAATCATACTTGTACTAGCTTGAGAACTCCAAAAGCTCCTCCCTTGCCCGCTTGTCTCCTGAACTCTAACGATCTGCATGTCGGAAACAAAAGAGAGCGTAAGCTAACTAGCTTAGTGAGAGAAGCTCTACAAATCCACAACATGCAGTTTTTCCAAAACACTTTTCATATGCAAGTAAAGCAATGGATGCACGAAGTGACTATCTCAACAACAATACGTGGTTTGCACAAGCACAACCAACATACACACACGGTGGGACTACACATCACCGCTTCGACTAGTAGATTTCCAATGGGACTACACATCAAAGTACTTTCCTACTAGTCACTACCGGTGGGACTACACATCAGCGTAGTTTAGACCACCATCACGTGAGGCACAACTTCAACTCGACTACACATTAACAACTTACAATGCACATGATAATCACAACACATAACCATTCATCCTATCACAACAAACATAGGAGTAAGGAGGCTTACACTCGGGTTTAGGTGAACCCTCAAGGTCCCACCCAAACCCCAAAGGTTCCATGTCGTGTACTATTCAAAGATTAACAAATCTACTCACCGTTGTTACCCAAGTGAAGACCGAAGACCAAGCTCAAGACTCCGAAATCTCCAGATTCGTCCCCGAAGCTTCACCAACCAATTTTCTTGCCTCTAATCATTCCAACACAATTTAAAACAATCTCAAATCAGTCCACATTCCAATGTAGTTAACCCGGATCACAAACCAACACAAAACGCCCAATTCCAACTAAAACAAACCCCAAAATCCATATTCCCGAGCAGCCCCTAAACACACCCTAAAACCAATGATTCCAACCCTTGAATTACTCCCTAAAGCCTCCAAAACAACCCTTACATATAGTCTATCCATCAGCCCTCATATTTCCACATAAAACACCCCCATAACTCAACTTAAACCCTCCCAAAAACCTCCCCAAAACCCAAATCCGGGAAATTTAGCTAAACACTTTAAAAATCATATAAGTTGGGCCCTATGCTTCATAAACAACACATCTAACATTAATCGATTACAATCTTTAGCTAAGAACAATAAAGGTACCATTTTTAATAAAAAATCTCCAAAACCTCAAACTTCAAAAACATGGGCAAATTGAAAACTAAGGGTATTGGCTTGAAGAGGATGATGATGACAAGTAAAAAATGAGCTTACCTTTGAAAAATCTTCAAGGATGAGTGAGCTATGGAATGGAATAGTAACCTAAGGAGGGGAAAGGGTTTTGTCGTGGGTTTGTTTGAGAGAGGGCGAAGATGAGTGAAATTTTGGGTATCTTAGTTCTTTTGTCTTATTTTTTAAAACCAAAAGACCCATTTACCCTTAATGAAAAGGGAAAATATCAATAGTATGAAATCCATTGCTTTTGGGCATGATTTAAAATAAGCCCAACATAAAATCATTTGTTTTGAAAATACGAGGCCCATAAGACTATTTTAATTATAAAACCGAACTAGAAATAATATTAAAATATTATTTTCATCCGATCCCTAAACCCGGGTGTTACAACTCTCCCCCACTTAAGGAATTTCGTCCCTGAAAATACCTGACGGAAACAAGTACAGAAACTGCTCTTGCATATCTGTTTTCCTCTCCCACGTGGCCTTTTCCACGCCTCTATGTTTGCATAATACCTTGACCAACTCTATAGTCTTGCCACGCAACACCTTGCTATCAGAAGCAAGTATCTCAACTAGTTCCTCGTTGTAAGAAAAGTCCGGATTCAACTCTATTTCTTCTACTGGCATAACATGAGACGGATCCGATCTATATCTTCTAAGCATCGACACATGAAAGACATCATGGATCTTCTCCAATTCAGTCGGGAGCCTCAATCTATACGCAACGAGACCAATTCTCTCAACTATCTCGTAAGGTCCTATGAATCTTGGGCTTAACTTGCCCTTCCTCCCAAACCTCATCACCTTCTTCCAAGGTGAGACTTTCAAAAACACTTTATCCCCCACGGAGTACTCTACCTCTTTCCTCTTTCGGTCGGCATAGGACTTCTGCCGATCTAAAGCTGCTTTCAAGCGATCACATATCAACTTTACCTTCTCGGTGGTGCCCTTAAGCAATTCGGGCATCGGCACAAGCTTCTGTCCGACTTCAGCCCAACAAATCGGGGTTCTACACTTCCTACCATACAAGGCCTCATAAGGAGCCATCTGAATACTCGACTGAAAGCTATTGTTATACGCGAACTCCACTAACGGTAGGTGTTTCTCCCATGACCCCTGAAAATCAATGATACAACACCTCAACATATCTTCCAATATCTGAATCACTCTCTCAGACTGACCATCTGACTTCGGATGATACGGAGTGCTGAAGTTCAACCAAGTACCCAAGGCTCGATGCAAACACTCCCAAAATCTAGCGGTAAATCTCGGATCTCGGTCTAACACAATCGACTTCGGTACCCCATGTAGTCTCACTATCTCACGGATATACAGTTCGGACAACTTGTCCAAAGTATAGGTAGTATGAACTGGTATGAAGTGGGCACACTTAGTAAATCTATCTACAATCACCCACACTGAATTTTTCTTCGAAGGAGTCAGCGGAAGTCCTGACACAAAGTCCATGGTGATACGCTCCCACTTCCATTCTAGAATTTTCAACGGTTGCAATAATCCTGAGGGAAACTGGTGCTCAGCCTTGACTCTTTGAAAAACCATACATCTACTTACAAACTCGGCTACGTCCTTTTTCAAACCAACCCAATAATACTCTTATTTCAATCCTCGATACATCTTCGTGCTACCCGGATGCATAGCAAAAGGACTATTGCAAGCCTCATTCAAGATCGTACGCCTCAACTCGGCATCCTCCGGAACCACTATTCTATCCTTGAAACATAAGATCCCATTCTCTCCAAAACAGTACTCGGTAGGCCAATCTTCGGCTATGTCTTACACATGAGGTGCCAAAGACCCGTCTCACAACTGCTTCTCACGAATCAACTGAACCAATGAAGGCTTAACCTGCAGCTCGGCTATCAACCCACCATCTGTATACACACTCAACCTTGCAAACATTGCTCGTAACTCAACGGCCACCTTTCTTGTAACCCCCTCGTCCCGGTCTGGTCGGATGACCGGTCCGAGTGGGCCACACGGGGAAAACCGAAGCAAAACCCGTTAAGGTTCCTCCTCGGTTAACGACCCAGAAAATTTCCTTTTAACTTTATCTTGTCTATAGGCATAATTAAATCCTATGTGAAGCACAACAACGGAAAATACAAACAATTTAACATCGACCAATCAAAACAATACAATAAACAGCTCATTTTATCCCTTTACAGCAGGCCGTATCGAAACGCCCTTAGGTTGTTTCGATACGCCTTGACTTAGTCAACAGGCCAGGGTCAACCATAGGGAGACCGTTTCGAAACAGGGGTGACCCGTATCGAAACGACCCTAACGGTCAACTTCTCGTGGTCAACGAGATTTGACCGTTTCGAAACACCAAGGACCCGTTTCGGTACGCCTATATCTCGTCAATTTCTCAAAATTCTAGTAGCAAAAACGTTCCAAAACAGCCCTTATCCGTTTCGAAACGGCTGGCCAAATGCAAAGGGACCGTATCGAAACAGGGTGGCCCGTTTCGATACACCCCTGTCTGCAGACTCCTTTTTGGTTGTTTTAAGGCACAAGGGTGCCCCAAAACACAACCAAAACACCCTACTACACTTTAACAATTAAACCTGACGCAAACCAACTATAGTAGCATGCTTTAACATTATTAAGACGAGTCTAAACACCAAGGCAAGACATCACAAGTCATGCATTCATGCAACAATTACAAATCACTATTTAGCCATACAAGCATCCAACATGTACATACACCAAGGAATTTATGAAGTTGATCAAAAAGGACATTTAAGCATTCAAGTCTCATACTCCAACATTCAAACACAATGGCAACCTCAAAAGGCACATAGCCAACATTCATGGTAAGCAATTTAGGCATGGATTACAATTCAAACATGGCATCAACGAGCCATACAAAAACAACATAAACATGGAGTCTAAGCAAGCTCCTAAACAACCAACAACATCCATCAAAATAACTCATGTCCCATTGCTTAACTATTACATATTCAACATTTAAAAGTTCATACTTGATGTACTCAAAGCCAACCACCACACTTGGAGGCCCTCCACTTGCTCTAGCAACCCACGAACTAAGGATCTGCAATGTTGAACAAAGAGAGCGTAAGAAATGATGCTTAGTGAGGGTAAGCTCTTAAAAACAAACCTCAACATTGCAGGGTCCGAGCACGATCTTAGCCAAGGCAAAACACATATTTACCAAGGATCCACAAGAGCCACAAAATAAAGATGCATGAGCAATATTCAATTAAATGCCATGATCATGAGCTCAATTCCACAACACATGTAATCACATTTAAACATCCAAATAAGGATCATATATCACAACACATTGATACACATATCAATCAACATTGGCACCTAGCTATGACCCGAATACGCGGATAAACATGTTGGAACTCACATCCAACAACCACATTACCTCACGGTGGGATTACACTCATCACCGGTCTCGCGGAGGGGATTCCACTCATCCTCGCGCCCCGTCGATGGGATTCCACTCATCATCGACTATATATAAATACAATTTCCGGGCGAACTCGTACTCCTCCTTGGTGAATCAACGGCACCAAGGCCACGCGCGACTTTTGACTCATGTGTACACACTAACATCCTAATGATCGATCATTTGTACTCAAGCATACTAGTGCCAACATTTTACTCATTCCACAATTTCTCATTTCAATCAATTCCGTGCTTAGCACGTACTCACCATGAACACAATCATGAACCATTACCATGCATGCTTTAAGCAATACAAATCATGCCTCATCTCACATGTATAATACAATATACATAAGCATTCATATCACAAGACATACGAGGCATATACATTCATACATTTAAGTTCATCCAAAGGCTCTAGATCAAGTTTAGGATTAGGCTACCACCCTAATCCTAACTCTAGGTGGGTCTACCAAGCCCAACCTAGTCCACATACTCGAACCAACCATTTAAAAACCATGTAAAACGTTTAACCACTCACCTAAGCTCCCAAGCTCAAAGACCAAGCAAGCGACCACCTTCAAATTCCCGGATTTACTTCCGATGCTTCACCGATGCCCAACCTCGATTCTAATCAATCCCAAACACAAACAAAACATCCACAATCAATAACTCATCGTCGGAACTAACCCGAAATACAATTCAATCACAATTTACCATGTTGCAAGCATGAACAAATCCTATTTTTCACCAACTCGGACAGCCCCAAAACCATGTCCAAAAACCATGTTTCCAACTTCCATTTTACCCACAAATGATCCCAACTCATCCCTTATCCATAGTACTATCAAAAGCCTATCAAAACACACCTAAAACAACCCCCAAAACTCACCCAAAACCTTCCAAAAACCCCATGTTTACCCAAATCCAAAAATTGTCCAAAATCATTCAAAATTCACATAGGTTATACCATTTGACCTCTATACATCATAACTAACCATATTAAATCAAAACATTTAACTTAACAACATAAAGTTTCCATTTTTAATCAAAATCTTTCAAAACTATATTTTCCAAAACTTCCATGAAAATGAAAATAAATGGTACTTTTAAAGAGAGGGAGTTGAGGGGAAGTCAAAAACGTTATTACCTTTCAAAATGGAGTTGAAATGGATGAGAGATGAGATGGAATAGTGTTTGGTAGAGAGCTCTTCCCTTTCCCGTTGGTGAAGAAGAGGATGAATAGTAAAATGGGTGTTTTATTGTATAAAGGGGATTTAAATTAGAAAATGGGTAAATTACCAAAAGGCCATTAATGAATGGATATTCCCTTGTTCTTTAAATAACTCTTCAACTTGCAATTAAATCAATTTGGTCCCATTTCAAATATTCATTTTGAAACCCAAAATTTTAAAGGATCATTTTAATTATAAACCCGAGCCCAAATAATATTAAAATATTATTTTCACCTAACCCCTAAACCCGGGTGTTACAACTCTCCCCCACTTAAGGAAATTTTGTCCCCGAAATTACCTGATGGAAACAAATACGGAAACTGCTCAACCATATCCGCTTTCCTCTCCCACGTGGCCTCTTCCACACCTCTATGTCTCCACAACACCTTGACCAACTCTATGGTCTTGCCACGCAACACCTTGCTATCAGAAGCAAGTATCTCAACGGGCTCTTCATTATAGGACAAATCCATATTTAACTCTATCTCCTCAACGGGCATAACATGAGAAGGATCCGATCTATATCTCCTAAGCATAGACACATGAAAGACATCATGGATCTTCTCTAACTCAGAAGGTAACCTCAAACGATAAGCTACATGCCCAATCCGCTCAACTATCTCATACGGACCAATGAACCTCGGACTCAACTTGCCCTTTCGGCCAAATCTCATTACCTTCTTCCACGGAGATACTTTCAGAAACACTTTCTCACCCACGGAGTACTCTATCTCTTTCCTCTTCAAATCTGCATAAGACTTCTGACGATCGGAAGCTGCTTTCAAACGGTCACAAATCAACTTCACTTTGTCGGTAGTCCCTTTAAGCAAATATGGCATAGGCAACAATCTCTGACCTGTTTCAGCCCAACAAATCAGAGTCCTACATCGTCGACCATACAAAGCTTCATAAGGAGCCATCTGAATACTAGACTGATAACTGTTGTTGTAAGCAAACTCAACTAACGGTAAGTGCTTCTCCCAAGAACCCTGGAAGTCAATCACACAACAACGAAGCATATCCTCTAGAATCTGTATCACTCGCTCTGACTGCCCATCGGACTGCGGATGATAAGACGTGCTGAAATGCAATCGGCTACCTAGAGCACTATGCAAGCAACCCCAGAATCTCGAAGTAAATCTAGGATCCCTATCTGAAACAATAGACTTCAGAACTCCATGAAGCCTCACAATCTCACGGATGTACAAGTTTGCCAACTTGTCTAAGGAATCCGTAGTGTTCACTGCTAAGAAGTGAGCACACTTAGTGAACCTATCAACAATCACCCAAACAGAATTTTTCTTCGAAGGAGACAAGGGCAACCCCGATACAAAATCCATGGTGACTCTCTCCCATTTCCATTCCGAAATCTTCAAAGGCTGTAACAAACCTGAAGGAACCTGAAGTTCTGCCTTCACTCTCTGACAAACCATACAACGACTCACATAATCGGCTACATCTTTCTTCAATCCAACCCAGAAGTAATCACTCTTCAAATCTCAGTATATTTTGGTACTACCCGGATGCATAAAAAAGGGACTCGAATGTGCTTCACTCAGAATCTGACGTCTCAACTCAACATCTTCTGATACAACAATTCTATCTTTAAAGCACAACAAGTTCTCACCACTGAAACTATACTCGGTCGGTCTTCCTTCGGCTATATCCTGAACATGAGAAACTAAAGTCACATCTTGCAACTGCTTCTCTCTAATCAACTGAATCAAAGAGGGCTTCACTTGCAACCCGGTGATCAACCCACCATCATCGGATACACTCAATCTAGCAAACATAGCTCTCAACTCAACGACAACCTTTCTACTCAAAGCATCGGCCACTACATTCGCTTTACCCGGATGGTACTCAATGGTCAAATCATAATCTTTTAGCAACTCAAGCTATCTTCTCTGTCTCAAGTTCAACTCTTTCTGTGTCATCAAGTACTTCAAGCTCTTGTGATCGGTGTAAACTATACACTTCTCACCATACAAATAATGACGTCAAATCTTCAATGCAAACACAACTGCGGCTAGCTCTATATCATGAGTAGGATAGTTCTTCTCATGAATCTTCAACTGTATAGAAGCATAAGCAACAACTCTTCTTTCTTGCATCAAAACACATCCTAAACCTACGTAGGAAGCATCACTGTAAATCACAAACTCCTTAGATGAAACAGGTTGCACTAACATTGGGGCATTTGTCAAAGCTTCTTTCAATTTCTCAAAGGCCTTCTGTCTTGCATCTGACCATTCAAACTTAACTCCTTTTTGCAACAATTTAGTCAAAGGAGCAGCTACTCTAGAGAAACCATCAACAAATCTCCTATAGTAACCGGCTAATCCTAGGAAACTCCTAATCTCTGTCACGGACTTAGGTTGTTTCCACTCAACAATAGCCTCAATCTTCGATAGATCAACACGGATACCTTCGGCCGAAATAATATGGCCAAGAAATACAACCTCTCGAATCCAGAACTCACATTTACTAAGCTTCGCATACATTTGATTGCTCAACAATCTCTGTAAAACAAATCTCAAGTGCTCATCATGTTCTTCTTTTGTCTTCGAGTACACAAGTATGTCATCAATGAAAACAACTACAAATCGGTCTAGATAGTCTCTAAAAATTCTGTTCATCATGTCCATGAATGCTGCAGGTGCATTCGTGAGCCCAAATGGCATCACAAGAAACTCATAGTGACCATACCTAGTCCTAAAAGCTGTCTTTGGAACATCACACTCTTTCACCTTCAACTGGTAGTACCCGGATCTCAAATCTATCTTCGAGAACACTGAAGCACCTCTCAACTGATCAAACAAATCATCTATACGAGGCAACGAATACTTGTTCTTCACAGTCAACTGATTCAACTATCTATAGTCAATACACATGCGCATACCACCATCTTTCTTTTTCACAAACAACACGGGAGCACCCCAAGGAGAACTACTAGGCCTAATGAAACCACAGTCTAATAACTCTTGCAACTGACTCTTCAATTCTTTCAACTCTTTCGGAGCCATGCGATACGGAGCTATCGAAACTGGATTAGACCCTGAAACATTCTCAATCACAAACTCAACATCTCTGTCAGGAGGCAAACTCGGCAACTCTTCAGGAAACACACCTGGAAAGTCACACACTGTTCTGATATCCTTCGGTCTAGCTTCACTCATATCCAGATTCATAACATAAGCTAAATAAGCCCCACATCAAGAGTCCATCAACCTATGAGCCTCTAAAGCTGACACCACATTAGACAAGAACTTAATGTTCTCGCCTACTACTACTACCTCGTAGTCATCAGAAAGTTTCAAGGAAATTCTCTTTGTCTCAAAATCCACACTAGCCCGATGCTCAACCAACCAGTCCATACCCAAAATAATATCAAAATCATAGAAAGGAAGTTCCATCATATCAACTGAGAACACATGACCCTGAATCTTCAGTGGACATCTCCTATACATACGCTTAACCACAACTGTCTCACCAAAAGAACTAGTAACATGCATACCTACCTCTAAGATCTCAACAGGGATATCTAACTTCTGTGCATGCTTACTCAAAATGTAGGAATGCGTAGAACCCGAATTGACCAAAGAAAGCAAAGACATAGACTGTAACTCGAAATTACATGCTATCACATCTATGTCGTTCTCGGCCTCTCTCTGAGCATAAACTCTCGTTGGTCCTCCCGCCTCTGGCTGCACTGCCACAACATGAGCAAGGTTCCTCTGAGCATCTACCCTAGGTGCATCAGCCCTAGGCTGGAAGTAGCCACGACCGCGCCCACGGCCTCTCTGAAAATCATTCGCTCTCGCAGGAGCCTGAGCAATGTTCGGTGCATGTGTCGCCTGATGCGGACAATCCCTCCTAAAGTGGTCCCTCGAACCACAATTCCAACAAGCATGAAAATTACCCCAACACTCACCAGCGTGCTGTCTCCCACAACGGGTACACTCTGGCAAACGCCCTCCTCCTCTATGGCCCTGATGGCCCCTACCATGATGGCCACCGCCACGTCTATGGTCAATCTGATGTCCGCCACCTCTGTGCCTCTTGGCATCTCTACCATCAAAGTGGTTATGCCTCTTACCAAAACTAGAACCACCGGATCGTTTGGCCGAACCCAAACTGTGCTCTAAGTCCTTGGCCCTCGCGACCAATACATCAAAGTCCGAGTAGTGAGAAGCTAACGTGTATCTCTTGACCTCCTCATTCAACCCATAGCGGAATCGGTTACAACGTTCCACCTCTGTAGGAACCAACTCTGGTGCATACTGACTCAAGCGAACAAAACGGATCTCATAGTCAGTCACAGAAGCCTCTCCCTGAGTAAGGGCCATAAACTCTCGCTTCTTCTCATCTAGGTACCTCGGTCCCAAGTACCTCTTCGTGAAAGCGGACTCAAACAAATCCCAATCAATCTCTGCCTCTGGAACCCAGTAGTAATGGTGACCCACCAGGTGTAGGCATCACCCTGAAGCAACGAGATCACACAACCCAATCTACGTGCGCCCGCACATCCCATCTAAGCCAAGATACGAACTGTCTTTTCCAACCATAACTCTGACCTCTCCGGAGTAGATCCTATAAACTCCTCGGCCCCAAGCTACGGAGCCTCTCCAAAGGTACGCTGGCATCGTCACACCTAGGCTGAGCTGCAGCCTGAGCTCCCGCAACTGCGGCCTGAAATGCTCCCGCTATAGCTTGCACTAGCGGAGTCATAGCATTTCCAGCTGGACCTTGGCCACCTTGGCCACCTTGAGGTCCCTCTCTTCCGGCTCCATCCTCGCCCCCAACTCCAGGCAGAGGAGGTGGTGGTGGTGGAGGTGGTGGAGAAGCGCTAACTCCCGCGGCCACCGGCCCTTCTATATGAGCCTCCACACCAACTGCCGGCTCAACAGGAGCCGCAACACGTGGTTCCTGACGAACCACTCTCGGCCTACCCCTCGGCCTAGACATCGCTCTCACAGATATTAACTACAACCACAATAACAAAACATACAAAGCTGGGTTAGCAAGGCAAGGCTTCCAAGTGTTCAAGTACGTTCCCTCACTTAAAAATCCTTTTTCCAATGTAATAGTAGCAATGGCACTCTTACACAACATGCTTTGAAACAAAAACAGTCAACATACTTGTCACACAAGCAATCATACTTACAAAGCAAGCAAACACCGTGCATATCAATACGAAACTTGAACTTACCTCACTTACCTGCCCAAGGTCTCGGTAATCTTAGGCTCTGATACCAACAAGTGTAACCCCCTCGTCCTGGTCTGGTCGGATGACCGGTCCGAGTGGGCCACACAGGAAAAACCGAAGCGAAACCCGTTAAGGTTCCTCCTCGGTTAACGACCTAGAAAATTTCCTTTTAACTTTATCTTGTCTATAGGCATAATTAAATCCTATGTGAAGCACAACAGCGGAAAATACAAACAATTTAACATCGACCAATCAAAACAATACAATAAACAGCTCATTTTAGCCCTTTACAGCAGGCCGTATCGAAATCCCCTTAGGGTGTTTCGATACGCCTTGACTTAGTCAACAGGCTAGGGTCAACCATAGGGAGACCGTTTTGAAACAGGGGTGACCCGTATCGAAACGACCCTAACGGTCAACTTCTCGTGGTCAACGAGATTTGACCGTTTCGAAACACCAAGGACCCGTTTCGGTACGCCTATATCTCGTCAATTTCTTAAAATTCCAGTAGCAAAAACGTTCCGTAATAGCCCCTATCCGTTTCGAAACGGATGGCCAAATGCAAAGGGACCGTATCGAAATAGTGTGGCCCGTTTCGATACGCCCCTGTCTGCAGACTTCTTTTTGGTTGTTTTAAGGCACAAGGGTGCCCCAAAACACCACCAAAACACCCTACTACACTTTAACAATTAAAAATCTGAGGCAACCCAACTATATTAGCATGCTTTAACATTATTAAGACGAGTCTAAACACCAAGGAAAAACATCACAAGTCATGCATTCATGCAACAATTACAGATCACTATTTAGCCATACAAGCATCCAACATGTACATACATCAAGGAATTTATGAAGTTGATCAAAAAGGACATTTAAGCATTCAAGTCTCATACTCCAACATTCAAACACAAGGGCAACCTCAAAAGGCACATAGCCAACATTCTTGGTAAGCAATTTAGGCATGGATTACAATTCAAACATGGCATCAACGAGCCATACAAAAACAACATAAACATGGAGTCTAAGCAAGCTCCTAAACAACCAACAACGTCCATCAAAATAACTCATGTCCCATTGCTTAACTATTACATATTCAACATTTAAAAGTTCATACTTGATGTACTCAAAGCCAACCACCACACTTGGAGGTCCTCCACTTGCTATAGCAACCCACGAACTAAGGATCTGCAATGTTGAACAAAGAGAGCGTAAGCAATGATTCTTAGTGAGGGTAAGCTCTTAAAAACAAACCTCAACATTGCAGGGTCCGAGCACGATCTTAGCCAAGGAAAAACACATATTTACCAAGGATCTACAAGAGCCACAAAATAAAGATGCATGAGCAATATTCAATTAAATGCCATGATCATGAGCTCAATTCCACAACACATGTAATCACATTTAAACATCCAAATAAGGATCATATATCACAACACATTGATACACATATCAATCAACATTGGCACCTAGCTATGACCCGAATACGCGGATAAACACGTTGGAACTCACATCCAACAACCACATTACTTCACGGTGGGATTACACTCATCACCGGTCTTGCGGAGGGGATTCCACTCATCCTTGCGCCCCGTCGATGGGATTCCACTCATCATCGACTATATATAAATACAATTTCCGGGCGAACCCGTACTCCTCCTTGGTGACTCAACGCCACCAAGGTCACGCGCGACTTTTGACTCATGTGTACACACTAACATCCTAATGATCGATCATTTGTACTCAAGCATACTAGTGCCAACATTTTACTCATTCTATAATGTCTCATTTCAATCAATTCCGTGCTTAGCACGTACTCACCATGAACACAATCATGAACCATTACCATGCATTCTTTAAGCAATACAAATCATGCCTCATCTCACATGTATAACACAATATACATAAGCATTCATATCACAAGACATACGAGGCATATACATTCATACATTTAAGTTCATCCAAAGGCTCTCGATCAAGTTTAGGATTAGGCTACCACCCTAATCCTAACTCTAAGTGGGTCTACCAAGCCCAACCTAGTCCACATACTCGAACCAACCATTTAAAAACCATGTAAAACGTTTAACCACTCACCTAAGCTCCCAAGCTCAAAGACCAAGCAAACGACCACCTTCAAATTCCCGGATTTACTTCCGATGCTTCACCGATGCCCAACCTCGATTCTAATCAATCCCAAACACAAACAAAACATCCACAATCAATAACTCATCGTCGGAACTAACCCGGAATACAATTCAATCACAATTTACCATGTTGCAAGCATGAACAAATCCTATTTTCACCAACTCGGACAGCCCCAAAACCATGTCCAAAAACCATGTTTCCAACTTCCATTTCACCCACAAATGATCCCAACTCATCCCCTATCCATAGTACTATCAAAAGCCTATCAAAACCCACCTAAAACAACCCCCAAAACTCACCAAAAACCCTCCAAAAACCCCATGTTTACCCAAATCCGAAAATCATGGCCTTCGTCGTCGCTGCAGTTAGGGTGAAGAAAAGGATCGTGATTCCTTGTAAAACGTCTCCCGAGCTATCCCGTGCAATGGCAACCGCCGTAGCTTTTCTGGTACTGTGATCACAAGCTGCATCGTAGTTGATTTTAAAGAAACCTGGTGTGGGTGGGTTCCATTTGAGCTTTTCATTGTGCTGGATAGGTTTCTCTTTTGGGAGGGAGGATGAAACCTGATTGAATTTCAAGAAAGCCATATCCGCCCTCAGCCATACTTTCTAGGGGGAATCTCACATGTTCTCAAAGATAAAGGCATTGCGAGATTTCCAAATCATCCATAGAAGAAAAGCGATAAGACCACAACCTTCATCGATGTTTCCCATACTTCCTAGTTCGTTTAATTTGGTCCACCAAATTGAAAAACCTGGGAAGCCTGAAAGGGATGGTGAGTAGTTGAAACCCGACGCTTTCCAAACTGCTTGTGCAAAGGGGCAGAAAAATAGAAGGTGTTCAATAGTCTCTTTTTCACTTCTACATCTTGGGTAACACTTCGAGTCGCTGAAACTACCATGGACCCGTGACATGAGATTTCCTTTAGTAGGAATGATGTTATGACAATGCTTCCAGAGAAAAGATCAGATTTTGGGAAGCACTTTAAGACCCCATATTGAATTCCACAGAAATTTGTTTCTTCCAAGGTTTTCGCTTGAGGATGGGTCTTGAGGGCTTTTAGTCTTCTCCTCTATGAATCTGTAGCCCGATTTGGCCGAGTATTCTTCGTTCTTTACACCCATCCAAACTATAGAATCCTTGATATCAGGTCCTCCGACCGGAATTGATCTTATCGCTTCTGATTCTTCCAGTGAGAACATGTGATCAATTTTTGAGTAATTCTAAGATATATGATCGTAGTTCATTAGGTTGCTAACTGATGGACAGAGACCAATAGTTGTCGTTCGGGTACGAACTTTGAAACTAAGGAGGTTCGGAACCCAATTGTCCTTCCAGATAGAGATACTTCTTCCGTTACCAACTCTCCAAAGGGATCCTTCTTTAATTACCTGAATACCCTCCCAAATACATGTGCAAGCCCATGATGGATTGTTTCATTTGGGGGCATCGAAGATATTTCCGTTTGGGAAATAAATCCCTCGAAGGGTTTGTGCCAGAAAGGAGTCAGAGTTCTTCAGGAGCTTCCAAGCAATCTTTGTGATACGGGCTTTGTTAAAGGATCTAAAGTTTCTGAATCCCAATCCACCTTGATCCTTTGGTTGGCAAAGTTTTCTCCAATTTAGCCAGTGAATGCTCTTTTCCTTTTTACCACAATTGTTCCACCAGAATTTAGCCACTTGCGAGCTGATTTCATCGCAAAAGGTGACCGGCAGGAGAAAACATTGCATTACGTAAGCAGGAATAGCCTGAGCTACTGCTTTAATGAGAATCTCCTTCCCCGCTTGGTTAAGAAACTTGGCCCTCCAGCTCTGCAGTTTGTTTTGAACATTTTCTTTAATAAAGGTTAGGGCTTTCTTTTTGCTTCTCCCCCGGAATGATGGTAGACCTAGATACTTGTTATCTTCTTCCATGAGACTGAAACCCAGAATGTTGGAGAGGTGGTTTTGGAGCTGATGACTGATGTTTGGAGAGAAAAAACTGAGGATTTCTAGAAATTAACTGATTGTCCTGTAGATCTTTGGAAGAGGTGCAGTATATTCAAAGCAGCTTGGCAGTTACCTTCGTTTGTTGTAGAAAACATCAAGCAATCGTCAGCAAACGTAAGGTGACTAAGAGTGGGGCATCTTCTTCTGACTTTGAGGCCCTCGAATCGAGCGGACACAACCTCCTTTTCTGTAATCCAAGATAGAATACTTGAGATGAATGTGAACAGTAAAGGTGAGAGGGGTCCCCCTGTCTTAATCATCTTCCTGGATGGAAATCCCCATATTTTTCTCCATTTAGAACCAGAGAAAAAGAAGCTGAAGAAACGCATTTCACGACTCTCTCAGTCCACCATTCATAGAAACCCATCCTACTCATTACAAAGTGGAGGAGATCCCAATCAACTTTGTCATAAGCTTTTTTTGAGGTCAATTTTAAGGGACATAATTCCTTTCTTTCCTTTTTTCGCTCGCTTAATAGCATGATAAGCTTCGTTTTCCAGAATTATGTTGTCTTGGATTGATCTGCCTTGCACAAAAGCCGATTGGTTATGAGGGATGAGACTTGGAAGGAAAACTTTAAGACGAGACGCCAGAATCTTGGTTATGACTTATAAGGAGAAATTACATAGACTGATTGGTCGGAAATGAGAGACTTCACAGGGGTTTGGTCTCTTTGGTATCAGGACCAGATTAGTTTTGTTCAGGTCGAAGTCCAGAGAGCCATCCTTAAAAAAGGCCGAGACCATTCTAATCAGATTAGCTTTGACGGTGTCCCAGAAAGTTTGATAGAAACATCCAGGGAATCCATCTGGTCATGGAGCTTTGGTCACTCCTATTTCAAAGACCGCTTTTTTAATCTCCTCTTTCGAAACTTCTTTATTGAGCTCAGAGTTCATACAGTCTGTTACCAGAAAGGGAATGTAGTTTTCAAGGCATCTGTAGTCAACTGCTTGGTCTTTGGTGAAAAGATGCTGGAAGTGAAGTTGGAAGTAATCAACAATTTATGTCGGTTCTTCAAGCCATGTACCATCTTCTTTCTTGACTTTGAGGATGGAATTGATCCTTTTATGTTGAAGAGTAGAAGCATGAAAGAATTTTGGTATTTTTGTCACCCCATTTCATCCAGTTTATTTTGGATCGTTGATGCCAGTATCGATCTTCACCTTCCCACTCAAGATCTAATTCGTTTTTAGTTGTCTATATAATTCTATTTCCACGTTTGTGAGCTTCCTTCCTTGGAAATTTCTGATCCGATCTAGGAGGGATTGTTTTTTTCATTTTGTTTCTTGTGTTTCGCCTTACTCCATCTTATTAAGGCGGCTCTTGTTTTCCTTATTTTCCTTCTGAAACGAAATAAGCTATTGTCTCTTGTGGAAAGATCCCAACATTTTTAGATAGTTTGGGGACACTCCTCATCCAACAACCATTTTGTCTCGAATTTGAACTCCTTTTTTATTTTTTTGATTGAAACCCAACGGAAAAAGGAGAATAGGGGTATGATCAGAGGCAATGGCAAGGTCCATCACTCCTAAAGCTTTAGGGAAAGAGATGCTCCACTCGGAAGAGCATAAAATGTGATCAAGTTTCTCCAGAATTACTTTTTCTTCGCTTCTCTGGTTATACCAAGTAAACCTACCCCATTTGACCGGTAGATCTACGAGTCCAATAGAGTCAACAAAATCTGTGAAAGATCTAGCCTCCTCTAGTTTGAAAGGGATTCCCCCTTCCTTTTCCCCTTGGCACGTGACGATATTAGTATCGCCCATAATTACCCATTTCACATTTGGGGAGCATCTGAGATGATTAAGGTCCTCCTAAAAATCTTGTTTTTCTTCTCTGTACGGGGGTCCATAGATGAAAGTTCCGAACCATTCCTCCCCATTCTTGAACTGAAACCATTCTATCGATAAAATTCCTGCTATGTTTTAGGATGGAGATATTTACTTCCTTATTCCACCACAACGCTAGTCCGCCTGCTATACCTTTAGGCTCTACATAAAAAGACGAGTCGAATTTCATTTTCATCTTGATTTTCTCGAGGTATTTGATTTTTGCTTGGTCTCACATAGAAAGATAATCGTCGGTTTGTGCTTCATGATTGAATGACGAAGTGCTCTGACTGTTTCCCGGTTACCCAAACCTCGTACATTCCAAGCAAGAATTGACATTCTGCCAAACCCGATCAAAGGAGCAACGATAACGGATAAGAGCCGC
Organism: Hibiscus tridactylites; assembly: GCA_958450335.1. Taxonomy (NCBI): domain Eukaryota; kingdom Viridiplantae; phylum Streptophyta; class Magnoliopsida; order Malvales; family Malvaceae; genus Hibiscus; species Hibiscus tridactylites. The sequence goes on along the minus strand of OY288265.1, from coordinate 19,783,229 downwards.
TGAGACGGTGGAGTGAAACTCCGGTAAGAACAGATAGAAAGCTGTGAAATGTCCCTTTACCGCAACTTAGAAAAACCGTAGCAGACCCAAATAAGTCAGCACCAAAAAAACCACAGCCATACCAACGAGGAATAATCCTCAAACAGAAGGTAATGAAAAAAAAAGGGAGATATGCAAAATCAGATCAGATTATAATTACGGCACCCGTGTAAATTGCAGATCTATACCACATCAACCAGGCCACAGAAGAAAGGGAACAAGTAACCATAATAGGGGCAAAGTGAAGCATATATGGGGGAGAAAGGGAAAATAGTAACCAGAACCGGGATCAAATGTCGAAACAACTGGGGAGAAAACCTGATTTAAGACTGTTCATTTCGTTGAAACATTGAGAAAAGAGAAGATGATTCGTTGATGAAGTCCAAAACAACTCCTTTTCAAATGTGAAGCAGAAACCAGTTAACCTTTTCAGAACCATGTGAGAAATATCAGTGAGAGAGCATTTCCAGTGACGAAGCAGAGATCAAAAGCTATTTCAAAATTCGGTGAACCGAGAAAATTCAGCCAAAAGGAGGTGCAGATCCGTGAAGAAACCATACTGACAGAAAGAGCCGGTACCGCCCCAAACTTTCTCCAGAGAAAAGAGACAGTCGTTCACTCGGAGCTAACCACCAACCGAAGTCGTACGCTGCAAACACCGGCAGTCCGACGGCCTACTGACGGGGACAGACGCCACTCGTTCGAGAACCGATCAACAGTGCTGGGGCGGTGGATCAAGGGTCTCCGAGGGATTTGTTGTCGAGAGAAAATTAACTTAAACCACAAGGTTTCCACGGTCTACCTTTCAACATGAATTTAGCAAAAGTAGTGTGACTAATCTTTTCCCTATTTCTATTAAATATTAGCAATACACTGCCGTAATTTATAAACAATAAAGTAGTACTGATTTCAAGTATATGTTTTTTTTTTTCATAAACATTAAAGACAACACAATTCAAATACTATTTTATTATAATGAAAATAAAGACAATCAGATCCACAGACCCTAACTCTTATTACCCAATCACATACAGTTTTTTTGGCCAAAACAACACACAATACATCAAAACAACACCATTAAATCTTGAACACCATGAAAGAACAACACAGAAGCTATATATATATATAAAGTTTTAGGCATCTGGGTTTGTCAAGAGATATTCTTCAACGGCCTTGAAGATTTGGGCTCGCTTCTGGAGAGAATCCTTGATTGCTTCTTCCTTGATCTCAATGCCACCCACGGAGTAAAACGTGGTGCTTATCTTACAAATTGTTCCTCCATTTGGTGCCGCGACGAACTTGGTCTCGTAGCCAATTTTCTCGATTATGTTCTTAAAAAGATCGCTTTCGATCACGGTGTAAGTGTACGACAAGTTGTCTTGGTCTATATCATCGACCTTTTCCTTCAGATACTCGAATCCCCAGCCTGCATGTTTCATCAACATGGGATCATACGAAGAATAAAACAATATAATCATATGTCGGAAGTAATAAGATTACCTTCAGCAAAGTTGACCTTCCTGATACTTCCAGGGCCACCAGATCCTTGAAGGTACTCGACGCCCTTGATTGCATAAGGGGCAACCTTGGGGAAAAGGGTGTCCGAATCAAGAACAAAGGCCTTGAATAACCTGGCCGTGGGAACCGGGGAAGTAGCCTCCATTTCATGTGTGAAAACACCCATGACTGTTTCTCTTTGTATATGTACGGGCTTGAAATTCTTCAAAGATGAGCACAGAGAGAGTGTTTTGAGGTGTGGGAAGATATGAGAAACTGGGGTGGTATTTATAGACTGAAATCCAAGCTTGTCAATTCAATTTCCTTCATTTTTTCTGGGAAATTATGTCCAATTACAAAGAAATAGTCAAAGAATACAATACTGCATAAGGAACTCCATAAAACAATGGCCAACTTGCAGTTTTAAATGTTGCAATCATATGTATGCATATTTGATTGAGATTTATTTATGGTGAAAGTTGCTTACAGAAAAACTTTGTTTCAGTAGTAAATATAAAATTAATCTCTAAACAGTTCTAATCGAAAAAGAAATATTGTTATTCAAGTAGTTGTCTGCGCAATATGTACATTATCAAAAACTTAGTATAAATGAGCGGATATTATCATAATATCACACCAAATGTTAAAAAATCTTTATTTTACTAATTTATTATGGATTAATATCTTATACACCGGCGATGGAAACTGAAAGTATACACAAGCGACTTAGTTTTAGGGTATAGGGAGTTAGTTTAGGGTATAAGATTTAGGGGTTTAGGTGTAGGAGTTTAGAATTTAGGGATATTTATTTTAATTTAAGGTTTAGTGTTATAATATAGGGTTTATAGGTTAGGGTTTCACTTTCAGGGTAATATGGCGAGGATTTAAGTTTTAACATATAAACTCTAAATTATAACCCTAAATATTAAATTGAAACAACTATTCCTAAATTCTAAACCCCTAAACTCTATACCCTAAACCAACTCATTATACCCTAAAATTAAGGTGATTATGGAAACTTTCAGTTTGCACCGCGCCTGTGTATAGAATATTTATCCATTTATTATCGTGATGTATAAATATTAGAAATGAAGAAGTCAAAATAATAATAAATTTTGTAAAATAATAATTAATAAAAATAATACATGATAAAATAACACAGTCAAGTGCTTGAGAATACGATCACCAATAAAAAAGCTTGGGAATACTGGACTTTTTAGGAAGCAAATATCTTATTAGCGGCCTAATCTAGCCGCCGTCGGTATTACCTCTACTTTATTGTACACATGTAAATAAACTAAGTGTTCCGCATACTATTGTTAATCAACATCGGGTTGATCCAACTCGGATTTGGCACAGGTACGTGTCAAATAAATACCATATCAAGTTAAATCAGTTTGGGTCTGAGTCGGTTATTTATCAGATAAATTTAAGTCAAGTCTTAATCAAATTTAGATAGACTTCAGGTCAAGTCATTTTAAATATTGAATTAAGTACAAGTCAGGTCAAGTCGATTTCAAATGACATTCAATTTGAGTACTATCGGTTTTAGGTGAAATTGAAATTAGGTGTTTACTAGTTTCAAGTTATGTTCAGATGAACAATATCTCTGTCATAATTTGTAAATAATAAAGCACATATTTCAAGTACTATATGTTTTTTTTATTTTTATATGGGTTATATTTTGATACACAAGTTATATAAAACCTTTTTATAAAATTTAAAACTTAAATTTCAAACTCTAGCACCCTAAAACCTAAAATTTAAATTATAAACTCTAATCTCTAAATTCTTATTATAAACTTTAAATTTTACACCCTACACACTAAATCCTTAAACCCTAACATAAAACTCTAAACCTTAAAATTAAAAGACTTGTGTAAACTATAATATATCAAAATATTATCCTTTACATAAATATGAAAAATAAGACTACTTAAAAGATACAGTTTGTGTCATAATTTGAAATGTTTCAGGCATCGGTTGCTTTCGCATTTCATTTGACTGATATTTATTTATTGAAATTTGCTTACGGTTCAATTCCAAAATGAAGGAAAACTTTGATTCGCTAGTTTATTCTTGTAATACTTAAAAGTACGGAATGAAAAGTAAAAATAAAAAAAAATACTTAACACGATGAAAGTAAACATTTTACACATTAAAAATAGAGAAAACTACACCATTGACCACCAAACAAATTGGGGATACCTATTTGGACCACTGAACTATAAAAAACGTCAATCAGACCACCGAACTTATAAAATCAACTTATTTTGACCACCGTCGTTAAAAACCTAATGGTGGAGTGACGGAACTGCCACGTGACAATTGACGGAAAAATTTAAAAATTACACATTTGGTCCCTATTATTTACACATTCTTTCAATTTAGTCCTAATTATAAATTAATAAAATAATAAATTATTTAATTAAATGACGACACGTGTCAACACCTTATTGGAAGACTTTAATTATTTATATTTCAAATTAAACCTCAAACCTTAAACATTTTAAATAAATTTCACGCTAAATGTTTTAAATTAAACTCTAAACCTAAAACCCTAAAAATTTCAAATTAATTTAACGCTAAATATTTCAAATTAAACCCTAAACCCTAAATATTTCAAATTAATTTCACGCTAAATATTTCAAATTAAACCATAAACTCTCAACTCAAACCTCAAACCCTAAAATTCAAATTAATTCCACGCTAAATATTTTAAATTAAATCCTAAACCCTAAATCCTAAAAATTTCAAATTGATTTCACGCTAAATATTTCAAATTAAACCATAAACCCTAAATATTTCAAATTAATTTCACATTAAATATTTCAAATTAAACCATAAACCCTCAACCCAAATCTTAAACCCTAAAAATTTCAAATTAATTCCACGCTAAATATTTTAGGTTTAATTTGAAATACTTAGCATGAAATTAATTTGAAATATTTAGGGTTTAATTTTAAACATTTAGCATGGAAATAATTTGAAATTTTTAGGGTTTAAGGTTTGGGTTTAGAGTTTAATTTGAAATATTTAGCGTGAAATTAATTTGAAAGTTTTAGGGTTTGGGGTTTAATTTGAAATATTTAGCGTGAAATTAATTTGAAATATTTAGGGTTTGAGTTTAGGGTTTGAGATTTATATACATGTGAAATTAGTGTTTAAGGTTTGAGCTTTTGGCTTATAAATGTGGAAACTACTAAGAGGTATATATTATATCTGGAGAATTATAGCACAAGGTTGTGCTTGGTGCAGTGGCAAAGCCATGGGTTTTACAACGTGGAGACCCAAGTTTGATTCATGCTAAACGCAAAGGAGAGAAAATTATTTTTCTCCTCTAAACCACCTGATTGGAGGGGGAAATAAATTAATAAAATCAATATAAATAATTAAAGTACTCCAATAAGGTGTTGACACGTGTCACCACTTAATTAAATAATTTATTATTTTATTAATTTAAAATTAGGACTAAATTGAAAGAATGTGTAAATAATAGGGACAAAATGTGTAATTTTTAAAATTTTCCGTCAATTGCCACGTGGCAGTTCCGTCACTCCACCGTTAGATTTTTAACAGCGGTGGTCAAAATAGGTTGATTTTATAAGTTTGATGGTCTGATTGGCGTTTTTTATAGTTCGGTGATCCAAATAGGTATCCCCAATTTATTTGGTGGTCAGTGGTGTAGTTTTCCCTTAAAAATATTTTATGATAATAAAGAGCTAGCAGCTATTATTTCTGTCGTACGAAAATGACAAGTTCTGGAAATTAAACCCAGACCTTTTGGAGAAGGGTTATAATATCATCAAAATTTATATTTAAGTTATACTTCGTTACAACTAACAATCACAAAATAAATGGTTTTATGAGAGCAAGAATTCGAACAGGGACCTTAAACACAAAGGTCCAAAAGTTTAGCAACTAAATTGAGCTATGAGTTGATTAACATTCGAACAAAATTAATATTTAGGTTAGATAACTGTTAAACTAAAATCCCCAGGTAATATTATTTTCTCACTTCATTTGAGAATAAAAAATAAGTAAATAACTATTTATATACTTTTTCTTAAAATTAATAGTAAATTATTCAAAAAATTAAATTTAGAATATTTATTTGTGACCGAATCTAAAAATGAAAAATGAAATAAATATAAATTTTAAATTACTAATGATAGAATTTAAATTTTTGTTGTGAATAAAATAAGAAAGAACAAGAACAATGAACAAGAGAAAGAGCAAGAGGGAGATTTGTATTATTCTCAAATATAGACTTGTATACAATGTCTTTAATAAATCATCTATTTATAGGCATAAGAAATACATGATACATTAAACACTAATTAATGTAGATAAGTGTTTTGAGAAAAAAAAAATGTTTTTATGTGTATTTTTACTGTCTGTCGCTCTTGTGTCCCAAACTTTCCTCCGTTGCAAGTTTAGCAAGTCCATCCGCAATTCTATTGTTCTCCCTGGGGATATGATTTAAACGAACCATCCAGTTCCGCTGCTGTAATTCAAGAAGGTGCCAAGTAAGGCCGCAACGCCCTAAAGCATAGGTATCATGTCGCAGAATTCGGAAGGCATCTAAAATATCAACTTCAATGGTAATTTGTCGAAATTCAAGATCCCATGCTTTCGAAAGACCAACAAAAGCTCCACAAGGTTCTGCCTGTAACACCGAGCATATGCCTATGAACTTTGTGAATCCGAAAATTCAATTACCATTATGATCTCGACCAAGACCGCCACAAGAAGCAAAATCATCTGAAGTTCTCCTTGCCCCATCCGTGTTGATTTTAATCCAACCAAGCTCCGGCTTAAACCATGCAATCCGGCCCACAGTACCTCTAGCAGTCGATGATCGAGAGTTTGGATTGCGCACAAGAGCTGTGGTCATCATCCAAACCAGTTGCCAATTACGATCCAAAATCGATTCAGATTGATCCAACGGGTTGTCAAAAGCTACAACATTGCGCATCAGCCAAGTGTTCCAAAGAATTGCACCAAACAATAAATCCCAGACCACAATAAAAATACCAAACTGTGCAGGGCTCGTTAGGTTAGTAATGACCCAATCTAAAACATCCATTGGCAAGAAATCAGCAAGCATCACCCGTTGAATCACTGTCGTCCACACCTGATAAGCTACAGGGCATAATCGGAAAAGATGATCAATATCCTCAGTCATATAGCTACACATAGGACACCGAGTATCAGTCGAGAAATGTCGTCTAACTCACTCCGCATTAGTCATGACTTTTTTTACAGCAAAGTAACCACAGAAAAATCTGAATCTTTTGCAGCTCCCTAAAACGATGTATAGTCCGCCATGCATTACTCGCAACGACATTGAGCGTACCTGAGCGTATCTAGTAGGCTGATCGAACCGGGAAATAATTCTAGTTTAGTCTTTAATTTAACAGTTATCTAACTTAAATATTAATTTTAGTAAAATATTAACTAGTTTCAAGTCCAGCTTAGTGGCTAAGCATTCGAATCTGTATTAAATGTATCATGTTCAATTCCATGTTTCATCAAAAAAATCTTATACTTTGTGGTCAACATTTTAGTTTTTAACGGCCGGTGTTCAAAACAAAAAAATACAATAGTAGGTACGATTTTGTAACGGTAATAGTTGAGTGACCAAACAGAAACAGTGGAATAGATGGAGTTCGAAATAAAAATATAGAGTTTTTATTATAATGAAAATACAGACAATCGGACCCATAGGATGGACTTAACTTTTATTACCCAATCACATACAGTTTTTGGCGAAGACAACACACGGAACATCGAAACGACACCATTAAATCTTGAACACCATGAAATCACAACACGGAAGCTATATATATATATATAAAGTTTTAGGCATCGGGGTTTGCCAAGAGATATTCTTCAACGGCCTTGAAGATTTGGGCTCGCTTCTGGAGAGAATCCTTGATTGCTTCTTCCTTGATCTCAATGTCACCCATGGAGTAAAACGCGGTGCTTATCTTACAAATTGTTCCTCCATTTGGTGCCGCGACGAACTTGATCTCGTAGCCAATTTTCTCGATTATGTTCTTAAAAAGATCGCTTTCGATCACGGTGTAAGTGTACGACAAGTTGTCTTGGTCTATATCATCGACCTTTTCCTTCAGATACTCGAATCCCCAGCCTGCATGTTTCATCAACATGGGATCATACGAAGAATAAAACAATATAATCATATGTCGGAAGTAATAAGATTACCTTCAGCAAAGTTGACCTTCCTGATACTTCCAGGGCCACCAGATCCTTGAAGGTACTCGACGCCCTTGATTGCATAAGGGGCAACCTTGGGGAAAAGGGTGTCGGACTCAAGAACAAAGGCCTTGAATAACCTGGCCGTGGGAACCGGGGAAGTGGCCTCCATTTCATGTGTGAAAACACCCATGACTGTTTCTCTTTGTATATGTACGGGCTTGGATCTTCAAAGATGAGCACAGAGAGTGTGTTTTGAGCTGCGGAAAGATATGAGAAACTGGGGTGGTATTTATAGATTGAAATCCAAGCTTGTCAATTCAATTTCTTTCATTTTCTGTAGTTTTTTTTTCTGGGAAGTACATGTTCAAATCACCAAGAAATAGTCAAAGCATACAATACTGCATAAAGAATTCCATAAAACGATGGCCAACTTGCAGTTTTAGATGTTGCAATCATCTGCTGCCTACATTTTTTATTTGATGGATCTTTATTTATTTGAAGTCCTTACAGAATTTCAATTCTAAGAAGAAAAACTTTGTTTCACTAGTAAATCTTCATAACAGTCCAAAAAATGTTATGATACGAACTTATAAAAAGAATAATAAAAAATTTGTTTTACCAGTTTATTATTGTAATATATAAATATCAGCAACGAACTAGTCAAAATAAATAAATTTATAAAATTATACTTTATCAAAACAAGTACATGATAAAATAACAAAGTCATATGCTCGAGAATACTTGACTTTTTAGGGAGCAAATATCTTATTAGTGGCCTAATCAAGCCGCCCTAGCCCCTAGGTGTTAATTGTTACACATGTAATTAAACAAAGCGCTCCCCAGACTATTCGTTAATCATTGCAAACGTAGATATCCTCAATTGTTAGGCTTCCTTAGCTATTGTTGTTGCAAATCAACGTTAGGGCAAACACTCATTGGCCAAAAGTTAAAATTTTCAGTTGCCAGACAAACGTCCGTTAAGGACCAAATCAATAGTCGTTTAACGTGAAAATGGGGGGCAAACGGGCGTAGGGGATCATGACAGCAACCAAAAATGGGACCTAAAAATTTTAATTTATCCAAAAGAATTATTAATAATTTAAAGCATATTTTGTAGTCATTTATATGAAATATTAAATATGACATTAAATATAGAATATCTTGTGTCGTAACTTTGGCTTGTATAATTATTATTAAATGTGATAATACTTATTACTTGTGTTTTCAAGAAATACCATAAATTCTATTTTCGTACTAATAATTTGAGAAATTTTGTAGAGACGAACATGATATCTAGACGAAATTTTAATCTTTTTTAGAAACTAAAATCTCGTAAATAAATATGTTTTTTGGAATTTAATTATTGTCATTTTAACATGTTTACTTGATCTTTCTTTCTAAAAAAGAATCAACGAAACTAAAATCAAAAGATTGTTTCCATTTGATTTTGTTTGTTAAACTGAATTGGATTACCTTGATATTTCTGTTTCGGGTTTTAGTCCTACTAATACTGTCGTTTAACAAAAGATATAACATAAAAAGGAAAATAAATCACTGAATTTAATTCTCCGATGGAATCTTGCGTTGATTCTAATTTTGTAATAAAAATAAATCGTTGAATTTATTTTCTTGGGAATCTTGTATGATTCTATATAGTGAGAGAAATAAATCGTTGAATTTATTTTCTTGAGAATTTTGTATGACTCTATTTTGGAAAAGGAAATAAATCATTAATTTTTTTTGCTTAAAAATCTTATATGATTCTATTTTGGAAAAGAAAATAAATCATAAATTTATTTTCTTGAGAATCTTATATGATCCAATTTTAGAAAAATGAAATAAATCGTTAAATTTACTTTCTTAAGAATCTTTGTGTGGTTCTATTTTGTAAAAGGAAATAAATCATTGAATTTATTTTCTTGAGAATATAGTATGATTCTATCTTATAAAAGAAAACAAATCTTTGAATTTATTTATTGAGAATCATGTGTTGTTTGCAAATTGAGATCTTGTAATTAAATAAAATTGTTTTCGAAAATTTAATTTTTGTCATTTTAATAGATTTACTTGATCTCCTTTCAAGTAAAGTGGACAAATTTGTTCTATTAGAATTTTTTATTGGAAGTGACATTGATTACTGATTCTGTTCAACATAATCTAAAGTGTTGATTTCGGCGAGATCTTGAATCAAAACATAAAAGAACTTAGTTTTTTTATGTCAAAACTACATTCTTAAAGTCTTATATGATGCGCGTTATGAAGTGTACAATGTTTAAAAATAACAAAAGAATTGTGAGGGTCATTGGACCATAAATACAAAATGAAAGATGCTGGTGCTAAGAAATTCTTAGTTACCAATTTTTTTTTAATTTTGTAATGATTAATTTAAAATTGTTGTGAATCAAAGGCATTGACTTTAATTGATCACTCACTATATTCTCGTAAAAGAAATGAGTATAAGTGAATCTGTTTAGGCGTTAGTCATTTGAAAAGCTAACCCCTATTTGGAATGAATTCAAGAACTGTCTTAAGCGTAAGATAATGAAACTAGTAAACGGGTTATTGAAAAATAATATGAGAGTGTATGTTTAGGATTGGTTATTTGAACGACATAGTATTTAAGCGTGCCTAATCTACCACCTCTCTTTTCATAAGTTACCTACATGGTGCACCTCTCTTTCTATAATAACAAGGTAAAAAATGTTACCGCCTTCAAATGTTGCTAAGGCAAATATTGCTATGGAAAATATTGCCAGTACAAACATAGTGAAAAGAAAAGGACTTCAAACCGCAAACTAGATAGCATCCCTAAGAAGCAAAATTTCATAGGAAAAAATGGAGAATAAGTCTTCAGACAAGAGATTTTTAAATGATGTCAATGTTATCAAAAAAAATGTTGACGTAACAATTGACATGACAAACAATTGTTTGAAAGAATGCATTTATTGATGATAGCACAAAATAGTGCTATGTGTATTTACTTAAAAGCAAAGATAAAAATATAAAAAAATTAGTCTCTATAACATGATTTTGAAACCCAAACTTAAAAAAATGATTAAGATAGAGAGAAGCTCTATATGAATAATGTTGGTGCTATAATTTTGAAGATGACTTCTAAAACGAACTAAAACTTTAAAAAATGTTCCTAACATATGGGAGGAAGGTGTTCAATAAGCTAATTACCTCTTAAATAAGGTTTCCCACAATAGAAGAGACAAGACATCATATGAGTTGTGGAAGTAAATAAAACCTTCCTACAATTACTTAAAAATGTGGGGTATTTTGAAAAGATAATGACCCTATTACCGAAGTAAGTGAAAATAAGTCTCAAAACGGTGTACTATATTTTTATTGGCTATGCAGATTATAGCAACATATATCAATTTCTTGTGCACAAATCAAAGAACACTACTGCAACCCCCTCGGTCCGATCTAGTCATAAGACCGACCCGAGAAGGTCACACATGGATAACCGGAGAGAAACCTATTAGGGCTCCGCTTCGATTAGCAACCCTAAACTTATTTTTAAAATTAATCTTGTCTAAATGTCATATTTAAAACCTACGCGAGGAGACAAGCATAAAAAAAACAAACACAAACATGAACATGAACCAAGCAATACATACGTTAAGGGTCAACTTTTAGCAATTAACTTCGGGTCGTATCGATACACCTAAGGCTTGTATCGATACGCCTTCAGCGGTCAAACTCCCCAAGGTCAACTCCAAGAGACCGTCTCGATACCCTACAAGCTGATATCGATACGCCCTCAATGGTCAAGCTCCCAAAGTCAACATCAGGGACTGTATCGATACACCTAAGGCTCATACCGATACCCCAATTTCTCGTCAAAATCTAAGATTTCCAGTGATCAAAACCGGTATCGGTACGCCCTTGTGGATCGGTAGTTAACTTAGGGTATTTCCGTCGACAGAGGCAATACTAACTTAAAATTTGCTCGGCAAAAAAACCAAGGCTGAAAGTTATTCGGTGTTGGCATAGCTGGCGTGAAATCCGAACATCCTTTGCCAACGCCAACATCCATCTAAATACATTTTTTGCCAAACTGCCTGAACTTGCAGTATATTTTCCCTAAGTCGTTATTCTTAATCCAAATTTCAAATCAAACTCATTTATCCCATTTCACAACTAAAACCGTGGCATTTAATTCCTAGACAATCCTTGTTGATACGATACTCAGCTCACTATTGTATTACTTGTTGACCGTGTATACTTGCACACAAAAATACCTAAACTTGGCATTATTTACTGACATATTTATACTCATTAATTGATTATTTGCCAAGCGTTAGTCAGTCGACAATAGACCTTGTGTGGTCATTGTGGGGGTACTTATCCTCAGTCTCGTTCATATGATGTAAACAATAATCAAAGTGGAATAGGCTAAGCAAAGCTTTTAATGATCATTGTGTGCTTCGGTGAGCCGAGCAACATAAGTTACCTATGTGAGAGTGAAGTAGGGCCGCTTCAAGAAGACTATTGGGCATAGTTCTTTCAAACTCTTGTAGAACCAGGCGATGTTCACGGCCATATGAACATACCCATGAGAACTAATACTCTTGTCAGAGAAGTAGTTGTGTGGATATCATTGTTTACACTGTAACGCCCTAAGAATTTATGTTTACACTCTATTTTCTCATCAATGCAAAGAAATAAGCAATTGAGGCAACTAGCAATCAAGGAAGAGAGGCAAGTGCTAAGTTTTGCAAGTATGGTTTTAAATTCTTTGTAGTAATAAAGGGCAATGTGACCAAGTTGTATTTGGGAGGACTATTTTCTGAACTCCTTGATTGTGCAAGTTTATGTTGTTGTTGTGGACTTGTTAATAGACTTTCTTGATTGATTTTTGAATGGTTTTAAATTCTAGCCTCTTTATGGAATGGTTTTAGGAAGCATGCCTATAGAAACATGAATGAAGTGTGATGCCATGTTATGATCCTATTTCTGTGATGTTTTGATGTGGTTAGCTCTTGAGAATAGATGTATGTATGTTTGAGGCATGCTGGAATATGTTTGGATCCTTGTAAGCATGGGAAAAAACCAGCAATTTGGGACTTTTCAAGTCCAGGCGTATCGGTACATGGGCCTCTATACCGATACGAGTAAGCTAAATATGGTATGGTGTTTCGGCACGCAGGTTAGTGTTTCGGTACGGCCTTAGTGTATTTGGCTAGGCGTATCGATACGCGAATAACTGTATCGGTGCAGTTTTGAAATATTGGAATATGATATTTAAGAAATGTACAAGTGTACCGATACACTTGCTCGAGTATTGATATGGGTAGTCGTTTTTATGGTTAAAGTGTTATTTGATGTTTTTTATTCTTATATTATGGTCCCTGATTATTGTGAATGCAATTGTATGAGTTTGGGTGGTCTTTTTTAGCTGAAATTTGATGTGGAAGCGTGAAACTTGATTAATTGACGATTGATAACTTAAAATTGGGTTAATTCCTTATTGTTTGCTAGTTTACAATTTGGTCCCTTAGTGTTCGTGTTTGCAATTGAATGCCTTATCGGTGTTTGATTTGAATGGGAACTGACCGCTGCCAGCATTTACGTCATAGGTTAATTAATTGCATCTAGATAAGATAAAAGAAAAAAATAGACGTAATTCGAGTAACCTTTTCACAAGTTTGCTTCGGCAAACTCAATGTAGCTTGTTCGGTTCGGTCGGGCATCTAGGCCGGGTCGAGGGGGTTACATACACAAACGACAGAACGGTTCAAGGACATCGCGTCTACTAGTCAACTAGTAAAGTAAATATACTTTCACAAGGTAAGGTTCAAAGAAGGAAACCTACCTATCATATGTAGTTATCGATCATAGATTCTATCACCACGTTGAGTCAAAAAAATTTGATTAAATGTTCGATTAAATGATCAATTTCATTCATGTAGGGGATTGTTGGAAAAATGATAATTTTGGAGCTTTAAATGAGAAATTGATCTAAATGTTGTTGAGGAAAAATGTGGAACCAAATGTTGGTTAGTAAATATGCAACGATGCACAACGTGAGTAACATGAATGTCTGGACCGGTCTAGCCCTCCATGGGCTTGTGGATATCTTAACCCAAATATTTCCTCAAAAAAGAGTATATCTTTTCCAATTATGTTTTGGAATTAAAAGCATAAATATTAAAAGCTTCATTTGATTCAGACGGTAATTTTAGAAAATGCTCTTTAAAGGCTCATTAATTCTCAAATCATAAATACTCCATCATGTCAAAAGTTTCCTTTATGCCCCTCGTGAAACTCCTATAAATTTCGTGTAAAATTTTTAGGATTTACACAACTCAAAAAAACACAAAGAATTTTCTATTATTTTATTATGTGACTTTTAAAAGTAATTTTTGGTGATAGGAGAAGGCAATGTTATTGGTGGTTTGATTAGAGATGTTTCAAGTCAAGTTCTCGATTCTTTTTCGTTTTCTGTTGGTTCGGGCATTCCAGTTCTGTCTGAGTTACTGGCTATTAAGTGTGGTTTGAATTTTTTCTGGCTTCTCGTTGGTGTGGTAGCCATCTGATAGCAAGCTGGCTGTGGATTGAATTATTGGTAAAGTTTGTTGCCCGGATATATACCGTTCCTTGGTGTGTCCTATTACTGAGTTGTGCAATTGCAAAGGTATAATCAACAGTGGTGCCAACGTTGAAGCTGATTCATTGGCGAAAACTGGTATTGAGTAGGGAGTTTGGGTCTGTGTTGTTGGCAGCTATTTTAGTGCATTTTGCTTTGGTTTTGGCTTGTATGGATTGGTTGGGATTTGTATCTCTTTGAATGTTGTATTGTTTTTGTTCGACTCAATATATGTTCTTGGCCACTCTTTTTTTTCTTCCGCTGTACAGAGCTCTTCTGAGCTTTGATTATAAAGGGCTTTTAATAAGGTCCAAATTTTTATTAAAAAGAATATAAATATTTAGTTTTATGGTTTATTATTTTATTATTAGATTAACGATTATTTAACGTTTTATTACAGGAATTGTATAGATTAAGTTTAACGATTATTGTAATATATAAATATCAGCAACGAACTAGTCAAAATAAATAAATTTGGTAAAATTATACTTTATCAAAACAAGTACATGATAAAATAACAAAGTCACATGCTTGAGAATACTTGACTTTTTAGGGAGCGAATATCTTATTAGTGGCCTAATCAAGCCGCCCTAGCCCCTAGGTGTTAATTGTTACACATGTAATTAAATAAAGCGCTCCCCAGACTATTCGTTAATCATTGCAAACGTAGATATCCTCAATTGTTAGGCTTCCTTAGCTATTATTGTTGCAAATCAACGTTAGGGCAAACACTCATTGGTCAAAAGTTGAGGAACTTGAACAATTGATTTCAGATGATTCTATCGACACTAGTGTCTCAAGTTGGATCAGAAATAATGATGGTGCTAATGGATTGGATGTCACTCCAGATATAGAAAATGAAAATATAGAGGAATATCCAATTAATGAAGAAAATGAAGAAGACGTGTTTTAGAGTTCGGGGAAAATGGATTAGATTGGATGAAGATATGTTGTGATAGTTGCAGCGTGATTATCTACTTAGATTTGGCCTGATTATCTACTTATATTTTTATGGAACACGTACACTTGTTAAAAGATATTTATTTATTAATAAAAATATTTTATATATTTTATGATCCTTAAATTGTAGTGTAACAAAACTGTGCAGAATTATAGTATAAAACAATGTCATTTGTGCTTTAGAATTGTGCAGAAATGAGATTAAAACTATGCAGTTTTGGACAAGCTTAAAAATGCAGTTTCGAACAAGTTAAAAATGTAATTTTTGAATAAGCTTAAAAATGGACTTTAAGGGACTATTTTGAAGCATGTGATGGCGCATATATGAAAATAGGGCAGATTTGAAATTACATGAACATTAGGAATTGTTTTGAGAGTAATTGTGAATATATACATATAAATTTGGACTATTCTGGTATGTTAGAGAAGCATGTTTTGAATGTAAGTGATGTAAATGTCAATGGACTGTTTTAGGTCGAAATGAAAGTATAGGAAAATGTTTTGCATACATGAAAATATTAAAAGGTCTGTATGTACATGATTATGTGTGTATAAAGAAGTTAGGGGCTGTTTGGATGTATATAAGCATATGTATAAAAACAAGGATTGTTTTATGTATATGTACACTTTAGTGGACTGACTTGTGTATATGTGTAATAAAGGCTGACTTGTATTTTAAATAAACTCGGTGAGCTGTTTTGAATGTGAAATGAAATGTGAAGACTGTTTTGAGTAGTTAAAAACAGGAGAGGTGCTTTAAGAATGTGTGTAGGGACTATTTTATAAGCCTAGAGGCTGTTTTGAAGTAATTAAGCATGAGTGCTAATGTATGGGTTACTTTGTGTTAAAATATATGTATCCATGAGTAATGAATAGATTTGCATGTGATTGGTTGTTAGGAATTGTGATACTACATGGTTGCACTTTTTGTTATATTAGACCAAGAAGAAGCTACGAAAGAATTTGGATAAATAACAAGATATTGAATTTTGCAGGACTTTAAACAATATGGCGAAACGAAAACGTCTTAACATTGTTTCAACAATCAGAAATTCTGAATCCCGTGCTCAAAGTGAAGAACAACAGGCAACATCTGTGCAACGTCATGAACAATCTCAAGCACAACAATCACAACAATCTGAAGAAATTCAAGGAGTAGGTGGAGAACAATCCTGCGAAGAACAATCACAACCTTCATCGGGTATGATATGTTCACCTCAAATCAACGGTTCAAATACAATTATTTGTTTGAGTTTCATTTGCACTTAATCATATTCATGTAGGGAACATTAATTGTAAGAAAGTTCGAGGAGCAACACTTATGCCGGATATTTGGGAGCTACCAGAGGGACAACGCGTTAATGTCAAAATTAACAATTTATATCAACCTGTGGGTGAAGAATCAACTTGCTTATGTCGCTTCATTGGAACGATGGTACGAAAGGCTGAGTTTACGCCAATTAGTTATTTGAATTGACATGAGATGCCGAACAATAAGAAGGAAGAAATGTGGTCCACGATCGAGGTATGTGCACTAATACAGAAACAATATGCTTTTATTCTTTAAGTTCTCTTTTAAAATTACATGATTGTTTGAAATGATAATGATTGTTTGTGGCATACTGAAAGCAGTATGTGTATTCTTCAAAATTATGTGTTCAATCCTATACATTTTAAAATAGATTCAAATAATAATTGTTCTTAGATTGTGATACCCTCTTATTTTGTTAATGCAGTTAAAATTTTAATTTCAACTATTTGATTCGGAGGAAGGCGTTGATGAAGCCACATTAAAGCATGTTAAGAAATGGGTTCTCTCAGATATGAATACCAAATGGAGGCAGTGGAAAAATGAATTAAAATCTCAAATATTTGATGAGAACAAAACTGTAGAGCAGATCGTCGAAAATTGCGAGGATCCACGAGTGAATTTGGACCAATTGAAGACACTTGTTGAATATTGGTTGTCCTCAAAGGCGATGGTAAAATACTACAGTTTTATAATTTCTAAACTTTAATATTTAAACTTTTGTTAACATTTTTTACCTATAATTCGAATAGGAACAAAGTGCCACAAATAGATCAAATAGGTCAAAGCTAAGTGAACCACATTGCACAGGAACAAGATCTTTCCCTAGGATTGTTGAAGATTTGGTGCGTATAATTTTCTTTATTATTATCATTGATTTGAAAATTTGTTTCTAATATCTCTCGATGTTTTCTTAATGTCAGATTACAGAATCTAATGGAATCCCACCAACACGAGCTGATGTCTATGTTCGATCTCGTACACGCAAAGATTGAAGCATCGTGAATTCTAGGGCCGCAGTTGTTGTGGTAATTTATTATTATTATTAAGTTTTGTATATGTGTTCCATATAAATATAATATAGTTATTATATTATATGTTTAACTTGCTTATATTTTTAGGAACGCATTCAAGAGAAGAGAAATGAAAGCTCGTCTTCTGAGAATTTATCACAAACTTTATGGTCAAATGATGTGTTTGCTCAAGTTAAGGGACCGGAAAGAAGAGGACGTGTTTGTTGTGTAGGGGCGGTTCACACCCGTTCTTCTCAAGAATCTGGACTTTCACAATCAGTTCAAAATACTGAAGAAGTGGAAGGGTTGAAATCTAAGGTTGCGAAATTAGAAAAACTTTTTAAAACTTGCTTTCTACCCTACTTTCAAAAACAGCGTCCAGATCTACATGTGCCCGATATGGATGCTTTGCTTCGTATGGTTGATACAGAGGTATTCAAAATATTTTTCTTTCTTATTACTCCATTCATTTTTTATTTAAATTCATTATTTTAATTACTTTTAATAGACAACACCTGATGCTGGTAGTGCTTCAGCACCAGTCAATTGTATCAGTCCATCCTTGCCTTCAACAAATCAACAAAATACAAGTGGAAATGATGCTGGTAGACAATAGAGGGTGATCTTCAATTATTTCTAGCTTTTATTATGTAAGTTATTAAGAAACAAAAATATTTGTTTGCATATTACTTTTGTTTGTACTAAACTCGTAGGTACTTGTTTTATTGATTATGTATTACATACTTTTTTTATTCGAACATTAAATCTAATATTTTCCCTTTAAAATGAAATTACTTTTGTTATAGAAGTTTTAGTAATTTTAATATTTAAAATAAAAAAATATTATATAAAAATAATGGAATATATTAATAATTATTTAATATTTAAAAAACAAAAAAATACCAATTAAACATATACCGACGGACAAAACTGTCAGTAAAAGATAACTTCTAGGAGCTATACCGTCGGACAAACCGTCATTATAGATAACAACTATACCAACGTACACAACCGTTGGTATAGATCTATACCCCTATACCGACGGACAAACCGTCATTATAGATAACAGCTATACCAACGGACACAACCGTTGGTATAGATCTATACCCCTATACCGACGGACAGATCGTCATTATAAATAACAACTATACCAACGGACAAAACCGTTGGTATAGCTATTCTGAGCCTATACCGACGGACCGAATGCGTCGGAATATATACCCTAATTTGTCGGGGTAGTCCACACCTATACCTACAGTTGTGTCCGTCGGTATAGGTTCAGAATACCTATACCGACGATTTTGTCCGTCGGTATAACTTTATACCGACAAGCGTATTACCGACAACATTTTGTCTGTCGGAATTTCCCTTTTGTCCGTCGGTAAAAGTGTCTAGGGTATATACCGACGGATATTTGGTGTTTTACCGACAAATTTGTGTCCGTCGGTATATGTCACTTTTTTGTAGTGTTAATCATTGGCTTAAATATAGCTTTGGTACCTAAATTATACACATTCTCCCAAGTTGGTATTTGAACTATATACTTTCTCCCAACATGATATCTAAAGAACATTTCCTCCCAAGATGATACCCAAACTTTAATTCCATCCACTATTTTAATATTTTTATTAACAGTTTTAGTCCCCAAAACTTATACATTTAATCAATTTAGTTATAATTTAAAATAATTCAATAAATTTAACATTTTATATTCAAAAATTTCATCAATTTAATCGTTTCTATGATAATATCAAATCAAGCGAGTCCATCGGATCAAAGCAACAATTGGATAACTGAATTATATTAACAAATTATGTTTAAACTTTTATTATACCAAGAAAGTAATATAACATTTCTAAGAGAAGAACAAACAATTTAGGTGAATAACACATAGTAAATTGATAGAATTTTTAAATATGGAGAGTTATATTTATTGAATTATTTCAAATTAGGACCAACTTGATAGAATGTATAAGTTTTGGTACCAACTTGGGATAAGGTGTCTAGTTCAGGTACCAACTTGGGAGCAAAAATTCTTTAGGTACCAAGTTGGGAAAAAGTGTATAGCTTAGATACCAATGTGAGAGAAAAAAATTTAGGTACCAACTTAAAATAATGTGTCTAGTTCAAGTATCAAATGTATATTTAAGCCTATGCAGATATGCTCAATTATTAAAAATGTAATTTATCCAAAAAATTATTAAAAATTTAAATCATATTTTGTAGCCTTTTATATGAAATATTAAGTATAGAATATCGTGTATTATTAAATGTGATAATAATTATTACTTATGCTTTTCAGAAACACTGTGGATTTTATTTTCGTACTAATAATTTTTTATGAGAAATTTTATAGAGTCGAACATAATATTCAAGCGAAATCTTATTCTTTTTTGGTAACTAAGATTTCGTAAATAAATACGTTTTTGGGAATTTAATTATTGTCGTTTTAACATGTTTACTTTATCATCCTTTCCAAACAAGAATCTTCGAAACTAAAATCAAAGGATTATTTCCTTTTGATTTATGTATGCTATACAGAATTAGATTACCTTGATATCTCTGTTTCGGGTTTTAGTGCTACCAATCTCGTCGTTTAACAGAAGATATGACATAAAAAAGGGAAATAAATAACTGAATTTATTTCTTCATTGGAACCTTGCGTTGATTCTAACTTTCTAAGGAAAATAAATCGTTGAATTTATTTATAGAGAGTCATGTTCTGTTTTCAAATTGAGATCTTGTAAATAAAATTGTTTACAGGAATTTAATTTATGTCGTTTTAACGAATTTACTTGATCTCCTTTCAAACAAAGTGGACAAATTTGTTCTAACATAATTTGTTATTGGAGGTGACATTGGTTACTGATTTTGTTCAACATAATCTAGAGTGTTGATTTTGACCGAGGTCTTGAATCAAAGCATGGAAGAACTTAGTTTTTCTATGTCGAAACTATATTCTTAAAGTCTTATCTGATGCACGTTACGAAGTGTACAATGCTTAAAAATAGAAAAAAAATTGTGAGGGTGGTTGGACCATAAATACAAAAATGAAAGATGTCGGTGCTAAGAAATTCTTATTTACCAAATTTTTTAATTTTGTAATGATTGATTCTAAATTGTTGTGAATCAAAGGCAGTGACTTTAATTGATCACTCACGATATTCTCACAAAAGGAATGGATATAAGTGAATCTGTTCAAGTGTTAGTCATTTGAACAACTAACCCCTATTTTAAAAGATATCGTGTGAACTTTTATTTCGAGTTTTTAATTTACTAAATTATCATCGTCTAACAAAAGTTAGAAGTTGTGTTTGTTTCTGGTTTTAGTGTCAAACTAAATTCTTGATGATTAACAAGTTCACAATTTTTTGTTTCTGGTTTGTGACTATGAGCCACAATGAAAAATCAGTGAAATTTATTCTAGAAAATTTCAAAACATGACAATAAAAGATGTTGTCTATATGACCATGTTGAACCTAATCAAATATCTTAAGAATGATTCTCTTATTGTTAGAGAGGACATGGTAAAAAAATTGTTACCACCTTTAAATGTTGCTAAGGCAAATATTATCAAGACAAACATAGTGAAAAAAATGACTTCAAACCTTAAACTAGGCGGTATGCCTAAGAAGAAAAGTAGTGCTATGTGCATTTGCTTAAAAGAAAAGATAAACCTATAGAGAATTTATTCTGTATAAGCATGATATTGAAACCTAAACTTAATAAAAATATTAAGATGAGAGAAGCCCTATATGAGTAATGTTGGTACTATAATTTTGAAGATGACTTTAAAAAAAGAACTAAAACTTCAAGAAAATGTTCCTAACATGTGGGGGGGGAAGCTTCCCAATAAGCTAATTACTTCTTAAATAAGGTTTCCCACAATAAAAAAGACTAGACATCATATAAGTAATGTTGGTGCTATAATTTTGAAGATGACTTCTAAAAAGAACTAAAACTTTAAAAAAAATTGCCTAACATGTGGGGAAGTTGTTCAATCAACTAATTACCTCTTAAATGTGATTTCCCGCAATAAAAGAGACAAAACATCATATGAGTTATAGAAGTAAATAAAATCTTCTTGCAACTACTTGAAAATATGAGGGCGTCTTGCAAAGATAATGACCCCATTACCGAAGTAAATGAAATTGGTCTGGAAATGGTGGATTGTATTTTCACTAGCTATGCAGATTATAACAATGTATATCAATTTCTTATGTGAACATAAAAGAACACTAAGATTCACAAGAATGTGATAATGGAATCAAAAAAATGTCTCATTCTTTGAAAATATGTTTCTGTATACAACTAGAGAAGTTGATCCAAGTTCAACGAAACAAAATTTAGAGACTATCAATGAACATAGTTTAAACGTTCAATAACAAGTTGAAGCTAAGATATTGCCATGATGGCAAATATGTGTGACAAATGTGTATCTGTCAAAACTACCGACATTAAGATACATGATCTTATGTTGATGACATACCCATTGTTATAAGTAACAATGAAATGGAAAACATGCCAAAGACATGTCAAACTCAAGATTGACATGAAAAATATGGAATAGACTAATTTGATTTTGGGAATTCAAATCTAATAATTGTTTGATGGTCTCATATTGACATATTCACACTATATGGATAAGAGAAATTTGACAAGGATGTTACTGACATAGCCAGAGCTCTAATAAATACAAGTATGTTGGGAAACGTCGGTACACCTCATGCGCAACGAAAAATTATCCGGAGAATTTTGCTAGTGATTCATGTGCGATGGACGAATTTGGGGTGAGTATGGATGAAATATTACCTTAATAAATCTGGTATCTTAATATCCTTAGGTAGTTAGAATAAACCAAATCGAATCCGAGTCGTCACAATAGCACTCCAACCTCTATGCAGTCCAACCGAACGAAACGAACAATATTTTCTCTTTTCTAACTGTTAGAGAGGTTTTTCGAAAAAGCATACTTTGGCTGCTAGACCTT
This sequence comes from Hibiscus tridactylites, assembly GCA_958450335.1. Classification (NCBI taxonomy): domain Eukaryota; kingdom Viridiplantae; phylum Streptophyta; class Magnoliopsida; order Malvales; family Malvaceae; genus Hibiscus; species Hibiscus tridactylites. The sequence goes on along the minus strand of OY288265.1, from coordinate 19,760,598 downwards.
ATGCCTTTATATAGCATTCAAAAACCTAATTCTAATTAAATTCGAATTTATTAAATATATAATATATTTGACCGAATATAATTAAATATGTAAAATCTAATTCTACTTTAATTCAAATTCATTAAATATACAATATATTTAACCGAATACAATTAAATATGTAGAATCTGATTCTACTTTAATTAGGTTTCTTTAGGGATATATATATTAATAGTGTTTGATAATTACAATAATTATCTAATTATTAAAATATATATAAACGTGATTATTTATAATTACAATAATTATAATAATTTCATCTTTAATAATTATTACGTGTACAACAAGTTTGTACACATGCTATCTAGTCGATATTTGTTCTTTTCAATCATAGGGTGTGACCCTTGTAGGTTCATGTAACGTTAGTAGTAATATATAGAACAATTCTAATATTACAAACAATGAGTGGCATCTAGCAATACATCATTGCTACCTAAGTTACATGAAGTTGTGGTTCGACTTTACCTTTTTCGTGATTAACTTCTTTTATGTATTACAGCCTTTTGTCCTTATATCTAGATCGAATAGAAGTCATGGATTAGTCACACTTGTATAGTCTATCTAATATTTCTTGATATCTTGAGTAGACTATGATAAAAGAATAACATTGATATCTCATATCAATTTATTCGAGCATGGCCATACATTTTCTAGTCTCACTCAATCAAGTTACCTACGATATTACTCCTATTATGTATGAGGGACAAATCCTATCTTGATCAACCATATTTCGCTATATAGAGTGTGACATATCCAATATCAGTCTTTATAGTGTAATCTGTTACAACACATGTTTGACTGCATCAAAATATGCCACTCTTGATATTGAAATAATGATGATCTTAATTTTAAGGATCATACACTTAGTTATGGATTAGTCAAATGTGTAGACTACGTAGAGGTCGGAGCGCTATTGTGACGACTCAGATTTGATTTGGTTTATCCTAACTCCCTAAGGATATCAAGATACCAGATTTATTAAGGTAATATTTCATCCATGCTCACCTTGAATTCGTCCCTTGTACATGGATCACTGGCGGAATTCATCGGATAATTTTTCGCTGCGCCATGAGGTGTACCGGTTTTTCCTAACAGATCTCAAGTCTGAGGATCATACACTTAGTTATCACAATGAGCAATGTTGTGACTGTACATCATAATCCAAGAAACATGCTCATAGCGGGTCAGTCCAGTATGTCGTTCTCTAACACATACTTATGTATTGATTTTGACATCTTTATGTTAATAACAACACTTTGTTATCATTCAACTACATATTAGTCTTAATATATTATTGTTTTCCACGCCCACAATAATTCTCAACTAAGGACATTCAAGAATAATTATATTATTCTAAGGACTTTATTATAATTCAATTTATTTATAGATGCACAGAATAAGACTGAAATAATAATAATAATTATTATTTTATTAATAAACAAGATAAAATAAGTATGTCTTTTACAATCATCTCGTGATTGGACTTTGGGCATACTCCAACAATCTCCAACTAGCACTAAGACTAATCACGCATGTATCTAACACCAAGAGACTTAGTGTGACGTTCATGCTTCTACTATGTCAGAGGCTTTGTCAGTGGATCGACGACATTGTCATCCATTGGTAGTCTGTATATTTCTACATCTCCTCGATCAATGATTTCACGAGTAAGATGGTAACACCTAAGTATGTGTTTGGATCGCTGGTGAGATCTAGGTTCTTTTGCTTGTGTGATGGCTTCGTTGTTGTCACAACGTAGATCTATAGCATTTGATATGCTAGGCACGACCCCCAGTTCAAATATGAACTTTTTGATCCAAACATCCTCTTTTGCAGCATCGCTTGCTGCAATATACTTGGCTTATGTTGTAGAATCTGCTATTGTATCTTGCTTTGAACTTTTCCAACTTATAGCACCTCTATTAAGGAAAAATACAAAACTTGATTGCGATCGAGAATCATCCTTATCAATTTGGAAGCTTTCGTCAGTATAACCTTTTATACTTGGTTCTTCCTCACCTCCATACATAAGGAATGTATCCTTACTTCTTCTTAAGTACTTTAGGATGTTTTTTACTGCAACCCAATGACCTTCACCAGGATCTACTTGATTTTGACTTGTCATACTTAGTGCATATGATACATCCGGACGTGTACATAGCATGATATACATGATAGAACCAATGGTTGAAGCATATGGAATCTTACTCATGCGTTCTCTCTTGAGGCGTTGAAGGACACATTTCCTTCGAGAGCGAAATACCTTGTCTCATAGGTAAGAATCATCTTTTAGATTCTTCCATACTGAATCTTTTTAGTACTTTGTCTATGTATGTATTTTGACTTAGTCTTAGGAGTCGTCTTGATCTATCTCTATAAATCTTGACTCATAATATGTAGGTTGCTTCACTCAAGTCTTTCATAGAAAAACATTTTCCTAACAAAGTCTTCACAAAATGTAAGGTAGGTATGACATTTCCTATTATTAGTATGTCATCCACATCCAATACCAAGAATGTAATAGTGCTCCCACTAGTTTTCTTGAAAACACATGGCTTATCTTTATTTTTAATGAAACCAAACTCTTTGATTGCCTCATTAAAACGAAGATTCCAACTTCGAAAAGCTTGCTTCAACCCATAAATGGATCTTTATAGTTTGCATACTTTTAGGGCATCTTTTGGATCGATAAAACCCTCAGGATGTGTCATGTACACATCCTCATCTAATTTTCCATTAAGGAAAGTGGTTTTGACATCCATTTGCCAGATTTCATAATCGTAATATGCAGCTATTGCAAGCAATATCCGAATAGATTTAAACATAGCAACATGGGAAAAAGTTTCATCATAATTTATACCATGAATTTGACGAAATCCTTTAGCGACCAATCGCCCTTTGTATGTTTGTACATTGTCATCCATGTCGATTTTCTTTTTGAAAACTCATTTGCACCCTATGGGCTTAACCCCTTCGGGTGGGTCGACCAAAGTCCATACTTGGTTTTCTGACATGGAATCCATCTCGGACTTCATGGCTTCTAGTCATTTCTCAGAGTTTGGGCTCTCTACTGCTTCCTGATAAGTCTTAGGTTCATCTTGGTCTATGAGAAGAATGTCTCCATGCAATGCGACAAGAAATACATATCTCTCAGGCGTATTGTGTTCTCTCATAGATCTCCACAATGGTTGTGTTTTAAGAACGGTTGGATGTTCCTCAACTATTTGTGAAACTAGTGGTTGATCAATCTCTGGTTCAGTGGTTTATGGTTGATCTTGAATTTCTTCAAGTTCAATATTTCTCTCGCTTCCCTTTTTGAGAATAAATTCTCTTTCAAGGAAGACTCATGTTTGAGCAACAAACACTTTGTTCTCAGATGGATTGAAGAAATAATATCATTTAGTTTCTTTAGGATACCCTACAGAATTACATTTACGAGATTTGGGTTCGAGTTTTGTAGACATCTGATGTTTAACATAAACTTCGTATCCCCAAATTTTCATAAAAGACATACTTGGATGCTTCCAGTCCACATCTCATATGGTGTCTTTTGAACCAATTTAGACAGAACATGATTTAGTGTGAAAGCATCTGTTTCTAGCGCATGTCAGATCAGCATGACTCATCATTGACCGAACTATGTCTAACAATGTTTGATTTCTCCTTTCAAAGACTCCATTGTGTTGTGGAGTACCTTAAGGTGTAAGTTGTGAGGCAATCTCACATTCTATAAAGAATTAATCAAACTCTAGGCTTATGTATTCTCCTTCTCGATCTGATCGAAGAGCTTTGATACTCTTTCCTAACTGATTTTATACTCCATTCTTAAATTCCTAGAACATTTCAAGGGCTTCAGATTTATGATGCATTAGGTAAACATACCCATATCTACTAAAGTCATCAGTGAAAGTAATGAAGTACTGAAACCCTCATCTGGCTTGGGTATTCATCGGTCCACATACATCACTATGTATTAGACCTAATAAATCACTTGCTCGCTCATTTTTACCGCCAAGTGGTGATTTGGTCATTTTTCCCATTAAGCAAGGTTCACATATATCTAATTGTTCGAAAACATAAGAATCCAAAAATCCATATTTATGAAGTTTTGATAAGCGTTTCTCACTTATATGACCCAAGCGACAATGCCAGAGATAAGTTTGATTAGAGTCATTTATTTTTGATTTTTCGTATTTATGTTATATATGGAGTTGTCTTGATCTAAGATATAGAGGCCATTTATTAATTGAGTTGTACCATAAAAACATTATTGAGGGAAAAAGAACAACTATTATTTTTAATGATAATCTCAAAACCAATCTTGTCTAAACAAGAAATTAAAATAATGTTTTTAGTCAAACTAGGTACAAAATAACAATCCTCTAAATTTAAAACAAGTCCACTAGGTAATGACAAAGTATAAGTTCCTATAGCTAATACAACAACTCTTGCTCCATTTCCCACTCGTAGGTCCACATCTCCTTTTGCCAATTTTCTACTCCTTTTTAGTCCCTATACAGAAGTAAAAATGTGTGAACCACAATAGATATCTAATACCCAAGAAGTAGATGTTGATATATTAATATCAATAACATAAATACCTGATCCGGACTGTCCATTTTCTCTTGCCTTCTTGATGTCCTCGAGATAGACATGGCAGCTTTTCTTCCAATGTCCAACATTGTTGCAATGGAAACACTTTCCTTCTTTTGCAACTCCTCCATTGGGTTTCAATGCAACTTTTCCATTGTTGGGCTTTGGCTTTGCCTTGGTGTTGGGCTTTCTCTCGGACCATCAGAATAGGTTTGCAACAAACCTTTTTCATGTTGTTTTCTGGTGCTCTTAATAGACCAAGCAACTAGGGCAACGATTTGTTAATTTCATTCATATTGAAATTAAGAAAAAAACTGATTAAAACTATCCGACAACGATGGCATGATAACATCAATAGCCAATTCAACACTTAGAGGGAAGCCCAATTTTTCAAAGGTTTGAATATACCCTATCATTTTGAGAACATGAGTTCCCACTAGATTTCCATCCAACATTTTGCATCGAAACAAAGCCTTACAGGTCTCATACCTCTCTTGACGAGCTTTCCCTCATATAATTCTTTGAGATTTTTAACCATCTCATAGGGAACCATGTCCTCATGTTTCTTCTGAAGCTCGGGGGTCATGGTCACAAGCATCCAACATCTACCATGTCATTTGAGTATTTCTTAAAGGCTTCCCTTTCATCTTTGGAGGCATCATCCATTGGCTTTTTAGGGACATGTTCTTCGATGATTTTCAGTTTCCGTTCTTGCTTAAGGACAATCTTTAAGTTACGGAACCAATCAAAGAAGTTCAAGCCATTCAATTTTTCCTTCTCAAGGACGTATCGCAATGATAATGTGTTTGAGTTTGCCATAAAATCTACAATGATAAAATATGATTTATAAGTACCTTTTATCATTCTTTATAAATAAATTATATTCCCACTATTAAAAACCCTCAAAATTGAAAAACTTACTAAAAGTATTTCTAGCAGGTAAGGAACCATATTTCATTATATCCTAGGTCAGCTTTGGCTTTACTCCTAGAATTCAATTATTTAGGTAATCAACACTTGCTAATTACATCTTATGTAATTCCTATCTTTGGTGAACAACTATTGTTCCTAATCATCTCATGATTATCCAATTCATTAGTCTTTAGGTTTCTAATCTCATTAGAAAAAACTAGTTTAACCAATATTACAACCAATGAATATCACTTTCTTATTCTTCGCGTTTAACCAAGATAGATCTATGTATTTTACTTTGGAAAAATCTACATAGTACCGATCGAGGTTTTAACAAGGGTTAATATTGGATGACTAATTTTTAATTAAATGTGGAGGGTTTTTGTTATATTAATCTCACCATTATATTATGATCTAATCAATTACCATCATGCTAAAAATATACATTGTATCACATACATGTAAAGCAGTAAATATAATTGCAGTGGTTATAGCCCTTAAAATAAGGTGGCCCGTCCCAAGCCAATGGGAGAACCAAAATTACTAAAGATAGAACGTGCTTCTCAAGCACATAATCCACCTTTGACCGGCCCATCATTCTGCTCCTTTGGTCCACGCTATCTTCGCAAATATTATAATTTTTCAGAAACTCGTTTTACATACGAGGGAGTAAGATGAGAAGAGAATTACAATAGAAGAAAGAAAGACACGACATGCAGACCGTATTTATTTAAAACCAAAATAAAAGGGATATTGGGCTATAACCATGCATTTCAAACACCATGCATATCAAACATAACATCGACACGATTTATTATTTAGGTCTTGACAGATTGTACCTACGCATGGGTCAAGGGGCAGAGCCCCTTGCGGGGGTGAATTTTTAAAGATCATCATCTTAATTGTTGTGTAAAAACCTCACAATTTGATAACTTTTATCAACATTATCTCTTTATTAAGGATTTCAAAATCTACGAGGTTTTTACTTGAACAACTATTTTTTACTTTCCCCACACGTTATTTATAGACTAGCCATTAGTATGGATATAATTGTTACTCATATATGTTAACGCTTAACATCTGTAAACCCTAACATATCTGTGACTAACTCTTTAATCACTTGGAACAATCAATTTAATTTATTAAGATTAGGTGTAAACCGATCTAATGTGTGAAAATATCATATATTTGTTCAAAAATTGAATAAACCCTAATATAAAAATATTCATCTCATACAAAAGCATCATCCAAGTATTTAAGTCTAAATTCATATCGTACAAGTGGCTTGTAAAGTGCTCATAAGTCCTATATTTATGCACATTTCATCTCATATTATTGCTATTCTCAAGTGCATTTTTGGCATATTTAGGTGCATGCATGCATTATTTACAGTACTCTTTGCTTTGCCTTGTTCTTGTTGAATATCTTTGATTTGGTGAGAAAAGATATTGTTTTAGATTAGTTTTAGTTTCAGGTGCTAGAAGTTGTCAGATGGAGAGAGGAGCTGAGGAGCTGATGTTGAGGCAACAAGCCAATGAGTTGTACTGAAGTAGCTCAACACAGAGAGAGACGTTTCCGAGTAGCTGTCGCCGCCATATATACAGCCTCGGGCAGCAACTTGAGGATTACTGAATTGGAGTGCGATTGGAATAGCATAATTTTTTGAGTCCAATGAGCTCATCCGCGTAATTTATTGATGCCAGATAACAGCAGACAGAGTCGTCCAAGCGGAGATCATCCAAGGCGACTTAAGCTTACTTGTGACACAAGGAGTCCAACTTCAAGTCAAAGAAGTCAGATTTAAAGGATGCGTTCAATGCAAAAGCTACTTTATCATAAAGAAGACTTCTACTCCAAGGAGGACTTACCCTAGGCCATGCCCTATATATATATCTGGTCATACATTTTATTTTAAAAAAACTCATAGTCGGCATAGCTTAGGTTTCTCTTGTGTTTTCTTGCCGTCACTATGTTCTAAATTCTCTAGGGTTTGGGTTATGTTGTAAAGTAGTTGTGAGAATGGTTGTTTAGGTTTCAATCTTGTTTTTGAAATAAATTGAAGGTTTTCTTATTTCATGTTCTTCATTGTTTTCAATTGAGTCGAGAGATCGATTGTGAGCAATCCATTTGTTTGGCATTGAGAGAGTCAAACTCACGAAAGAATTAAGCACGATCTTATCAATACCAGGTGTTGATCAATCCAGCCTAGACATAGGTTAGGGTTTAAGGCGGCTAAAAGAGGTCGAACAGAAGGTTGTTGTTCATTGCAAGATTCACGCCGACGGGTATTATCTGCAGTGGGCAACAACAATATTCAGACTTAGACATAAGTTGAATCATTATCGAAGCGTTCCGCCGAGCCTTGAAGGTCTGCCGAGTTTGCCGCCGAGCCAATTGTCTGTTCCACCTGCCGAGGCAGCGAAGGCATCGAAGCACCAATCTACCATCTTCCGTCGAGGTAGCAAAGTCTGGCAGCGCAATACAACTTAACCTATTCAACGTAGTTTCACACTACGGAGCAACATAACCTGGCCCATTCTATCACCCTGATCTTTTCTACTATTTACTTGTGCAGGAATTGACATTCGAATTAGTTTTCCAATCCTCGTGGAAGACGATATCTTTTATACTATAACTTGACAAGAGTGTGCACTTGCGCTCATATTTAGAGAAACTCAAACGCTCTACAAGTTTTTGGTGTCGTTGCTGGGAATTGGAAACAATAAATTCGTCTTTATTTTTTTGCACTTTTATTTAATTTCAGTTTTTAATTTTTTTCTTCTTATTCAAAACAAATTTTTTTTTACAGTTTTCTTGTCTAGTGCATGACCAGAGCCAACCCATTGACCGAAATCATTTTCATAGACGAGATCGAATGAAGAGCAAGAGAACTTAAGAAAGAAGCAAGAGAAGCCCTCGTGAAAGCCAATGAAGAAGGAAAAGCAGAGGCAACCATGCATAACGGCCAAAACGACAACCCTGCCAACAACGCCCGTAACGGCAGGGATGGGCAGCAAGATCCGCCACCTAGGCAGCATCCCTCAATTCTGCCCATGCAACAACAGTATGTGCGCACCACCAGGGATTATTTGGATCATGACTTTAGAGGATTTAACCAAACTATTGAAGAGCCTGAAATCAAAGCAGATCACTTCGAGCTGAAGCCCGTGAGGTTCAATATGATAAACACATTGGGGCAATTTGGAGGAACTGCCACGGAAGATGCTCGGCAGCACTTGAGGGGATTCCTAGACATTTGCAGAGCATTTAAGATACATGGAGTCCACCAAGATGTGCTTAAGCTGAGATTATTTCCCTATTCACTAAGGGATAGGGCAAAGCAGTGGCTGAACAACCAACCGGCGGGATCATTCAACACTTGGACGGAGTTGTGCAAGGATTTTCTAGATCGTTTCAGCCCTTCAAATGTAACCGACAGATTAAGAAACACGATCACAGCCTTCCGCCAAGGGGATGGAGAACCAATGTATGAAGCTTGGGATAGATACCAATAGATGTTAAAAAATTGTCCGCTTCACAATTTCCCATCATGGACTCAAGTGTCGATGTTCTATAATGGAGTAAATCAACCAATACGAATGATTCTCGGCGCCTCAGCCAATGGAATCATCTAGGATAGACCACCCGATGAGGCACTACAGATTTTGAACAGGATTGCAAAAAATGACTACAAGTTCCCTACAGCCCGCCGTTGTAACCCCCTTAGCCCGGCCTAGACGTTTGACCCGAACTACGAAGATTACACGGGGAAAACCAAAGTCAACCCGAAAGTCAACCTTGATTCACGACCCTTTTTTTCCTTTTTATCTTCTCTAGATGCACGTTAAGCCTATGTGATTACTCAAGAATCATAGGGGAGAAGGACATAGCGATCAGAAAACATTTAGGGACTCAATTGCATGATTTACACATTTTAGGGACCAAAATGTAATTTTCAGAAAATATAAGAATTTAGCTGAATTTAAGATTATCAATATGTAATTAAACACATTTCATGCCTCTCTACCAAATTTCAACTAAAAAGAACATTCCGAGCTCAAGCAATTGCATCCACAACATTCAGGACTAAAATGTAAAACATGGAAACATAAAGCAATTCAAAATCATCATCCAACAGTCATCCGTTTCGGAACACCAAACCCTTGTATCAAAACGCCCATATCGAAATGGTGTTGACCATTTCGATACTCGGGTGTGTTTCGAGACCAGTACCGAAACAGATCTCTCTAGTGGCCAAACTGTTCTGAAACACCTTCAGTTGTTCTGAAACGCTATGACCATTACAGGCCTCCGTTTTGAAACAGTTAAGGGTGTTTCGATACACCCTGCACTGTGACAGTAGAAAATGCTGGTTTTTCACACTTTTCCACACTTGAATCAACCCCGGGACATGCCACATCATGCATACATCAAGGATACATATCAACAATTATCATATCGAAGCTATAGCCTAAACATAGCTACCAATACATAAGCAAAGGCACTAAAGGCATGCTCCCTAGTTTGCCAAAACCAAAACAAGTCAAAACTCTAAATACACCAAAATCCAAACTCCAAAGACCATTTACAACTCAAGTATAGGCAAACCAACATGCTCAAAGTACAAGAAACATTCTCAAGCATTCCAAAGTATAAATTCCCACCCATTGCCTCTTATTACACTAAGGGTGAACCACATACATTTCTTTAGCAAAACCTTGGATTCCTCTTGCTCTTGAGCTGCCTTCAAATGTTCAATTTTCTGCATTGATGAAACAAACGAGCGTAAGCTTAAAGCTTAGTGAGGATCGCTAGACAATATTCATCAATGCATAACTCATGATTTGCAAAAACAACACTTTACAACACATGTCTTTTATTAAACAAGTCTTCTCGAGACTTCAATGCACTTTTGAAACCTCATGCACATATACATCAATTTACAACAGAAATAAACCTTTTCTCATGCTTTAACAAGCATCGCATGCATTCTTGCATCTTACACATAATTCTCATGCACCCTTGCATCATTTACAAGCATCTCATGCTTCACTTTGTCCATTTACATTATATTGGCTTTCAAGTGATAGTCCACAAATCATTTCAACATAAGACACAATCGGATACGTGGATTACAAGCGTTATCCCCACGCTTCATACAAACTACTAGACTACACAAGGTGGAGACAAATGGCACAATCACAACCCCTCAACACTCGTGATGGAGACTAATGGCACAATCACAACCCCTCAACATCACTCATCGGTAGTTGTATAATTCCACTAACAAGAGTATGGGACACATACACAAGACTCACACACGGGACTAACCATTCACCGTTGTGATCTTAACCTCAATCGTTAGGGTACTTGGATGGAGATTACGACACAATCACAACCCCTCGACATCCAAGACGACTTTATTCACGGTGCACCCAATCCTATAGCCGGATAACTATATCCGATTAAAGTAACCAAAAACCATTTCATCATTTGCCAATATAATCATTTATCCACATTAATTCACTGTTTTTCAAGCATAACCACAATGTCATTTCCACAAGCACACATGCTTAACATCATATGCATTTTCATATGAAAATCAATGATCACTTACCTAGTGCATCCTTAACATAATGACATTAAAATCCAGTATTAAACCATGCTTAAACATGCTTAGAAATAGTAAACAAATCCACTCTTACATCAAATGCATTTTCAGCAAACTTAACACATTTCCAAGAGAGGGATTACCGAAACACTTACACTTGAGCTTAGCTAAGCGTATCAAGCTTACACTAATCTCCCAAGAGCATGCTCAAAGCGTTACAAAGCAGGAAATTGAATTTCCACTCACCGATGCGCGAAGCCTTATTCGCCGACACGAAAATTACACCTCCGGAGCTTCCAAAATCACCTCGTTAGCCTCCGGATCAAGATCCTTTGTTTTCACATCAACAAAACAGAGATCTAAATGCATTAAAATGCATTCTAACACCAGCAACAATCCATAGACTCGTTGCCAACTCAAACTACACCAAAATACCCTTCCAACACAACCGAAAACTCAATCGACTGCCTCCTAAACCAAGCCCAGCCATCATGCAACACTTCCAAAGCATTATCAACATCAAAACACATCTATTAACATCCTAACTCATCCTTATACCTCTAGCAAACACAATTCCACCATTACACCCCAAAATCACACTTAAAACTACCAAGAAACTCAAGGATCTCAAGGATTTCGGGATCTATGTTAATAACACATCATCTTAACATATAAATCAACTTAAAAATCAACTAGAATCAACACAAAACAGTGCCCAACTCATCAAGTCCAAAAATCAAGATTTCATCCATATTTTCATAAGATTTTGATCTCAAATCAAAACTATATTGAAAACTCAACCAAAAATAGTTATTAGAAGCCAAATATCTTGGGAATTTCAATAAAGAACTTAGATTAGAGGTTGAGAACGGTATTTACCTCCAATCCTTGCTTCCTTCAATAGATGACAAGTTTTCCTTGCAAAAATCTTGAAGAATTAAAGAAGATCCCTTGAAATTGATTTAGAAAATGTTGAGATGATTTTTGGGAGAAAGAATTCTGGAAAAGATGAGAGAAAATGGTGTTTGGCTAAAATGAGAGAGAATTGGTAGTTACGTAAAATGAAAATCCACTAACTACCAATTAATTAATATTATATTTTAATTAAAATCCTTTAATTAAAATCCATTTAAATCACATGTCATATTGAAGAAAGGTCAAGTTGACTTAAAGCCCCCTAAAGATTCTAAGATTTTGGCTTCCACCTTAAAAAGCACATTTTTCCCAGTTCTGAAACTTTACAATTTGGTCACTACTCAAAATGTCCATTTTCCAAATCCTTTTTTGTAAAATTGACTTGACCAACCCCTTAATTATATTTTTATAGGATTTTAACAATTTTTACCAAAATTTTATCCTATCCCAATCCTTGATTTCTAAAAGTCACCTTACGCGATTCGAACCGTTCTCGACCAGTCTGATCCGATGTCTAAAACATCTAGGCCCAAAACCAGGGCGTTATAGTCGTAGTGGCATAAGGCAGCCAGCTGTTGTAAATGAAGTAGAAGCCACTGAATCTGTCAATGTCCGCCTGGATAAACTGACAGAGCTGGTGATGAATATGGCCAAAGGGAAAACGTATGAGGCCAAGGCTGTGGAGCCATTTTGTGATGAGTGTGAGGACAACCACGATTCCTCTGAATGCAGTGAATCCGCCAACTTCATGGGAATTTATGAGAGGAACAACAAACCTAACACCAACACGTATAACCCAGGCTGAAAAAAGCATCCAAAATTCTCCTGGAGTAACCCAATCACAGCTACAAATCCAACCCATCAACCATGAGGATACCAGTAGAACCTATCACGACAGCAACCTCAACAACAACAGAATATGAACAACAATTCACTAGAATCTACTTTACATACTTTTATGTCTCTCACTAGTGATTTTATTGTTCGTACTAATAAATTTATTGACAAGACTAAGTCTTTTATGCACATGACTAAGATGCGGATGAACAACCAAGAGGCAATAATAAAGAACTTGGAGACCCAGTTCGGGCAGTTCACTGAAATTATAAGCAACAGAACAATGAGAGCATCATCTAGTAACACAGAAGTTATCGCAAAACCCACTCATGTGCAGTGCAAAGTGATAACAACAAGAAGTGGGAAACAATTGGATGAACCCAGAGTTGAGCAGCCAAAGGAAAAACAGCCAGAGCTACCTGCCGCAGCAGCACATGAACAACCTACTAGGGCAGCAAAACAAAAAGATGCCTAGGCAAATGATGACAGTCCTGAGACAGATGATCTTGAGCCCCCACAGATTAAATTTCCCTGCGCGGAACGCATCCAGGACATCCGTCTACCGTCACCCTTCCCCCCAAAGGCTTAAACAACAAAAGCAAGAGCACCAGTTAAAACAATTTCTAGATATTCTAAAGTAGGTGCATATCAACATCCCACTTGTGGAAGCCATACAAAACATGCCAAATTATGCGAAGTATCTGAAGGATATGGTTTCCGAGAGAAGGAGAATTAGGGAATTCGAGACAGTAGCTGTCACTGAAGAATGCATGGCAATGCTACATAACAAGGTGCCGCCCAAAAGGACAGATCCATGCAGCTTTATCATTCTATGCAAGATAGGCAACAAACATGGTATGATAGCCCTATGTGACCTAGGAGCAAGTATTAATCTGATGCCCAGGGTTGTCTTCAACAAATTAAGAATTGGACAAGAAAAGCCAACCTCCATCATGCTCCAACTTACTGACCATTCCTTTGTGCAATCAAAGGGAAAAGCTGAAGACATCATTGTACGAGTGGGCAACTTCATTTTCCCAGCTGACTTCCTCATCCTGGATTGTGAGGTAGAGGAGAACGCCCCCATCATTCTTGGGCAACCATTCGTAGCCACGGGCAGAACATTGATAGATGTGGAGAATGGGGAACCTAAAATGAGGGTGGACAATCAGAACGTAAAGATACATGTTCTACAGCCCACGAAACCAGCAAAGGAAAAAGAAGTCTGCCAAGACGCACATGCCTCCAAGGTCAGCACAGAAACAGGGCAAGGCAGCAGCTGCCAGGACAGAAATCAGAGCAACAAGAACCCCAAGGAGCTGGATAACCCACCTGGACAAAAAGCAACTCACCACCAGCTCAGGAAGTGGTTATGTTTGGGAGATGCACATCAATGCACTCCCAACATAACTTAATTTATTTTTAATATTTTTTTATTTTTATGTTTTAGGATTAGATTTAAATTTATTGCAATTTATTGTCCACATTTTTTCAGAATTAATTGTTTTTATTTTAGTTTTCTTTATTGAGTTAATTATTTTTATTTCAAGTTTAGGAATAAATAAGTACGACAAAGAAGAAGGCCCAACAAGGAGCCCGCCTACCATACCGTAGAGACAGCTGAAGGCAGCCCACCACAAAAACGCGTAATGGCTAGCTGCCAACGGCTACAGCGTAACAGGCAATTAATCTCGTTGGAATTTAATGCCGCTGCAGCATCTCACGAAAACCGCTATATATACCTCACTGTTTCATTCATTTTCTTCACTCTATCTCCTTGTTTAAACCTCTTCTAAGTCCACTTGCTCTCTCAACTATTTTCTATCTCTCAACTATTTTCTATTTCTCATCCATTTTCAGATTACAACTGACTCACAACTATGGCAGCATCACAATCCAAACCCACATTCCAGAGATTCTTCTCCGAGCTCGACCAGAATTGGCACAGAACCCAATTTGCCAACAGGGCAATTTGGGAAGAGCAAGGGTTTCACCACTCCACACAGACATAAGACATAGGTCTCGAGCCTGCCCTCTTCAAGAAAATTCTTGGCCAAGGGTGGGAGACCTTTGCGAAGTAGCCCGAGGTGGCCAACATCACCCTCGTCCGAGAGTTTTACGCCCACCAACCCTGCCCAGAAATACCATTCCTCTTTGTTAAAGGGGAGGCAGTAAAGCTCAACGCCCCCACCATCAACAGGTTTTATGGGCTAGAGATGGATGACAACCCCCATAAGGAGTGGAGGCAGACACTGACGGTAGCCGATTAAGACAGGATGAAGGACAAACTGTGTGAACCAAACACCAGTGGCTGGTGGGGAAGCACGACGGATCTGTCCAGCATCGTCGACTGCTACCAGAGGCAATGATGTGGAACACGTTCATTAAGAGACGCCTACTGCCCACTTCCCACAACACAACTATTGATCGGCCTCATCTTACCTTGATACATTCAATTATGAACAACCGGCTGATCAACGTGGGCGACATTATCTGCAAGGAAATCCACAACTGCTATTGAAAGTCCAAGGGCAGGCTCTACTTCCCCTTTCTCATCACCGGGCTTTGCACGAACTTCAACATCCCCTCCGACCCTAAAGACGTGCTGACACCACCAAGATATGGCTGGACAAGAAAGGTCAGGCTCAGACGATGTAGGCGCCTGAGACAGAACCGATCACACCCTCTTAGCCGTTAACCGACAACACTACTGCCCCGGCAGCCAGAGGCAGTACTAAAGCTGCTCAAAACTCTAAAGTTATCCAGCTGCTCAACACACTGATCGACAACAACAAAATAATAGAGAAGCAGCAGCTGGCCTTCATGAAATACGTGGGGGGAAGTCCAAGAAGCCTTCGTGGCCTATCACTTGCAAAAGTTCCCCAACGACGGTCCCTCCCTGCCCACATTCTCAGAAGACTTAGCCACCGCAGCTGACCCTAGAGAGACTACACCGTCAGAAGCAGTTGCCTGCCACGCCGCCTTCCGCCGCCATATGCCCTCTCCAACGCGATACCCGTCTTACTCAGCCACCTCCGCCTCTAACACGATGGTCGGCACTTCAGAGAGGCATCAACAACAACTCTCTCTAGCTTTCACAGTGGAAACAATGGTAGACACCTCCCCTTCCAAGAAGTCTGAGCAGCAGACGTCAACAACAGTGGCACCTATGGAAACAGAGGATCCACCGGCAGAATCCATGGCTGAGACAAGCAGGAAAAGGAAGCGGCACATAATCTCAGCCAAGCCGGAGAAGGAGGAGTCAAAATCTGAACCAGACAAAGTGAAGCTCCTCGTCCCACTCCCAAGAGAGTCCAGCCTCCTCGGACAGTAAAGATATCACCTGCCAAGACAGTCGCGCAGACATCTGACAGCCGTTGCCTTGTCATCCAGTCTTCATCTTCCTCCTCTACTGCAAAGACTCCAGCATCATCTCAACCAATCGACAACTTCTAGAGTTGTTTCTTTTCTTTCTTTTTATTACTTGTTTCTCTGTTTTTATTATTGTTCTTGTATTTTATTTCTCTGTTTTCTTTTATTTTTTTCATTGAGGGCAATGCCCGTCTCAAGTTTGGGGGGATTAGTACTCGTCATTGTTTAGGCATACTTAAAGAATATAGGTTGCATAATGTACTTGCCTCTAAAATTAATCAAAAGAAAAATTTTGTTAGAACTTGTGTCTATGATAGGATAGCCGATTTTAAATTTTTCGCACTATAATTAAAAAGAACTTAATTTTGGGGAAAGCATGGAGTAAACTTAGAATTTTTCTATAATTGACAACAATTAAAAACACCACTGTCACTTGCTGATTTTGATTGAATTTCTGATAAACATTACTTGCTTGAATTATTTTTAAAATTCTAACATGGTTGCAGAAAGCTGTCGCGGCAGGTAACAAAGAGAAAAAGAAAAGCATTGCCACGGCAGAGAGAAAAAAAATATGTTGTCTTTCCCTGGAGGTGCCCGAAATCGGCTCTAGAAAGAATCATGTGCAAGGACACTCCGCTGCTATCAAGGTCTATGAATCTAAAAATCTTTGAAGTGACGGACAAAGTAACATGAGTGAATGAAAGTCTTCATGGGATGACTCTACTCAATGGGTTCGGGGTTCTGTAGTTTGCTTCTATCTTAATTTTAGACCTAAAGAGTAGTTGTGATAAACTGAAGCCCTTATTGCCATGATTATTAAATGTGCTTAATTATGCTGCCTCGGCAGTAACCTTATATTACCATGAAAACATCTTAGTTTACTTAGACTATTCTTCAAATTCAGTATGTACACAGTTTCTGCACACACTGCACTGGCATTGTAGTTTAATTATGAGGTAATTCATGTTATTCTCCTCTCGCTAATCTAATGATAGGTGCCACAACCTTGAGGTGCTAAATCAAGTTTAAAACAAGTTTTTCTTTTTGATTAGTGCAAGCACAAGTATGTTTAGGATTGCATTGCTTGAGGACAAGCAATAGTTCGAGTTTGGGGGTGTGTAAAGTGCTCATAAGTCCTATATTTTATGCACATTTCATCTCATATTATTGCTATTCTCAAGTGCATTTTAGGCATATTTAGGTGCATGCATTATTTACAGTATTCTTTGATTTGCCTTGTTCTTGTTGAATATCTTTGATTTGGTGAGAAAATATATTGTTTTAGTTTAGTTTTATTTTCAGGTGCTAGAAGCTGTCAGATGGAGAGAGGAGCTGAGGAGCTGATGCCGAGGCAGCAAGCCAATGAGCTGTACTAAAGCAGCTCAACACAGAGAGAGACGCTACCGAGTAGCTGTCGCCGCCATATCTGCCGCCCAGGGCAGCAACTTGAGGATTGGTGAATTGGAGTGAGATTGGAAGAACATAAATTTCTGAGTCCAACGAGAAGATCTGCAAAATTTACTGATGCCAGATAACAGCAGACAGAGCCGCCCAAGGGGAGATCATCCAAGGCAGCTTAAGCTTACTTGTGGCACAAGGAGTCCAACTTCAAGTCAAAGAAGTCAGATTTAATGGATGCATTCAATGCAAAAGCTACTTTATTATAAAGAAGACTTTTACTCCAAGGACTTACCCTAGGTCATGCCCTATATATATCTGATCATATCTTGTATTTTAAAAAACTCATAGTCGGTATAGCTTAGGTTTCTCTTGTGTTTTCTTACCGCCACTATGTTCTAAATTCTCTAGGGTTTGGTTTATGTTGTAAAGTAGTTGTGAGAACGGTTGTTTAGGTTTCAAGTTTGTTTTTGCAATAAATTCAAGGTTTGCTTATTTCATGTTCTTCATTGTTTTCAATTGAGTCGAGAGATCGATTGTGAGCAATCCATTTGTTTGACATCGAGAGAGTCAAACTCACAAAAGAAGTAAGCACGATCTCATCAATACCAGGTGTTGATCAATCCAGCCTAGACATAGGTTAGGGTTTAAGGCGGCTAAAAGAGGACGAACAGAAGGTTGATGATCATTGCAAGATTCACGCCGATGGGTATTATCTACAGCGGGCAACAACAATATTCAGACTTAGACATAAGCTGAATCTCTATCGAAGCATTTTGCCGAGTTATGAAGGTCTGTCGAGTTTACCGCCGAGCCAATTGTCCGTTCCTCCTGTCGAGGCAACGAAAGCGTCGAAACACCAATCTGCCATCTTCCACCGAGGCAGCAAAGTCTGGTAGCGTAATACAACTTAACCTATTCAAAGCAGTTTCACACTACGGAGCAACATAACTTGACCCATTCTATCACCCTGATCTTTTCTACTATTTACTTGTGTTTATTTATTTTTCTCTTAAACAAACTGAAATTTACTTGTGCATTTATTTTCTGTGTAGGAATTGACATTCGAATTAGCTATTCAATCCTCGTGGGAGACAATATCTTTTATACTATAACTTGACAAGAGTGTGAACTTGCGCTCATATTTAGAGAACACCCAAACGCTCTACATGGCTCTGATACCATTGATGGGAAACGCGGTACACCTCATGGCGCATCAAAAAATTATCCGACGAATTTCGCCAGTGATCCATGTACAAGGGATGAATTCGGGGTGAGTAGGGATGAAATATTACCTTAATAAATCTAGTATCATGATATCCTTAAGGAGTTAGGATAAACCAAATCAAATCCAAGTCGTCACAATAGTGCTCCGACCTCTACGTAGTCCACCTGAACGAAACGAACACTATTTTCTCTTCTTTAACTATTAGAGAGGTTTTTCAAAAAAGCATACTTTGGCTACTAGACCTTATGCCTTTATATAACATTCAAAAACCTAATTCTAATTAAATTTGGATTCATTAAATATACAATATATTTAACCGAATATAATTAAATATGTAGAATCTAATTCTACTTTAATTCGAATTTATTAAATATACAATATATTTAACCAAATACAATTAAATATATAGACTCTGGTTCTACTTTAATTAGGTTTCTATAGGGATATATATATTTTAATAGTGTTTGATAATTACAATAATTATCTAGTTATTAAAATATATATAAACGAGGTTATCTATAATTACAATAATTATAATAATTTCATCTTTAATCATTATTACGTGGACAACAAGTTTATACACATGTTATCTAGTCGATATTTGTTCGTTTCAATCACAGGGTGTGACCCTTGTAGGTTTATGTAATGTTAGTAGTAATATCTAGAACAATTCTAATATTACAAACAATGAATGGCATCTAGCAATACATCATTGCTACCTAAGTTACATGAAATCGTGGTTCGACTTTTCTTTTTCCGTTATTAACTTCTTTTACGTATTACATTCTTTTGTCCTTATATCTAGATCGAACACAAGTCATGGATTAGTCACACTTGTATAGTCCATCTAATATTTCTTGATATCTTGAGTAGACTATGATAAACGAATAACTATGATATCTCATATCAATTTATTTGAGCATGGCCATGCATTTTCTAGTCTCACTCAATCAAGTGGCCTACGATATTACTCTTATTATGTAGAAGGGACAAATCATATCTTGGTCAACCATATTTCGCTATATAGAGTGTGTCATATCCAATATCAGTCTTTATAGTGAAGTCTGTTACAACACACGTTTGACTGCATCAAAATATGTCACTCTCGATTTTGAAATAATGATGATCTCAAGTCTGAGGATCATACACTTAGTTATCACCATGAGCAATATTGTGACTGTCACATAATAATCCAAGAAACATGCTCAAAGCGGGTTAGTCCAATATGTCATTCTCTAACACATACTTATGTATTGATTTTAACATCTCTATGTCAATAACAACACTTTGTTATCAATCAACTACATATTAGTCTTAATATATTATTGTTGTCCACACCCACGATAATTCTTGACTAAGGTTATTCAAGAATAACTATATTATTCTAAGGACTTTATTATAATTCAATTTATTTATAGATGCACAAAGTAAGAGTGAAATAATAATAATGACTTTAATAATAAACAAGATAAAATAAGTATGTATTTTACAATCATCTCATGATTTGTCTTTGGGCATACTCCAACAAAGTCAACATCTGTCCAACTATTGACTAAATGGAATATGCAAAGGTCATAGACAATCTAAATGATATGTACTAAACCATATATTACTTTTACTATAAGTAGTTTAAGCAGATTCACAATCATTCCAAGGTCAACCCTCTGAAAAGTGATTGTTACAGTATTGAGATATCTCAGATATACTCAAGACTATGAACTACGTTATTTTAGATATCCTACTATTTAAAAGGATTCTTTGATGGCAGTTGGATATCTGATATTCAAGATACCAAAGGCACAAGTGAATACGTTTCACATTGAAAAGAGGGGCTATGTCATGAAATTTCTCAAGACAAACATTTACAACCAGATTCACAATGGAATCTGAGTTTGTAACTCTAAACAAGTCTAGAGAAAAAGCCAAATGGTTTTAGAATTTCTCGAAGGATATTCATGAAAGGACAAAGCATGTGCCAACAAGATTCATATATTGAAAACCAAAGATTGGTAGAGCACAAAGCTTTATGTATAATGGTAAGTCGAGACAAATGCGTCGCTGACACAATACCATTAAACAACTGGTCTCAAATGGAGTAATCTCTATTAATTTTTTAAGAGATAACATTGCGGATTCGCTAATCAAATGGTTAAATCAAGATCAAGTTGAGAAACATCAAAAGGAATGTGACTACAACCTAGGAAAATTTAAGGCGCTATGTGAAGGGAAACCCTACCTAATTGACTGTAGATCTCAAGATCTAGGTTCAAAGGACACCCTAATTGTATAGACCTTGTGCGGTCACTGTGGGTGTACTTATCCTCAGGTCTATTCATATGATGTAAATAGTAATCAAAGTGGAATAGGCTAAGCACAGCTTTTAATGACCATTGTTTGCTTTGGTGAGCCGAGAAACATAAGTTATCTATGTGAGAGTGAAATGGGGCCACTTCAAGGAGAGTATTGGGCATAGTTCTTTCAAGCTCTTGCAGAACCAGGCAATGTTCATGGCCATATGGACATACCCATGAGAACTAATACTCTTGTTAGAGAAGTAGTTGTGTGGAGTATATCATCATTTACACAAATGGCAGAACAGTTCAAGGACATCGCGTCTACTAGTCAACTAGTAAAGTAAATATACTTTCACAATGGAAGGTTTAAAGAAGGAAACCTACCTATCATATGCAACTATCGATCGTAGATTCTATCACCACATCGAGTCAAAATGTTTTTGATTAAATAATCAATTTCATTTATGTGGTCGTTGGAAAATGATAATTTTGGAGCTTTGAATGAGAAATTGATCCAAACGTTGTTGAGGGAAAATGTAGAACCAAATGTTGGTTAGTAAATGTGCAACGATGCACAATGTGGGTAACATGAATGTTCGGACCGGTTTGGCCCTCAATGGGCTTGAGGATATCTTATCCCAAATATTTCCTAAAAAAAGAGCATATGTTTTCCAATTACGTTTTGGAATTAAAATGATAAATATTAAAAGCTTAATTTAATATAGACAGTAATTTTAAAAACTGCTCTTTAAAGGCTCATTAATTCTCAAATCAGAAATACTCCATTAGGTTAAAATGTTCCTTTATAACCCTCGTGAAATTCCTATAAATAGCGTGTAAACCTACTGTAACTGATCAACTAGTTGTTGTATCCTGGGAGACGGACGACCAAAAATCTCAAGCACCAAGGAGTGGCCGAAAATTTGTCTTAAGAAAACTGTGTAGCTATAGGCGTCAATTCGTTCGCAATCGATTTGGTTTTAGATATGTTATATCTATATTATGTTCTGTTCGATTAATAACAATATCATTATTTGATTTTATAGTTTATTATTTTATTCTTGAATTAACAATTATTTAACATTTTATTATAGGAATTGTACGGATTAAGTTTAAGAGAGAATGATTGGTAGTGTTACTGCGGCAAATGTTCAGTTGTGTACAAATTGGGCATTAATTTTTAAGTTCAAGCCTCTATCACTTTAAAATTAAGTTTACCTCTCCATTTTTTTATATTAAATACGTAATAAGTTCCTATTGTTTTTGAATTTACTGTCGAAACTATTTTTTAAATATAAAAATAGTTTAGACAATTTTTATAAAGATTGGAATCGACACCATAAAATAACCAGAGATTTTTAAAAAAATGAGGTTCGAAAAACGATTACGTGTACAGAAGAATTAGGCCATCTAACATAATAATATATGCATTTAATAAAACATGTATTATTTAACAATATTTAAACAAACAATTGAAGCTATAAATAGATTTAATTAAACACAATTAAAAAGGTCTAAATTGCACAAATTAAAAGCTAAACTTCTGATTTTATTCGAATTAGGGGACAGAATGAATACGAACTAAAATTGAAGGCCAAATCTGTGAGGATTCAAAAACTAGGGCACGAATCTAATATTCGGCTCGTTTAAAAACACGCCGGTCAAAATGACCCAGCACCAAAACGGTGTGTTTTGAGCCTTCTATTTAAAACCCACTTTAGCTTAAAAAATTCTTTTTTTCATTTTTTAAAAAATTCCCTCTATCTACCCGAGCTCTTCTGTAAATTCTCTAACCTCACTCTTCAAAAACACCAAAAGAACCCAAAAATTGCTCCCACAAAGATCAAAACACCCTACTTCAGATTGTTCATCGAGTGTTCTTCGTTTTTCACGATGAACAACACCGCCAGCCGTCGCTACAATCATCTTCTGAATTTTCTCGGCCACCCTAGAGAAAACTCTAACCACCCTTTAACTCCCGCCAGCAATCGGGAAGCAATTTTTAACTGCCACGGGGCGATTTTCGGCCACCGTCCTGAAACTAAATTTCCCTTTTTTTCACCCTAAACCCTAAAATCTAATCCAATTCAACTAAATCTCTCTTCTTCCCCTCCTTACACTAATCTACCCATTCCGAGCCTTTTCAACTCCACTAAAACCCTAAAAACTCTGAACACCAAGATAAGCACCGATTTGCTTTCCTTTTATATTTTCAGTTTATTTTGTTTCAGTTTAACATACATCCATATAGACTGGTCTTTTTGTTTATTTTGCAAGGATAAAAACATCGAGAAGAGAGTTATACCTTCTCGGTAACAAATCAGTGTACTAATCTTCTTTCCAGTGACGGTCAAGTTTTTTGGTGTCGATTCTTCTTTCCAGTGATCGATCGTCTTTGTCAAATAGTTTCTCTCTCTTCACTAATTTCTATTTTTTTAATTTCGTAATTATTGCACTATTAATGATTGATTTGATAATTTTCTCTCCATCCTTTTATTGGTACAAAAATTATATCATAAATGACGTCATAGGGTGACGTCATCTGCCAACTGGAGCTAGCTA
This sequence comes from Hibiscus tridactylites, assembly GCA_958450335.1. Classification (NCBI taxonomy): domain Eukaryota; kingdom Viridiplantae; phylum Streptophyta; class Magnoliopsida; order Malvales; family Malvaceae; genus Hibiscus; species Hibiscus tridactylites. The sequence continues at coordinate 19,736,837 of OY288265.1, read as the reverse complement.
AAATCAGAAGAAAAACAATATCATGTAGTGTGCTGCTAGGCCAAACTCATAGACCCTACAGCGAGCATAAAAAAACGCTATTTATAGCTCCTAAAAGCGAGCACAAGGGAATAAGTTTACACAAAATATGCTAAGCAATAATCTACATCTTGTGACTTTGAATTTTATAATTTAAAACTCTATATATCTCTCATCACTGAGATCTAAGAATTCACCACAAAGGAAAGTCAATTTCTTTCTAAAAAACATGTTCACGTTTTCAGGCGTACGAAGGTCACTTTATAATCTTCCCTCGCATGGGAAGGCAATTGTTGGTAACAACGAACCACAACCATACGAATGCTCAATTACAATCCTCTACGAGCGTACTAGCAAACTACATCCGTGTGAACAAACTAATTATAACTTGTGCGACCTCGACATGTGAACGCTACTCCAGACCATGTGATGATGCATGTGGCCCACATCGACATCCTAGCCACGATAACTCACCAAGACACGTGTCTTCTTCAAGCGAGGTCAAGTTTTTCGGTGTTGATTTTCCAGTGATCGATCATCTTTCTCAAATAATTTCTCTCTCTTCACTAATTTCTGTTTTTTTTATTTCATAATTATTGCACCATTAATGATTGGTTTGACAATTTTCTCTCCATCCTTTTATTGGTACGAAAATTATATCATAAATGACGTCATAGGGTGACGTCATCTGCCAACTGGAGCTAGCTAAAATCAGAAGAAAAACAATATCATGTAGTGTGCTATTAGGCCAAACTCATAGACCCTACAGCGAGCATAAAAAAACTCTATTTATAGCTCCTAAAAGCGAGCACAAGGGAATAAGTTTACACAAAATATGCTAAGCAATAATCAACATCTTGTGACTTTGAATTTTATAATTTAAAACTCTATATATCTCTCATCATTGGGAGCCAAGAATTTACCGCAGAGGAAAGTCAATTTCTTTCTAGAAAACATGTTCGCGTTTTCAGGCGTACGAAGGTCACTTTATAATCTTCCCTCGCATGGGAAGGCAATTGTTGGTAACAACGAACCACAACTATATCAACGATCCAATTACAATCATCTACGAGCGTACTAGCAAACCACATCCGTGTGAACGATCCAATTATAACTCGTGCGACCTCGACAAGCTCTTACCTCATCCAGCCCCCTATAAGGAGCCATGCACCCTCAAGAAAACGTAGGCTCGGAAAACCCCCAAAGGGACCATCAAAAAACACTAGACGAAGAACCCCAGCCTCTCGGCCTTCGAAACAACCCAAAACAACCGTCCAATGGGGTTGCTCACTAAGGTGATCAACACGGGTATTACACTTACATTATTTGTCTATTCCAATTTTTAATTTTAACTTGGCATAATGCCGAAAAATGCCCCTAATGCTTGACTGAATAGTCACATTGGCCATTATTGTTTTTTAAGCAATTTAACCCTCAACGTTTCTTTTTGGGTCAAATGGCCCCTCTACGGATGAAAGTTGTTAGTTAACTGACGATAAATAACTTGAAATGACTTAACATAATGACACGTCAGAAGAAGAAAAAATTATATGTTATACAATTTTTTAAAATTACTTTTTAACTCATGTGTCATTATGTAAAGTCGGCATATTCGTCTATATGACATTGCTATTGCGGCGTGCATTGCCATATATGGTTGTCACGCTATTTTAAGCCTTTTAACTATTCCTTGCGGATAAAAGTATTGTTTTGTTTTTTATTGCTTTCAATAATAGAGATCAGAAAGAATGAACCTTTTTCTCTCTCACTTTTTTTAATATCAAAAAATATAGTTCCATCCTACATTTGAATACCAAATGGAAAATCTCAAAATAGAAGTTCTCAATAACTTAGTGAATGATAGCCATGGCGAACAATGTGCTTCACACATCCGAATATAGACATGTCAATATAAAACATATTTATGCTTGACACAAACATACATCAAGAATCTATTTGAAATCTCATTAACATATATAAATCATGTTTTTCATTGTTTTTAAAAAGTGTTTTCAAAAACAAAAACACTTTTAGAAAGAAAGAAAGAAAGAAAATGCAGAACATGCACATTTATACCTTTTAAGTCTAGGTCGAATTGAAACTTGAGTTTCTTGTACATACAAGTTCTTTCAACATGAATTTGGCAAAGGTAGTGCGACTATAATCTTTTCCCTATTTCTATTAAATATTAGCAATACACTGCCGTAATTTATAAACAATAAAGTAGTACTGATTTCAAGTATATGTTTTTTTTTCATAAACATTAAAGACAACACAATCCAAGGACTATTTTATTATATAATGAAAATACAAACAATCAGATCCAGAGTCCTTAATTCTTATTACCCAATCACATACAGTTTTTGGCCAAAACAACACACGGAAACATCGAAACGACACCATTAAATCTTGAACACCATGAAATCACAACACGGAAGCTATATATATATATATATATAAAGTTTTAGGCATCGGGGTTTGCCAAGAGATATTCTTCAACGGCCTTGAAGATTTGGGCTCGCTTCTGGAGAGAATCCTTGATTGCTTCTTCCTTGATCTCAATGTCACCCACGGAGTAAAACGCGGTGCTTATCTTACAAACTGTTCCTCCATTTGGTGCCGCAACGAACTTGATCTCGTACCCGATTTTCTCGATTATGTTGTTGAAAAGATCGCTTTCGATCACGGTGTAAGTGTACGACAAGTTGTCTTGGTCTATATCATCGACCTTTTCCTTCAGATACTCAAATCCCCAACCTGCATGTAGTAACAACCAAGTAAAACATGGGATCAGACGAAGAAAATAATATAATTATATCGGACACATATTCGTATTCGTCAGAAGTACTAAGATTACCTTCAGCAAAGTTGACCTTCCTGATACTTCCAGGGCCACCAGATCCTTGAAGGTACTCGACGCCCTTGATTGCATAAGGGGCAACCTTGGGGAAAAGGGTGTACGAATCAAGAACAAAGGCCTTGAATAACCTGGCCGTGGGAACCGGGGAAGTAGCCTCCATTTCATGTGTGAAAACACCCATGACTGTTTCTCTTTGTATATGTACGGGCTTGAAATTCTTCAAAGATGAGCACAGAGAGAGTGTTTTGAGGTGTGGGAAGATATGAGAAACTGGGGTGGTATTTATAGACTGAAATCCAAGCTTGTCAATTCAATTTCCTTCATTTTTCTGGGAAATTATGTCCAATTACAAAGAAATAGTCAAAGAATACAATACTGCATAAAGAACTCCATAAAACGATGGCCAACTTGCAGTTTTAAATGTTGCAATCATATGTATGCATATTTGATTGAGATTTATTTATGGTGAAAGTTGCTTACAGAAAAACTTTGTTTCAGTAGTAAATATAAAATTAATCTCTAAACAGTTCTAATCGAAAAAAAAGAAATATTGTTTTTCAAGTAGTTGTCCGCACAATATATACATTATCAAAAACTTAGTATAAATGAGCAGATATTATCATAATATCACACTGTTAAAAAAAATTATTTTACTATTTTATTATTGTGATATATAAATATTAGAAATGAAGAAGTCAAAATAATCATAAATTTTGTAAAATAATACATGATAAAATAACACAGTCAAGTGCTTGAGAATACGATTACCAATAAAAAAGCTTGAGAATACTGGACTTTTAAGGAAGCAAATATCTTATTAGCGGCCTAATCTAGCCGCAAACTATTGTTAATCAACATCGGGTTGATCCAACTCTGATTTGGTTCTGGTACGCGTCAAATAAATACCAGATTCAAGTTAAAACAGTTCGGGTTTGAGTCAGTTATTTATTGAGTAAATTTAAGTCGAGTCTTAATCGGGTTCAGATAGACTTTAGATTAAGTAGTTTTGAATATTGAATTAACTTAATTGTACACATGTAAATAAACTAAGTTTTATGGGGCCATCTCAAATAAATGGGTGGTGAGATATGAGCCCAAAGGCCCAAGGCCCAAACTATTACTAATTATTATTTATTATTAATTATTATATTATAAATACATTATATAACTTATAAGTTATAAGTTTATATATATATATATATATATATATATATATATATATATATATATATATATATATATATATATATATATATATATATATATATATATATATTATTTATACATTATAGGTTTTAGGGGCTCATCTAAAATAATGGGTGGTGGGATATGAGCCTAATGGCCCAAGGCCCAAACTATTACTAATTATTATTTATTATATTATAAATACATTATATAAATTATAAGTTATAAGTTTATATATATATATTTATATATTATAGGTTTTAGGGGCCCGTCTAAAATAAATGAGTGGTGGGATAAGAGCCCAAAGGCCCAAGGCGCAAACTATTACTAATTATTATTTATTATTAATTATTATATAAATTATAAGTTATAAGTTTATATATATATATATATATATATATATATATATATATATATATTATATTTATACATTATAGGTTTTAAGGGCCCATCTCATATAAATGGGTGGTGGGATATGAGCCCAATGGCCTAAGGCCCAAACTATTACTAATTATTATTTATTATTAATTATTATATTATAAATACATTATATAACTTATAAGTTATAAGTTTATATATATATATATATATTATATTTATACATTATAGGTTTTAGGGGCCCATCTCAAATAAATGGGTGGTGGGATATGAGCCCAAAGGCCCAAGGCCCAAACTATTAATAATTATTAATTATTATATTATAAATACATTATATAACTTATAACTTATAAGTTATAAGTTTATATATATATATATATATATATATATATATATATATATATATATATATATTATAGGTTTTAGGGGGCCATCTAAAATACATTATATAATTGAAAGATAATTGTTTCACATGTTATATAAGTATAATAACGTTAACTTTATGTTAAACATAATACTAACTTATATTTTGTATTTATTTTAATTTTATGAACATAATAAAGTTAACATAATATATATTATATAATAAAGCATAATAAGTTTAATATATTATATTATCTATATATATTACTAATATATTATATACTTAGTAAAAATGATGACAAATCTTTTAAGTATATAATTTTATTATACATAATATATATTTTTATACTTAAACAAACTTCTAAGTATATAATTTTATTATACATAATGTAGTTACAAATTAAGACAAATTTCTAAGTATAATGGAAGATAAATTTTTTTTAAGTAATGAAATTAACATAATTTACTAAAAAATTATTAAGTTTATAATGAACAGATTACACTTTAAATTATTTAACATTTTTAGCCAGGTCTACATTAGTTCGGGTTAACAACAGTTTAGGTTCAAAACAGGTCGGGTCCATTAACAGGTCTGGTTCAAAACAGGTTGGGTAAAATCGGATCTCGGGTCGATTCAGTCGGATAATATCAGGTAATTTGCCAGGTCGGTCTCGGGTTCGGGTTCGTTTCAGTCGGATGCAGGTCGGGTTTCAGGTCAGATTCGGGTTTGGGTCGTTTTCAGTCGGACGCAGATCGGGTTCGGTTTCTACAGTAACAGGTTCAACTCGGGTTCGGGTCAACAACAGTCAGTTACAGTTCGAGTTCGGATCATCGAATTCTCGGGTTAAATCAGGTTCTGATTCGAGCAGGTTTCAAGCAGATTTTCAGGTCCTGACTTGTTTTTACAACCCTACCACCAACCCTCTACATCAAAAATCCAATCGTCTTTAGTTGTTTTGATCCAAAAATTGTACAGCTTGTTGATGAAGATTAAAACCTTTTGGTTTCTAGCCAACCATAAACTCCATATCGCTTCCCCCAGGCCCACATGTTGTAGCAATCCCTGTCAAGTTGGCATTAAAACAAAACAAAAACAGAGCTTGGATGTTATTGGGTTTCACCCAGTTTACTTCCCACCAGACGCAGAATGCCTCCCAAAGTTGATTAACAAAATCACACTCTACAAACAGATGATATTCATCTTCATAATCATTGTTACCCCAGCAGCATCGACACCGGGTATCATCCAAAGGAATTTCCCTACTTCAAAGGAATTGTTTAGTCGGACAACGACACCAGCACAAACTCCATTCCAACTTATGCGAGCTAACTTCATCTTACCATCCTTGATACCCCATAGGAATTTTCTTCTAATCTTTTCAATCTTAGATAGCACAAACAACGAACTGCAGATGTGTAAAAACATAATCCGAAAGAATTTGATTTATCCCTCCTATATCACTCATCCTCTCGGCTTATCGTAACCCTTTCCTCAAACAAAACTCTTATGAAGCAGAACCATTTACTAAGACATATTCTCTCGCGAAAGACAAACATTTCAAAATCCATTGCCTCTACAGCCTACCAAAACCCATTTTTTAAGGACCATAACCAGGAAATCCCATCTAAAGCAGTCCTATGCCTTAGAAAAATCAAGTTTTAAAATTACACCACCATCACTGACATCTTTAGAAGCCAAGGAATGAATGATTTCGTTTGCCACCAGAATTCCATCACAAATTTTCCTTCCAGCAATAAATTTTCACTGATTATCTAGTTCATTACTGTTAGGAGTTATACCAATGTGTTAGTCATTGTAATTTGGTTAAGTCTGTTTGAAGTTTGTTAGGCTGTTTGGGCCGTTTGTATTGTTGGGTAGTTTGTTACCCTTGCCTGCCACTTGGGCTATATAAGTGTGATAGTGTAATTGGGCCAATTAATGAAAATTATCAATCCAAACAGATTTCCTTTGTTCAGTTTATTTCTCTTTACTTTCTCTCTCGAAGTTCTTCTTTTCCCTTTCTCATTTTTCTATCTTCTTCTTCTTCTTTCACAGAAACCTTTGATTCTCATCATCTTCTTCACACAAAACCTTGATATCAAGTATTCTAACATGGTATCAGAGCTCGGTTTTGGCCTTCTAATCAGAAACCTAGACTGTCAGACGGTTTGTGAAACAATTACGTTCTTGTTTTGAAGTTTCGTTGCAATCGAAGTAAGGCGGCGAAGCGCTCTTCTGTTCTGCATCAGTCGTTGAAAATCCTGTTGAAGATTGATGGAGATTGTTGTTATACTTGAGATTCTCTGAATGCCTGGTGAGATCGTTCTGATTTCTATAAATTCTGAGCCCTATTTTCTGTCATTTGTCTGAAACCTAGCCTCGTGTGTTTATTTTCTATCAATTGATGACATCAAAGACTGCAAATCTGCTTATATCAATCATGTGCTGCAATTCTGAATGATTTCATGTTGTCTTCTGTTCAGTTGCTCTCAATCAATTGCTTTCTCCAGATCTGTGATTTGTTGCTTCTGAATGATTTCTGATAGTTCTGTGTTGTTGAAGAGTTGTTTTGTTTGTTTCTGCTGAGTTTTGTCTCTGAACTATTGTTGTTGTTCTGGTTGCTTGCTGCTGAAATTAAGATCTGTCTAAGTTCATCTTTTGCTGAAATTAAGACCTATTTCAGAAGAGTTGTTGTTGTTCGTGTGGTTCCTTGTTTTGTTTTTGTGAGAGCTTGCTTGTTCAATCATGGTAGATTCTACAAAGACAACTGATAATGCTGGAAATGACAGTGAGAATGCTAATGATAATACAACTCATACTCAACATGCTGCTGAAAACAGTACTCAGGTTGCTAGTCAAAATGCAACATCTTCTTTAGTCACAAGTAGAGTTTTCTCTTCTAAAAAGATTAATGTCATTCTAGATGACAATAATTACCTGTTGTGGCAACAACAAGTGTTGTTAACTATAAAATCTAATAGGCTTCAAAAATTTATAGATGGCAAATTAACTTGGCCTACTCAGTATGTCACCAAGGAAGGTGTTGTTAGTCTTAACCCTGAGTATGAATTTTATGAGGAACAAGATGGAGCTCTAGCCTCTTAGCTTTTGTCTACAGTGGGTGAAGAAGTGTTACCACATTTAATTGGTCATAACACCTCTGTAGAAATATGGAATACCTTGCATAGGTTGTATAGTGGAAAAACCACTTCTAGGTTAATGTCTCTGAGACGGTTGTTGCACTCTTAAAGGAAAGGTGATTCACCTATGAGGGATTTCTTAATGAAGGTGAAAACTGTCTGTGATAATCTTGCCAGTTGTGGTGAAGTGATTTCAGATCATGAGCATGTTACAGCCATCTTAAATGGCCTATCTCCAGAATATGAATCAGTAATTACTGTAATTACAACCAGTCTATCACCCTTTGATGTCAAAACTGTCAGAATTATTCTTCTTGATGTTGATGCTAGGCATTCTCATTTACTAAGTTCTGTAAATGCATCAGCTCATGTGACTGTTAAGAATTATCCCTCAGGATCTGCTGGTAACTTTTCTGATCCATCATCAAAGTTCAATACTGAAACATCTGATGTTGCACCTCAATTTCAGTCCTATCAAGAATCTAGTGATATCAATGGTAGTGGTTTTTATGCTGCAACAAGGCAGAACTCAGATACGTTTGAAGATACTCCTATCACTACTACCTATTCTCCCCAAAATAGCTATGAAAGAGGCAGAGGTCGGGGTAGGAATAATTTCAACAGACCTCAGTGTCAATTATGTGGTAAGTTGGGACACATGGTTGAGAGATTCTGGTCCAGGTTTGACATGCATTTCAAAAATGAGTCATCTCGTCCTACACAAGGTTATGGAAGGACTGCTCAGGTTAACTTCAGCTCCTACACTGGTCGTGGCAATAATTTTCAATCTTATCCCTCAACCCCTGTGTTCTATTCTCCCTCTCCTTATTACAATCCACACATATTTCATCCTCCTAACATCAGACCTCCCATGATGCAACCTGCTACTGTACCACCACATCAGAACTAAGTGTTCCTTCATCCCTCTACAAATACAGCTATATCAGCTTATCCTCACTACACTGCTTCTTCTCCATTGATGCTTGTTTCCACTTCAAGTCCTCCACCTCAAGCATTTATTGCCACACCTGAAACTGTGGGTGACAATACCTGGTATCCAGACTCTGGAGCCTCCCATCACCTGACAAATGATCTTCAAAATGTTCACACCACCTCTTGCTACACTGGTACAGGTAATGTCAGGGTTGGTAATGGTCAAACTCTCCCTATTCATTATATATGTCAGTCTGCTTTAGTAGGTTCTACAAAGCAACTTCATCTTATAAATATTTTGTATGTTCCTGCAATAACTAAAAATCTTTTGTCTGTGTCAAAGCTCACACAGGACAACCAAGTGACAATTGAGTTTTTCCCAAGTATTGTCTTGTTAAAGATCTGCATACCAAAGAGGTTCTGCTGACTGGGAAAGAGAATAATGGTCTCTATGAGTTCTCTTCATCTACTGCATCATCTCTCTTACCTTTACACACTACTACTTCTGCTTTTACATACTCTGCTATTCCATCTTCATCAAATAAGTCTGTTGCTCCTGCCTCAGTGCATACTGTTGTGTCTACTGTTTCAGCTTCATCTTTGCATAGTCTGCATGACAATAATCTGCATAATTGTGTTGCTTCTTGTGTTGATTGTAATGATGCAACTGTTAGCAATAAAGTGTCTATGGAAATTTGGCACAATAGATTAGGGCATCCTGCTAAAGAAACCTTGTTTAGTGTTCTAAGAAAATGTAATGTTCCTACTGATATGAATAAAATTCTTCCTTTTTGTTCAGCTTGCAAGTATGGTAAGTCTCATAAGCTTCCCTTTTGTGCTTCCATGACTCAATATAATTCTCCTTTAGAGTTAGTGATTGCTGATGTATGGGGACCAGCCCCTTTATATTCTAATGGATTCAGTTATTATGTCGCATTTACTGATGCACACTCACGGTATACTTGGCTGTATTTTATTAAACAGAAGTCTGGGGTGTATAATGCCTTTCTTCAGTTTCATCAGGAAGTTGAAAGACAGTTTGGATGCAAGCTTAAAGCTCTTCAAACAGATGGTGGACGAGAATTCACAGCTCTGAAGGCTTATGTAACACCCGTGTTTTGGGGTTAGGAGTTAGTCGAGTTAGTGGTTCGAGTCGGTAAAATTATATTAAATCTTTTTGGCCAAGACTTGAGTTAATTGAGCTTTAATTAACTAGGAGGGACCAAATTGGTAATTTAACCCAAAATGAAAAAAAGATGACAACTTTTATAAAAGTAAAAAGAACAAAAAAATGTGTGTTATCATCTTTTCCCCCTTTCCTCTTCTTCACCGTGGGAACTCCACCAAACTCTCCCAAACCCCTAATTTGGATTTTCATCAAATTGCTCCATCAATTCAAGGGCATTTTTGGAGGTAACCACATATTTGAACTCTCCTCTTTATTTCCTATCAACCCATGGTCTTAGATTTTAAAGTTTTGAAGTTTTGAAAATTAGGGTTTGTATCAAAGTTTGAGTTTTTAATGGGTTTTTCATTTTGTTTTGATAAATCGAGTTGGGGTTTTGTTTAATCAAGTTGAAATACACATTATATGTTAATTTGGTTAATTTTTAATGAATTTCCGAAGTGGGTTCTTAAACCCATTTTTGAGTTGTCAAAAACACCATTTTTGGTGGGTTTTAGGGTGTAATTAGAGGGCTGATGGTATATGTATACTATGGGGATGATTTGGGACCATTTAAATGTCATTTGGGTGTTTAAAAACATGATTTTCTGTTGGGTAAAATATGAGTACGAAAATAGAGTTTTGGGTGAGTTTTGGGGGTTGTTTTAGGTGGGAATTGATAGCCCAATGGTAGTACTATGGTTAGAGATTGATTTGGGATTATTTGTGGGTGCAATGGATGTTGGAAACATGGTTTTTGGAAGAGGTATTGGGGCTGTCCGAAATTGCTAAGTATGGGGTTTGGTCATGACTTGAAATGTTGGATTTGATGTTTAAATTGTATTTCGGGTTAGCCACTTTGATGTTTGAGTTGATTTGAGGTTGTTTTGCTTGTGTTGAGGTGTTTAAAAGCTTGGTTTTGGGTCGGTGATGCTTCGGGAGCAAATCCGGAAATTGAAGACCATGGTTGCTTAGTACTTGAGCTTTGAGGTAGAGGTGAGTGGTTGTTTGTTTTAAATGGTTTTAAAATAGTTGGTTCGAGTATATGGACTAGGTTGGGCTTGGTAGACCCACCTAGAGTTAGGATTAGGGTGGTAGCCTAATCCTAAGCTTGATCTAGAGCCTTTGGATGAACTCATTTATGTGGTTGTGTATGTCTCGTATGATATGTGATATGAATGGTTATGTATATTGTGTTATACATGTGGAATGAGATATGAATTGTGATGATTGAGACATGCATGATGATGGTTGTTGGTGAGTACGTGCTAAGCACGGAATTGGTTGAAATGAGTAATGTGAAATGAGTAAATGTTGGCACTAGTATACTTGAATACAAATGATCGATCATTAGGATGTTAGTGTGTACACATGAGTCAAAAGTCGCGCGTGGCCTTGGTGGCGTTGAGTCACCAAGGAGGAGTACGGGTTCGCCCGGAAATTATATTTAAATATAGTCCGTGATGAGTGGAATCCCATCGACGGGGCGTGAGGATGAGTGGAATCCCCTCCGCGAGACCGGTGATGAGTGTAATCCCACCGTGAGGTAATGTGGTTGTTGGATGTGAGTTCCAACGAGTTTATCCGCGTATTCGGGTCATAGCTAGGTGCCAATGTTGGTTGATAAATGTATCAATGTGTTGAGATTAATGATCCTTATTTGGATGTTTAATGTGACTACTTGTGTTGAGGATTTAGAGCTTGTTGATCATGACATTTACGTGTATATTGCTCATGCATTTTTACCTTGTGGCTCTTATGGATCCTTGGTTTATATGTGGTTTGCCTTGGCTAGATCGTGCTCGGACCCTGCAATGTTGAGGTTTGTTTTTAGAGCCTACCCTCACTAAGCATCATTGCTTACGCTCTCTTTGTTCAACATTGCAGATCCTTAGTTCGTGGGTTGCTTAAGCAAGTGGAGGGCCTCCAAGTGTGGTTGTTGGCTTGAGTACATCAAGTATGGCTTTTAAATGTTGAACATGTAATAGTTTAAGCAATGGGACATGTATTGATTTTGTTGGATGATTGTGGATTGTTAGGAGCTTGCTTAGACTCTATGTTATGTTTCTTTTGTATGGCTTGTGATGCCATGTTTGAGTTGTAATTCATGCCTAAATTGCTTATCTTGAATGTTGGTTGTGTGCCTTTGAGTTTGCCCTTATGTTGAGTGTTGAAATATGTGTATTTGGATGTTTAAGTGTCATCTTTGATTCAATTGCATGTTCCCTTGATGTATGTTTGTGTTGTGTGTTTGTATGGCTAAGCAATGACCTTTAAGTGTTGTATGAATGCTTGTTTGGGTCTAGGAAAGTCCTAAATTGCATCTAGGTCCGAGTCTTGTTCATCTTAGCTGAGTTTGGAAGTTTTTGTTGTGCATGGGTATCGATACGGTTAGTATGGTATCGATACCACCCTCTTGTTCAGGCCTCGTGTATCGATACACTTGAGAGGTGTATCGATACTATTTTGGTCACTAGAGCTACTGTCCAGTTCAGTATCGGTACGGGCCTTCATGCGTATCGATACGGTCATCTTGGCGTTGACCGTGGGAAGTCAACCGTTGGGGAGGGTATCGATACACTCCATGGGTGTACCGATACGGTCTCCACAGGTTGACTTTGACCAGTTGACCTAGTCAAGGGGGTATCGATACACCCCTTAAGGGTATCGATACCGCCTGTAGTATAAGTATAAAATTGGGCTGTAACAGGTTAGTTTGAGTTCGTTTGTTTGTTTCGTGAATGTTGTTCCGCTGTATGATCACATAGGATTAAATACTCATCTAGACAAGATTTAAAATGAAAAATATTGTAGGGTTGCTAACCGAGGGGGAATCCCTTAGGGGGTTTTCACTCGGTTTTCCCCGTGTGGCCCACTCGGACCGGTCATTCGGTCAGACTGGGACGAGGGGGTTACATTTGTTGGTATCAGAGCCTAAGGTTTCCGAGACCTTGGGCAGGTAAGTGAGGTAAGTTGTGTTTTATGATTGATATACACGGTGTTTGCTTGCCATGTAAGCATGTTGCTTGTTATCCGTGAATGTTGTGGTGTACGCTTGTTCGATTGAGGATGTATGTTGTTTAATAGTACGCATGTGTTTGCTTGTTTAGCAAGTAAGCCTTGTTATATGCTTGGTTGAGCCTGTATGTGTGTTGATTTGTTTGAAACATGTTTAGTAGAGTCCCATTGCTACTATTACATTGAAAAGAGATTTTTAAGTGAGGGAAACATACTTGAGCCACTTGGAAGCCTTGCCTTGCTAACCCAATCTTGTATGTATTACTGTTGATATTGTTGTTGATTTAAATGCTTTTCGGTAAGTAGAAGTTGTAGCTTCTGAAAAGGTGGACGATGTTGAGGGAGTCCATCGCCTTAGTTAGAGAGGTGTGGTTGTACCGGAATTGAGGTACAATTTGTCCGTTTGAGACGGTGTGTATGTGGGTGATTCATGTGGATGAGGGACGATGTGATCAACTCTGGCATTAGTTGGTAAGAAGAAGTGAAGGCCTATAAGAGGGAGTTAGAGTGTTGTCGGTGTTTTACCAGATAAGCCCTTGGTACAGTATTAAGTTGCTTCCTCCAGTTGATTCTCAATCCGTGCTTTTGTATATCGTTAGCAAGTATGCAAGTTGAACATGCCTGGTGAAGTGTTAGTTGGTGACCGTTGGGGTTCGGCCTATGATTTTAATGCAAGACAACCGGTCAGTGTCCGTGAGTGGGAGCTAGTTTGTGTGATTGGGTCAATGTACGTCGACTTGTTTTCCAGCAAGCGGAAGAGATGAAGTCACTTCCAATAAAGTTGAGCCGAGAAGGGAGCCTTGAGCTTGGACTTCAGGATTGTTTGGTAGGGGTAGAACAAGTCCAGCAAGACTGTTTGTGTGTGATTAGAATTGAGTCTTGAGGTTACGAGATGCTCTAAGAACAGTTTAAAAGAGTCAGATTTTGTTGAAGAACCAGTCTGAAAACAAGAGGACGCAAGACTATCAGTTGTGTACATGTGAAGTTGCAATTTCCGCGGATACTTTCTTTTGTGTGAGCATGTAAGAAATTAGATATCCTTGTTGAGATCTTAGATGTAGGGACACATGTGACTAGCCTTTGGGAGGTAATAGTGATCAGAAAGATGTACAGAAGATGTTTGTTGGTGGTTCAGAGTTACTAGTTTCTAGTAGATGTGAAGTGATCGCCTTCCTACGGTTTTGATGTACCTTTTGACAAGATTGGCTTGAAGAGCACAGAGTTAGTGTATACGTTGATACAAAGAAAGAGAGTTGCCTTGAAGTCGCAGATTTTTGTGAGACTGTAGTGGTAAGTGAGGATGTGAACTTCTTGTTGAATATTGATTCAGATTTAGAGGTCAAAGATTGATTGAGTTTAGTTGACAGGCTTGCCTAGCAGATGTGATGGATTTGATTTTTGAACGAAGATTAGACCGCGTAATGTTAAAATAGTTTGTGATTCTTCCTAGAGGTGTTTAGAAGAAATGCCCAGTTTGTCTCCTAACAGAGAAGAAGAGTTTATTATTGATGTCGTCTCCAAGTTGCTCGTGTATTAGTTTGCTCTGTATCTTATGGTTTCCGACAGAATTGAGAATGTTGAAGAATTAACTTCGAGACTTGTTAGACCTTAGATTCATTAGGCCTAGTGCATCATCTCAGAGTTCTACAGTGTAATTTGTGAAGAAGAAAGAGTGACAGTAAGAGAATGTATTCAGATTACATACAGTTGAAACAAGTGACAGTGAATAATCAGTATCTGTTTCCGAGTGTCAGTGATTTGTTGATCAATTAGTGTGTGCTTCAGTCTTTTCGAAGATTAATTCGAGATCCGATTACTACCAGTTGGAAGTGAGAGAAGTTGAAGTACTGAAGACAACTTTTGAGGCAAGACGTGACCGTTTGAGTTTCGAGTTATGCTGTTTTGTTGGACTAGTGAGTTGGTTACTTTTATAAAGACGTTGAACATAATATTTTCCTAAGCTTCTTGATCAGTTTGTAGTAGTTCCCGTAGATGATACATGAGTATATTCAAGTACCGAAGGGTGGCCATGACAAGCTTTGAAGTTAGTATGGTAGATTCTGTTAGAAAATTAATTGTATACCAAGTTGTGCAACGTGAACTTCGAGTTAATGAAGATGTCCTCTTAGAACATGTAAATTAGCCGAGTGTATTAGAACAAATCTTGAACAGACAGAGGAAGATGTGAGTTGAAAGAAATTGAAGACTGTGACAGGAACCTATAGTTTCTAGGTCTAGCAGTGTTACTACCGGAAGTTTGTAAATAGCCGTTCGAAGATAGCTGCTCTTTTGTTAGATTGCTACAGAATAATGTTCAGTTGTGTGGTTAGATGCGAGACAATGAGCCCTTGAGAAGCTTAAAGAAACTTTGAAGAGAGCTTCGACCTTGAATCAGCTTATATCAGAGAAAGAGTTTGCAAACCATAGTGATGAGATACATGTAGAGTTAGGTTGTATGCTTATGCAAGACAGAAGATTGTGGCTTGTTCACCAAGATAGTTGGAAGACCGTGAGAAGAGTTATTCGATATGAGACATAGAGTTAACTACAGTTGTAATTGCTTCGAAGACTTAGAGACAAAGCTTGTATAGTAAGAAATGCACAATGTGTACGTACATATTATCAGAACTTGAATTATTAAACAACTTAGGAAGGGTTGAAACTTGAATAGCATAAGGGTTAGAAATGCTGGAAGACTGTAATATCAAGAGTGAGTACCATCCGAAGATAGTCAATGTAGTAACCGATGTTCCAAGTTGAAATTGTTGTTAGATTAGTAGTTGAGTTGCGAGTTGTATTTTCCGAATTCAGTTGCCGAATGACAGTGGTCTTGTGGCCGCGTTTCATGTTGAACCTACATTGAGTCAGAATGCTTGAAGAGAAACAGTTGCAAGACAGATTTTTGGCACCTCACGTGCAAGATATAGTGGAAGGAAGACCTTTAGATTTCAGTTTCAGAGATGATAGAGTTTTGTGTTTCAGAGACAGAATAGTTGTGCCGATTGACATAGTGTTTTGAGATGTATTGTGTTGGCCGAAGCACACGACAGTTTACTTGTATTGCATCAGAATAGTATGAAGACATATTGTGGGTTGAAGATGAGTACTTCTGGATTGAGTTGATGAATAATGTGGTTCAGTATGAGAGTAAGTGTGTAAATTGCCGACGTGTTAAGACCGAGCTTCAGTTTTCTTCTAGCTTGTTACATCTGTGGGAGATCCGTATTAGAAGTGAGTAATAGATTCGAGAGATCTTGTGTCTGATCCGCCTTCGATTTCCTCAGTGAGAGCTTAGTTGAGTAATCAATGTTAGTAGCACTGTATGTGGTCCTTTATACGTGTTCACGTTACTTGTACCTTGTGTAAGATGGCGGAGTTGTGCCTTAGCAAGAGTGTGAGTTGTACAATGTCTTGTGTTTGATAGTGGCCAGTAGAGATTCGAGTTTTCTGCTAAATTTTTGAAGACGTCTGCATAGTGTTTGATTACCTGTCGAAGTTAGATGATCAGTCGGAGGAAGTTATGAGTCAAGTGTTCAAAACAATGCCGTATGAGTTTGTGCATCGGGCTAGTTCTGTTGTTTGTTTGTTCCAGTTACCACCAGAGTTAGAAAGGGGTTTGTGATGTGATTTGTGTATCTACGATTCGGGTATGTGAGTCAGATCTGTGTCGTGCTAGGTTGTTGAAGAGATTGAGTTGAATTGGAAATTGCGTGCAACGAAGAATCAGTTAAGATCTTAGCATCAGATACCTATTGATGTGTGGTAAGTCCACCGACTTTGGTTAGTGTGTTGTGGTGTGAAAGAAAGTGGGTTCCTGTCCGATAAATTTCGGGGACGAAATTTCCTTAAGTGGGGGAGAGTTGTAACACCCGTGTTTTGGGGTTAGGAGTTAGTCGGGTTAGTGGTCCGAGTCGGTAAAATTATATTAAATCTTTTTGGCCAAGACTTGAGTTAATTGAGCTTTAATTAACTAGGAGGGACCAAATTGGTAATTTAACCCAAAATGAAAAAAAAGATGACAACTTTTATAAAAGTAAAAAGAACAAAAAAAAATGTGTGTTATCATCTTTTCCCCCTTTCCTCTTCTTCACCGTGGGAACTCCACCAAACTCTCCCAAACCCCTAATTTGGATTTTCATCAAATTGCTCCATCAATTCAAGGGCATTTTTGGAGGTAACCACATATTTGAACTCTCCTCTTTATTTCCTATCAACCCATGGTCTTAGATTTTAAAGTTTTGAAGTTTTGAAAATTAGGGTTTGTATCAAAGTTTGAGTTTTTAATGGGTTTTTCATTTTGTTTTGATAAATTGAGTTGGGGTTTTGTTTAATCAAGTTGAAATACACATTATATGTTAATTTGGTTAATTTTTAATGAATTTCCGAAGTGGGTTCTTAAACCCATTTTTGAGTTGTCAAAAACACCATTTTTGGTGGGTTTTAGGGTGTAATTAGAGGGCTGATGGTATATGTATGCTATGGGGATGATTTGGGACCATTTAAATGTCATTTGGGTGTTTAAAAACATGATTTTCTGTTGGGTAAAATATGAGTACGAAAATGGAGTTTTGGAGGGTTTTGGGTGAGTTTTGGGGGTTGTTTTAGGTGGGAATTGATAGCCCAATGGTAGTACTATGGTTAGAGATTGATTTGGGATTATTTGTGGGTGAAATGGATGTTGGAAACATGGTTTTTGGAAGAGGTATTGGGGCTGTCCGAAATTGCTAAGTATGGGGTTTGGTCATGACTTGAAATGTTGGATTTGATGTTTAAATTGTATTTCGGGTTAGCCATTTTGATGTTTGAGTTGATTTGAGGTTGTTTTGCTTGTGTTGAGGTGTTTAGAAGCTTGGTTTTGGGTCGGTGATGCTTCGGGAGCAAATCCGGTAATTGAAGACCATGGTTGCTTAGTACTTGAGCTTGGAGGTAGAGGTGAGTGGTTGTTTGTTTTAAATGGTTTTAAAATAGTTGGTTCGAGTATATGGACTAGGTTGGGCTTGGTAGACCCACCTAGAGTTAGGATTAGGGTGGTAGCCTAATCCTAAGCTTGATCTAGAGCCTTTGGATGAACTCATTTATGTGGTTGTGTATGTCTCGTATGATATGTGATATGAATGGTTATGTATATTGTGTTATACATGTGGAATGAGATATGAATTGTGATGATTGAGACATGCATGATGATGGTTGTTGGTGAGTACGTGCTAAGCACGGAATTGGTTGAAATGAGTAATGTGAAATGAGTAAATGTTGGCACTAGTATACTTGAATACAAATGATCGATCATTAGGATGTTAGTGTGTACACATGAGTCAAAAGTCGCGCTGGCCTTGGTGGCGTTGAGTCACCAAGGAGGAGTACGGGTTCGCCCGGAAATTGTATTTAAATATAGTCCGTGATGAGTGGAATCCCATCGACGGGGCGTGAGGATGAGTGGAATCCCCTCCGCGAGACCGGTGATGAGTGTAATCCCACCGTGAGGTAATGTGGTTGTTGGATGTGAGTTCCAACGAGTTTATCCGCGTATTCGGGTCATAGCTAGGTGCCAATGTTGGTTGATAAATGTATCAATGTGTTGAGATTAATGATCCTTATTTGGATGTTTAATGTGACTACTTGTGTTGAGGATTTAGAGCTTGTTGATCATGACATTTACGTGTATATTGCTCATGCATTTTTACCTTGTGGCTCTTATGGATCCTTGGTTTATATGTGGTTTGCCTTGGCTAGATCGTGCTCGGACCCTGCAATGTTGAGGTTTGTTTTTAGAGCCTACCATCACTAAGCATCATTGCTTACGCTCTCTTTGTTCAACATTGCAGATCCTTAGTTCGTGGGTTGCTTAAGCAAGTGGAGGGCCTCCAAGTGTGGTTGTTGGCTTGAGTACATCAAGTATGGATTTTAAATGTTGAACATGTAATAGTTTAAGCAATGGGACATGTATTGATTTTGTTGGATGATTGTGGATTGTTAGGAGCTTGCTTAGACTCTTATGTTATGTTGCTTTTGTATGGCTTGTGATGCCATGTTTGAGTTGTAATTCATGCCTAAATTGCTTATCTTGAATGTTGGTTGTGTGCCTTTGAGTTTGCCCTTATGTTGAGTGTTGAAATATGTGTATTTGGATGTTTAAGTGTCATCTTTGATTCAATTGCATGTTCCCTTGATGTATGTTTGTGTTGGGTGTTTGTATGGCTAAGCAATGACCTTTAAGTGTTGCATGAATGCTTGTTTGGGTCTAGGAAAGTCCTAAATTGCATCTAGGTCCGAGTCTTGTTCATCTTAGCTGAGTTTGGAAGTTTTTGTTGTGCAGGGGTATCGATACGGTTAGTATGGTATCGATACCACCCTCTTGTTCAGGCCTCGTGTATCGATACACTTGAGAGGTGTATCGATACTATTTTGGTCACTGGAGCTATTGTCCAGTTCGGTATCGGTATGGGCCTTCATGCGTATCGATACGGTCATCTTGGCGTTGACCGTGGGAAGTCAACCGTTGGGGAGGGTATCGATACACTCTATGGGTGTACCGATACGGTCTCTACAGGTTGACTTTGACCAGTTGACCTAGTCAAGGGGGTATCGATACACCCCTTAAGGGTATCGATACCGCCTGTAGTATAAGTATAAAATTGGGCTGTAACAGGTTAGTTTGAGTTCGTTTGTTTGTTTCGTGAATGTTGTTCCGCTGTATGATCACATAGGATTAAATACTCATCTAGACAAGATTTAAAATGAAAAATATTGTAGGGTTGCTAACCGAGGGGGAATCCCTTAGGGGGTTTTCACTCGGTTTTCCCCGTGTGGCCCACTCGGACCGGTCATTCGGTCAGACCGGGACGACGGGGTTACAGCTTATCTACAAGCACAAGGTATTGTTCATAGACTTTCTTGTCCTTACACTTCTGAGCAAAATGGTTTGGTTGAAAGAAAACATAGGCAAATAGTTGAAGTAGGTCTTACCTTGTTAGCTCAAGCCTCAATGCCCTTAAGTTTTTGGAATGATGCCTTTACAAGTGCTATATACCTTATCAACAGATTGCCCACAAAAGGTTTGAATGGAGTATCCCCTTATGAAAAACTATTTCAAAGGAGTCTTGACTATAGTTTTCTAAAAACATTTGGTTGTGCTTGCTATCCCTTCCTAGGTCCTTACAACAAAAACAAACTTCAGTTTCGATCTTGTGTTTGTACCTTTTTAGGATATTCACCATCTCATAACGGCTACAAGTGTCTTGATTCTACAGGTAGAGTTTACATTAGTAGACATGTTCAGTTTGATGAGCATAGTTTTCCCTATAAATCTGTTTCTGTTAATGAGTCTAAATGCAAGAAGTGTTCTAGTCAGTCCATTAAAAAGACTTCTAGTTCTTTTTCTCATGTTGTTGTTCCTTCTCAAAATACAAAAGTTTCATGTCCAAATACTATTGGTTGCAATAATCATCCTTCTTTTCAGCATATCCCAATAAATAATTCATCTTCTGCATCACCTTCTGTTTCTTTAGCCCCTGATCATCTGCATAGTTCCCCTACTCAAACTTTCTCTTTGCATGACCATATTCAAAACACATCAAATATATCTCTCACTTCATCTCAATCATCACCATCTCAAACATCTTCACATCTTCCTTCTACCAATTCAACTTTAAATGTAAGTCCCTCATCTTCTTTGTCACCTATCATTTTATCCTCTATACCACTCACCACTTCATTGTCATCTTCATCTCCATTATCACCATCTACATCTACATCACCATCTTCATCACCATCTCCACCACCACCATCACCACCACCACCACCACCACCACCATTGGTTCCTAACATCCATCCTATGGTTACACGGGCTAAAGCCGGCATCTTCAAACCGAAGGTGTATCTTTCTGAAGCTTCTGAATCCATTTCTGAGCCTGCCACCATCACAGAAGCTCTACAACATCATGGTTGGACTGCTGCTGTGAATGCAGAGTATTCTGCCTTAACTGCAAATGATACTTGGGATCTACAAGTACTTCCTTCTAATAGAAGAACAGTTGGTTGTAAATGGTTGTTTCGGGTGAAAAAGAAGGCAGATGGTTTAGTTGAGAGGTTAAAGGCGAGGCTTGTTGCGAAGGGGTTCTCTCAAACTGTGGGATATGATTTTAGAGAGACTTTCAGCCCTGTTGTAAAGCCCAATACAATTCGCACAGTATTAGCTGTTGCTGTTATGAAGGGTTGGTGCATAAGGCAAGTGGATTTCAATAATGCCTTCCTTAATGGAAGCCTGGCTGAGGAGATTTATATGGATCAGCCACCTAGATTTGAGAAGCTTGGGTCTAATGGTGAGGTTCTGGTGTGTAAACTGAAGAAGGCATTGTATGGACTTCGTCAAGCTCCACGGGCCTGGTTTGACACCCTGTGAAATTATCTCACTTCATCTCTGGATTTTGTTGCATCCAAGGCTGATACTTCCCTGTTCATTAGAAACAAAGACTCCTCTCAAGTTTTACTCTTTGTCTATGTTGATGACATAGTCATCACAGGAAATTTTCTAGAACATGTGAATCTTATGGTTCAACAGATTAATTCTGTTTTCTCTTTGAAAGATTTAGGAAGCCTAGGGTTCTTCCTAGGTATGGAGATACAAAATGTCAGAAGTGGGCTTCTGTTGAATCAGAAGAAATATATTACTGAGTTGTTACAAAGAACTAATATGGCAGCATCAACTTCAGTTCCAACTCCTATGATTGTCAGTCCTAAACTGTCTGCAAGTGATAGTGATACTTTTGCTGATATTCACTTGTATAGAAGTGAGGACTACAATATGTCTGTCTAACTAGACCTGGCATCTCTTATGTTGTGAACAAGGTGAGTCAGTATATGAATAATCCATGTGAAGCTCATTGGAGAGCTGTTAAGAGGATATTGCGCTATCTTAAAGGAACAATTGAGTTTTGTTTGTTCTTTAAACCAGGGGAAGAGTTCAGTCTAACTTGTTTCACTGATGCTGATTGGGTTGCTTCTCTTGAGGATAGAAGGTCCACTTCTGGGTACTGTATTTTTCTTGGTGGTGACCCTATTGTATGGAGTTCCAAAAAGCAAAATGTTGTTTCAAGATCAACATGTGAAGCTGAATATTGAAGTTTGGCAAATTCAGTTTCCGAGCTTATTTGGGTTGAACAGTTGTTAAAGGAACTCAATATTATTGTTCTTGGCAAACCAACTGTGTGGTGTGACAACACTTCCACAGTGTCCATGTCTGCCAATCCCACCCATCGTGCAAGGATCAAACATGTGGAGATAGACCTTCACTTTGTTCGAGAAAGAGTACTTGCTGGAAAACTTGTAGTTAATTTTATTCCAAGCTCAAAACAAACAGCAGACATTCTTACAAAACTCATTCCACCAGCTATGTTCTTTGAGTTACGTAACAGGCTTGGAGTATTATCATATGTAGATGTTCATCAAATAGAGGACCACACAACAGGGAAATTGATAAAGTTTTCTGAAGAAGAAAAACCAGGAGAACGTTAGGAGTTATACCAATGTGTTAGTCATTGTAATTTGGTTAAGTCTGTTTGAAGTTTGTTAGGTCGTTTGGGCCGTTTGTATTGTTGGGTAGTCTGTTACCCTTGCCTACCACTTGGGCTATATAAGTGTGATAGTGTAATTGGGCCAATTAATGAAAAATATCAATCCAAACAGATTTCCTTTATTCAGTTTATTTCTCTTTACTTTCTCTCTCGAAGTTCTTCTTTTCCCTTTCTCATTTTTCTATCTTCTTCTTCTTCTTTCACAGAAACCTTTGATTCTCATCATCTTCTTCACACAAAACCTTGATATCAAGTATTCTAACAATTACCACCCTAAGCCTCCTAGATAACACTTTGGCCAGGATTTGTAGATTGATCCAACCAAGCTAATTGGCCTAAAATCCGAAATGTTTGTAGCATCCTTCAACTTTGGAATCAAGGCAATAAAAGAGGCATTGGCCGCTGGTGCAAGTTTACCGGCCAAATGGAAAATTATAAAAAGCCCCCATTAAATCATTTTTAATATCTTCCCAAAACTGCTAGTAAAATTTGATATTAAAGTCGTCCAGCCCAGGTGCCTTAGAATCACTACAACTCCACACTGCTTCCTTGACTTATTCTAATGTAATTCTCAGTTTGCATCGATTTCTCCACTACAAACTTAGATATGCTTACTAACCCCCCAGATCTTCCCACTGCGGTCCACACTCTGTAGTCGAAATCATCATCATACCACAGCTTCCGTATCATCTCTATTTCCAGAACTTGCTTTTTTATTTCCACATTTTCAAGTCTCAATAGCCTCAT
The DNA here is from genome assembly GCA_958450335.1 of Hibiscus tridactylites. Classification (NCBI taxonomy): domain Eukaryota; kingdom Viridiplantae; phylum Streptophyta; class Magnoliopsida; order Malvales; family Malvaceae; genus Hibiscus; species Hibiscus tridactylites. The sequence goes on along the minus strand of OY288265.1, from coordinate 19,713,460 downwards.
CACCCTTGATACTTTGACTTCCCACCCTAGCCCCCTCACGTTCCATGTTAGAAGGATCACTAGCTTTCGGCTTACAAACTTCCAGCCTTATTGCTTCCTTTTCGTCCCCAATAATATATTTCTAAGAAAGACGGGCTAGAAAAAAGGAATTTTTTTTGTTTCTTCCTAGATTTTTAAACATCAAAAAAATATATTTACATCCTACATTTAAATATCAAAATGGAAAAAATCTCGAATAAAATTTCTCAGTAAACCCACAATAAATTATCTTGGTGAATGATAGTCATGACATGAATATGGCCAACACAATAAATTTCTCTTTAGAACGCGTGGTATGTAGAGATTCCAGATGTGGCGGGAGAAGTACCACTAGACCTCGCTATATACAGAGTGCGAGATCCATTTTTTAATTATGATTGAAATTTTAAATTCTACGGTCTATAAAAAAATTTATGTGAGAAGCAGCAAATAGTTTGAGTGAATTGTAGATGTAATTGTAAGTAATTGTTATTTAAAACTGAGAATTGTAATTGTAAATGTAATATTTAGATGTTAAGTAATTGCAATTACAACTTTTCTGTGATTCTAATTAGCATGTGTAACAAGGGCGTGAAAATTGGTGTCGAAGCTTTCTTAGGTTCGGAATAACAATTTAAGTTTATTACTTTTCAAACAAATACATAAAATGAAGAAACTAGATTATAGTAGTTAGGCCACATTAAATGAAGAAAATATATTATGGCGGTTAGGCCAATGATCCTGGTCAAAGATGTCATCTTGTACATAATCAGGTCGTGGTCAGTGACGTTTTCACCGATCCTATTGTCCCCTAAACATGCTTTGACGAAGTGGACAGTCGAGGATTTTGAGGTCCCCCAAAGGTTGCAGTTACAACCCACTCTCATCATCAGCTGCAATGGTAGAAGCTTTGACTCCGGTTACAAGCGGTGGTCTTCATCTAGCTTTCACGATTAAGGCATAAAAATAAGTTACCCGCAACCTCACCAACTACGTTCAGAGGATTGCCGGCATTTTAAGAAGACCACATTTTTCCTAATATTGTGATCTGTCGTTCATCTTGAACAAAAACGCGAAACATCCCTCTCACGAAAATTGTCAACCCATGAATAGCATATAAATATTTTAGAAACGTGGTTTATTTCCATTGGGGTTGTGATTTTTTTCTTCGGATATGATGGTAATTAGCAACGGTTTAAAAAAAATTGGGTTGATAGCAAGCAAAAGCCGGTGGCTGAGTTTGTTTGTATGGCCTAACTTCAATATATTCAAAATGACAATACGGAACTAAACTTAACATCAGATTTGTCCATAGACTATGACGACACGGAAACTGACTCATTTCTATACATTTCAACTAAATGTAATTGTGTTGTTAAGTGACGATATCACTCTTAAGTAATTGTGATGATTGTTAAGTAATTATAATGTTATTTACATTGTTAAGTTGTTAAGTGGCGATACATTTCAACTAACAAGATCTACCATAATATAACATAGTTTCTTTCGATTAAATAAACAAAAATTACATAAATACAACTTATTAAATACTAATAAAATTTAAATACCATATTTTCTTGGGACCTCGTTGTTGGAGTATGCCCAGAGACCAATCATGAGATGGTTGTAAAAGACATACTTATTTTATATTGTTTATTAATATAAAGCTATTATTATTATTTCAGTCTTATTCTATGCATTTACAAATAAATTGAATTTAAAGTCCTTAGAATAATATAGTTATTCTTAAATGTCCTTAGTCGAGTATTATTGTGGGCATGGACAACAATAATATATCAAAACTAATATGTAGTTGATTGATTACAAAGTGTTGTCATTAGCATAGAGATGTCAAAATCAATACATAAGTATGTGTTAGATAACGACATATTGGACTAACCTGCTATGAGCATGTTTCTTGAATTATTATGTGACAGTCACGACATTGCTCATGGTGATAACTACATGTATGATCCTCATACTTGAGATCATCATCATTTCAACATCCTGGGTGACATATTTTGATACAGTCAAACGTGTGTCGTAACTGACTACACTATAAAGACTGACATTGGATATGTCACAATCTATGTAGCGAAATATGGTTGATCAATATAGGATTTGTTCCTTCTACATAATAGGAGTAATATCATAGGCCACTTGATTGAGTGAGACTAGAAAATGCATGGTCATGCTCGAATAAATTGATATGAGATATCATAGTTATTCGTTTATAATAGTCTACTCAAGATATCAAGAAATATTAGATGGACTATACAAGTGTGACTAATCCATGACTTGTGTCCGATCTAGATATGATGACAAAAAGATGTAATACATAAAAGAAGTTAATCACGGCAAAAAGGTAAAGTCAAACTACAACTTCATGTAACTTAGGTAGCAATGATGTATTGCTAGATGACATTCATTGCTTGTAATATTAGAATTGTTATAGATATTACTACTAACGTTACATGAACCTACAAGGGTCACACCCTATGATTGAAACGAACAAATATCGACTAAATAGCATATGTGCAAACTTATTGAACACGTAATAATTATTAAAATGAAATTATTATAATTATTGTAATTATAGATAATCTCGTTTATATATATATATATATATATATATATATATATATATATTAATACTAGATAATTATTGTAATTATCAAATACTATTAAAATATATATCTCTAAAGAAACCTAATTAAAGTAGAATCATATTATATATATTTAATTATATTCGGTTAAATATATTGCATATTTAATGAATCCGAATTAAAGTAGAATTAGGTTTTTGAATGCTATATAAAGGCATAAGGTCTCGCAGCCAATACATGTCTTTTCGAAAAACCTCTCTAACAGTAGAGGAGAGAAAAATATTGTTCGTTTCGTTCAGGTGGACTGCGTAGAGGTTGGAACGCGATTGTGAAGACTCGGATTCGATTTGAATTCTCTTATACTTCATGCGGATTTTCAAATTTATTAAGGTAACGTTTCATCATCTTCACCCCGAATTCATTCCTCGTACATGAATCTTTTGAGGCAATCGCCGGATAATTTTAAGTGGAGGAAAAGAGTATTAACACTGTCGGTGGAGAAATCAACAACACGCAAACAACAGAAGCTTACCCGTCTTAAAAAGCAGATCCTTGAAAAGATACAAAATGCAACAGAAGGTAGCTGCGAACTGTTTAAACTGAATTTGCAAATTAACTCCAATGCTCAGTTACCAATTCAAATGGGATTTAGCCACAGAAGCACCTACCACCAGGCCTTAAAGGCCTCCTTTCTCGATATCCCTTCTATTGCCAACCTTGAAGCCATAACATTGCTTGCTCGCGGTACTGGCAGAAACTGAACATGCCCTTGGTTGCATAAGGAGCAACCTTGGGGAAAAGGGTGTCGGACTCAAGAACAAAGGCCTTGAATATCCTGGCCGTGGGAACCGGGGAAGTGGCCTCCATTTCATGCGTGAAAACACCTATTATTGTTTTTTTTTTTTTTTGCTCAACAAGATAAGCTTTTATTAAATAGGATGAAACTATATATCTAAGTCTTAAGTGCCACACGACTAAACACGAAGCTAAGGCGAAAATGAACCAACAAGATAAGAAGACATCAACGCCTAACCAAGATGCTGTGCAAACGTGTTGATGAGCTATCTCCTTACTCTCGGGTTTAAAGTTGTTTATATGGACTGCTCTTGTGTGTTTATTACAGAAGGTGGCAAGCCCCTCGCAATTGGTACACAAAATTAGAGAGCTATCTCCTTATTCTCGGTTTTAAAGAGTTTGCCGCTGATACATCTTTGTTTGTACGGTACAAGGAATCAGTGGTCATGTACATTCTGGTTTTTGTCGACGACATCATCCGAGACTGCAGTTGGGATGTGATCAACAAACTGCACTCTCAATTTTCACTAAAAGATTTCTTTATCCCTTGGAATTAAAGCACAAACTATCGCCAACGCATGGGAAAAGCAACCCTCAACAACTCTAACAACCTTATCTAGGGATGTAAAAACAGGTAATCGGACAGGTTTCAGGTCGGGTTCTGTCAGGTCGGTTAAATCGGATACAGGTCATTTCAGGTAAAAAAAATTGACTCAACTCGGGTCGGGTGCGGGTCCATTGCAGTCGGGTAATTTGCAGGTCTGGTCCATTTCAGGTCGGGTCAATTTTTAGGTCGGGTCCATTTCAGGTCAAACTCGTTGCAGATCGGGTAAAAACGGGTCGGGTAAAATCAGTTAATTGGCAGGTAAATTGCAGGTCGGGTAAATTTCAGGTCGGGTTCATTTCAGTTCGGGTTCATTTCAGGTCGGTTTCATTTCAGGTCGGGTTCATTTCAGGTAGGGTAATTTCAGGTCGTCGGGTTCATTTCAGTTCGGGTTAATTCAGATTCACCAGAAATTAACAATTTTGAATAAAAACAAAGTTTTATGGACTATAGTGAAAAAAAATAATAAATAAGAGCTAATTTGGACTAAAATAAAGTTTTATGGACTATAATAGGCTCAATTTTGAATAAAAACAAAGTTTTATGAACTATAGTGAAAAAAATAATAAATAAGAGTTAATTTGAAGTAAAAATAAAGTTTTAAGGACTCAATTGAATTGAATTAAAATTTAAAGGACTTGAATAAAAAACTTATATAATATAAAGGGCTTTATTTATAATTTACCCCAAATTGAATTTCAATTTGGGAATTGGGCGGTTTCAAAATAAATTTTCCTGCTCATATATATTATAATTTAATATTATTTATTAATTACTATAATATAATATAACTTATTAATTATTATAATAACTTTATAAGTATAAATATATGTGATTATGTGTATATATATGTATTTTTATGTATTCACATGTATATAAATTACAATATATAATTATATATTATACAAACATGTATGTATTTATGTATATGTAATGTATTATACATAAATACATGTATATGTATATACATAATACATACTATGATACTAACAACATACATGTATATATACATGTGTGTATATATATATATATATATATATATATATTATAAAAAAATATGTATATATTAAATTTGTAACCCCCTAGACCCGCCTATGTGTTACAACGGATCTTAGGAAGCCACATTAGGGTCACAAGAGCGACCCACAATGAAAATACACATGAAAACATTTTTCTTTCTCAAAACACTTATTAAACTGTAAAATCAACTTCTGTTTAAAATACAATTTCAGAAAAAAACATTTAAACACATAACAAAAATTTCAGAAAGTGCTTTACAGACTCTATCACAGAACCATACATGACATACATGACATACATGCCCACTAACTATACAATACCGTACTCCAGAGGCAACGCCGAGAGAACTCCGAACACTGATGTCAAACATTAGGTCATGATATTTTCTTTTAACCTGCGATGGTAAAACAATGTGAGCTTGGGAAAGCTCAGTAATACAGAACTACCAAAAGATGCTATAAGCTCATGCAGACATATGGTAGGCATAACATTTTCATGATGTTTCAAGCAGTGATAGCCCTCTATTTCTGTTCTACTATTTCGAGGTTACATCATACTCAAGAATAATGGTATTTGTTCTTTAATCAGACCTTGAGAATTAGACAGAAATTATATAGGCTGGTAACATACGAGGTAGGAAACAGGGAGTTTGACGTCTAGTGTGTTCCAATAAGTGCAGATAAACATACATAAGTACTTAACATCATATCATATGAGCACATAACAGATTAAATGCAAATGTTCAATGATCATACAGAAGTTTACAAGAACTACCCTCCAACCTTACACCAATATGCAGTCCCCTAGAACCGCATCCATAAGGACTTACCCTAGGCCCGATGGGCATAGGTGCCACCTAAGGGGCTGCCTTAGGTCCATAAGGACTTACCCTAGGCCCGATGGGCATAGGTGCCACTCAAGGGGAGACCTTGAGTCCATAAGGACTTACCCTAGGCCCGATGGGCGTAGGTGCCACTCAAGGGGAGACCTTGAGTCCATAAGGACTTACCCTAGGCCCGATGGGCATAGGTGCCACTCAAGGGGAGACCTTGAGTCCATAAGGATTTACCAGCTTGATCAGGGCTGTACCAACAGAGACTTCATAACATAACCCAACAGTATACCCCAGATAGTAATCGGTGTTCAGATTCCAGACATGAGTAACATAATACATGTAACAGACATATTTTATTCAGAGTATCAGAAACAGAAGTTCATGCTTTTGACAGATAAATGGGCATACTATCAAGCAGAGCAGACATTTTCAGCATTCATCACGCAAACAGATTGTATCATCATAGGTCAAACTAACATATCATACTAACAAATTCATCAAACAGTCAGACAATACCATCACAGATCAAACGATCACATACCAAGTATACAGATTGAGCAGACATATATTAGGTAGGCAGAGAATGTCATCATATATCAAGTTCATCAAACATAATATTATTCATGATCAAATAATTATACAATTCATTCAACAGAATATATCACACATAGAACACACTAGATGAAATATTTTATTTCCTGAAGATACTCGGCATTTACAGAAGGGGACGCATTAAACTTTTGACAATTTAGACGAATTTCCAGAACGAGGTTCCTATTAGAAAGGGGTTCGTAAAACGATTCCTATTATGTATTCAAGAATTGGTACATCAAGATCTTAGAAAGTTTGGATATATCATGAGTACTTTAGTCATTAAAGCTTACAAGGGCATTATGGTCATTTTATCACACATGGGCGTTTTAGTAGTTTATACCAACGAGACATAAACAGTCGCTCAGGAAATTCTATTTACTCATCACTTTTCCAGTCATGCATTCAGAGACTTCTATGATAAGATCTTTTGCGATATCGGATACATCCAGGGTTGTTCTGGTCATAATGGCCAACAAGGGCGTTTTGGTCATTTAACTATCAGAGGTGATTTTATAGTTTAGCCCAGTAATGATAAAATGACGGTTTACAATAATTAATATTTCCAGAAGTTTTTCAAGCCTCCAACTGTTCGAACTAACATATTCCTACCTTGCAATACTAACCAACTCTTATATTAATATCAGGAGTGATTAACCGACATGAGCGTGCTTCCTAACACTTAGGGGCAGTTTAGCCCTTAAAGTCTCTTTAGAATTCTCAGGATTTCATCAAATGCATAATTGTATATTTTACTCAATAGAGCATTTCAGTTATTTTGGAAATTGGGATAAATTTACCGTTTTTGTCAAATCTTACTATTTAGCACCTCTATCGCTTACGTACTCGGTAGAGATTAAGTCATTTTAATTCCTTCGGCCCTTACAGACGGTTTACTCATTTTAGAACTTAAGGGTAAAATTGCTATTATGATTAATTAAGAATTTCGGTGCTCGAAGGCACTACAGTCTTTTTGGTCATTACAATCATTTCGATTAATTCATTCCTTATTGTCGTACGGATCAGCTTAAGAATACAACAATAATTCCAGTAATTTCACCTTTAGGCGTTATACCTTCATGTGTTATACGGAGCTTGGGGGGAAATTCAAGTTTCTTTTAGTATCACACACATTTGAATAATGATGCCGAAGTCTTTTCCAAAAGAGCATACATCTTGGGTAGTGTAATTTGCATAATCATGTCGAATGCAGATTTTAGGTCATTTCCTTTATCAGAGGGGTAGTTTAATCATACTTATGCTCCAAGGGCATTTTCGTAATTTCATAATTAATATCTCTCATTCCGTATCCTGGGCCTCGATTCTTACACACTGATGATTGAGTTGTGGATTAACTGAATTTAATTATTAGAGCTTTTGATACCGTTAGCCCATTAGTAATCTTATTCAGATAATTTGGTCTTATTAATATCCATACTTATTGCTCGAATCTGATTCAATTTAAGCAGAATTTACAGTATACGACATCATGAGCATGCATGCATTAACCGAATATCAACATGTACATAAAGCATACAAGGGGTAGTAATGTATTACCTTAGTTCCGAGCTATAACAGTTGATTCATGACACCTCATCGATCGCACTTGATCCCAAGATTCGACGACCCCCCCCCCCCCAACATCTCAAATTCAAGGGTACTTTGATACCTTCAACAACATAGATTCACATTTCAGTCCTTATTCAGAGAGCTCTAAACCAAAATTAAATACATATAAGCAATCTCGAATTCAAGGTCAGATTCGGAGGCTTTCGGGTTAGAATTTCGCAAAACGGGCTTCAAAATCGGACTCAGGACGTCGAAAAACATAAAATATGAGTTTTCGGAAAATTTGACTTTTTGGTCAACGGTCAAAGTCAACGCTGACGTCAGCAGGTCAACGCTGACGTCAGCAGGTCAACGGTCAACGGGGTCAGAGTCAACTGGTCAAAGTCAATGCTGACGTCAGCAATCAACAGGGGTCAACTGAGTCAGACTCTGGCTGACTCGGACGAGTTGACTCGGCTGACTCGGGCGAGTTGACTCGACTGACTCGGTTCGGATTTTCGGATCGGGCAGACAGGTTGGGTTAACGGGTCGAGTTCGGGTACGGTTCGGGTCAGACTCGGGTTGGCCGGTTCGGGTCTGGTTCACGGGTCGACCGATCTAACCGGTTCAGACCGGTCCACTTACCATTCGAAAAAGCTTCATCGGCCGGTCACCGGAAAATTTGTCGGAGAGCCGAAAATGCCACCTTTTACCTGAAAATAAACAAATCTGGGATTACATGGTTTAACCCAAACTACACATAACAGATTATTCACTGAAATCATACCAAAATCTTACGAAAAAGAAAAATGGGTCATCAGAATCCACGAAGCTCCGTTAGGAGTCTTACCGGCGTCGATCAGACGCGAAACCTTAGGGGTTTTCCTCGTCTAGCTTCGTCGGCCACGGTTTTCCCGTCGACGCACCAAAACCATGACGGAAGTGGCCGGAAAAAGCAAAAGTCAGTGGCGGCGATGAGTTTGCTACGTCGAACCTTCAAACGAGTTTTCACGGCAACCGACGGCTCGTAACTGCGCGTGAAGGTCAAGGGTCGGACCGGGTTGTGGTGGCAGTTCTGATGGCTGGGGCGGTGGCAGCCACGGACGGACGGTGATCATGGCGACCGGAATCAAAGCTAGAACCCTAAGGTTCTGACGAAGCTTCAAACGGTGATTCACGGTGATCGGGGAGGGCAGACGACGCGTGGTTATGGGGGGTTTGGTCTGGGCTCGACGGGGAAGCCAACGGTGGTGGCGGTGAACGCCACGGAGCGGCGGTGACGGAGCCAGGGCGGTGGTCGGGGCTTGGGTTGTTGAAACGTCTAAAGAGGAGAAGAAAATCAGATCTAACTGGGTATTTCCAGATCCAATATGAGACATTAATTAAGGTAGTTGGCTATAATTATTATAGATACATAACATAAAATTTAATTTAAAGATAAAAGAGTGCATAACAACACCAATGAATGATTTAGCCTGAATGGTTAAGGCTTAGGCTTGCCAAGCATAGGTCATTGGTTCAACACCCTATGGTAGCATCCTTTCCCATTATTCTTCTTTTCTTTCTTTCTTTCTTTCTTTCTTTTTTTTTTTTGCATATATTTGAGGGGTGTTACAAAATTATTAATACATTATACATATAACATATCATACATAATAATGAATACATATTATACAAATATATGTATGTTAATATATAATATATAATGTACATGTATATATATATGTATATATGTGTGTATATATGTATATAAATACATAAATATACATATAAAATATATGTATATATATAAATATATGTATATATATATATAAATATATATATTTATAAAATTATAAAATATATGTATTTATATATGTATTTAAATACATAAATTAAATTGAACTCAATTGAATTGAACTAAAACTTAAAGGACTTAAATGAAAAACATCTAAAATATAAAGGGCCACAAAATATTTAGCCCATCTAAAATTCAAAGGGCTACAAAATATTTAGTCCATCTAAAATTTTTAGCCCAAAGCCCAAAAATTAATAATTACTATATTTAGCTCATCTAAAATATTTAGTCCAAAGCCCAACAATTAATAATTATTATTTATTATTGATATTATTAATTATTATAAATGGGTGGAGGGATATGAGCCCAAAGGCCCAAGGCCCAAACTATTACTAATTATTATTTATTATTAATTATTATATAATAAATACATTATATAACTTATAAGTTATAAGTTTATATATATATATATATATATATTATATTTATACATTATAGGTTTTAGGGCCCATCTAAAATAAATGGGTGGTGGAATATGAGCCCAAAGGCCCAAGGCCCAAGGCCCAAACTATTACTAATTATTATTTATTATTAATTATTATATTATAAATACATTATATAACTTATAAGTTATAAGTTTATATATATATATATATATATATATATATATATATATATATATATATATATATATTATTTATACATTATAGGTTTTAGGGCCCATCTAAAATAAATGGGGGTGGAATATGAGCCCAAAGGCCCAATGCCCAAACTATTACTAATTATTATTCATTATTAATTATTATATTATAAATACATTATATAACTTATAAGTTATAAGTTTATATATATATATATATATATATATATATATATATATATATATATATTATTTATACATTATAGGTTTTAGGGGCCCATCTAAAATAAATGGGTGGTGGGATATGAGCCTAAAGGCCCAAGGCCCAAACTATTACTAATTATTATTTATTATATTATAAATACATTATATAAATTATAAGTTATAAGTTTATGGGTAAAGTACACAGACGGTCACTGAACTTTGGTGAAAGAAACAAAATGGTAACCAAACTTTTAAAAATCACAAAATGACAATTAAACTTTATGTTTTATAACAAAAAGGTAACTAGACGTTAAATATCGTTAAGTGACTGTTATAAAATTTGGTATAATAACACATTTAGTCCTTCATATTTATACATCCAATCAATTTAATCCTAATTCGAAACAATTTACTAAATTTAGCCCTCGTAATTTATGAATTCTTTCAATTTGGTCCTTCAAGCAAAATTCCAAAGTATGGATACATGATAAATAATTACAATTAAATTTTTATAGGAACTCGAAAACTCGACTCGAATGGAAAAAATTTCAAATAAAGTTTGAGTTGTAAAATATGACGCGTCAACTCGAATAAGTCAATTTTTTTGACTCGACTCGATCGAACGCTCGTCTATATCTTAAGATATGACGCGTCAACTCGAATAACTCGAAATATTTGAATATTTTAAATTATTTTTTCTTTTAAATCGAATATTTTAAAAATAGAATATTTAATATTTTCATATTTAAATCACATCGATTATTTAATAACAACTTTAAATATTCGATTCAAAAGAAAAAAGATTTAACATATTCGAATATTTAATTAAATTTTTATAGGAACTCGAAAATTCGACTCAAATCGAAAAATTTCAAATAAAGTTTGAGTTGTAAAATATGACGCGTAAACTCGAATAACTCGAAATTTTTTTACTCGACTCGATCGAACGTTCACCTCTATCTTAAGATATGACGCGTCAACTCGAATAACTTGAAATATTCAAATATTTTAAATCATTTTTCTTTTTAAATTGAATATTTTTTAAAATAGAATATATAATATTTTCATATTCAAATCACATCGAATATTTAATAACTATTTTAAATATTCAATTTTATTTAAAAATATTCAATTTAAGAGAAAAAATTGATTTAAAATATTCGAATATATAATTAAATTTTTATAGGAACTCGAAAACTCGACTCGAATCGAATCGAAAAAATTTCAAATAAAGTTTGAGTTGTAAAATATGATGCGTCAACTCGAATAACTCGAAATGTTTTGACTCGACTCGATCGAACGCTCACATCTATCTTAAGATTTGACGCGTCATCTCGAATAACTCAAAATATTCAAATATTTTAAATCATGTTTTCTTTTAAATCACATCGAATATTTAATAACTACTTTAAATATTCGATTTAATTTAAAAATATTCGATTTAAAGAAAAATTGATTTAAAATTTTCGAATATTTAATAAATATTTAAAGTAGTTATTAAATATTCAAATATTTAAAATAGTTATTAAATATTCGGATATTTTAAATATTTTTTTAAAATCTAATATTTTTAAATCAAATTGAATATTTAAACTAGTTATTAAATATTCGATGTGATTTAAATATGAAAATATTGAATATTTTATTTTAAAAAACATTGATTTAAAAGGAAAAATGATTTAAAATATTCGAATATTTTGAGTTATTCGAGTTGACGCGTCATATCTTAAGATAGAGATAAGCGTTCGAATCGAGTCGAGTCAAAAAATTTCGATTTATTCGAGTTAACACGTCATATTTTACAACTCAAACTTCATTTGAAATTTTTTCGATTCGAGTCGAGTTTTCGAGTTCCTATAAAAAATTAATTGTAATTATTTATCATGTTACCATGCTTTGGAATTTTCTTTAAGGACCAAATTGAAAGAATGTGTAAATAACGAGGGCTAAATTTAGTGAATTGTTTCGAATTAGGACTAAATTGATTGAATGTATAAATATGAAGGACTAAATGTGTTATTATACCAAAGTTTATAACAGTCACTTAACGGCATTTAAGGTCTAGTTACCATTTTGTTATAAAACATAAAGTTTAATTGCCATTTTGTGATTTTTGAAAGTTTAGTTACTATTTTGTTTTTTTTTTACCAAAGTTCAGTGACCGTATGTGTACTTTACCCTAAGTTTATATATATATATATATATATATATATATATATATATATATATATATATATATATATATACATTATAGGTTTTAGGGGCCCATCTAAAATAAATGGGTGGTGGGATAAGAGCCCAAAGGCCCAAGGCCCAAACTATTACTAATTAATATTTATTATTAATTATTATATAAATTGTAAGTTATAAGTGTATATATATATATATATATATATATATACATTATAGTTTTAGGGGCCCATCTAAATTAAATGAGTGGTGGGATATGAGCCCAAAGGCCCAAGGCCCAAACTATTACTAATTATTATTAATTATTAATTATTATATCATAAATACATTATATAAATTATAAGTTATAAGTTTATATATATATATATATATATTATATTTATACATTATAGGTTTTAGGGGCCCATCTAAAATAAATGGGTGGTGGGAGGCCCAAACTATTACTAATTATTATTTATTATATTATAAATACATTATATAAATTATAAGTTATAAGTTTATATATATATATATATATATATATATATATATATATATATATATATATATATATATATATATATATATATATATATGTTGAGTTGTGAGGAGCTCGATTCGTTCAACCGATATGGCTCACCAAGTGGTGGAGAGGTGGATTTTTGGGTGGAAGGGTTAAGAAAGCTAAAAAGATAATTGACACAATGATTTATAGTGGTTCAACATTCTAACCAAGGTCTACATCCACTACCTTAGCTCCCCACTAAGGATTTCCGATCAATCCACAATTGATTCGTCCCCTTTTCTAGGCTTAGGAGGAAACCCTTTACACCGATCAAGCTTTCTACCCAAAGCCTTGATCAAACCCTCTTTTCAAGAGATAATAAAAGCAAACACAAATCCCTCTAATAGGTGTTTGTTTGCACAATAAAAGCACTCACCCAAAACCTAAAACACTTGAGCAAATTTGACAATTTTGGCTCACTAGTGTTTGTCTATACAAGAATTGACAATTTAAGTACAAAGACTATATTTGATCATTTGTTGATTGACAACTGAAGCATTAACCATTACTTGATGCTTGAAGGTCCCTTTTATACTCCTTGATGAGTTTATAGCCGTTACTAGCCGTTGGGGTTGATTTGGAGCCGTTGGAGACTTAATTTCCCACCATAAATGCAGTTCTGCAGCTCTCCGTATCGAAACGCTCGAACCCGTTGCGAAACGCCCTTGTTCAGAACTAGCCGTTGGAGTTTGAAAAAGTCAGCTGGTTTCGATACCAGCAAGGTGGTTTCGATACCACTAGCCCTGCATCTGGGTTTTGCTTACTGGAAGACCCCGTATCGAAACAGATCAAAGGTGTATCGATACGAGCCTTGTAAAAATGATATTTTGGCCATTTAAAAAGCGTTTTAGACATGTTAAAAACCTATGAAACCATTTCAAACATATTTTTAAGTTGTTTGGACTTTAAATAAGTTTTCAAAATATTCAAACAAGTCCAAAAACATTTTTCAATTATTATATCAAAACATTAGTTCTACAATATATATATTATATTTATACATTATAGGTTTTGGGGCCCATCTCAAATAAATGGGTTGTGGGATATGAGCCCAAAGGCCCAAGGCCCAAACTATTACTAATTATTATATTATAAATATATTATATAACTTATAAGTTATAAGTTTATATATATATATATATATTCAAAAATAATTTATATATATATATATTATATTTATACATTATAGGTTTTAGGGGTCCATCTCAAATAAATGAGTGGTGGGATATGAGCCCAAAGGCCCAAGGCCCAAACTATTACTAATTATTATTTATTATTAATTATTATATTATAAATAAATTATATAAATTATAAGTTATAAGTTTATATATATATATATATATAATATATATATATATATATTATTTATACATTCTAGGTTTTAGGGGTCCATCTCAAATAAATGGGTGGTGAGATATGAGCCCAAAGGCCCAAGGCCCAAGGCCCAAACTATTACTAATTATTATTTATTAATAATTATTATATTATAAATACATTATATAACTTATAAGTTATAAGTTTATATATATATATATATATATATATATATATATATATATATATATTATATTTAAACATTATAGGTTTTAGGGGTCCATCTCAAATAAATGGGTGGTGAGATATAAGCCCAAAGGCCCAAGGCCCAAACTATTACTAATTATTATTTATTATTAATGATTATATTATAAATACATTATATAAATTATAAGTTATAAGTTTATATATATATATAATATATATATATATTATATTTATACATTATAGGTTTTAGGGGCCTATCTCAAATAAATGGGTGGTGGGATATGAGCCCCAAAGCCCAAGGCCCAAACTATTACTAATTATTATTTATTATAAATTATTATATTATAAATACATTATATAACTTATAAGTTATACGTTTATATATATATATATATATATATATATATATATATATATATATATATGTTTTAGGGCCCATCTAAAATAAATGGGTGGTGGAATATGAGCCCAAAGGCCTAAGGCCCAAACTATTACTAATTATTATTTATTATTAATTATTATATTATAAATACATTATATAACTTATAAGTTTATATATATATATATATATATATATATATATATATATATATATATATATATATATATATATATATATATATTATTTATACATTATAGGTTTTAGGGGCCCATCTAAAATAAATGGGTGATGGGATATGAGCCAAAGGCCCAAACTATTACTAATTATTATTTATTATATTATAAATACATTATATAAATGATAAGTTATAAGTTTATATATATATATTATTTATACATTATAGGTTTTAGGGGCCCATCTAAAATAAATGGGTGGTGGGATAAGAGCCCAAAGGCCCAATGCCCAAACTATTACTAATTAATATTTATTATTAATTATTATATAAATTATAAGTTATAAGTTTATATATATATATATTATATTATATTTATACATTATAGGTTTTAGGGGCCCATTAAAATAAATGGGTGGTGGGATATGAGCCCAAAGGCCCAATGCCCAAACTATTACTAATTATTATTTATTATTAATTATTATATTATAAATACATTATATATATTATAAGTTATAAGTTTATATAATATATATATATTATATTTATACATTATAGGTTTTAGGGGCCCATCTCAAATAAATGGGTGGTGGGACATGAGCCCAAAGGCCTGAGGCCCAAACTATTACTAATTATTATTTATTATTAATTATTATATTATAAATACATTATATAAATTATAAGTTATAAGTTTATATATATATATTATATTTATACATTATAGGTTTTAGGGGCCCAATCTCAAATAAATCGGTGGTGGGATATGAGCCCAAAGGCCCAAAGCCCAAACTATTACTAATTATTATTTATTATTAATTATTATATTATAAATACATTATGTAACTTATTAGTTATAAGTTATAAGTTTGTATATATATATATATATATATATATATATATATATATTGTTGTGAATAAAATAAAGAAGAACAAGAATAAGAACAAGAAGAACAAAGAGATGAGAGAAAGAGGGAGATTTGTATTATTCTCAAAATATAGAATTGTATACAATGCCTTCAATGAATCATCTATTTATAGGCATAAGAAGTACATAATACATTAAACTCTAATTCATAGAGATAATATTCATAATAATAAATAAATCAAACTCCTTTGATAAAGTTCTAATCATGATAGACATCCACATAAATAAATATTCATAACACTCCCCCTTGGATGTCTATGAAGATAATGTGCCTCGTTAAAACCTTACTAAGATAAAAACCCAGTGGGAAAAAAAATCTTTAGTGAAGGAAAAAGAGTACACACATCTTTGATACGCATAACTTGTTGCCTCATTAAAAACCTTACCAAGAAAACCCATTAGGACAAAACCTCGGTTAAGGGAAAAAGAGTGCAACGCGTATTTACTCCCCCTCATGAAAACATCACAGAAGATCTTTGAATCTTCATAATTTAATCTTGAATATCATTTTCTAAAGATCGCGAGGGATGAAACTTTGGAGTAATATGTTCCATGATGTATCAACTTTCAAACTGAGATATACATCTTGCTTTATCTTCACACAAGATAGCTTTTATCATATCTTGTAAAAGTAAATCCACATATCTTTTGGATATGTTGGGTCAATAATCTTAGCCAAACACATTTTTTTTGGCTTGCCTCGTGCATAACAATTATTTCTACGACATTTGAGGAGGCATCAATGAATGTTTGAAGATCTAAATGTAATGATCTTTGTATATTCATAGATATTTCTTGACCAACAAATATATAGTGCTTCAAGACCAAGAAAAGATATAATTATCTTTATTCACATCCAACAATCTTACAACTATTGGGATACTCAATAGATATGCTCTATTCATATTGAATCTTCTTTAAGATTCTTTCAGCTTATGTCTATTCATAGACAAAAGAAATATATAAAAATGCTCGATCTTCAGGTCGAGATAAATTTGATGTCAAGATTCAAGTACTTGTATTGAAAGTACTTCATGAGTTTCCAATTTGAAGCTCTTTAGGAGTTCTAAAATTATCATAATGGATCTTGATCCAAACTCCTTTATAAAATACATAAGAAAATCTGATCATTCTTATAGTATTTTCTCAATTAGTATTCACTAAGGCGATTATACCAATTGCGCCAAAATATTCATGAGACATGTCTAAATAAATTTCCTCAGAAATTTCCAAATGCTTATAGCATCTTAGATCCTTCAAGGATAAATATGGATCCACAAATAATTAGACGCATGCAAAATTTTCAAAAACTGCCAAAGTAATTGCATCCACCATGAAGTAATTAAAACTTTTCATAAATCATAGTTCAAGTCGTATTTACGACTACTTATTTGTGCCTCACTTGCATTACACCTTTAGGTGTTTGGACTGCTTGTCCAAATACTTCTACTTTAGAAGTTCAAAGCGTCTTTCAACATTGGCCAATTCAATATCTATACTTCCGGATAGATTTTATACAAGATCCTTGATTTCTTTCTTTACTTCTATAGAAGTATTTTATGTAAAATTGTTTTGTAAAATCGTTGTCGACAACTTTCCAATTTTCTGGTTCCATTCTCGTAATGACATAACTCATCGAGATCTCTTCAAGATTTCAATCTTTATTTCAGGTACCTGGAACTCTTATAGAGTTTTATTATTTGTTATGTCTTGGGTCTCTTCAGGAGCACCCGCCTCCAATATATGACCATCTCATATTACTTTCTATTTACGAGAATTTTGATCATTGGAACCATTTCAACTATCATGCTTCAGGCATGATTTACATTCTCTCGCTCTAACATGTAATTTAAACTTAGAGCATTTCAGCTGGTATATGAGACTTAATTACTCTCATTGGGTCAGTAAATATGTCTGGCAGTTGACATGTAATAACATGAATTATCTTATGAACTTTTAGTTCATATACGAGGATCTAGATAATGATAATTCATTTTCCTCTATCCAGTTGATTATTGTCTCCCCCTGATGTTGAGAAAAATCATGTCATAAATGATTCTCCAATTAATGTTTAAGAATTTAAACATAAAAGGAGACTCGTACTCAATATATATTCTCAACCCTTTTTATTTACCCATTTTGTGCGTTGTGGTGGAGCAATTCATATCGCACATTCAAAAAATCATAAAATGGGAAATGTATGGTTTCTGACCAAAAACCAATCATAACGGGGAGTTTATTATAACTCGTTGGCTTGATGCGTATAAGTGTTGCTATATGGAAACACCATATAAATAATAACTCTTTTGTTCTCATAGTTTAGTTATTAAATAGGAGGCATCCAATTGAAATTTTGCTAAACTATATTTTTCATAATCAATAGGCTTTGTAACAACTGATATAGCCTAAAATATAAACCCACTAGCTTTTCAAGACGAATAGTCTAACTGCATAATCTGAATATTTTTAGAATCAATCTCACAAACTTCTGGTTGTAAGTCGATAAAACAATGTAGATGCATCTACTAAAATCATATAAAACTTTCCACATTTGTGGATATATGGGCCCATATTTCGTTCAGATATGCAAGACATACAGTCTCAACTTCAATACAAGAACTTTAAGTTCTAATTCTTTTGGTAAGTGGGATCATCTATATCCTTTGAGAACAAACAACACAAGAACTTCAGGTTCTTTTAGTAAGTGGAATTTAATCAATTCCTTTAAGCAACACAAGAACTTCACGTTCTTTAATAAGTGGAATTTAATCCATTCCTTTGAGAATAAGCACCACAAGAACTACAGGTTCTTTTAATACATGTGCATGTAAATCTCAATAATTTCTGCACCATTGATCAGGATGGTCTAACCGATCATGCCAACTATATATATGTGTGTATATATCTCTGAATTTGTAAACTCCTTGTTTACCATAACATGTAATTCAATCTCACTCGTACATGTCTAGTACGGCCATCAAAATTGTTCCTTTAAATAGGAATATATTTAGCTCTTTCGTAGCTTTCAATTGAAATTATCTTTTGGTAGCAATATATAGATCTTCTAGAGCTTTCAACTGACTTTTTGACTACCATAACTTATATCCATATTGGCTTATTTCAAATACCAATTGATAACATATGTTATCTATAATTCCTAAAGGGATAGTTTGCGAACTCATATTGCTCTCTTTATGACTTTGACGAGTATAACGCACTGTGAATATGGAATAAAGTTCCATTTGACAATAACATATTTGCTCAACCAGAGCCTTTTGTGATATTAGTACTTCCGGATATAGTACTCACATTATTCCCTTGCATTTTAATCGAGAAATGCATAATTGTGCACCTTTCAAAATGTGCTTTGTTTCATTTACTTCAGGTAATGAAAATATGTACTTTGTATCATTCACTTCGAGGAATGAAAAATATAAAATATAGCACATCATATCAAGTCGATTATCTATCAGAGATAAACTTTCAAGTGCTCTTCCAAAGTATTGATATTTTAGTACTTTGAGAAATACTACTCATATTTCCCCTTGCATTTAAATGGGAAAAATATTTCTTATGCTTAAGTACAATATGAGTACTTGCATTATCTGCTAGGCATAAATAGCCACAATTCTAGGCATAAATAGCCACAATTCATTTTATTCCGGAAGTAATCATATTCTTCAAATAATAAATTAACATAAATCGTAAATAAATAATATGTGAAATAAATAAACATAAATCAAACCAACATAAATAAATAATGAATTAACATAAGAAAAACCAATTATTCATGTTAGAGGTTATAAGGGAAATAAAATAAATGGTAAATTATTCCCTTCAAGGGTTATGAGAAAATTAACAATATCCAATTGAGTTGGACCAATAACGCCATAATTATTTTCGCCATAAACAAAATTTGTTTATATTTTATTTCATTTATCATTCATGATTATGGATAAAGTCCATAATACTTTGGCGTTTGACAAGTACGAAACCAATGGTTTATAACATCACATTGGTAAAAGGATTTCACTTCCTTAGAATGATCTTTATCACTCTTGTCATCCTTATAACTTCGCTACCAGCGGGTAGAAGTATTCTTAAAATGACTATATTTCTCATGTGTATATTCATAGCCTCGACCACGACCACAACTTTTAATGTGATTTTTTATTCCTTCCATAATATAATCTCACATTCACTTCAGGGAATGGAGTAGAGCCAGTGGGCCTTTAAAACCTTTTTCACATATCCTTATCACAGATAACAAAGATTTAATCCTCGTACGCGGCATTGTTAAACATGTCCACAAGATCCTTTAAAAACCTCCTTTGAGACCAGTAGCCTCGCAGAACGGGATGTCCAGCCAATTATACTTGGATTATATCGAAATTATGTCTCTAATTGAATAATGATTTACCATGTTTGCATTCACTTCAGGGAATGAAACAGATCCAATAATTGCATGGAATAAACATCATGCTTGCATTCACTTCAGGGAATGCCCCATCATTGATAATTGCATGGAATAAACATCATGCTTGCATTCACTTCAGGGAATGCCCCATCATTGATAATCGCATGGAATAAACATCATGCTTTGCATTCACTTCAAGGAATGCCTCCCATAAAACTTTTGGATCAAGAAGAATTTTCGTAACTTGAAATTGGGAGAAGTATATGGTCGAGTTTTTCGACAAAGAAGAAAAATTGCTTTCGAGCAAATATAGACTTTATAACAGTCTCTTGCAGATTCAAAATCACAATAATATATCGCACTTTAAAATTATAGTTTAAGGGAAAATAAAATAAAATAGAGTTTACCGATAATATTTTTTCCTCTCGATGACGATGAAGACATAGTCGAGACAGCTTCTCATAATTCCTTTATACCACGTCTCTTTCCAAGCCATTTAAATAATATAAAACTCAAAACACGAAAAATGTCAATTCTCATCAATGAAATAACATAAAATAACGACTATTTAAAGTCAGATTAAAATGTATAAAATAAGTCATGAGCTAAAATGAACTAAACATAAGCATCAGTGATATGATTGAATTATAAATAAAAAACGCTATTTAGGACCAAACTACTTACCAAACGCCATTTGATTATGCGTAGACTGAGGGTGGGAAAATAATTTCAATTTTAATGTTAGCGCACAAATATAGATTATAGGTTTTCTTCTATATTTTAATGTTAGCGCATATAAACATGGTAAATATAGATTTAATAACATAAATTCTTATGGAGAAAACATACCTTCAAAATTACTTTCCCATGATTACCGATTTCACCACTCCTGCTTAAAAATATATTTTTCGAAGATATGTTTTTTTTTAATCTTGAAAGCTCCATGTAAACGCGAAAGGCGTCTATAAATTAGTATGCTATAAAAATAAAATAATTAATTAAGAGGAAATATGTTTCAAGAGGAAGTACGAATATCAGAATAAAATAATAACTAAATAATGAATCGAAATATACTAACCTTAATTTTAGAATAATTAACTAATCAATATAACAATATATAAATAAGCAAAAGCATACCGATTTTTTTTTCAAACTAACTTGAATAAATAGTAGATGCAGTAACCAATACCAAGTTGAAATCTTTTTAGAGAATCACCAACAAGAACCATGATAGTTGAGCAAAATCGTGCTGATAACGTGTTGTGAATAAAATAAAGAAGAACAAGAATAAGAAAAAGAAGAACAAAGAGATGAGAGAAAGAGGGAGATTTGTATTATTCTCAAAATATAGAATTGTATACAATGCCTTCAATGAATCATCTATTTATAGGCATAAGAAGTACATAATACATTAAACTCTAATTCATAGAGATAATATTCATAATAATAAATAAATCAAACTCCTTTGATAAAGTTCTAATCATGATAGACATCCACATAAATAAATATTCATAACATATATATATATATATATTATAGGTTTTAGGGGCACATCACAAATAAATGGGTGGTGGGATATGAGCCCAAAGGCCCAAGGCCTAAACTATTACTACTAATTATTATTTATTATTAATTATTATATTACAAATACATTGTATAAATTATAGGGTAAAGTACACAGACGGTCACTAAACTTTGGTAAAAAAAACAAAATGGTAATCAAACTTTTAAAAATCACAAAATGACAATTAAAAGTTTATGTTTTATAACAAAATGGTAACTAGACGTTTAATACCGTTAAGTGACTGTTATAAAATTTGGTATAATAACACATTTAGTCCTTCATATTTATACATCCAATCAATTTAATCCTAATTCGAAACAATTTACTAAATTTAGCCCTCATAATTTATGAATTCTTTCAATTTGGTCCTTAAAGCAAAATTCCAAAGTATGGATACATGATAAATAATTACAATTAAATTTTTATAGGAACTCGAAAACTCGACTCGAATCGAAAAAATTTCAAATAAAGTTTGAGTTGTAAAATATGACGCGTCAACTCGAATAACTCAATTTTTTTGACTCGACTCGATCGAACGCTCTTCTATATCTTAAGATATGACGCGTCAACTCGAATAACTCGAAATATTTGAATATTTTAAATTATTTTTTTTCTTTTAAATCGAATATTTTTAAAAATAGAATATTTACATATTTACATATTTAAATCACATCGATTATTTAATAACAACTTTAAATATTCGATTTAAAAGAAAAAAGATTTAAAATATTCGAATATTTAATTAAATTTTTATAGGAACTCGAAAATTCGACTCGAATCGAAAAAATTTCAAATAAAGTTTGAGTTGTAAAATATGACGCGTAAACTCGAATAACTCGAAATTTTTTTACTCGACTCAATCGGACGCTCACCTCTATCTTAAGATATGACGCGTCAACTCGAATAACTTGAAATATTCAAATATTTTAAATCATTTTTCTTTTAAATTGAATATTTTTTAAAATAGAATATTTAATATTTTCATATTCAATCACATCGAATATTTAATAACTACTTTAAATATTCAATTTAATTTAAAAATACTCAATTTAAGAGAAAAAATTGATTTAAAATATTCGAATATATAATTAAATTTTTATAGGAACTCGAAAACTCGACTCGAATCGAAAAATTTTAAATAAAGTTTGAGTTGTAAAATATGATGTGTCAACTCGAATAACTCGAAATGTTTTGACTCGACTCGATCGAACGCTAACATCTATCTTAAGATTTGACGCGTCAACTCAAATAACTCAAAATATTCGAATATTTTAAATCATGTTTTCTTTTAAATCACATCGAATATTTAATAACTACTTTAAATATTCGATTTAATTTAAAAATATTCGATTTACAAGAAAAATTGATTTAAAATATTTGAATATTTAATAAATATTTAAAGTAGTTATTAAATATTCAAATATTTAAAATAGTTATTAAATATTCGGATATTTTAAATATTTTTTAAAATATAATATTTTTAAATCAAATTGAATATTTAAAGTAGTTATTAAATATTCTATGTGATTTAAATATGAAAATAATGAATATTCTATTTTAAAAAACATTGATTTAAAAGGAAAAACGATTTGAAATATTCGAATATTTCGAGTTATTCGAGTTGACGCCTCATATCTTAAGATAGAGATAAGCGTTCGATCGAGTCGAGTAAAAAAATTTCGAGTTATTCGAGTTGACACGTCATATTTTACAACTCAAACTTCATTTGAAATTTTTTCGATTCGAGTTTTCGAGTTCCTATAAAAAAAATTAATTGTAATTATTTATCATGTTACCATGCTTTGGAATTTGCTTTAAGGACCAAATTGAAAGAATGCGTAAATAACGAGGGCTAAATTTAGTGAATTGTTTCGAATTAGGACTAAATTGATTGAATGTATAAATATGAAGGACTAAATGTGTTATTATACCAAAGTTTATAACAGTCACTTAACGGCATTTAAGGTCTAGTTACCATTTTGTTATAAAACATAAAGTTTAATTGTCATTTTGTGATTTTTGAAAGTTCGGTTACTATTTTGTTTTTTTACCAAAGTTCAGTGACCGTCTGTGTACTTTACCCTAAATTATAAGTTATATATATATATATATATATTATAGGTTTTAGGGACCCATCTCAAATAAATGGGTGGTAGGATATGAGCCCAAAGGCCCAAGGCACAAACTATTACTAATTATTATTTATTATTAATTATTATATTATAAATACATTATATAACTTATAACTTATAAGTTTTCATATATATATATATATATATATATATATATATATATATTATTTATACATTATAGGTTTTAGGGGCCCATCTAAAATAAATAGGTGGTAGGATATAAGCCTAAAGGCCCAAGGCCCAAACTATTACTAATTATTATTTACTATATTATAAATATTTAAGTTAACAAATTGAATTAAAAAAATTAAGTTAACAAATTAAAGATGTTGTCCAGATTAATCTAAGTTAATTATCCAGCTTAACTTAACAAATTTAGGAAGTTATCCCGATTAAGTTAACAAAATAGAGTAGTTAACCAGTTTGAGTAACACACTATAATCAGATTAATCAATTAAAAGATAATTGTTTCACATGTTATATAAGTATAATAACGTTAACTTTATGTTAAACATAATACTAACTTATATTTTGTATTTATTTTAATTTTATGAACATAATAAAGTTTATAAACATAATAAAGTTAACATAATATATATTATATAATAAAGCATAATAAGTTTAATATATTATATTATCTATATATTAATAATATATTATATACTTAGTAAAAATTATGACAAATCTTTTAAGTATATAATTTTATTATACATAATATATATTTTTATACTTAAACAAATTTCTAAGTATATAATTTTATTATACACAATGTAGTTACAAATTAAGACAAATTTCTAAGTATAATGGAAGATAAAAATTTTCTAAGTAATGAAATTAACATAATCTACTAAAAAATTATTAAGTTTATAATGAACAGTTTACACTTTAAATTATTTAACATTTTTAACCATGTCTACATTAGTTCAGGTCAACAACAGTTCAGGTTCAAAACAGGTCGGGTCCATTAACAGGTCGGGTTCAAAACAGGTCGGGTAAAATATGATCTTGGGTCGATTCAGTCGGATAATATCAGGTAATTTGCCAGGTCGGTCTCGGGTTCGTTTCAGTCGG
The DNA here is from genome assembly GCA_958450335.1 of Hibiscus tridactylites. NCBI lineage: Eukaryota > Viridiplantae > Streptophyta > Magnoliopsida > Malvales > Malvaceae > Hibiscus > Hibiscus tridactylites. The sequence goes on along the minus strand of OY288265.1, from coordinate 19,687,904 downwards.
ATGCAGGTCGGGTTTCAGGTCAAAATTAACAGGTCAGATTCGGGTTCGGTCGTTTTCAGTCGGACGCAGATCGGGTTCGGTTGCTACAGTAACATGTTCAACTCGAGTTCGGGTCAGCAACAGTCAGTTACAGTTCGGGTTCGGATCATCGAATTCTCGGGTCAAATCAAGTTCTGACTCGAGCAGGTTTCAGGCAGGTTTTCAGGTCCTGACTTGTTTTTACAACCCTAACGTTATCAATGCAATGCAAAAAATAAACCAGAATAGCAGCGTATAGACTCCAATCTGCACATTTCTACGATGTGAACAAAACTCAGACAAACCAGCTTGCTAACCAAAAGAAACAATCACCGCCTAGAGTCGCTATAACAAAGATGACCAAATAAATCCAATAGAGAGTAGTTGTTTTTGTACAATGTGTACGTTATCGATGGACTTACTAAAAATGAGCAAATATCACACCACTTATTCACACAAAAAAAAACCTTTGTTTTACTAATTTATTACTGTGATATATAAATATTAGAAACGAGGAAGCTAAAATAATAATAAAATAACAGTCAAGTGCTTGAGAATACGATTACCACTAAAAAAGCTTGAGAATACTTGACATTTTAGGAAGTAAGTATCTTATTAGCGGGTCAATCCGGGTATCGAATTAAGTCCAGTTGAGTCAAATTGATTTCGAATGTGATGTTCGAATTAAGTCTTTACTAAGTTTAGTTTATGTTTGAATAAGCTCATTATTAAAACCTGGTCATGATCGAATTATCTAACAGAATGGTACTTTCATTTCCACGACAAACGGCTTATAGTACTGATTTAAAATAAAATGAACGAAAACGATTTAAATGAACGAAAGATAGCTCTTGGCCTTTCAATCAAAAAAAAAAAGATAGCTCTTGGCCAAAGAGCCACTTAAGTCGCCCATAGACAAGGGACAAATGTACATAGAGACATTCTTAAAATAAAATTTTACTTTAATAACCTTTTAAGTTTCTATCGTGTTATCCTTGAATCAAATTAGACTTTTTTTTATGTTAAATACTAACAATATCTTTGTCATAATTTGTAAACAATAAAGTACTGATTTCGAGAATTATATGTTTTTTATTTCATAAATATGAAAGATAACACAACTTAAAATATTGTTTTATTATAATGAAAATACAGACAATCAAATCCAGAGACCTTAACTTTGATTACTCTTCGAATTTAGAAGTAGACTTAAATCTGCTACAGTTAACTTTCCTCGTAAATTTCGTCTTCACTTTTTTTATTATTTGTATTGTAAACTTTCATCTTAGATTTTTTTATATTAATAAAATTGACGTACTCATATCCAAAAAAAATTTGTTTACCTTTCGATCAAAAAAAACTTTGATTACTTAATCACATACAGTTTTTGACTAAGACAACACACGAAAACATCTCTATCTATCTATCTATATATAGAGAGAGAGCTAAGATCAACTTACACAATGTAAAACTCTTTAAGTTTTACACGTTTTTTGGATCGTTAGATGGGAGGAATGGATGGCTCAGATTAACTCCTTACTCTCTCTTTTTCTCAAGTGATAATATTCACATATTTACTGTTAATCTTAATGTCACCCACGGAGTAGAACTTGGTGGTTGTCTTACAAATTGTTCCTCCGTTTGGTGCCGCAACGAACATGGTCTCTTAGCTGATTTCTCGATTATGTTGTTGAAAAGATCGCTTTCTATCATGGTATAAGCGTATGATAATCTTCACATATTTACTGTTAATCTCAATCAGGGACGGATCTAGAAATATAAATACCAAGTTTACTAACCGATAATTAATATAATAACATATAAGCCAAGAGTAAATTAAATAAGTCATCAAAAGCTACATTTTAAATTTATAAGAAATTCAAATTACAAAGTACTAGTACATAAAAAATGTCTACAATTCTAGAAAAGTTAAATGAGTTTTTTATGGAAAAAAATTAAATTATAGAATCGTCCTTGTTGTGTAAAAGTAGTTAACTATTTAGGGGAAGTTATGTGGGGAATTGGGTAATAAGACAACTCTCAAAATAAATAAATAAAATTATTAAAAGAATTTTTTTTACCATAAATGGGATTATGGGAGTTCACGTGTGCTGCAGCACCTTCTTTCACTCTTGCCTAGCTGTAAAGCAATAGTTAAGGTAAAAGTAATTTTTTTTTTATAATTAATGCTAGTTCATTTGCACTATCTTGCACAATTACAAATCCGCCCCTGATCTCAATGTCACCCACGGAGTAGAACTGGGTGGTTGTTTTACAAATTGTTCCTCCGTTTGGTGCTGCAACGAACATGATCTCGTAGCTGATTTTCTCGATTATGTTGTTGAAAAGATCGCTTTCTATCACGGTGTAAGCGTATGACAAGTTGTCTCGGTGTATGTCATCGACCTTTTCCTTCAAATACTCGAATCCCCAGCCTGCATGTGTTATCAACCAAGTAAAACAAAACAATATCTGTCGGAAGTAATCAAATTAGCTTGGGCAAAGGTGACCTTCCTGATACTTCCAGGGCCACCAGACCCTTGAAGGTACTCGACGCCTTTGATTGCATAAGGGGCGACCTTGGGGAAAAGGGTGTCCGAATCAAGAACAAAGGCCTTGAATACCCTGGCTGTGGGAAGTGGAGAAGTAGCCTCCGTTTTTCAAAGTTGAACACTGTGTTTCGAGGTGTGGGAAGAAATGAGAAACGAGGATGGTATTTATAGACTGAAATCCAAGCTTGTCAATTCAATTTCTTTCATTTTTGTCATTTTCTTTCCTGGGAAAATATGTCCAATTACAAAGAAAAAACTCTATCACTCAAATCAATTGTTTTAAAACCGCTATATTGTGCAATTTCTGGTTATTTTCTTTCCAAAAAAACTCTAGTCAAGTTAAATGTAGGAGTGGTTATGGCCTACGGGCATTGCTTGCATTACCCCAAGTCTCCATTTTTCTGTAAAACAATTAATTGTATTCAAATGAAATGATGCGCGGACAACAGAATTGGAATTGTGCAACCGGAGAGGGAGAGGAATTAAAGAAAAACAAAGGACTATCAACATTGTTATTTGATGAAGCAGTTGGAAAAAGGGTGAAACACATATACTTGAGAATCACCGGATTGAATTGCCTCAATTAGTAATAATAAAATAGAGACCTTATATTGCCTAATTGCTTGGTTGTGGTTATCAAAAGCCCTAATCACTAAAGGTTTTAACGTCAAGCTCGCAAAATGGGGATCGGATAGTGAATCATGCTTACTGACTTTTCAAACCTGCTTGGAATGATAAGAAGGAAGCTTTGTCCATACTCACATGGAATGTCAAAGGATTTGGGCGAAGCGAAAAAGACAACACTGCCCAAAAGTTTACTCACAGCTCTAGATCAGTCGTAGCTTTTTTTAAGAAAATCAAACTAGAGAATTTTAGTTGTAGTCTACTATGAAAATTCTGGAATCAATTGTCTTCCAACGCTTCATTGCTATTATTGGTTCAGCTTCATCAATATCTACAGCCCTTCAGTGGACGTTGAGAAAGGCCCTTTCCTAGCTAAAGTCCTTAACTTTCTTAAAAACTTGGAGATTCCTTGCTGATTTCAACTTATTTGTACAATCATGAGAGAAAATGGGAAAGTCGTTTGATGATGCTTTTCCAAAATTTCATTCAAGAGGCTAAATTAGTTGATCTTCCTATGGAAGGAGGTGAATTCACATGGAGCAAAGGCATTGCCTTGAAAACTAATTTTTGTAGGACTTCCTTGGGCTTTGGGGGCAGATGGTGCAAATGGATTTCTAAGTCTCTCATCACCTACCATTTCGATTTTCCGACACTTCAAGGGGTCTTAGACAGGGATGTCCACTCTCAACAGAGCATTACTTGAGAAATGGAAAGCTGAGAATTGATGATAACTCCATCTATCCACCTTCAACAAACAACAAATGTTCCTACATATTTAATCCATGTTTGCATACACAAACAAACTGCATAAACATATTTAATGCTAAATCCAATCACACAATGACCAAGCAATAGATATATATAGGATCAAAGTTATTCCATCTTTTCATTATGCACAAAAGCCCTAAATACAATAGGAATACATGGTTTTGTTTGATTTTTAACCAACCCATTGCCATTTCTGAGGTAGACTCAACATCTTCCTCTTTATGCTTTACTTTCACTCCTAATATTATATTTTTACTGATAGATTCTACGAATACCCTCATTACCTTATAAATTCTCATCAAGTATAGTCGACATCAACAGTCCTCGGACGAATTCACACCTTCGAGCCTTCTCCTCGTGCTCCTTGTCCGACAAGTGCAACTGTTGAGGTTTTCTGCCATGACACAAACTATTGTTATAAACTTGAGTCCGATTGACAATTATGGATTGACAGGAAAGTAAAATGCAGACAAACTGTTAGAAACTTGAGTCCGATTGACAATTATAGATTGACAGGTAAGTAAAATGCAGGCAAACCCTAAGCATCCACCGCCGTTTGAATTTCCTCAATCGATAGCATTGATTGTCTTCATAGCCCTTTCCATCAAGGGAAGCATGAGTACAACTGACTACCTTCTTAAGACTGAAGTACCCGTATCTACCTACGGGCAAGTAAGGCCAACTATAACAGCAAAGTAATTTTTGCCTTAAGCCACAACATTTACTAGCACTGGCTACTTGCTCAAAGTCGTTCACTATATCGAAGGGCATAGCGGACTACCAAAAGCTCGGTCATTTTGACAGGACCAGATAAAGAAACAAAATGACTCATATCACAAAAGAGTAAATGACAGAATTTTTACCTTTCTAGAGATTCTTTATCTGAGCTTTCCTTCTCTGCACTTGATTCAGCAATCGTAAGAGACTGAAAGCTTAAAGGCTCATCGGATGTGGGTGGATTAAACATAAAGGATGACAATAATGGATCGGCTTCAACATTGGAGGGAGAAACAAAGCACGATGATCCCCCAAGAAGGGCGTGCAGGTTTCCTTCTCGCAGTTCTTTTCTCAACATAGAAAATGTCAAATTCGATCCACCCTTGCGTAATCTTCGCCTGCGCTGTACGTAAAACCCATTCAAGGAATAACCTGAACCTTTCACCAAGACATGCCAACTCACAAACAAACATGAGAAAATTAAACAGACAAAAGAAAAAAGCAAACTACAAAAAAAAGGCTTTTCTGGGGCCAACAAAGTATAAGCTTGGCGACCGTGAGCAGAAATGTATTCATGTTTCGCATGCATTGCCTCACCATGACAAATGTTGTTCAGCAACATGGTGAACATCAAATCAAATTAAAGTGTTAAGCCTTTTTTGAGTGCCGGATATTATATAACCAGCCTTAAAATCAAAACCAATAAAGCCCAGACAAAAGCATCATAAAAAGGATATCTTAAGAAAACTCCCATGTTGCATAGTAATGTGGCTGACAATATCGATCCCAACCCTCTTTGCGCAAACCGGGCACACCTGAAAAGGTAACATTCAACCAAACACATATTAAGCAAAATTAAAATTTAACTCTCAAGCAATGTTGTGTCTAAGAGACAAAAAACACAATTCGTTTCAAAGTGAAAAAACAAAGAAAGTACAAAGCAAGAAGAATCACAGAATTTATCCAAATAATCTTTGAAGTTTAAACCTAAGCAGCTTCAAGCTATACATCAGAAATGAGAATGATATTCAAGCAAGCATCTGTAACTACAGCAGTAAAATTCACAATGAAATATGCATAATTAGCAAAATTATCTAGAATCTTATTGAAATTAAATTCCCCAATTCAACAAAAACTCAGCTGTAAAATTCCATTTCAAATTTCAATTTCCTTTTTCCAATTATGAACCACTGCATATACATTTCTCCTACATATAAGCTTCAAAAATACACCTCCATCGACATGCAAACTACCTAAAAAAGTTCATATTGTTTACTTATAAATTCAATACGAAAAACAAAATTTTCATCAATAGAAAGAAATTTTTTTGAAAAAATGTTAGAACTTTAATGAAAAATTAGGAAAAAAGTTACCCCATTCTTTACTTCAACGGGATGCTCCTCGTCGATGTGACAACAAAGCCCAACAATATCGAAATCCTCAGCGCAGAACGGACATAAAAACTCCGCCTTGAAATCCTCATCTCCATCAAATTCTTCATATCCTCCTCCCAGAAACAGATCTAAAACACAACAAAAGGCAAAATTGATCAAAAAATGTTTTTTAAAATGATCTAATTCCGTATTTTCTCTAGAACCAAACAGAAAAAAAACAATACAAACCAGATCGAGGTTGATGGCGCCTTGAGGAAGACGAAGAAGAAGAAGAATTGGAAAATCGGAATCTCCAAGAATTTGAGTCCATTTTTTCCTTTTGTTGAGAAAAGAACGCTACTTTTTCCCCTCTCGTTTGAGTTTCGATCCAAGTATTTGAGAATTTTTTTATAAATTTATTGAAATGAAGCCCCTAAAAAGTCTAAACTGATAATTTGATGTAAAAAAAACCCTAAATAGGAAGAAATGAAGAAATTAAAAGAGAGAAAAAAAACAAAACAAAAGGGGAAAATAGAGCAGAGACTCTCCACCGAACTTCTGGTACGAGTTTGAGGTCCTGTTTTATACTTGTTTTTTAAAATTATTTTTAGATAAAAAGTTGTGTTTGGTTCGGTCGGATGAAGTAGTAGATCTCGTGCGAGGATGTGACGTTTGGTTCTTGAAAAAGATTGTTATTGGGGAGAAATGATTTTTTTCGGAATCATATACTCACGTTTCGTTGAAGAACATTCTCTCTAAAAGGTAATTTTACATTTCCAACCATACTAGTTTTTTCTTTAAATGGTAGGAATGTGATTCTCTTAAATTTTTTTAGGTATTTGTCAATTTCCTCTCTTTTAGACCATATTATCCTTGAGTTAATAGATTTTGTTCATATAGATTTTTTAAAATTTAATTAGATGATTAAATATGTGTGGTGTAAATCAATTAAATATTTTTATTTAATATTTAAATGGTGTTACTTATATTTAAATATTATTTTAATATTTAATGTATTTTATTAATATGATATTTATAAATTATAAGTTGGGATAGCATATTGCTTGAAAATTAATAAGTTTAGAGTTGATGTTTTTAATTTTATTCTTATGTTTATGATCTTATAAAATATTTTAGTAGGTTAAACTTATGATATAAATTCTTATCAGTATTATACAACTTTTAGATTTATTTTAGTATGTACTTCAATTCGCTTGACATGTCACAAGTAATAAAAAATTAAAAATTTGAACATATTAAACGTTTAGCATTTGAAAATTCACAAAAAAATTAATAGAGGATAACGAGAGTAAGTAAATATAAAATATTTTTTTAATAGTCTAAAGGTGATTAAAAGGCAGTATAGATAGAATGATTGAACTCAAGTCTTCTAGGATGGACCTCATCTATTTTTCCACTGAGACCACTTGTTGGGTTCTTTTAAAGGATAGTTAATATAATAATTATATTAATAATATGATAAATATATATTTTTTACAAATTTTAAATAGTGTAACAAAAATAGTTCAATTAATTTTTGTGAGGATATTTTTAAGGTTTTTTTTAAATGACATGTATTTTTAAGTTAATATTGAAAGTTTAACCTGTTAAAAAGAAAATATAACATATGAAGAATTTAGTAAATTTTACTTCTATATAACCTTATATACCTCCAATCAAACGCAATAATCTTATATTCTTACACAATAAATCAAACAAGGTAATGTAACATTCTCAGTAATATGTCAAGTAATGTTACATTTCGGGAATCTTATTCCCAAATGTAGTATTACATTCTGTGAACCAAACGTACCCTTAAAGTAATAACGGAGATAGATCCGAAGATTGTGAATAGAGGAAATTAAGTTGACAGAGTTGTCCAATAATGAACCTCAACAAGATCTCATCTGAATTAATTGACCAATGAATCAAATATAAATGATTAAAATAAAATATATATTTTTTAATAAAAATTATTTTCAAAGTTAAAATTTTTCATTTTCTAACCTTAGTTAAAAAGCATTTTTAAATTAAATGTGTTTATTTACCTTCATTTATATTATTAATTTTTATTTTAAAAAATAATATTTAAAATAAATATTCTAGCTATTTGAAACACTTTTTTACAATAATATTAAACATATAAACTTTAAAACAAACAATTAAAAAAATATTTTTCAAAAAAAATATCAAATTAGTCTTTAAACAAACGATCACATTATTATACAAACACATTTTTAATTGAATATTGGCTCAAGTTGGTACTTAAAAAAATTGAACTTCCTAGTTGGTATCTGAATTAGCCACTCTCTCCAAAGACGATACTTAAAGAATTTTTGTTCCCAAGTTGGTACTTGAACTACACACCTTCTTTCAAATTAGTATAAAATTTATGCATTTTATCAATTTGGTCCTAATTCGAAACAAATTAATAAATTTTACCCTCTATATTTAAAAATTCTATCAATTTATTCTTTGTTAGTCTCCTAAATTGTTTGTTCTTCTACCCATAAATGTTATACTACTTTCTTGGTATAATAAAAGTTTAATGATAGCATGATGGTTTATCGTAAAATGTAATTATTTAACTGTCGCTTTGATCCGATAGGCTCACTTGGTTTGATAGTATCGTAAAGACCGACTAAATTGATGTAGTTTTTAAAAATGAAGGGTTAAATTTATTGAATTGTTTTGAATTAGGATCTAGTTGATAGAATGTATAAATTTTAGGACTAAAATTGTTAATAAAAGTACTAAAATATTGAATGTAAAATTATTTAGGTACCAACTTAATTAGGAGAATGTGCTCAATTTAGATACCAACTTAGGAGTAAAAATTCTTTACGTACCAACTTGGAAGAAGGTGCCTAGTTATGGTAGCATATGTTTATTTAAGCCTTGAATTTTTACAAATTTACCCATTAAATTTTCTTAAATTGTGGAAATGCTCTCACACCTTCTTCTTATATTTTTCGGCATTATTATTATTCGTAGATTTTATCACACTTACAAAAATATTTTTGTTAAAAAACCTATTTACAAAAAATAATAAATAATTACATATAAAAAACAAAACAAAAATTGTATATAATTTACCAATCTCGTATGTTATTCTGAAGTAATGTTTCTAATTAATTATTTTATTGAAAGATTATATGTAAAAATGATTAAAAATCCATAAATATTGTTGAAATGATGAAATGTATTATTTTTCTTATCGGAATATATTAAATAACAAAATATCTTATTTTAAAAAATATACTATGAATGATTAATAAAAATTCACAAAAAGAATTAGAACGAACACTTTGTCCACTTTTTTCTTATCGCAATATATTAAGGGTAAACAACACTATTGGTCACTAAATTATTCATATTTTCCGTTTTGATCACTAAGCTATTATTTTTGGCAAAATCATCACTAATGTTATATTTTTTTCTTATTTTAGGCACTACCATTAAAAAACTCACTGAAAAAATAATAATTTGATGACCAAAACAAGAAAGAAACAATAGTTTAGTGAGCAGAATAAAAAAACAATAAATTAATGACCAAAATAGAAAAAAACAACATAACATTATTGACAATTTTACTAAAAATAATAGTTTTGTGCTCAAAATAAAAAAAGTAAGAATACTTTAGCTACTAATGGTAGTGTTTACCCATATAGTAAATAACATGGCAGAGATTTGAGATTCTTTAAAAAAACGGAATAATTTTGTGAGAATTTGATTATTAAACTACTCAGATGACTACCAAACTATTAGGACGTATCTATTTTGACCACTAAATCACCGAACTCGTCAATCAAACCACCAAATTTATTAAATTGACTTATTTTGACCATCGCCATTAAAAAATTAATGGAAGGGTAATGTGGCAGTTAAATTTTTTTATAAAATTACACATTTGATCCATATTATTAACTTATTATATCAATTTATTTATAATTTTAATTTAATAAGATAAAATTAACCAACTAAATGATGACACAAATGGTGACACGTGAACATAATTAAATGAGGAAACTAAAATGTGCTTGATGGGAATTGAACCCACAACCATGTGCAAAGGGGCTTGAGTGCATGGAAAAATATTATGGCATTACATGTTAAATCAATGTTATTTATTATTTTTCAGGTGCACTTTGAACCCAAGTGATACATATTACTGTATCAGCAATAATCTCATGGAACGACATCAAGCAAGAAATTGCAGGTAGCCTTATCTCCATGAATGTATATAGCAGCATATTTTTAAATTTTTCAAACATTTTGTATTCAATGTCATGCAGAGACATTGCTACTAAACTGTAACATCTGAAAACAAAGTTTTTTATAAACAATCTAGCATTCATGGGTGTTTAGCAAAGCTAAGACATGGCAAAACCCTTCAGAATCATTTTTGAAAGTCCATAAACAAAGTTTATTTGTTTTTCCTTGTTTTTGGTAATTAATGTCATTATGTCCTGCAACAAAAATCTTTGAATTTTTCTTGTCAAGCTGCCTTGGAAAATAATAAATAATCCTTCAGAATCATAATATTTTTCCTTGCAATCAAACCCTGCTGATAGAATAAAAAAAGGATATTTCTGAATTTGGGGCGAATAGAAAGCAGAAAATAGGCGGGCGTATACTGCAATGCTGCTTAAATTTGTAATCCTTTAATAAAATAGTTTTATTTTATTTTATTTCATTTGATTATGTCCAATTATGTCACCATTTGGTTGGTTAATTAAATAAATTTTAAAAAAATGTTAATTAAATAAATTTAAAAAATAAAATAAAATACATGTTGTCATTTGGTTGGTTAATTTTATCTAATTAAATTAAAATTATGATTAAATTAATATATCTTTTGGATAAATATTATTTTATTCATCCAAAAATCTCCAAAAAAATATCAAATACAAACAACAATCTCTATACAAAAATCAAACCTCATCTATCAATCAAAAAAGAAGAACGGTTTACAAGTTTAGTATTTCCCCCAATTTCATGCTAGTATCCTTCTTGACACGCAAAAATAGAGCATCAATCGTCTGAGAAACCTATCCATGCAACCTCAAATTCTTTCCTGCCAAACTAGATAGTTAACACATTATCATGAAAGCCGCAAAATTCTTGCCGACAACCTTCAACCCTTACTTCTTGATTGCATCCAATGAAGCAACTCAATCTACCTACTAGGAGCAAATTGTAGACCGCACTGCTCGAAAATCATCTTTAAAAGTTTTCACGTAAACCCACATTTAACGAACATATGATATCTCGATTTTACTGCTTCATTACACAATAGACATGTGGGATCAACAACACACCCCCACGAGAGTACTCTAGATTTCGTAAGCAATCTGTCAAGGATTATCAACCAAGTAATGAAGGAGTACATCAAAATAGATAAATTTCCCCATACAATTCTAGCCCAAAACACTTTCTCTAGCTTGTGCCGAAGTACCTCCCTTATCAACCTCACCTTAAAATCCCCTGAAAACTGACAGTCGTTTGCAACCATAACATCTGCAGTTTTAAAATTTTCTTTCAACCCTAACTATGATGGCATTTAGCTTGTTCAAAAATGTCTTTTTTTCGTTTTAGCAGCAGGGTTTGAGTGTCACTTAATTGGCACGCCGGATATGTTAACATATAAGATCGGTATTTGTATACAGCGCATACTTAAACACGGATACCAGCAGGGACGGATCAATATTTGACCCCTCATTTTACTACAAAATTCTTGACTTCGTCCTGGATATTAGGATGTAAAAGTTGATCCGATTTGCAAAACTGACTGAAATTGAGTTGTGTCAGAACTGCTTGTGACCCGAAGTACTAGTATTTCGAATTTGAGTCGATTCAAACCCGACTTAATCCGAGTCAAACTATTAAATTGACCTGACATGACCCGTATCTCATTTAATTTGACCTGACATGACCTCAAACCTGAAAGATTACCTGATTTCAAATCCTTACTGGATACGAAGAGTATGATCTGCCAGGTACACTTTGAACCCGGGTGATACATATTTCTATATCAGCAATAATCTCATGGAACAGCGGTAGGTAAGAAATTGCAGGTAGCCTTATCTCCACTAATTCATATAGCAGCATATTTTTAAAATTTTCACACATTTCGCATTCAATGTTCTGCAGATTCATTGCTTTTAAACTGTAACATCTGAAAATAAAGTTTCTTATAAACAATCTAGCATTCATGGGTGTTTAGCAAAGCTAAGACATGGCAAAACTCAATTTCAGAATCATTTTTGAAAGTCCATAAACAAAGTATCTTTGTTTTTCCTTATTTTTGGTAACTAATGTCATTATGTTCTGCAACAAAAACCTTTGAATTTTCCTTATTAAGCTGCCTCGGAAAACAATAAATAACATTGATTTAACCTGTAATGCCATAATGTTTTTCTTTGCACTTAAACCATGCCGCTAAAATGAAAAAAAGGCATTTTTGAATTTGGGGCAAATAGAAAGCAAGAAGAAGGCATGCGTATACTGTAAATGGTGCTTAAATTTTTAATCCTTTAATAAAATAGTTTTATTTTATTTTCCTCATTTGATTATGTCCAATCATGTCACCATCTGGTTGGTTAATTAAATAAATTTTAAAAATGTTAATTAAATAAATTTTTTTTAAAAAAAGATAAAATACATGTTGTCATTTGGTTGGTTAATTTTATCTAATTAAATTAAAATTAAGACTAAATTATTATATTTTTTGGATAAATGTTATTTTATTCATCCAAGAATCTTTAAAAAAAACTATCAAATACAACTAACAATCTCTATACAAAAATCAAACCTCATCTATCAATCAAAAAAGAAGAATGGTTTACAACTTTAGTATATCCCCCAATTTCATGCTAGTATCCTTCTTGTCACACAAAAATATAGCATCAATCGCCTGCGGAACCTATCCATGCAACCTCAAATTTCTTTCCTGCCAAACTAGATAGTTAGCACAATATCATGAAAGCCGCAAAATTTTTGCCAACAACCCTTAACCCTTACTTTTTGATTGCATCCACTGAAGCAACTCAATCTACCTATTAGGAGCAAATTGTAGACCGAACTGCTAAAAAATCATCTCTAAAAACTTTCGCGTAAATCCACGTTTAACGAACATATGATATCTCGATTCTACTGCTTCATTATACAGTAGACATGTGGGATCAACAACATACCCCTATGAGAGTGAGTACTCTATATTTCGTAGGCAATCTGTCAAAGATTATCAACCAAGTAAAGAAAAAAGTACCTTAAAATAGATAGACTTCCCCCATACAATTCTAGCCCAAGGCATTTTCTCTTGCTTGTGCCGAAGTTTCTCTCATATCAACCTCGCCTTAAAATCCCCCTGAAAACTGATAGTCGTTTGCAATCATAACATCCGCAGTTTTAAAATTTTCTTTCAAGCCTAACTATGATGGCATTTAGCTTGTTCAGAAATGCCTTTTTTTTCATTTTAGTAGCAGGGTTTGAGTGTCACTTGATTGGCATGCTAGATATGTTAACATACACAATCGGTATTTGTATATATCGCATACTTAAACACGGATACTAGCAGGGACAGATCAATATTTGACCCTTTATTTTAACACAAAATTTTTGACTTCGTCCTGGTTATTAGGATGTAAAAGCTGGTCCGATTTGCAAAACTGATTGAAACCGACTTGCGTCAGAACTGCTTGTGACCCGAAGTACTAATAATCTGAATTTGAGTCGATCCAAACCCGGTTTGATCCGAGTCAAACTATTAAATTGACCTGACATAACATGTATTTGATTTAATTTGACCTGACATGACCTGAAACTTGAAGAATTACCTGATTTCAAATCCCTACTGAATACGAAGAGTATGATCTACCAGGTACACTTTGAACCCGGGTGATACATATTTTTGTATCAGCAATAATCTCATGGAACAGCAGTAGGCAAGAAATTGCAGGTAGCCTTATCTCTATGAATGCATATAGCAGCATATTTTTAAATTTTTCAGACCTTTTGCATTCAATGTCCTGCAGGTGCATTGCTTTTAAACTATAACAACTTAAAACAAAGTTTCTTAAAAAAATCTAGCATTCATGGGTGTTTAGCAAAGCTAAGATATGGCAAAACCCAATTTCAGAATCATTTTTGAAAGTCCATAAACAAAGTTTCTTTGTTTTCCTTGTTTTTGGTAACTAATGCTATAATGTTTAACAACAAAAACCTTTGAATTTCCCTTGTCAAGCTGCCTTAGAAAATGATAAAAAACATTGATTTAACCTGTAATGCCATAATATTTTTCCTTGCACTCAAACCCTGCTGCTAAAATGAAAAAAGGCATTTTAAATTTGGGGCGAATAGAAAGCATGAAGAATGTGGGCGGGCGTATACTGTAATGGTGCTTAAATTTGTAATCCTTTAATGCAATAGGTTATCAACACATATCATGTAAATGGTATTAGCCTATTGGTTTGGTCTAAAGCCCTCATTGCTCATGGTTGTGAGTTTGATTCCCCTTGGGCGCATTATAGTTTCATTTTATTTCCCTCATTTGATTATGTCCAATCAGATGGTCACCATCTGGTTGGTTATATAAATCTATTAAATTAAAATTTAAAAAAGGGATATAACACGTGTCGTCATTTATTTGGTTAATTTTATCTAATTTAATTAAAATTATGACTAAATTGATATATTTTTTGGATAAATGTTATTTTATTCATCCAAAAACCTCAAAAAAAATTATCCAATACAACCAAAAATCCCTATACAAAAAGTAAACTCAAATCAAACCCCATCTATCAATCTAAAAAGAAGAACAATTTACAAGTTTAGTATATCCCCAGTTTCATGCTAGTATTCTTCTTGACACGCAAAAATATAGCATCAATCGTCTGAGGAGCCTGTCCATGCAACCTCAAGTTTCTTTCCTTCCAAACTAGATAGTCAACACAACACCATGAAAGCCGCAAAATGCTTGCCAACAACCCTTTACCCTTACCTCTCAATTGCATCCAATGAAGCAGCTCAGTCCACCTACTAGGAGCAAATTGCAGATCGCATTGTTCGAAAATCATCTCTAAAAGCTTTCGCGTAAACCCACATTCAACAAACATATGATCTCTCGATTCCACTGCTTAATTACACAGTAGACATGTGGGATCAACAACAAACCCCCACGAGAGTAGTCTAGATTTTGTAGTCAATCTGTCAAGGATTATCAACCAAGTAATGAAGGAGTACCTCAGAATAGGTAGACTCCCCCATACAATTCTAGCCCAAGGCACTTTCTCTTGCTTGTGACTAAGTTCCTCCCATATCAAATTCGCCTTAAAATCCCCTTGGAAACTGACAGTCATTTACAACCATAACACCCGCAGTTTCAAAATTTTCTTCTAAGCCCAACTATGATGGAATTTAGCTTGAATCTCTTATATCGAGTTACCCTTAAGCATGTACTTATTCACCCAAGCAACCCATAATGATCCAGAACAAACCAAAATTAACCATAGACACTTCATGAGACATGCCATGTTTCATACATATAAATATTTGATTCTCAATCCTCTCATCTTCTTAGGGTGACAGATATGCAACCAACTGACTCATACACCTCTAGCAGGTCTACACTCCCCTTTTTACAAAAAAGAACCACAAAGTAACTCATTCTGCTTGATCACCTTAGTAGGAAGAAGAAAAATACGACCCCAAAAATTATGAATGTTGAAGACCACTGCTTGAATCGGTTGAAGCCTCACAGAAAAGGAAAGATACTTTGAGGGCCAATTAAAAATTTTCTTTGTTATCTTACCCAAAAAGCTCTCACAATTAACCTTCGACCAATTATGAGTCACAAGGGGAACACCCAAATACTTAACTGGCAGAGTCCCCAAATTGAAGCCGAAATATATAGCCAAGTTTTGCTCTTCAACATATGATAGACCAGCACAGAACATGTCACTTTTAGACTCATTCAACTGCAAATTAGAAAATTTGTAGAAGACCTCTAGAATTCTTTTGCCCTCCAAAATAGATTCAGTATCTCCCTTAGTAAAAACAATGAGGTCATCCGCAAAACAAAGGTGGGTGAGCCTGACTCTTCTACACTTGGGGTGGAAAGAAAATATACCATGAGCATCAGCTAAATTCAGCAGACAGGACAATACATTCATATAAAGAATGAACGGGTAGGGGGAATGAGGATCTCCTTGTCTAACCCCTTTCACACCAGCAAAGTACCCCAACAAGACCACATTAAGATCAATAGAGAATCGAGGTTGAGTAATACAAACTGCAATCCATCTCCAAAACAAGTAGGGGAACCCCAAAACCTTCAACACTTGCAAAATAAACTCCCAGCTTAAGGAATCGAAAGCCTCCCTTATATCCACTTTCAGAGCACAACGAGGGGAAATATGTTGCCTCCCATAACCATTAATGATCTCCTAGGCCAACAACACATTTTCAACAAGATCTCTCCTAGGAAAGAAGGCACTCTGGTTAGGAAGTATGACAGTAGGAAGACAAACCTTCAATATATTAGTTAAAATCTTTGTAATGTACTTGTAAATGGTTTTACAGCGAGTAATTGGCCTAAACTCAGTAGCATGGACAGAGATCTCCACCTTAGGAACTAAGGTGAGAACGATAGAATTAAGAGTAGAAGGTAAAGAACAAGAGGAGAAGAAAAATTTCATTTCTTGTATGAAATCATTTCCAATAACCCTCCAAACAACCTGGAAGAACCTAGCAGAGTAACCATCAGACCCATGTGCTTTGCTCCCTTTCATCCCAAAGATAACATATTTAATCTCCTCACTTGTCATAGGAGCAATCAGACCATCCTTTGAACTTCCTTGCAACTCACGGTTTAAAATTTCTCTGAGCAAGGAATCAGAAACTCCTTCCACATTTGAATCCCTAACTCTTAAGGTTCTAGAGAAATAATTCACCACCTCAGCCACAATATCCTCATACGATTCAAGTTTCTGCCCTTGATTATTCTGCAAACACTACACAATATTTTTTTTACCTCACTGCAACCTTTCTAAAAAAGTATGTAGAATTTTGGTCACTCTTCTTCACAAACTAAAACCTGGATTTCTGCTGGTAAAATTTCTCTCTAGCTCCCCCAATTCACTCTTAAGCTCCTTTTCTCTCTTTACACACTCTACGGAAGGCTCATAAAAGAGAAACTTTTGGACATTCTCAAGCTCCAACCTCAAAACCCGAACCCTTTGCGAAATACCTCCATAATTATCTCTATTAAATTGTCTTAAAGGGCCCTTTAGCCTTTTCAACTTGGCAAATAGGTCTACCAGTGGATTCCCAACAACCGCCAGCTTCTAAGATTCTTCCACCACTTGGAGAAAATCAGGGTGGTCAGCCCAAAAGCCAAAAAAATCAAAAAGGCTTGAGGGGAGAGTAAATATGATCCTTCAAAATAATATAAATGTAATAGTGATCATAACAATCATGCCCTAAAAACTTGACAGTTGCTCTAGGAAAAGAAGTAAACCAAACTTGATTGACCAAGACTCAATCCAATTTCCTAGATAGAAGATCATCTTCTATGTGATTGCACCAAGTGAAGAATGAACATGTATAGGGGTGATCTGTGATATACAAAGCTTCCTTGCAATTCAAGAGATCTTGCATAGCACCAAATATTTCCTGAGAACCATTGTAATCAGAACTTTCATATGGCCTGAAGTACTGTTGAAATCACCAGCCAAAACCCAAGGATTGATACCAACTTTTGGCCTGAACAACAGACAACTCATTCTACAAACACAGTCTATCTTCCCTACCATTACATGCATACACAAAGGAACAACACAAAAAATAGGCATTTTGCGCAAACAACATGTAAACACTTGAAAAGAGCAACCAATATCCTCAAAAGACCACGCACCCCTAATAAAGATCCAAATTCTCCTATTATGTTGAGAGTGACAATCAATCGAATAAAACCAAGAGGGGTGAATTGGATTTTTAAAAGATGGTGGACACTAATTGGAAAGGAGGAAAAACTGCAAGATGATTTAGAGTGGTTCAACTCCCTTAAATGGAGTCTACATCCACTACCTTAGTGATCACACTAAGGATTTTCCACAAATCCACTAATTTGTCTTTCCTTTAAGGATAAGGAGTAACCTTACACAATTCAATAGACTTATACCCCAAAGTTTATTGAATCCTTTCCCCAAAACAAATACAAAGAAGCAAACTAGGAAATCCTAACAGAAAGGTGTTTGCAAAGTTTAAGCTCTCTCACACACCCCAAAGAAACACTAGCAAAAGAATTACAATGATGAACACTCTAGTGTTTACAAGAAAGATCGAAAATTAAGCACAAAATGGACTCTTGATAGCTTGAATGTTTGTATTAACTTTCTTGTTGTTGCTGAGATGGTTTTTCTTTGTTTTTGTATCCTCTCAATCAATACTAGCCGTTTGGAGCCGTTGGGGATGACATCAAGTCGTCACCTACCAAAAAACATACCATTTATAACACGAGGGATCGATCCTTTTATATAAAAAATATAACCGTTGCAAAAAGGATCGATCTCATACACCAGGGGATCGATCCTTTTGCACTTGGAGGCTGGAAGCAAAAAAAATGGAACGAATCTGCCAACCAAGGGATCGATCCCTTTTATTAGGGGATCGATCCTTTTTGCCTTGGAGACTGGAAAAACAGATTTAGTGCAAAAACGAATCATACATGTTTTGATAAAGATCAATTAAAGTTAGAACACATTCAAAACGAACTTTTCAAGTTTGTTTGGACTTTGAATTATTTTTGCAAGATTCGATTAAGTCCAAAAACATTTTTCTTTTAATTTGTTATATCAAAATATTAGTTCAAAAATCTCCCCATTTTTGATATAACAAAACTCTTTGAAAAATTGTTTTTGTCAAAAGCTCCCCCTTAGGAAAATAATTTTTGAGTTGATAAATGGTTTCAAAATCTTGTTTTAAATCACAACTATTTAAGCTCCAACTTGTTTAAAAATCATTTTTCGCTCATATTTCTCCCCCTTTTTGTTATATCAAAAATAATTCAAGTGTTAGCACAATATAACAAAAGAGAAAAAAACAAAACTAAAGGCTAGAATTGGAATGATAGATAACAACAATAAAGCATAAATATCCATAGGTACTTAAATTAAAATCCATAAAACATCCATAAGTACCAATATAAAACAAAGCAATATAGCATCAAAGTTCTAAAACAACATCCAACAAAGAGTCATAAAAAAGCATGTAGCAATGTATGAAAGCAACGATAAATATAAGCATAATATAATATGATGTCCATGTATGCATGCATCTAAGATGAAGATGGTAGCGATGGGAATGGGTAGCTACCAAGCTTGCGCTAAAGGCATCACCCAAAGAAGCCTGACGTGCCTCAAGAGAATCGAGTCTAGAATCCATGTGAGACCAAAGAGATCTGATGGATGAGTCCACGTGACGAATGAGAGACTCATGAAGCTCCCTCAACGACATGTCATGAGGCTAGCATCGGTGGAGGCTCCGAGAACGCCATCCATATGTTCATCCTCATGTTCTTCATCTCCCTATTTGTGGTGTTCTGGTTCTTGAACTTCGCCTTTCTTCTTCACCCAATTCATAGAGAATTCGGGTTCTTCCTTGTATCCCAAGCGATCCATCGAATGATGGTCAATGATGTTGTCAGTGGGAGGATCGATGCCGAGCTCAAAAGATGTATCAATGTTGAGCAAGGAAAAAATATGGCTAAGATACATACCATAGGCTATGGTTTTCACCTTCTTAGCCTTGATAATCTTTACCATATCCTCGAAGATGAAGGCGACAAGATGAAGTTGAGTTCCTCTACGGATGCAATGAAGCCACCAATAATCGGACTCTTGAACTGATGAATACTTCTTCCCACGAGGACGAATCACATGAGAAAGAATGAGGTGCAAGAGACGATCATGAAGTAGAAAGAAAGTGGCTTGGTTGTTCATGACACGAGAATTTTCAGGATAAGGTCATTTTTCAATTTCAATACCCTCATCGGGAAGACCAAAAGCATTTGCAAGAAAATCAACGGTGAGAGTGACATGCTTACCCAAAATATATGATTTTATTGTTCGAATAATGGTGCCATCCGGTAGTTTTGAAGAAGAGAAGGTGGCATTAGAGTAAAAGACTCGAACAAGAGTAGGATAAGTTGGCCCCTTTAATTTTAAAAACTCTATCCACTTAAATTCCTTACACCTTTTCAATTAGGCAAAATTGAGTTTGGTTAGGAAATCAAAATCAATTGAGTGAGTTTCCTTAACCGGTGCGGATGCAAAAAGGTTTCGAAAACATTCACTATCCTTAGAGTTTCTAAAACAAGTATCTAAAGTGTTTGAAGGTGGAGGAAGGTTGGATGCAATCCCCTTACCCTTAAAAGCCATAGTCTTTCTTTTTGACATCTTAAAAAAATTGATAATTCAAAAGAATGAGATTATGAAAGGATGTCTAAAAAGTTTTTGGATGGATTGAAACAAGAAATTTTGGCTTAAAGATTTGGTTTGGCCAAAAAAAATTAAAGGGAAGAGTTGGTTGAGGCTTTTTCACAAACACTTGGTGTGCAAGTGTTGAAAAGAAAGGTTTTGAGAGAAATTAAACAATGGGTAAACCTCCTGCAGCAAATTCAAAGATATCTAATAAAAATAAGTTCTCTAACATCACCTAATTCAACCAATAAACCCAATTTTTTAACTAAAATTCGTATGGAAAAAATTAGGGTTTTAGAACTTACCCAAAAGATGATTTTGAAGCACCAAATGCTAAAAAAGAGAGCCAAATCCGATACCTTGATGAAAAGAGGGTCCAAAACGAGTTCAAAGAGTTGAAAATATTGAAACTTTGAAGGATTTTGGTTAGGGTTTGGGTAGGAGCGAGTTTGGGTGTAATTGGGAGGTCTGGTCGACCAAAGGGGGTTTTAAAATAAAAAAGGTGTGTTTAACCTTTTAAGAAAAATCTTCCCATCCATTTAGCCTAAAGGGATCGATCCCTCGGGTTAGAGGATCGATCCTTTTAGAGGATCAAAAATTTTGGACGTTACAGCCAAATTTGGGATCGATCCCTTCTTTTAGGGGATTGATCATTTTTCTGGATTTTTGCATTTTAGGCACAATGATCATTAAGGATGGAATTCCAAGCTTAGTTGAGGCAACCTATGATATATTAATGGTATGAAATGAGCTTTAAATGCCTTAGAAGTTATTTAAGAACATACATGTCAACATGAAACAACAAGATATGTAATTTACATCATATATCATAATCTTCTAATTGCACACTATCAAGATTATTTCAAGTCACATACCCTTAAAGGCTCTATAGGTGCCTAAGCATGCATTTTGACAAAAATTGCTACAAGAGAACATCATATTCTCAAAATTCATCATAAAAGATCATATTAAGCATAGA
Source organism: Hibiscus tridactylites (assembly GCA_958450335.1). Taxonomy (NCBI): domain Eukaryota; kingdom Viridiplantae; phylum Streptophyta; class Magnoliopsida; order Malvales; family Malvaceae; genus Hibiscus; species Hibiscus tridactylites. The sequence goes on along the minus strand of OY288265.1, from coordinate 19,666,393 downwards.
GAACATGATTTCACAAAATCAATTAAATATTACAAATTTAAGTCCAAAAACATAATTATGAGCATATTAGGCCATAAAAGTGCAACTCATGCAATCTTGACTCCCCCTTATTAAAAGCACTTAAACAACATATGGGGACCCTCAAACATGCTTTAAAGCATATAAACACACATAATCAACATAAAATAATAAAGATTGCATGTTAAATAAAATTTTACCACTTGAACCAAGATAGGTTGATTAGGCCATATCCTCTTCAAGTGTCCTTCCTTCTAATGTGTCTAGAGCTTTTCGATTTCTTCATTTTGCTCACCATGACTCCAACACACCTACAACAAGGAACTATGTATGTTTTGGTACCCAAACTCTTTTGGGTCCATGAGAATTAGTTCTTACAATTTTAGTCCCTTTTGGTATCTATTTGGACAAGAGGTCATATTCTTTGTTAGCAATGAGTCCTTTTGGAACCCAAATGCTTTTAATTATCTTCCTATTAAATGATCTTTGAGGACCTCCTTGTCTATGTCCGTTAAAGTTCTTCCTAACATAGTTAGGTCTTGAATTTTCACCTTTTTTCAAAAAATTTAGTCCCAACTTTGTTAAAAGAAGCTTTAAGACCATCAAGTTCCTTTTGATGATCATCATAGACCTTTAAAAGTTAATTGTGCAAGTCTTGATTTTTCTTTTCAGTTTTTATTTTTTATTTTAACTTGCATTTCCTCAACTTTACTTTCAAACTCCTTATTAGATTTGGAAAAAGAGTCATTTTCATTTTTCAATTTTAAAATGATTTTTCTATTTTTCAAAATTGACTCTTCAAATTCCAAAGCTAATTCATCATAAGCCTCTTGTAATTCATCAAAGGTATAGTCAATTGAAAAAGATGAATTAGAGGTTACCATAGAGTCATCCTCAAATGCCATGAGACACAAGTTGGCTACTTTATTCTCGTCCTCATCGGGTGATTCATCGTCGCTCCAAGTAGCTACATGAGCCTTGTGCTTCTTTTTCTCATAGCTCTTTTTCTTCAATTGGGGACAATCGAACTTGATATGCCTCGACTTTTTGCACTCATAGCAAATAATTTGATCTTTCTCTTTGATGTCATTCTTGAAGCTCTCTTCTCTTTGAATATTCTTCCTTTGTTGGACTCATGAATCTTTGAATCTCTTGGCAAACATAGACATCTCTTTATCTTCATCTTCTCCACTAGAATCAACATCTTCTTTTGTTGCTTTGAGAGCAGCACCAAATTTCTTCTTTTCCACTTTCTTCTTCTTTTCTTCCTTACCCTTTGACATCATCTCATGTGTAATTTCTTCCTTACCCCTTGGCATCATCTCATGTGTAAGCAAGGAACCAATGAGCTCATCCAACTTGAGAGTCTTGAGGTCCTTTGCTTCTATGATCGTCGTTTTCTTTGAATCCCATGAATTAGAAAGAGAGTAGATCATCTTCCTCACAAGTTTATCTTCCGATATCACTTCTCCATAGCCCTTCAATCCATTGACGATCATGGAGATTTGATCAGACATGGTTTTGATATCTTCTTCGAGGTCCATCTTGAAGTTTTCATAATTGAGGTTGAGAAGCCCTATTTTGGTATCTTTCACTTGGTTGGTTCCTTTATGTTTTACTTCAAGTTTGTCCCAAATTTCTTTGGCATTGGAACACGATGACACCCTTCCATACTCATCCGGGCCAAGAGCACAAAATATGAGATGCATTACCTTAGCATTTGTGGAGAATCTCTTGTTTTCGCCATTGCTCCATGTCTCCGTGCTACTAATTGGTGCGGTGTAACCACTCATGATGATCTTCCAAGCTTCAACATCAAAAGCTTGAATGAATAACTTCATGTGGTTCTTCCAATAAGCATAATTAACTCTATTGAAGAAGGGAGGCTTGTTGGTGGGTTGAGAATCACCCCAAGCTTCAATGGTGAAGGTGGAAGCCATTGATGACCTTGTAGATGATTGCACACTTCTTGGATCTTCTCAAGAGGTTGTAAGACCTTCCAATGAGTCAAGCTCTGATACCAATTGTTGAGAGTGACAATCGATCAAATAAAACCAAGAGGGGGTGAATTGGATTTTTAAAAGATGGTGGACACTAATTGGAAAGGAAGAAAATTGCAAGATGATTTAGAGCGGTTCAACACCCTTAAATGGAGTCTACATCCACTACCTTGGTGACCACACTAAGGATTTTCCACAAATCCACTCATTTGTCTTTCCTTTAAGGATAAAGAGTAACCTTACACAATTCAATAGACTTATACCCCAAAGTCTATTCAATCATTTCCCCAAAACAAATACAAAGAAGCAAACTAGTAAATCCTCACAAGGAAGGTGTTTGCAAAGTTTAAGATCTCTCACACACCCAAAGAAACACTAGCAAAAGAATTACAATGATGAACACTTTAGTGTTTACAAGAAAGATCGAAAATTAAGCACAAAATGGACTCTTGATAACTTGAATGTTTGTATTGACTTTATTGTTGTTGCTGAGATGGTTTTTCTTTGTTTTTGTATCCTACCAATCAATACTAGCCGTTGAGGATGACATCAAGTCGTCACCTACCAAAAAACAGAGCATTTATAACACGAGGGATCGATCATTTTATATAAAAAAATATAACCGTTGCAAAAAGGGATCGATCTCATACACCAGGGGATCGATCCTTTTGCACTTGGAGACTGGAAGCAAAAAATGGAACGAATCTGCCAACAAAGGGATTGATCCCTTTTATTAGGGGATCGATCCTTTTTGCCTTGGAGACTGGAAAAAAATTTAGTGTAAAAACGGATCATACATGTTTTGAAAAAGATCGGCTAAAGTTAGAAAACTTTCGAAACGAATTTTTCAAGTTTGTTTGGACTTAAAATTATTTTTGCAAGACTCGATTAAGTCCAAAAACAGTTTTCTTTTAATTTGTTATATCAAAATATTAGTTAAACACATTAGGAGCACAAGAATAGTTACTAAAGAATCTCCTATCACCAAACTTATTGAGAAAAATAGAAGCAGCATTTTAAGCCTGCACTTTTATTTCCAACAAACAAAGAATCTCATTGTCCAACTTTCTAGCAATCCCTAAACTTTCTTATGCTTTAAGGGGTCATTAAAACCCCTAACATTCCAAGTTAAAATAGACAATAACAAGAGGGAGAAGAACCATCCTTAGAACCCTCCCCCTTACCAGCACCTCTACCCTTATCTTTCCTTTTTTTATTTCCATTCCCATTGGCTTCAACGCATCCATAAGCTCAGCAACTCCCCCAGCCGCCATCCTCCCAGGCCAAGAAGAGATAGGTTAAACCTGGTCTTGCGCAGCATCACACAGGGCATCAAATTTGTTAGCACTGAGAATAGGCTGAATATGCCCAGGAATCACAATAGCACAAGGGAAAACTCCAACCCTATCCCCCCAAAAAAGAAACATCACCATCAATTTCAACAGCTGCACTACACCAAGCAACAACCTCAGAATTAATAGAAATCTCAACAACTGCATTTTCAGAACCAACACTAGCATCAACAGTAACACTAGAACTAGCAAAATCAACAGGAACATGTGCATCACAACCTGGACTATCAACAACAACAACATGAGCTCTTTCACCCTGCAAAACAACCTCAGGAACAGATTGATTTTCTAACTGTTTAGGACATTTTCCAATGAATGCCCAAAAATAGAACATGTATTGCACCTAGGAGGAGTCCAGTCTAGCTCGAGTCCCACCTCCGCACAATTATCATCACCTAAATCCACCAAAATAGAACTCGGAAAAACAAATTTAGCCTCGACATCCACACAAACCTTAGCAAACTCATTATGCATTTTCATAGTTGTAGCTCGATCCGTATATAAAAGTTTACCTAACGCACTAGCCAAATAACCAGGCCTTGCTGTGAAAACAATTCTAAAGAGACATGCCTCAATTTAAACCAAACAGGAGCATACTCAAAATTAACAACCTCAGGAAGCATACTTGGAAGCCAACGCCGAATAACTAGAGCTTTCTGCTGAATATGCCATAGACCGACTAAATTGATATAATAAGTAAATAACATGGACCAAATGTATAATTTTATAAATTTTCGTTAACTTTCACGTCACTCCTCCGTTAGTTTTTAACGGCGGTGGTCAAAATAGGTCAATTTAATAAGTTCGATAATCTGATTGGTGTGTTTGATAATTCAATGGTTGAAATAGGTATGCCCTAATAATTCAGTGGTCACTTGTGTAGTTTACTCATCAATATTTTACCTTAAAAATATAAGGGAAAACTATTCCAGTGACCACCGAAGTAATTGGGGATACCTATTTGAACTACCGAACTATAAAAACGTCAATCACACCACCAAATTTATTAAATCAACCTATTTTGACCATCGCCGTTAAAAAGTTAACGGAGGGGTGACGGAAGTGCCACGTGCCAGTTAACAGGACATTTTTAAAATTACATGTTTAGTCCCTGTTATTTACTTATTAAATCAATTTGATCCTAATTTTATTTAATTACGGCAATGGTCAAAATAGGTTGATTTAATAAATTTGGTGATGTGATTGACGTTTTTTATAATTCGGTAGTTCAAATAAATATCCCTAATTACTTCGGTGTTCACTGGAGTAGTTTTTCTAAAATATAAATATTGTGGTTTAAAGTCGGAGCACACGAAATCAAAGGTATTCTTTTTATTTTGGAATGTCCGTCGACACGTGTTTTGAGAACGTGGTTTATTTTTGGAATATCCACGTGTTCCACCGGAGCTGTCAATTTTATTAATTCACACAACAGAAAGAAGATTATAAAATGCCATGAATTTTGCAAAATATTCGGTGGAAGTTCAGACTTCACTTTTAATTTAATCAATCAGTTAGGTTAATTAATAAAATATAGCACTATATATTTTATATTACTCAAAAAAAGGAGTATATATACAACTCATAGAACGGTCCTAATGCTAAAAGCATGGGGTTGTTTATTTAAAAGATGTTACTGTCCAAATAAGTCAGGGTTCAGAATTCTCAAATAGAAAAAACAAAAGAAACTAATTTTAGTTCTGCTATTAGTGGGACGTTTTCTTCTTTTTTCTTCTCTTTGGTGTTTCTGATCTGGTACTGATGGAAAATCAACTTCAAGCTCTGACCATTGTGGATGCGGAGGATGATGTTCTGCAGGTGGATCAAGGCGATCTTCAGAATGGTATCTCTTATGATTACTGTTTTGTTGGTTTTTTTCTCACTTCGAGTGTGGTGAATTATCAATCAATGAGATCCACGATGGCTAATGTATGGCATCCGCTCGGGGGTGTTTCGATCTCAGAATTAGGGAGTGGCCGCTTTATGTTTCGTTTTTACCACAATGTGGATGCAGATAGGGTAGAGGCTGGTGGCCCTTGGAGTTTTAACTCACATCTGTTGGTCCTGCATCGTTTGAGGGGTGGAGATGATCCACAGACAGTGCCGCTGTTCTCGGTTAAAATGTGGGTCCAGGTTCATGATCTTCCGGAGGATTTATGTCGGAGGGTGTGGCTAAATCCCTGGGAAATTTCCTGGGCGTTTTTCTAGAGTATGATGCGCAGTCGTTATCGTTGGGTTTTCGGAAAATGATGAGAATAAAAGTTATGCTGGATATTAGGTAGCCGCTGAAGCGCAGAAAGAAAATTGCTGTGCTGAATGGTGCGACTGAATACGTCCGCTTCCAGTATGAGTTTCGTTCTATTTTTTTGCTTTCTGTGCGGTAGATTGGGCCATGGTGAGAGCTTCTGCCCGTTAAGAGTTATGGAAGGCACAAGTGATCTGAAGCTTGAATGGGACAGCTCTCTTAGAGCTCCTCCCCGCCGGGCAGCAGCACCGGTAAGTATTTGGCTCCGTGAGGAAGATGTGACAGGGGCGAGAATGTTGGGCAGTGATGGAAGTAATCTGGGAAGTCAATCCCATAATTTACGCTTTTCTGAGGTTGACTCTTTTCGAGCAAATATGGGAACTATAGCTGGCTCAGGAGTTTTGCGAGGTAATTCAGCAAACTTATCCCCTATTAATTTAAAAGATAGTTTCATATTGTAATGGGTAATGCTGATGAGGACAGTCCATTGGGCTTTAAGGAAGGAAGTAAGCGGGCCTGTGCTTCGGGTTCTAACACTGGGGAAATTAAAACCAACAATTCAATGGCAGGCTCGACAGATCGGGCCAGCCGAGCCCAATGAAGGTTATGAGCTGGAACGTTCGAGGCCTGGGGAAGCCTCGAACAGTCCGTCGTCTCAAGCAAATGCTACGAGACAATAATCCCTCAGTGGTGTTCTTAATTGAAACACGTTTAAGTTCTGTACGTATGGAAAAAGTTCGACGTTTTTGTGGGTTTCCTAATGGCGTTGATGTCAATTCACATGGAAGTGGTGGTGGTTTATCCTTGGCATGGAAAGCAAACTGTCAGATATCCCTATCCTCCTACTCGGATAGGCATATCGATGTAATTATTTCATGTGACACTGATGGGCAATGTTGGAGGTTCACTGGTTTCTATGGGGCGCCGGAGGAACGATGGAGGAGTGCCTCGTGGGACCTTTTGCGGAAAATGAATACCAGACCAGATTACCCGTGGTTAATTATGGGGGACTTCAATGAAATCCTCTATTCATTCGAGAAGCAGGGGGCCTTGTTCGAAATGAAAGACAGATGCGAGGCTTTCGAAATGTGCTGGAGGACTGTGGGCTTTTTGATCTGGTCTATCATGGGCCATGGTTCACATGGGAGAAAGGGCGTCTAGAGTCTACTCTTATCAGAGAAAGACTAGATAGAGGGGTAGCAAATGATGGCTGGTGGAATTTGTTTCCTAATGCCAGTGTTTGCCATTTGACCCATTCCTTTTCGGACCATTGTCCGCTTATGCTTACTACGGGAAGTGGGGATGCGGAAAGTAATCGAATATGGCATTTTCGGTTTGAAGCGGCCTGGCTTTTTGAGGAGTCATGCGAATCGGAAGTTCGTAAATTATGGGATACCTCGTCGGGTGACGTCCCGGACAGGCTCAAGTTTGTGAGTTCGGGTCTGAATTTTTGGTTTAAGAGGATTCGCAAGGAATAAAAGCTGACTGTGCAGCATTTACAAGAACGGATTGAGAGGTTGAATGAATTACAACCTACCGATGAGGTGCTTGGAGAGCTGTTAGATTCGAAACTACAAATGAATCTGGAATTGGACAAAAAAGAACTATACTGGGAGCAAAGGGCGAGGGCAAATTGGCTCCGTAATGGCGATCGAAACACTAATTTCTTCCATAGATATGCTTCTGAGCGGAAGAGGAAGAATAAAATCTCTCGGATTAAAAATGATGCTGATGAGTGGGTTGAAGATTTGAGAGGTTTACATGAGGTAGCCAGGGACTATTTTCAGAATCTTTTTACCTCTCAGGGGTCTCTGGATGCGGATTATATTTTTGAGAATGTTGGCCATTACATTACCCCAGATTTGAACTCCATGCTAACAGCAGACTATTGTAAAGAAGAGGTTTGGTTGGCAATAAAAGAGATGAGCCCTTTGAAGGCTTCGGGAGAGGATGTGTTAGGAGCGGTATTCTATCAGAAATTCTGGCATATAGTAGGTGACGATGTGTCTTCTTTTTGTCTATCAGCATTGCAGGGTGAGATTCCTTTACAGAGTATTAATCGGACACATATTGTGTTAATCCCAAAGACAGATGCACCTACTAGACTGGCTCAGTATCGACCTATCAGTCTCTGCGATGTATTGTTCAAGATCATTTCGAAGGTGATAGCAAATCGTTTTCAAAAGGCGTTATCTGTTTGCATCGACACTGCCCAGAGTGCTTTTGTCCCAAATCGGCTGATCACGGATAATATCATAGTAGCCTACGAGACTCTCCACTATTTGCGGAACAAAAGAGTTGGGAAACAAGGTGAATTTGCTTTGAAGCTCGATACGAGCAAAGCATATGACCGGGTGGAATGGGTTTTCATTGAGGGGATGCTTCTCAAAATGGGCTTTGATGATCAATGGGTTTCCCGGATTATACAGTGTATTTCTATGGTTTCTTATTCCGTGGTTATCAATGGGAAAGTAGGCCCAGTTTTCAAACCTACTAGGGGTCTAAGACAAGGGGATCCCTTGAGCCCATACCTCTTCTTAATTTTTAGTGAAGGCCTGTCCTCACTCCTTCGCAATGCAGCAACAGATGGGAGCTTACGTGGAATTCGTATCAATCGCTATGCCCCTAGGATTACACATCTATTATTTGCTGATGACAGTCTTTTATTTGGGGATGCTACGACTGAAGGTGCTAGGAGGATTAAGTTGATACTTGATAGTTATGCCCGTAGCTCTGGTCAACTTATAAATTTCAATAAATCGGGTGTCTTTTTTTGGTTCTAATGTTCTGGAAGAAAACAAAGAGGATGTGTGCCGAGTTTTAGGGGTATCGATGACAACGAACCCAGAAAAGTATTTGGGGCTTCCAACTTTTGTGGGGCGTGATAAAAAGAAGGCTTTTGCAGATTTAAGAGGTCGTTTTCTGAAATGTTCCAAGAACTGGAATTTTTGCAAGCTGTCTCAGGGGGGTAAATCTGTTTTTATCAAGTCAGTCTTGCAGGCACTACCGTTCTTTGCAATGTGTTGTTTCTCTTCCCCAAATCGCTTTGTCAAGAATTAGAGTCCATTATGGCTCGGTTTTGGTGGCAAAGAAGTGCTGAACGCCGTGGAATTCATTGGTGTAAATGGAAAGATTTAAGTGTTCCGAAGGATGTGGGAGGGCTGGGTTTTCGCGACCTTGCGAAGTTCAATATTGCCCTATTGGCAAAGCAAGGATGGAGATTGTTGCAGGATCCTTCGTCCTTGTTGGCTAGGGTCCTCAAGGCAAAGTATTTCCCTACTATGACCTTCCTGAATGCATCTCTAGGGTCAGCACCTTCGCAAATTTGGAGAAGCTTGTGGAGTGCCAAGGGTCTTTTACAGATGGGCCTCAAGTGGAGGGTTGGTTCGGGACATTCCATTAATATTTGGAATGATTATTGGCTACCGGGTAAGGAACTGAGGAAGATTGAATCTCCTCCACACCCTCTATATTGCAGGGTGTCTCAGTTACTTAATGAAGCAAAAGATGGCTGGGATACAGACATCCTATCACAACTATTTATAGAGGATGAAGCTAGTAGCATTATGGAAATTCAGATTCCAGTAAGTGGAAGAGAAGATCTGGTGGTTTGGGGTTTGGAAAACACTGGTATCTACAGTGTTAGCAGTGGCTATAAAGCATTAATCAACCTAAGTATCCACAATGCATCTGATCATATAGTTTTCAAATATATTTGGCAAGCAAATCTTCCAGAGAAAATAAAGATACATGTATGGCGCTTCGTTATGAACTATGTCCCTACTAAAGAAAATCTTTATACCAAACGTATTGCTACTGATCCTTACTGTCAGAACTGCCTGTTTGTGATAGAAGATAATGTGCATGTGGTTAGGGATTGTGGCTTAGCTACTTCTTGTTGGCAGGCCCTAAATTTTTCATGGCCTCTACAATACAATGCAGTTTCTTTCTATGATTGGTTTGAATGGATCGTTAATAATAATTCAAAACAGAGAGTTACAGAAGCATTGGTATTAATCTGGGCATTATGGACGGCTAGAAACAAACAGTATCACGAAGGAATAAAACAGAATACCTATGATGTTGTTACCTTTGTGAGAAGTTATTGTGCTGAATGGGTAATTGCCAACACATGTCTCCGGGAGTTGCCACAAACTCAGCCACAACCTTGGATGGCTCCTCCACACTCTCTGATGAAGGTGAATGTTGATGCAAGTTTCTGCAGGTTGGAACGGCGAGCTATCACGGCAGTCGTTATCCGCAATCATGAGGGTCAGGTTATTGGAGCAGCTCGCCGTGAGATTCAGGCGATTCCATCGGCGTTCACGGCTGAAGCACGGGCGGTGCTCCATGGTCTCTCGTTCGCCATGGATATTGGGTGTACCTCAGTCCAGGTTGAAAGTGATTCATTAACAGTAATAAAAAATTTGAAATCAAATGCTATTAATAGATCTAAAATCGGAGCTATTACCTGGGACATTAAATCGAAAGCCCGTCATCTCCGTTTCTGTGAGTTTTTGTTCACGCCGAGATCTGGAAACCGAGCGGCACATGCACTTGCCTCAGAGTATAAATCGGAGGTTGCTGAGGAATACTGGCTGGAGGAGGTTCCTTATGAGGTCCGATCGGCGGTGGATATGGACCGACGGTGGTCGGATCCTCCTTAAAGCTTCTCTGTTTCGAATTTTTTTCTTTGGGTGGTTTGGAATTTCATGCAACAGAGTTTCCATCCCCTTGCTTCCAGTGGCAGTTCTTCTTTCACCGATACATCTTCATCGCCAGAGGTCTTCGTCGCCCGTTGTGTTTTCTCTGAAGTTGTCGTTTCACCATTTGTGTCTGCTTTTAGTTTGATTTGCTTTCCTTTTTCTTTATGTGTGCTTTTTGTTTTGCCGGTTGGCTTCCCAAAGCCAGCCTCATTGATTATTGTGTAAACCGACTGTTTATTTAATAAAGCATTTGGGCGGCATTTTATCAAAAAAAAAGCATGGGGTTGTTTTCTTATATTATTTTATTATAAATATAATAATTCAAGACGATAAAAAATAAAATATTATTAAATAATTAAAATAAAGTAATAAAGAAAATAAACGATTGATTCGATTAGGAAAGAAAGTAAAAAACGAATTAAAGCTTGTAACCACATAGTATCTTTAACCCAGATTTTGGCTACTCTTGAGTGCTTGAGTTCATTAGTTGTTTGTCTCCCAGTATACAACAACTAGATGATCAGCTATAGCCTACAATAACACGGCTGTAAAGATCATGAACTATGCTCTTGACTTCATCTATCACCAAAAATATTAGAGGAGAATAAAATGTTTTCGAGCTGTGTATCAACCTTGAAGATTAACACGGTATTTATAATAGATTCAAATTTAAACAAGAAAATAATCAAACAAAATATTTTGAAATAATAGTCATTAATGTTGTATTAGATTAAATTCAAAAATAAACCTATCAACCTCGAAGATTGACACATTATTCATAGTATATTCGAGCAGAAAAATAATGGAAACGTAATATTCTGAGATAAATGTTATCTTTTTTAATATTAAAGACATCATAAATTATCATTCGGAATATTAAAAAAGATATGACATATTAAAAAAACTTAATTTAAAAGTGGCAAGCAACATTTGTGTCGCACACGTCATGCGAGTGCACCCTAATTCAATAGGTTGACAAGTTTCAATTTGAACCCCTACTTCATGCTTGCACAAGGCACAATTTTAACTTAAGTCATTTAATAATTAACAAGTGATTTAGTGAATATAAACATTTCTCATGCTTGTTATCCGACCAATGTGAGACAAGGGTTTTTTTTATTTTCCTTACACAATTCACAAGTACCTTATTTGGAGCATCAATTTTTTATTTATCACTCAACCATTTTTAACATATGAGATACCGTTGTAAAGTTATCAAAAAATAAAATATGAACCAATAAATTCATCATTCGAATTTCTACATTAAATATAGTTCAAAATTACCAATTTTCCATAATTTTTTAACATACTTTTCAACATAATCTATACTATATGCAGGGACAAACCCACATTCCTGCAGGAGAACTTTTTATCTTGTTGTTTTTTAAAATAAATTGGATGAATTTTAAATTTACTTCACTTTTTAACATTTATGTTTTACCCCTCAACTTTAAATTATACGTCTCTCTCTGATAATATGTATTTCCAAAAAATTAATGCAAATGACTTTAAAATTTTTAAAATAATGTATATATATATATCATAATCTTAATTTAGGATTAATTTGTTAAAGTTTTTGAGATTTTCATTAGTTTTAATAGAGAATATAAAAACTTTATATTGCATTTCTATTTTCTTCGGTTTAAAAAATATATATTTGATTATAAATATCACTTTTTTTTGTTATAATGTCTATTTTATGATTAATGTTCGGGATATGTTGTAACCCCCTCGTCTCGGTCTGGCCGGATGACCGGTCCGAGTGGGCCACACGGGGAAAACCGAAGCGAAACCCAAAGGGTTCCTCCTCGGTTAGCAACCCTAAATTTTTTTTCAATCTTGTCACATTCGAACCCCAAACCACATGCAAACACTCAAATTTTAATATTGACTAGAGGCATATTAATTCCTCTGTGTTTTTCTCTTTAATAAGGGCCAACAAGTCAAAACTGTGCAGTTTTAAGCAAAGGTTTCGAAACCTCCCCAAAAGGTTTCGAAACTTAGACTGGCAGTAAGGTCTGGAACCCAAAACTCACCCCAAAGTACTCATTCTTCAAATCACGGTACATCTTCGTACTCCCAGGATGCATAGCAAACGGACTACTGTGGGCTTCAGTCAAGATCGTACGTCTCAAGTCACTGTCTTCTGGCACAACTATTCTATCTTTGAAACACAAAACCCCATCAGTGCTGAAGCTGTAATCTGAAGATCTACCTTCGGCTATATCTTGCACGTGAGGTGCCAAAGATCTATCTAAGAGCTGTTTCTCTCGAATCAACTGACCTAGAGTAGGTCGAACCTGAAGCTCGGCTATCAAGCCACCATCTCCGGACAAACTCAATCTAGCAAACATAGCTCTCAAGTCCACGGCCATCTTCCTACTCAATGCATCGGCCACTACATTGGCCTTACCCGGATGGTACTCAATAGTAAGATCATAGTCTTTTAGCAACTCTAACAACCTACGCTGTCTGAGATTCAAATCTCGCTGAGTCATAATGTATTTCAAACTCTTGTGATCGGTGTACACTGTGCATTTCTCACCATACAAATAATGCCTCCAAATCTTCAGAGCAAACACAACTGCAGCTAACTCTATATCATGGGTCGGATAGTTGCACTCATGGGTCTTCAACTGTCTTGAGGCATAAGCCACCACTCTCTTGTCTTGCATCAGAACACATCCTAACCCTACATAAGAAGCATCACTGTAAACTACATAGTCCTTCCCGGACTCGGGCTGTATCAAGATCGGTGCTTGGGTTAAAGCTTCTTTCAATTTCTCAAAGGCTCTCTGTCTTGCATCTGTCCACTCAAACTGAACACTCTTCTGAAGTAACTGTGTCAATGGAGCGGCTAACTTAGAGAAACCCTCTACAAACCTCCTATAGTATCCGGCTAAGCCTAGGAAGCTACGTACTTCTGTCACAGACTTCGGTTGCTTCCACTCAACAATGGCTTCAATCTTCTTCGGATCAACTCTAATCCCATCGGCTGACACTACATGTCCTAAGAAGACTACTTCTCGGATCTAGAATTCACACTTGCTGAGCTTCGCATACAACTGATGATCTAGCAAAGTCTTCAAAACAAGTCTCAAGTGTCGGTCATGGTCTTCTTCAGTTCGCGAGTACACCAAGATGTCATCAATAAATACAACCACAAACTGATCTAGATACTTATGAAAAATCCTATTCATCATGTCCATGAAAGCTGCCGGTGCATTAGTCAACCCAAAAGGCATGACTAAGAACTCATAATGACCGTACCTAGTCCTAAAGGTCGTCTTCGGTACATCAACCTCTCTAACCTTTAGCTGGTAGTAACCTGATCTCAAATCAATCTTCGAAAAGACCGATGCTCCTCTCAACTGATCAAACAAGTCATCAATTCTAGGCAACTGATATTTGTCCTTCACTGTCAACTGATTTAACTGTCTATAATCTATGCACATTCTCATACTTCCATCTTTCTTCTTCACAAACAATACTGGTGCACCCCAAGGTGAAGAACTAGGCCTAATAAAACCTCTATCTGTCAATTCTTGCAACTGAGTCTTCAACTCTTTCAATTCTTTCAGTGCCATACAATACGGAGCAATCGAAACAAGAGATGAATCAGAATAAGTCTCAATGCTGAACTCTACCTCTCTGTCCGGTGGTAACCCTGGCAATTCTTCTGGAAACACACTAGGAAAATCACATACTGTCCGGATGTCCTGAGGTCTAACCTCACTCATGTTAGGGTTCATCACATACGCTAAGTATGCTTCACACCCCAACTCAACTAACCTCTTAGCCTCTAATACTGAAACCACATTGGACAAGAACTTCACATTCTCACCCACCACTACGATCTCATAATCATCTGTGAGCTTCAAAGAAATCCGCTTAGTTTCAAAATCTATCCTAGCTCTATGCTCCGTGAGCCAGTCCATACCCAGAATTACATCAAAACCATAGAAAGGAAGTTTCATCATATCCACTGGAAACACATGTCCCTGAACCATCAACGGACACCTTCGGTACATCTTCCTAACTACTACCGTGTCCCCAAAGGAACTAGTAACACTAACTCCTACCTCTAGCAACTCACAAGGCAAATTCAAAGACTGTGCATGCTCACTCAAAATGTAGGAATGTGTAGACCCAGAGTCAATCAAAGAAAGCAAACCCAAAGACTGTATCGAGAAGTTACCTGCGATCACATCGGTGTCATGCTGTTCCCCGCGCTGAGCGTAAACCCTAGTTTGTCCTCCGCCCTCCGGCTGCACTGCAACAACATGAGCTATGTTCCTCTGACCATCGTTCCTCGGCTGGAAGTTTCCTCTACCGCGCCCGCGGCCTCTCTGAAAGTCATTGGCTCTAGCAGGAGCCTGAGCTGGTGCCTGTCCCACCTGATGTGGACAGTCACGCCTAATGTGGTCTCTAGCACCACAACTCCAACAAGAATGGTAGTTTCCCCAACATTCTCCGGTGTGGTTCCTCCCACAAGTAGCACATGTGGGCAACTTCCCACCAGCTCTCTGACCCTGATGGCCCCTACCGTGGTTACCGCCACCACGCCTATGATCATACCGATGCATGTTGTCCCGATGCCTCTTGGCATCACCTCTGTCAAAGTTGCTGGACCTCTTACCCGAACTAGATCCACCTGACCGCCTGGTCAAGCTCAAACTGTGCTCCAAGTCCTTGGCCCTCGAGACCAAGACATCAAAATCAGTGTAATCTGAAGCTAGAGTATAAGTCTTGATCTCCTCACTCAGCCCATATCGGAAGCGGTTACAACGCTCCACCTCAGTAGGTACAAGCTCAGGTGCATACTGACTCAGTCTGACAAATCGGATCTCATAATCAGTCACGGACATACTCCCCTAAACCAATGCCATAAACTCTCTCTTCCTCTCATCGAGGTATCGCGGACCCAAATACTTCTTCCGGAAAGCTATCTCAAAGAACTCCCAAGTGATTTCGGTCTCATCCATCCCCGAAGTAACGGTGACCCACCAGGTGTAGGCATCACCCTGAAGTAGAGACTCAACACATCCCAACTTGCGCTCACTAGTACATCCCATCTGAGCAAGAATACGGACGGTCTTCTCAAACTACATCTCTGACCTCTCCGGAGTAGCACCTTTAAACTCTTCGGCCCCAAGGCCCCGAAGTCTCTCTAATGGCAATCTGGTGCCCTCACCCTGATGATGAGCTGCCTGACCTCCAGCTACTGCAGCCTGGAATGCCCCGGCTATCGCCTGAACAAACGAAGTTAAGTCAATTCCGGCCGGTCCTTGGCCACCTTGGCCACCTTGACCTCCTTGTGGTCCCTCACCTTCGGCCCCGGCCTCACCTCCCGCTCCCGGTGGAGGAGGTGGTGGTGGTGGAGGTGGTGGAGGAGCTCCAACTCCAACCACTGGCTCTCCCACTTGAGCCTCAACTCTCACAACTGGCTCAACTCTCGGAGCCTCTGCCCGTGGTTCCGGTCGAACCATCCTAGGCCTCCCACGTGGTCTCATGGTTCAACTAGCAAGGTAAAGCTACAACAAGAAACAGATAAGGATCACGTTAGTCAAAGCAAGGGTCCAATAGTGCTCAAGTATTCCTCTTTTCAAAAATCCTTTTAAATTAAGTAATAGTAGCAATGGGCACTCACTCTATACCAGACACGACAGTTCATGCATTCAAAACATCGTACGATCAATCAAGCATTAAGGGCTCATGGCAAATCATGCATCGAACAACACAAGCATTTAACTCATTAAGCTTACCTCACTTACCTGCCCGAGGTCTCGGTAACCTCAGGCTCTGATACCAACAAATGTAACCCCCTCGTCCTGGTCTGGCCGGATGACCGGTCCGAGTGGGCCACACAGGGAAAACCGAAGCGAAACCCAATGGGTTCCTCCTCGGTTAGCAACCCTAAATTTTTTTTTTCAATCTTGTCACATTCGAGCCCCAAACCACATGCAAACACTCAAATTTTAATCTTGACTAGAGGCATATTAATTCCTATGTGTTTTCTCTTTAAAAAGGGTCAACAAGTCAAAACAGTGCAGTTTTAAGCAAAGGTTTCGAAACCTCCCCAAAAGGTTTCGAAACTTAGACTGACAGTAAGGTCTGGAACCCAAAACTCACCCAAAGTTTCGAAACCTTGGGGAAGGTTTCGAAACCTTGGACCTTAGTTTCGAAACCTTTCCCAAAGGTCTCGAAACTTTGGTTGGCAGAATGTCCTGGAACCAAATTCTCACCAAAGGTTTCGAAACCTTGGGGAAGGTTTCGGAACCTTTGACCATAGTTTCGAAACCTACCCCAAGGGTTTCGAAACTTTGGCTGGCAGTGACCCCTGGAACCAAATTTTCACCAAAGGTTTCGAAACTTTACCCATGGTTTCGAAACCTTAGTGCAGGGGATCACTTACTGCCCAACCTAAGGACTTCCTAACTTTGAAAAACACCAAGATCATACATAGACATTTGTAGAAGCTTAAAAAGGACCAAAGACATGAATTAACACTCACAAGACTCACACTTACAAACATTTAAGCAACCATACATGAGCCATACGTAGCAATTAACATGAATCAAGGCATTCGAACATGATATTCTAACAAAAGAGTAAAATTCAGCATTTAAGGTCAAACATGGAAGCTCAAGAGCCAAAATGGCACAATTCAATACAAGAGGTTTGCACTCATACCTAAGGACACCTAAGCATCTAAGACATGCCATCACACACCATCAATCAACCTAGCATTACATGCTTTACAATCCAAAACATCAATCCCAAAACAACATCATTCAAAAGAGTCATACAAGGCTCATACAAACACACCCTATTGCCACATTGCTTAACTACTACAAAATTAACCATACTTGAGCAACAACTTGGAAAGCCCTGCTTGCCTTGCCTCGAGCTAATGCCACGCTAATGATCTTCATTGTTGAACATAGAGAGCGTAAGCTATAAGCTTAGTGAGGGTGCTCTAAAGCGAAAAACATCAACAATGCAGGGTTCAAGCATGTTAATCCTAGTCTTACATACATCAAACATAGGCATATGAGTCAAGTAGACTTAGCTAGTCTTTCAAGTAGCATATATGGTCTCTCAATCCTAACAAGTTCAAATCTCATATATCATCATCATGTAGCAACATATATAACACAACCATATATCACCATATAAGAACAAGTTAATTGGCCACTTTAATTACCCCGGTTGTGCGGATTTAAACCTCGACAACACTTTACCTCGGTGGGATTTCACTCATCACCGGACCTTGCATGTGCGGGATTCCACTCATCGCCACATGCCCTACGAATGGGATTCTACTCATCATCCCGTAGAAATGTAATAAAAGCTTCCGGTGAAATGTTACATCACCGTACTCCTCCTTGATGACTTAACGCCATCAAGGCCACGTACGTTTTGACTCGATTTGTGTGCACACTATCCTAATGATCGATCATTTAAAACCGGTAATCATTTCAGTGCCAATTATCATAACCACATCATATATATATCATCAACCACAATACATGCTCATCACATATCTACTCATCCTGATATATATATATACAAGTATCAATTAACCACAAATCAAGAGTATAGCTAGTAAGCACAATAGCACATGGATATCAAAGGCTAAGCTATCAACTTGAATCAACTAGAAGTGGCTTACCAAGCACACTTCACCCACACACACACACACACTCGAACCAAACTTTAAAAACAAGTTGAAACCACTCACCGCCCTTCCTTAGCAATTCGAACCAATCTTCCTACGAACCCGGATTCGGTCCCAAAGCCCCTTCCGCGCTTCCACTTGCTTCTAGCCAAACAAAACATACACATTACTTCCCAATTCAATGCTAAACTCAACCATCAACATACTTGCTAACACAACCCAAATTCCTCAATTTCTAAAATCACATAACCTCATAAAACCCCAATTTTCGTGCTCCCTTAAAAGCTTGCTGAAAATTCAATTTCCAAACATCCAAATGACTTCCAAATCATCCCAAAACACCCTCATACCATAGGTAGACCAACAGCCCTTCAATTTCAACATAAAACCCACCAAAAACTCAAGTTTTACTACCTTAAAACTTGCCTTAAGACCAAACTACGAAATTTTATCAAAACTCAACCAAATTAATATATATGGTGTATTTCATCATGCTTAAGCAAAACCCCAACATGATTTATCAAAACAAATTGAAAAACCCCATTAAAACCCCAAATTTCCATATGAACCCTAATTTCTCAAAACCCCATATTT
This sequence comes from Hibiscus tridactylites, assembly GCA_958450335.1. Lineage (NCBI taxonomy): Eukaryota > Viridiplantae > Streptophyta > Magnoliopsida > Malvales > Malvaceae > Hibiscus > Hibiscus tridactylites. Next base: position 19,647,797 of record OY288265.1, on the reverse strand, counting down.
TTGAAATTTAAGACAATATACAAGTAGAGGATGGAGAGGAGGTTAAGAAAATATAATTACCTCTTAAAATGGTGTTGAAATCGGGTGCTAAAATAGATGGAATAGTAACTCAAAGCTTGAAAGGTTTTAGAAATGGTGGGGGCTTTCAAACGTGAAAAGGGGGAAGAATGAGGGAGGAAGACAACTTTTTCAATAAAGTGGTCTTGCTTTATTTAAAACTTGGGTAAATAGCAACATAGGTCCTTCCCTTCATATTAAAACTCAATTAGACCATTATTTGAAATTGAATTGTTTTAATTAAGTTTTATTTGACTCGAACTAATTCCCGACTAACTCCTAGGCCCAAAACACGGGTGTTACAACTCTCTCCCACTTAAGGAATTTTGTCCCCGAAATTACCTGACTGAAAGAGATACGGAAACTGCTTTTCCATATCCTCCTTCCTCTCCCAAGTGGCCTCGTCCACACCTCTACGTCGCCACCGCACCTTTACTAACTCAATCGATCTACCCCTCAACACTTTACTGTCAGAAGCTAAGATCTCCACTGGCTCTTCTTCATAAGTCAAGTCCGGATTCAATTCAATTTCTTCTACGGGCATAACATGTGATGGATCGGACCTATACTTGCGAAGCATCGACACATGGAACACATCATGTATCTTCTCAAGCTCGGATGGCAAACGCAACTGATAAGCAACCGGACCAACCCTCTTCACAATCTCATACGGTCCTATGTACCTCGGACTCAATTTCCCTTTTCGGCCAAATCTCATCACTTTCTTCCACGGAGACACTTTCAAGAATACCTTCTCACCCACTGAGAACTCAACTTCCTTTCTCTTCAAATCGGCATAGGACTTCTGTCTATCCGAAACAGCCTTCAAGCGATCACAAATCAATTTTACCTTTTCGGTTGTCCCCTTGAGCAAATCCGGCATAGGTAACAGTTTCTGTCCTACCTCGGCCCAACACACTGGAGTTCTACACTTCCGGCCATACAAGGCCTCATACGGAGCCATCTGAATGCTCGACTGAAAAATGTTATTGTACGCAAACTCTACTAGAGGCAAATGCTTCTCCCAAGTACCCTGAAAGTCCATGATACAACAACGCAGCATATCCTCTAAGATCTGAATAACCCTCTCCGACTGACCATCTGACTGAGGATGATAAGAAGTGCTGAAGTTCAAACGGGTACCCAAAGCTGTATGCAAACACTCCCAAAATCTAGAAGTAAACTGCGGATCTCTATCTGACACAATGGACTTCGGCACACCATGTAGCCTCACAATCTCACCAATGTACAAACCGGCCAATCTATCTAAAGTGTAAGTAGTGTTGACTGCCAAGAAGTGAGCACACTTCGTAAAACGATCTACTATCACTCAAACTGAGTTCTTCTTCGTCGGAGTCAAAGGCAAACCCGAGACAAAATCCATAGTGATGTTCTCCCATTTCCATTCCGGAATTCTCAACGGCTGTAACAAACCTGAGGGAACCTGATGTTCCGCCTTCACTCTCTGACACACTAAGCACTTACTCACGAAATCGGCTACATCTCTCGTCAAGCCAACCCAAAAGTACTCATTCTTCAAATCACGGTACATCTTCGTACTCCCAGGATGCATAGCAAACGGACTACTGTGGGCTTCAGTCAAGATCGTACGTCTCAAGTCACTGTCTTCTGGCACAACTATTCTATCTTTGAAACACAAAACCCCATCAGTGCTGAAGCTGTAATCTGAAGATCTACCTTCGGCTATATCTTGCACGTGAGGTGCCAAAGATCTATCTAAGAGCTGTTTCTCTCGAATCAACTGACCTAGAGTAGGTCGAACCTGAAGCTCGGCTATCAAGCCACCATCTCCGGACAAACTCAATCTAGCAAACATAGCTCTCAAGTCCACGGCCATCTTCCTACTCAATGCATCGGCCACTACATTGGCCTTACCCAGATGGTACTCAATAGTAAGATCATAGTCTTTTAGCAACTCTAACAACCTACGCTGTCTGAGATTCAAATCTCGCTGAGTCATAATGTATTTCAAACTCTTGTGATCGGTGTACACTGTGCATTTCTCACCATACAAATAATGCCTCCAAATCTTCAGAGCAAACACAACTGCAGCTAACTCTATATCATGGGTCGGATAGTTGCACTCATGGGTCTTCAACTGTCTTGAGGCATAAGCCACCACTCTCTTGTCTTGCATCAGAACACATCCTAACCCTACATAAGAAGCATCACTGTAAACTACATAGTCCTTCCCGGACTCGGGCTGTATCAAGATCGGTGCTTGGGTTAAAGCTTCTTTCAATTTCTCAAAGGCTCTCTGTCTTGCATCTGTCCACTCAAACTGAACACTCTTCTGAAGTAACTGTGTCAATGGAGCGGCTAACTTAGAGAAACCCTCTACAAACCTCCTATAGTATCCGGCTAAGCCTAGGAAGCTACGTACTTCTGTCACAGACTTCGGTTGCTTCCACTCAACAATGGCTTCAATCTTCTTCGGATCAACTCTAATCCCATCGGCTGACACTACATGTCCTAAGAAGACTACTTCTCGGATCTAGAATTCACACTTGCTGAGCTTCGCATACAACTGATGATCTAGCAAAGTCTTCAAAACAAGTCTCAAGTGTCGGTCATGGTCTTCTTCAGTTCGCGAGTACACCAAGATGTCATCAATAAATACAACCACAAACTGATCTAGATACTTATGAAAAATCCTATTCATCATGTCCATGAAAGCTGCCGGTGCATTAGTCAACCCAAAAGGCATGACTAAGAACTCATAATGACCGTACCTAGTCCTAAAGGTCGTCTTCGGTACATCAACCTCTCTAACCTTTAGCTGGTAGTAACCTGATCTCAAATCAATCTTCGAAAAGACCGATGCTCCTCTCAACTGATCAAACAAGTCATCAATTCTAGGCAACTGATATTTGTCCTTCACTGTCAACTGATTTAACTGTCTATAATCTATGCACATTCTCATACTTCCATCTTTCTTCTTCACAAACAATACTGGTGCACCCCAAGGTGAAGAACTAGGCCTAATAAAACCTCTATCTGTCAATTCTTGCAACTGAGTCTTCAACTCTTTCAATTCTTTCAGTGCCATACAATACGGAGCAATCGAAACAAGAGCTGAATCAGAATATGTCTCAATGCTGAACTCTATCTCTCTGTCCGGTGGTAACCCTGGCAATTCTTCCGGAAACACACTAGGAAAATCACATACTGTCCGGATGTCCTGAGGTCTAACCTCACTCATGTTAGGGTTCATCACATACGCTAAGTATGCTTCACACCCCAACTCAACTAACCTCTTAGCCTCTAATACTGAAACCACATTGGACAAGAACTTCACATTCTCACCCACAACTACGATCTCATAATCATCTGTGAGCTTCAAAGAAATCCGCTTAGTTTCAAAATCTATCCTAGCTCTATGCTCCGTGAGCCAGTCCATACCCAGAATTACATCAAAACCATAGAAAGGAAGTTCCATCATATCCACTGGAAACACATGTCCCTGAACCATCAACGGACACCTTCGGTACATCTTCCTAACTACTACCGTGTCCCCAAAGGAACTAGTAACACTAACTCCTACCTCTAGCAACTCACAAGGCAAATTCAAAGACTGTGCATGCTCACTCAAAATGTAGGAATGTGTAGACCCAGAGTCAATCAAAGAAAGCAAACCCAAAGACTGTATCGAGAAGTTACCTGCGATCACATCGGTGTCATGCTGTTCCCCGCGCTGAGCGTAAACCCTAGCTTGTCCTCCGCCCTCCGGCTGGACTGCAACAACATGAGCTATGTTCCTCTGACCATCGTTCCTCGGCTGGAAGTTTCCTCTACCGCGCCCGCGGCCTCTCTGAAAGTCATTGGCTCTAGCAGGAGCCTGAGCTGGTGCCTGTCCCACCTGATGTGGACAGTCACGCCTAATGTGGTCTCTAACACCACAACTCCAACAAGAATGGTAGTTTCCCCAACATTCTCCGGTGTGGTTCCTCCCGCAAGTAGCACATGTGGGCAACTTCCCACCAGCTCTCTGACCCTGATGGCCCCTACCGTGGTTACCGCCACCACGCCTATGATCATACTGATGCCTGTTGTCCCGATGCCTCTTGGCATCACCTCAGTCAAAGTTGCTGGACCTCTTACCCGAACTAGATCCACCTGACCGCCTGGTCAAGCTCAAACTGTGCTCCAAGTCCTTGGCCCTCGAGACCAAGACATCAAAATCAGTGTAATCTGAAGCTAGAGTATAAGTCTTGATCTCCTTACTCAGCCCATATCGGAAGCGGTTACAACGCTCCACCTCAGTAGATACAAGCTCAGGTGCATACTGACTCAGTCTGACAAATCGGATCTCATAATCAGTCACGGACATACTCCCCTGAAGCAATGCCATAAACTCTCTCTTCCTCTCATCGAGGTATCGCGGACCCAAATACTTCTTCCGGAAAGCTGTCTCAAAGAACTCCCAAGTGATTTTGGTCTCATCCATCCCCGAAGTAACGATGACCCACCAGGTGTAGGCATCACCCTGAAGTAGAGACTCAACACATCCCAACTTGCGCTCACCAGTACATCCCATCTGAGCAAGAATACGGACGGTCTTCTCAAACCACATCTCTGACCTCTCCGGAGTAGCACCTCTAAACTCTTCAGCCCCAAGGCCCCGAAGTCTCTCTAATGGCAATCCGGTGCCCTCACCCTGATGATGAGCTGCCTGACCTCCAGCTACTGCAGCCTGGAATGCCCCGGCTATCGCCTGAACCAACAGAGTTAAGTCAATTCCGGCCGGTCCTTGGCCACCTTGGCCACCTTGACCTCCTTGTGGTTCCTCACCTTCGGCCCCGGCCTCACCTCCCGCTCCCGGTGGAGGAGGTGGTGGTGGTGGAGGTGGTGGAGGAGCTCCAACTCCAACCACTAGCTCTCCCACTTGAGCCTCAACTCTCGCAATTGGCTCAACTCTCGGAGCCTCTGCCCGTGGTTCCGGTCGAACCATCCTAGGCCTCCCACGTGGTCTCACGGTTCAACTAGCAAGGTAAAGCTACAACAAGAAACAGATAAGGATCACGTTAGTCAAAGCAAGGGTCCAATAGTGCTCAAGTATTCCTCTTTTCAAAAATCCTTTTAAATTAAGTAATAGTAGCAATGGGAACTCACTCTATACCAGACACGACAGTTCATGCATTCAAAACATCGTACGATCAATCAAGCATTAAGGGTTCATGGCAAATCATGCATCGAACAACACAAGCATTTAACTCATTAAGCTTACCTCACTTACCTGCCCGAGGTCTCGGTAACCTCAGGCTCTGATACCAACAAATGTAACCCCCTCGTCCCGGTCTGGCCGGATGACCGGTCCGAGTGGGCCACACGGGGAAAACCGAAGCGAAACCCAAAGGGTTCCTCCTCGGTTAGAAACCCTAATTTTTTTTTTCAATCTTGTCACATTCGAACCCCAAACCACATGCAAACACTCAAATTTTAATCTTGACTAGAGGCATATTAATTCCTATGTGTTTTTCTCTTTAAAAAGGGCCAACAAGTCAAAACAGTGCAGTTTTAAGCAAAGGTTTCGAAACCTCCCCAAAAGGTTTCGAAACTTAGACTGACAGTAAGGTCTGGAACCCAAAACTCACCCAAAGTTTCGAAACCTTGGACCTTAGTTTCGAAACCTTTCCCAAAGGTCTCGAAACTTTGGTTGGCAGAATGTCCTGGAACCAAATTCTCACCAAAGGTTTCGAAACCTTGGGGAAGGTTTCGGAACCTTTGACCATAGTTTCGAAACCTACCCCAAGGGTTTCGAAACTTTGGCTGGCAGTGACCCCTGGAACCAAATTTTCACCAAAGGTTTCGAAACTTTACCCATGGTTTCGAAACCTTAGTGCAGGGGATCACTTACTGCCCAACCTAAGGACTTCCTAACTTTGAAAAACACCAAGATCATACATAGACATTTGTAGAAGCTTAAAAAGGACCAAAGACATGAATTAACACTCACAAGACTCACACTTACAAACATTTAAGCAACCATACATGAGCCATACGTAGCAATTAACATGAATCAAGGCATTCGAACATGATTTTCTAACAAAAGAGTAAAATTCAGCATTTAAGGTCAAACATGGAAGCTCAAGAGCCAAAATGGCACAATTCAATACAAGAGGTTTGCACTCATACCTAAGGCAACCTAAGCATCTAAGACATGCCATCACACACCATCAATCAACCTAGCATTACATGCTTTACAATCCAAAACATCAATCCCAAAACAACATCACTCAAAAGAGTCATACAAGGCTCATACAAACACACCCTATTGCCACATTGCTTAACTACTACAAAATTAACCATACTTGAGCAACAACTTGGAAAGCCCTTCTTGCCTTGCCTCGAGCTAACGCCACGCTAATGATCTGCATTGTTGAACATAGAGAGCGTAAGCTATAAGCTTAGTGAGGGTGCTCTAAAGCGAAAAACATCAACAATGCAGGGTTCAAGCATGTTAATCCTAGTCTTACATACATCAAACATAGGCATATGAGTCAAGTAGACTTAGCTAGTCTTTCAAGTAGCATATATGGTCTCTCAATCCTAACAAGTTCAAATCTCATATATCATCATCATGTAGCAACATATATAACACAACCATATATCACCATATAAGAACAAGTTAATTGGCCACTTTAATTACCCCGGTTGTGCGGATTTAAACCTCGACAACACTTTACCTCGGTGGAATTTCACTCATCACCGGACCTTGCATATGCGGGATTCCACTCATCGCCACATGCCCTACGGATGGGATTCCACTCATCATCCCGTAGAAATGTAATAAAAGCTTCCGGTGGAATGTTACATCACCGTACTCCTCCTTGATGACTTAACGCCATCAAGGCCACGTACGTTTTGACTCGATTTGTGTGCACACTATCCTAATGATCGATCATTTACAACCGGTAATCATTTCAGTGCCAATTATCATAACCACATCATATATATATCATCAACCACAATACATGCTCATCACATATCTACTCATCCTGATATATATATATACAAGTATCAATTAACCACAAATCAAGAGTATAGCTAGTAAGCACAATAGCACATGGATATCAAAGGCTAAGCTATCATCTTGAATCAACTAGAAGTGGCTTACCAAGCACACTTCACCCACACACACACACACACTCGAACCAAACTTTAAAAACAAGTTGAAACCACTCACTGCCCTTCCTTAGCAATTCGAACCAATCTTCCTACGAACCCAGATTCGGTCCCAAGGCCCCTTCCGCGCTTCCACTTGCTTCTAGCCAAACAAAACATACACATTACTTCCCAATTCAATGCTAAACTCAACCATCAACATACTTGCTAACACAACCCAAATTCCTCAATTTCTCAAATCACATAACCTCAAAACCCCAATTTTCGTGCTCCCTTAAAAGCTTGCTGAAAATTCAATTTCCAAACATCCAAATGACTTCCAAAACACCCTCATACCATAGGTAGACCAACAGCCCTTCAATTTCAACATAAAACCCACCAAAAACTCAAGTTTTACTACCTTAAAACTTGCCTTAAGACCAAACTACGAAATTTTATCAAAACTCAACCAAATTAATATATATGGTGTATTTCATCATGCTTAAGCAAAACCCCAACATGATTTATCAAAACAAATTGAAAAACCCCATTAAAACCCCAAATTTCCATATGAACCCTAATTTCTCAAAACCCCATATTTTTGAAATTTAAGACAATATACAAGTAGAGGATGGAGAGGATGTTAAGAAAATATAATTACCTCTTAAAATGGTGTTGAAATCGGGTGCTAAAATAGATGGAATAGTAACTCAAAGCTTGAAAGGTTTTAGAAATGGTGGGGGCTTTCAAACGTGAAAAGGGGGAAGAATGAGGGAGGAAGACAACTTTTTCAATAAAGTGGTCTTGCTTTATTTAAAACTTGGGTAAATAGCAACATAGGTCCTTCCCTTCATATTAAAACTCAATTAGACCATTATTTGAAATTGAATTGTTTTAATTAAGTTTTATTTGACTCGAACTAATACCCGACTAACTCCTAGGCCCAAAACACGGGTGTTACATATGTGGTTCTCCCTCTATACATTGTTATTGCACTCAACACATGTTGGTACAAATATCACTCTTTTGAAAGTTATAACTTAATTATTTAATTAAAATTTTATTATAAACATATCATATCGTTGTTAAAAATAAAACAGACGTATATCGTGAGTTGATATAATAACAATTTTAGTCTCAAATTTTATATATTATATTAATTTAGTCTTCATTTGAAATAATTTAATAATTTAACTGCTTAAATTTATAAATTTTATTAGTAAAATAATTGTATGTACTAATAGGTGGTGTTTAGATTAAAATGAGTCTTTTTCATTAGTTTGTCAATTGTTTTGTTGTAAAGTGATTGTGTCTGTCGGACTATCGCACTTGTTAGTTATCAAAATGATGAACAATAGTAGGAAGTGTGATGAATGATCGGAGGATATAGTGTCATAACTTTTATAAAATCTAAAAAGTTAAGTTGACTGAAGTGTTTTGAATTGGGACTAAATTGATAAAAATGTATACGTTTTGAAATTAAAAGTATAAATATATCATGTCATATTTTAATTTTAACAGTAGATTATAACAATATTTTAATGAGATAAATAAAGCGTAAGTTTTTTTTTAAAACGTAATTCGTTTGTAACTGAAATACTGAATACATAATTAAATGATTTGGAGTACATTTTACCTGTTGTGGGAAATGACTTTGAGATTTTGAATCCTTGAACTTTCAATTTTGGATTTTATAGTACTAAGAATTTAGCTTCTTCTTTTTTTAACTGTTGGAAGGTAAGAACCTGATCGGAGGGTGTAGTTATTTATAGTGTTGTATACAATTTGTATTTTTAGTAGGGATTCTTATTTCTTGGGTAAATAAAAACAATTTACCTAAAAAACCAAACAAACATAAACATAATTTTATAAGTTTAGTTCATTTACGCCCTTAAATTTGAATGACACTAGAATTAGAGCAAAACCTACTAAATCGATACTTATTATTATTATCCAGCTGTACATAGTTAGTTAGGGTTTATATTTTCCTGTATATATAAAGAACGTTAAAGTTTACCTTTGTACTCAAGTTTTCACTTTCCAAATTTCTCAACAAAGAAAAATTCTTAGTTTGGAACCAAACTTGAAAAGTTTTAACCAAATGTTTCATCATTTTTTATTTAATGGTCTTAACCACAAGTACCATTTAACTAAAATTGACATTTTTAAAGTAAGAAACACTAAAAAAACTCAGTTGGATTAATAAATAAATAATTACATAATTATAAAAAAAATCAGTTGGGTAAAGGTTCCCCCATTGCCCAATATTGTAAATGCACATGCTGTAGTGTCCATACATGAACAGAGGAGAAGAAACAGCCGAAAATGCCAACTAAAAACCAAGTAATGGCACATTAATTTCTATCTATTGTTGAACCAACATGAACACAAGAACTGCTAGGAAGATGGAGATTACCGCCGTCGAGCCCTTTCGATGACCGCTGTTTGTTGGCAACACCGAAGGTAGTGCACACTCCTCGCCGTTGAAGAACACTTTCGAGGGGAATCCATCTCGTGCAGCAATGTTAATGGAAGGGGTAGCTTTCTTGGTGAATGAGATAACCGACTGTTGTTTTCCGGGCACCCTAGGATCTTTCTCGGGGTTGACTCCATCGGTTTCAGCAACGATATAGTTTAATCCGGGAAGTCCTTGCATGAATATAGTATTGTTAACACCATCCAACTCCAAGGCAGTTCCATTGAAGGAATACATCTTTTCAAACCCGGGGGTTGCTTTATCTAATTGTACTGCAGCAAACCAATCCGGGAAGGCGATTTCATCCCAGTTGAAGATTGTGATCCTAGCACTCCATCCTCGAGAGAAGTCGGAATAAAGATGCCAGTTTATGCTGACCCCACAATTGTCACCGCACGGCATTGGATTCGGAACTGTTAAGTGTTTAAGATCAGCCCACGCTCTGGTCATAGCAGTTCGGTTCTCAAATGGAACAAGAAGTGCCTCCGGTGGAACAAGAATAGCCGGAGCATTTGCTCTACAAGTGTTGTCCGTGTTGCGAGGGCACCCACATGCACAAGTCGGGCATGGGACGACTGATTCGTTGAAGTATGCAGAAAAGGATACACAGCACTTGGGCTTTGCATTCTTAGGCTGTGTGATATTGCAAACCACCTGCCAGCTAGCAACTACCGTCGTATTTGATGGCAAACCACCAGGGTCGGGGAACTGGCTGGGGCTTACGCGGACTGGAGGACCACATTTGTAATCAGGGTTCAATGTGCCATTGATCTTCCAATTCTGAGGAGGAGAGAGCTCAGAGCGGTTAAGGTCCGGTGGCATTTTAAAGACCTGCATCTGGAATACTGAACTTGACTTGCTAGGGTCCATTGTTGGGGGCAAGATTGTACCGTTCCGGCAACAATTCGGGATCAGCCCAAGGGTTGTATCATTGGCCTTTGTCAGAGGCAGGTCAATAATAGTTGGCCTCCTCTCACAATTTAACACATTGCCAAAGTCTAGAGCCCTATAGTACTGCCCTTGCGGACCAAATAAGCAGTCCGATGAATCGACAACATATGGATAAGCCCCTTTCATTGTATATATAAATTCATCCCTCATCCAATCAAAACTCAATTTCCAATTATCAAGCCGTCCAAGGGGGTTATGGTTTGAGATAGTAACCTGTGCCCAGTAGTTCGAATCATACGTTCTCGTCACATCATACATGATCGTAAGATCACCGCTTTGACGAGGTAGGAACTCATCGTCTACCGTAACATTCGTTTTGAATTTTGGATCTTTGATGCAACAAACTTGCATCTCACTTTTACCTGGAAGAACCAGCAACAGAAAAATATATGTCCATCAATACACAAACACCATATCCAAATAAAATTCATAAAAAACTAAAGCAACCCTAAGACTATGCTATGATTATAACTCCGGTCATTAATATTTTCTCATTTTTAACATTGACCTATTACAATTCAGATCAGAAACAGAGATGAACAACTAACTAGACTAATGCTCGAAATTATGATCCGACAACAATGATAAGTCTAAATAGCAGCCATGAGAACTTGAAACAAGATCAAAGAGTTTCCACCTCTATTCTACCATGGTCAAAATAAGCTAAAGTAAACTAAACTAATGCTCGAAATTATGATCTGACAGGCGACAACAGCATCAGTCTAATTATGAGCAATAAGAAATTGAAACAAGTTCAAAGAGTTTCCACCTCCATTCAACCATGGTTAAGAAAACGACAACTAACATCGGAAAAAACCGGAATAAAGGGGCTAACCATGTGATAAAATCTTTAACAACATATGGATTTCATTGCAAGACATAATAATCTATTGACAAATCTTCATATTATAAACAAATGATTCACTTCAACCAAATCATAAATCACAAAAACATCTTAAATTCAAAACATTTCCACTCTTTTATATACGATAATCTATTGATCCAACCAAAACATAGAAATTTGACCAAATTCACAAAAATCCATGCAGGACACAACAATCAAACATATACATATATAATGTATATAAAATTAAATTTTACCCATTTTTTACCTTGCATAGAAGGCTTAGGACAAATGAACCCATCATTAGCAAGCTGAATGGTTTCAGGCAAAGGCACATTGGGAGGCTTCACTCCAAACTGAGTCCCAAGAAGCTTAACCTGAGCTTGAATCTGATTCAAATCGCCGGCAGTCTCAATCGCCGTTTTCAGATCGGTCATCGGATACCCAGCGAAAACGGTACCGTTCCCAACATTGGCAGGCAAACTCGTCCCATCAGCCAAAACCGCATTCGACGCCGAAACCACGTACTCGTCGTTTTTAAACCCAACAAAAACCTTCCAGGATTTAAGCTTCTCGTCGCCGTTATTCAGCACCGTCAAAACCGACTCGAATCTGTAGGGCTGGTGCTTGGGATCCGTGGGTTTTAGCTTGGTTCCGGAGGTGTAAGCGTAGGATAAGTAGATCCCGTTGCAAGAATCGGCGGCGGGTGATGGGGCGTCGCCGACGGCCTGAGATGAAGAGAAGGGTAGAAGAGTGAGAATGAGTGAGAGGTTGAAGATGAAGAAGGGGTTGTTGTAGCTCTTGTTTAACGCCATGAAAGTTTTAGATTCCGAAAGGGAAAGGGAAAGAGATCGAAAGTGATTTTTGTAGTGAAAAAGAAACGCGTTGGATTGGTGTTCGAACAGGACAGCTTAGCAAAAGCTGGGAATTTTTGAAATTATTTTACTCGACACGACAACGCCTTGTTCGGTTTTTCATTTTATATATAGAGATCGATCTATTCACATTTTTATTTTTGATAAAATTATATGATTGGTCATTTATGCTTTTGATTTAGGGTAAACTACTGTAAGAGTCACTTTCGTTTCTCGTTTGTACAGATTTAGTCACCATTTTTGAAAAGTACCAATAAGTGGTCATCTACGTTTTCGATGTGTAAAGACTTGGTCACTCCGACGTTATAATCCATTAGTCCCCTAACGGATTGGGAATTAATTAACGAAAAAATAAGGGTAAATTACTGCAATAGCCATTAAAATTTATCTCATGTACATTTTTTCTCCTCAATTTAAAAAAGTAAACATTATAGTCACTAATAAAAAAGTTTCTTTATAATTTCACCCTTAAATTTTTAAAAATTCATTTTTCAATCCTAAAACTTTACAATTCAAACTTTATTTTGAATTTTTGAGTCGAGTTTATGAAATTATGAGTCGAGTATTTTCACATCAAACCTAAAAATTTAATTTTTTCGAATCAAGTCGAGTGTTGCACTTCCCTACATATAATTTTTAATTTTAATTCGTGTTTGTCCCAACTAATTGTTTTGTTTAAATCGAAATTTAATAAATGTCTGAACCAAAAACCCACATGGGATAATTAACACCCCAAAATATCCAGACCCTTCCATTTTTTTCTCTCGACCCCTCACCTTCCCCGCTCCGGCTATTGCTCCGATCTGCCACACCCCCGGCTGTGGCCTTCACCGTTGCCGCCACGATGTCCGCCCACTCCCCCTGATCGTAACCACGGTGACCACTCGCGGTAAGTCACCGTCGTCAGGCATGGCGAGCAGTTTGAAGCTTAGAGAGAAAACCCACCATCACTTGTGTTTTCACGTTGATCTCGGCCACCGCTCGACGGTGGTGTACACCGTCATCACCTCCTTATCCGCCATCGTCTCCCGAACAAAACCCCAGCCGCCACTCGCGGTAGTTCACCGCCGGTTGCCGCGAAAGCTGTGACAAAGGTTCGTCCGTCCCCTCTATTTTTCTGCGATTTCGGCCACCGCAACTGTCCGCTCGCCGCGCCGTCACTGTTATTGAGTTCCTCGTGTCGAGGCGAACAAAGCTCATACCGTCAATCGTCGGTTCGCTGTCGTTTAAGGCTTCGTCGGAGCTTCGCCTGAACCTGCCCGTTGACAAACACATATTAAAATAAAAAATTATATGTAGGGAAGTGCAACACTCGACTTGATTCGAAAAAATTAAATTTTTAGGTTTGATGTGAAAATACTCGACTCATAATTTCATAAACTTGACTCAAAAATTCAAAATAAAGTTTGAATTATAAAATAGAAATTCCAATAACTCGACTTGACTCGAAAAAATTAAATTTTTAGGTTTGATGTGAAAATACTCGACTCATAATTTCATAAACTCGACTTAAAAATTCAAAATAAAGTTTGAATCATAAAGTTTTAGGATTGAAAAATGAATTTTTAAAAATTTAAGGGTGAAATTATAAAGAAACATTTTTATTAGTGACTATAATGTTTACTTTTTTAAATTGAAGAGAAAAAATGTACATGAGATAAATTTTAATGGCTATTGCAGTAATTTACCCTTATTTTTTCGTTAATAATTCTCAATCCGTTAGGGGACTAACGGACTATAATGTCGGAGTGACCAAGTCTTTACACATCGAAAACGTAGATGACCACTTATTGACATTTTTTAAAAGTGGTGACTAAATCTGTACAAACGAGAAACGAAAGTGACCCCTGCAGTAGTTTACCCTTTGATTTATTTGATTTTAGCTATTGATTTAAAAATAATAATACTTTAATCATTTACATTACTGGTTCATTATAATTTGATCATTCAACCGTTAATTTGATAGAAGTAATTGTTATGAAAAATAATTATTTTTAGGTTTCATATCGAAACTTTTTAAAAGTTTTTTTTTACTCTTCAAGAAAAATTTAAAAGCCGACCCAAACTTCAGCACCTTGCAAGAGATTGTAGAGATTTTAAAGGGTTACTTTTTATGATTAGGGTAAATTAAGCTGGTTCTAATCTATATTTGTTCTCTTTCATTAATGCTACGTCTAGGGATTGGGTTCTGGAAAATTGCCCTTGGCATACACAACATAAATTGGTGGTGCTACGTAATTGGGATTCAAACCTATTGAAATTAAAATTTGATTTGGAAAGAATACTAGTATCAGTATGGGTGCAATTGTTTAATGTGCTTTTTGAGTTGTATTCGAAGCTAGAGCTTAGCTACATAACTAGTGTAACTGGTTTGCCACTATACATGGAAAGATAAGAATTTGCAAGAGTTGACAGTTGATGCAAAAATTTCGGATCGTATTGATGTGGTATTTAAGGATAAATCGATAGCTTCGGTTAAAGTGGCGGTTCCATGGATGCCATCAAGTTGCTCTTATTGCAAGCAGTGAAGAACTGACTAACAACAGGGTTTGTTCAAGGGAGAATCTACAAGTGGAAACTGTTGAACATGAAGATACTGAATTTTCACCTTACATGTTTCGTTGTAGAAGAAAAAACAAAAGTTTTGATTGGCTCCTCTCACATGGTGGCAACACTTCAAAGTATTGATCCTGAAGGGAAAAAAGAAAAAATCTAAAGCTTTGATACAGGAAATAAAGTCCAAAAAAAAAGAGTTGGTGAGTAAATCCAAAAAGACTGTTGATGTAGCTGATGGTTCAGCTGGAGGTAATACTCTCGTTGTTTTCCAGTGGTTTCATGTTTTTGGAATGTCAGTGGCTTTAATATTCCCTGTAAGAAAAAAAAAAGAATCATGAGTAGACTTAAAAAAATACATGTCAGTATCATTTGTCTCATGGAAACTAAAGTATGGGAGCAGAGTTCTCTTATTATTATTTCAGTATGATGATCAGTGGAAGTATGTTTTTAACTATGAACATATTGAGAATGGTAGATTGTGGATATTATGAAAAAAAATATTTAAATCTTTCATTATTGAGGTCCAGTAGTTATGCTATTATTTTGCGAGACACTTTCCTAAGACATGATGTTTTCCTCACAGTTGTATATGAGAGCAATGATAGTAGACAGAGGAGAGACCTATAGGCTCATCTGAAATCTGTTGCTGCAACTGTAGGTACATGACCTTGAATTGTAGGAGGAGACTTTAATATTTTTATTAATGTATATGAGAGCTCGGATTTTGAGTGACTTCGTCCTTAATCAACAGTGAACTTGAAGGAATTTTAGGATTGTCTTGAACAGCCGGGTCTTGTTGATCACCCTTACTTAGGACCAGTGTAACACCCAAAATCCAGTCTAGTTAGAATTAGGTTCTGGTGATCGAAAATCTCATATTGATAAAATTCAAATATTGTATCGGGTAGTTAATTATTGATATCGAACTCTAATTGAGCTAAATTATTGTCATTGGACCCTATCAAATAATATTAAAACCTATTTAGTGACTCAATTGAGAAAATTAAAAGTTTAAGGACAAAGCTATGAACTCCTGAGAGTTGAGGCCCCTCTTCATTTAAGTCACCGTACTCTAAACAAATAGGAATGAATTCCTTTATTTGAAGGAAAGGCCATTCGGCCAAATTAATAGAAAAAATATAAAAAAAGGAGACTAAAAGCTTACCGAAAATTTTGCTCTTAATCATCTTCATCTTCTTCCTCACCTTGAGCAAGCAAGCACCTTCATTGTAGGAAATCTCAGGTTTTAATTTTTTTCATCCTATTGCTATCGAATCATTTATCTTTATTGGGTAAGCTTAAATCCCATAAAACCATTGATTAATCTATGGAATTTTGATGGTGATTTCAAGCTAGGTTTAACATCCATGGAGGGTTTCAATGATAATGATGTTCCTAAGCCTAAATATTGGTTTTGATATTGTAATATTGATTTCGATATCGAAATATTATTTTAATAATCTTCCTATTGATTTCCTAGCTCAAGACAATGAAAAGTAGTATCCATCAAATTCATCGAAGGCTAGGAACAAGGGAGTTGTCATCCGAGAGTCGTAGGAGCATCGGATTAGTAAGGTGAATGTAGTCGGGGTCTCGTTGTTGATTTTGGCTTAATAGCTAACATTCCTTTTAAGAAAGTTGCATTGGATTGTTAGTCGGATCCATTGGTAAGCATCGATAAGTTAGTATTGAACATTGGACATGGTCATTGGTATTGCCATCGTGCATTGTTATCGATATAACTACTGATATTGAAACATTGTGAATGAACCATCGGATAATGATATTGACATTGAAACTATGAAATATTGATATCGAGCCATGTTCACTATAGGTAACTTTAAAGGCATTGGTTATTGAAATTATTATTGATTATTGACATTGGTAATTGGAATTATCATTGATTATTGACATTGGTTATTGGAATTGTCATTGATTATTGACATTGGTATTGAAACCTTAGATTTGAATGGACTTTGGATACAATTGGCATGCCATAGAATTCATGAGCTCAGTGTACGGGTGGACTGCGATCCTAAGGCTACGGCCTATATTGATTTGGCGAGGTGGAGGGATGTGTTGGTATTGGTCATATTGGTGAGGTGGAGGGATTAGACTATTCATTGATTTGGCGAGGTGTAGGAATTCACATATCCACTATCTTGATTCGATCCAAGGATTAATAATGAACTCGATATGTTAAACATTGTATATTAAGACATTGCATTGACATTTATGAGCATGAGATTATGTAAAACTTCATACATTTTTATTCATATTGTTGTGGCTACCTCACTAGGCGTTTTATGCCTAACGTGTCTCATCTCATGCATTTCAGGTTGAAGAATCGACCATTTTTGAAGATCGGACAAGTCGCGGCAAGACAAATCACTACAAGCCAAGTAATGTAAATTGTCCTTAAGAACTCCTAGGAAGGTGGCAAAGTAGTTGAACTAGTCTTATATGCCTATTTTGTTATGCATAATATGTGTAATAGATGGAAAGTGATTAAGGGCCTAAAATGACTTTTGGTTTGACTATAACTTGGAAAAAAATGGTATATTTGGCTCATAAAGGTCAAAATATTGTAAACGTATTGATATAATAATGAAATTTGGCATACTAGTAGTTTATAACATTGAAAAGTTGTGTGTAAAGTTTCATTACATTTGTACACTATTTGACAGGTCAATTCGATTAAAAACCAGCAAAAATCTATCATTACAGGTCAGGCCATTTCGATACAGGGTCATGGCATATCGCTACGGTTAAACATAATTGGACCCTAGGAACAGAGCATTTCGATACGGTTTGAGACCGTATCGGAACATTTTGCTACTGGAATTCACTGTTTCGATACGGGTCTTTAGTGTATCAAAACGGCTCAAAGTCAAAGTCAAGGGAGTCAACCCGTACCGATACAGGGCTTGCCCATATCGACACGGTTTAAAGGACAAGTCAACTTAGGTTGACCATCGTTCACCTGTTTCGAAACAACCTTAATGTGTTTCGATACATGGTTAGTTAAGTTAGTTAAAAGGCACAATCTGGCAGTTTGTAAAGTTTACATTTTGATTACTAAGTATTGGATGTTTAAATTGAACGTGTAAATAGACTCCAAATTATATGAAATTTTACAAGCTTGTTAATATTGTATTTAATTTCATTGTAGTACAATCGATTACATCGAATGACCTTTAATTTATTAGATTTACAGTTTGGGCCCTAAAATTTGTAATAGTTAAGAATTAGCCCTAAATGATTAATTGTTACTTCATAAGGATAAATTTGATTAAGATACATTGTGGTCAAGTGTTGTTGTATATTATTGTTTTATGTGTTGATAATAAAAATGAAATTTTATTGTACCGATCACTGTATTATTCATCGGTATCACCCCGATCTGGTTCTCGACCAGATCGAGAAGGAGGTGTTACATTTGTGGTATCAGAGCTAGATTTTAGTCGATTCCAAGACAAAACTAAAGCTTGTTGTATTGTTGTTATTTTACTTTACCATTTGGGAGTTATATATTGTGTATATTGTGACTTGTCGACTAATCCGATCTTTCATATAGATATGTCTGAAACTAATGAAGCTCACATTGACGAGCTTGCCACCAGCTCCTCCGAACCCACCACATTCGTAGGATCCTTCTACTTAGGGTACTGAGCCTGTAGCACCTAATGCACAGGCTGAATGTTACAAGAACATGGATGACATGTTCAAGCAGTTTATAACTGCTATGAGAGTTGAGCAAGTAGTGCAACCCATCGCTCCTGATGTCCAATATACCCGAGCTCCTATCGATAAGCTTTCACAGTATCGAGCTTACACTTTTACTGGACAAGATGACGACAACCCTAAAGTTATCGAATATTGGTTGGACAACACTTTACGGATTTTGAACAAGCAACTTCAGTGCTCGAATGAGCACAAACTCGAGTGTGTCATCGAGTTGTTGGCTGATGAGGCACTTCACTGGTGGGAGACTACTATATTGACAATCTCTAAAGACATTATGACTTGGGAGTTCTTCCTTATAGAATTCCGCAAGAAATATATCAGTGAGTTTTACCTTGCTGAGAGGCGAAGTATCTTCCTCCACCTCAAACAAGGTGGGCGATCAATCGAGTAGTACATACATGACTTTTGCAAGTATTGTATATACGGTGCTGAGTACATTAAGGATGAAGATAAGTGCCAGATAATCATTACAGGGTTCAATGATGAATTACGCCCTATGTTTACTGCACTAAGTATTGTTGATTTCCAAGATCTCGTGAATCGAGTTAAGGCCACCGAAGCTACGCAAAAAGCTCAACGAGCTGGTAGGTCTGGAAAGTTTGAGAAGAGGTTTAGGGATGATTCTCGACCTCCGAGATGGAACAAGAAAGAGAGATATCAAGGCCACAAGCATAATGTCTATCCATAGCCCTCCCATTCTAGAAATATTGAGAGACATCAGTCTGTAACGCAATCATTTGCTAAGGCAACGTTTGTTGATAGCACCGGAGGTTCAAACCGAGGCAACCAACATATAGTTTGCAATTATTGTCAGAATAAGCACCCAGCGGGTCAATGCCATAAGCCGACTGGAGCTTGTTACTACTGTGGGGAGCAGGGTCACTTTATCCGTGATTGCCCTTTGAATGCAATCAAATCTACTGCTACACCAACTATTGCTGCCTCTCCTACTCAATCCTTTCGAGGTAAAAGATCGAAGCATGGATCATCGGGAACCTATGGGCGATCGAGTGGTTCGGGAAAACCATTCAATAAGCAAGATTTTAAAGCCCATGCCCAAATGTATCACGTGAGGAGCAGAGAAGATGAGGATGAACCTGATGTCGTTACAGGTACCATTGAGCTATATTCATATCCTTTGTATGCATTTATTGACCCTGGTTCTACTCACTTTTTTATAAGCACCATTGTAGTTAAGAAGTATAGTATGTCTTCCGAACCAATAGCATCGAGAATCTTTGTAATCAATCTCTTAGGAGATTGTATCGCCGTAAGAGTAGTGTGCAAGAACTGTTCCTTATTGATACAAGGGATTCCTTTCCTGGCCAATTTGTTGGCCTTATTGATCCATGAGTTTGATGTTATGTTAGGCTTAGTAAGCATCAAGCTTTGGTAGACTGTTGTAAAAGAAAGTTATACCTTCGAGGTCTCGGCAAAGAAAGTGTTGTTTTGATGAAAGTGAGAAATCATTCATTGTGTGTATTGGCGTTAGAAGTTAAAGATGAATCACAGTTTAGGGACATTGACACCGTAAGTGAATTCCATGATGTCTTCCTTAACTTCCAGGATTTCCCCCAACCCGTGAGGTGGAGTTTGGCATCGAGGTGCAACCTGGGACTGCTCCAGTTTCCATTGCACCATATCATATGGCATCTGTTGAATTAAAAGAGCTGAAAGCACAATTTCAAGAATTATAGAGTAAAGGTTTCATTCAACCGAGCTCTTCGCCTTGGGGAGCTTCGGTTCTCTTTGTAAAGAAGAATGATGGTTCTATGCGATTGTACATTGACTACCGACAGTTGAACAAGGTAACCATCAAGAACAAATACCCATTGCCTAAAATAGACGACATGTTCGATCAATTAAAGGATGCCTCCGTGTTTTTCAAAATCGATTTAAGGTCGGGCTATTACCAAATGAGAGTTAAATAATGTGATGTACCGAAGACTACTTTCCGTACAAGATGTGGACACTACGAATTCTTAGTTATGCCTTTTGGGTTAACCAATGCACCTGCAGCTTTTATGGATTTGATGAATCGGGTCTTTTTACCCTATCTCGACAAGTTCTTAGTGGTTTTTATAGGTGACATATTGATCTATTCCAAGAATGTAGAAGAACACCGGGATCATCTTCGTATCGTGCTTCAAACCTTACGAGAGAAGTAGTTATATGCGAAATTTTCCAAGTGTGAGCATTGGCTAACTGAATTTGCATTTCTTGGACATATTGTGTCGGCTTCAGGTGTTCAAGTGGGCCCAAAGAAAATCCAAGCAACTTTAGATTGGCATCTGCCGAAGAACATTGGCGAAGTTAGAAGTTTTCTTGAGCTTGCTGCTATTATAGGAGATTCGTGATAGGGTTCTCTATGATAGCCGCTCCTTTGACCAAGTTATTGCGGAAAGAAGCTCATTTTGTTTGGATCAAGGTTCAACAATGAAGTTTCGACCAATTGAAACTAGTATTGACCCATGCAGCAGTCCTAACCCAACTCGAGTCCAAAAAGGACTAAATAGTTTACAGTGATGCATCGCACCTCGGCTTACGATGTGTATTGATGCAAGAAGGCAAAGTCATTGCTTATGCTTCGAGACAACTTAAGCCGCACGAAATGAATTATCCCATTCATGACCTTGAATTGGCTGCAGTTGTCTTTGCATTGAAAATCAGGAGACATTATCTCTACAGAGAAATTTTTTATCTCTTTACATATTATAAGAGCCTTAAGTACCTTTTGACCCAAAAAGAGTTGAATCTTCGACAACGAAGGTGGATGAAACTTCTTAAAGATTACGATCTTTTCATAGATTACCATCCAGGCAAGGCCAACATTGTAGCTGATGCACTCAGCCGCAAACTTTTGCCTGGTAAGTATCTACAATGAATATAAAGTTATATGTATTATAAAGTACATTAATGCATTGTAATATCGCTATATTGTAGCCCCTCGAGCAATTAATGCTCACTTCTGATTACGAAAGCATCATTGTCTTGTAGCTGAACTTCAAGTTCAGTCTACCATCGTTTCGCGAATCAAGGTTTTGCAAGAGCAAGATCTTAAGCTCCAATCAATTGTTTCTAAGCTATCGGACCACCCCGACTTCATAATTAACTCTGAAGGGCTCTTGTGTTTTCACGACCGGGTTTGTGTACCTACTGATGAATCTCTTCGAACTGATATTCTCTCTGAAGCTCATTCGAGTTCTTTTTTTGTTCACCCCAGGTCTGTGAAGATGTATAAGGACTTACGTGAACTTTATTGGTGTTCGGGCATGAAGCAGGCCATAGTTAACTACATTTCCAAATGCCTTACGTACCAGCGTGTTAAAGCAGAACATTACGCTCCTACCAGATTATTGCAACCTACCAATCCACCGATATAGAAGTGGGAAAATATCACTATGGATTTTGTTAGCGGTCTACCTTTAACTCCAGCGAAGCATGATGCCATATGGGTCATTGTAGATCGTTTTACAAAGTTAGTTCATTTCATACCGGTTAGAATGGACTACAGTGAAAGGTTGCTTCGTGCATGCATCATTGACTTTGGTGGAACTTGGGAGAAATCCTTACCGAGATGCAAATTGGGGATCTCGGTCGGAGGTAATAGACTTGGGTACTTTGTGGCATATCGATTCATTAGACCCTTTGAAGTCATTAAAAAAGTTGGCCCTGTGGCATATCGATTGTTGTTACCCTCTAAATTAAGTAAAATCCACAATGTTTTTCATGTATCGATGCTCTGGAAGTATCGTTCTGATCCTACGCATATTGTGGAACCTGAATTTGAAGAAATCCAACCAAATTTGTCCTACGAGGAAGAACTGGTTCAGATTCTTGCAAGAGAAGTTAAGAGGCTTCACAACAAAACTGTATCGTTAGTTAAAGTGCTCTAGAGGAGCCACACCGTTGAGGAAGCTACTTGGGAACCTGAAGAAACCATGAAACAATAGTATCCTCATCTCTTCGGTTCAAGTAAAAATTCGATGAGGAATTTTTCTTAAGGGGGAAGAGTTGTAACACCCTAAAATATGGTCTAGTCAGAATTAGGTTCTGGTGATCGGAAACCTCATACTGATAAAATCCAAATATTGTATCGGCTAGTTAATTATTGATATCAGACTCTAATTGAGCTAAATTATTGTCATTGGACCCTATCGAATAATATTAAAACCTATTTAGTGGCTAAATTGAGAAAATTGAAAGTTTAGGGGCAAAGCTATGAACTCTTGAGAGTTGAGGGACTAATCTTGCGATTAGCCCCTCCTCATTTAAGTCACCGTACTCTAAACAAATAGGAATGAATTTCTTCATTTGAAGGAAAGGCTATTCGGCCAAATTAATAGAAAAGAAATGAAAAAAAAAAGACTAAAAGCTTACCGAAAACTTTGCTCATAACCATTTCCATCTTCTTCCTCACCTTGAACAAGTAAGCACTTCCATTGTAGGAGATCTCAAGTTTTAATTTTCTTCATCCTATTGCTATCGAATCATTGCTCTTTGTTGGGTAAGCTTAAATCTCGTAAAATCACTGATTAATCCATGAAATTTTGATGGTGATTTCAAGCTAGGTTTAACATCCATGGAGAGTTTCAATGATAATGATGTTCTTAAGCCTAAATATTTATTTTGATTTTGTAATATTGATTTCGATATTGAAATATTGTCTTAATAATCTCCCTATTGATTTCCTAGCTCAAGACAACGAAAAGGAGTATCCATCAAATTCACCGAAGGCTAGGAACAAGGGAGTTGTCATCCGAGAGCCGTAGGAGCATCGAATTAGTTAGGTGAGTGTAGTCGGGATCTCACTATTGATTTTGGTTTAATAGCTAACATTCCTTTTAAGGAACTTGCATCGGATTGTTAGTAGGATCTATTGGTAAGCATCGGTAAATTAGTATTGAACATCGAACATGGTCATTGGTATTGTCATAGTGCATTGTTATCAATATAACTATTGATATTGAAACATTGTGAATGAACCATCGGATAATGATATTGACGTTGAAACTATGAAATATTGATATCGAGCCATATTCACTGTAGGTAACTTTAAAGACATTGGTTACTGAAATTATTATTGATATCGATAATTGGAATTATCATTGATTATTGACATTGGTTATTGGAATTGTCATTGATTATTGACATTGGTATTGAAACCTTAGATTTGAATGGACTTTGGATACAATTGGCATGCCATAGAATTCATGAGCTCATGTACGGGTGGACTATGGTCCTAAGGCTACGACCTATATTGGTTTGGTGAGGCAAAGGAGTGTGTTGGTATTGGTCATATTGGTGAGGCAGAGGGATTGAACCATTCGTTGATTTGGCGAGGCGTAGAAATTCGCGTATCCACTATCTTGATTCAATCCAAAGATTAATAATGAACTTGATATGTTAAACATTGTATATTAAGATATTGCATTGACATTGATAAGCATGAGATTATGTAAAACTTCATACATTGTTATTCATATTGGTGTGGCTACCTCACTAGGCGTTGTATGTCTAACGTGTCTTATCTCATGCATTTCAGGTTGAAAAATCGACCCCTTTTGAAGATCGGACAAGTCGCAACAAGACAAGTCACTACAAGCCAAGTAATGTAAATTGTCCTTAAGAACTTCTAGGAAGGTGGAAAAGTAGTTGAACTAGTCTTATATGCCTATTTTGTTATGCCTAATATGTGTAATAGATGGAAAGTGGTTAAGTGCCTAAAATGACTTTTGGTTTGGCTATAACTTGGCAAAAATGATATATTTGGCTCATAAATGTTAAAACTTAGTAAACGTATTCATATGATGATGAAATTTGGCATGTCAGTAGTTTATAACATTGAAAAGTTGTATGTAAAGTTTCATTGCGTTTGAACACTGTTTGGCAGGTCAATTCGATTAAAAACCAACAAAAATATGTCATTACAGGTTAGGCCGTTTCGATACGGGGTCATAGCATATTGATACGGTTAAGCATAATTGGACCCTAGGAACAGAGCGTTTCGATACGGTTTGAGGCCGTATCGGAACATTTTGCTATTGGAATTCACTGTTTCGATACGGGTTTTTAGTGTATCGAAACGAGTCAAAGTCAAGGGAATCAACCCGTACAAGTACAGGGCTTGGCCGTATCGACACGGTTTAAAGGACAAGTCAACTTAAGTTGAGCATCGTTCACCTGTTTCGAAACAGCCTTAAGGTGTTTCGATACAAGGTTAGTTAAGTTAGTTAAAAGGCTCAATATGGTAGTTTGTAAAGTTTACAGTTTGATTACTAGGTATTGTATTGAATTTGACTGTAGTGCAATCAGCTACATCGAAGGACCTCTAATTTATTAGATTTTCAGTTTGGTCCCTAAAATTTGTAATAGTTAAGAATTAGTCCTAAATGATTAATTGTTACTTCATAAGGATAAATTGGATTAAGATACATTGTGGTAAAGTGTTATTGTATATTATTGTTTTATGTGTTGATAATAAAAATAAAATTTTATTGTACCGATCACTGTATTGTTCATCGGTATCACCCCGATTCGATTCTCGACCAGACCGGGAAAGGGGTGTTACAACCAGTCTTCACTTGGTCTAACAAGCAAGACCCTAGTTTTTTAGCTAGGAAATTAGATAGGGTTCTTATGAATGCTCAATGGCCTCATGTTATGCATGGCTCTCATGTTGAGTTTTTGGCTCCTGAGATTCTGATCATAACCCTGTTTTGATGTGGCTGAGAAAATAAGTGCAGGTTGATAGGCCAAAAGCCTTTCAGGTTTTTTAATTTCTGATCAAATCATTCTAAATTTGACAATGTGGTGGAGAAATTATGGTCTGCTCATGCAAGTGTTGTTTGCTAAGATGAAGAGACTAAAGCTTTGCATAAAAAAGTTAAATAAAAAATATTAATAGTGATATTTCTGGGAGAGTGGCAGACAAGAGAAAGCAACTTGAATGCCAGTAACTTGTAAATCTGAGCTTAAACTAGAGGAATATTGAGGCTGAAAAGTGTCTACAAGATGAGCTTCATGAATTGGAAACTGGTAAGACTCAGTTCTATCGGCAAAAGGCTAGAGTTAGCTGGCTTTTGGAAGGGGATCAGAGTACACATTTCTTTCATAATGCAGTTGCTGACTTGCTGTAAAGAAAAAGAAAAGCAATGTTAGATTGATGTATGATGATGATGAGAATAAATTGGAGAGATTTCAAATGAGTTTGTGAGAATTTTTACACTAAACTCATAGAAATTGAGGATAAAAATGTGTGGGGGGCATCAATGGATACGCTTAAGGATTTTCTGCAGTATACTTTACCTGCAGGGGCAGATTAGGTGACTAACTCTAAAATCAAGGAAGCTATTTTCAGAATGGGAAAAGAAAAGAATGCTAGACCTGATGATTTTACTGCATAGTTTTGCGGTGAGTGCTTTTATTGCAGTTGTGAGATCTTTCTTTATGACTTCTACTATGTTGCATTCATTCAATGCAACAACATTGGTTCTCCTCCCTAAGATTCCTGATGTAAGTAAGGCAATTGGTGATTCCCAACATGACCTGTTTATTCTTGTTATGAATGTTCTTTCTGCTATGTTGGATGTAGCTGGTAGGAAGAAAGTTTTTCAGGTTCATCCAAAGTGTAAAAGGATCCATTTAACCCATTTCAGTTTTGTAGATGACCTCACCATCTTCTGCAAAAGGCCTTTGAATTCTATTATTCTGTCTGAGATATTTTTTACACCATGTTAGGCCTGCAGCTCAATGTTGCAAAAACAGAGTTATTCACTGGTGAAATTTTTGAGAAGAAGTTGAAGGTAATAAAAGAGGTTAGTAGGTTTAAGATTGGGAAGCTCCTAGTTTGATATTTAGGGATTTCAGTGATAACTAGAAAACTGATTGTGAAGGATTGTGTGCCACTCAGTTATGTTTTTGTTTTGAAGTAAACTTGGAGTGCTTTTGTTTATAATATCTGGACAAAAAGGAATAGGAGAAGGTTTGGAAACTTAACTCCAAATGTTGTGGGCATTCAAGATGTGGTTCGGATAGAAATGACTGTAAATAACTAGATTTGTGATGCTTGGGGAATTGTTTAGGTTCCATGTATTTTTGTATTCATTGTAGCAATTCTCTGCTTATAGAAATGAAAACCCTAAACTATCTATAAAATAATTTAAAAGCTATTTTTCACAAATAATTTTTTTATCTAACTCAAACTCTAATTATAAATGCATTATTGTCATTGTTTTCAATCAGTGGAAGGTCATTTCTCGGCCACTTCCACCCTTAAGAGGACAGTTTTAAACGATTTTATTATTGTTATATATAACGGATCGTTTTTTAAAGTCGCCCAAAAGAGTGTTTCGCCACCAACAACAAAGCTTTTGCCAGCCGTTTAAAATCAACGGCGAATCTTTTATCATTTTATCCATCAAACTTTTATTATGTTCATTTTAACCCTCAAGTTTTTATTTTTTCTGTTGAGTTGCCCCAATGTGATAGAATAGTAACACTATTTTATCTTAATTGAAATATTGACGAAAACTATTTTCTTCTTTCTACTATATTATTGAAAAAATTAAAAAATATATATTAAAATTTGATAAAAAAAAATTAATATCAACATTTCAGTAAGGACAACTTAGATAGTTTTCAGAGTTTTTGATAGTATGATAGAAAAGAACAAAATAGATTATGTCAGTATATCAATAAAAATAAATAATTTTACTGAGTTCATTTCATTTAGATGAAAATGATAAAATAATATCAATTGAATGTTAAAAACACGATAAAAATTTAAAGATTAAAAAAACTGAATGCAGTGTGAACTTCGTAGTTTCAAAATGTGAAGCCTACGGAGCTTAAGGATCAGTGGTATAATTTTACCATTTTGAGAATAAGTAAACGAACATGTTAACAGACATATAAATAAATTTGTTCGCAACACTAAACAAACGAACAATAATAGTTTTGAAAATAATAAACGAACACGAACAAAAACTTATTTATTCATGTTTGTTCAAGCAACGATTCATTTACACTCTTCGTATTAATGTTCCGACACAACACTTTATTCTTGCAACTAATTATAACTTAAACATTAAACTTCTAATATGGTATCTGACCGCTAACTTAGTCATTTTATTAGGATTATAAAACAAATAATGTATATTAAACTGCATTTAAGATTAATTTCATTTATTCTAATTTTATAAATATGTTAATTTAAATCCATGTTACAAAATTAAAATAATATTTATAAATAGTATAAAATAATATATTTATAAAATCATATACTCCATAAAATTCAAGATCAAATTCATCAAATAAAATTTTTTTCTTTTTTTTCTCTAACAAAATGAGACTGTTTAAAGTGCAAAACGATATTATTTTAATTCAAAATTCATGTCAAAACTGAAATTCATGTCAACATGTCACTAGTGAAGTGAGCTAACAGCCTATAACATAATTGAAGTGGAACTAAAATTAAATGTTATAATAAAAACAAGGCTAAAGGGGTACTTTTGCCCCTGAGTTCGACCCAAAAATGCAACTTCGCCCCTCGTCGAAAAGTACATTCAATGTGGCCCTCCAGTCTATGAAATCGATCAAATTGGCCCTTTGACCGACATTGACCGTTAAGGTGCTGACGTGGCAGTTAACGGTGATGACGTGGCAGTCCATGATGCTGACGTGGTGGTCAACGATGCTGACGTGGCAGTACACGTGTGATGATGACGTGGCAGGAGGGGCTGAATTGATTATTTTAACCGAATTCAAGGGCATAATTGATTTTTTTTCCTGAGTTTAGGGGCATAATTAAAAGTTCGATAACTTATTTAATCTTTAAGCTAAAAAAATAAAAACTATTAATATTTAAATAATATTTAAATATTTATAAAATATTAAAAAAATAAAAACACTATAATGAATTAAATATAAGTAAAAACATTAAAGTTATAAATATAAAATTTTAATAATATTTATAAATCATTAGAGAATCTTTCGATTGTTTCTTGTTATGCTACGCGTACTCATGTTCCTTGAACATATTTTCAATTAAGACATCCTTGTATTAAAGTATTAATAAAGCCAAAATTCTCTTTTATTTCTGTACATCAAATATTAATGAGCATCAATTTGATGTAAAAAAGCGAAAAAATTGAATTCTATTGTTACTCTAGTACAATGTTGATTCCATTAAAAAAAATCTAACGAATAGTAATACTCAAAATGACGAAGTCGAATATTTTTCGATAAAAGTGTTTACTTTTTTAATAATTTATAAAAAAATTATTAAGTTTTTAGATTAAATTTTATCTTTTTTTAATTCATAATATATTTTAATTTTTTATATAATTTTTATTTTCAGTAACTTTTAGAATATTTTATTTACTTTTATTAACTTTATGAATTTTTATAAAATAAATTGAAGAATATTTTGATTTTCTGTGAGAGTCTTCACTTTATTTTTTTTAATTATTCTCACTTAATAAATTTATTTATCTAGTTTTAATATTTTAAAATTTTAATAATTTCATAAATTCTTATTTTTCAACTTAAATATTAAATAAGTTATAGAACTTTTAATTAAAATCAATTATGCCCCTAAACTCAGGAAAAAAATCAATTATGCCCTCGAATTCAGTTAAAATAATCAATTCAGCCCCTCCTGCCACGTCATCATCCCACGTGTATTGTCACGTCAGCATCATGGACTGCCACGTCATCACCGTTAACTGTCACGTCAGCACCGTAACGGTCAACATCGGTCAAAGGGTCAATTTGATCGATTTCATAAACTGGAGGGCCACATTGAGTGTATTTTTGGGTCGAACTCAGGGGCAAAAGTACCCCTTTAGCCTAAAAACAATTAAGTTTAGAATTATATTTAATGATATAACACCTAAAATTTAATAGTATCTATTACACTTTACCTTAAATTAAATATATCCCACTGTAAAATAAATAACCTTGGTTCCATCCTGTTCACACATATTTTATGCTATTTTTTTTTAAAAAAATAAATTTATTTTTGAAGGCATAATGCTAAAAAATATCTTTAACGTTAGTCATTTTGATTTATATATTTTTGAATTAATATCTAATGTTTTATTTCTAGTCATAATTTGCGAATGATAACTGTTAGTCAGCTAACGATAAACAGCTTAAATTGTCAAAAAAAATGATAAACAGCTTAAAATTACGCTACAAACATACATGGCAGTGCATGTCACAACAACAGTGTCATATAGATAAATATACTGATTTTACATAATGACACGTCAATCAAAATATATTTTTATAAATTTATATAAATTTTTTTCAAAATATATTTTTATAAAATTATATAAAATATAAAATATTTTTTTTCTTTTAACATGTCTCCTATCAAATAATTTCAAGTTATTTAACATTAATTAGCTAACAATTCTCATTCGTAAATAGGTCATTTTAACTCAAAATAAAATATTGAGAGTTGAATTAATTTAAAAACACAAGAGTCAAAATAATTATTTTAGTACTATATTTTAGCTTTATGCTTTTTTTTAATGTTTTTAAAATTCAAATTCTCCTGGCCTAAAATAACTTCAGCGTAGATTTGGAAAAAGATTTGAACCCCCACCAAAAAAAGCAACTTCAACTTTATTCTGTTTGGCGCCTAAGAAAATCTCACGACTTCCTTGAAATTTCATTTTCCCATTTCCTTTTCATCCTTATCCTTAGTTCTTCAAAACCCTTTATTTCTTCCTTTTTCTGGGATCCAAAGCTGCAACTAAAAATGAGAATTTCCCCTTTATTTTTCCTTTTGGACAAATAAATATCAACCACACATTCCTCAAATCACTAATACAAGTTGATTAAGAAAAATAGAACAAAAACCCTCCATTTTCTTACCCGAAATCCTTCTCTCCAAACACCACCAATACAGAGTTAGTCAGCACTGGAAATAAACTAGTACAAATTAACCAAAGATTACACTTGAAAATGGTTAGATACCCAGCAAAGATCCTATTATTTTTGTTCTAAAATACATATGATCATGAACTAAGCATAAACAGAGCCATAAGATAGAGCCATTAAAAGAACAGCAGCTTGTTCTTCCTCCCCCAGCTTTCTTCTCTGCTTTCCTAAATACAACAATCTTTGCTTCAAATTATCTTTGTTTCCGTTCTTTGATTTCTTGTCTTGTCCTTTGTTTAATCCCAGAATCGCTCTCCTCTTTTTCCTGCTTCTGATCCCGCATGCATTACACAGAGACTGTAAGAAGAGGAAGATTAAACGCCAAATCAGATCAAATCAAAGTGAAAAAAAAAAGATTGAATCAAATTTAAAAACGAATTTGAAACAAATACCTTGGGACCGGCGGGGCCGCCTCTCCAGAGAGGAGTCTTCGAGGTGCCACAATCGGCGCAATTCTTCTTTGTTTCAATGCTAATGCCTTGATTTGGATCTTCGGAACCCGATCCCTGCAAAAAAAAAAACACAAGAAGACGGCGAATCAGATCGGAGAAACGGAGAGCCGAAGCGAATAGCTCAAGAACGAATCAAACGGATCACTCACTTTTTCACTTCGATCCGGCATTTTCACTTCACATTCCGAAGAAAAATGGAGATTTTGGGCGGAAAATGAGACTGGATTTGTGTGCGGAGAGAAAGGTGGAAGGAAAGGAAAGCGGAGGGAATGGATAAATTAAACCGACACGAAACACCGCACGGAGGGCGGATCTGGAAATCCCTTTTATAAACTGGATGCGAAACCCTAGCTCCGGGATTCTGAAATGACAAAATTACCACTGGTAGGTATAGTTTTTATCGTTTGTTGCCACCCGCCAAGTTTCCTAAGAATATATAATGATTGTATATGAAATGAACAAAAAGGGCGCCATTGTTTTTTCTCACTTCATTTCTTGCTGTTTTGGGCTCCAAAATTTTGATTTCGTTGACTGTTTGTTTTCCCGGAAAAATTTTGGATTTGAAAGAGCCATCTCATCAGAAAACGGCAATTTTTATTAGGGTAAACTATACCATTGACCACCGAACAAATTGGGGATTCCTATTTTGACCACCGAACTAACGAACTCGTCAATCAGACCACCAAACTTATTAAATTAACCTATTTTGACCACTGCCGTTAAAAAAATAACGGACGGCTAACAGAGTGATGACGTGGCAGTTAAAGAACTTTTATAAAATTACACATTTAATCCTTGCTATTTGCACATTTTTTCAATTTAGTCCTAATTTTAAATTAATAAAATAAATTAATTATTTAATTAAGTGATGACACATGTCAACACCTTATTGGATGACTTTAATTATTTATATTTTAATTTTTAATTTTTTTTCTTCGTCCAATCAAGTGGTGACACGTGTCACCACTTGGTTTAAAGAAAATGACGCAAATTTGGGTGAATGGGGGTAGGGTGGTTCAAACCTGAGACCTATGGGTTTTTAACCCACACCCTTACCACTGCACCAAGCCTCCTTCTATGACTTGAATTGCTCCATTTAATATATAAGTTATAATGCAGTATATGTTAGGGAATAAAGTAAAAATGGTTGAAAGGGGATTCGAACCTATACCACTTGAGATGTGTATAATCACACAAACATTCGATATAAAGAAAAGAAATTCCATTAAAATATTCAAATATTTTTTCTTTTTCATATTTAAATTAAATAAAATATTTGATTTAAATATTTTAAATCGAATATTTTAAAAATATTTTCTTCTTTTTCATACTTTAAATATTCGAATTAATTTAAATACTTTAAAATTTTGATTTAAAATATTCAAATATTTTTTAAACTGGAAAAACAAAATGTGTATTAAATCGAATATTTATTAAAATCGAATATTTATATTAAAATTTGTAATAAAATGGAAAATTTGTAATAAATTTTTTTAAACATTTTAATAAATATTTTTTAAATTGGAAAAGCAAAATTTGTATTAAATCAAATATTTTAAAGTATTTAAATTAAATCGAATATTTAAAGTATGAAAAAGAAAAAAAAATATTTTTAAAATATTCGATTTAAAATATTTAAATCAAGTATTCGAATTAATTTAAATATGAAAAAGAAAAATATTCGAATATTTTAAATGGAATGTTTGTGTGATTATACACATTCCAAGTGGTCTAGGTTCGAATCCCCTTTCAATCATTTATACTTTCTTTTCTAACATTTACTGCATTATAACTTATATATTAAATGGAGCAATACATGTCATAGAAGGAGGCTTGGTGTAGTGGTTTGGGTGTTGTTGCGACTAAAAAATCGGAGTGTGCCTTTTCTTCATTTTTATAAAATCGGTCTCGAGTAATATATTTTAAAATACTAAAATTTCCTTTTTCAATAATTTATTGGAGTCGCCACCGATCGTAAAAAAAAATAAGAAGGTAGACCGGACACCAAAAATAAAACCAGAGATTCCTTTTAAAAAATTGGGTTCGGGAGTCGGTTACGGATGGGGAAGGATTAGCACCCCCACACCGCCCAAAATTGGCACCTAACGGATCGTATTGTATTTATTAGAAAATCTTAAAATTTCGGCCCAATTCAATTAATAACTTCCAAATGCATGATCATACAAGATATAAAACCGTACCCAATCCGCGATATCAAAGAAGATGACGCCCAAATGATTGGGACGACACTCCCAATAGAATATCGGGATTATGAGCACTATCTTTACGTATTTTATATAACATATAAATATGCATGAACAAGATATTGACGGTAACAAAAATTTAAACAAAAAAAGCCAATTTTAAATATATCAAACCCTGAATTATTATAAAAATATATTTACGGGATAAAATTAAAGCTAGATTATAAATTATTAAAATTATCACATTTATTTACATTAATCATTTATCTGGTGGATTAGACATGGATACATTCGAGATTGTTTCAAATTACATGACAAATATATTAACTCAAAGAATTAAGAATTGAAGTTAAATGAAATAAAAAGCTATAAAATGGAATCAAAAGGACAAAATTGAAACTTTAAAGAATCATGTGCAACAAATATAAACATGAACTGAAATTAAATGAAAATAAAAAATAAGGGCAGACATGAAAATAAATGGAAATAAAGTGCAGAAATGAAAACAGATAAAGGACTGAAGTTAAATAAAAAAGAAAGAAAGGTGCAGAAATTAAATGAACGAACTGATTAGGGGTCCAGGGGGTAATTAACCCGTCATAATTTGAATTAATTATTAGTCAGGGTCCAGATTGCAAGGTGGGAACGAATAACAGGGACCCAAGGTGTAATTTTCCCATGCGGAATGGTCTCTCGCGCTATTATCCCTGTGCGGAAGGACTCACGAGGCGATTATACCATTTTTAAAAGGTATGGTTAATATATAATCTAACCTAAAATAAAAACTGATTCATTTATCATCTTCTTCCCAAATAAAACCCTAGACCTCTCTCAGCCCTCTCAAGGTTTCCGGCGCCGCGCCCCTTCGCCGGCCGCCGCTAATCGGCGCCGGCGAACCTAAACCATCCTCTTTATATATTTTTTTTATTTTTCTTTAAAAAACCCGAGCCCGTTTCATATCTAACCCCAAAGCTCTCCTTTTCTTTTTATTTTGAAACTTAGACTCCATGTGATAACTATCTTACCACTCACCATGCATGACCGTTGGAGGACCGGCGGCCGGATATCGGGATATGACGAGAAGGTTTAAAAAAGGTAACCCCTTTATATTTTCTTTTTGTATTTTCGAAATAAAATAAAAAATATGAAACCGAGTAAAAAAAATACCTCTGAACTTTCTCTATTTCACTTGTTTGAAGAGTAAAAAACCTCCTCCTCATTCTTTTACATTCATAGATATATATTAGAAATTTACAATGATGATTTTACTGCTCTGACATATTCTCTGCAGATTTTGGCTCAACTTGGCAAGTGGCGGTGGCATCGTGGCCGTTGGTGCCGCGGAGATGAACGGTCGGATCCGACTTTGGGATGGACGGCTGTGATGAGGTACGTGGCCCACACGCGCGCGTGAAAGTCGATTGGTTGGCGCGTGTTCTTCACGCGCGATCCGAGGGGTCGCCTGAGCTTTGATCTTGACCGTTGGATCATGTTTTGATCCAACGGTCACAAGGTGGCTGCACATGAGACAAAACACAAATTAGGGTTTTATTTTTGTAATATTGGGCCAAAGTTGGGCTTATCATTTTGTAATGGACACTTAATTTAGTGAACATTTATTTAATATTTATTTATTATTTATTATTTTATTATATCAGAAACTAAATAAACAATTAATTCAAAAAATTAGTGTTTACAGTTGCCCCTCTTTGCTCATTCTGGTGAAACAAGAATAGAGCAAAGATAATAAACACTAATTTTGCCTTACTTCCCTGTTTAGGAGATTCGGAACCACAGGTCTCTTCTGTGTAGAACAGTCGT
Source organism: Hibiscus tridactylites (assembly GCA_958450335.1). Classification (NCBI taxonomy): domain Eukaryota; kingdom Viridiplantae; phylum Streptophyta; class Magnoliopsida; order Malvales; family Malvaceae; genus Hibiscus; species Hibiscus tridactylites. The sequence goes on along the minus strand of OY288265.1, from coordinate 19,612,737 downwards.
GTTCTCTCTCCGTCTGAAGCCTTGGATCTGCAAGTTCTCTATGTATAGAATTCTTAGCTTTTCCTTGGCAACATCTCTTTGGGTCACGAATTCTTCTAACAGAGTCTTCATTCTTCACGTTTTGGAGTTGCAGGTTCTTCCTATATAGAACCTTTTTCACTCTTTTGGTTGGATTCTTTGAGCTAAGTTCTTCCTATATAGAACTTTTTCAATCTAAAATTCAAAAGCTACGAGTTTTTCCTATATAAAACTCTTTGCTTCGAAGTTTTGGGCTTCTGGTTCTTCCTATATAGAACCTTTGGCTTGTCTTCAACTATGCATTTTCAGGTTACAAGTCCTTCCTGTATAGAACTTGTCATCTTTATTTGGGGTTCTTCCTATATAGAACCTTGGAGTTTCGGGTTCTTCCTGTATAGAACTTTCATCTCAAAATTTGTGGTTCTTCCTATATAGAACCTTGGAGTTTCGGGTTCTTCCTGTATAGAACTTTTATCTCAAAATTTGTGGTTCTTCCTATATAGAACCTTGGAGTTTCGGGTTCTTCCTGTATAGAACCTTTATCTCAAAATTTTGGGGTTCTTCCTATATAGAACCTTGGAGTTTTGGGTTCTTCCTGTATAGAACCTTTATCTCAAAATCTGTGGCTCTTTCTATATCGAACTTTTATCTTTGAAGTTTCAGGCTCTTCCTACATGGAACCTTCATCTCGAAATCTGCGACTCTTCCTATATAGAATCTTTATCTTTTGAAGTTCTTGAAATTTTGAAAAATTTAAGATGACGCTTCAGCTTCTTGTCCCCTCCCTGTGTACACGGCTTGGGCGTCTCTTTGATTTTTCCTGTCAAAAGCATAGACAATTTTTTTATCGATGCAGTGGGTTAGCATGTTCCTGTCTTAGGGATGCTTAACTACAAATGATGCATGATTATTGATTTTTTTCATCTCTTTCAGACTCATTTCTTGCTGTTTCTATTCTTCGGTCTCGGTGGTTTGCCATCTCAAGCTTGGGTTCGACCCTTTTCCAGCCAGCCCCTTTGTTTTCAGGTGATCTTCAATTTTCCCCTCTTTTTCTTTCTTCTTTTTCTCTTTTTCTTTTTTTATTTCATCTTTGCTTTTTTCCTTTCTGTGGTTTCTTCATTTTCGCGACCATTTTGTTCTTCTTTCAGTGAGGAATCTCATTTTATGCCAGTTTTGATAGTTCTCTTCTGACGTATCAAATGTTGGAGTTTCTGTTTTCAAATTGCCTGTATTTCAAAGGATAGATCATAGTAATGTCGCAAAATCTTCTGCTTATTTTAAATTATGTTACTCTGCTTATTGGGTACTTAACAATGAATAAGGAAGAGAATGACAAAAGAAAAGGGAAAGGTTATATTATCATTATTGACAGATTGGCAAACACAAGAAAACAAAACACTATACGGAGTCCTAACATGCACTGTATGAATGATGCGCGAGCCTGTCGATCAAGGTGAAAATCTTGTTTCAGATATCTTTGGTCCTGGATGGGGTTTGCTTGTCAGATGCCCGATCCCTGTTTCTTTGAACTGCCCTGTGCGGGTTTTCAGCTCAAATCTCCTTTTCCGTGGCTCCAAGGTGCCCATTTTGGGTTTTCGCCTTGAAACCCTCCTTTTTTCTTTTCTTTTCTTTTCTTTTCTTTTTCTTTTTTCTCTTTTCTTTTTTTTCTTTTCTTTTTATTTTTTCTTTTTCTTTTTTTAAGCATAATATTTTTTTACTGCGTCGGAGTTTATTGGGTTTTTCAACTCTTTCCCGTCCATTTCTGCTAAGATCAATGCTCCTCCAGAAAATGCTTTCTTGACGACAAACGGTCCTTCCCAATTAGGTGTCCATTTTCCTCGAGGGTCTCTATGGTTTGGCAAGATCTTTTTTAGCACCAAATCTCCTTCTTGAAATTCTCGTGGGCGAACTTTCTTGTTGTAAGCTCGCATCATCCTCTTTTGATACATTTGACCATGGCAGATGGCCTTCAATCTTTTTTCCTCGATGAGATTTAACTGGTCATACCGTGCTTGTACCCATTCCGCGTCATCTAGCTTTACCTCGTTTAGAATCCGAAGCGAAGGAATCTCGACTTCAATAGGCAATACTGCTTCAGTCCCGTAAACTAGGGAGTATGGTGTTGCCCCAGTGGAGGTACGTATGGATGTCCGGTAAGCGAAAAGGGCAAAGGGTAGTTTCTCATGCCAGTCTTTAAAGGTGTCTGTGGTTTTGGATATGATCTTTTTAATATTTTTATTAGCCGCCTCGACTGCTCCGTTCATCTTGGGACGATAAGCCGTTGAGTTATGATGCACTATCTGGAACTGCTCGCACACGCCAGCCACCATTGAATTGTTCAGATTTGAGGCATTATCGGTGATGATCCTTTCCGGCATTCCGTATCGACAAATGATTTCTTTCTTTAAGAACTTGCAGACTGTTGCTCTGGTGATACTAGCATAAGAGACCGCTTCTACCCACTTGGTGAAGTAATCAATGGCGACAAGAATGAAACGATGCCCGTTGGAAGCCTTTGGGTGAATTTGCCCTATGACGTCTATTCCCCATGCGGCAAAAGGCCATGGTGAGTTCATGGTATGTAAAGGCAGCGGTGGGGAGTGAATCCGGTCGGCGTATATTTGGCATTTGTGGCACTTTTTGGCGTAGTCAATGCAATCTCCTTCCATTGTGGACCAGAAGTAGCCATATCTCATTATCTTTCGGGCCATCGAGAAGCCATTGGCATGTGTTCCACACAACCCTTCATGTACTTCAGCAAGAATAGTTTTTGCTTCTCGCGCATCGACACATCTCAATAGTACCTGGTCTTTTCCTCTCTTGTATAAAACTTCACTATCTAAGACGTACCCTGCTGCCATTCTCCTTATGGTCTTCTTATCATTCTCATTTGCTTCTTTAGGGTAATCTTGGAATTTGATATATTGCAAAATATCGTAATACCAGGGATTTCCATCTACTTCCTCTTCTAGGTTACAGCAATGAGCCGGTATTTCAAAAATCCGCATCTCTATTGGTCTCATTTCGGCCTTTGTGCTTGCTTTGAACATTGCAGCCAAAGTTGCCAGAGCGTCTGCCATTTGATTTTCTTCTCTTGGTAGATAGGTGAAGCTGATTTCCTCGAATTCTTTGTTTAGCTCTTGAATCAAATTATAGTACTTGACCAACTTCGGGTCTCTAGTTTCCCATTCTCCTCGGAGTTGGTAAATTACCAGGGACGAGTCACCGAAGACTTGAAGCACTTTAATCCTTCTCCCAATAGCTGCAGTTAATCCCATGACACATGCCTCGTATTCCGCTATATTGTTCGTGCAAAAGAATTCCAATCTACTCGTGAATGGGTAGTAGACATTTTCTGGTGAGATCAATATTGCCCCTATGCCATGGCCTAGAGCGTTGGATGCCCCGTCAAAGTAAAGCTTCCATGGATTCTCCTCTTGGGCGGCAGATTTTCCAGTTGTGATACACATCAAGTCTTCGTCTGGGAATTTGAAATTCAGGGATTCATAATCATCAGATGCACGGCTTGCTAAGAAGTCAGCTATGGCACTTCCTTTTATTGCTTTTTGATTAACGTACACAATGTCAAATTCTGACAATAGCATCTGCCAACGGGCCATCTTCCCGGTTAAGGCCGGCGCTTCCATCATGTATTTTAATGGGTCCATTTTGGATATCAACCAGGTGGTGTGATATAACATGTACTGCCTGAGTCTTTTTGTCGCCCAGACCAGAGCACAACACAACTTCTGTATTGACGGATACCGTGTTTCGCAGTCAGTGAACTTCTTGCTCAGGTAGTAGATGGCCCTTTCTTTCTTCCCGGATTCATCATGTTGTCCTAGGACGCACCCCATCGAATTTTCATAGACTGTTAAGTACAAGATTAGTGGTCTGCCTTGCACCGGAGCTACCAAGATTGGAGGATTCACCAAATATTTTTTGATCTTCTCCAAAGCCTCTTGACATTCTGTGTCCCATACCCCTGGGTTGTTTTTCCGAAGCAGACGGAAAATAGGGTCGCATTTGTCGGTTAATTGGGAAATAAAACGTGATATGTAGTTAAGCCTCCCCAAGAAACCTCGGACTTCTTTTTGTGTTTGAGGGGGTGGAAGATTATGGATAGCCTTGACTTTGTCAGGATCGATCTCGATTCCATTTCTACTGACCACAAACCCTAAGAGCTTTCCAGATGTAACTGCAAATGTGCATTTGGCGGGGTTAAGCTTCAATTGGTACTTTCTTAATCTTTGGAAGAGGTTTCTCAGATTCTGAATATGTTCTTCCTCTGTTTTGGACTTGGCGATCATGTCATCCACGTAGACCTCAATTTCATTGTGCATCATGTCGTGAAAGAGGGTCACCATAGCCCTCTGATAGGTTGCCCCAGCGTTTTTTAGCCCGAAGGGCATTACTTTGTAACAAAATGTGCCCCATTCAGTTACGAATGTAGTCTTCTCCATGTCTTCCGGGTGCATTTTTATTTGATTGTATCCCGAAAACCCATCCATGAAGGAGAACCATGAATGCCCTGCCGTATTGTCAACCAGGGTATCAATGTGAGGTAAAGGAAAATTGTCCTTCGGGCTTGCTTTGTTGAGATCCCGGTAATCTACACACATGCGAACCTTCCCGTCTTTCTTTGGTACTGGAACTATGTTAGCAACCCATTCGGAATACTTGACCACCTTCAAGAATCCTGCGTCAAACTGTTTTTTTACTTCATCCCTGATTTTTAACAACATATCAGTTCGCATTCTTCTAAGCTTTTGTTGGACTGGCCTATAATCAGGTTTTATCGGTAGTTTGTGTACTACGATATCTGTGTTCAGCCCTGGCATATCCTGGTAAGTCCAAGCAAATATATCTTTGAATTCTTGAAGTAAGACTATCAGATCGTGCCGGGTCTTGCTAGCAAGAGTGGTGCCGATTTTCACTTCTTTTTTCTCTTCATCAGTCCCCAAATTGAGAATCTCCACTTCTTCTCGGTGAGGCAAGATTTGCTTTTCTTCACTTTCCATCATTCTGAGCAATTCGTTTGGAATTTCACAATCTGTTTCATCCTGTGTCTCATTGGACTCTTCCAGACACAAAGGTAACTCGAATTTCACCTCTATGTCAGATTCGAAATCATTCATACAGGGAACGGTCTGGGCCCTGCATAGCGTCATAAGAAGGATATTTGGAAAGGGAAATGTGTTTGGGTGAAATGAATGGTAAATGAAATGAATAATAAAAAACAAAAAATAAATAAAATAAAAAATGAACAAATAAATGCCCACCAGACGGATAGGAATAAATGATAAATACGCGGACTAGATGATATGTTTGCCATTTAAAAGGGTGGAAACGAAATCATCTTATTGAATTTAAAAGCAGGTTAACATAGTTGCCCTTTACAGAAGATCCCTAATGCCTGTGGGCCACGACAGTAGGGGTTGTTTGAGGCATTACTCTGTTTCTTTCTTAAGGGTTACAGGCAAGTCGAAGCAGCTCCAATTATCAAGTGATTCCCCTGGAAAACAAGGACGAATTTCCATTAGGAACTTGCTACTGCTTTCACTATCGGATATCACATTGATGGACATTCCTTCAAGCCATTCATTAAATGCTTCTTCTTCATTGAGCATGTTGCTTTCCCGGTTTGCTTCTTGTATCTTTTGTTCGGCGTTGATAATTCCCCCAGACACAAAGGTGTCTTTGAGATGGGGAAAAGTCATGGGTTTCCATGGGATGGCCATTCCTTTGAACCTGGCTCTCCTCCTTTCTGCTTCCTCTTTATATTCCTCCCTTTTTTGCAGTATACTGGGCTTGTGGCCTAATCCATGTTTGCCCTTCTTGAAGATGACCTTCGTTGCTCGTAGTCTTCCTTGCAAATTCTTCCCCAAACCTTTTCCAACTTTACCTCCTTTTCCCAAAGTCTGCTTGACGGCCATTTTTGTGCAGTTAGACAGCCTGGGACATGGGATCCTGCATCCTTCTGTGACAAAGGTTGCATTGATGAATTCTAAGGCCCGAAAAGCACATTCTACGGCCTCTTCGTTTGGTGGGACATAAGGGGCATCAGATGTGACCGAAGCTATGATTTCCTGCTCTGCTTCGACACTCACCAATTTTCCTTCGGTTATAAATTTCAGCTTTTGATGTAGGGATGAAGGAACAGCGCCAGTTGAATGAATCCAAGGTCTTCCCAACAAGCAATTATACGTTGGGCGGATGTCCATCACCACGAATTCAATGACATACTCTGTCGGCCCGATTAGCAATGGTACTTCTATTTTCCCCACTACTTCCCTTTGAGTCCCATCAAAAGCCCTCACAGAGCTGTGGCAGGGTTTATGATGGGAACTATCTATAGGTAGTCGTTGTAAAGTTGTCATTGGTAACACATTCAGTGCAGACCCGTTGTCAATGAGTACCCCGGGCAAGACGTATCCCTTGCAGTGGGTGGTAATGTTTAAAGCCTTGGTGGATCCCATACCTCCATCTGGGATTTCGTCATCACTGAACGTGATGTAATTATCTGCAGCGATGTGCCCCACAATACGGTCTAGCTTGGCCACCGAGATGTTTTCCGGAACGAAAGTTTGATTTAAAACTTTCATTAAAGCATCGCGATGCTTTTCTGAACTTAGCAACAGCTCAAGTACTGTAATCCTTGCTTGTTGTTTTCGCAGCTGCTCCACAACGTTGTACTCACTATGTCTTAGGAATCTCAGAAACTCCTGTGCTTGAGCCTCCGTCACGGGCTCGTTGATCTTCACAGGGGGATCTTCACCAAATACCTTCCCCTGTTCGGTCATAGCGTCATTGTTTTGACCATTAGTCTCCTTTATTGCCCTCGATGGGAGGCACCTGCCACTTTTAGTGAAATGGCCTGCTTCATTTATAGCTTCAGTTCCTTCTTCCGTCTGTTCCTGCCCTTGCGTTGTTCGAGCATCATCGGATGCAAGTCCTTCACGATGCATTGCAGAATTTTGTGATACGGATATATTGGCTGTATAATTCCAAGGAACCTTCCTCGTATCCTTAAATAGGAAAGGGGTCGGAGCCGAAATTATGAGTTTCGGGGTCGTCTTTGAACTTTCCCCTTGAGATGAACTCCCTTCATTTGATCTGGATATGACGTATGGTCTACCTACCCCGTATTTAGCCTTGGGGTGATCTGACGCACAGACGTCCCATTCCTTCTTTCCTTCAATTTCCTCAAAGAATTCAATTTCTTTGTTGTTCATCATTCTCTGGACCACCTGTTTGAACTTTTCACACTGTTGAATTTCGTGCCCTCTTTCTTGATGAAATTCACAGTAAGGCTCACATCCTCCCTGCACTAGTTCCATGCCCTGATCTATTAATCGAGCCGCACACAGCTGCTGAAATACCCATTGAAGAGGGGACCTGACTTCTGCAATTTCCATTTTAGCCTTTCTATTGCCTTCGTTTTCAATAGCGTTCACACCACGACCTCCATGGTTTGGTAAAGGATTGGCAGCCATGTTAGGTTCATCAAATGATAGCACTCCGGTGTCTATCAGATTTTGAACGACCTTCTTAAAAGAAAGACAGTTTTCTATGGAGTGACCAGGGGCACCGGCATGATATTCACACTGAGCCTTTTCGTCATACCAGGCAGGAAAAGGGGGCTTGTATGGAGTGACGTAATATGGTCGGATTATGTCAGCCTTGTGTAATTGTGAATACAATTCAGCATAGGATACCGGCAATGGGGTAAATGATATTTTTTCTCTTTCTTTTCTAGTAATTCTCTCTTCTCTTTTGCTTGAGCCTTGTGTGTTTCCAGCAGAAGCTTGGGGCTGCGAGATGGTGAGGTTTGCTGGGACGCAGTAAGTACTGGTGGAGTTCACCTCATTGTCTTTCTTCTTGTAATTTCTTTTGGCATTTTCCCCGTTGTCGATTCTTCCACTTTTTATTGCGGCCTCAATTGATTCCCCTGTCCTTACTAGATCAGCGAAGGCTTGAGTGGTGTTGTTTATCAAGCGGTCAAATAGTGCCCCTTTCAAAGTGTTTACGAACATAGGGGTGATCTCATACTCAGGGATTGGTGGTTGGATCTGAGCAGCCACGTCACGCCATCTTTGAGCATACTGTCGTAGACTTTCATTTGGTTTTTGTTCCAGACCTTCTAGCATGATCCGGTTTGGGGTCATGTCTGTTACATGTTTGTACTGTTCAGTGAACGCTTTCGAAAGGTCTTTCCATGATTTAATGTTTGCCCGGCTCAATTGTGTGTACCAGCGGATAGCCGACCCAGTCAAGCTATCTTGGAAGCAATGAATTAACAACTTCTCATCCTTTACGAAGGCAGTCATTTTCCTTATGTACATGGTTATGTGAGCAGATGGGCAAGTAGTCCCGTCATATTTATCAAAGTCGGGGGTTTTAAATTTTGGTGGGAGGACCAGGTCCGCGACGAGGCTTAGATTGTTGGCCTCGTTCTCTTGCTCACCCCTTTCATGTATGGAATGAAGTCTTTCTTCAAGACCACGAAGTCTCCCTTCGTATTTCATTTCAACCTCTGCCTTGATTCGTTCTACTATGTTCAGATCCGGCATTTCTTCCTCTTGACCTACTTCTATGTCAACATGTTGGCCTGCAGGTCCCCCAACTGGGTGTTCAGCCGACACACCAGTGGTATTGATGTGTACTCTCTTTTCAGGAGCCGGTGTACTAGGTCGAACCCTTGCATGAGATACAGCTTCCCCTGTTTCTTCGCCCGTGTTATCAGGGATCTTCATCTTGCCAGTCACTTTTTCCAGTAGAGCAGTTATTTGAGTCATTATTACAGCTTGAGATTGTGCGATCTGGTCAGTAATATTTTGTTCAGCCCTATTGACTCGGGTTTCGAGATCCTTTTGGCCCTTTTCCAAGCTGGACACTCTATCTTCCATTTTTTTGGTTCGGAGGCGGGTATCGTATTTGTGCGGTATGATTGCTGCCATATCATTTTCTCACGATTAAATATTGTCATTTTAATCATTAAATGCAATGTGTAATATGATAATGATGCATGAGAATGGATGTAATGGGGGTGTTGATTCTTAGAACAGTCCTTAGAAAGACTTTTATTTAGTAGAAAAGGTTTTCATTACAAAAGTAGTAGTAACGAGTTACAGATAATGGCTCGCTTCTGCGCCTAGCACTGTTACTTCTTGAAGCAGAGCTCGGACTCGAGTTCCTAGATCTGTATCTGGGTTGATGAGTGTATACAGTTCGGCTGCAGCTCCTGCTAAGTTTTGGATGTAGTGAGCGACTTCTCGTGCATGCGACATAACATCCATCATAGCTCTATGTTGGTCTCTGATCAGTTGGCCTGCCTGTTGGAGCCCCCAAACTATCCGGCTATTGTCTTCCTGAATGGCACCTTCAAATGAAGCAAGTTGCTCTCTACACCCCTGTAAGGCTGCCTCTAACTCAGTCACCCTTGCCCTCAGTAGTTCGTTTTCTTGTTGGGCAAAGTCCAAGGCCATGTAACCTTGGTTTTGATCGTTCATGAGCCCTTCTACTTGAGCCACGAGCTCTCCGTTTGTTATGATTAGATCTTGATTCAGGGTCTGACTAATGATGAGTTCTTGAGTCATTGCGTTTAACTCGGCCACTTTCTGCTCGGTCAAAATTTGGCTATCCTGGTAAGCTATTCCCGATTGTGTCAACTGAGCCATCAAGTTCTGAATCTGTTCCTTGCTAAGGGCCAATTTTTGTTGAGCAGCCCCCAGCTCCTCATTCTTTCTCATGACTTGCCTCTGACTTGCTTCATATTTGCGGGCGTAACCATCAGATTTCTTCCTTGCTGTTACTAATTTGTTGGTTAATTCTCTGGCAGTAGTTCCCAATCCATTTCTCCTCAAGTTTTGTTTCAGCTCTACCCACTCATGTCTTAAGTCTTCATGTTCTTCTTGTAGTGCCTTCTTTTCTTTCAGCAGTTTTTCTCCTTGATTTTTATATTTGTCTGTATCAACCGATGCTAAGTAGTTTGCAGATTCTAATTCAGAAATTCGTTTTTCCAAAGCTTGTACTTCTCTTCGATGGGCCCTTCTAGCCTTTTCCAGGTCGGTGGGGGCATCTCTCATGTGTTCTTCCAAGGGTCGGACATTTGCCTGATTCGATCCTGGAAGGTTGTCATTTACACGGGTATTCCTCCAGTGCTCGTAGGCAGAAGTGAAAGGTGTCCCATCGTTATATATTTCAACTTTGTACAGATTTCTCCAAGCACGGCTCATCTTCAGGACCTGAGCCTTGTAGCCATTGCCTTCGTGTGGAAAGCTAACAGTTTCTAAATCGTGTGTCACAGGGATGAACTGCATCGAGCCAAATTGGCGTGATACTAGTAGTGGGCAATAACCGGTTCCTCCCCATACTCCTGGCAGTGGTACCCAATCATACTCCCCACAACGGTACAAAAAATCCTCTATAATGAGCCACGGGACTTTCCATTTGACCATCTCATCCTGGAGGTCGCGGAATGCTGCTATCCACTGTTCTTCCGTCATTGCTTCGGCTTGATATTCTTTCAAGAAGGCCTTTATAGGTGAATAGTTGGTCATGCACATTTGGTATGAAAAATTCAGGTCCCAGAAATGACTACGAATCCATATTTCTAGGAGCGGAACACAACACAAAAATCTGTTCCCCTTTCCTTTGCGGCATGCAGTCAGTGATCTGAAGGTTTCTGCTAGAATGGTCGGGGCCGGATTGATCCCCTTTTTCAGCTTGACGAACATGTCGGTTGTTGCATAGTCTATATGCCCTCGCGTTTTGGGGAATATGATTAACCCGTAGACGCCGTAGGCGAACAACTGCCTCCTTTTGGGTGGATCGGGATGCAGCTGGATCAATTCCCTGATGTGCCTCCAAGCTATGCAATCACTGTTCCCTGGCTTTGTGATTTTACCTTCGAACCAACTCCCACTCATTCCAGTGACGTCCATCAAGTTTTCCACAAAAGGGCGCAAGTCCCTGGGCCTTGTATAGACTTTTCCTTCTTTTGTCCCCGGGCAACGGAGTAGTGACGTATATTCCTCTATGGTAGGTGTCATATCTATCTTTCCGAACGTGAAACAATTATACCCCGGATTCCAGAATTGAGTCAAGGCTCGGAATAAATGCTTGTCACTCTTTACACTTAACAAAAGGCCTATGTCTCCAAACTCTCTTCGGAAGTCTCGCTTCATCTCTTGATCCCAACCTTGCCATATTTCTTGTAATTCAGCCGGATTACTTTGAGTAGAAACGATTGCCGTATCTCCGATGACTTCTGATACATGTCCTATTTTCAAGCTGTCCCCTTTTTCCATGTGCATTCGTTCGGACCAACCCCATACATCAGCATTCTCACTTTTGGTAATATTGATCCTTTCTCCCATTCTTAAATGCCCTCTAAAACGGATGTTCTTTAGATCAACACCTATGTATGCAACATGATGCGAGTTGTATGCAGATGAGAGAAAATAAAAAACAAAAAAAAACAAAAAAAGTAAGTCAGTATCGCATAATGGATAGATTATACAAAATGAAGGTGATAAACGTATTGTTAAATAAGACAGAAAAATTGAAAGCACATATAGAAGAAGTAAGTTTAAATGGACCTAGATTTACCTTGACTGTGCTTCGGCATGGTTCCTAGGGTTTAGCTCTATGGCTTAATTATATGCAGTTTGAATCTAGAGTAAAAGGGTACTCGAACTGTCGCAAGGACATCGATTCGAGGGATCGCGACCAGTATACTATACGAGAGCGAAGCTCTACGGAGTATACTGACCGGATCCTGGGAACAAATTACAACACCATACGGAAGTGGCAACTTCACGAGGCGAAGTAATTATTCCCACCTAAGGGTTCATGATGACAAAAACATATATCAAACATCGCATACTCAAACAAGGTTGGAAAATCATTAATTAAATTGGGCCGAAATTTTAAAATTTTTTAATGAATTCAATACGAACCGAATCTAAGGCTTGACCCTCTTTTTTTTGTTTAAAAAAAACAAAAAGTTTCTCCCCAGCGGAGTCGCCATGCTGTTGCGACTAAAAAATCGGAGTGTGCCTTTTCTTCATTTTTATAAAATCGGTCTCGAGTAATATATTTTAAAATACTAAAATTTCCTTTTTCAATAATTTATTGGAGTCGCCACCGATCGTAAAAAAAAATAAGAAGGTAGACCGGACACCAAAAATAAAACCAGAGATTCCTTTTAAAAAATTGGGTTCGGGAGTCGGTTACGGATGGGGAAGGATTAGCACCCCCGCACCGCCCAAAATTGGCACCTAACGGATCGTATTGTATTTATTAGAAAATCTTAAAATTTCGGCCCAATTCAATTAATAACTTCCAAATGCATGATCATACAAGATATAAAACCGTACCCAATCCGCGATATCAAAGAAGATGACGCCCAAATGATTGGGACGACACTCCCAATAGAATATCGGGATTATGAGCACTATCTTTACGTATTTTATATAACATATAAATATGCATGAACAAGATATTGACGGTAACAAAAATTTAAACAAAAAAAGCCAATTTTAAATATATCAAACCCTGAATTATTATAAAAATATATTTACGGGATAAAATTAAAGCTAGATTATAAATTATTAAAATTATCACATTTATTTACATTAATCATTTATCTGGTGGATTAGACATGGATACATTCGAGATTGTTTCAAATTACATGACAAATATATTAACTCAAAGAATTAAGAATTGAAGTTAAATGAAATAAAAAGCTATAAAATGGAATCAAAAGGACAAAATTGAAACTTTAAAGAATCATGTGCAACAAATATAAACATGAACTGAAATTAAATGAAAATAAAAAATAAGGGCAGACATGAAAATAAATGGAAATAAAGTGCAGAAATGAAAACAGATAAAGGACTGAAGTTAAATAAAAAAGAAAGAAAGGTGCAGAAATTAAATGAACGAACTGATTAGGGGTCCAGGGGGTAATTAACCCGTCATAATTTGAATTAATTATTAGTCAGGGTCCAGATTGCAAGGTGGGAACGAATAACAGGGACCCGAGGTGTAATTTTCCCATGCGGAATGGTCTCTCGCGCTATTATCCCTGTGCGGAAGGACTCACGAGGCGATTATACCATTTTTAAAAGGTATGGTTAATATATAATCTAACCTAAAATAAAAACTGATTCATTTATCATCTTCTTCCCAAATAAAACCCTAGACCTCTCTCAGCCCTCTCAAGGTTTCCGGCGCCGCGCCCCTTCGCCGGCCGCCGCTAATCGGCGCCGGCGAACCTAAACCATCCCCTTTATATATTTTTTTTATTTTTCTTTAAAAAACCCGAGCCCGTTTCATATCTAACCCCAAAGCTCTCCTTTTCTTTTTATTTTGAAACTTAGACTCCATGTGATAACTATCTTACCACTCACCATGCATGACCGTTGGAGGACCGGCGGCCGGATATCGGGATATGACGAGAAGGTTTAAAAAAGGTAACCCCTTTATATTTTCTTTTTGTATTTTCGAAATAAAATAAAAAATATGAAACCGAGTAAAAAAAATACCTCTGAACTTTCTCTATTTCACTTGTTTGAAGAGTAAAAAACCTCCTCCTCATTCTTTTACATTCATAGATATATATTAGAAATTTACAATGATGATTTTACTGCTCTGACATATTCTCTGCAGATTTTGGCTCAACTTGGCAAGTGGCGGTGGCATCGTGGCCGTTGGTGCCGCGGAGATGAACGGTCGGATCCGACTTTGGGATGGACGGCTGTGATGAGGTACGTGGCCCACACGCGCGCGTGAAAGTCGATTGGTTGGCGCGTGTTCTTCACGCGCGATCCGAGGGGTCGCCTGAGCTTTGATCTTGACCGTTGGATCATGTTTTGATCCAACGGTCACAAGGTGGCTGCACATGAGACAAAACACAAATTAGGGTTTTATTTTTGTAATATTGGGCCAAAGTTGGGCTTATCATTTTGTAATGGACACTTAATTTAGTGAACATTTATTTAATATTTATTTATTATTTATTATTTTATTATATCAGAAACTAAATAAACAATTAATTCAAAAAATTAGTGTTTACAGGTGTGGGTTAAAAACCCATATGTCCCAGGTTCGAACCACCCTATCCCCATTCACCCAAATTTACGTCACTTTCTTTAAACCAAGTGGTGACACGTGTCACCACTTGATTGGACGAAGAAAAAAAAATTAAAAATTAAAATATAAATAATTAAAGTCATCCAATAAGGTGTTGACACGTGTCATCACTTAATTAAATAATTAATTTATTTTATTAATTTAAAATTAGGACTAAATTGAAAAAATGTGCAAATAGCAAGGATTAAATGTGTAATTTTATAAAAGTTCTTTAACTGCCACGTCATCACTCTGTTAGCCGTCCGTTATTTTCTTAACGGCAGTGGTCAAAATAGGTTAATTTAATAAGTTCGGTGGTCTGATTGACGAGTTCGTTAGTTCGGTGGTCAAAATAGGAATCCCCAATTTGTTCGGTGGTCAATGATATAGTTTACCCTTTTTATTATGGAAATTTTTTTATTTGAAAGTTTGAGTTATAAAATCATATTCAAATATTTTAAATTTTTAGTAATTAGTATATCAATTTTCGAATTCATGTCGAGCGCATTAACTATGTTTGATATATGTATATCACATATGAAAAAGTATCAAGAAATATATATATATATATATATATATATATATATATATATCGTACATGGTTATAGAAAGTTGTTTAAATTAAAATCAATCTGTACAATAATATTATAAAATATTAACAGTTAAAATTGAATAGAAGCTTGAACAACTTGACTTGATTCGAATTTTATGAACTTGACTCGACTAGAAAAAATTTTAAATAAAGTTTGAGTTATAAAATAAAACTAGTCAAACTGGACTAACTAAAAAAAAAAATTTGATTCGACACGATCGAATACCCACCCAAATCTTGTATCAACTTTTTAAAGTTTTTGAATTGTACTTTCAATCATTAAACTCAAATCTAATTAATATTAGACACATGAGAGTCAAAATAAATTATACTCCCTCTGTCTCAATAGGAAATAATGTTGTTATTTTTTTTGTTTTAAAATGTCACTGTGAAAAATTCAACAATTTTTGTAACACAAATTTTTTTATTTTTTATTTTTTAATTTTTTAATAAAAAATAATTTTTTAAAAGTAAATTTGTGATTTAAATCATTTTACATAAGATAATTTATATAAATTTTATCTCCCTAAAACTCTATAAAAAAACAAACACTATGACATAACAATGGGATAGGAGTATGAGATAGCAATGACTAGCAATGTAATTGATTCACCTAATCATGATGTAATAGAAGCAACATCTTTTTTTAGTCCTTGTTACCAGGTCACTTCTTTTTCTAGGGAAAGTTTGAATTAACATATTTATATCATTATCGATTACATTTTAATCTAATCGATGATTTTCCTCTTTAATAATTCATACTTAGAGAAAAGGAAAGAGAAATTTGCTCCTAATGAGTCTATAACTCACAGTTTAAGGGAAGGGAAAGTGTCAACTGAAAGTTTTTAACTACTTTCTCTACAGCTTGTTGACCAATTGATGGTTTCTAAAAGTTTTAAATCTAAATACAATGTATATTTTTAAGGGCTATACTCTGGTATACGAGCTGTGTAAAAAAATTTACGCAACCCTTCTATAAAATTTAAAACTTAAATCTCAAACCCTAGCACTCTAAAACCTAAACCTTAAACCGTAAACTTTAAATTCTAAACATAAACCTTAAATTCTATACCATACACACTAAACCCCTAAATGCTAAATCCTAACCTAAAACCTTAAATCCTACAATTGAAAGGCATGTGTGAAGTTTACAAAAGATTATGTATCAAAGTATTTTACTATTTTTAATTAGTTTATGTAAGTTTAGTTTTTAAAATCTCATAGATAATAATTATATTTTATATTTTTAATAATTCTTTTGTAAATACATGATAAATGTTTTAAGCCTATTATTAACATTTAAAAAGGATTTATTTAAGATAATTATTTGATATACTTCCTCACAAACAATTTTAACTTACCTTCATGAGTCTTTCATAATTTATTTAAATATTAACTAAGAACATATGAATGGATTGAAGTTGTTTATTAAAATAATATACACTGTCAATGTATTAAATAATAGTCTTTTGTTTAAATTAATTCATATAATTTTAAAACTTCAATTTAGTTGAAAATAAAATCATATAAACCGTTTAAAAAGAATTGTGTTATAAATAAAATAACCAAGAACAAAAATAAAAAATAAAGAGATGAAAGAAAGAAGAAGGTTTTTATTATTACCAAAGACCAGAATTGTGTACAATGCCTTCATCTATTTATAGGCATAAGAAGTACATAATACCTTACACTCTAATTAATAGAGATAATATTAATAATAATAAATAAATCAAATCTCCTTGATACAGTTCTTATCATGATAGACATCCATATAGATAGATATTCATAACACTCCCCATTGGATGTCTATGAAAATAATGTGACTCGTTAAAACCTTACTAAGATAAAACCCAAAAAGAGAAAAAAAATATTTAGTGAAGGAAATGAGTACACACATCTTTGATACCCATAACTTGTTGCCTCATTAAAAACCTTACTAGGAAAACCCATTGGAACAAAACCTTGGTTAAGGGAAAAAGAGTGCAACATGTATTTTCTCTCCCTCATGAAAACGTCACATAAGATCTCTGGCTCGACGCAGTCCGATGTTGTAAATTAACTTCTCAAACGGAGCATTAGGGAGTGCCTTAGTAAATAGATCTACTATATTATCACATGAACGAATTTGATGGACATCAATGTCTTCATTCTTTTGTAAATCATGAGTGAAGAAGAATTTTGGTGAGATATGTTTTGTTCTATCACCCTTTATGTATCATTCTCTAAGTTGAGAAATACATGTTGTATTATCTTCATATAAGATTGTCAAAGCTACTTTTCCAGAGTGTAAACCACAATTCTATTGAATGTGATGGATTACAGACCTTAGCCACACCCATTCACGGCTAGCCTCATGGATAGCCAAAATCTCAGCATGATTAGAGGAAGTGGCAGTAATTGTTTGTTTCATCGATCGCCAAGAAATTGTAGTACCACCATATGTGAATACATAATCAGTCTGTGATCGAGCATTATGGGGATCAGATAAGTACCCTGCATCTGCAAAACCAACAAGTTCTATTTTTGATAGATTAAGGAAAAATAATCACATATCTTTCGTACCTTGAAGGTAACGAAATATGTGTTTAACCCTATTCTAATGTCTCCGAGTTGGACATGAGCTAAATCTTACCAACAAATTGACATCAAATGATATGTCAGGTCGTGTGTGACTAGAAAGATACATCAATGTACCAATAAAACTTAAGTATGACACTTCTGGACCAAGAATATCTTTATCCTTTTCTCGAGGGAAAAATGGATCTTTGTTAACATCAAGTGACCTAACAACCATAGGGGTGCTCAACGGATGTGCGTCATGCATGTAAAATTTCTTTTGCATCTTTTCTATGTATGTTGATTGATGCAAAAGAATTCTATCATTTAGGTGTTCAATATGCAGTCCAAGACAATATCTTGTTTTTTCGAGATCTTTCATTTCAAATTCTTTCTTTAAATACTCAATTGTCAAAGAGATCTGTTCAGGAGTCTCAATGATATTCAAATCATCAACATACACAGCAATAATGACAAATCCAGAGTTAAACTTCTTAATAAAAATGCACGGGGAAATTGGATCATTCTTATAGCTTTCCGCTAATAAGTATTCATTGCGGCGATTATACCACATACGCCCATATTGTTTTAATCCATAAAGAGATCTGTTCAATTTGATTGAATGATGTTCCTGAGAACTTGAATTAAATGCTTCAGGCAGTTTAAAACCTTCTGGAAGTTTCATATAAATATTATTATCAAGAGGCCCATACAAATAGGATGTAACAACATCTATTAAGTGGAAATTAAGTCTTTCTTTTATTGTTAGACTAATCAAAAATTTAAAAGTGGTTGCATCCACCACATGGGAGTATGTTTCTTCATAATCAATTCCAGGTCTTTGTGAGAATCCGTGTGCAACCAAACGAGCTTTATATCTCGTAATTTTCCCCTTTTCATTTATCTTTCTCACAAAGACCCATTTATATCCCACAGGTTTTACACTTTCTGGTGTACAGACTACAGGCCCGAATACTTTTCTTTTTGCAAAAGATTTTAGTTCTGCTTCAATTACCTCTTTCCATTTTGGCCAATCATCTATTTGCTTACATTTTCCAATTGACAATGGTTCTTGATCCACATTATCATCCAAAATCTCTAGTGCTTTATTGCGTGTAAAAGTATTATCAACGTCGATTTTATTTCAGTTCCACTTGTTACTAGAAATGATATAATTTATTGAGATCTCATCATTATTAGGTACCTGTTTCATGTCTAATGTCTCTTCTGGAGAACTTTTATTCTCTTTTCGAGATTTTTCATAATCCATTGATTCCTCAATCGGACCATCAAAAGATATAGCTCATTTTCTTTTTCGAGGATTTTTATCTTTGGAATCTACTGGTCTACCACGCTTCAGGCGTGCGTTTGACTCATTAGCAACTAAAGTTTGTCCTTCTGGGACATCAATTTTAATCGGAGCATTCACAGCTGTTATATGTGTAACACCCGTGTTTTGGGGTTAGGAGTTTAGCATGCGTGTTTGGTTCGAGCCGTCAAAACCGATTTAATTTAATTGGACCTTAGTTTTGATTTAAATGAGATTTAAAATTAAAGTGATGGCATTTTTATAAATAAGTTGAAATTAAGAAAGACAACTTTTTGAATCTAAAAAAAAGATCTTCTTCCTTGCTTCTTCATTTCCAATGTGGAAAAGAACCCAAAACTCCAATCTACTATTCCATCCATTTTCTCCATCAATTCAAGAGCTTTTTCGAAGGTAATTTCATTTTTGAACTCTCCTCATCATCCCAAGCATTTCCATGGTTTTAGATTTCAAAACCATCACCATTTGTGTTTTTCAAGTTTGATGAAAGTATGGATTTTAATGGGTTTTCCACTTGTTTTTGGGTTGTTGAGTTAGATTTTGAATTAATCTCACTTAAATACATTTAATATCTTAAAATGGAAGAATTTTGGGAAAATCCCGAAGTGGGTCTTTGGGGCATTTTTCAAAGTGTTAAAACTTGAATTTTTGGTGTGTTTTTGTGTTGGGTTGAAGGGCTGATGGTATAGGGTTGTTAGGAAGGTGTTTTGGAAGCCTTTAGATGTCATTTGGGTGTTGGAAAAGGTGGTTTTCAGCTGGGTATTTGGGGAGTACGAAAATGTGAGTTTTGTGGTTAGTTGGGTTTGAAAATTATGAAGTTTTGGCTTGTGTTTGTGAGTTGGGTTTGTGGCTGAGTTTAGCATTGATTTGGTGAGTAATATTTGTCTTTTGATTGGTTAGAAGCAAGAGGAAACATCGAGGAAGGATCGGGATCGAATCCGGAAATTGTGGAGGCTTGACTAGCTTTGCTTGGTTTGCTAAGAAAGGGTGGTGAGTGAACTTCAAACTTATTTAAATTGGTTCAAGTGTGTGTAGTGGAGGTGTTGGAATGAGCTTGGTAGGCCATTCCAAGGTAGAAGTTAAATTGGTAGTTTAACTTCTTGTGTGTTTACAAGCTTTAGATGTTTATGCTTATATTGATCTTGTGAGGCATGAATTGATTTTGTATGTATATACATTGATATGTGTGATGATGGATATGTGTTATAAATGATGGATGTGTGATGTGGTTTAAAAGTAATTGGCACTAGTTAACTTACCGGGTATAAATGATCAATCATTAGGATTAGTGTGCACACGTTTGAGTCAAATTCGCGTGTGGCCTTGGTGGCGTTAAGTCATCAAGAAGGAGTACGGTGATGTAATATTCCACCGAAAATTGTTTATATTATATGTGATGATGAGTGGAATCCCATCCGTAGGGCATGTGATGATGAGTGGAATCTCATCCATACAAGGTCCGGTGATGAGTGTAATCCCACCGAGGTAATGTTGTTGTTGAGAGTAAATCTGCATATCCGAGTAAACTAATAGCGGCCAATGTACTTGCTCTTGTGATTATTATATTGAGTTACTTGTTTTATCTTGTTGAGTTTAATATGAAGTAAGATGCCATATTGTTGACTCTTGTGTTGCTCGCTAGTTTGCTATGCGGAGGCTAATGTATGTTGTGTGTTGTTAAGGATTATATGCTTGAACCCTGCATTGTAGTTGTTTTGGTTTTAGAGCATCCTCACTAAGCTTCTAGCTTACGCTGTCGTTTTCGACAATGCAGATCAGTAGCTTGGAGTTAGCAAGAAGCAAGGCGAAGGGGCATTCCAAGCTTTGTAGTTGCTCAAGTATGGTTTAGTAAATAAAGTAGTAGTTTAGCAATGAGGCTACTATGTGTTTGTATGAGCGTTGTATGACTCATAATTGTTGAATGTTGATTATGCTTTACTTTGGATTGTAAACCATGTTATGTCTTGTTGAATGCTAGCGATGAGAGGTCATGCCTTGGATGTTTATGTTGCTTTTGGTTGAGCATGCAAACCTTATATGTGAAGACATGTGCCATTTGGCTTTTGAGCTTTTAAGCATGCCTATTTATGCAATATATATCTTTATGTGAATGTCATGATGTATATGTCTCGTTGATCATCTAAATTGTTCTCCATGTTAGTTCTAGGTTGTGGAATGTTGTATGGAGGCTTGTATGTGGCTAGGGAAGTCTTAAAATGCATTTAGAGCCGAGTTTCGGGTTGATTTGCTGCAATTTAGTGTCTTGCAGTGCAGGGCGTATCGATATGCCTAAGGGTCGTATCGATACGGTCCTACACTTTGGGACACAGAATTGGCTAGGGGTACCGATACTCGGGGGTGTATCGATACGCCCAATGCTCACTAGAAATTTGAGATTTTGGTGAGACTTTGGCATATCGGTACGGGCTCTAGGCGTATCGGTACGGTTTTGTCTCGTTGACCGCGAGATGTTGACCGAGAAGGGCGTATCGATACGCTCAGGGGCTGTATCGATACGGTCTTCCTGTGTTGACTGATGGCAGTTGATTTGGTCAAGGCGTATCGATACCCTTTACTGGTGTATCGATACGGCCTGCTCTGTGGCTTTAAAATGGTCTGTTTAATATGTGGTTTTAGGTTCGATTGTGTTTTTTTCTTGACGTTTTCCGCTATCGTGATCACTTAGGTAATAATATGCCTTTAGACAAGATTTAATTAAAAGAAATTTTTCTAGGGTTGCTAACCGAGGTGGGACCTTAACGGGTTTCACATCGGTTTTTCCCGTGTAGCCTACTCGAACCGGTCAACCGACCAGACCAGGGCGAGGGGGTTACAATATGTGACTTAGTCACTTTTTTAGGGTCAGCAAAAACATTTGGCAATTGATTTGCTAAGTTTTGCAAATGAATTATCCTTTGAACTTCTAGTTCACATTGTTGGGTACGTAGATCAAAATGAGATAGCGATAATTCATTCCAACTTATTTCTTTTTTCAGCTGTTTATTTTCTCCCCCCTAATGTTGGGAAAACTAACACATTAAAATGACAGTCGGCAAATCGAGCTGTAAATAAATTTTCTGTCAAAGGCTCAAGATATTTAATTATCGAGGGGGAATCAAATCAGACATATATTCTCAATCTCCTTTGAGGACCCATCTTTGTGCGTTGTGGTGGAGAAATCGGATTATATACCGCACATCCAAAAATCCTAAGATTGCAAATATTTGGTTACTGACCAAAAACCATTCGCAATGGGGAGAAATTATGATAACTTACGGGCTTGATACAAATTAGTGATGTTGCATGTAAAATGGTCTGCCCTCATGCAAAAATTGGTAGTTTTGACTTCATCGGTAACGATCTTGCAATTAATTGAAGTCGTTTGATAAATGACTATGCAAGACCATTTTTTGTATGAACATGAGCTACAGGATGTTCAACAATTATTCCAATCGACATGTAAAAATCATCAAAAGTCTGAGAAGTAAATTCACAAGCATTATCAAGACGAATTGTCTTTATAGGGGAATTTGGAAAATGTGCTCATAATTTTATCAATTGAGCAAGTAACCTCGCAAATGCCAAATTGTAGATTGATAATAAGGATATGTGTGACCATCTAGTCAATGCATCGATTAAAACAAGAAAATATCTAAATGGTCCACGAGAAGAGTGTATAGGCCCACATATATCACCTTGTATCCGTTCTAGAAAATTAATAGATTCATAATTTATCTTAGCTGGTGATGGTCGAATAATTAGTTTGCCTTGAGAGCAAGCATCACATGAAAATGCATTACTTTGAAGAATCTGTTGGTTTTTCAATGAGTGACCACATGAATTGTAAATAATTTTTCGCATCATAATCGAACCAGGATGACCTAACCGGTCATGCCAAATAATAAAGTTATCAGTAAACTTATAGTTTACAATAGCACGTGCTTCAATTGCGCTAATTCTTATGTGGTACAATCCGAATGACGGTGCATGTAATTTTTCTAAAATTTTCTTATAGCATTGAGTTGTACTTGTAATATAGAGATGTTCAGCATCTCCTTGACTAATACTCTCAATATGATATCCATTATTGCGAATATTTTTAAAATTCAATAAATTTCTTTACGACTTTGTAGAGTATAGTGCATTTTGAATATGGAATAGAGTTCTATTTGGCAACAATTTATTTACTCTTCGGGAGCCTTCTATGATATTAGCACTTCCGGATATAGTACTCACATTATTTCCTTTCATTGTTAAATGGGAAAAAAATTTCTTGTGCTTAAGTATAGTATGAGTGCTTGCATTGTCCACTAAGCATAAGTCGTCACCATTTTTAGCAGCTTATATTTGTGCCGAAATCATATTCTTCAAAAGAAAATAAAAAATATATTACAAAACAATCAAAATATAAATTAATTAAATAACATCCATAAATTTTATTCTTATAAAAAAATTTCCAAATAAAATATAATATCTTCCTAACAAGCTTTTCATAAAATAATAAAAATAAATATAAACATGAAGAAGAAAAAAATCAAGTATTCTTCTCAAGGGAAATAAGAAAATCATTAACATCTATATCTGTAAAGCCGTAATTGCCTTTGCTAGTGCCAGTAATGCCATAATCATCTTTGATGCCAGTAATGAGAAAATCATTACCGAGACCTCGGGCAGGTAAGTGAGGTAAGTTTTATGTGTTAAGTAATTGTTATGTCTCGGTGTATGCTATGCTATGTATTCTTGTTGTTTGTTCATTTGTATGCTGTTTGGAAGCATGATAGATGCGTTTGGTGTAGTGTCGAGTTCACATTGCTACTATTACTTAATTTGAAAAGGCTTTGTAAAGGAAAATACTTGAGCACAGTTGGACCCTTGCCTTTGCTAACTTAATCCTTATATGTTTGTTTGTTGTAGTTGTTATCTTGCTAGCTGTAACATGAGACCACGAGGGAGGCATAGGATGGTTCAACCGGAACCACGTGCACAAGCTCCATGAGTTGAGCAAATTGGTGGGGCGCATGCTCCTCAACCTCCTCCACCTCCTCCTTATCAAGAGGGAAACGAGGCGGGAGCCGAGGGCGTAGAACCTCATGTTGGCCAAGGATCGGCCGGAGTAGATGTAGCTCCCCTAGTTCATGCGATAACCGGGGCTTTTCAGGCTGCAGTGGCTGGGGGTCAGGTAGCGGCACATCCCCAGGGTGAAGGTACTGGTTTGCCATTGGAGAGACTCCACAGTTTGGGAGGTGAAGAGTTCAGAGGGTTGACACCAGAGAGGTCTGAGATGTGGTTAGAGAAGACCGTCCGTATTCTGGCACATATGGGATGTACCGGGGAACACAAGCTAGGGTTTGTTATATCTTTTCTTCAGGGTGATGCCTACACTTGGTGGGTCACCATCACTACTGGTATGAAAGAGGCTGAGATCAATTGGGAGTTTTTCGAGTCAGCTTTCCGTAAGAAATATCTGGGTCCTCGATATCTCGATGAGAAGAAGAGGGAATTTATGGCTTTGCTTTAGGGGAGTATGACTGTGACAGACTATGAGATCAGATTTGTCAGGCTGAGTCAGTATGCATCCGAGCTTGTTCCTACTGAAGTGGAACGTTGTAACCGTTTCCGCTATGGATTGAATGAAGAGATCAAGAGGTACACCTTAGCTCCTGACTACACAGATTTTGATGTCTTGGTCGCTAGGGCCAAGGACTTGGAGCACAGTTTGGGCTTAACCAAACGAGCTGGTGGTTCTAGTTCTGGGAAGAGATCTAGTGACTTTGATAGAGGTGATGCCAAGAGGCATCGGAACAACAAGCATCACTATGACCATAGACGTGGTGGAGGTAACCACGGTAGGGGCCATCAGGGCCAGAGGACTGGTGGGTGGTTGCCCACGAGTGCTAGTTGCGGGAGGAATCACACCGGTGAGTGTTGGGGAAATTTTCACTCATGTTGGGGCTGTGGAGCTAGGGATCATATTAGGCGTGACTGTCCACATCAGGTGGGACATGCACCAATTCAGGCTCCTGCTAGAGCCAATGACTTTCAGAGAGGTCGCGGGCGCGGTAGAGGTAACTTCCAGCCAAGAAATGATGGCCAGAGGAACTTAGTGCATGTAGTTGCAGTCCAGCCGGAGGGCAGAGGCCATGCCAGAGTTTACGCTCAGTGTGGGGATCAGCATGACACAGATGTGATTGCAGGTAACTTCTCAATACAGTCTTTGGGTTTGCTTTCTTTGATTGACTCCGGGTCTACACATTCTTATATTCTGAGTGAGCATGCAAAGTTGTTGAAATTGCCTTGTGAAATATTAGAGGTAGGAGTTAGTGTTATTAGTTTATTTGGGGATACGGTAATAGTTAGGAGGATGCACAGAAGATGTCCGTTTATGGTTCAGGGACATGTGTTTCCAGTGGATATGATGGAGCTACCATTTTATGGCTTTGATGTGATTCTGGGTATGGACTGGCTCATTGAGCATAGAGCTAGGATATACTTTGAGACTAAGAGGATTTCTTTGAGACTCGCAGATGATTATGAGATAGTGGTGGTAGGTAAGAACGTGAAGTTCTTATCAAATGTAGTTTCAGTTCTAGAGGCTAAGAGGTTAGTTGAGATGGGTTGCGAGACGTATTTGGCCTATATGATGAATCCAAACATGAGTGAGGTTAGACCTCAAGATATCCGGACAATGTGCGACTTTCCTAGTGTGTTTCCGGAAGAGTTAAGGGGTTTACCACCTGATAGAGAGGTAGAGTTGAAGACTCAGTTGCAAGAGTTTACAGATAGAGGCTTCATTCGACCTAGTTCTTCGCCTTGTGGCGCTCCAGTTTTGTTTGTAAAGAAGAAAGACGGAAGCATGAGAATGTGTATAGATTACAGATAGTTGAATCAGTTAACAGTGAAGAACAAGTATTCGTTGCCGAGAATTGATGACTTGTTTGACCAGTTGAGAGAAGCATCAGTCTTTTCGAAGATTGACTTGAGATCAGGTTACTATCAACTAAAGGTAAGAGAGGTTGACGTACCGAAGACGGCCTTTAGGACTAGATATGGTCACTATGAGTTTTTAGTCATGCCTTTTGGGTTGACTAACGCATCGGCTGCTTTCATGGATATGATGAATAGGATTTTCCATCAGTACCTAGATCAGTTTGTAGTTGTCTTCATAGATGACATCTTGGTGTATTCGCGTACCGAGGAAGACCACGACCGACACTTGAGGTTAGTTTTGCAAACTTTGTTAGATAATAAGTTGCATGCCAAGTTGAGCAAGTGTGAGTTCTGGATCCGAGAGGTAGTCTTCCTAGGGCACGTAGTGTCAGCCGATGGGATTAGAGTTAATCCGAAGAAGATAGAGGCCATTATTGAGTGGAAGCAACCAAAGCCAGTAACAGAGATTCGTAGCTTTCTAGGCTTAGCTGGATAGTATAGAAGATTCGTAGAAGGTTTCTCGAAGTTAGCCGCTCTATTGACACAATTACTTCAGAAGAGTGTTCAGTTTGAGTGGTCAGGTGCAAGACAGAGAGCCTTTGAGAAGTTGAAAGAAGCTTTGACCCAAGCACCGATCTTGATTCAGCCAGAGTCAGGGAAAGACTATGTAGTTTACAGTGATGCTTCCTATGTAGGCCTAGGTTGTGTTCTCATGCAAGACAAGAGAGTGGTGGCTTATGCCTCAAGACAGTTGAAGACTCAGGAGAGTAACTAACCCATGACATAGAGTTAGCTGTAGTTGTGTTTGCTCTGAAGATCTGGAGGCATTATTTGTACGGTGAGAAATGCACAGTGTACACAGATCACAAGAGTTTGAAGTACATCATGACTCAGCGAGATTTGAATCTCAAACAGCGTAGGTGGTTAGAGTTGCTAAAGGACTATGATCTTACGATTGAGTACCATCCGGGTAAGGCCAATGTAGTGGCTGATGCTTTGAGTAGAAAGGTAGTTGTAGATTTGAGAGCCATGTTTGCTAGATTGAGCTTGTCCGGAGATGGTGGCTTGGTGACCGAGCTTCAGGTTAGACCTACTCTAGGTCAGTTGATTAGGGAGAAGCAGCTCTTAGATAGATCTTTGGCACCTCACGTGCAAGACATAGCTGAGGGTAGATCTTCAGATTACAGCTTCAGTACCGATGGAGTCTTATGTTTCAGAAATAGGATAGTTGTTCCAAAAGACAGTGACTTGAGACATACGATCTTGACTGAAGCGCACAGTAGTCTGTTTGCTATGTATCCTAGAAGTACGAAGATGTACCGAGATTTGAAGGATGAGTACTTTTGGGTTGGTTTGAAGAGAGATGTGGCCGACTTCGTGAGTAAGTGTATGGTGTGTCAGAGAGTGAAGGTAGAACATCAGGTTCCCTCAGGTTTGTTGCAACCGTTGAGAATTCCGGAATGGAAATGGGAGAATATCACCATGGATTTTGTTTCGGGCTTGCCTTTGACTCATACGAAGAAGAACTCAGTTTGGGTTATAGTAGATCGTTTCACGAAGTATGCTCACTTCTTGGCAGTCAATACTACTTATACATTAGATAGATTGGCCGATCTGTACATTGGTGAGATTGTTAGACTACATGGTGTACCGAAGTATATTGTGTCCGATAGAGATCCGAGGTTTACAGCTCGATTTTGGGAGTGTCTGCATACAGCTTTGGGTACCCGTTTGAATTTCAGCATGTCTTATCATCCTCAGACCGATGGTCGGTCAGAGAGGGTTATACAGATTCTAGAGGATATGTTGCGTTGTTGCATCATTGATTTTCAGGGTACTTGGGAGAAGCACTTGCCTCTAGTTGAGTTTGCTTACAATAATAGTTTTTAGTCGAGCATTCAGATGGCTCCATATGAGGCCTTGTATGGTAGGAAGTGTAGAACTCCAGTTTGTTGGGCCGAAGTGGAGCAGAAGTTGTTACCTATGCCGGATTTGCTTAAGGGGACCACCGATAAAGTGAAATTGATTTGCGATCACTTAAAGGCAGCTTCGGATAGGTAGAAGTCCTATGCCGACTTGAAGAGGAAGGAAGTTGAGTTTTCAGTGGGTGAGAAGGTGTTCTTAAAAGTGTCTCCGTGGAAGAAAGTAATGAGATTTGGCCGAAAATGGAAGTTGAGTCCGAGGTACATAGGACCGTATGAGATTGTAAAGAGGGTTGGCCAGTTGCGTTTGCCATCTGAGCTAGAGAAGATACACGATGTGTTTAATGTTTCGATGCTCCGTAAGTATAGGTCAGATCCATCACATGTTATGCATGTAGAAGATATTGAATTGAATCTGGATTGACTTATGAAGAAGAACCAATTGAGATCTTAGCTTCTGACAGTAAGGTGTTGCGGGGTAGATCGATTGAGTTAGTAAAAGTGCGGTGGCAACGTTGAGGGGTGGACGAGGCCACTTGGGAGAGGAAGGATGATATGGAAAGGCAGTTTCCTTATCTCTTTCGGTCAGGTAATTTTGGAGACGAAATTCTTTAAGTGGGGAAGAGTTGTAACACCTGTGTTTTGGGGTTGGGAGTTTGGCATGTGTATTTGGTTCGAATCGTCAAAACCGATTTAATTTAATTGGAAATTCCGTAGTTTTGATTTAAATGAGATTTAAAATTAAAGTGATGGTATTTTTGTAAATAAGTTGAAATTAAGGAAGACAACTTTTTGAATCTAAAAAACAAAAAAAAGAGGTCTTCTTCCTTGCTTCTTCATTTCCAACGTGGAAAAGAACCCAAACCCCTCCCAAAGCCCCAATCTACTATTCCATCCATTTTCTCCATCAATTCAAGAGCTTTTTCGAAGGTAATTTCATTTTTGAACTCTCCTCATCATCTCAAGCATTTCCATGGTTTTAGATTTCAAAACCATCACCATTTGTGTTTTTTCAAGTTTTTCAAGTTTGATGAAAGTATGGATTTTTAATGGGTTTTCCATTTGTTTTTGGGTTGTTGAGTTAGGTTTTGAATTAATCTCACTTAAATACACTTAATATCTTAAAATGGAAGGATTTTGGAAAAAATCCGAAGTGGGTCTTTGGGGCATTTTTCAAAGTGTTAAAACTTGAATTTTTGGTGTGTTTTTGTGTTGGGTTGAAGGGCTGATGGTATATGGTTGTTAGGAAGGTGGTTTGAAAGACTTTAGATGTCATTTGGGTGTTGGAAAAGGTGGTTTTCAGCTGGGTATTTGGGGAGTACGAAAATGTGAGTTTTGTGGTTAGTTGGGCTTGAAAATTATGAAGTTTTGGCTTGTGTTTGTGAGTTGGGTTTGTGGCTGAGTTTAGCATTGATTTGGTGAGTAATACTTGTCTTTTGATTGGTTAGAAGCAAGAAGAAACATCAGGGAAGGATCAGGATCGAATCCAAAAATTGTGGAGGCTTGACTAGCTTTGCTTGGTTTGCTAAGGAAGGGTGGTGAGTGAACTTCAAACTTGTTTAAATTGGTTCAAGTGTGTGAGTGGAGGTGTTGGAATGAGCTTGGTAGGCCTTTCCAAGGTAGAAGTTAAATTGGTAGTTTAACTTCTTGTGTGTTTACAAGCTTTAGATGTTTATGCTTATATTGATCTTGTGAGGCATGAATTGATTTTGTGTGTATATACATTGATATGTGTGATGATGGATATGTGTTATAAATGATGGATGTGTGATGTGGTTTAAAAGTAATTGGCACTAGTTAACTTACCGGGTATAAATGATCGATCATTAGGATTAGTGTGCACACGTTTGAGTCAAATTCGCGTGTGGCCTTGGTGGCGTTAAGTCATCAAGAAGGAGTACGGTGATGTAATATTCCACCGAAAATTGTTTATATTATATGTGATGATGAGTGGAATCCCATCCGTAGGGCATGTGATGATGAGTGGAATCTCATCCATACAAGGTCCGGTGATGAGTGTAATCCCACCGAGGTAATGTTGTTGTTGAGAGTAAATCTGCATATCCGAGTAAACTAATAGCGGCCAATGTACTTGCTCTTGTGATTATTATATTGAGTTACTTGTTTTATCTTGTTGAGTTTAATATGAAGTAAGATGCCATATTGTTGACTCTTGTGTTGCTCGCTAGTTTGCTATGCGGAGGCTAATGTATGTTGTGTGTTGTTAAGGATTATATGCTTGAACCCTGCATTGTAGTTGTTTTGGTTTTAGAGCATCCTCACTAAGCTTCTAGCTTACGCTGTCGTTTTCGACAATGCAGATCAGTAGCTTGGAGTTAGCAAGAAGCAAGGCGAAGGGGCATTCCAAGCTTTGTAGTTGCTCAAGTATGGTTTAGTAAATAAAGTAGTAGTTTAGCAATGAGGCTACTATGTGTTTGTATGAGCGTTGTATGACTCATAATTGTTGAATGTTGATTATGCTTTACTTTGGATTGTAAACCATGTTATGTCTTGTTGAATGCTAGCGATGAGAGGTCATGCCTTGGATGTTTATGTTGCTTTTGGTTGAGCATGCAAACCTTATATGTGAAGACATGTGCCATTTGGCTTTTGAGCTTTTAAGCATGCCTATTTATGCAATATATATCTTTATGTGAATGTCATGATGTATATGTCTCGTTGATCATCTAAATTGTTCTCCATGTTAGTTCTAGGTTGTGGAATGTTGTATGGAGGCTTGTATGTGGCTAGGGAAGTCTTAAAATGCATTTAGAGCCGAGTTTCGGGTTGATTTGCTGCAATTTAGTGTCTTGCAGTGCAGGGCGTATCGATATGCCTAAGGGTCGTATCGATACGGTCCTACACTTTGGGACACAGAATTGGCTAGGGGTACCGATACTCGGGGGTGTATCGATACGCCCAATGCTCACTAGAAATTTGAGATTTTGGTGAGACTTTGGCATATCGGTACGGGCTCTAGGCGTATCGGTACGGTTTTGTCTCGTTGACCGCGAGATGTTGACCGAGAAGGGCGTATCGATACGCTCAGGGGCTGTATCGATACGGTCTTCCTGTGTTGACTGATGGCAGTTGATTTGGTCAAGGCGTATCGATACCCTTTACTGGTGTATCGATACGGCCTGCTCTGTGGCTTTAAAATGGTCTGTTTAATATGTGGTTTTAGGTTCGATTGTGTTTTTTTCTTGACGTTTTCCGCTATCGTGATCACTTAGGTAATAATATGCCTTTAGACAAGATTTAATTAAAAGAAATTTTTCTAGGGTTGCTAACCGAGGTGGGACCTTAACGGGTTTCACATCGGTTTTTCCCGTGTAGCCTACTCGAACCGGTCAACCGACCAGACCAGGGCGAGGGGGTTACAATATGTGACTTAGTCACTTTTTTAGGGTCAGCAAAAACATTTGGCAATTGATTTGCTAAGTTTTGCAAATGAATTATCCTTTGAACTTCTAGTTCACATTGTTGGGTACGTAGATCAAAATGAGATAGCGATAATTCATTCCAACTTATTTCTTTTTTCAGCTGTTTATTTTCTCCCCCCTAATGTTGGGAAAACTAACACATTAAAATGACAGTCGGCAAATCGAGCTGTAAATAAATTTTCTGTCAAAGGCTCAAGATATTTAATTATCGAGGGGGAATCAAATCAGACATATATTCTCAATCTCCTTTGAGGACCCATCTTTGTGCGTTGTGGTGGAGAAATCGGATTATATACCGCACATCCAAAAATCCTAAGATTGCAAATATTTGGTTACTGACCAAAAACCATTCGCAATGGGGAGAAATTATGATAACTTACGGGCTTGATACAAATTAGTGATGTTGCATGTAAAATGGTCTGCCCTCATGCAAAAATTGGTAGTTTTGACTTCATCGGTAACGATCTTGCAATTAATTGAAGTCGTTTGATAAATGACTATGCAAGACCATTTTTTGTATGAACATGAGCTACAGGATGTTCAACAATTATTCCAATCGACATGTAAAAATCATCAAAAGTCTGAGAAGTAAATTCACAAGCATTATCAAGACGAATTGTCTTTATAGGGGAATTTGGAAAATGTGCTCATAATTTTATTAATTGAGCAAGTAACCTCGCAAATGCCAAATTGTAGATTGATAATAAGGATACGTGTGACCATCTAGTCAATGCATCGATTAAAACAAGAAAATATCTAAATGGTCCACGAGAAGAGTGTATAGGCCCACATATATCACCTTGTATCCGTTCTAGAAATTTAATAGATTCATAATTTATCTTAGCTGGTGATGGTCGAATAATTAGTTTGCATTGAGAGCAAGCATCACATGAAAAGGCATTACTTTGAAGAATCTGTTGGTTTTTCAATGAGTGACCACATGAATTGTCAATAATTTTTTGCATCATAATCGAACCAGGATGACCTAACCGGTCATGCCAAATAATAAAGTTATCAGTAAACTTATAGTTTACAATAGCACGTGCTTCAATTGCATTAATTCTTATGTAGTACAATCCGAATGATGGTGCATGTAATTTTTCTAAAATTTTCTTATAGCATTGAGTTGTACTTGTAATATAGAGATGTTCCGCATCTCATTGACTAATACACTCAATATGATATTCATTATTGTGAATATCTTTAAAATTCAATAAATTTTTTTGCGACTTTGTAGAGTATAGTGCATTTTGAATATGGAATAGAGTTCTATTTGGCAACAACATATTTACTCTTCGAGAGCCTTCTATGATATTAGCACTTCCGGATATAGTACTCACATTATTTCCTTCATTGTTAAATGGGAAAAAATTTCTTGTGCTTAAGTATAGTATGAGTGCTTGCATTGTCCGCTAAGCATAAGTCGTCATCATTTTTAGCAGATTATATTTGTGACGAAATCATATTCTTCAAAAGAAAATAAAATAAATATTATAGAACATTCAAAATATAAATTAAATAAATAACATCCATAAATTTTATTCTTATAAAAAATTTTCCAAATAAATTATTATATCTTCCTAACAAGCTTTTCATAAAATAATAAAAATAAACATAAACATGAAGAAGAAAAAAATCAAGTATTCTTCTCAGGGGAAATGAGAAAATCATTAACATCTATATCAGTAAAGCCGTAATTGCCTTTGCTAGTGCCAGTAATGCCATAATCATCTTTGCCAAGACCATAATTATCTTTTTCATTGATATAAACGGAATTTGTTTCAACGTACTTTCCTTTACCATTAATTGATTGTTGGTAAAGGTCTACAAGATATTTTGGCACACCGCAAGCACGAGCCCAGTGATTTAAGTTGCCACACCGATGACACATAAATTCTTCTTTCTTAGATTGATCTTTTGTACCATTGTCATTATTATTATTCCACTTGCGGTGGGTATAATTCTTTTCAAAACGACCACCTCGCCTATGTCCTCGACCGTGACTATGACCACGACCACGCCCATAGTTATGACCACGATTGTTGGTGTAAACTTTATTTCTTCCGCTATTGTTGAGTTGTAAGGTGCTCGATTCGTTCAACCGATGTTGCTCACCAAGTGGTGGATAGGTGGATTTTTGGGTGGAAGTGGTGTGGAAGCTTAAATGTAAATGACACAATGATTTTAGAGTGGTTCAACCTTCTAACCAAGGTCTACATCCACTACCTTAGCTTCCCACTAAAGATTTCCAATCACTCCACTATTGATTCGTCCCTTTTTCTAGGCTTAAAAGGAAACTCTTATACACCGATCAAGCTTTCTACCCAAAGCCTTGATCAAACCCTCTTTTACAAAAGAGAAAGATAAGCAAACTTAAATCCCTCTAATAGGTATTTGTTTGCACAATTTAGCATTCACCCAAAACCTAAAACACTTGAGCAAATTTGACAATTTTGGCTCACTAGTGTTTGTCTATACAAGAATTGACAATTTAAGCACTAAGGCAATATTTGATCATTTGTTGATTGACAATATGAGCATTAACCATATCTTGATGCTTGGAGGTCCCTTTTATACTTCTTGATGAGTTTATAGCCGTTACTAGCCGTTGGGGATGAATTGGAGCCGTTGAGGACTTTATTTCCCACCATAAATGCAGTTCTGCTGCTGCCCATATCGAAACGCTCGAACCCGTTTCAATACGCTCTTTAAGTAGAAAGAGCCGTTGTAGTCTGATGAGCACCCGTTTCGGAACACCCTTGACCGTATCGAAATGCCCGTATCGAAACGCTAGGCACCGTATCGAAACGCGCATTTAAAAGTTAGTTAGAAAATAGTCGTTGGGGTTTATGACCGTTGTGGTCGATGCCACGTAGGCGTATCGAAACGGCATAGCCCATTTCGAAACGCTGGGCAAAATTTACATCCAGAGAAGGCATGTTTCGATACCCGTATCGAAACGTTTTTGCTACTGGAATCCCCCGTATCGAAACACCTAAGGCTGTTTCGAAACACCTGGACGGTTTTGTGTAGTTTGGCTTTTGAAAACATGTAAAACCCTTTTGAAAACACCCCTAAACATAATTTCAAGTTATTTGGACTTTAGAAATAGTTTTGAATTCTTTTTAAACTAGTCCAAAATATTTTTCAATTATATCAAAATATTAGTTCTACGGCTATTGTATGTCACATTCGCTTCAGGGAATGGAGCAGAGCCAGTTGGGCGATATTCATGATTTTTCATCAATAGCTCATTGTTTTGCCCAGCCACAAGAAGGCAAGAAATTAACTCATAATATTTCTTAAAGCTTTTTTCACGATATTGTGTCTGAAGGACAACATTATTTACATGAAAAGTGGAGTATGTTTTTTCTAACATATCCTCATCAGTAATATTTTGACCACATAACTTCAATTGTGAAGTAATTCGAAACATAGCAGAGTTATACTCGGTTACTGATTTAAAATCTTGCAATCTCAGATGCAACCAATTATATCGAGCTTTAGGCAAAATAACGGTTTTCTGGTGGTCATATCGTTCCTTTAGATTATTCCAAAGAATAAGAGGATCTTTCACTGTTAAATATTCTTATTTCAACCCCTCATGGAGGTGGCGGCGAAGAAGTATCATGGCTTTGGCCTTATTTTGGGCAGATTCTGCATTCCCCTCTTTAATAGTGTTTCCCATACCATCTGCATCTAGGTGTATTTCGCCATCTAAGATCCAGGATAAATAATTTTTTTCCGAAATATCAAGAGCCACAAACTCAATTTTTGCAAGATTTGTCATTGATGTACTATAAAAGACAAACAAACAATTAGATCAAATATATATATATATATATATATATGTATGTATACAAGACCATAATTATCTTTTTCATTGATATAAACGGAATTTGTTTCAACTTTCTTTCCTTTACCATTAATTGATTGTTGGTAAAGGTCTACAAGATATTTTGGCACACTGCAAGCACGAGCCCACTGATTTAAGTTGCCACACCGATGACACATAAATTCTTCTTTCTTAGATTGATCTTTTGTACCATTGTCATTATTATTATTCCACTTGCGGTGGGTATAATTCTTTTCAAAACGACCACCTCGCCTATGTCCTCGACCGTGACTATGACCACGATCACGATTGTTGGTGTAAACTTTATTTCTTCCGCTATTGTTGAGTTGTAAGGTGCTCGATTCGTTCAACCGATGTTGCTCACCAAGTGGTGGATAGGTGGATTTTTGGGTGGAAGTGGTGTGGAAGCTTAAATGTAAATGACATAATGATTTTAGAGTGATTCAACCTTCTAACCAAGGTCTAAATCCACTACCTTAGCTTCCCACTAAAGATTTCCAATCACCCCACTATTGATTCGTCCCTTTTTCTAGGCTTAAAAGGAAACCCTTATACACCGATCAAGCTTTCTACCCAAAGCCTTGATCAAACCCTCTTTTACAAAAGAGAAAGATAAGCAAACTTAAATCCCTCTAATAGGTATTTGTTTGCACAATTTAGCACTCACCCAAAACCTAAAACACTTGAGCAAATTTGACAATTTTGGCTCAATAGTGTTTGTCTATACAAGAATTGACAATTTAAGCACTAAGACAATATTTGATCATTTGTTGATTGACAATATGAGCATTAACCATATCTTGATGCTTGGAGGTCCATTTTATACTTCTTGATGAGTTTATAGCCGTTACTAGCCGTTGGGGATGAATTGGAGCCGTTGAGGACTTTATTTCCCACCATAAATGCAGTTCTGCTGCTGCCCGTATCGAAACGCTCGAACCCGTTTCAATACGCTCTTTAAGTAGAAAGAGCCATTGTAGTCTGATGAGCACCCGTTTCGGAACACCCTTGACCGTATCGAAATGCCCGTATCGAAACGCTAGGGGCCGTATCGAAACGCTCTGCATTTAAAAGTTAGTTAGAAAATAGCCGTTGGGATTTATGACCGTTGTGGTCGATGCCACGTAGGCGTATCGAAACGGCATAGCCCATTTCGAAACGCTGGGCAAAATTTACATCCAGAGAAGGCATGTTTCGATACCCGTATCGAAACGTTTTTGCTACTGGAATCCCCCGTATCGAAACACCTAAGGCTGTTTCGAAACACCTGGACGGTTTTGTGTAGTTTGGCTTTTGAAAACATGTAAAACCCTTTTGAAAACACCCCTAAACATAATTTCAAGTTATTTGGACTTTGGAAATAGTTTTGAATTCTTTTTAAACCAGTCCAAAATATTTTTCAATTATATCAAAATATTAGTTCTACGGCTATTATATGTCACATTCGCTTCAGGGAATGGAGCAAAGCCAGTTGGGCGATATTCATGATTTTTCATCAATAGTTCATTGTTTTGCCCAGCCACAAGAAGGCAAGAAATTAACTCATAATATTTCTTAAAGCTTTTTTCACGATATTGTGTCTGAAGTACAACATTGTTTGCATGAAAAGTGGAGTATGTTTTTTCTAACATATCCTCATCAGTAATATTTTGACCACATAACTTCAATGGTGAAGTAATTCGAAACATAGCAGAGTTATACTCGGTTACTGATTTAAAATCTTGCAATCTCAGATGCAAGCAATCATATCGAGCTTTAGGCAGAATAACGGTTTTCTGGTGGTCATATCGTTCCTTTAGATTATTCC
This sequence comes from Hibiscus tridactylites, assembly GCA_958450335.1. NCBI lineage: Eukaryota > Viridiplantae > Streptophyta > Magnoliopsida > Malvales > Malvaceae > Hibiscus > Hibiscus tridactylites. The sequence continues at coordinate 19,576,150 of OY288265.1, read as the reverse complement.
AAAGAATAAGAGGATCTTTCACTGTTAAATATTCTTATTTCAACCCTCATGAAGGTGACGGCGAAGAAGTATCATGGCTTTGGCCTTATTTTGGGCAGATTCTGCATTCCCCTCTTTAATAGTGTTTCTCATACCATCTGCATCTAGGTGTATTTCGGCATCTAAGATCCAGGATAAATAATTTTTTCCCGAAATATCAAGAGCCACAAACTCAATATTTGCAAGATTTGTCATTGATGTACTATAAAAGACAAACAAACAATTAGATCAAATATATATATATATATATATATATATATGTATATATATATATATATACAAACCAATAGAAAAAAAAATTAATCCTCGTACGCTAGAGTGTTATACCAGTTCACAAGGTCATTTAAAAACCTCTTTTAAGACCAGTAGCCTCGTAGAACGGGATGTCCAGCCAATATACTTGGATTAAACCATCAAAACAAAGAACATATATGATTACGCATGACATGAATTATGAAACAAAACAAAAGTAACGGAGCATGGTTTATTTTAGTTTATAAGATATATAAGATGGAAAAAGAACATACCAGATAAATCTTTGGAGAAACTTGGTTTGTAACTAAAATCTTCTGAGCAAACTCGCGTTGATAACGTGTTATAAATAAAATAACCAAGAACAAGAATAAAGAATAAAGAGATGAAAGAAAGAAGGAGATTTTTATTATTGTCAAAGACCAGAATTGTGTACAATACCTTCATCTATTTATAGACATAAGAAGTATATAATACATTAAACTCTAATTAATAGAGATAATATTTTTAATAATAAATAAATTAAATCTCTTTAATAAAGTTCTTATCATGATAGGCATTCATATGACAGATATTCATAAAAAATTGGATAAAAGGAATAGGTGTTAAAAGAGATCAAAATTTATTTAATATTGGAAAATAAAATAGACAAAATTTATGGGTAAATAAATAACATCTCAAGCTGACAGTGAAGGACAATGAGAGGGTAAATTCTAAAAGACGCGGCTTAAAAAAAGGCCTTATATTTTAGGTCGTTGGATCAAGCTAAATTAATAATAGGCATTGAATGAAAATAATAATAAAAAAAGGTAAAACATAACCCGGTTAACCGGTTGCATCAGATTCAGGGGCATAAGAGAGCGAGAAATTGAAGGGTTAGGGCAAAGTTATTTTCTTCTCTCTGCATTACGACGAATTTGATAATCCAGGCGTACAGTGCATTTCGATTTGAGTTCAAAAACCAGATCTATATCTTTGTATTGTATGTTATTTTTCTATTATTTTTTTTGTTGTTTTCGTCTTCGCTTTGATGATGATTTTGAGTTTTATTTAGTTTCGTCCGTGCATATGCTTTTCTTTTAGGGTGTGTTTAGTTCGCGGAAAAGATGATTACCAGGGGTAATAATCTTTTCCAGACTTACATTCTCATGTTTGGTTTAGGAGGATTCCCACTATGAGGTATTATTCTTTTCCCAAGAGTGACTCTTTTCCCCCTAAGTGGTGGGAATGCTATTCCCCTCATTTTCTTAGGTATTACACAATTCCTTCCTCTTTGGACAATATTACCCTTGTGATTATGAATTATGTACATGTTGATCCTTTATTGCATTTTTAATTAGGTAACTAATTATTTATGGTGTAAATTTATTAAATATTTATATTTAATATTAGTTTAATATATAAATGGTGTTGTATATATTTAGATAATGTTGTAATATTTAATAGTACATTTTATTAATATTGTATTTACGATGTTTTTAGGGATGAGATTGTATGTTGCTTGAGACTGAATGCATTAAGACTTGATGTTATTAATTTATTATTTGATTTATAAGATATTTTTTATCTTAAAAAAACCAGTAAGTTAATTTATTTTTATCATTTTTACTACTTTTAGATTTGTTTTATTATTTACTTTAATTTGTTTGATAAATGGTCGAAAGTAATAAAAAATTAAAAATCTAAGCATATTAAACGTTTAATATTTTGATGTTAAAAAATTAAAAGGAATAAATGTATATAAATATAAAACATTTTTAAAAATAATTTAATAATATTATAAATATTTGTTTTTTTTTTTGCAAATTTTAGGTAATGTAACGAAAATAGTTCTATAAATTTTTATGTAAATATTTTTAATTTAATAATTAAAAATTAAACTTGTTAACAAGAAAATATATTATAAGGACAAGTTAGTAAATTTTGCTTCCAATTAATCTTATATTCCTCCAACCAAACACCACAATCATATATTCTTACCAAATAAACCAAACAAGGTAATGTAACATTCCAGTAATGTGTCAAGTAATGTTACATTCCGGTAATCCTATTCCCAGAGGTAATCTTACATTCCGTGAACCAAACGCCCCCTTAGAGCTTTCATGGCAATATTGCTACATGTTAATGGTTGTAGGCTTTACTGTTTTTTTACTTTGTACGTATAGTTTTTTTCTCCTTTTCTTATTGTTTTCATTTGATTATTTCTTTACTTGATATATTGTTTTCTAATAATTTTAAGAATTGAAATTAGGTCTAAGCTTTAGAAGCTTAACATTTGAGAAAGTGCTTGATTTTTTTTTTACTTTTGTATTTCGTCGCACTTAGGTATATGTAAGTTTTAATTCGTGTCGTGATTTGGTTTGCTGTTACTTTTTTTAAAGGTACAAGTTCACGAATAATTTGATCGTCTATGTTGTTTAATTTTCTTCGTTTGTTGTTGTGAGTTTGCTATGTTCTTATCTCTTAATCGTACAAAATTAATGAGATTACATGTTATTGCAATCTCATGACTTCTGTTTGCTATTATTTTGTTGTATTTTTTTTATTATAATCCTTTTTCGGAAGAGTGTTAATAGTTAGGGTAAACTATCTGTTTGACCACCAAACTATTGTGAAAGTTTTAAAATGACCACCATAGAAAAAAACGCGTCATTTCAGTACCCAAACTATTAAAATGGGATCAATTTGGCCACCTGCCGTTAAGACACTAACGGAAGGTGACGTGGCAGTTAAAAAATTAAAGGTATAATCACACATTTGGTCCTTATTATTTACACATTCTTTCAATTTAGTCCTAATTTTAATCTAATAAAATAAATTAATTAGGTGGTGACACGTGTCAACACCTTATTGGAGGAATTTAATTATTTATATTTAATTTAATAAATTTATTTTCATCCCCCAATCAGGTCGTGACACGTGTCACCTGATTGGGGGATGAAAATAAATGAAACATTTGCACCCAGCGTGAATCGAACCTGGGTATTTTAGGCAAGCAAGACACGGCAAAGCCACTGGGCTAAAGCCAATTTTGTGATACAAAGTACAAATAATTAATATAATTCATACTAAAGGCGAATTTTACTTCCCATGGTACCAAGTTGATGAGGACTGTACTTTTCTCTAGCTCCTGACTAGCTGCATTTGCTCCCATAATCCGAACTTGGCTGTGATTTAGGCTTACACTTGCAGCAATTTCCTGAGCCAGTTCTAAAACCAAAGGAAAAAATGTGTATATCAGAACACCGAGCTGAAGCTTAACTTGAATTGGCCAGACACAACCACAAGGTGATCCAGGAGGCGTATATGTTAAGGGGTCGCTGCATGTCACTGATATACAATCTGCAAATCATATCAAATTTAAACGTTCTTTTGTTTTCATGAGAAGATTCTTGATCTAAGAAATCTAACTGAAATGCTGGCTAGACAATATAGATCATACAGAAGGTAGTTGGTACCTTTATTAGGAGGTGAAGGTGGTAGTGCCATAACAATGGATGGTGGTCGAGCCTTCTTCTTCTTCATAGAAGAAGCGATCAAAGTAATTACAGGTTGAAGAATGGGCACTTCTACAGTCATGAAGAAAACATGATACTTATTAATAACAAGTTCAAATTAATAAAGGAATACAATGTTTAGAAAATGAAAGAAGTTAGATGTTTCATACTATGAAAGTGGCTTGATGGAGCCGTAGGTGATGGTGCAGGTGAAACCCAGCTAGGAGTGAAATATTGAGAAGGAGAGACTGCAGGACCTGTACATTTACAAGTGTTTTATGTGTGAATATATATATATATATATCGAATAACTAATAAGGGCTGCCAAGGGAGAGAATTAGACCTTGCTCCCTGTAGGCAGGTTGATGAATTGAATAGGATGGTTGAGGAGCCGAGTTTCTGAAATGTTTCCTTGCATGATGATGCTTATGAAACCAGATTGAAGGTAAGAATGCAGGACCGTGCATCTGATTCTTTCCACGATATCCAAAAGATGGTGCAGTAGGTGCAACCGAAATACTCGGAGGCTTCAAGGCATGGTGTGGCTGGATGGCTACAAATCAAAGAGAAGAACCTTCATTGATGGTTTTAGGTAGGAAAGCCAATTCTATGGAAGTTACCTTTTCGAAAGATGAAAGGTAGTCTAGATTATTCACTCGCCTTTAGTTGGAGAGGATGCTTTAAACAATCATCCGGTTTTAGAACTGCAACACCCATGGCTGAGAAAAAAAAAAGAGAAAAATATACTATGAATAGTTAAGAAGAATTGAAAGAGCTTTGAAAATGGAGACAGAGTTTTCAGACGAAATTAAAGAAAAAATAAATTTAGGAAGACGGGAGGAAAATGAAATGTCTATATTAATTATTTGCACTTTGCATCACAAAAATGGCTTTAGTCCAGTGGCTTTGCCGTGTCTTACTTGCCTAGAATACCTAGGTTCGATTCACGCTGGGTGCAAATGTTTCATTTATTTTCATCCCCCAATCAGGTGACACGTGTCACGACTTGATTGGGGGATGAAAATTAATTTATTAAATTAAATATAAATAATTAAATTCCTCCAATAAGGTGTTGACACGTGTCACCACCTAATTAATTTATTTTATTAGATTAAAATTAGGACTAAATTGAAAGAATGTGTAAATAATAAAGACCAAATGTGTGATTATACCTTTAATTTTTTAACTGCCACGTCACCTTCCGTTAGTGTCTTAACGGCAGGTGGCCAAATTGATCCCATTTTAATAGTTTGGGTACTGAAATGACGCGTTTTTTTCTATGGTGGTCATTTTAAAACTTTCACAATAGTTTGGTGGTCAAACAGATAGTTTACCCTAATAGTTATAACTCTTTATGCACTATGTCTTCCGCCCCCTTCCTCAACACTTAAATTGTTAGATATTAGGTTAATTTTCATTTATCTGCTTTCAGCTTATTTAGATTTATTATGGAAAGATTTATTACAGTCATGAATAACTTTTTTAGGTTACCTAACCTGTAAATGGGAGCGATTTCCAATCAAAATAATTTTGAATATGAATACTTGTGTTTTCAAACAAAACTTGTATGAAGATGAAGAATTTTGCCAGATATTGATCTTATGCTTGTATGAAGATGAAAAAAACTTGTATGAAGATGAGGAATTTGGCCCGCATCAAAGACAACTCACTGCTTTACTTGTCTCGAAGGTCCTCTCCTCTTGTCCATCGCATTCTGCATTCATGTGCATCTGCATGTTCATATACAAATGCTTGTAAGTAGTAATTTTTTTTAGAAATTGAACCGATGTGTTCCTTTAGTAAATGAAAAAGATCTGCAATTTTTTTTCACCTTTTTTGGACAAATTTTCGTAATTGACATAATCGATTTAACGAATGTTAGCAATCCAACAGAAGTAGTCCACTTCTGAAAGACTAATAAAAAATCAAGTTTAATATAATATGTTAGAGATCATATATATTTATATATCAGTGTATTTTTATGTATGTAGGTAAAAAATATGTATGCAATATCTATAATTGTTATCAAAGTCCATATCAGAACAATACTTCTGTTTGATTTGTACTGTTAGACTTGCTTTTACAGTATATAAATGAGATCTAATATAAGTAGATGTTTTATTTATTATTATTTTTTAATTTAACTTTGGCCTTGTTGGCTTTCCCTTATTTAATGTATATTGTTATTTTCTTTAGGTCTTTTATTTAACTTTGACCTTTGTAAGAGCCTGATTTCATTTGTTATATTTTTTGATCATGAACACCAAGTTGATTGATTAAAATTTTTTTGTACTTCGGTTATGATTGTATTTTGCTGAAATTATTTCATTGGCAAGCTTAAATGTTTGTTTAATATTGATTATATTTATTTCACTTACTTTTTATTGAATATTCCAAACGCTTATAGGTTATGTTCTTAATTTTAGCCAAAGCAATAGATGAGTATGTCAGCCTTTGGTCAAAGGCATCAAAATCAAGTGATGAAGCAGCAGAGGTTGACCCTAGGTTGGAGGCTAGTTCTGGTGAGGCTTCACTTGCTCCACACTTTAGTCTAACGGAGTCCTTTGATATGAGATTTGCCACCATGCAATATCGTTTCGATCATGCAAAATCAACTTGGGATAGTTTATAGTGAATTTATTGCTTGGTTCGACTCTTTGTCGGATGAGGCTCTCAGGACTTTTCGACTTTTTTAGCTTCGACCTCTGACTTTGATCCACCACAATATCGGAAGTTTGATAAACTTGTTTCTCTTGCTTTACATGATTTTCACTTCTATCTGTGATTGTCATTATGATTTTATGATGACAGTTTGAATTTTTTTAGTTACTTTGATGCTTTTCATTTTGGATGATTTGGATATTACACATTATGCATATATTTTATATTATGACCTTGATCTTATGTAACTATGGATATTTTGAATTACCCTTAACTTTGTCTTATATTTTGCTTATGATCTTATTTGCCTATCGTCTTTGAATATTATTATTCATGTGGGGGGTTTTGACTACTTGTATTTATGTAAAGTTGTCTATCGTCTTTGCAAAATATGCAAATTTGTACTTTTCTTTACAAAAGTATGATTTATTCTATATAATTCGATAATTATCATGTTCATAAAAGCCGATGAATGAGAATTTAAGATTAAAAAAGATTGGATTGGATGAAGTATCAAAGTTGATAGTGTTTCCCGGTAAGAATATATGTAGCTCTCCATGAAAGGATAAGCTTTGATAGTGTCATTCGAACATTTTCAAAATTAATAATCATGAATATTATTTCAAATATAGGTTTAAAATACTATTTAAATTAACAAAGCCTGAAATATATATATACATATATATATATATATATTAAAAATCAGGTTTAATATAATGTGTAAGAAATTCGGTGTATATTGTATTTCTTACAACTCTTATAAGGATTTGTGTATACTTTGTAGTAATTTTTGTACATACACAAATGCTTACATTTTTTGTACCAAATTATGTTTTCTCATAAAAATTATGTATGTACACAAGTTCTTACACTAAGTTGAGCCCCTTTGGGCGGGCCTTGGTGAGTAAGGGTAAGAAATTTGATACATACCGTATTTCATACAACTTTTGTAAGGATTTGTGTATACTTTGTAATAATTTGTGTACATACACAAATGCTTACATTTCTTCTACCAAATTATGTTTTCTCGTAGGAAATTATGTATGTACACAAATTCTTACACTAAGTTGAGCCCCTTTGGGTCTTGGTGAGTAAGTGTAAAAATTCGGTACATACCGTTTTTCTTACAACTTTTGTAAAGATTTGTGCATAATTTGTGTACATACACAAATTCTTACATTTCTTATACCAAATTATGTTTTCTCGTAAGAAATTATCTATGTTCACAAATCCTTACACTAAGTTGAGCCCCTTTGGGCCTTGGTGAGTACGTGTAAGAAATTCAGTACATACCGTTTTTCTTACATTCTATATAAGGATTTGTGTATACTTTGTAGGAAATTATGTACATACATAAATCCTTACGTATCTTGTAACAAATTATGTTTTCCCGTAGGAAATTGTGTATGTACACAAATCTTTACCCTAAGTTGAGCCCTTTTAGCCCTTGGTAAAACTTTGTAAGAAATTCGGTACATACCATTTTCCTTACATTTTATGTAAAGATTTGTGTATACTCTGTAAGAAATTATGTACATACACAAATCCTCACATATCTTGTAACGAATTATGTTTTTTCGTAGGAAATTGTATATGTACACAAATCCTTACCCTAAGTTGAGCCATTTGTCCCTTGATGAAACTTTGTAAGAAATTCGGTACATACCGTTTTTTTACAACATTTGTAAGGAATTGTGTATACTTTGTAGTAATTTGTGTACATACACAAATCTTTACATATCTTGTAATAAATTATGTTTTATCGTAAGAAATTGTGTATGTACACAAATCTTTACCCTAAGTTGAGCCCCTTTGGCCGTTGGTGAAACTTTGTAAGAAATTCGGTACATATTGTTTTTCTTACAACATTTGTAAGAATATACACAAATCCTTACATATCTTGTAACAAATTATGTTTTCTCGTAGGAAATTGTGTATGTACACAAATCCTTACCTTAAGTTGAGCCCCTTTGACCCTTGGTGAAACTTTGTAAGAAATTTAGTACATACCGTTTTTCTTACAACATTTGTAAGGATTTGTGTATACTTTGTAGTATTTTGTGTACATACACAAATCCTTACCCTAAGTTCAGCCCTTTTGGTTGTTGGTGAAACTTTGTAAGAAATTCGGTACATATCATTTTTCTTACAATATTTGTAAGGATTTGTGTATACTCTATAAGAAATTGTGTACATACACAAATCCTTACATATCGTGTAACAAATTATGTTTTATCGTAGGAAATTGTGTATGTACACAAATCCTTACCCTAAGTTGAGCCCCTTTGGCCCTTGGTGAAACTTTGTAAGAAATTTAGTACATATCGTTTTCTTACAACATTTGTAAGGATTTATGTATACTCTGTAAGAAATTGTGTACATACACAAATCCTTACATATCTTATAAAATATTATGTTTTCTCGTAGGAAATTGTGTATGTACACAAATCCTTACCCTAAGTTGAGCCCCTTTGGCCCTTGGTGAAACTTTGTAAGAAATTCGGTACATACCGTTTTTCTTACAACATTTGTAAGAATTTATGTATACTCTGTAAGAAATTGTGTATATACACAAATCCTTACATATCTTGTAACAAATTATGTTTTATCGTAGGAAATTGTGTATGTACACAAATTCTTACCCTAAGTTGAGCCCCTTTGGCCCTTGGTGAAACTTTGTAAGAAATTCGGTACATACCGTTTTTCTTACAACATTTGTAAGAATTTGTGTATACTTTGTAGTAATTTGTGTACATACACAAATCCTTACCTTAAGTTCAGCCCTTTTGTTGTTGGTGAAACTTTGTAAGAAATTCAATACATATCATTTTTCTTACAATATTTGTAAGGATTTGTGTATACTCTGTAAGAAATTGTGTACATACACAAATTCGTACATATCTTGTAACAAATTATGTTTTCTCGTAGGAAATTGTGTATGTACACAAATCCTTACCCTAAGTTGAGCTCCTTTGGCCCTTTGTGAAACTTTTTGTAAGAAATTCAGTACCTACTGTTTTTCTTACAACATTTGTAAGGATTTATGTATACACTGTATGAAATTATGTACATACACAAATCCTTACATATCTTGTAAAATATTATGTTTTCTCGTAGGAAATTGTTTATGTACACAAATCTTTACCCTAAGCTGAACCTCTTTGGCCCTCGGTGAAACTTTGTAAGAAATTCGGTACATACCTTTTTTTCTTACATTTCATGTAAGGATTTGTGTATACTTTGTAGGAAATTGTGTACATACACAAGTCCTTACATATCTTGTAACAAATTATGTTTTCTCGTAGGAAATTGTGTATGAAATTGTGTATGTACACAAATCCTTACTCTAAGGTGAGCCCCTTTGACCCTTGGTGAAACTTTGTAAAAATTTCGGTATATACCATTTTTCTTACAACATGTGTAAGGATTTGTGTATACTTTGTGGGAAATTGTGTACATACACAAATCCTTACATATCTTGTAACAAATTATGTTTTCTCGTAGGAAATTATGTATGTACACAAATCCTTACACTAAGTTGAGCCTCTTTGGCCCTTGGTGAAAGTTTGTAAGAAATTCGGTACATACCGTTTTTCTTACAACATTTGCAAGGATTTGCGTATACTTTTTAAGAAATTGTGTATATACACAAATTCTAACATATTTTGTAACAAATTATATTTTCTCATAAGAAATTATGTATAGTGTAACATTTTATGTATGTACTATTTTTCTTACGATTTTTATAAAAAATTGTGTATAAAAAATTTGTGTTCAAATTTTGACCCGATCAACCGTCATTTAGCCTTCAATTAGGGGCCTCCCAATGAGAGCTCAATACATGTAAGTAAGAAAATTACTCCACCAATACACGTTGGCATATGGATTTATTTTATTTTAATATATTTTTTGATAAAATGATTTTTCCTCCATCAATTTATACATATTTTTAATAGGCATAAACCCAAAATATAGGTAAGTTTACAGTGCGGCATAGTCGCGGTTCGGCTACGGTGTGTCATTAATTGAAAATGTTATAAAATTACAAAACACAAAACTGAAAATGTTACACTTTTTGACAAACATTTTAGGTTGGTGCCTCGCGACAATATCGATACTTAGAGACCAGTTTTGATACTTACAAAAACTTAAAATGTTACCAGAAGTGATAAATATTGATAGTCGAAGTTAAGATTCGATGCTTAACCACCAACTGAAAATATTATCAGAAAGCATAATATTATCAGTTCTGTGTCTTGTAACATTTTCGGTTGGTGCCGCATAGTAGTCGCACCATAGCATGTCTTACGTTAGACTCACCCCAAAATATGCCAATAATATTTGACTGAATAGTCATTTTGGCCTTTATTTTTTGAACCAATTTAACTCTCAAAAGTTTCATTTTGGGTCAAAGTGACACATATACAGATGAAAATTGTTAGTCAACTGACGATAAACAACTTAAAATGACTTAACAGAATGACGAGTTAGAAGAAAAAAATATTTTATATTTTATACAATTTTAAAAAAAATTAACTGATGTGTCAGTAAAATCTAACATATTTATATGACACTATTATCGCGTCGTGCATTGCTATATATGTTTGTCACGTCATTTTATGTTGTTTATCGTCATTTAGCTAACAATTTTCATTCGAAGAAATACAATTTTAACCCAAAATGAAACATTAAATATTAAATTGGTTCAAAATAATAGTAACCAAAGTGATTATCTACTTATCATAAACATATTAAAATATAGAATTACAAGAATTTTATGTATGAATTAGAGAAAAAAGGTATTTTATTATTTTATTTTTAGATTTATACGAAAATAAATATATATATATATATATATACTTGAAGTAAATGATGAGTGCGAATGACACGTGATCTTTTTTGTGATCATGGGATTTTCAGAAATCAAGAAATGAAAATGATTGGCTAATTAAACCGTATCTTCTTCCCAACAAAAAAATACAGTAATGTAGAATGGATTAACATTTTATACATTGATGTATAAAAATTTTACACAAATATACTTATTTTCAAGTCTAAATTTAAATTTTAAAATTTTAATTTTAAACCTCTAAAAATCTAATCATAAATCTTAAACTCTAAATTTAATCATAAATCTTAAACTCTAAATTCTACTCTAAATGCTACAACATAAGTGTATAAGATTATAATTCATTTAGAATATCATATTTACATTTAAAATATATTATATTTTAAACATGGTAAAAATAACACATTTATATTTAAAACTTATTCCTGATAATTTTTACCCTCAAAATTTCCAAAAAATATTTTTAAAAAATATATGTACTAATATAGGGAAACTTTTTTTTCACAAATAGATTAATTTTACAATTTAAGGATTTAGTTTAAGGATTAAAACCCATGATTTATAATTAGAATTTAGAGTTTAAAATTTAAGAGTTAATATTCAAGATTAAATATTTAGATTTTAGTTTTAAAAGCATAAAAATAAACATGCTTCTGTTTTTACAGAGACAATGCATCAAATAAATGATAAGACCTGTAATGCTCCATAGATGGTAAAGACATACTGTCAAATTTCTTTAATTCTTCTGGCAAATAGAGAAAACCATAAAATGAGGTTCATCAATACTCAGTATTCAAACCCTGTTTCATGTGACATGCGACAGCAAGTAACGACCAAAACAAATTCAGACACGACACAAATACAACGCAACTACCGCAACGGGGTAACACTTACCAACACAGGCACAGCCATTCGAGTGGAAGGGCCCAACTTATGCAATGATAAAACTCAAGGGACCTCCCGTGGCACTAGGTTGTACCAGTTCACATGTAAGTAATTTCAAGGGACACTCCCTCCTCCGTATTCGGAAAAATCATATTTTGATAGACTTAACTCGGTACCTCATTCACCACAGGTGAAAACTGGACCGACTAGATAACTGGACACATCAAGGTGTCCTAACCAAACTTCAACCCAAGTATCAATCAATACCCCGTTACGAACTGCTTGCTTTATCCAACCGGCTAAGACCTGCGGTAGAATTAACAGTCAACTACAGCAAACAAGTAAATAAAAACCCCTTCAGGTTTGGGGTTATATTGGGACAAAAGAATACAAACCTTCAACTGAAGTTGAATCCACCCGCTGGAGCCTGAACGTCATTTCCTCCAAACTGGAAATTTTGTTGAGTACCATCACCAGGAGGAAGTGTCTCTTCATCCTCCTCCAACCAGTACGTCTCGAGAATCTTGACTGCCTTCTCATAGATCTCGTTATTATCATGACTCTGTAGATTTTCGATCTTTTCTAATCCCTCGGCATCTTCTATCAGCTGGGCACAATTGTTCATCTCTACACCACCAGCAGCCTTCTCAGCTTCACCAACCTTCAGAATGTTCTCCAACCCTTCTAGACAGACTGTTATAATTCTTGGATCCGGGCATGCTAGGAGATCACACAGAGGTCTTATGCATCCTTGACTGACCAGGTACCTACATGTTCACATCCGGAGAATGATTTTGCAGTCGGTTCAATAAGAATGGAATGAAGGAATCAACAACAGAAAACAGATAAGATGAGCAAATAACATACTTGATTTGATCGTGAGTACCACCAGAGGTAGCATTTGAAATCGCCCATGCTGCTTCTTTCTTTATATCAAATTCAGCATTTTGAAGGAGGTTCACCAGGGGACCAATTATCCCAGCATTGATAACAGCCTAGAACAATTATTAATACAATGATAAACATAGCATGAGGCTTCGACTAGTAAAAGGGGGCAGTAAATCAGTAAATTGAGACAATCAGAAACATGTTTGAAGCAAATATTACCATGATTACTCACCTGAATCTGTTCCTTGTTTCCGGCTGTAATGTTTGAGATAGTCCAGCAAGCCTCTTTTTTTATGCTCTTTTTATGGTTATGGGTCAACAGGCTCAAAAGGCACGTTAACGCACCATGGTCAATAATACACTGAAAATGAAGGCCACTAAGTCATAAATGCATAAAATAAAAACAAATTGAAGCAGAAAACCAAAAATTAAGAATGAAGCAGAAACTTAAACTTTACCTGAGTCTGTAAATCATCTCCTGTCACAATATTCCCTACTGTGCGAAGAGCGGGAATGAGCACTGAGGGGGATGGATTACTGCAAAAATACATGTATAAACCATTTGGTTCACAGAAAAATAAATAAGTCCAAAGATGTTTTTAAGTGTTCTACTCACAGTAGGAGCTCAACAAGTCGTGGGCAAACTCCTGCCTCAATCACAGCTTGAATTTTGTCATTTGTGCCATCAGACAGATACGACAGAGCCCAACAGGCATCAGTGAGAACTTCTTCATCATTTGAATGAATGAGACGTTCAAGCGCAGGAAGAGCAGGCCTCACCTAGCCAACAGATATCCAACATTTAAAAGCTCGATTAAAGACACAAAAATAAAGGAGATGAATACAAAATAACGATGAACAAAAAAAGATGAAAACCTGATCAAATGGTGGCTGTGGCTTGCCCCTACAGAAATTCGATAATGTCCAGGTTGCATTTCTCAGCATTGACAACTTCGAGTGTTCATTCAACTGCGCTAACAGCGGCACCAAAGCCCCATGACTGAGAACAAGATCACGACATCTAGGGGAATCTCCAGCAACATTCCCCAATGCCCACACTGCCTAAATATTTACAAACATATCACTCAATACAAATCTCTTTATCATCATTACAAGTTAAAACAACAACAATCCCAAAATTTCAAGCCCTTAACTCAATCCAAATGATAAAACTTTTAAAAATATACCTGCTCGCGAACATCATCACTTGGGGAACCAAGAAGCTTTACAAATATAGGAACAGCCCCGTGATCGATAACTACTTTCGTATTCTCCGATGTTCCAGAAGCAATATTTGTAAGCGCCCAAGCAGCCTCAAACTACAAGTTTTTCATATAGACCAGTGGTTATTACTTATTAGTAATCAAGCAGCCACAAAATATAACTTTACCGATTGTATCACCAATAATAGCATATAGTTAAACCCCAAAAATGGTTATTGCAATAAAGAACTTGTACCTGAAGCTGTGGGAAATCTTCCCTCATAAGAAACTCAACAAATCGGGGAACGACGCCGGACTGTATCACTTCTTCAATCGGAGGACTCCGCTCTGTTTATTAGAAGACAGACAAGTTTCTTCAAATAAACTTGGTTAGCAATTAACAGAAAATATATAGAAATGTATGAAAATTACCAATTGAAAGCAATTTCCGGAACTGAGTTGTCGCTTCTAGCTGCGCTGCGCCGTCATCAGACCAAACGCCGGCAACCAACGAAGGAAGACTCTCTAACTGCAATAACAAAACCCTAAATCAATTAGAATTCAGGAGTAAAAAAAGGTAAATTGGATGTTTTGCTTAAGCGATTTTTAGATTACCTTTTTCTCGACGTTGGAACCCAGAAGAGAAGCGGACAATTGTTGGGCTTGGAGGCCTTCGCGACGCTTCTTCTGCAAACTCTCTTCGCGCTTGCTTTTACGGATCTCAACCATGTTGTCTTCCCTTCTACGGCGACCTTCCTCCGCGTCAACCGCCACCTTGTAGCGGTTACGGCGGACCTCAGTTCTAGTGCTCGGTCTCAACGACATATTTGGCGGCTGCTTTTCTTCAAAATGAAACCAGGGAAAGGAGAATGCTCGAAGAAATTTGAGATTTTATAGAAATGGATCGAAAGAAGAAAAACCCTAGGGAATTTTAGGATTTTGAATTTTTATTTGTTTATTTATTTATTGGGAGAGAATTAAATCATTATATAAAGGGGAAGTAGCTTAGAATTTAAATCAGTTCTAGTGGGTTACATTTATTTTTTATTTTAACTGTTTGAATCCCACTTATAATTATATGAAAATTTAATTATTTGAAATTTTAATTATATAGCTTTAAAATCAATTCAAAAAATTATATAAAAATATTTCATAAATATTTAAGTAAACATTTAAAAATAAAATAACTAGTAAACATCAAATCACGAGTATTAAAAAATGGTCTTATATATAGTTATAGGATAAATAAATGGATGATTTTTATTAGTTATAATCATGGATGACATGGCAAGACGGACGTATGATATAATTTTTTATTATAGACTTGTTTAACATTCTAGAAAATAATTTTTCAAAATTAAATTAGATTTAAATTATTTTTTAAAATAAATAAATAAATTTTCAAATTTTTTTGAATACTATAACAACTGATTAATGAGATTGCAGAAACAAGTTGTTACACCTAGATTCCGAATGTATATGTAAGTCAAATCAAATAAATTGAAATTAAAATTTTTTTAAAAAAATATTTTTAGCATGAAAAATACAAGCACCATTGGCCCCATTGTAAGATCTTTTGAGCATATACTATTTAGATCCTCTTAACCAGGTATAACCACAAGCTTTTTACCTAATTGTGCAAAACTATAAAATTTTAAGGGATAAAATCAAAATATCATTAGATTATAAAAAAAAATTAAAATTTTGTGAAATATGACTATCTCTTAGTACCCTCGATCCATTATACTTTTTAACTCTAAGCTTTAACAAAAAGCACAATCATATGAATTTCGATTACAGTAAATAACCTTAAACACGGTACAATTACATGACATAAGCATAGTATTAAAAAATAATTACATGAAAAAGTAACTCGAAATGATACACAAATATATTAAAAACCATCCATTATGAGTCACTAGTGTGTCGAAACTTGTATAAATATACTATCAAAGTTACAACTTACTCCTCTTGACAGGTCCTAGTTGTTTTGCCTTAGCTCTCAACACATGCTTTTGGATCTTACCTGTGGCTGTCTTCGGCAATGGACCAAACACCACCGATTTAGGAACCCAGTAAGCAGGCATCTTGGACTTGCAAAACTTCATTATGTCCTCTGCTAACCGCTGCTCATCGGATTTGTTGAACTCCGGCTTCAAAGTCACGAAAGCGCAAGGCGACTCTCCCCACGTTTCATCTGCCCTGGCCACCACGGATGCCTCCAACACCGCAGGGTGTAAGTATAGACTATTTTCTACCTCGACGCTACTGATGTTTTCACCTCCAGATATGATGATGTCCTTTGATCTATCTTTTATTTCGATATACCCGTCTTGATGCTTCACACCGAGATCCCCAGAGTGAAACCAGCCATCTGCAAACGTTTCCTTATTCGCTTTGGGGTTCTTTAAGTAACCCTTCATCACGGCATTGCCACGCATGACTATTTCTCCAATAGTTTTTCCATCAGCGGGGACGGGCTCACCAGTTTTGGTATCAATGATGTCTAGGCGTTCTAAAGTGGTGTATCGAACACCTTGACGTGCATTTAGACGAGCCTGCGTTTCAGTCGGGAGTGAGTCCCACTCAGGCTTCCATGCACAGATCGTAGAGGGACCGTAGGTTTCTGAGAGACCATAAGTGTGGGTGACTCGGAAGCCTTTTCGAGACATTGCGAAGAGAACAGCAGGAGGCGGGGCAGCACCGGCTGTCATTACTTGAACAACATGGGGGAGGGGCAGAATTGTGTCCTCAGGTGGGGCATTAACTATGGTATTGAGCACTACAGGCGCAGCACAGAAGTGAGTCACGCCATAATTTGCTATAGCCGAATAGACTCCCTTTGCAGTTACCTGCAGATACAAAGCAGTACCCGTATTTAACACCAGTGTCCGACACATTCAGAGAGGGATACATATGTCCGATATATTCCGGACTCCGACACTTATGTCTTAGTAAAGCAACTATTGTGCATCGAAATTACCTGTCGAAGACATATGTTTGTTCCGCAAAGAGCTGCAAGTGCCCAAGTGAAGCACCAACCATTGCAATGGAACATAGGGAGAGTCCACAAGTATACAGCTCCTTCATTCATCCCCCATACAAGAGGATTACCCAAAGACATTAAATATGCCCCTCGGTGATGTAAAACAACCCCTTTCGGGCTGGCGGTTGTGCCCGAAGTATAACCCAGAGCTATACTTTGCCACTCGTCCAGGGGAGGTTTCCAAGCAAATTCGGGGTCACCACTCTCTAAGAACTTCTCGTACTCGATAGCTCCTTGTCGCAAAGCGTACCCAAGTTCTTGGGGATCACAGACTTCATCCGCAACGACAACCAGGAGGGGAGGCTTGAAATGGCCTTGGCCCTTTTCCTTCATGATTTTCAAAGAATCCTCTGCCAAAGTGAAGAACTCTTGGTCCACAATGACAATGGCAGATTGTGAATGGCCCAAGAGGAAAGCAATGGTTGAAGCATTTAGGCGAATATTGACCGGGTTTATTACAGCACCACACATGGGGATGCCGAAATGAGCTTCGTAGGTTGCAGGGATATTTGGTGCAATCACAGCTACCTGCCAGTGGTTCAAAATAACCGAACAAGGCCAAATACAACAAGAATTAAGAGCAATCGAATCACTAAACTTCCATAAAAACAGACCATTATGTAACACTTCATGATCAACCTATAGATGCAAAACAACCCTTTTTATGTTCCTAAAGCATATGATCCTCCAAATATACGAAAACCTTAAAAATAAAAGATTTAACATATTCATATCCGAAACTCAATAACCATTCTCGGTAATAAAACTACTTGTTCTTAAAACCTAAACATTTCCACAGTTTTTCTAATAAGAGTAATACAATTGACAATTGCGACACCATTACCAATTCTTGACTGAAGTACACAAATCCATCTTTTTTTTAGAAACCAGATCATAAACATGCAATTTATATGGACAAATCATATATACTCATTTAGTGATGAACAAAACTCGATTCTAGAAAACCAAAATTTTCAGTTAGACTCGAAGTACAAAAACTTAACTCTGAAAAAAAAATTCAAATAAAGTTTAAGTTATAAAATATGGTTTGAACAACTAGAAAATTCTAGTAATTAGTAGATCGATTTTCGTTCAAGTCGTGTCATCAGCTCTACTTGATATATGTATATAGCATATAAAGAAATATATATGGTATATGCTTAGTCCTTTAAATTAAACTAATTAGTACCATAACATTACAAATATTTACATAAATTTGAACATTTTGATTTGACATAACTCATCGGAATTCAAAAAAAAAAAACTGACTCATCGAATACTAACTAACAGTGTGTATATATAAATATATATAATGTAAAAATAGACCTTAGTATTTAATCATTTATAAATATAACTTTGAAATTAATAAACATCATTCTTTGAGCTGTTCATTGTCAAATGGTTGACGAGTATATTTAGAACAGATACTACTTGTAATTACTTTAACTTTCATAAAAAAAAATAAACATCATTCTCTTTATATGCCAACTAAATTGAAAAAAAAAAGCGGACAAAAAACCCAGATGTGTTCTCTCTTTTTTTCATTCCATTTATAAATATAACTTTGAAATTAATAAACATTATTCTCTTTGTTTTTTTACTTTCTACTCAGCAAATAAAGCGTAACAAGAAGCGCATAAACGACGGGAGAATATTTAGATTACCGTGCTGCCGACTCCGACGGACCGTTTAGAGAGAGCTGACGCCAAGCGACGGCAGCGGTGGTAAGTTTGGAGCCACGTGTAAGTCCGAGATCCATGGACCACCGATTTTCTGGTCGGATGAACCGTAGCGGCTCTTTCCAAGAACCACAACGGCGTCAACGCTGTGTAGTTGGCGGCGTTCTTCGGAAGATCGTCGATATCTCCGATCTCCATAACCGTCGAGTCACCAACCTCCTCAGAATCTTCCTTATTCGTTGGATTTTTCTTTGGTTCAATCTTTTCTTTTGTTGGACTTTTGTTTTGAAGCAGACTTATAAGTTAGAAGGAGAATTTGTTATGGGGAATAGTGTCGAGCCACGTGAAGTGTTGAAGAAAATAGAGTAAAGTACTAAATGGTCATTGAACTAAGTAAAAACAATATTTTGGCTCATTAAATTTATCTTAACTGTTATAAAATAGTTACTAAATTTTATTAAACTATTACAAAATAGTTACTTATACTTATCAAAATTTATAACCGTTTTATAATTTATAATGATTGTTTTGTAAAAGTTCGATAAGCTTACTAGTAAATTTTTAATTTTCAAAATTTCAATGGTCAAAAAGATCGCTTTACTTAGTTTAATACCATTTGTATACTTTACCCCAAAATATCACTATTATACTTTTATTTTAATATTGTATTTTTTGCACTTACAATGTATCGAATAATAATTAGAAAATTATTTAAAAATAACTTCGTCATACAGATAGATAAATATAGTTATAGACAACAAAATATAAAAAGTTAATTGTATCACATATTTTTAAACTACTACCTTTATTCTAAATTAGTCTCCAAAATTTTAAATGTTTTAATTTTATCTCCAAACTATAGATCTCATTCTACATTGGTCTCCAAACTTTTGAATATTTCATTTTCATTCTCAAACTATAACCCTCATTCTAAACTGGTCTCATACTTTTTAAATATTCCAATTTCATCTCTAAATTATCATTTATATCACATCATATTATTACATAATACACATCGGTATTTCATGACAACTAACCATTTTTATAACGTTTTTATTAACACAAGATACGATTATCATATATTGATAATTTATGGATGAAATTAGAATGCTCAAGAAGTTTGAAGACTAATTTATAATGAGACTCATAGTTTGAGGATGAAAATGAAATATTCAAAAGTTTGGGGACTAATTTAGAATGAAGGTTGTAGTTTGGGGTGAAATTAAAATATTTAAAAATATATAGACCAATTTAAAATAAAAATTATAATTTAGAGACATATGTTGGAATTAACTCAAATACAAATATATTAATCATAAATCATTTTCTTTAAAAAAAAAAGAAGTCAATGGCTATGGCTTATCACATTCACATGGTGTCCATCTTCAATATTAGCAGACATACGACTCTCTTTTTTTTAACATAGCAGACATACGAATTAGAATCCATTCTTTTTGCCCATTGGCTACGTATCAATTGTTTACAGGCTTAATATACTAATTGGTCCCTAAACTTTGGCAATCTTTATAACTTGGTATGTGAAGTTTTTTTATCACTTTAGTACCTAAACATGGAAATCATTCTAAAAGCAATACCTGACTATGTCGTTTGTTTTCTGTATAGGATTAACTTAGTAAATGGAGAAATATTTCCAAGTTCAGGTATTAAAGCAATTAAAATGAAGTTTTAGGTTTCATTTTGATAACGATTATCAAGTTTAGATATCAAAGTGGGGTGAGTTTAAGGTGCAACATGGTTACGGTGCGAAATCAGCTGAAATGTTACAAAACGCAAACTTAAAATTTACCTAATGACCTAAAATATTACACTTTTTGATAATATTTTAGGTTGGTGGTTGAATATCGAAACTTGGCTCTAAGTATCAATACTTGTCACTTCTAAAAACATTTTAGGTTGGTGTTAAGTATCGAAACTTGTCGTGAGACCACCAACCTAAAATGTTACAACCTAAAATGTTATCAAAAGGTGTAACATTTAGGTTAGTAAATGACATTCTAAATTTTTATTTAGTAACATTTCGGTTGGTGCAACACTATAACTGTACCACAACCATTTTGCACGTTAGACTCCCCACATCAAAGTGGTCCAGAATTGAACGGTAATAGTCATAAGTATCACTTTGAGAATGATTTTAAGTTTAAATACTAAAATGAATGAACAAAGCTATAATCAAATATTGAGAGATTCTAAATTATTTTACATAAAAAATAAAGTATTTAAATTTAAAATATGGGAAGAACAAAGCTTTTATTTAAATTACATTTAAACTAAAAAAGTACTTAGAATATTATTATATTAAAAAAATAGAGACACGGATCCTTCCAAAGCCTTGACGGACCCGACCCGGGTAAAGTGATTAAAAATATTAGATACCACTTTTAGAACTATTACAAAGCATTGAAGCCATTTGTTAAATTAAGTTTTTCTGTAAGAAAGATTAGCAGCTGATACTGCAGTTTCATGTTCCTAGTAAAATTAAGTTATATTTTTCCTGAATGATACGGTGTAACGTGATTTCGATTATGGATGGATCGAGAAGGGTGTTTGGGAAAATCGTACACTCTAAAATATTCAAATGTTAAGCTTGTTCAATAATCATAGATTAAAATATAGTTGATTGAAAGAAAA
The DNA here is from genome assembly GCA_958450335.1 of Hibiscus tridactylites. NCBI lineage: Eukaryota > Viridiplantae > Streptophyta > Magnoliopsida > Malvales > Malvaceae > Hibiscus > Hibiscus tridactylites. The sequence continues at coordinate 19,554,503 of OY288265.1, read as the reverse complement.
TATTAGGGTTTCCGTATGATAGGCATCTTTGAGGACAACGCCACCGCCCCGATCAACCCTCGGAAGCACCGTCGGTTGGATGATGATCCACCGGACGGAGGAGGGCCCGCCCCTCCACCTGCGACAACCCCTGGTCCTTCTGCCGGTGTGGCCAATGGCCTCCCAACGGGTCTCTCGTATAAAGAAACCCTAACACAAAAAGCTACATTTATCCCGGATGAGGCAGATGAAATTATAGATGAGGAAGAGATAGAGATTGAAGAAGGTGATGTTATTCGTAGTGAAACTGATGGCATGATCTCGATTGACTTCTCGGAGAGAATTATCTCCCTAGCCGAAAAGAGTCTCGACCAAACGTTGGTGGTCAAACTCCTAGGAAGGCGGATTGGTTATAATACGTTGAGAAACAAAATCTACGAACTCTGGAAGCCTGCTCAACCGATCAAACTAATGGACATCGAAAACGACTATTTCCTTGTCACTTTTCGGACGAAAGCTGATTATCAGAAGGTTCTTACGCAAGGGCCTTGGACCATTTTTGGTCACTACCTTACTGTTCAGACCTGGACACCACTGTTCTCCACAGCGGTTCCGTTTCCAAGTAGCGTTATGGCCTGGATCCGGCTGCCGGGCCTCCCGGTGATCATGTACCAGAAAAACCTGATTATGGAGATAGGGGAATCAATTGGCTCAGTGATTCGAATTGACTATCAAACGGAGCATGGACGACGTGGGAGATTCGCCCGAATGGCGGTTAATATTGATCTGAGTAAGCCCTTGGTTTCTAAAATTCTCATCAATGGCCAGGTTCAAATTATTGAGTATGAATCGCTTCCAACGATTTGCTTTACCTGTGGAAAATATGGTCATCTTGCGGAAAAATGTCTGGACGCCAAGCCCACTGCCAACACTGAGTCGAGCGCTGATGCAGCATCGGGTGCCGGTACATCTTGTGAGGGTCAGCAACGGGAGAAAGCAGAGGCATATGGGCCATGGATGGTCGTAGAGCGACGTGGTCGCAAGCCACAGGGTAAGCCAACTGAGGCTAAGACGTCCCCAACCAACTCAGTCTTCCAAGGCTCTCGGTTCAACCCTATCTTTGAAGCTGATGCCGAGGGATCCAATGTCACACAAGGGGTCGCCACTAATGCCGGCCAAGGGCTAGGTTCGACTCTGTTAGATGTTCCAATTCACCAAGCCCGCACAGCCATCCCTCCAACGCGCTTCAAGTCCAAAAACAAAGGAAAAATCACAGCTGCTCCTTCTTCTAAACCAGTAACCTTGCGTAAGACCCTTGTCCTTGTCCTCTCCGATTTCCCCGTTCTTTCCCGCAACCAAGCTAAGTCTAGTGGTTCCCGCCAATCCCCTCACACCCTCGACACAGCAAAACACTCAGCTGTAGTTGTTGATGAAAACAGCAACCCAAATATCCCTACAACTCCCCAGCAGCCCGACTCCTCCCCACACCCTACCGCACCCACGGGTGACCCCCTGATCCTACTGCTCCACCCATCCTGCAGCCTGCTCCTAATATCCCTGTGGTCCCCGCCCAAAATGTTGTTGGTATGCAGACTGAACACCATGCAGTTGACGCTAGTGAGGATCCAGGCAGCTCGCATGCTGTTGCAATGTTAGAATAAGTTGGTCTCTACCCTTTTACTATTTTATGATGAATATCAAATTTTTATCGTGGAATGTTCAGGGGTGTGGTGATTGGCGTTTTCTCCCGGCTGCAAGGCAAGTCTTAAGGGAGCATAAGCCGGATTTGGTAGTCTTTGTTGAGCCGCGAGTCAGTGGTCGTAAAGCAGACTCGGTTATTGCATCCTTGGGGTTTCCGAATTCCCACCGTGTCGAAGCCGCGGGTTTCTCTGGAGGGATATGGCTTGCTTGGTTTGATTCCATCACTGTCCAGGTTCTTCTCAACCACTTTCAATTTGTCCATTTCCGAATCACTGATAAAGCAACTAGTAACTCAGCCCTTGCCACGGCGATTTACGCTAGCCCTTCCTCCACGGGTCGTAAGCAACTTTGGCCGCACCTTCGCCGTTTGGCAGCTGGAATTTCGGTTCCATGGATCCTTTTTGGAGACTTTAACGCCACTCTTACTTCGGAAGATAGAAAGGGATGTCGACAGTTGCCATCCAAAGATTTTCAGCATTTGGTTTGTGATTATGGGCTCCGCGACTTAGGGTATAAGGGTCCCGACTTCACATGGTCTCGTGGCATGGCGTTGGCTCGCCTTGACCGTTTTCTTTGTAACAATCACTGGGATGAGAGCTACCCCGCGGCTGCAGTGTCTCACCTTCTTCGCCTTCGCTCCGACCACCGGCCAATACTCCTTCAATCTGGTCCACCTAAAAACCGGTCCTATGTACCACAGTTTAAATATTTTTCAGGTTGGCTAAGTCATGAGGACTTCCACAGAATGGTCTCTGATAATTGGCATCCTGCCACAACCATGTCTGAGACTCTTGTCAGCTTTACTCGTGCAGCGGATGTGTGGAATAAATGCGTTTTTGGCTACCTAGGGCACAAAAAACGCTCTCTTATGGCTAGACTCCGAGGTATTCAAAAAGCTCTTGGCTCTCGCCCTTCGCGCTTCTTATCTGGCTTAGAATCCGAGCTTCTGATTGAACTTGAGAATACACTTGATCAAGAAGAATTGCTATGGAAGCAGAAATCTCGATCAGATTGGATTCAAAACGGGGACCGCAACACCCGTTATTTTCATAAAAGAGCTGCCGTAAGAAAGCAGAAAAACCATATCACATCTCTCCGACTTTCGGACGGGGCATGGTGCGATGACGACCAAATGCTTCAACAGGAAGCCGTGCGCTACTTCTCTCAGCTTTTTGATTGTGCCGACGGTAATGCATCCCCCTTCCTCATCACCGGCGCGTTCCCGGTAATTGATGATGCTGCTGTCCATGCTCTTGAAATGATCCCCACTAATGACGAAATCCATGCTGCTCTAATGGATATGAGCCCCCTCAAATCACCTGGTTGGGATGGTTTGTATGCAGAATTTTTTCAGAAAAAATGGAGCATTGTTGGTGATTTGATTTGTCGTATGATTCGTGGTATTTTTTAGGGTGGTAATTTGGAGAAAGACCTTAATCGAACAGTGATCGTCTTGATTCCTAAGAAAGACAAGTCGGAGTCTTTTGCTGAATTTCGGCCAATCAGTTTGTGTACCGTCCTCTACAAGTTGATTACTAAATTGATTGTTCGCCGATTGAAGCCTATCTTCCCATCTTTGATCGGTGATAACCAAACAAGCTTTATAGCGGGACGATCGATTATGGAGAACGTGATAATTAATCAAGAAGCTATTCACACTATGAAGTCCTCTACGACTTCCGATGGTTGGATGGCCATCAAAGTCGACCTTGAAAAAGCTTTTAATCGTCTGAATTGGAGCTTCATCGACGATACCCTTATCGATGCTGGTTTTCCGCCAAAAATACGGCGTATTATTATAGAATGCGTCACAACTTCTTCTATCCAAGTTCAATGGAATGGAGCACTCTCGGCTTCTTTCTCTCCTAAGCGCGGAATACGGCAGGGCGATCCATTGTCGCCGTACCTTTTTGTCCTTGCGATGGAGCGGCTTGGCCACCTTATTAGTAACTCTGTCTCGCAAGGTTCGTGGCTTCCCTTCAGATTTATAAGACATGGTAACCCCCTCTCGCATTTGTTTTTCGCAGACGACCTTATTCTGTATGCAAGAGCAGACATATCGCAGGCGGAAAACATCCAACGCATTCTTCATGTCTTTGGGGCATCTTCTGGCCATCAAGTAAGTAGCCGTAAAACCACCATCTATTTCTCGCCGAACACGGCGGTTGCTCTGCGGACAAATATTGCTTCTCTTTTGGGATACCAAGTTGTAGACTGCTTTGAGAAGTATCTGGGAGTACCGGTGATCAATCGTCGAGCGAAATGCTCTGACTATGATTTTATTCTAGACAAAATAAAATCTCACCTAAGTGGATGGGCCGCATGCACTCTATCCCTAGCTGGGCGGATAACGCTTGCAAAATCCGTTATTCAAGCAATTCCAGTTTATTTTATGCAAGCAACCTTACTCCCGAAGACGGTATGTCTTACAATTGAGAAGATTATTCGCCAATTCATATGGGGCTCGAATGCATCCGTATCTAAACTATCTCTCGTCAATTGGGATTCGTTGTGCCAACCTTTGAAGCATGGTGGTCTTGGTCTGCGCCGTATACATGATTTTAATATTGCCCTTGTCATGAAAGTTGGTTTCTCCATTCTTACAAACACTGGCTCCTTGTGGATTAAATTACTCCGCGATAAGTATCGCGTCTTTGAGGCCCTCCCGGCTGACATTCACCGGCAGAATTGCACTCCGTTGTGGAGAGCCATCGCACAATATTGGGACGTCTTGAAGAGCGGCATTGCTTGGTCGCTTGGATCGGGGACCTTGATACACCCTCTGCACGATGTATGGATCCCGGCCCTTGGCCCCTTATCGACTTATTTAACGCAGCAATATACTGAGCTCCTGAGCCTCTCTTTTCCGGATCTCGTTGCGGCCAATGGGGAGTGGGATCGTGATCGGCTCCTGGCTATCTTTCATCCGGATGTTGTCCCACATATCCTTGGGGTTAAATGTCCGAGCCTTGGTGATGCGAATGATCAATTAGTTTGGCGTTTGACGCCACGAGGAAATTTTGAAACCAAATCTGCCTATGGTTTGCTCACTGGAAACTTAGAGGCGCCACCTAATGTTCTTTGGCGGCTCATTTGGCAAGCGCCGGTGCCGCAAAGGTTGCGTGTCTTCTTGTGGGTACTCTCCCAAAACAAATTAATGACAAACCAAGAGCGTTATCGCCGACACATAGGTCATTCTCCGACGTGCCCTCGATGTAATCTAGAGGATGAGACTGTATTCCATGTCCTGCGTGATTGTAGTGCAGCAACTGCCATTTGGAATAGATTGTTGCCGGCAAGCATTGCAACTGATTTCTATCGACGGGATGCACAGGTTTGGCTTCTCTCTAATATTTCTACCGATCTCATCCATGGTGTTTATGACTTGCCTTGGCCGCTGCTGTTTATATCCACACTGTGGCAGCTGTGGAAGAGCAGAAACGATTATGTCTTCAACGGGATCATCCCCGAAGATGTTGGCACTCTTGCTCGAGCCGTTACTTGGGCTACATATTACCGAGACAGTAAAATTCACTCCACCATCCAACCACGTATTCGGATGATGCAAGGCTGGTGTCGTCCAAATTCGGGTTGGGTTGCTCTGAATGTTGATGCTGCGGTGGCTGCGACCACAAGCATGGGAGCGATTGGTGGCACACTGCGGAATGACGCTGGACAGTGGTTGCTGGGATTTCAACGGGCCGTGGGGGCTTGTTCGACACTTCATGCTGAACTTTGGGCAATTTACAATGGTCTCCAACTCGCATGGGGAAAAGGTTACGACATGGTACAAATTCAATCCGACTGTGCGGATGCCGTGCGCTTAATACACGCATCTCAAGTCGATGGTACTCCTGGGCCTCTCATCCGCGCCATCGCCAACCTTTGAAGTCATAACTGGACCACCACGGTTCTATGGGTTCCGAGAGAGTCGAACCGTGTTGCAGACATGCTTGCCAAGACTGCTGATCTTGCTGCATTTGAGCTGCAAGTGCTGGAGCTGCCACCCTCTGCTGTTCTTCCCTTGTTGCACAATGATGCACATATTGTGCCTTAGATAACTTTATTTCATTATCATTTTAATTCAAAAAAAAATATTCAAATGTTTATATAATTTATTTGTTTCCTTTTTATGTTTTATTGATGATTTAATTATGTAGCTTTAAAATATTCATTTTTTTATAATTTTACAAAGTATAAAAGTGCGCACCACTTCACATTAAATTTTCATATAGCCTTTAATTTTTTAGTCTAATAATAATTTACGTATCTATATGTTTAAACATTATTATCTCTCAAAAATTAAATTTAAATACTTGATAAATACTTTTATTTTTAAAATTCAATAATTTAACTTATTTCCGTATTTAATCTGACTCCGTGATTGGAGTGATTGGTCGAAATGAGAATGGTGAGGTGATAAATGGAATTGAGAAAGGACTTGAATTAGCCAATAGTAACACTAACAACTATCGGATGTGATTTTTAAAACTGATTTAAAAAGCACGAACCAACTTGATTCAGTGGTTAAGAGAACGGTTGTTGTTCCTAAAGGTTACGGGTTCGAGCACCAGCAGCTGCAACAGGGTGATTGAGCGTTCATTGTCAAATAGTTGAGAGTATATTTAGAACAGATACTACTTGTAATCACTTTAGCTTTCATAAAACTGATTTAAAAATAGCCAAGAACTTTATAAACAAACAAGGGTAGTGGAATTTTTTTTCAAAGGAAACATTTCACCTTTTTAACCTTGTTTGGTAAATAATTTTTGAGATAAAATTAGAGGCTTGACTAATAAAATTCGTTAATTTAGATATTTGGATTTGGTAAATAAAAAATTGTAACAGTAAAATAAGGTGAAACATCTCAATTTGAAATAAGCTTTTTGAATTAAAAGATTGGATAAAAAAGTTGTAAAGACTCTTTTATCATTGACAATTACAAAAAAATTCTCTAAATAACATAAATTTGAATAAGTAATAAAACTAAAAAAATAATTTTACAAATAAAAAATTAATATATACATCATGTTAGGACTGTTTTTCGGAACATTTGGTTATCCAGAAATTGACTGCTTTTCAAAACCTCATTGATCTATTATTGATTGCAGGCTTGCAGCCGCAAACTGTAGCAATAGATGGTAAGGGCGTTGGACGCTGTTAAGCTTACTCCACCATCGTCTGCCCCATTGATTCAAGGGGGTACTTTGTTAGAACTAAATAATAATAGATATGAAATTTAAACTCCAGATCTATCATGTCAAATCATCAAGAACAATAAACCGAAATAATCTGAATGCGGAAGCGTACCTATAGATTGAAAATCTTGAATCTTGATGTGGAAATCCCAAGAAATTTGGTATTGATCTTCCAAGAAGATAGGTTATCTCTTGAAGTAAAACTCTCTGACGGAGAAGGAGAGAAAAACAAGTTAACCTATTTCTTGAGGACCACTACCTCTTTATATAGTTGATTTAACAAATCAACTATTAAATATTTATAACTCTGTCCCTCATTGAATTATAAATATATCTTATGGTATCTACACTTTTATTTCCATGACATTTTAATACCTATGACACGCTTAACTTAATTGGTCACTTTATTTTGTGTCATACTTTATAATATCAACATACATTTTACATATGTGCCCACAATTGCGGATTTTAATCCAACACTTTATGGACACCACCAGATATAGGGTGGATTGAGTTTAATGTGGTTGTCTGTGACGATGTATTACAGGATCATACCGGTCAATGGAAATGTGGTTTTTTCAAGGCTATTTATGTTGAAAGTCAATACATTTTTCGGTGCATTAATGCACCGCTTGGTGCAGGTGAAAACAATTTCAACCTTGCTGCAGACTTTGGTTGAAATTGTGGCATGGTATAATCATTTATTTGGCCCTTAAGTTTAAGTTATTTACAAGTTGGTCCTTAAAGCTCAACTATAAATAGCTTGGCCATTTGCCATTCTTAACCCCAAATCATTCTAACATCCTCCCAATACTAGAGAAGTTAGAGAGTTTTTATAGAGTTATTTTCTCCTTTTTATCAAGAGAGAATTGTCATTGTTTTCTCCTTGTTAGATTGAGAGAAGTTGTAATTCCTATTTTCTCATAGTAAAATTCTTCTACCTTTGTCCGTGGTTTTTACCCTATATTATTTAGGGGTTTTCCACGTAAAATCTGTGTCTCATTTATCTTCATTGTTATTTTCTCAAATTATCAGTTGCGTTTTTGCTCTATCCGACGACCGTATTCCGCAACAATTGGTATTAGAGCCTAATTTGGGTGCGTATATCTACTTATTGTATTCTCTGTTGGTTGCCACTGAAAAGTGGATCCTCCATCATAAGAAAGTAAGTTAGATATTACTCATTCATTGAAGGTGGTGGGCATTATTCACGTCAAAAAGGTGAAAATAGTGGGAGCTATCTGAAATAGAAGCTATGGCAACGAAATTTGATATTGAAAAGTTCAATGGGAGAAATTTCTCATTGTGGAAATTGAAGATAAAGGCCATCCTAAGAAAAAACGGATGTCTAGCGGCTGTCAGCGAAAGGCCGACAGATTTTACGGATAACAAGAAATGGAATGAGATGGACGAGAATGCTATTGCAGACCTTCATTTGGCATTAGCAGATGAAGTACTATCAAGCATCGAGGAGAAGAAGACAGCCAAGGAGATTTGGGATCACCTCACAAAATTATACGAGGCCAAATCGTTGCACAATAAAATTTTCCTTAAGAGGAAATTGTACACTCTTCGGATGTCAGAATCTACTTCAGTGATAGAGCACTTAAACACGTTGAATACTCTATTTTCTCAGCTTACATCCCTAAGCTATAAAATAGAGTCACAAGAACGTGCTGAATTTCTGCTTCAAAATCTACCTGATTTGTATGATCAACTCATCATCAACTTGACAAACAACAACCTTACCAATGATCTAGTCTTCGATAACGTTGCAGCTGCTGTTCTGGAAGAAGAAAATCGGCGCAAGAATAAGGAAGATAGACAAGGAAATCTGCAACAAGCAGAGGCCTTAACGGTGATGAGAGGAAGATCAACAGAACGTGGCCAAAGTAGCAGTCACAATCATGGTAGATCAAAGACAAGGAGTAAGAAGAATTTAAAGTGCTACAACTGTGGAAAGAAGGGTCACATGAAGAAGGATTGTTGGAGTTTACCTAAAAACTCTAATCCTCAAGGAAATATAGCAAACACTTCAGATGATGGAGATGCTCTCTGTTGTGAAGCATCAACAGCCATGGAAGGTAGAAAAAGATTTGCAGAAATATGGCTTATTGACTCGGGAGCCACATATCACATGACCTCAAGAAGAGAATGGTTCTATAATTATGAACCTATCTCAAGAGGATCTGTGTACAGCTGCAATGATCATGCCTTGGAGATTGTTGGCGTTGGAACCATCAAATTGAAGATGTATGAAGGGACAATCAAAGTTGTTCGAGATGTGCGGCACGTGAAAGGCTTGAAGAAAAACTTATTATCTTACGGATTGTTGGATAGTAATGCAAGCAAGATTGAAACACAGAAAGGAATCATGAAGGTGTTCCATGGAGCGCTTGTTGTGATGAAAGGTGAAAAGGTAGCAGCAAACTTGTACATGCTGAAGGGAGAGACCTTGCTAGAAGCAGAAGCCTCTGTTGCCTCATGTAGTTCAGATTCTACCATTTTATGGCATCAGAAACTTGGACATATGTCAGAACAGGGGATGAAAGTCCTTGTGGAGCAAAAGCTACTTCCGGGTTTAACAAAGGTATCACTTCCTTTGTGTGAACATTGTATTACAAGTAAACATCATCGATTAAAATTCAACACATCAAATTCTAGAGGCAAGGTTGTTCTAGAATTGGTTCATTCTGATGTATGGCAAGCACCAGTTACATCCTTAGGCGGAGCAAAGTATTTTGTCTCGTTCATTGATGACTACTCTAGGAGATGTTGGGTGTATCCTATCAAGAGGAAGGCAGATGTGTTTTCAACCTTCAAAGTTTTCAAAGCGCGGGTGGAACTTGATTCTGGAAATAAAATCAAGTGTTTCAGATCAGATAATGGAGGTGAATATACAAGTGATGAATTTGATGACTTCTGCAGAAAAGAAGGCATCAAAAGACAGTTCACAACAGTATACACTCCTCAACAAAATGGAGTGGCAGAGCGGATGAACATAACTCTGTTAAAAAGAACACGAGCAATGTTGAGAGCTGCAGGACTAGAGAAAGCTTTCTGGGCCAAAGTAGTCAATATTGCATATTATTTGGTGAATCGGGCTCCATCAACTGCAATTGAGTTAAAGACACCGATAGAGATGTGGACTGGTAAACCAGTTGATTATTCAAACCTTCATATATTTGGAAGTATTGTGTACGTGATGTACAATGCCCAAGAAATTTCAAAGTTGGATCCAAAATCCAGAAAATGTAAATTCTTGGGGTATGCTGATGGAGTAAAGGGGTATCGCTTGTGGGATCCCACTGCCCGCAAAGTGATTATCAGCAGGGATGTTATTTTTGTAGAAGATAAGCTGCAAAGAAAAGAAGAAGATGATAGCACTGATAAAGAAAAGCCAGAGACTACACAGATACATGTTGAAAATGAGTTTGAACAGAGAGATTGTTCTGAAGCAGAACCAGAGAATTCTGAAGCTCCAACAACTCGTCAATTAGATCGTGTGAGAAGACGCCCCAATTGGCACTCAGATTATGTTATAGAAGGTAATGTTGCATACTGCCTTTTAACGGAGGACGGTGAGCCATCATCATTCGAGGAGGCAATGAACAACTCAGATGCTTCACAGTGGATGGCGGCAATGCAAGAAGAAATCGAAGCCCTTCATAAAAATAATACATGGGAACTTGTGCCACTACCACAAGGAAGGAAGCCAATTGGTAACAAATGGGTCTTCAAAATCAAGAGAAATGGTGACGATCAAGTGGAGAGGTATCGTGCAAGACTGGTGGTCAAAGGATATGCTCAGAAAGAAGGTATTGATTTCAATGAAATATTTTCTCCTGTGGTTCGACTAACAACGGTTCGAGTTGTCCTGGCAATGTGTGCTACATTGAATTTACATCTAGAGCAGCTAGATGTTAAAACAGCTTTTCTTCATGGAGATCTTGAAGAAGAGATTTACATGCTCCAGCCTGAAGGTTTTGAAGAAAAAGAAAAGAAGAACTTGGTTTGTAGGTTGAACAAATCTCTGTACGGTTTAAAGCAGGCGCCAAGGTGTTGGTACAAGAGATTTGACTCCTTCATCATGAGCCTTGGATACAACAGACTTAATGCAGACCCTTGTGCTTACTTCAAGAGGTTTGGTGAAAACGACTTTGTTATATTGTTGTTGTATGTAGATGACATGTTGGTTGCAGGCCCCAACAAAGATCATGTTGAAGAATTAAAGGCACGACTGGCTAGGGAATTTGAAATGAAGGACTTGGGACCAGCAAACAAGATTCTAGGGATGCAAATTCACCGAGATAGAAGTAGTAGGAAGATTTGGCTTTCACAAAAGAATTACTTGAAAAAGATCTTGTCACGATTCAGCATGCAAGATTGTAAGCCAATTTATACCCCTCTTCCTATTAACTTTAAATTATCCTCCAGTATGAGTCCTAGCAGTGAAGAAGAGAGGAGGGAGATGTCTCGAGTACCGTATGCATCAGCAGTGGGAAGTTTAATGTTCGCTATGATTTGTACAAGACCAGACATTGCACAAGCAGTGGGAGTGGTTAGTCGGTACATGGCGAATCCAGGCAGAGAGCATTGAAATGCTGTGAAAAGGATCCTGAGATACATCAAAGGGACCTTAGATGTTGCATTATGTTACGGAGGATCAGACTTTCTTATCAGCGGGTATGTCGATTCTGACTATGCAGGAGATTTGGATAAAAGCAAATCTACAACAGGGTATGTGTTTACAGTTGCTGGTGGAGCTGTAAGCTGGGTTTCAAAACTGCAATCGGTTGTGGCTACGTCAACAACGGAGGCAGAATATGTAGCAGCTACACAAGCCAGTAAAGAAGCAATATGGTTGAAAATGTTATTGGAGGAGCTTGGGCACAAACAAGAGAATGTCTCTTTGTTTTGTGACAGTCAGAGCGCCTTGCATCTTGCAAGGAATCCTGCTTTTCACTCAAGAACAAAACACATTCGGGTCCAATACCACTTCATTCGTGAGAAAGTGGAAGAAGGGACGATAGATATGCAAAAGATCCATACCGATGACAACATAGCAGATTTCATGACAAAAGCAATCAACACTGATAAGTTTACTTGGTGTCGATCCTCTTGTGGCTTGTTAGAGACGTAAGCAACATGGAAAGTACGAGGTAGAAAGAATGGTGTGAAGATATGATTGTTCCAATCAAATCTTCAAGTGGGAGATTGTTGAAAGTCAATACATTTTTCGGTGCATTAATGCACCGCTTGGTGCAGGTGAAAACAATTTCAACCTTGCTGCAGACTTTGGTTGAAATTGTGGCATGGTATAATCATTTATTTGGCCCTTAAGTTTAAGTTATTTACAAGTTGGTCCTTAAAGCTCAACTATAAATAGCTTGGCCATTTGCCATTCCTAACCCCAAATCATTCTAACATCCTCCCAATACTAGAGAAGTTAGAGAGTTTTTATAGAGTTATTTTCTCCTTTTTATCAAGAGAGAATTGTCATTGTTTTCTCCTTGTTAGATTGAGAGAAGTTGTAATTCCTATTTTCTCATAGTAAAATTCTTCTACCTTTGTCCGTGGTTTTTACCCTATATTATTTAGGGGTTTTCCACGTAAAATCTGTGTCTCATTTATCTTCATTGTTATTTTCTCAAATTATCAGTTGCGTTTTTGCTCTATCCGACGACCGTATTCCGCAACAATTTAGGTTTGCTCGGTTGTGGAGGCTAAGCTTTGGAGAGTATATCTCGGTTTACTCGTTGCATGGGGCTCTGGATATCGACATATCGTATGGATGATTTTCATTTGCTTCCTTCAGATGTGATTTTGCAAAGTCATTTTTCAGTTAATTAAAACAAGTATCGAATATAATCTTTTAAGTTCAAAAAAATATTAGATATAATCATGTCCTTATATATTATTTTGTTTGTTCAAATAATCAACATCTATTATTTTTCAGTTAATTTTATCAAACAATTTTATACAATCAATTAATACAATTCGCTGGTCAAATCGACTAATATTATCTGATATCTGTTAATTGTCAAACAAGACCTTTATTTATTGGACATGAACAAAGCCAAAATTAACATAAAAAACAATATATAATTAACCACAAAAATATGAGGGATAAAGTTTAAAAAAATTGAAAAATAATGGTCTAAATAGGTAACAAATGTATTATATTTTACAAACAAGGTAGTTTCGTCCATGCTGTTGGGAATATTATGGTGTGTTCTATATTTATTTTGTATATGTACGTATTTACACACATTTCAAATTATGAATATCCAAAAAAAATGTATTATATTTTAGGGTAAACTATCTGTTTGACCACCAATCTATTGGGAAAGTTTTAAAATGACCACCATAGAAAAAAACGCGTCATTTGACTACCCAAACTATTAAAATGGGATCAATTTGGCCACCTGCCGTTAAGAGGCTAACGGAAGGTGACGTGGCAGTTAAAAAATTAAAGGTATAATTACACATTTCGTCCTTATTATTTACACATTCTTTCAATTTAGTCCTAATTTTAATCTAATAAAATAAATTAATTAGGTGGTGACACGTGTCACCACCTTATTGGAGGAATTTAATTATTTATATTTGATTAATAAATTATTTTCCTCCTCTAATTAGGTGGTGACACGTGTCAACACCTGATTGGAGGAGAAAAACAAAGTTAAGCACAAATGCCATCCAGGGGAATCGAACCTGGGTGGTGTAGGTGCAAAAACAGTGGCTAAGCTACTGCACCAAGCACAATTTTATGTATTAAAACACCAAATTCAATATATATCTTTTCCCTGTGTTCTGGGTTCTCATTGTCTCAATGTAACCGCAAAAAAAAATGTATTATATTTTGAGATTTTTTTCTTTTGTTTTCAAAGTGGAATTTTGATTCTTGCCATTTCTCAAACACAACAGCCCGTCAGGCTGACAACCATCCTTCCTTGTCAGCCTGACGGGCTGTTGTGTTTGAGAAATGGCAAGAATCAAAATTTCACTTTGAAAACAAAAGAAAAAAAAATCTCAAAATTCATTAAATAGGGTGGATTTCGTGGTAGAACGAATGATGTGCGTCCACTATTTACCAAGAAAGCAACCAAGAGCCTCTGTTTTGATTACCAGAACTCCTCAAATGATCCGAAAGATGGTAACAATCCGAAGAATGCTTGGGGTAGATACTTTCCTTCAGAGGTTCACAAGTTTCTGGGGAAACCAAGGCAGAGTATCCTTGAATATACGAGCAGTTCCATGGGGACTCTGCGGTTACATTGAGACAATGAGAACCCAGAACACAAGGAAAAAGATATATATTGAATTTGGTGTTCTAATGCACAAAATTGTGCTTGGTGCAGTGGCTTAGCCATTGCTTTTGCACCTACACCACCCAGGTTCGATTCCCTTGGATGGCATTTGTGCTTAACTTTGTTTTTCTCCTCCAATCAGGTGTTGACACGTGTCACCACCTAATTAGAGGAGGAAAATAATTTATTAATCAAATATAAATAATTAAATTCCTCCAATAAGGTGTTGACACGTGTCACCACCTAATTAATTTATTTTATTAGATTAAAATTAGGACTAAATTGAAAGAATGTGTAAATAATAAGGACGAAATGTGTAATTATACCTTTAATTTTTTAACTGCCACGTCACCTTCCGTTAGCCTCTTAACGGCAGGTGGCCAAATTGATCCCATTTTAATAGTTTAGGTAGTCAAATGACGCGTTTTTTTCTATGGTGGTCATTTTAAAATTTTCCTAATAGATTGGTGGTCAAACAGATAGTTTACCCTATATTTTAAAAGCACAGACTATTCTTCATTTACGGAAAATGGTGGAATAGGGTAGCTTTTTTGTTTAATATTAATTTTTTTATTAATATGCTATTAAATTAGGGAAGGTGCTCTCTTGCGGTTTCTTATAGTTTTTAAAAGGTCAGCATTTAATTATGTGGTCGATGTTTATTTGATTATTATATTTTTAATTTTGATAATTTTATCATGTAATTATTTAAGTGGTTCTAATTAAACCACCAACTGTTAAAAAACAGAAAGACTGAGGTAATTGTTAAATAAAATTAGTATAATTACACATTTAGTCTCTTTTATTTACATAATCTATCAATTTGGTCTTAATTTTAATTTAATAAAATAAATTAATTATTCAATTATTTGCTGCGAAGAATGTTCGCCTACTTCAATTGAAAGTATCAGCGAACGTTCTTCGTAACAAAGGTCAGCGTTTTATTATGGTCATGATCCCCTTTTGTGGTTTTACCGATATGCCAAGAACTAGCAGCGGAAAATTTTACTTTCAACATAGAGCGTTGTGAACAAAGTATATAATTGTTGGATTTCATTAAGAAGATTGTGTAAGTCTTTGTAGAAGTGATGGGTTATGCTTTTCAAGTCTTTCACACCCTCTGAAGTTTGATGTATTTATTTTTGTCGCATTGAATTTTCAATGTTTGTGGTGTGATCATTTGTAATCATTTTCACTTTGAATATAATCCAATATACTCTTCTTGTTAAAAAAACATGTTATTAAATTAATTTAAATTTTAAATGAACATATAATAATTTAAATGTAATTCAAAAAATAATTTAAATGAAGTTAATAATTTAATTTAAACTAATATATGTAAGGGTAAACTACTTGGGTGACCACCCAACTATGATGTGTGTCTTATTTTGACCACCCAACTAAAAAGACTGAAAATTATACCATCGAATTTTTAAGTTGGTCATAATCGAATCACTTGCCGTCAATTTTAACGGAAATGATGATGTGTCAGTTAACGAAAATTGGTATAGTTACACATTTAGTTTTTCATATTTACACATACAATTAATTTAGTATTAATGTTAATATAAAAATAAATTTAATCATTCAATCGGATGGTGGCATGTGTCCAATATTTTCTCTTATTTTTTTTAGTTTAGTAAATTTAATCAACCAATCAAATAATATCACGTGTCACAACCTGACTGGTCGCAAAATTAAAAGAAACCAATTCACACCTAAGAGTAAATGATCCCATGACCTGTAAGTTAATGGACATACATCTAAACCACTGGGGCAAACACTAGATTAATATGTTTCTGTGACTAATTTTATTAAAGGTTACTATATTAGTGAAAATTAGAGACTAAAAATGAAAATTGATAAGATCCTAACTCAATAGTAATAAAATATAAACTAGAATATTAAAGCATTAAACTAATATTATTAATTACACAGATATGACACTATAGTATTATATTTTATTTTATTTTATTAAAAATGTACTTTTATTATTTTAATAACTGTTGTTTAATCCATATATAATATGTTAATAATATTTTATTTTTAAAATGAAATATTTTATTATTTTACTATTAAAAATGAAAATGATATTTCATTTTTATTTTAATAATATATAATTAAATATTAATATAATCAATTATTATTTTATTAACCATAGTTTAATCCATGTATAGTATGTTATCATATTTGTGTAATTAATAGTATTAGTTTATGGTTTAGTATTTTCTTTTTTTTTCTGGCCTTGTTTGGTAAATAGAGGTTTGGGCAAAAATTAGAGGTTTGAGCTATAATTAGAGGCTTGACTAGTCAAATTCGCTAATATTGATGTTTGGTAAATAGCGGATTGAAAGAGCGGATTGGGGTGAAAAAGCTAATTTTGAAAAAGCTCATAATATGAGCTTTTTGAGATTAGAGGTTTGATATTAGAGTTGTAATGACTCTTTTACCGTTAAAAATTACCAAAAATCTTCAAATAACCTAAATTAAATAATAATAATTTTTAATATAAATAATAATATATTAAATATTGGACTTATTTGCTGTTACTACTAATTTATATGGTGACATTTGTACGTTAATTATATTTTTTACTATCACATATTTATATGTGCATATAAAAAATTTAATAATTATATAAATAATAAATTGATATATAAATCTTTCAAATATGTTTAAGAAATTTATATTAAAAATAATTTTTACAAATCTAATTAATATTTATTAGATACAAAATATTAATAATTGATAAATTATTCAAACAAGTATTAGATATAATCATGTCCTTATATGTCATTTTGCTTGTTTAAATAATCAAACAGCTATCAGTTAATTTTACCAAACACTTTTATACAATCAACTAATACAATCCGCTAGTCAAATCAACTAATGCAATCAGCTATCAGCTAATGTAATCCGCTATCAGCTATTAGCTATCCGCTAATTGCCAAACAAAGCCTCTATATTTAATTTTCCACTTTAAAATAGTATATTACGAAAACTTATCAATTTAGAGTGATTAGCCCAGTGATTTAAATGCATGGCCTTCAATCTACAGTTCATGGGATTAATTCCCTTTTTTCTTTAAATTTTCTCTTTGAATTTGTGACCAGTCAGATAATGACACATGTCACCATTCGATTGATTGAATAAATTTATTAAATTAAAAAAGATTAGACACGTGTCACCGTCCGGTTAAATGATTAAATTATAACTAAATTAATGTATATGTAAATATAGAGGATTAAATGTATATCTATACCAATTTTTTTTTAACTATCATGTCATTATTTCTATTAAAATTAACAGTTAGTGGTGTGATTATGACCGATATAAAAGTTTCGTAGTATAATTTTTATTTTTTAATTAAATAATTAAAATAAAACACACCCTATAATCAAGTGATCATCCAAATAATTTCCCCTATATATGTAATAACTTGAAGGACAAAACATTAACTTGGGTCCGAATCCGATCTGATCTTTCTTTGCTAAATGCATTGCACCGTCAACCCATCATATCTAAACGAAAATCACGATACTTACATAAAGTGACAACGATATTAATTCACGAAATTAAACTTTAAAATCATTAAATAGTGTACATTAATTAAAGTTTTCAATGTTTATTTTTATAGTTTCTTTGAAGTTTGGTATGTTGATTTATTAATTTTAGAAAATAATAATAGTTAATATTATATAAATTTTAATATATATTTTTAAACAATGACAACTGAATTTTATGTAAAAAATAAATTGAAGTTATCACAAATGCAATGCATCTAAAATAATAATAATAAAGATTATGCCGGTCAAAAACCTCATACAAACCTAAAACGTGAAACCTAAAGGTAAAAAGAAAAACAAACATTTCCAAGTAGATGTATATCGTTAAAAAACCCAAAAACTTTTATAAATCTTATTGTTTATCCACACGGAGTCAAAAAAATAGTGAGTGAATTAAATAGATTGTTCCGTTATACAGTTTTGATTATATCAACAAATAATTCCTAAAAGATAAAACTTTCTATGACCCAAAAATTTCATGTATCTATATGTTCATTTTATATTATTATTATATATAATATAGGGTAAACTATACTAATGACCACCGAACTATGAGGTTGGTGTCGATTTGACCACTATATTTTCAATCGTGTTAAATATACCACACAACTATTTAATTGGTTCCAATGTAGCCAGCTGTCGTTAAAAAATGTTAAAATAATTGGTATAATTACACATTTAGTCCCCTTTATCTATACAATCATTCAATTTAGTTCTAATTTTAATCTAATAAAATAAATTAATTATTCAATTAGGTGGTGACACGTGTCATCTGAGAAAGAAGGCAATGCTCTTACCACTGGGATAAGCATGTTTGTAGTATGTGAAATATCAAATATAATATATGTGGTATATTACAAACACGAGCGGAGGAGAGATTTTTTTCTTTTCTTTCAACTATGGCTAAGCATGTTTCTGATTATTACGATGCAGCAAATACAGTAAATGTTCAATATGACTCACGAGTCACGATATAGAGATCTTGGGTGGCCAGGGTGGGCTGAGACAGCTGAATGTTGGAAACATCAACCAAGACAGAGTAAAAGAGCTTCTCCAAGGCATTGCTGCAAATAACAAAACAACTTCTGAAAGTCTGGACATGATGATAAAGAAATAATAACGTAAGGAATGATGATAGAGGTATTTCCTGGCACAGACAAAAATATTAAAGTAGAAATTATTCAAATAAAATCTAATTAGTCTACAAAAATGTTTCATGAAACATATTTACCTGTACAAGATTAAGACGTCAACAAGGAATTTCAGTCGGAGTATAATAAAATCAAGATTTTAAAAGCAACTTGATTCTTTTATTTGATACAGCTCTGCTAGAAAGATTTTGATGGCACCGTCTGGTTTCACTGGTGGACAGAGAAAGGGAAGAACCATTTTGATAGGTGTAAGAAATAACTCAAGCCTGCAGATAAATCTGCTCCCCCTTCTTTGTGGAAGGAACATAAAGGGGTGTGTTTTTGGAGGCCTAAAAGCATTTGATCTTCCGGTTCTGCTTGAAAAATGTAGGAATAAGGTATATCATTTTTTATATCAACTATTTTTTCTCCAGATTTCAGGACCCCATATCTTTTTAACATTTATACAAGGAAACATTTTCCAGATATTGCAGTATCTTGTTATTTGGATTCATACATAAAATATGTTATCTGGATTTTTCATTTTTTTTCACTCGATGTCCGGATAACATAGTTTTATGTGTGAAAGGAGTTTTCTGTAGTAATGCATTTTTTTCTCCCACGGGAAATTCATCTTGATGAACTCTTGACACATGAAGTTAAGCTAGAAGACATAAACAAAGCATTTGAGCTGTTGAAGGAGCCAGATTGTGTGAAGGTTTTGGTCAAGATATGATTGATTTAAGCAATAGGAATGTGTTAGTCTTCTATCCTTGTTAATACCCTCATGTCCTAATAAAACAATTCACCCTGTTATAGGTTTGTGTAATAAAGTTAGTTTCCATCCCAAGAGACTGAAGTTGTATTTCATGGGCAAAGGATTATTTTGCTTGTGTTTTTAATGAAAATAAACTGAAAAGCTTTAGATATTTTTTCTTTATCAAGAAGAAGCTTTAGATATGGAGGGCTAAAATATCAAATACGATATACCATTTGCATGCAACAACCGAAAAACATATAAACATAGTAAGGCTATCTGATAGAGTCATAGAACTCCGTAGTTATATTTTGAATGTGCTTATGTAAAGACTCAAACCAGAAGAAGACAAATCAAAGGCTGATGCAACAACTATAGCCTATAGCACTTTCAGATGTCTCTATTGCTCGTGCTAATGAAGCTTAAGGCTTCAGTATGGTAATGCTCAGGAAAAAAATAGACAATTCACTGTTTTAATTTGCATTCTCAGAGTCAGGGACGAGGTAAAATAATTTTATTTTTTATACTAGAAATATGCTTAGCCATAGTTGAAAGAAAAGAAAAAAATTTCTCCTTCGCTCGAGTTTGTAATATACAACATATATTATATTTGGTATTTCATATATTAGAAACATGCTTAGCCTAGTGACAAGAGCATTGCCTTCTTTCCTAAATTACCCAGGTTCAATTCCCCTTGTGGTTAGATTTTACAATTTTATTTTTCTTACTCCAATTGGTGGTGACACGTGTCACCACCTGATTGGGGAAGGAAAATAAATTTAATAAATCTAATAAAAATAGAAAAATTTTATTGAATAATTAATTTATTTTATTAGATTAAAATTAAAATTAAATTGAATGATTGTATAAATAAAGGGGACTAAATGTGTAATTATACCAATTATTTTAACAGTCCCGTTAATTTTTTTTGTTTTTTTAACGGCAGGTGGCTACATTGAAACCAATTAAATAGTTGTGTGGTATATTTAACACAATTAAAAATATAGTGGTCAAATCGACACTAACCTTATAGTTCGGTGGTCATTAGTATAGTTTACCCTATAATATATATAGTAATGTCGTACTTGCATCATAGGAGTATTTAATAACTTTTAATCCGATGAAAACGAAGTTGCAACCACTTCGGAGATACACAGAAAAAGATTTGTCTTTTTTCGTGTTTTTACATATCAGCATCTAACACGTGGTTCAAAGGATTTTTTCAGAAACGGAAACCCAGGTGCAAGTTTCTCGTTTTGGGGACTTTTTTTTGGTGCAAATGGATTGTCATATTGTACTCCGGTTTTATGAATGAATTATTTTTTCTCGTTGTCTTCTCGGTTCTTATGCTTTTGCTCTAACTATTTAGATAAGTTACATTGCACGTTTAGTTTAATTAGGTAAATATTCAATGGCGATTTTTTATGTACACAAGACCTCAAACTCAATGACTACTTAAGTGATACCAAGTTCTTTACTACTTAGATCAACCCCATTGGTTGAATAAATTTTTATTTGATACATCGTTAGAGACATATTCAAATTCATTAAAAAGATTTTTTTGTATAAATTTACAATAAGGATTCAATAAGTATTTAATTTTAAACACTAGAGGGGATGAAGACTTATTTTAACCTAAGTTTTAATTAACAAAGACCTAAATCGTCATTAGACTAAATATTTTGGGAGGGGTTAGAACATCTCCCACTTTCTACATGCTTTCGTTTATGTTGTCAGTAAAAAAATAATTTCATAAACAATGTTCGAATGATGTCAAATATCTTGTTATTTAGTTTTCTGTAATTTCAAATATATTTAAAGTACGCTTGTTATTATTTAAACACCGCTTGTGAATTGTTTTTATACATTAATAGTAGTGTATCAAAAAATAACTAATTTGTGAATAAAATAACATAGAACAACGAACAATAGTAAAAGAATAAAGAGACGAGAGAAAGATGGAGATTCATATTATTCTCAACTTTAGACTTGTGTACAATGTCTTCAATCAATCATCTATTTATAGATATAAGAAATACATAATACATTAAACTCTAATTAATGTAGATAATATTCCTAATGATAAAGTAAATCAAATCTCCTTGATAAAGTTCTTATCATGATAGACATCCACATAGATAAATATTCATAACACTCCCCCTTGGATGTCTATGAAGATAATGTGTCTCGTTAAAACCTTACTAAGATAAAAACCCAATGAGAAAAAAAATCTTTAGTGAAGAAAAAAGAGTACACACATATTTGATACGCATTACATGTTGCCTCATTAAAAATCTTACCAGAAAAATCCATTGGGACAAAACCTCGGTTAACGAAAAAAGAGTGCAGCACGTATTTACCCCCCCTCATGAAAACATCAGATAAGATCTTTGAATCTTCATAATTCAATCTTGAATACTATTTTCTAAAGATAGTGACTGATGGAAATTTGGAGTAATAGGTTCTATTTTGTCACATTTGATGTATTCAACTTTCGATTGAGATATACATCTTGCATTATCTCTACACAAGATAGTTTTGCATCATATCTTGTGAAAGTAAGTCACATACATTCTGCATATGTTGGGTCAATGGACTTAGCCAAACACATTTTTTTGGTTTGTCTCGTGCATAACAATGATTTCTACAAAATTTGAGCAAGCATCGACGAATGTTTGAAAATCTAAAGGTAATGATCTTTGTATATCCATGGATATTTCTTGACCAACTAATATATGGTGCTTCCAGACCAATTGTCTATTTATCTTTATTTCAAAGATAAATTTATTCACACCCAATAATCTTGTAATCACAAGGATACTCAATAGATATGTTTTACCCATATTAAATTTTCTTTAAGATTCTTTCAGCTGATGTCCATTCATAGACAAAGAGAAATATTTAAATGCTCGATCTTCATGTCAAGATAAAAATTGATGTCAAGATTCTTTTTCTCAAACACTTTCATTAAATGCATTGAAAGCACTTCACGAGTTTCCAATTTGAAGCTCTCCAAGAGTTTTAATGATATAATGAATATTGATCAAACTCCTTTATAAAATATAAAAGGAAATATGATAATACTTATAGTATTTCCTCAATTAGTACCCACTAAGGCGGTTATACCAAATGCGTCAAAATATAAATATTTAACGGGCATATCTAAATAAATTTCCACGGAAATTTCCAAATGCTTCTAGCATTTTAAATTCTTCAAGGACAAATAGGGATCCACAAAATAATTAGACACATATAAAATATTTCATAACTGCCAAAGAAATTGTGTCCACCATTAAGTAATTAGAATTCTTCATAAATCATAATTTAGTCGTATTTACGACTACTTATTTGTGCCTCACTTGCATTACACCTTTAGGTGTTTGGACTGCTGGTCCTCTCTTTTGGAAGTTCAAAGCGTATTTCTACATTGGTCAATTCAATATCTATAATTATTGATAGATTTCTATACAAGATCCCATTTTCTTTCTTTACTTCTATAGAAGTATTCTATTTAAAATTGTTTGTAAAATCGTTATCGACAACTTTTTAATTTTCTGGTTCCATTCTGGTAGTGACATAACTCATCGAGATCTCTTCAAGATTTCAATCTTTATATTAGGTACCTAAAACTCTTCAAGAATTTTATTATTAGTTATGTCTTGGATCTCTTCAGGAGCACTCGCCTCCAATATATGACCATCTCATACTATTTTTCATTTTTGAGAATTTTGATCATTGGAACCAAGTTTCAACTATCATGCTTCAAGCATGATTTACATCCATTCGCTCTAACGTGTAATTTAAATATAGAGCATTTCAGTTGGTAGATAAGACTTAGTTACTCTCATTGGGTTAGTAAATATGTCTACCAGTTGACATTTAATAACATGATTATCTTATGAATTTATGGTTCATATACGAGGATCTAGATAATGATAATACATTTTCTTTTGGGTTAACTACTGGAATAGTCACTTATGTTTTCTCCTTGTACATAGTTGGTCACCGATTTTGAAAAACGACCAGTAAGGTTACTTACGTTTTCGGGGTGTAAACTTTTGGTCACCGAGTCGTTTGTTGCCATTAAATGCTAATGGATTGCTGACCTGACAACGAAAAATAAGGGTAAATTACTGCAATGACCATTAAAGTTTATCTCATGTACATTTTTGCTCCCCAATTTTAAAAAATAAACATTATAGTCACTAATAAAAATGTTTCTTTATAATTTCACCCTTAAATTTTTAAAAATTCATTTTTTCAACCCTAAAACTTTACAATCAATTAGTACAATAATACTATAAATGCTTAGATGAAAAATAGGTGCCCAAAGTATACCCTTTTTAAACTTAGGTGCCCAAATTGCTCATATTTAATACCTAAACTTTCAAATGTTTCATATTTTTCACTATGATTTTTTTTATTATTATAACATGTCATTTTTATTATTTTTAAAGTAAAAATAATTTTAAAATAAAATAAATTTTATTATTATTAAATTTAAAATATTTTAAAAAAATATTAGTTTTTAAAATAATTTAGGTGTCTAAAGTATTTTTTTGTAAAAATTGGTGCACAAAGTTTCTATAGGTACAATTTTAGGTGACCGGTTGTTAAATGTATGTTAAAAAATTGTCAACTAACCGGTTGTTAACTAATCGTCGCCACTTGTCGTCGCTGACCGCACCCACTTGGTCGCCAGGCCAAGGCGACAATTTTTCCTAACACGGCGTCGCCAGAAACGCCCAACGGTGTGCAGCCGAACGTCAAACGCGAACGTCAATTTCTTGTTTGACGTTTGGTTGCACGACATTGGGCATTTCTGACGACGCTGTTGGGAAAAATGATCGCCTTGGTCCAGCGACCAAGTGGGTGCGGTCAGCAAAGATAACTGGCGACGGAAGCGGCGGCAATCGACGACGGAAGTTTGAGAATTTTTAGAGATTTAGAGATTGTTTTGTGAAGCTTGTCAAATTTTGAGATTTTATAATAATTTGAAAGTTCTACGTATTTTTCATTAAAATTAATAAAATTAATGTCACGTGTCAAGTACCGATTGGTTGATAATTTTTCTAACACTCATTTAATAGGCATAATCTTAAAATTGTAACTATGGTAAATTTGGGCACCTATTTTTACAAAAAAAATACTTTAAACACCTAAATTATTTTAAGAAGTAATATTTTTTGAAAAATATTTTAAATTTAATAATAAAAAAATGATTTTATTTTATTTAAAATTATTTTTAATTTAACAATAATAAAAAAATGACATGTCATGTTACAATAATATTAAAAACAATCGAGAGTGAAAAAAATAGGAGCAATTTGAAAGTTTAGCTATTAAATATGAGCAACTTGAGCACCTAAATTTAAAAAGGGTATACTTTGAGCACCTATTTTTCATTTAAGCCTTTATAATATTATTATACTAATTGATTGTAAAATTTTAGGGTTGAAAAAATTATTTTTAAAAATTCAAGGGAGATATTATAAAGAAACATTTTCATTAGTGACTATAATGTTTATTTTTTAAATTGAGGAGCAAAAATGTACATGAGATAAACTTTAATGGCCATTGCAGTAATTGTAACACCCCCTTCCCGGCCTGGTAGACAACCGGATCGGAGAGCGTTACCGGAAACGATGCGGAAATCTTTTAATCATTTAATCTCAATGATCTTCTTAATGTCGTGACTTATTAAAATTTAGGGAACCCTTTTTAAACCTATTCGGCTTATTAACTGAGTCCTTTAGTCTCCCAACTTATAATCTTTACCGAGTTTACGAATTAATACATTTAATTTTGAGAAGCCAAAAGAAGTTGCCCGTACCGAAACACCCTAAGTCGTTTCAGTACGGCTTGACCATGGTCAGTGCTTTGACCCTTTCTTCCCGACCGTTTCGATACGGCTTGACCCGTATCGATACGAGTTGACCGACCTTGACTTGACTTAGACCCGTTTCGAAACCAGTTTCGAAACAAGGGTTGACAGTGGCGAAAGTGTTCCGAAACGGCATCACTTCGTTTCGGTACAGGGGTCGACAGTAGCAAAACTGTTCCGAAACGGCATCACCTCGTTTCGGGACGCTCTGTCCCATAGGCTTATTTTTGGTTAGCCGTACCGGAACGCCATCACCCGTTCCGATACGGTGACCTGTAATAGCAGAATTTTATGTGGTTTTTATTGCTTTTACCATACCAAACCATGTCCGGTTAAGCCGAAACTTTGTATACAACCTATTTCTACTAGTATTTACCAGCATACAAATTTCCATGGGTATTCCTATAAGTTTGCCCCATTTTTACCATATTACCAAATACATGTCATGAACTAGTTTAGCCAAAAGTTTAGTTAGTCATATTAAAGCCTTTGAGCTTATTACAAAATAGACAAGCCTTTGCTACCACAAAAAGAGCATAGTGACTATGATAGCTACCTTGCCACTTCACTAGGAGTTATAATGTAAGTACTTTACTTGATATGGAGTAGTGACTTGTCTTGCAACCGACCCGATTCTTCAAGAAACAACCTCCTAACCTGAGAATGCATGAAGACAAATCCATTAGGCTCTCAAGCCTAGTGATGTAATCAAATAAATACAAATAAAGAATGTCATGAGTACATCATTATAAATTCATATGGACATCTTAATACTTAGCATATACACATGATTGATTTGTATAAAACTTAAATAATTATAAATCTTCCTTGGATGGAATTAAGTTCATGGATACTCGAATTCCCCCGCCTCGCCAAAACATAGATGGTCTTATTCCCTCCGCCTCACCAATTGACCAATAACAACACATCCCTCCGCCTTGCCAATCATCATAGGCCTTAGCCTTAGGACCGTAGTCCACCCGAAACATTGAGCTCATGAATTCTATGGCATGCCAATTGTATCCCGAGTTATTCCAATCCAAGGTATATCATATTCATAATTTCTAATGAACCACAATAGGACAATGACATGATGATTTCATAATTTCGACATAGATAATAACTCTTGCACATATACTTAACATAAAATTTCATAGCAATGCTTACATTAACTATAGTCAATGCTTAAATAATGACTTACCAACACTTACTCAAGTGTCCAATTTATTATCCGATGCTTTCGCCTTGAAAATAATGTTTAGCGAAACGAAGATAAACACTAAATAACAATCCGGGAAGGCGTTTCGCCTAACCCGAAACTCTGATTACACTCACCCTGACAGTCCGCAGCTTCAAGGTTCTCGAATGGAAATTCCTTTGCTTTTAGCTTGAGATGGAGATGGAGTAGCTTCTATTCCTTCTCCTTGAGCTAGGAAATATTAATGGAAGATCATTAGAATCGATATTTCGATATCAAAATCCATATAACAATACCACAACGGGTATCCGATTCAATATGAACAACTTATCGAAATACCTATGAATCACTCAAACCCTAACTTAAGATTGAAGCTAATTAACCATGGAATTCCACAAATAACTAAGAGATATAGCTTACCCGGTTACTAGGGATGATTCGTAATTGATCAAGTCAAAGATTTACAAAGCTCTAAACTCCTTCAATGGAGGTGTGTGCTTAGGTAAAGATGAAGAAGATGGTGATATATTCCCAAGGCAAATTTTCGGTGGATATCCTAAAGCCTAGCACCAATTTTTAATTATGAGCTTTCCTTCTCTTGAAGGAAAGAATTCTAATAACTCCACGTATGGAGTAATTTAAATTACTATTAGTCCAATTACTTAATTGGTCCCCCACCTTCCTAACTTTCCCAAATTGTCCCTTTATTTCTTAATTCTTACAATAGGGTCACTAGATGCTTGGTATTACATAATAAACTTAAATTCGAATACTTTTAAGCCTGATTAACATTTGATAACCATAATTAGCTTGCCAGGGGAACCTCTAAAGTTTTATCGGACTAAGGGTTTTCCCATCACCGAAATGAGTTCCGACTAGGCCGACTTTCGGGGTGTTACAGTAATTTACCCTTATTTTTTCGTTGCCAGGTCAGCATACCATCAGTGTTTAATGGCAACAAACGGCTGAGTGACCAAAAGTTTACGCCCCGAAAACGTAAGTGACCTTACTGGTCGTTTTTCAAAATCGGTGACCAACTATGTACTGGGGAAAACATAAGTGACTATTCCAGTAGTTAACCCTTTTCTTTTATCTAGCTAATTATTTTCTCCCTCTAATGTTGAGAAAAAGACATGTCATAAATGATTCTCCAATTAATGTTTAAGAATTTAAACATGAAAGGAGACTCGTACTCAATATATGTTCTCAACCTTTTTTATTTACCCATTTTGTGTATTGCAGTGGAGCAATTCATATCGCACATTAAAAAATTATAAATAGAAAATGTATGACTTCTGACCAAAAACCAATCATAACGAGAAGTTTATTATAACTTGTTGGCTTGATGCGTATAAGTGCTGCTATATGAAAATACCATATAAATAATAAATGTCTTGTTCTCATATTTTAGCTATTAAAGAGGAGACATCCAATTGAAATTTTGCTAAATTGTGTTTTTCATAATCAATAGGCTTTGTATCAACTAATATAGCCTAAAATATAAACCCACTAGCTTTTGCAAGACGAATACTCTAATTGCATAATCTGAAACCTTTTAGAATCAATCTCACAAACTTATGGTTGTAAGTTGATAAAACAATGTAGATGCATCTACTAAAATCTTATAAAACTTTTCACATTTGTAGATATAAGGGCCCATATTTAATTCAGATATACAAGACATACAGTCTCAACTTTAGTACAAGAACTTCAAGTTCTAGTTCTTTTGGTAAGTGGGATCAACTAAATCATTTGGGAACAAACAACACAAGAACTTCAGGTTCTTTTAATAAGTGGAATTTAATCAATTTCTTTAAGCAACATAAGAACTTCATGTTCTTTAATAAGTGAAATTTAATCAATTCCTTTAAGAATAAGCACCACGAGAACTTCAAGTTCTTTTATTACATGTGCATGTAAATCTCAATAATTTCTGCATCATTATTGATCATGATGGTCTAACCGATCATGTCAACTATATACATGTTAAGAAGCACCGACTCATCTCCTATTTTTATGGTTCTAGAGACATCCATATAGGTCAACTATCCCCATAGTTCTAGAGTCCTCCAAAGTAGTTTAAAATATCAAATATATAATAATTAAATAATGTAAAAAATCCAATGCCTAAACCAACATACCTTTCCTATAAAAGGCCATGCATTTTACTAGATAGTGAGTGTGTGCAAGTGAGTGACTGTGAGTGAATGTGTGTGTACAAGTGGGGCATGAAAAGTGAGATGGTGCAAGTGTGGTGTGAAGAGTGTAGGTGTGATTATCGTGTGTTGAGAGAGTGAGTGTGAGTGTAGGTAAGTGTTGTAATATTTTTGGGTATTAATAAAAGTGTTGTTTTCCTTTGTAATTAGAAGTTTTTTGGTTAAGCCTTAATTTATGTATTTTTAGTGCACTTGAATTGGTTACTAATGGTCGACTCTGTTGCCTAAGTTATATGGTCAGCTCTGCCGCCTGAATAGTATATGGTCAGTTCTACCGCCTAATTGGTATATGGTCGGCATTGCCGCCTAAGTTATTGTGCACTAAGAAATCAAAGATAGAAAGGCTAACCGACTTAGGGAGTTGGTGTAGCATTAGTGGTCAGTCTTAGGTTCTCCATAGTGAGTGTGTTGGGTCCATCAAGTTTCCAACAATTGGTATCAGACCAGACGGTCTGGGATCGTTACTAGTGGAGAAAGCTTCAGTAAGCGTTGGATTCTTACATTGTTCGGTGCATCAGTTCGTTAAGGGAAGACTTCGTTGAAACACAGTCAAGGACTGTAAAGTTTTAGTAAGCGTTGGACGCTTACATTAGTCGACGTTGCATTAAGGTGCTAAGGAGAGACTCTGCCAGAATATAGTCAAGGACTGTAAAGCTTTTGATTCGGAACCAAACTTAGTGGACGTCAAGCGTTAGTCAACATGACAGACTTTGGAAGCACAAACAATGAGATTAGGAAGCTCAATAACCACAACTACGGTTATTGAGAGACATGCATAAAGTCCTACCTACAAGGTCAAGATTTGTGGGAAATAGTTGCAAGCACCGACACAACTCCTCTACCGGGGGAGAATGTCGAAGCCTTGAGAAAATGGAAGATCAAGGCTGGGAAGACTTTATATATATTGAAGAACACAATCGAAGAGGACCTATTAGAGCATATTCGTGATGAGAAGACACCAAAAGCAGCTTGGGGAACTTTGGTAAAGTTATTTTCAAAGAAGAATGAAGCACACCTCCAACTCTTGAAAAATAAGCTTCCATGCATCTCACAAGGAAGCTTATCTATTGCCCAGTATTTCACCAAGGTGAAATCTATTTGTCGCGAGATATCTAAACTTGCACCGGAGGAGAAGGTTAGCGAGGCAAGTATGAAAAGAATTATCATCCATGGCCTAAGACCCAAGTACAATAGGTTTATCGCCGCTGTGAGGGGATTGGAGAACCTGTTGGCTAACCAATAAGAATTAGCCAAACAGATGAGTGGCCTAATCATTGCAGACGAAGAGGAGGAACTCTTCACCAACATGAGGAAAGGTACGTCAAGAAGACAATGCCTGTCAAATGAAATAAGGACGCAATAAGACAATTTTCACTCGAAAGATAGAAGTAACATTTCAGGGGGAGTTTAGGAAAGAAGACTATCACCAACAGTATGTGGAGAATGATAGAAGACAAAGTGATAAATGCTTCAACTGTAGAAGAAAGGGTCACTTTGATCGAGATTGTAGATTACCCGTGATGGAGAGTCGTGAATGCTTCAATTGTGGCAAGAAGGGCCATTTTGCTCAAGATTGCAGATTTCCTAGGAGACAGACTTTCCAAGGAAACATGACCACCACAAAAGAAGAAGAGAGTGAGGTCATGTTGAATGCTTCCATCAGCGAAGAAGAATGGGATATAGACGATGGACTTTTTGTTGAAGAAGATTTAATAGAAGAAATGGAGGAACCATCTCTTGTAGCAACCACATACTCAAAGATGAACTACAATAATGAAGAAGAGTTCAAAGAAGACATGGAGGCACCAACTCTCGTTGCAACTAAAAATTCAAATATAGACTACAATGATGAAGAATGGGAAGAAGACATGAAGAAAACATCTCTTGCAACAACCATGGAGTCAAAAATTGATTACGAGGAGGATTGGATCGTCGACTCTGGGTGCTCCAATGATGAGAGATGTTGGAGATGTTGTGATCCATCCAATTGCAAGTGCTACACTTTAAGGAATTTGATGTTTGATGAAGCTTCTTCTTGGAGGTCGCCTCAGAAGATCGAGCTTCTAGAATCTCATGACTTAGAAGAGATTTTAGAAGATAATAAAGAAGGTAAAAAGCAAGTTTCAAATCCAAGTGAAGAAAGAGAAAGCTCACCCTCAAAATATAAAAGTCTACGGAAGACGTTTGTACATCAACTTACTTATAAGAAGCTTCGTCCAAGCCAAGTGAAAATCGACGAGCTTCGTAAAGAAATGTTGAGAGCCCTAAATGACGCTACAGATAAGTGTTCACAACAATGTGAGACTTCTTCTAGTGAAATCCTTATTCTTAAGGAAGAGAACAAAGCTCTAAGAGAAGAGCTTAAGGCGGTACATGGTGAATTGAATAATATGAGGGAGCAGATGATTCTTCTTAGAAAGGTGCTAGCTCAAGAAGGGAGAGCTACCTCATCCACCTCAATTCCATCTTATTGGAGAGTAGAAGTTTCTAAACCCAAGTCTTATGAAAGGGATGGGAACGCAAAGGATGTAGATGACTTTCCGTGGAGCTTGGAACAATACATTCAAACTACAAACATCATGAAGGATGCTAGAAAGATCGACCACGCCAGGAAGATCGACCATGCATTACTTTATTTGAAAGATATTGTGTTTCTATGGTTGTGGTGTAAGCATAGCAAAATGAAGAAAGGAATTTGCACCATTGCTATCCGAGAGGAATTCAAAAGGGAGCTACAACGTCAATTCTATCCCAAGAATGTAGAGAAATGGGACTGGGCAAAAGAATTTTCCAAAGTGCTAGTGGCGATCATCGACTATCCCGATACGAAGTCTTTCTATAATGACTTACAAAATTTGGCCAAGTTGGAGATCCAAAGAAGATGGAAAAAGAGACGACAAAGGAGAAAGAGCAATTTACCCAACAAAGAGATAAGAGTATGTAATCTCTCTATATCCTCAACTCTATCAAAGCCAATGACGAGGTGCCCATGTATGGAAAAAAGGATTGTTTTTCAAGCAAGTGAAGATCGGAGAACAATTAGTACGTGACTTAGTCGACAATGGAGCAACAAAGAAGTTCGTCATGAAGGTCCTTGAAAAAAGATCAAGATGATGTCAACAAAAACAGATGAACAAATTGAAGACATATTCACAAAGAATATGAGTAAGCTAAAGTTTCAAGAAGCAACTAGTATGGTCCGCAACTCATGTGTAGAGATAAGTCGTTGAGGGGGTGTTAAGAAGCACCGACTTATCTCCTATTTTTATGGTTCTAGAGACATCCATATAGGTGAACTATCCTCATAGTTCTAGAGTCTTCCAAAATAGTTTAAAATATCAAATATATAATAATTAAATAATGTAAAAAATCCATTTCCTAAACCGACATACCATGCTTATAAAAGGTTGTATATTTTTCTATATGGTGAGTGTGTGCAAGTGAGTGACCGTGAGTGAATGTGTGTGTGCAAGTGGGGCGTGAAAAGTGAGATGGTGCAAGTGTGGTGTGAAGAGTGTAGGTGTGAGTAACATGAGTTGAGAGAGTGAGTGTGAGTGTAGGTAAGTGTTGTAATATTTTTTAGTATTAATAAAAGTGTTGTTTTCCTTTGTAACTAAAAGTTTTCCGGTTAAACCTTAATTTATGTATTTTTTAGTACACTTGAATTGATTACTAATGATTGGCTATGTCGCCTAAGTTATATGGTCGGTTCTACCGCCTGAATAGTATATGGTCGGTTCTACTGCCTAATTGGTATATGGTCGACACTGTCGCCTAAGTTATTGTGCACTAAGAAATCAAAGATAGAAAGCTAACCGACTCAGGGAGTTGGTGTAGCATTAGTGGCCAGTCTTAGGTCCTCCATAGTGGGTGTGTTGGGTCCGTCAAGTTTCTAAAAATACATGTGTGTATATATATTTCTAAATTTGGTAAACTTCTGGTTTACCATAACATGTGATTCAATTTCACACGTACATGTCTAATACAACCATCAAAATTGTTTCTTTGAATATGAAAATATTTAGCTCTTTCGGAGCTTTCAATGAAAATTATCATTTGGTAGCAATATATAACTCTTCTAGAGCTTTCAACTGACTTTTTGGCTACAAGAACTTATATCCACACTAGCTTATTTCAAATGTCAATTGATAACATATGTTATCTATAATTTCTAAAGGAATATTTTGCGATCTCATATTGCTCTCTTAAAAGTTTCACTTCTAGTGGTGACGATATTACTATCATTAGTGGTAATTATTGCAATATTCGCAAGTCTGCACTTTTTATAACGTGCTTTCTCTCAAGAACTTATTGCTCTTCTAGAGCATCAATATTTTCATTATTTTGAGATATAGTACTCACATTATCCCTTGCATTTAAATGAGAAAATATATCTTATGCTTATGCTAAGCATAAATCGTCACCATAAATTATATTTGATAAGTAATCATGTGAAACAAAATAAATAAATGTCATAATATATATATATATATATATAAACCAACAGAACATACAACATATTAACTAATTAAAGAATATTCTTTAGGCGTTAAATTAATATATAAAACATAAATAATTAATGCGTAAAGTAAATAAACATAAAAGCAAAGTAAATTAAAAGAAATAAGTAATCCTCTTCAAGGTTACGAGAATAATTAGAATATGATTTATTCCCTTCAAGGTTTATATGGAAATTAATAGCGTCCAAATAAGTTGGACCAATAACGTCCAAATGAGTTGAACCAATATCATCCTCGATACTTTCTACAAACAAAATTTGCTTCTATTTTCTTTCTTTTATCATTCAATAATTGTTGATTTTTTTCAGCATACGACAAGTACAAGACTAATAATTTATAACATCGCATTGGTAATAAAAATGATTTCATTTCCTTGGAACGATCTTTATCACTCTTGTCATCCTTATATTCTCACTATCGGTGGGTAGAAGTATTCTTAAAATGACCAAAATGTCTATATCCATGGCCTCGATCATGATCACAACTACTAATGTGGCATTTATTATTTTCATTATAAAATCTCACATTCACTTCAGGGAATGGAGAAGAGCTAGTGGGTCTTTAAAAATCTTTTTCACGATATTATGTCTGAGGACAATATTATTTGTCGTGAGAAATGGAGTATGTTTTTATTAACATATCCTTATCACAGAGAACAAAGATTTAATCATCGTATGCGGCATTGTTAAAACCAGTTCACAAGGTCATTTAAAAACCTCCTTTAAGACCAGTAGCCTCGCAGAACCGGATGTCCAGCCAATATACTTGGATTATATCGAAGTTATGTCTCTAATTGAATAATGATTTACCATGTTTGCATTCACTTCAGGGAATGAAACAGATCCAATAATCGCATGGAATAAACACCATGCTTGCATTCACTTCAGGAATGCCTCCTATAAAAATTTTATTTGGATCAAGACAAATTTTCAACACTTGATCTTGGGAGAAGTCTATAGTCTAGTTTTTCGACGCAAAAAAATTATTGCTTTCAAGCAAATATAGACTTTATAACAATATTTTTGTAGATTCAAAATCGTCATGATTTATCACATTTTAAAACTATAGTTTAAGGGGAAAATAGATTTTACCGATAATAATTTTTCTCTCGAGGACGATGGAGACATAGCAAATGACTGAGACAGCTTCTCATAATCCCTTTATATCACGTCTCGCTCCAAGTCATTTAAATACATGTAAAACTCAAAACACGGTTAAAAATATCAAAATTCTTAATAAAATAATATGAATTCGAAACATACTCTAACGCTCAAAGAACAATCAACGTGCAATAAATTATTGAGTTTTTTTTTCACAAATAAATTAAACTTGAAACATATATAATTGAAACAGATTCATAATAATTTACTGCACCAAATACCTTTAAAACTTGCTGAAAAACACATGTTTAGCATTTTGAATTTAACCCAACTTTTACCGAAAAAAAAAATCAATCCTAAGTCTGACGGTCCAAGGCAATTAGGATACATATGTAGAGATCTCTTATATAACTCTAAGGAATCAGAACAACGACCACGGTTCAACAACAAGAAACACAATAATCGTAAATCTAATAACTTTTGTTCGGTTGCAATATACTTCAATTAGCTAGAGCGACGTGCTGATAACATGTTATAAATAAAATAATATAGAATAACGAACAAGAGTAAAAGAATAAAGAGATGAAAGGAAGATAGAGATTTGTATTATTCTCAAATTTAGACTTGTGTACAATGTCTTCAATCAATCATCTATTTATAGGCACAATAAGTATATAATACATCTCCGTGATAAAATTCTTATCATGATAGACATCCATATAGATAAATATTTATAACACTAACAACTCTTTATGAATTTTTCTATTATAATTTTTTATGAATTTTTACGTGTTTTATTTTTCATTTTCAAGATAATATATATATATATATATATTAAATTTTGATATGTGTGCGATAAATTAAAATCCCAAAAACTGTAGTTATACAAATGTATTATTATAACCGTAATTTTGAAACGATTAATTTCATTTGTAATGGTATAAATTATTTTTTTTACAAAATAATAATATAAATTATTGATTATAATTGGAACTTAACAAATGCATATTTGTACGGATAGCGAAAGAGATGATTATACTATTGGCCAATCAAACATGTAGTGGTTGAATTGATGAATCAGCTTGGGCACTTAAACAAAAAGTAGCACAATCAAACAACCGGCCATAGTATTTTTGATGGAATTAAAGGCTGGATTTATTCTAATGAGTTATCTAAAAATAATTTGATCAGGGGAACATGATCGAAACTCGTTATAAGAATGCAGTACCTTTTTATTTAATTTATTTGTTTTTTTATTTTTATCTGATACGCGCTCATAATTATTATTTTTTATTCGTGATTGAGTTGTTGTAATGATCGTATTGTCAACGTGGCTTATTGTAATATACATTTTATGTTGTTGTCTTTTTATGGTTTTACCTTTCATGTCGGTCTTTGGTGATATTTAGACCTATCCTTTGTTTCAAGTATTTGAGTTGAGTTTTTACATTTTCCTTGTAAGATTCTGTTATGATCTCGAGACCATTTTTTGTTTTAATTGTTATAGGAATATGTCCGGATTAAGTATTTTTGCTTAGGCATAAAGCCAAAAATGTTCATAAGGTTTGACTGAATAGTCACTTTGGCCCATATTATTTTTTGAAGCAATTTAACCATCAACGTTTCATTTTGGGACAAAATGACCCGTATGTGAATGAAAACTATTAGTCAACTAACGGTAAATGACTTGAAGTAACATGACAAACTTGCATGACAATGCATGCTGACATAACAATGTAATATAGACAAAGTTGTTAACTTGAAAGAATGTTACCCCAGTCAAAAAATAATTTTATAAAATTATATAAAACATAAAAATATTTGAGGCCAAAATGACTATTCGATCAAACATTATAAATATGTTTTGCTATTATGTCTTTTGTTTACTAAGGTGTACACTTCTATTGTAATTTTTGATAATCCTCGTTTAATAAAATTATTTTTAAAACTAGTATCAATTAAAGCAGTAAAAAAACATTATTATTTTAGATAACTGTGAGATTTTAAATAAAATAGAAATAATTAAAATATTTACTTATTTTAATTAATACTCGTGGTTTAGAATTTATTAGTAAGAACCAATCCATTAATAACTAAATACATTTGATTATAAAAGAAAATTTAATTTATCAACGGATTGTTCAATGGTAAGCAATTTGGTATTACTTCGTTTGGAGATTCACCCATTAAAATTAGGAAAATACTTTGATGCACAAGCTTGTGTAAACTTTTAATTTTAGGGTTTAGGGTTTAGGATTTTAGGTTAGGGTTTAGGGGTTTAGTATGTAAGGTATATAATTTAAGGTTTATGGTTAGAATTTAGAGTTTAGGGTTTAGGGTTTAGGGTTTAGGTTTTAGGTTGCTAGGGTTTGTGATTTAGATTTTAAATTTTATAAAAAGATTGTGTAAAAAAAAATTTACACAGCTTGTGCATCAAAATAAAACCCTTAAAATTAAGTGTAGGACGAAAGTCGGTTCAAATTAATCAAGTCAAAACTTAAGGAAAAAAATAACAGAAAAAAGGAAATTTTGATTTGATGTGTTTTACTTTTAATTTTCTTTTTGGTTAACCTTCAAATATGTGCCCAAATTATGTCTTTTTTTTCAGTTAGGTACCCAAACTATTTTTTGGGCCAAATTGGAACCTAAAATTTTATTCTGTGACTCATTAAAAGTTCGCCGTTAATTTCCACTGTTAAAGAACACATGTCATCTCCTGAAAATTCTAAAATTTATATTAAAAATAAATAAAATTACTTAATTTTAAAAAATTCTCTAAATTGTACAGATTTCACAAAAAACCCCAAATTCTAAAATTCTTAACTTTCCAAAATATAAATATCAATTTGGGCCAATTCTGCTATCGATTGTCACGCCGCCGCCCACCACATCGGTCGTTGGACCATTACGATTATTTTTCCCACCACCCTATCGTCGGAAATGGATCGACGTTGTGCGAATCGCTAAAAATATTAAATTGTTTTTTCGAACGATTCACGACGAATGACAGTTGTAAGGGCGACGAACGGCGTGTGAGTTGTTCAACGAGGGGAGGTAACTTGTTTTCGTCACCGGCAATGCAGCCAACGCCGACGGGAGTAGTCGGATTTGGGGTTTAGAGATTTGTGGACTATTTTAAAAATATTTAAAAATTTTAGGATATATTTTTATTTCGTTTTATTAATTTTATTTATTTTTAATATAATTTTTGAAATTTTCAAAAAATGACTTGTGTCCTTTAACAAAAAAAAATTAACAACGAATCTTAAATGAATCATAAAATAAAATTTTAAGTCTCAATTTGACCTAAAAAATAGTTTAAGCACCTAACTAGAAAAAAAAAACATAGTTTATGCACCTATTTGGCTATTAAGCCTTTCTTTTTATTGATTATTGAGTTAAAACTTAAATAATGTGAAAATTTTCCATCTCCAGACTTTTCTAATAAGCTCTTACTCTGCTTATTTATCTCGTTCTTTCATTCATTACATGTTTAAACTCCAACAACAGCTTCGATTTGAAGAAGGTTAGATTTTAGAATAAGCTCTTTTTGTCATTTATTAAGTATTTTTCGTTATATTTTCTTTTGGTAATCACGCGTTTAACCTTTGAAATCAATTTCGGTTTTGTTTTTTAGTGTGGAGAGTTACTTAAATCGGAAGTTTTCTTCTCGGAGTCTGATTTCGGCGATGAACGGTGGCGATTCTTCCCGTCTCGTCGGCGCTGACATTCATGGATTCCCTACGTTGGAAGGTATACTGTACATGATTTTGTTTTTATTAATTTCCTTTATTGTGATCTTTTCTCTCACTTGCTGAACCTGTTTGATCACACGTAAACTGCATTTTTAGCTTTTTTGTGAGTTTTTTCTTACCTTGTTTAATTTTATGTTTGGCTCAAATTATTAAAGAATTGGAGTTTTGTGGGAGTTTTTGCCCTTTTGATTCTTTGAAAGATGGAGAAGGGGTGGTTTTATTCTGTATTTCAGATAGAAATTACATAAACTGATGTGCGAATTGTTAGTTTTAGCTTTTAAAATTTTGTCCTAATAATTGGGAAAATATCGTGCTTTGGAATGCAGTTATGCAAATGTAGCTGTTTTGCTAATTTTATTTATCAAATTTTGTTTCTGTTTGGTGGACAGATTTGGATGTTCAAAGCATGTTTGAAGAAGCCAAGTCGAGATGGCTACGGCCAAATGAAATTCATGCTATACTTTGCAACCATAAATGTTTCACCATCCATGTGAAGCCGGTGAACTTGCCTAGAAGTAAGAACATATTGATATTTGATAATTAATTTTTAATCCGTTTGTTGCCTCGTTCACATGTTTTTTCATGAACCAAGAATCTCTTCTATGATTTTTCAAAATTTGGTCTCCATTTCATAGATGCTTTTGTTCCTGCCCTTTTTATTTTTTTGCCAAAAAGGGCATCTAGTAAATTGTAAAAGCATCTATGAGATGGAGGCTTATTTGCAACTTCTATACTTAACATGATTGAACAAGAAAGAAGTTTACTTATGATCATAACTTCTATTATTGACATTGTAGGTGGGACTCTTGTATTGTTTGACAGAAAGATGCTCAGGAACTTTCGAAAAGATGGGCATAGCTGGAAAAAGAAAAAGGACGGAAAGACTATTAAAGAAGCTCATGAACACTTAAAAGTAAGCTTTTTTTCCCCTTGTTTGTCTTGCGAATGCAACCTGTTACAATACAGCTCATGAACACTTAATGGTATATCTCGATTCAAATTCTTGGTATCTGTTAGTGTTCTATTTTCCGGTTTGCTTCTTTTTCATTTTAAACTTAGTCTGCTCCCCTTAAATGTGTTGAACTTGAAGTTACTTCCATATTTTCTTCCCCAACTTGGGAACTTATGTTATTTGTTATTTTGACTCGACAAAATGTAATTATGTCGAGAAGTATTATACGTTGATTTAGTTCACGTTCCAGGTTGGTGATGCAGAAAGGATTCATGTATACTATGCACGTGGCCAAGATAACCCAACTTTTGTTCGCAGGTGTTACTGGCTGCTAGATAAGTATGTATTATGTTACTTACATTTGAAGTTATCCTCGCCTATCTTCCCCCAAATCATTTGTTTTGAAATAGATATTATGAAACTCTCTATCTCTAGTTGCATTTGTTAATGTTTGATCACGATTAGCCTGCCTTATTATTATTATTATTATTATTGTTTCAGGTCTCTGGAACATATAGTTCTTGTTCACTATCGTGAAACAAAGGAGGTTGGTGTTAAAATAATAATAACTAGAAAATTGGAGGCGCTATCTCCGAATAAAGCAGGCTTTATGTTTCTTCTTCCTTGTAATCAGTTTGTGAATGACCTTGTTGATTTGTGCTACAATTGCAGGTTTCTCCGGCCACACGGGTGAATTCAAATTCCAGTTCAATAACGGATCAGTCTACTCCTTTGCTTGTCACAGAAGAGTTTGATTCTGGAATTGCTAATGCGTTTTATGAAGGTGAGAGAGGACCTCTAAGTGCTGTTGAAATTTTCTCAAGATTAATCATGTGAATATTTATTCTCATTGAATGGCATAACTAACTGTTATATAGTTTTTCTGACATAAATACAATATGTTCTCATTGAATGCTGTTATGGGAAGTGAACAGAACCCGATGACAGTGTTAAGGTCAAAAATCAAGAATTGAGGATCCATGAGATTAATACACTTGAATGGGAGGAGCTTCTGGTGACAAATGATGCTAATGACTCGATGGCATCTAAAAGAGGTAGCATGTTAGTTTCTATTTTAAGCAGTAACACTTCTTTAGTTGCTGAACCTATTTTATTGTGCTAGTAGACAAAATTTCTTGCTTTGACCGACAAAACCAAATGGCAGTAAGTGGCTTCTCAAATGATGTAAGTTGAACCATTTCATAGCTCTGCAGTTCCTATATTTTTTAAGTTTACCTTTTTTTAATCTTCTTTTTCATTAGTATACATGGCAACTCGTTAGTCGTTAGT
Source organism: Hibiscus tridactylites (assembly GCA_958450335.1). Taxonomy (NCBI): domain Eukaryota; kingdom Viridiplantae; phylum Streptophyta; class Magnoliopsida; order Malvales; family Malvaceae; genus Hibiscus; species Hibiscus tridactylites. Next base: position 19,513,944 of record OY288265.1, on the reverse strand, counting down.
AGTGCATGTTGGCAAATAGAGTTGATTGTTTTGCATCTTATCTTAGTAAATAATTTCTTAGCTTGCCTGTGATACCCAACGATATTGTGCGTGACTGCGTGTAGTGAAGAAGCCAGAAATTGAAAAGATAGACTTTAAACTAATTTTAAGACCTCAGCGTATATGATTTATGCTACCTTCTCTAGAAATATGTGTACTTTATTACATTCATATATGCCTTGCATGTGTTGAAGCATCCATTTGGATGTCTTTGTTTTCATCCTTATTTTTGTGTGTTCATCTTCTTTTTGATTGACATGTAAGCTATCATTTCTCTATATCGTCGAGATCACTCAGTATTCTCCTGTTTCCTTTTCGGTTACTCTATTGTTTTACTTGATCACCACTCAAGCTGCTTCATTTCAGCAGGGTGGCCCTATCCCTGCCCATAATTTATCAACAGAAATCATTTTGCATGTTAATTTGATTGAGCCAGTTGCTCAAAGTAGTAACGCTTACCCTGGCACTTTGGGGTGTGTTTGCAATCAGATATCAGATGGCCAAGTAAATAGTACTGAGCTGAGGAGAGGCTCTTGTGCCTTAAGGATTGGTGATTCGTTGGAATTTTTGGTCAATGACGGTTTACAAAGTCAGGATAGTTTTGGAAAGTGGATTAACGACTTTATAACTGAACCCCTAGGCTCAGTAGGTTACCCTGTGCTAGAATCGTCAATTTCATCTGCCAAAGACTTCAGCTCTCCAGAGCAAATATTTTGCATCACTGAAGTCTCACCTGGATGGGCCTATTCAACCGAAAAAACCAAGGTTTTTTTTCTTCCTGAAAGTTCTCTCCCTCGCACTTTCTATGTTAGAAATCTCTCTGCCATTGCTGCAATGAGTAATCTTGTTTGTGGAATTGATACTTGGTTGTGTCAACGTCTTGACCTTTATTTATTAATTTGCAGATTTTAGTCACTGGAGTCTTTCATCAAGGTTATCAACATCTTGCTAAGTCCAATTTGTTTTGCGTATGTGATGATGTTTGTACCTCAGCAGAAATTGTTCAGGCCGGGGTTTATCGCTGTTTTTTATCACAGCATTCCCCAGGACTAGTGAACCTGTATATGAGCCTTGATGGCCATAAACCCATCAGCCAAGTGCTTAGTTTCGAGTATCGTACTCCTTTCTCACGTGATCCAATAGTTCCTCCAGAAGACGAATCCAGGTGGGAGGAGTTCCTATTGCAGTTGAGGCTTGCTTCTTTGCTCTTCTCTACTTCTAAGAGCCTTGACATTTTGTTGAGTAATAAAGTGTCACCAAATACCCTAAAAGAGGCTAAGAAGTTTGCTCAAAAGACTACTAACATATCTGATTGTTGGACATATTTGATCAAGTCATTTGAAGAAAACCGGGCTTCGTTTACACAAGCTAAAGATAGTTTACTTGAAATTGCTTTAAAGAACAGACTAAGAGACTGGCTGTTGGAAAGAATAATAGAAGGCAGTAAATTAACTGAATACGATAATCGAGGTCAAGGAGTTCTTCATTTGTGCACCATTCTTGGTTATACTTGGGCTATTCATCTATTTTCATGGTCCGGTCTCGCACTGGATTTTCGTGATAAATATGGATGGACAGCTCTTCATTGGGCAGCATGTTATGGGCGGTATGCTTTCAATGATTGTTAATCTTATTTCTGCCTGTAATTTTTTTTTCTGAGCATGCTCTCTTATTCACATTTTGTTCTTTATAAATTTAACTTTTAATCAGTGAAGCATCTTCGTATTGTTTATTTGATTTCGAAAAACATTCCTATGCAGGGAAAAAATGGCCGCTGTTCTTTTGTCTGCAGGGGCAAAGCCGAACTTGGTGACAGACCCCACCACCCGAAATCCAAATGGTTTCACTGCTGCTGATCTTGCATCTTTGAAGGGTTATGAAGGACTAGCCGCCTATCTTTCAGAAGAGGCTCTAGTAGCACACTTCAACGATATGGCCGTAGCTGGAAATGCTAGCGGCTCTCTTCAAACTAGTAGATCAGAGCCGACAAACGTTGAGAACCTTAACGAAGATGAACTATATTTGAAGGAATCTTTAGCAGCTTATAGAACAGCCGCTGATGCAGCTGCGCGGATACAGACTGCATTCAGGGAGCACTCCTTCAAAATACGAACTAAAGCAGTTGAGGCTTCTAATCCGGAGGATGAAGCACGGAATATAGTTGCAGCTATGAAGATTCAACACGCCTTTCGCAACTATGAGACAAAGAAAAAGATGGCTGCTGTTGCCCATATTCAATACAGGTTCCGTACTTGGAAAATGCGTAAAGATTTCCTTAATATGCGCCGCCAGGCTATCAAAATCCAAGTAAATACTCTCTTTTCTTCTTACAGATTTTGTTTTTCTGTGTATCTTTATTATACATTATATCAAACTCTAAACCTTTTATTGTTTGTAACTGTAAACGGGCATGATTTCCCTTTAACGGGTCCAATTAAACTGAATGACAAATTTTGAACTTTTAACTAAAATTTGTCTTTTCTCCGGATGGCCGATGTTTTCATACATTCACAGCATACTTGTGAGTTGTGACCTCGTTATGGCCAAAATATAATGTCTAGAGACTAGAGTTTCGATTACTTTCTTAGGTTCTGTCTGAATGAAGATTGCTTAGAATAGAAAAAGTTTCTTTGACAATTGACATTGCATGAATAAAATGCAGGCTGTTTTCCGGGGCTTCCAAGTAAGGAGGCATTACCATAAGATTCTTTGGTCAGTTGGTGTGGTCGAGAAAGCGATCCTGCGTTGGCGATTAAAGAGAAAAGGTTTCCGCGGACTACAAATTAACACAGCTGAACCAGTTGTGGAGCCAGGCCAAGAGAGTGATACTGAAGATGACTTCTACAGAGACAGCCGGAAACAAGCTGAAGAACGTGTTGAAAAAGCAGTTGTACGTGTTCAGGCTTTGTTCAGGTCAAAGAAAGCACAGGAGGAGTACCGGAGAATGAAGTTGGCTCATGATAAAGCAAAGGTAGGCCATTTCTTCAAAATTTCGAAAAAATTCTGTTTTTTGTATATCAGTTACCTACAAAATTCCGTTTTTGCAGTTGGAATATGAAAGCCTTCTCGGCCTGCCTTCGGATATGGATGCTTGCAGACATTGAAGCTTAGTATGGCGACATTCAAGTAGAAGAGTAACAGTAGGGAGCTGTACATTTGTATATGCAACCGATTTCCATCAGTCCCCTTATCACTGTTTTAATATTTTGAGGGGAGATGGTAAGTTACTGCAGATCCTTTAGTTTTCTTACTTTTCGATTTTGATCCGTTCAGTCGGATGCACGATATCGGTCCCGGTGTATGTGCCATGTATTGCATTATCACTTTGCTAAGGTTAGAGTATTGAGAATTCTGATATCCAGAAGATGCTTACTCAATTAATATTAGAGTTCTTGTAATTTTGCAGGGTTGCTTTTTTGTCTCTGCTCTCCAATTGTTAACAATAACAAATCTGATAAAACTACAGGGACCTCTGACAGAATTAGACCCTCTCTTTTTTTTCCTCCAAAATGGAACCGTCATCACTCCCAACTATATTTGATTCACACACCAAACCGGCAACCAAAGTAAATTTACCACCCTTTATCTACAAAGAACATAACAAAATAAACAGAGTTTCAAAAATACTAGATTAAAATGAAGTTCTCAACAAATACAACACATGTTTTCTTGTAGGAAGATGGCTAGCTATGTAGACATGGCGATTGTGTTCTTGGTTTTGCTTTTACTTAAATGTACTGAGAAAGCCATCTGAAGCCATCACCGTATCCCATCTTACGCACGATGCTGCACATGAAAACTTCGAGCGGACGCACATTGGTGCCTTCCAAATTAACCTTCCCTTTCCCTGTTGTGAAGTTTGTCAACCCCATATGGTAACGTAATTCGTCTTCTGAAGCTGCATACGGTAGGTCGATCTTGTTCCCTAGAATCAGGAACGGGACATTTGCTAGCGATTCATCCGAAAGGAGGGCGTCAAGCTCCTTTTTCGACTCTGCAAATCGCTCCTTGTCGTATGCGTCAACCAGGTAGACCACGGCATCGACCTAGGTTACAATTGAATTGCATACATTTCACTTTAGCAGAATACAAAAACAACCAAATTGAAGAATCAAATAATGGGGGTCTTAAAAACACTTTTTAATGTTACTATAGCTCATATCCACACAATCACACTTTTCAAGGTTACTATATGTATATCTTTAGCTAGTATGGAAATGACCTTTAAATGCAGATCAAAACATTCAAAATCAAAGCTCTTTAAAGGATGACAAAACTGTCTATTCACACAATTACAGCAGAAATATGGGTATGCAACCAAGCAAATACTCATTATTTGGATCCATGGCAAGAAAGATTAGGCAAAAACTTTACTGACTTCTGATTCTTTTCACCATCATCAACCGTCCATTGACGGGCAGTCTAACTTACAACAGGTTAGAGTATGGCTATAGTGTGGCACCAATCAAAATGTTACAAAATACGAAACCTAAAATATTATAACATTTTAAGTTGGTGGGCAACATTTTAGATTCCGTACTTTATAATATTTCGATTGGTGTCGCACCGTACCTGCTGCACCCCAAACTATCTGATTAACACTTGCCAGAAAGTGCCAATATATACATACATTACGTACGAAATACACATACACATAAATGCAAATACCTTGGCGTAATAGTCTTTCCAGACTCTACGAGCAATTTGATGGCCACCCAAATCAAAGGCCTTGAATTTGATCTTCCCTATGCTTAGTTCTTCCGATGTGGGGTACTGTGTTGGCTGATGCTGAACAAGTCTCTGCAATTTTCAACTCACCAAAACTCCTCAATTTCAATCAAATTCAATACACTAAGCTATCATTTCCTTTAGTTTCTCAGCAACCAAGCAGACTCAGAAGGTTGAGAAAATTAGCTTAAAGCTAAAAAGGGTATTCATATCTGATAATTACTTTGAAAATTCATTGAAAAACAAGAAGCATTTACCTCATCTTTGAGCATATGGAGCAAAGTTGTTTTTCCAGCATTGTCAAGCCCCAAAAACAAGATCTTTGCTTCCTTTTGATACAAACCAAGGGATGCTAAAATTCCGTAAAACCAATCTACAAGAAACATTTCTTCTTCTTCTTCTTCTTCTTCTTCTTTTTTGGTTTTTGGAAATTGAATTGAAACGAAAATTAAAAGGAGAGTTTCTTCTCTAAGCTTCGGTTTGGTGGTTTTTGAAAAGAATTTTCCGGGATTCTGATATATATAGTAGTGAGCTGGGTAAGTGGGACTGGTTTGGTCGGTGACGGTGCTGACGTGGACGGTGAAATGGAGGGAGAAGTTACTGGAAATCGCAGGTTACTTTAAAAAGTTTTGCCGCCGTGGAGGACAGTGATTGGTTGGTAGTCGTCATAAGGGGGTGGCGTGTGGCCGTTTGATTTTAGAACAAAACGTCCATTGGTGGTGTGATGATGATGATTCCTTACGTGGCATGAGGGAGGAAGGATCTGGTCCAACACAGTAGTGGTGTTAAAAACTATCTGATCCGATTTGAAAATTTGGATATTCGATCTGATTTTTATTTTTGAATTGAATATCCAATCCGATTTTAAATTTTTTGGATCGAATATGGATCACAATATTCAAATTTGGTATTACCAGAAAATCTAAAAATTTAAAATTTCATGAATATTAATCTTGTTATAAATTTGATGTTTGTTATATCCGAAAATTAAAAAAAATGAAATTTTCATAAATGCGAATTTTGTTATATTTAACAATTTGTTGTTTGTTATATTCAAAATTTTCATAAATAAGACCTTCAAATTCTAAAAAAATAATTAAATTAAATTATAATTTCAGATAACTAGATATCCGAATATCTAATATTCGAATATCCGGTTATCTGATTTTTTTCCAGACTGAATACAAATCACTATATCGTCGATCCGAAAATTCGTATATACGTAAAAATCAGATCGAATTCGATCTGATTCGATATCCGACAATGAACACCCCTATAACAGAGTGCATCAAAAACAAAATATTTGTGTAATATCGGTGTCGTGACCGTTTTTTAAAATCGTTTGTAGGAAAAACAGCTTGACGATTAGGGTTTTAGAAATCGGGGTTTTTCATTTTAATTTGGTCTTGAAATTAGGGGTTTTCTATTTTAATCAAATTTCTTTTATTTTCTTGAAAATCGTTTTGGAGTCGCCACCGGTCACTTTGGTAGACCGGACACCATAAAAAACGGACCAGAGATTCATTTAATAAAATCCGGGTTCGGGAGTCAGTTACGTGTAGGGAAGGATTATAACCCCTACAAACGCCCATTATCGGTACCTTATTAGTTCCACGTGGCATTTTGAACATTAATATGAATTTAATTAAATATTTTAATTGTTAAATGGGTTCCATTTCGAATGTGGATATCCTTTTGTAAGAAAATACATTTTGGACGAATATAAGTTATGAAACGTCTAAATACATTAGGACACTTCAATTTATATTCAAAATGTATCTCAACACAAAAGATTTAATGCATGCCCAATCATTATCTTGTCCATTTTAAATAAGACCTAATTAGGACTTCATTGATTTAATTAATTAAAAAATCTATAAATATTATTACTCTTTGAACTTTAATGGTAACATCTAAATAATTTAGACACTACTTTTAATGGGCCCAAAAGTAATAATGTTCCTAATTTAAGTGACACTAATTGTTTAGTCTTATTTTTAATTTTATTTAATTTAATTGTATGAATATTATTTTTTAAATTCAAATGGAACATTGAATTTCTTATTTGTATATCCTTTGATTAACATCATGTTACAATGTGATACTAATCAATTTTGAACATTCAAACTTTATTTCAATGTCCATCTACTTGCTACAATGTTCTTTCTTATTCAATTATTTAATTAAGATGCTTATGCTAAAGGTTCTAACTAATGCAATTTAGTGATTAGGTCTTCCTAACATGTATACTACATGCTTAATTTTAAAAATGTGCAAGCATACAATTAAATAAAGAAATTAAACAAACCATTAAAATAAACAATTAAATTAATTTTGGGCCAAATTGAATTAAATTGAAACTTGGGTTGTCGATTTACAAAGGGATAGGTGACTGAAATGTAAAGCATGATAACCTTCAAAGCTTAAACCTAAATCTTAAAAATTTCGGCCCAAAGCCTCTTAAATCGGGTCAAACCCACGAAAAATCGGCCTACGAACCAGCCCAATTGATCATCCCAACTTCCAAACGGTCCGAACCAAGCCCTGGGTCGCCAACCGGGTTGCGGCCCCGTATCCATATCCATCAAGAGAGGCGCAGATCCTCTTTGACTCGGCTCCTAAAGCGGTACCATTCCTATAACACCCCTCACCCGAATTAGGGGCAAGGAGCGTTATATTAACTTTAACATATTCGGATTAGCAGCAGAAGGAGGTTTAACAAAATCGTGTAATATTTTTTTTCTTTCATTCGAATACAAACATATATACTTAGCTATCTTATACTCAAGCAATACCCATGTATAAAAAACCATATCAAATTCAACCATAATACATTTATCATACCAAATCTCATTTCATCATTCTATCGGTACTAGGGTGAGTTCATTCTATTCGATTTTCAATTTTTAATCTATAACCCAATCTAAATAAATTACAATTTGCATACAAGGTAACATGTACTCATGAACCATACATTTAATTTCTAAGTTCATTAACTACACTTAATTCGAATAGATTAATTCATTTCCTATCGAATTGGATGTCATATATATACCTAATTCGATTAAAATAACCAACTATGTTGCAAATGATATACTATTCAATTAAGATCAATTTTAAAGTTCCAATTTCATTCGAATGACATATAATCAATTCCATTCGGTTTATACAATTTCTAATTCTTTACTTTAACCATTCGAATATCCTATACATGATCCAATTCAAGTAAATAAATCTATCTTTCATGAAATCATGATAAAGTAATACTAATCAATACATAGCTGAAACATTCATCATACTTATATATATATAATGCATCATATCCGATTCATACATCCATATCGTTTCTAGTTTCCCTTTTTACAAAATAAACCTGGGGTACCACATCGGCTAAACCTATAGGTTGCCTATACAAAAAGTGATTTCAACAAAAAGAATCAAGCCCCAAACATATACGCGGACGATCTATACCCCCAAATATTTACCCCTTACATACATATCAAAATATAGGGAAACATACTAGAAAGTTTATATCGAACCAAAATAATAGTTCATAAACATAACCATCAAACCAAACTGAACTAACATGCTGAACGCTAGGCCACCCATCATAAGCACGACAAAGACAGGGAAAATCATACTTAAGCTTCGTACGAGTAGAATACGGGTAGAGGTCAACGATGCTAGAACCTGAAATTTAGGGGAAGGAAGGAAAGGTTCGAGTGGTAAGTACTTCTCGTACTTAGTGAGGAAACCCTATTCTATTCGGTTTCCAATTAAAACATTATGATCAAACAAATTAATTTCACTTTGCACATTAGCTCATTCGAATGGTTCAAGCAATATAATCAATCCACAATTAATAATGCACTATAGCAATCATTCGAATATATGCACAAAGGAGTCATGTAATTCTATTCGAATACATGCAAGTAATTTCATATCATTCATATCATTGATACACATACAAGCCATGAAACCTAATTTAACTTCCAATTATTAACTTATCACAATTAAAGTTTCATAGCATATCAAGAATGGCAAATCATGAAATTTCAATATTTCATACGAATGTTTCCATAACCAATTTCACGAATTTACTTTAAATTTTCAGATTTCATTACTCTAATTGTTTATTTTAATCATTTAGCAATGCCTTGGATAGTAGAGTATGCTAGGTAATCAAGTCACGTATAACAGAAGTTGTGAATCAAATTCACCATGTAATAGGTACCACGTACCAAAATCGTATCACATATAACATATCATAATGTCCGCAGACATTAAGCAAGAAGGTACACTTACGTACCACAATATCGAGTACACTAACGTACCGATTTTCTTATTGAGCTCAGACTCTAGGCTAGCCGTACTACCTAAACAGACTGTACACACCAAGGGCTTTGCTTATCAATCTTTAGTTTAATTAGATATTTAATCAATCAAAATTTCAGAATCTCTTAACTAATCCTTTCGATTAATTGCTTATAATACCAATTCCAATAACATGTTATCACACATGATCATATAACAATTTACAAGCTCAATTCGCATATTTCATATCAGCATTCGAACAAAACCAACTTATATCATATAATTCAGAATCTCATTTCATAGTTCAATACTCAATTGAACTTATCAAACATAATCATAACATGTAAGAGCATTGTATACTCACATACCATATCACAATTTCATTATTTTCACAAGAAATCAATATCACAATAATTCCAATAATCAGCATTATTAATTCATCCAAAATAGTAAAATTAACCAAAAATCAGATTCGGAATCAAACATATCAATCATCAATTTAATTTCAATCACATATGAAACAAAATCACATAACACAAGCATAAAATCCGAATTCCATTATTCCTTCTTCCCTTACTAAAATCGAATAATTAATTAGTCCAATTTGCATGCTTATCAAACTTAAAAAAATCAAATTAAGGCAGTTGGGACTCTAATCCCAACTCTAAAATCGTTTCACTCACAGTTCGCCGAGCTAATTTTGTATCCGAATGTCCTTCGCTCGATCCGAAGCCGATCTCGGTGCAATTTCTTCTTCGACCCTTTCGCTTCTAGGATCTAAGGCATTCAAGCCAAGCAAATAGTAATTTTTCAGAATTCAATTCATGCAATTAGAGGCTGAATTTTGCATTTTTATTTAAAACAGTCCCTAAACTTTTCGGTTCAATTCGACTAGCTTCCATTTTTTTATTTTCTTTAATTAGCCCTTTAATCCTTCAAATTGACCACTAATTTTGATGGATTCCATATCCTACAATTTTTTATTCAACTTAGCAATACTTCATATAATTCAATTTTACCAATTTCATAAATCTCAAGTTCTAATTTCTCTTCTTTCCATTTATACTCATTTCTGACCACCTAGATTGATTCATTTCGTATTTCCTGTATACAGCTCCAAATCAGACACCGTTTGTTCCTAAATTCAATTTACATACCCAATTTTAACATATCAAAAATTCAGATCAAAACTCCTAGTAGATTATTTTCTACAATTTTTCAAAGTTCACTGTCCAGCTTGAAGCATTGCTGGACAGTTTTGCATGTTGGTTCAAATATGCTTTCCAGATTTTTATACAGCCATTAAAACTCTATTTTATCATTTTTCTAATAATTTAAACATGTCAAGGTAAAACATATCCAAAATTCAGCATTAGACTCTTATTAGTAAATTTTCTATGAATTTCCAAAGATGCATGTCATGAACTTAACAAATCTGCCAACATAACTACATGCATGCTCTTAATCTTTTATGTCTTTTAATCTTTAAAGATTTCTACATTTTTCCAGCAACTACACTTAAGACATCATCTTCATAATTTTCTAAACATTTTATAACATATGATCTAATGAATTTTCCACCATAATCGAATTAAGAAAGGAATGATCTACTTACTTCCGATTTTCTTTTGAATTTTCTAAAGAGACTTCACCACCATGCAAGCTCTCTTTTTTTTCCACCGAAGCTCTCAACTCTCTCTAGCTTTCTATGTTATATTTTTGGTGTGAAAGAGCAAAAAGGGAATAGGTGGTTTGGTTGGGATAGCCGGTTAAGGAATGAGAAAGGGGAGGGGACAAATTAAATGGGATATGACTTTCATGTCATATCTCAACTAATTTTCCCTATTATCACCCTTAATTTCCACTAAATCATATATGTATAGTCTTAATTACACTATGATTTCATCTTATAATAAGTGTTAATCCATGCATTTTCATTTTAGCATGCAAGCCTCAACTTTTCCACCTTATTCGGTTTGGTCATTGAGGCCATTGACCGAATTTCCTTGAACATTTGTTTCAAAATTAAATTCGGCCCTTATGATCCTAATTCCAATTAAACTCAATTAGAAATTAAAACTCAATAATTTATCTAATTGCGTAATTAAATCCCTTAATCTTCTAGGCTAATTTTTAGGATGTTACAATTCCAACTCGGTATAAAAGGAACATTTTCGAGTTGGAACAGTCATTTTTTCAGCATCCACTCTCTTTCTACTTTCTCTTCTCTCTCTAATTCTCTGAACTCGAACACTTATTTCCCAAAATCTCTGACCCAATCTCGATCAAAACCGTATTTTTCATACTTGTTCTTTCTTTGTTCATCAATTTCCATCGATTTAATCTTCAAAAACACTAAAATCAGTCATATTTCTTGTTCCCGAAGATCAAAATACCTATTTTCTCAAGAACAAGCCAAGAACATTGTAAAACTAATGTTTTGATATAATAATTGAAAAATGTTTTGGACAAAGTTAGGAAGAATTCAAAACCATTTCTAAGTCCAAACAATTTGAAACTGTGTTTATGGGATATTTCAAAAAAAGTTTTAAGTGTTTTCAAATCCAAATTCAACAAAACCATCTAGGCGTTTCGAAAAGCCCCTAGGTGTTTCGATACGGGTCTTTACAGTGGCAAAACGTTTCGAAATGGGCTTTAATATGGGTGAGATTTTGCATAGCGTTTTGATACGGCCTCTGCCGTTTCGATATGCCTATGTGGCATCGACCTCAACGGTCATAAACCCCAACGACTATTTCCCAACTACCTTTTAAATGCAGAACATTTCGGTACAGGGACAAGTGTTTCGATACGGGCTTTTCGATACAGCCAAAGGCGTTTCGATACGGGTGCTGCAACGACACTTTCTATTTCAAGAGTGTTTCGAAACGGGGCCGAGCGTTTCGAAACAGGGAGCTGCATAACTGCATTTATAGTGGGAAATGAAGTCTCCAACGGCTCCAATTCAACCTCAACGGCTAGTAAAGGCTACAAACTCAAAGAGGAGTATAAAAGGGACCTCAAAGCATCTAGTAATGGTCAATGCTTCAATTTTAATACAAAATATGATCAAAATGTGTCTTAGTGCTTAAGTGTCAATTCTTGTATAAACAAACACTAGTGAGCCAAAATTGTTAGATTTGCTCAAGTGTTTTAGGATTGGGTGAGAGCTTAATTGTGCAAACAAATACCTATTAGAGAGATTTGAGTTTGCTTATTTTTATCTCTTTGTAAAGAGGGTTTGATCAAGGCTTTGGTTAGAAAGCTTGATCGGTTTGTAAGAGTTTCCTCCTAAGCCTAGAAAAGGGGACGAATCAATAGTGGATTGATTGGAAATCCTTAGTGGGAAGCTAAGGTAGTGGATGTAGACCTTGGTTAGAAGGTTGAACCATTATAAATCATCCTATCTTTATCAATTTTAGCTTCCACACCTCTATCACCCAAAATTCCACTTCTCCACCACTTGGCGAGCAAGAACGGTTGAAGGAATCGAGCACCGAAAAACCCAACAATTTGTATAAGATCTTGGCTCAATTGAAGAGGATTAACATCCTATTGAGAAGATCTAACAAGCTTGATCAACTTTTCAAACGACCGGCTCAATAGCGCAATCTATCGACAATCTGCCCTTCTTCGACGGAACACAATATGCCCATTGGAAGACAAGGATGAAGTTCTTCATAAAGTCAAAGGACTACAAGCTTTGGGACATAGTAGAAGATGGCTCGTTCGTACCTCAACAAAGCAAGGCGGATTGGAGTGTCGAAGATCGCAAGAAGATGAAGCTTAATTGCAAAGCCTTGCACATCCTATTTTGTGCTTTTGGCCCAAACATTTACGAGAAGATGTCTTCTTGTGAGAGTGACAAGGAGGTGTGGGACAAGCTTGAAGTCACATACGAAGGAACCGACGAAGTAAAGAAGACCAAGATCGAGCTCCTCAACCTAGCGTATGAAAACTTCAAGATGGATCTGGAAGAGAACATCTAGAAGATGTTTGATAGGTTCTCCACCATCACTAATGGACTTAAAGGTTATGAAGAAGCCATCCTGAAAGAGAAACTTGTCCGAAAGCTCATCTACTCCCTTCCCGAGTTATGAGACTCAAAAAGGACCGCCATCATCGAATCCAAGAATCTCAAAACCTTGAAGCTTGATGAGCTCATGAGGTCTCTTCTCACTCACCAAATAATGAAGAAGAATAAAGAAGAGGAGAAGTAGAAAGAAGAGATTAGAGCTAGGGGAGAAGAAGCTCAAAGGACTTGGCATCAACACAAATGCCATTTCTCTCAAATCCTCTACATGCCATCATGTAGATTCAAGTGAAGAGGAGGATGAAGAAGAAGAGATAGTTCATCTCTTCAAGAAGTGTGCCCCTTTCATGAAGAAAGCCTTGAAATAGCTTGAACGAGAATCCATGAAAAAGAAGAGGGTAAGCACTTCAAGCCATAAGAAGAAGGCTTATGTGGCTACTTTGAGTGATGAAGACTCCATCGACGATGAACAAGCCAACCTTTGCCTTATAGCATCGAAGAAGATTCAAAGATAACTTTTAATTCATCTACTTCATGTTCATATTCTTTTGATGAATTACACGATGCCTATGATGATTTGGTTTTAGAGTTTAAAAATCACATTTTGAAAAACAATAAAATGATTTCAAAGTTTAAAATTCAAAATGATTTGATTTCTAAAACCAAAATTAAACTTGAAGCAAAACTTAAAGCAAAACTCGAAGAGTTTGAACAAAAATGTTTTGATTTACAAAATTTGCTTCATAAAGTTCAAGAAGAAAAAAGATTTGATTTCAAAAGAGCTTGAAACGAAAAATAATTTTGGAAAATCAAATTTTTATGTAACACAATCTTTTTCCCCTAGATTTGTAAATGGTAAATATTTTAGAAGTATTTGGGTCCCAAAAGGACTAAGTACTTCAACTAAAAATGATGAAATTGAAAAATGAACTCCTAAAGGGACTAAGTTTTGTGCTACTAACGTCTATGGATCCAAAGCAATTTGGATACCAAAAATTACTTGATTGTCTTATGATAGGTGTGATGGAGATTGATCAAAAAGTCAAACTTTGAGGGGGAGCTCCATGCACACAAGGAAGAACACTTGAAGAAGGAAGGCTTCACATCCTCCCTTGGGTTCAAGTGTGGTAAAATCTAGTTGTTCTTGCTTTTATTTGATTTATTTTTGTTTATTTCAACTAGATTATGACATATGTTGGACTAACATCTTTTGATGATGCTTTGAGTAAGGGGGAGACATTTTAAAACCAAAATTCTCATTTTTGAAATCTTTTTAAACCTCCTAAGTTATGATTGAACTTAATGTCTTTTGAATTCTTTTTGATATAACAAAAGGGGGGGGAGTTTGGTTTGAAAAATTGCATTTTTAAATGAATAAGGGGAAGCTTTACTTTATTTTAAAATTTTCATCTCTTATTCACATTTTTAAACTTAAAGGGGGAGAATCCCAAACAATTTCAAATGAATAAGGGGGAGCTTTACTTTATTTTAAAATTTTCATCTCTTATTTACATTTTTAATCTCAAAGGGGGGAAATCCCAAACAATTTTCAAGTTGGTTTTATTATATCAAAAAGAGGGAGATTGTAGAACTAATGTTTTGATATAATAATTGAAAAATGTTTTGGACAAAGTTAAAAAAAATTCAAAATCATTTCTAAGTCCAAACAATTTGAAACAAAGTTTATGGGATATTTCAAAAAGGTTTTAAGTGTTTTCAAAGCCAAATTCAACAAAACCATCCAGGCGTTTCGAAACCCCTAGGTGTTTCAATACGGGTCTTTACAGTGGCAAAACGTTTCGAAACGGGCTTTAATCTAGGTGAGATTTTGCATAGCGTTTCGATACAGCCTCTGCCATTTCGATATGCCTATGTGGCATCGACCTCAATGGTCATAAACCCTCAACGGCTCTTTCCAAACTACCTTTTAAATGCAGAGCATTTCGATACGGGCGTTTCGATACGGGCAAGTGTGTTTCGATACGGGTGCTGCAACAGCTCTTTCTATTTCAAGAGTGTTTCGAAACGGGGTCGAGCGTTTCGAAACGGGGAGCTGCATAACTGCATTTATGGTGGGAAATGAAGTCTCCAACGGCTCCAATTCAACCCCAATGGCTAGTAACGACTACAAACTCAAAGAGGAGTATAAAAGGGATCTCCAAGCATCTAGTAATGGTCAATGCTATAATTGTAATACAACATATGATCAAAATGTGTCTTAGTGCTTAAGTGTCAATTCTTGTATAAACAAACACTAGTGAGCCAAAATTGCTAGATTTGCTCAAGTGTTTTAGGATTGGGTGAGAGCTTAATTGTGCAAACAAATACCTATTAGAGGGATTTGAGTTTTCTTATTTTTATCTCTTTGTAAAGAGGGTTTGATCAAGGCTTTGGGTAGAAAGCTTGATCGGTTTGTAAGAGTTTCTTCCTAAGCCTAGAAAAGGGGATGAATCAATAGTGGATTGATTGGAAATCCTTAGTGGGAAGCTAAGGTAGTGGATGTAGACCCTGGTTAGAAGGTTGAACCATTATAAATCATTGTGTCTTTATCAATTTTAGCTTCCACACCTCTATCACCCAAAATTCCACTTCTCCACCACTTGGCGAGCAAGAACGGTTGAAGGAATCGAGCACCGAAAAACCCAACAATTTGTATAAGAGCTTGGCTCAATTTAAGAGGTTTAACATCCTATTGAGAAGATCCAACAAGCTTGATCAACTTTTCAAACAACCGGCTCAATAACGCAATCTATCGACAATCTGCCCTTCTTCGTCGGAACACACTATGCCCATTGGAAGACAAGGATGAAGTTCTTCATAAAGTCAAAGGACTACAAGCTTTGGGTCGTAGTAGAAGATGGCCCATTCGTACCTCAACAAAGCAAGGCGGATTGGAGTGTCGAAGATCGCAAGAAGATGAAGCTTAATTGCAAAGCCTTGCACATCCTATTTTGTGCTTTTGGCCCAAACATTTATGAGAAGATGTCTTCTTGTGAGAGTGCCAAGGAGGTATGGGACAAGCTTGAAGTCACATACGAAGGAACCGACGAAGTAAAAGAGACCAAGATCGATCTCCTCAACCTAGCGTATGAAAACTTCAAGATGGATCTGGAAGAGAACATCGAGAAGATGTTTGATAGGTTCTCCACCATCACCAATGGACTTAAAGGTTATGGAGAAGCCATCCCGGAAGAGAAACTTGTCCAAAAGCTCATCTACTCTCTTTTCGAGTTATGAGACTCAAAAAGGACCGCCATCATCGAATCCAAGAATCTCAAAACCTTGAAGCTTGATGAGCTCATGAGGTCTCTTCTCACTCACCAAATAATGATGAAGAACAAAGAAGAGGAGAAGTAGAAAGAAGAGATTAGAGCTAGGGGAGAAGAAGCTCAAAGGACTTGGTATCAACACAAATGCCATTGCTCTTAAATCTTCCACATGCCATCATGTAGATTCAAGTGAAGAGGAGGATGATGAAGAAGAGATAGTTCATCTCTTCAAGAAGTGTGCCCCTTTCATGAAGAAAGCCTTGAAATAGCTTGAACGAGAATCCATGAAAAAGAAGAGGGCAAGCACTTCAAGCCATAAGAAGAAGGCTTATGTGGCTACTTGGAGTGATGAAGACCCCGTCGACGATGAACAAGCCAACCTTTGCCTTATAGCATCGAAGAAGATTCAAAGATAACTTCTAATTCATCTACTTCATGTTCATATTCTTTTGATGAATTACACGATGCCTATGATGATTTGGTTTTAGAGTTTAAAAATCACATTTTGAAAAACAATAAAATGATTTCAAAGTTGAAAATTCAAAATGATTTGATTTCTAAAACCAAACTTAAACTTAAAGCAAAACTCGAAGAGTTTGAAAAAAAATGTTTTGATTTACAAAATTTGCTTCATAAAGTTCAAGAAGAAAAAGATTTGATTTCAAAAGAGCTTGAAACGAAAAATAATGTTGGAAAATAAATTTTTTATGTAAGACAATCTTTTGCCCCTAGATTTGTAAATGGTAAATGTTTTAGAAGTATTTGGGTCCCAAAAGGACTAAGTACTTCAACTAAAAATGATGAAATTGAAAAATGAATTCCTAAAGGGACTAAGTTTTGTGCTACTAACGTCTATGGATCCAAAGCAATTTGGATACTAAAAATTACTTAATTGTCTTATGATAGGCGTGATGAAGATTGATCAAAAAGTCAAACTTTGAGGGGGAGCTCCATGCACACAAGGAAGAACACTTGAAGAAGGAAGGCTTCACATCCTCTCTTGGATTCAAGTGTGGTAAAATCTAGTTGTTCTTGCTTTTATTTGATTTATTTTTGTTTATTTCAACTAGATTATGACATATGTTGGACTAACATCTTTTCATGATGCTTTGAGTATGGGGGAGACATTTTAAAATGAAAATTCTCATTTTTGAAATCTTTTTAAACCTCCTAAGTTATGATTGAACTTAATGTCTTTTGAATTCTTTTTTATATAACAAAAAGGGGGAGAGTTTGGTTTGAAAAATTGCATTTCTAAATGAATAAGGGGAAGCTTTACTTTATTTTAAAATTTTCATCTTTTATTCACATTTTTAAACTTAAAGGGGGAGAATCCCAAACAGTTTCAAATGAATAAGGGGGAGCTTTACTTTATTTTAAAAATTTCATCTCTTATTCACATTTTTAAACTCAAAGGGGAGAATCCCAAACAATTTTCAAGTTAGTTTTATTATATCAAAAAGAGGGAGATTGTAGAATTAATGTTTTGATATAATAATTGAAAAATGTTTTGGACAAAGTTAAAAAGAATTCAAAATCATTTATAAGTCCAAACAATTTGAAACTATGTTTATGGGATATTTCAAAAAGGTTTTAAGTGTTTTCAAAGCCAAATTCAACAAAACCATCAAGCCGTTTCGAAACGCCCCTAGGTGTTTCGATACGGGTCTTTACAGTGGCAAATCGTTTCGAAATGGTCTTTAATCTAGGTGAGATTTTGCATAGCGTTTCGATACGGCCCCTGCCGTTTCGATATGCCTATGTGGCATCGACCTCAACGGTCATAAACCCTCAACGGCTATTTCCCAACTACCTTTTAAATGCAGAGCATTTCGATACGGGGACAAGCGTTTCGATACGGTCAAGGGTGTTTCGATACGGGTGCTGCAACAACTCTTTCTATTTCAAGAGCGTTTCGAAACGGGGTCGAGCGTTTCGAAACGGGGAGTTGCATAACTGCATTTATGGTGGGAAATGAAGTCTCCAACGGCTCCAATTCAACCCCAACGGCTAGTAACAGCTACAAACTCAAAGTGGAGTATAAAAGGGACTTCCAAGCATCTAGTAATGGTCAATGCTTCAATTGTAATACAACATATGATCAAAATGTGTCTTAGTGCTTAAGTGTCAATTCTTGTATAAACAAACACTAGTGAGCCAAAATTGTTAGATTTGCTCAAGTGTTTTAGGATTGTGTGAGAGCTTAATTGTGCAAACAAATACCTATTAGAAGGATTTGAGTTTTCTTATTTTTATCTCTTTGTAAAGAGGGTTTGATCAAGGCTTTGGGTAGAAAGCTTGATCGGTTTGTAAGAGTTTCCTCCTAAGCCTAGAAAAGGGGACGAATCAATAGTGGATTGATTGGAAATCCTTAGTGGGAAGCTAAGGTAGTGGATGTAGACCTTGGTTAGAAGGTTGAACCATTATAAATCATTGTGTCTTTATCAATTTTAGCTTCCACACCTCTATCACCCAAAATTCCACTTCTCCACCACTTGGAGAGCAAGAATGGTTGAAGGAATCGAGCACCAAAAACCCAACAATTGGTATCAGAGCTTGGCTCAAATTAAGAGGATTAACATCCTATATTCATATTTAGAAGATCTAACAAACTCGATCAACTTTTCAAACAACCGGCTCAATGGCACAATCTATTGACAAACCGCCCTTCTTCGACAGAAAACACCATGCCCATTGGAAGACAATGATGAAGTTCTTCATAAAGTCAAAGGGCTACAAGCTTTGGGACATAGTAGAAGATGATCCGTTCGTACCTCAACAAAGCAAGGCAAATTGGAGTGTCGAAGATCGCAAGAATATGTGGCTTAATTGCAAAGCCTTGCATATCCTATTTTTTTCTTTTGGCCCAAACATCTATGAGAAGATGTCTTCTTGTGAGAGTGCCAAAGAGGTATAGGACATGCTTGAAGTCACATACGATGGAATCGTCGAAGTAAAGGAGACCAAGATCGGGCTCCTCAACCTAGCATATGAAAACTTTAAGATGGATTGTAACACCCTGGTTTTGGGCCTATATGTTTTAGACATCGAATCGGACCGGTCGAGAACAGTTCGAATCGCTTAAGGTGATTTTAGGAATTCAAGGATCTGGATAGGATAAAATTGTGATAAAAATTGATAAAATCCTCTAAAAATATAATTAAGAGGTTGGTCAAGTCAATTTTATGAAAAGGGTTTTGGAAAATGGACATTTTGAGTAGTGACCAAATTGTAAAGTTTCAAAACTGGAAAAATGTGATTTTTAAGGTGGAAGCTAAAATCTTAGAATCTTTAGGGGGCTTTAAGTCAATTTGACCTTTCTTCAATATGACATGTGATTTAAAAGGGTTTTTAATTAAATGATTTTTAATTGAATTTTTATATTAATTAACTAAAAGGTAGTTAATGAGATTTTCATTTACGTAACTACCAATTCCCTCTCATTTTCAGCTAAACACCATTTTCTCTCATCTTTTTCCAGAATTCTTCCTCCCAAAAACTCCCTCAACATTTCCTAAATCATTTTCAAGAGGTCTTCCTTAATTCTTCAAGATTTTTGCAAGGAAAACTTGTCATCTATTGAAGGAAGCAAGGATTTGAGGTAAATCTCGTTCTAAACCTCTAATCTAAGTTCTTTATTGAAATTCACAAGATATTTGGCTTCTAAATACTATTTTTGAGTGAGTTTTCAATATAGTTTTGATTTGAGATCAAAATCTTGTGAAATTGTGGATGAAATCTTGATTTTCGGACTTGAAGAGTTGGGCTCTGTTTTGTGTTGATTTTAATTGATTTCTAAGTTGGTTTATATGTTAAAATGACGTGTTAATAACATAGATCCCAAAATCCTTGAGACCCTTAAGTTTCTTGGTAGTTTTAAGTGAGATTTTGGGGTGAAATGGTGGAATCTTGATTGCTGGAGGTATAAGGATGAGTTAGGATGTTTATTAGATGTGGTTTGATGTTGATAATTGTTTGGAAGTGATGTATGATGGCTGGTCTTGGTTTAGGAAGCAATCGATTGAGTTTTCGGTTGTTTTGGAAGGGTATTTTGGTGTAGTTTGAGTGGGCAACGAGTTTATGAATTGTTGCTGGTGTTAGAATGCATTTTAATGCATTTAGATATCTGTTTTGATGATGTGAAAACAAGGGATCTTGATCCAGAAGCAAACAAGGTGATTTTGGAGGCTCCAGAGGTGTAATTTCTGTGTCGGCGAACGAGGCTTCGTGTATCGGTGAGTGGAAATGCAATTTCCTGCATTGTAACGCTTTGAGCATGATCTTGGGAGCTTAGTGTAAGTTTGATACACTTAGCTAAACTCAAGAGTAAGTAGTTCGGAAATCTCTCTTGGAAATGTGCTATGTTTTGATGAAAATACACTTGATGAAAATGTGGTTTTGTTTAATGTTCTAAGCATGATTTAAATGCTGGATTTTAATGCCATGATGTTAAGGATGCACTAGGTAAGTGATCCTTGGTTTTTTCATATGACTATGCATATGATGTTAAGCATGTTATGCTTGTGGAAATGGCATTGTGGTTATGCTTGTAAAATAGTGGATTATTGATGATAAATGATTATATTGGCAAGTGATGAAAATGGTTTTTGGTTACTTTAATCGGATATAGTTAACCGACTATAGGATTGGGTGCACCGTGAATAAAGTCGCCTTGGATGTCGAGGGGTTGTGATTGTGCCGTAATCTCCATCCAAGTACCCTAACGATTATGGCTAAGATCACAACGGTGAATGGTTAGTCCCGTGTGTGAGTTATGTATATGTGTCCCATACTCTCGTTAGTGGAATTATACAACTACCGATGAGTGGTGTTGAGGGGTTGTGATTGTGCCATTAATCTCCATCACGGGTGTTGAGGGGTTGTGATTGTGCCATTTGTCTCTGTAGAACTAATATTTTGATATAATAATTGAAAAATAATTTGGACTGATTTAAAAAGTATTTAAAACATTTCCAAAGTCCAAACAACTTGAAATAATATTTAGGGAATTTTTCATAAAGGTTTTTCATGCTTTCAAAGGCCAATTTTCACAAAACTGACCAAGTGTTTCGAAACACCTTAGGGCGTTTCGAAACAGGTGCCTCTAGTGGCCAAAACGTTTCGATACTCGTATCGAAACGGGCCCTAGCGTTTCGAAACGGGCTAGGCCGTTCCGATACGCCCACGTGGCACTGACCACAACGGTCATAAACCCCAACGGCTCTTTCCCAACTAACTTTTAAATGCAGGTCGTTTCGATACAGGCTTATAGCGTTCCGAAACGGCAAGAGGGTGTTCCGAAACGGGTACCCTGACAGACTGCAACGGCTCTTTCTATATTGAGAGCGTTTCGAAATGGCTTCGAGCGTTTCGAAACGGGAAGCTGCAGAACTGCATTTATGGAGGGAATTAAAGGCTCCAACGACTCTATTTCAACCCCAACGGTCCTAAACGGCTATAAACTCAATTGGGAGTATAAAAGGGACCTCCAAGCATCAAGAGAAGACTAATGCTCATATTGTCAAACATCAAATGATCAAGAAATTGTCTTAGTGCCTAAATTGTCAATTCTTATATAGACAAACACTAGTGAGCCAAAATTGTCAAATTTGCTCAAGTGTTTTAGGTTTTGGGTGAGTGCTTCATTGTGCAAACAAACACCTATTAGAGGGTTTAAGTTTGCTTTATTTATCTCTTTGTAAAAGAGGGTTTTGATCAAGGCTTGGGTAGAAGCTTGATCGGTTGTAAGGGTTTCCTCCTAATCCTAGAAAAGGGGACGAATCAATTAGTGGATTGATTGTGAAATCCTTAGTGCGGAGCTAAGGTAGTGGATGTAGGTGCTTGTTAGAAGGTCGAACCACTATAAATCATTGTGTCTTTATTCTTTCTAGCTTCCTAAACCCTTCCACCCAAATTTCCACCTCTCCACCATTTGGTGAGCAAAATTGGTTGATCAAATCGAGCCCCACACATCCCAACAATTGGTATCAGAGCTTGGCTCAATCGGTGAGGATTAACATCCTATTGAGAAGATCCGGCAAGCTCGATCACTTTTTCATCAACCGGCTCAAATGGCGCAATCCATATACAAACCACCTTTCTTCGACGGAGCTCACTATGCCCATTGGAAGACAAAGATGAAGTTCTTCATCAAATCAAAAGATTACAAGCTATGGGATGTAGTTGAAGATGGCCCGTTCGTACCCAAAAGAAGTAAAGCGGAGTGGAGTGCCGATGATCGCAAGAAGATGGAGCTAAATTGCAAAGCCTTGCACATTCTATTTTGTGCTTTTGGTCCATCCATCTATGAGAAGATGTCTTCTTGTGAGAGTGCCAAGGAGGTATGGGACAAGCTTGAAGTCACATACGAGGGGACAAACGAAGTCAAGGAGACCAAGATTGGGCTCCTAACCTTGGAGTATGAGAACTTCAAAATGGATCCGGAAGAGAACATTGAGAAAATGTTCGATAGATTCTCCACCATCACCAATGGTCTTAAAGGTTATGGAGAAGCCATCCCGGAGGAGAAGCTTGTTCGAAAGCTCATCTACTCACTTCCCGAGTCTTGGGACTCAAAGAGGACCGCCATCATCGAAGCCAAAAATTTGAAGACTTTGAAGCTTGATGAACTCATGGGGTCACTCCTTACTCATCAAATCATGAAGAAGAATAAAGTGGATGAGAAGAAGAGGGAAGAAATTCGAGCTATGGGAGAGAAGAAAATCAAAGGGCTTGGCATCAATGCTAGTGCCATGGCTCTCAAATCCTCCACTTGCCATCATGTCTACTCAAGTGAAGAGGAGGAAGATGAAGAGATAGTTCATCTCTTCAAGAAGTGTGCCCCTTTCATGAAGAAAGCTTTGAGAGAGCTTGAACGAGAACCTAAAAGAAAGGAGAGGGCAAGCACTTAAAGCCATAAGAAGAAGGCACAATTGGCTACTTGGAGTGATGAAGACTCCACCGACGATGAACAAGCCAACCTTTGCCTTATGGCCATCGAAGAAGATTCAAGGGTAACTTCTAATTCATCTACTTCATGTTCTTACACTTTTGATGAATTACAAGATGCCTATGATGATTTGGTTTTAGATTTTAAAAGCCACATTTTGAAAAACAATAAATTGATTTCAAAGTTAAAAATTCAAAATGATTTGCTTTCTAAAACCAAACTTGAACTTGAAGCAAAACTTGAAGAGTTTGAGTTAAAATGTCTTGATTTACAAAAATTGCTTCAAAAAGTTCAAGGAGAAAAGGATTTGATTTCCAAAGAGCTTGAGAAGAAAAACAATCTTGGAAAATCAAATTTTTATGTTAGACAATCTAGTGCCCCTAAATTTATAAATGGTAAATGTTTTAGAAGTGTTTGGGTCCCAAAAGGACTTAATACTTCAATTAAAAAGGATGAAATTGAAAAATGGATTCCTAAGGGGACTAAATTTTGTGCAACTAACGTTTATGAATCCAAAGCAATTTAGATACCAAAAGTTACTTGATTGTCTATTGTAGGTGTGATGGAGATGTTCAACAAGTCAAACATTGAGGGGGAGCTTCATACACTCAAGGAAGAACACTTGAAGAAGGAAGGCTTCACATCCTCCCTTGGGTTCAAGTGTTGGTAAAATTTCTAGTTGTTTTGATTTATTTGTCTTATTTTTAATTTAATTCAACTAGATGATCATAAATGTTGGACTAACATTTTTTGATGATGCTTTGAGTAAGGGGGAGCCATTTTAAAACCAAATTCTCATTTTTGTCAAAATTTTTACCTCTATTGTTAATTTTGAACTTCATGTTTTTAAATCTTTTTGATATAACAAAAAGGGGGAGAAATGGTTTGAAAAATTGAATTTTCAAATGAATAAGGGGGAGCTTTATTTGAATTAAAATTTCTAATCTCTTATTCACATTTTTAAAGTTAAAGGGGGAGAATCCCAAACAATTTTTCAAGTGGTTTTATTATATCAAAAAGGGGGAGATTGTAGAACTAATATTTTGATATAATAATTGAAAAATAATTTGGACTGATTTAAAAAGTATTTAAAACATTTCCAAAGTCCAAACAACTTGAAATAATATTTAGGGAATTTTTCATAAAGGTTTTTCATGCTTTCAAAGGCCAATTTTCACAAAACTGACCAAGTGTTTCGAAACACCTTAGGGCGTTTCGAAACAGGTGCCTCCAGTGGCCAAAACGTTTCGATACTCGTATCGAAACGGGCCCTAGCGTTTCGAAACGGGCTAGGCCGTTCCGATACGCCCACGTGGCACTGACCACAACGGTCATAAACCCCAACGGCTCTTTCCCAACTAACTTTTAAATGCAGGTCGTTTCGATACGGGCTTATAGCGTTCCGAAACGGCAAGAGGGTGTTCCGAAACGGGTACCCTGACAGACTGCAACGGCTCTTTCTATATTGAGAGCGTTTCGAAATGGCTTCGAGCGTTTCGAAACGGGGAGCTGCAGAACTGCATTTATGAAGGGAATTAAAGGCTCCAACGACTCTATTTCAACCCCAACGGTCCTAAACGGCTATAAACTCAATTGGGAGTATAAAAGGGACCTCCAAGCATCAAGAGAAGACTAATGCTCATATTGTCAAACATCAAATGATCAAGAAATTGTCTTGGTGCCTAAATTGTCAATTCTTATATAGACAAACACTAGTGAGCCAAAATTGTCAAATTTGCTCAAGTGTTTTAGGTTTTGGGTGAGTGCTTCATTGTGCAAACAAACACCTATTAGAGGGTTTAAGTTTGCTTTATTTATCTCTTTGTAAAAGAGGGTTTTGATCAAGGCTTGGGTAGAAGCTTGATCGGTTGTAAGGGTTTCCTCCTAATCCTAGAAAAGGGGACGAATCAATTAGTGGATTGATTGTGAAATCCTTAGTGGGGAGCTAAGGTAGTGGATGTAGGTGCTTGTTAGAAGGCCGAACCATTATAAATCATTGTGTCTTTATTCTTTCTAGCTTTCTAAACCCTTCCACCCAAATTTCCACCTCTCCACCACTTGGTGAGCAAAATTGGTTGATCAAATCGAGCCCCACACATCCCAACAGTCTCCACCTTGTGTAGTCTGGTAGTTTGTATGAAGCGTGAGGGACAACGATTGTAATTCGCGTATCCGATTGTGTCTTGTGTTGAAATGGTTTATAGATTATCACTTGAAAGCCAATATAATGTAAATGAATAAAGTGAAGCATGAGATGCTTGAATATGATGCAAGGTTGCATGAGATAGTTGTGTATGATGCAAGAATGCATGAGATGCTTGGTAAAGCATGAGCAATGGTTTAATTGTTGTTTATGATGTTACATATGAGCATGAGTTTATAAAATTCATTTATGTCTTGAGAAGACATGATTTATGAAAAGGCATGTGATAAAAGTGGTGGCTTTGCAAGTCATGTTAAATGTATTGATGAATGTTGTTTAGCGAGCCTCACTAAGCTTTATGCTTACGCTCTTTTGTTTCATCAATGCAGAGAATTGAACATTTGAAGGCAGCCCAAAAGCAAGAGGAATCCAAGGCTTTGTTAAAGAGATGTATGTGGTTCACCCTTAGTGTAATAAGCGGCAATGGGTGGGATTTATACTTTGGAATGTTTGAGGATGTTTCCCTTTACTTTGAGCATGATAGATTGCCTATACTTGGGTTGTAAATGGCCTTTGGTGTTTGGATTTTGATTTGTATGATGTTATAGCTTGTTATGGCTTTGATGAACTAGGGATCATGCCTTTAGTGCTTTTACTTACATGTTGGTTGCCATGTTTAAGCTATAGTCTCGATATGATGATTGTTGATATGTATCCATGATATATGCATGTTGTGGTATGTCTCGGGAATGATTTGAATGTGTTAAATCATGATAAACAAGCTAAGTCTGTTGTTGCAGGGAAAGGCGTATCGGAACATCCTTGCCTATTTCGGAACAGGGGCCCGAAATGGCCTTAAGGTTTTGGAACGGTTGAAGGCGTATCGAAACGCTTTGGCTACCGGAAGGGGGTGTTTCGATACGGGTCTCGGAACGCACCCGAGTGTCGAAACGATCAACCTTGTTTCGAAACGACCGTTTCGGTACAGGGCCATCCGTATCGAAACACTTGACCGTTGGATTTGAATTTTGAGTTGTTCTGAGTTTTTGTTTCTTACATTTTGGTCCTTAAATGTTGTATGCTTAAATTAATGAGTTTGAATGATCCTTTGAGTTGATTTTTGACATGATGGCATGTTATGTGATTAATTGAGGTTTGGTAACTTTAAAATCATGAAAGTTCATGTAATGTATGAAATTTACAGTTTAGTCCCTAAAAGTCAAATGTATGCAATTGAACTCTGATCGCTGTGCCGTTTTCACCTAATCGCTTTGCTGAACATAGGTTAATAATATGCATCTAGAGAAAATAAAAAGAAAAAAGGGTCGTAAATCAAGGTTGACTTTCGGGTTGACTTTGGTTTTCCCCGTGTAATCTTCGTAGTTTGGGTTAAACGTCTAGACCGGGCTAAGGGGGTTACATGGATCCGGAAGCGAACATCGAGAAGATGTTTGATAGGTTCTCCACCATCACCAATGGACTTAAAGGTTATGGAGAAGCCATCCCGGAAGAGAAACTTGTCTGGAAGCTCATCTACTCCCTTCCCGAGTCATGGGACTCAAAAAGGACCGCCATCATCGAAGCCAAGAATCTCAAAACCTTGAAGCTTGATGATCTCATGGGGTCTCTTCTCACTCACCAAATAATAAAGAAGAATAAAGAAGATGAGAAAAAAAGAAGAGATTAGAGCTATGGGGGAGAAGAAGCTCAAAGAGCTTGGCATCAACACAAATGCCATTGCTCTCAAATCCTCCACATGTCATCATGTAGATTCTAGTGAAGAGGATAATGAAGAAGAAGAGATAGTTCATATCTTCAAGAAGTGTGCCCCTTTCACGAAGAAAGCCTTGAAAGAGCTTGAACGAGAATCCATGAAAAAGAAGAGGGCAAGCACTTCAAGCCATAAGAAGAAGGCTTATGTGGCTACTTGGAGTGATGAAGACTCCACCGACGATGAACAAGCCAACCTTTGCCACCGGACACCATAAAAAGCGGATCAGAGATTCATTTAATAAAATCCGAGTTCGGGAGTCAGTTACGTGTAGGGAAGGATTAGCACCCCTACAAACACCCATTATCGGTACCTTATTAATTCCACGTGGCATTTTGAACATTAATATGAATTTAATTAAATCTTTTAATTGTTAAATGGGTTCCATTTCAAATGTGGATATCCTTTTGTAAGAAAATACATTTTGGACGAATATAAGTTATGAAACGTCCAAATACATTAGGACACTTCAATTTATATTCAAAATGTATCTCAACACAAAAGATTTAATGCATGCCCAATCATTATCTTGTCCATTTTAAATAAGACCTAATTAGGACTTCATTGATTTAATTAATTAAAAAATCTATAAATATTATTACTCTTTGAACTTTAATGGTAACATCTAAATAATTTAGACACTACTTTTAATGGGCCCAAAAGTAATAATGTTCATAATTTAAGTGACACTAATTGTTTAGTCTTATTTTTAATTTTATTTAAATTAATTGTATGAATATCATTTTCTAAATTCAAATGGAACATTGAATTTCTTATTTGTATATCCTTTGATTAACATCACGTTACAATGTGATACTAATCAATTTTGAACATTCAAACTTTATTTCAATGTCCATCTACTTGCTACAATGTTCTTTCTTATTCAATTATTTAATTAAGAAGCTTATGCTAAAGGTTCTAACTAATGCAATTTAGTGATTAGGTCTTCCTAACATGTATACTACATGCTTAATTTTAAAAATGTGCAAGCATACAATTAAATAAAGCAATTAAACAAACCATTAAAATAAACAATTAAATTAATTTTGGGCCAAATTGAATTAAATTGAAACTTGGGTTATCGATTTACAAAGGGATAGGTGACTGAAATGTAAAGCGTGATAACCTTCAAAGCTTAAACCTAAATCTTAAAAATTCCGGCCCAAAGTCTCTTAAATCGGGTCAACCCCACGAAAAATCGGCCTACGAACCAGCCCAATTGATCATCCCAACTTCCAAACGGTCCGAGCCAAGCCCTGGGTCGCCAACCGGGTTGCGGCCCCGTATCCATATCCACCAAGAGAGGCGCGGATCCTCTTTGACTCGGCTCCTAAAGCGGTACCATTCCAACTCGGTATAAAAGGAACATTTTCGAGTTGGAACATTCATTTTTTCAGCATCCACTCTCTTTCTTCTTTCTCTTCTCTCTCTAATTCTCTGAACTCGAACACCTATTTCCAAAAATCTCTAACCCAATCTCGATCAAAACCGTATTTTTTCATACTTGTTCTTTCTTTGTTCATCCATTTTCATCGATTTAATCTTCAAAAACAATAAAATCAGTCATATTTCTTGTTCCCGAAGATCAAAATACCTATTTTCTCAAGAACAAGCCAAGAACATTGTAGAACTAATGTTTTGATATAATAATTGAAAAATGTTTTGGACAAAGTTAGGAAGAATTCAAAACCATTTATAAGTCCAAACAATCTGAAACTATGTTTATGAGATATTTCAAAAAAGGTTTTAAGTGTTTTCAAAGCCAAATTCAACAAAACCATCCAGGCATTTCGAAACGCCCCTAGGTGTTTCGATACGGGTCTTTACAGTGGCAAAACGTTTCGAAACGGGCTTTAATCTGGGTGAGATTTTGCATAGCGTTTCGATACGGCCTCTGCCGTTTCGATACGCCTATGTGGCATCGACCTCAACGGTCATAAACCCCCAACGACTATTTCCCAACTACCTTTTAAATGCAGAACATTTCGGTACTGGGACAAGTGTTTTGATACGGGGCGTTTCGATACGGCCAAAGGCGTTTCGATACGGGTGCTGCAACGGCTCTTTCTATTTCAATAGTGTTTCGAAACGGGGTCGAGCATTTCGAAACATGGAGCTGCTGTAACGGGGTTTTTTTCTTCGCGCAAATCAAGTTCCCGCTACTTTTGAAAAAATGTTCGATTTGATTTAAAAAGGGGGGAATTTAAAAATTGGCTCGGTTCGGGTTTTGGAAAAATCCCTTTAAAAGAAATCTTTTTTTTTCTCGGTTTGGAGTCGCCACCGGCCACTATGGTAGGCCAGACACCGTAAAAACAAAACCAGAGATTCGTTTGAAAGGGTTCGGGAGTTGGTTACGTGTGGGGTAGGGTTAGCGTCCCCATCACGCCCGGAAATCGGTACCAAAACAATTGTTGCTTTTAATTGATGGAAATTATTTAAAATTTAAGAAGACTTTAATTAGGGGTTCTTGATTGAAAACCAAACTTTAATTGTACGAGCTCTTTCAAATTGGTGGTATCGAATTAATTTACCATTTAATTAAAAAGGATGACGGTACACCGGACCAAAAACTAAACCGACATCATATAAGACTGACTGTCGTGTTAGTTTAGGGTTCGGATCCCGTACGTCACCTTTATGCATGATGCAAGCAGATAAATATGGTGCTATGGTCTTGTCTGTTTTATTTACAGATTTACCTTTAGACGATTCGAATTAATCCGAATATTCGCGGGACATCCAGTAAGCTAGGTATGTCGACCCGAATACGCGAATTAATAAGTATCTCCGTTTTAAAATTTAAAATTCATTAACATGTAAATCAAGTCATTAAAAATCACATGAAATGACATCAAAAATGCATGTCACACAAACATATTCGAATCATCATAAAAGACCAAGCATGCACATATTAAAAAACATACATTATATACACATTAAACGAACATAACAAGATGCAAAATGACATATATTCGATGCAAACACGTACTAAACGGGCATGAATAATAATATAACCAAAATGACATACAATATAAATAAAAATGCAAACTGGCAGGGGCTGCAAATGTAATAAACCCATTAAAAAACTGATTAAAACGTGAAACTGGACTCAATTAAAACGAGGCAGAAACCTACAGGGACTAAAAAGGGCATTTTACCATCCAGAAACTGATTAAAACAACACAGGGACGAAACTGAACACTTTTAAAAACCTAAAGGGACCAGGGAAGGGATTTATCGCCGCGGAAGCCCTCCCCGCGCAATTAAAGTGACGCGGAGGGGCTTATAATGCGATTAAACCGATTTTAAAATAAGAAAACAGTATATAAGCCACATTAAAACACCATTGACCCTTCTTATATTATTAACCCTAAAACCGAAAGAAGCTTACCCCTTTCCCTCTGAAAAATCCGGCGCCGCAAGGGTTCCGGTCGCCGTTGCCGGCGCCGGAACCCTAAAAAAAAACCTTTTTTATTTTCTTTCCGAAACCAAAACCAAAATCTTTTTTTCTGTTTTAAACCTTTGAAACCCAAAACCAAAGTTAAAAAACTTTTTGTATTCTAAAAAATCGAGACCGAAAAAAACAAACTCCCTCACCGGCTCACATGCATGGCCTTGGGAAGGGCCACAGAGCTTATCGCCGGCGAGGAAGGCGGACCGACGAGACGCGAAGGTAAAACACGGTTTCCCTTTTCTGTTTTTTGTTATTGATTCGAAATGAGAAATGAAAACTATGGTACCTCTGAAAACTGAGATCTCTGCTTGTATTGATATCGGAAATTCGCTTACAACGTCTCTCTCTCTCTCTGAATTTTTTGAATCCGAAAATCCTCCTCTATTACAATTTTTTCTCTCTAAAAAAATCCCCCTTTTACATTGCATTCTTCGGCTTTTTATAGCCGGAAAATCGCATTTTTTCCTATTTCTAAAATGCAAATAATTGCTGTAAATCTCTGTTGATTGCTGATGATTTGTACGATTTCTGCATTTCGGTTGTGATTCCTGTGATTTCTGATTTTTTCTGATTTTTGGTTGCGATTTTGCTTCGTACGTTTCCGTTGCATCCATTTTGGCTCTGTCATATTGTTTTCTTGTGTTGCATGTGACCCGTGAGGAGGAGGGGGGACCATGGAGAGCTGTGGCCGGCCGTGGATGATGCACCGTGGATGGGATTCGGACGGGCTCGGATTGATCGAACGGTGCACGAGAGAAGCTGAGGGGTCGGTTGTGGTCTACACGCGCACGTGTGGGAATCAGATCGCCGCGCGTGGGCTGCTGGAGGGTCGCGCGTGCAGAGCGTGGAGTTTCTGGAGACTTCCCCGGCTCGATCTCAGCCGTTGATCTTAATCTGGATCCGACGGTATACATGGCTTGGCGGCTGCATCAAAATTAGGGGTGTTAGGGTTTCTATCAGATTAGGGCTTAGGGCTAAATGGGCTTTGTATTTATTTTTGGGTTTTGATACTGTATAATGGATTGTAAAAAAACGTTGGGCTTTATTTATATATTAATATGTTGGGCTTATTTATACTATGTGTTTATTTTGTTTTCAGATTCACTAATGATAATAATAATATTAAATATTAATAATAATAATAATAGTGATAATAAACATAATAATAATAATAATAATAATAATAATAATAATAATAATAATATGACAATAGTTATAACATTAATAATTAATAATGTAATAAAGCTAATAATAATAATAGTAAATAGTAATAGTAAATAACAATGGCGGGAAATAATAAGATAATGGAAATTAGAATTCATAATACTAATAATATATAGCGTACGATAATGAAATAGGACAATAATAGATAATGAATAACTAATAATGTAATAACATGTAGTCGTATGGGTAGTAAGAAGAAATAACAATAATAATACGTAATAGATATCAAAGATATTGGTAAGTAAGCATAAAGTAATGATAATATAATGTATACTGTTTTTAATTAATTTTTTTCTTTTTTTGTTTTTTGGTTTTTAGTCACAATATAAACATCAAAGCCCATTATTTGAAAGAAGAAAAACGGGTTAAACACCCCGGACAAAATAGGTGATTACAGCTGCCCCCCTTTGCTTATACTTGTAGAACAAGGATAAAGCAAAGGCCATAAGCACCAATTTTGTCCGACTTCCCTGTTTGGATTCCGAGTCACCATGCACTTGAACTACTGGCGGTTCAGAAGTCGGTGCGGGAAAATACAACGGTCGCGGAGGCTTGAAGTTGTTTCTCATTTCAACACTCTTCAACCCTTCGAGGTCTGATCAAACAGATAATTAGCAGAAGCTCCATTCTTCAAATGCCCGAATGGATAGGCGGGTTCTATTTTTCGAAAGCCTAAACGTACAGGCGGGTTCCCTTCTCCAAGAGCCTGAACGTGTAGGTGGATTCCATTCTTTTAGAGCCTGACCGGATAGGCGGGTTCCATTCTCCAAGGGCCTGATCGGGTAGGCGAGTTTCATTCTTCAAGAGCCTGATCGGATAGGCGGGTTCCATTCTCCAAGGGCCTGATCGGATAGGCGTGTTCCAGCCTAACCGGATAAGCGGGTTCCATTCTCCAAGGGCCTGATCGGGTAGGCGGGTTTCATTCTTCAAGAGCCTGATCGGATAGGCGGGTTCCATTCTCCAATGGCATGATCAGATAGGCGGGTTTCATTCTTCAAGAGTCTGATCGGATAGGCGGGTTCCATTCTCCAAGGGCCTGATCGGATAGACGAGTTTCATTCTTTAAGAGCCTGACCGGATAGGCGGGTTCCATTCTCTAAGGGCCTGATCGGGTAGGCGGGTTTCATTCTTCAAGAGTCTGATCGGATAGGCGGGTTCCATTCTCCAAGGGCCTGATTGGATAGACGAGTTTCATTCTTTAAGAGCCTGAACGTACAGGCGGGTTCCCTTCTCCAAGAGCCTGAACGGATAGGCGAGCTTCCTTGTATGAGCAAAGCTTTAAAATTCCTGTCAAAAATAGGTAAAAAATGATATGCTGATGTGAGTTAGCATGCCTCTAATCCTAGGGATGCCTAACTACAAATGATGTATGAATTATGACATCAAAATGCTCGGATGCTTCTATTCTCCAAGTTGGTCGATCTCGACCTTCTTCTTGTCTTTTCTTCTTCTCAATCTCTTTTGGTTTTCTTACTTCTGCCAAACCTTAATCTCTTGGTCTCTTCTCAGAAGACGACTACTGATTTCCACTGGTCAGGATAGACGTAACACCTCTCGTGGTGCCCGTTCTTAAAGTATTGCCCCTTATTCCAGCCGGGTGCTCAAACATTTTCTTCGTTTTTACTCAACGCGACGATTTTCTCTTCTCTCAACGATAGGGGAAGCCCATGCCCCCAAGTCTTTTTCTGGAGTTCATCATTTGAAGCGCTCGGACACTTTCATTCTTTGGATTGGTCCACCTTGACCTCCTCCTTCTTCTTCTTAATCTAACTTGGCTTTCTCCTTGTCAAAACTCAACCTTTTAATCTCTTCGTCTTAATTCAACATGACGACTTCATCTCTTCTCAATAATGGGGGAAACACGTGCCCCCAAGTCCCTGAACTTTTTCTCTTAAGTTCGTTGGGGCCCACTTCTCAACTTCTGAAGCAATTGAAACATTCTGACAAGAATTTGCTTCAAGTCCATGAACTATAGCATGTAGGAACTTATTACGATCTTCACCATAGCCACTGACAAGTTGTCATTTGTATTCATGACATTGCATTCTAAACTTTATCCCCGAAGCAATGGGGATATTTTTTGTGTTCAAAAAAGATTTAGGTTGCATCTTTTTAATTTCAAAATGAGATGCGTTTTTAAAAACTATTTTTTCTTTTCACATCAGGGATATATCAAGTCAAATTAAATACCCCGAATATCAAGTGCACGAACGACACTACTGTGGCTTACCAAGGATTGCCTCAAGCATCATGTGTCTAGGAGACCTCGAAAGCTGAGCCGATGTCTGAAAATGTGACATACTCTCCAAGTTATTTCGGCTTTTAATCAATTAGATTTATCTTCTGTAGGCTTTGCCTTTATCAATTCTTTATAATTTTGGGGAAGTCAACTCATCACATTCCTTTGGCTCGAAATAAATGATGGAGCGAACAACAAAACCCCGAGCTACTCGGCAATGTCACGATTTGAAAATATTACCATCACTCATGTAGCTAAAGTGAATGGTGCATAGCAACCTTATTGGTCTTTTGCTACGGCGGAGTGCCCCAAAAATTCCACACTCGTATCCGAAAATGCCTATTACCAGGCTTCGAACATTGGAGTGCTTTTGTTAGGCTTTCATAATTCTCTCTCTTTTGTCTCTTTTCTTTTTCTCCTCTTTCTTATCTTTTTATTTCTCTTTTTTCATTTTTTTTCATTTTTTTCTTTCTCTTCTCTTTCTCTTTCTCTTATTTCTTTTCTTTTTCTTTTTTTTCTTTTTTTCTCCTTTCTTTCTTTTTCTTTTAGCGTGGAAAATTTCTGGTTATTCTCCCGAAGGTCCTAATTCTATGTCTATTTAATTAGGTGACCAAATTAACTTGGAGTGTAAGCCACATATTCATCATCTTCAAAGCTTTCGATTTCCATTAGACAAAAGCGGCTCGAAGTCAACCTTTGGGGTCAAGGTCAATGTCCCTTGTGCAATTGATATACGGGGACTCAATAGGCAAATATATACACACAAAAATGAAAAGGCAATTGAAACGTAATGCATCCTTTCATTGAAATTTTGAAAATGCTAACTTGGGCCCTTACAAAAATCTTTGCTACCTTCGGGCAAAGGGTAGCAAAGTGGATTCCACACATCACTTCTGGGAAAAATTAAAATGCAATGAAATGAAAGCAAACAGGCTTGGATGCATTAAACTTTTGATTAAATTGGCCGTCCATCCCACCCCTCAAACTTCCTCGAGGAACTCAACCTCCCGATTGTCCATTAAATTCTGGACCAACTGCTTGAATTCCGGGCAACTCTGAATCTCGTGCCTCGCAGTCTGATGGTACTCACAAAATGACTCA
Source organism: Hibiscus tridactylites (assembly GCA_958450335.1). Classification (NCBI taxonomy): domain Eukaryota; kingdom Viridiplantae; phylum Streptophyta; class Magnoliopsida; order Malvales; family Malvaceae; genus Hibiscus; species Hibiscus tridactylites. Next base: position 19,478,680 of record OY288265.1, on the reverse strand, counting down.
TGGCCATCATATTCCCCACTCGGACCCTTCTCAATCACGCCTATTGCACACAACTGCTCGTACACCCACCTCAGAGGGGCTTTAATTTCTGACACTGTCATCCTTACTTTCTTCGCATCTACAGCTTTGAGGGCATTCACGCCTCGACCTCCATGGCTCAGAAGCGGATTGGTCGTCACATTGGGCTTCCCTAAGTCGAGGGCCCCGATGTTGATCATGTTTTGTGCTAGCTTATTGAACGCTGAGCAATTTTCTATCGTGTGTCCCGGTACTCCGCCGTGGTACTCACAATGTGCCTTCTCATCGTACCACGAAGGGTAGGGTGGCTGGAAGGGGAGAACACGATACGGGCGAACCAAATCAGCCTCGTATAAATGCTTGTACACCTCTTTGTACGGCATAGGTGGAGGGGTGAAGGTCATTCTCTCTCGTTCCTTCCTGGGGGTCCTATTCTCCCTTCGGTTTGAGCCGTGAGCGTTCCCGATTGCGGCTTGAGGCCGTGATATGGTAGGGTCGAACCAATTCTGCCTTGTACAAGTCAGCGCAGGATATTGGGATCGGGGTAGGATACATCTTTTCGTCTTCTTTCTTAGGGGCTCTAGTCTCCCCCTCATTCGAGCTCTGTCCTCCTCTTGATGCGATGTTGCCTCATCTCCTTGAGTAGCCATTTTTTGCGAGGACTTAAGGGTATTGGTAACAAAACCGGGAGAAAACGAGGGGTCTCCTTTATCTTGATTAGGGTTTCCAACAGGACCCTTTCCTTGCAGCAACTGAGATAACTCGTTCATCATATCTTTTTGGGTCTTGATAATGGTGTCCCTCAACTCTTGCTTGGCTTGCTCTAACTGACCTCTCAAATCAGCTTCCAACTTAGCAAAACTCTCATCCATTTGCGTCCTTTGGTGGCGAGTAAAGTGTGGGTGTGGAATCTTCGGTAATCACAAATGCTGCCATGACCCCGAACAATTAGATTCCATGAATCAATGATGCAATGCATGATATGTCAAATGTAAAACATAAACATATGACTAAATGCAACAAATTAAAAAACAAAACCGAATGCAAGGGAATGTTGAATCGACGAACATCCTTATCAAACAACTTTCCATGACGGAGATCGAGTCTTCTTACAACGCGGTAAGAAAATAGATACACAAGGTACGATTTTTTCTCTCTTTTTTTCCTCGTCCCTTTCCTTCAAATTAGGGTCTCAAAAACTCTGTTGCTATGGACTCTTTCTCCCGTTGTGAAAGTTTTCAACTTAGACTGTTCTCGAATCAACACCTCATATGAGAATGCGATGAGTATGCAAAAATAATCAAAATAAGACAAAAAGGCAACTGGTTAGTAACACCAATAATGGAGACTGAATAAAACAGGTCATAAGGAAACACATCAAAGCAAATTAAGCAAAATAATGATGCAAGACCTAATAGCACGAATTCTAATTCTATGGTTATCCGCATGGCTCTAACCGGGGTAGGCTTCTTAAATTCTCACTCATGTGGTTCGGTTCTAACAAGGGTACCCGAACCTATCTCATCACCTACTAAGGTAACAAGAACCCCAATTCTGGCCCATTACAAGCTTGCGAATTGGTTTCGGTTCGAGGGAAAGCACAACCTAATGACGTGGAGGGTTGCTCACATGTCAAAGGCGTGGATTCTGGAAGTGAATTACCAACCCGTGGAGGGAGACTCACGTGGGTATGGGCGTTTCACTCCCACTTAAGGGGCGAAGCTCGGGTATAGAGCCTAATGCGTGATGCAACACATGTCGGTGATTCCTTTGAAATTAAATGAAAAATTAATTCAAGACCACCAATTATCAAAGCTCGTGTACTTAAAGTCTTATTTTCAAAGAAGAACCATCTCGTTAAAGTCAAATTAATTTCCAAAAATTTCCATCATTAAAAGCAACAATTATTTTCTTGGCCTAACTCTCTTTTTGTTTTGAAAAAACAAAATTTCTCCCCAGCAGAGTCGCCAAGCTGTAACGGGGTTTTTTTCTTCGCGCAAATCAAGTTCCCGCTACTTTTGAAAAAATGTTCGATTTGATTTAAAAAAGGGGGGAATTTAAAAATTGGCTCGGTTCGGGTTTTGGAAAAATCCCTTTAAAAGAAATCTTTTTTTTTTCTCGGTTTGGAGTCGCCACCGGCCACTATGGTAGGCCAGACACCGTAAAAACAAAACCAGAGATTCGTTTGAAAGGGTTCGGGAGTTGGTTACGTGTGGGGTAGGGTTAGCGTCCCCATCACGCCCGGAAATCGGTACCAAAACAATTGTTGCTTTTAATTGATGGAAATTATTTAAAATTTAAGAAGACTTTAATTAGGGGTTCTTGATTGAAAACCAAACTTTAATCGTACGAGCTCTTTCAAATTGGTGGTATCGAATTAATTTACCATTTAATTAAAAAGGATGACGGTACACCGAACCCAAGACTAAACCGACATCATATAAGACTGACTGCCGTGTTAGTTTAGGGTTCGGATCCCGTACGTCACCTTTATGCATGATGCAAGCAGATAAATATGGTGCTATGGTCTTGTCTGTTTTATTTACAGATTTACCTTTAGACGATTCGAATTAATCCGAATATTCGCGGGACATCCAGTAAGCTAGGTATGTCGACCCGAATACGCGAATTAATAAGTATCTCCGTTTTAAAATTTAAAATTCATTAACATGTAAATCAAGTCATTAAAAATCACATGAAATGACATCAAAAATGCATGTCACACAAACATATTCGAATCATCATAAAAGACCAAGCATGCACATATTAAAAAACATACATTATATACACATTAAACGAACATAACAAGATGCAAAATGACATATATTCGATGCAAACACGTACTAAACGGGCATGAATAATAATATAACCAAAATGACATACAATATAAATAAAAATGCAAACTGGCAGGGGCTGCAAATGTAATAAACCCATTAAAAAACTGATTAAAACGTGAAACTGGACTCAATTAAAACGAGGCAGAAACCTACAGGGACTAAAAAGGGCATTTTACCATCCAGAAACTGATTAAAACAACACAGGGACGAAACTGAACACTTTTAAAAACCTAAAGGGACCAGGGAAGGGATTTATCGCCGCGGAAGCCCTCCCCGCGCAATTAAAGTGACGCGGAGGGGCTTATAATGCGATTAAACCGATTTTAAAATAAGAAAATAGTATATAAGCCACATTAAAACACCATTGACCCTTCTTATATCATTAACCCTAAAATCGAAAGAAGCTTACCCCTTTCCCTCTGAAAAATCCGGCGCCGCAAGGGTTCCGGTCGCCGTTGCCGGCGCCGGAACCCTAAAAAAAAAACCTTTTTTATTTTCTTTTCGAAACCAAAACCAAAATCTTTTTTTCTGTTTTAAACCTTTGAAACCCAAAACCAAAGTTAAAAAACTTTTTGTATTCTAAAAAATCGAGACCGAAAAAAACAAACTCCCTCACCGGCTCACATGCATGGCCTCGGGAAGGGCCACAGAGCTTATCGCCGGCGAGGAAGGCGGACCGACGAGACGCGAAGGTAAAACACGGTTTCCCTTTTCTGTTTTTTGTTATTGATTCGAAATGAGAAATGAAAACTATGGTACCTCTGAAAACTGAGATCTCTGCTTGTATTGATATCGGAAATTCGCTTACAACGTCTCTCTCTCTCTGAATTTTTTGAATCCGAAAATCCTCCTCTATTACAATTTTTTCTCTCTAAAAAAAATCCCCCCTTTTACATTGCATTCTTCGGCTTTTTATAGCCGGAAAATCGCATTTTTTCCTATTTCTAAAATGCAAATAATTGCTGTAAATCTCTGTTGATTGCTGATGATTTGTACGATTTCTGCATTTCGGTTGTGATTCCTGTGATTTCTGATTTTTTCTGATTTTTGGTTGCGATTTTGCTTCGTACGTTTCCGTTGCATCCATTTTGGCTCTGTCATATTGTTTTCTTGTGTTGCATGTGACCCGTGAGGAGGAGAGGGGACCATGGAGAGCTGTGGCCGGCCGTGGATGATGCACCGTGGATGGGATTCGGACGGGCTCGGATTGATCGAACGGTGCACGAGAGAAGCTGAGGGGTCGGTTGTGGTCTACACGCGCACGTGTGGGAATCGGATCGCCGCGCGTGGGCTGCTGGAGGGTCGCGCGTGCAGAGCGTGGAGTTTCTGGAGACTTCCCCGGCTCGATCTCAGCCGTTGATCTTAATCTGGATCCGACGGTATACATGGCTTGGCGGCTGCATCAAAATTAGGGGTGTTAGGGTTTCTATCAGATTAGGGCTTAGGGCTAAATGGGCTTTGTATTTATTTTTGGGTTTTGATACTGTATAATGGACTGTAAAAAACGTTGGGCTTTATTTATATATTAATATGTTGGGCTTATTTATACTATGTGTTTATTTTGTTTTCAGATTCACTAATGATAATAATAATATTAAATATTAATAATAATAATAGTGATAATAAACATAATAATAATAATAATAATATGACAATAGTTATAACATTAATAATTAATAATGTAATAAAGCTAATAATAATAATAGTAAATAGTAATAGTAAATATCAATGGCGGGAAATAATAAGATAATGGAAATTAGAATTCATAATACTAATAATATATAGCGTACGATAATGAAATAGGACAATAATAGATAATGAATAACTAATAATGTAATAACATGTAGTAGTATGGGTAGTAAGAAGAAATAACAATAATAATACGTAATAGATATCAAAGATATTGGTAAGTAAGCATAAAGTAATGATAATATAATGTATACTGTTTTTAATTAATTTTTTTCTTTTTTTCTTTTTTGGTTTTTAGTCACAATATAAACATCAAAGCCCATTATTTGAAAGAAGAAAAACGGGTTAAACACCCCGGACAAAATAGGTGATTACAGCTGCATAAATGTATTTATGGTGGGAAATGAAGTCTCCAACGGCTCCAATTCAACCCCAACGGCTAGTAACGACTACAAACTCAAAGAGAAGTATAAAAGGGACCTCCAAGCATCTAGTAATGGTCAATGCTTCAATTGTTATACAACATATGATCAAAATGTGTCTTAGTGCTTAAGTGTCAATTCTTGTATAAACAAACACTAGTGAGCCAAAATTGTTAGATTTGCTCTAGTGTTTTAGGATTGGGTAAGAGCTTAATTGTGCAAACAAATACCTATTAGAGGGATTTGAGTTTGCTTATTTTTATCTCTTTGTAAAGAGAGTTTGATCAAGGCTTTAGGTAGAAAGCTTGATCGGTTCGTAAGAGTTTCCTCCTAAGCCTAGAAAAAGGGAAAAATCAATAGTGGATTGATTGGAAATCCTTAGTGGAAAGCTAAGGTAGTGGATGTAGACCTTGGTTAGAAGGTTGAACCATTATAAATCATATTGGCTTTATCAATTTTAGCTTCCACACCTCTATCACCCAAAATTCCACTTCTCCACCACTTGGCGAGCAAGAACGGTTGAAGGAATCGAGCACCGAAAAACCCAACAATTTGTATAAGAGCCTGACTCAATTGAAGAGGATTAACATCCTATTGAGAAGATCTAACAAGCTTGATCAACTTTTCAAACAACCGGCTCAATAGCGCAATCTATCGACAATATGCCATTCTTCGACGGAACACACTATGCCCATTGGAAGACAATGATGAAGTTCTTCATAAAGTAAAAGGACTACAAGCTTTGGGACATAGTATAAGATGGCTCGTTCGTACCTCAACAAAGCAAGGCGGATTGGAGTGTCGAAGATCGCAAGAAGATGAAGCTTAATTGCAAAGCCTTGCACATCCTATTTTGTGCTTTTGGCCCAAACATTTATGAGAAGATCTCTTCTTGTGAGAGTGCCAAGGAGGTATGGGACAAGCTTGAAGTCACATACGAAGGAACCGACGAAGTAAAGGAGACCAAGATCAAGCTCCTCAACCTAGCGTATGAAAACTTCAAGATGGATTTGGAAGAGAACATCGAGAAGATGTTTGATAGGTTCTCCACCATCACCAATGAACTTAAAGGTTATGGAGAAGCCATCCCGGAAGAGAAACTTGTCCGAAATCTCATCTACTCCCTTCCCGAGTTATGAGACTAAAAAAGGACCGCAATCATCGAATCCAAGAATCTCAAAAACTTGAAGCTTGATGAGCTCATGAGGTCTCTTCTCACTCACCAAATAATGAAGAAGAATAAAGAAGAGGAGAAGTAGAAAGAAGAGATTAGAGCTAGGGGAGAAGAAGCTCAAAGGACTTGGCATCAACACAAATGTCATTTCTTTCAAATCCTCCACATGCCATCATGTAGATTCAAGTGAAGAGAAGGATGAAGAAGAAGAGATAGTTCATCTCTTCAAGAAGTGTGCCCCATTCATGAAGAAAGCCTTGAAATAGCTTGAACGAGAATCCATGAAAAAGAAGAGGGCAAGCACTTCAAGCCATAATAAGAAGGCTTATGTGGCTACTTGGAGTGATGAAGACTCCATCGACGATGAACAAGCCAACCTTTGCCTTATAGCATCGAAGAAGATTCAAAGATAACTTCTAATTCATCTACTTCATGTTCATATTCTTTTGATGAATTTCACGATGCCTATGATGATTTGGTTTTAGAGTTTAAAAATCACATTTTGAAAAACAATAAAATGATTTCAAAGTTGAAAATTCAAAATGATTTGATTTCTAAAACCAAACTTAAACTTGAAGCAAAACTTAAAGAAAAACTCGAAGAGTTTGAACAAAAATGTTTTGATTTACAAAATTTGCTTCACAAAGTTCAAGAAGAAAAAAATTTGATTTCAAAAGAGCTTGAAACGAAAAATAATGTTGGAAAATCTAATTTTTATGTAACACAATCTTTTGCCCCTAGATTTGTAAATGATAAATGTTTTAGAAGTATTTGGGTCCCAAAAGGACTAAGTACTTCAACTAAAAATGATGAATTTGAAAAATGAATTCCTAAAGGGACTAAGTTTTGTGCTACTAACGTCTATGGATCCAAAGCAATTTGGATACCAAAAATTACTTGATTGTCTTATGATAGGTGTGATGGAGATTGATCAAAAAGTCAAACTTTGAGGGGGAGCTCCATGCACACAAGGAAGAACACTTGAAGAAGGAAGGCTTCTCATCCTCCCTTGGGTTCAAGTGTGGTAAAATCTAGTTGTTCTTGCTTTTATTTGATTTATTTTTGTTTATTTCAACTAGATTATGACATATGTTGGACTAACATCTTTTGATGATGCTTTGAGTAAGGGGGAGACATTTTAAAACCAAAATTCTCATTTTTGAAATCTTTTTAAACCTCCTAAGTTATGATTGAACTTAATGTCTTTTGAATTCTTTTTGATATAACAAAAAGGGGGGAGAGTTTGGTTTGAAAAATTGCATTTTTAAATGAATAAGGGGAAGCTTTACTTTAATTTAAAATTTTCCTCTCTTATTCACATTTTTAAACTTAAAGGGGGAGAATTCCAAACAATTTCAAATGAATAAGGGGGAGCTTTACTTTATTTTAAAATTTTCATCTCTTATTCACATTTTTAAACTCAAAGGGGGAGAATCCCAAACAATTTTCAAGTTGGTTTTATTATATCAAAAAGAGGGAGAATGTAGAACTAATGTTTTGATATAATAATTGAAAAATGTTTTGGACAAAGTTAAAAAGAATTCAAAATCATTTCTAAGTCCAAACAATTTGAAACTATGTTTATGGGATATTTCAAAAAGGTTTTAAGTGTTTTCAAAGCCAAATTCAACAAAACCATCCATGCGTTTCGAAACGCCCTTAGGTGTTTCGATACGGGTCTTTACAGTGGCAAAACGTTTCCAAACGAGTTTCGAAACGAGCTTTAATATGGGTGAGATTTTGTATAGCATTTTGATACAGCCTTTGTCGTTTTGATACGCCTATGTGGCATCGACCTCAACGGTCATAAACCCCCAACAGCTATTTCCCAACTACCTTTTAAATGCAGAACGTTTTGATAAGGGGACAAGTGTTTTGATATGGACGTTTCGATATGGCTAAGGGCGTTTCGATACGGGTGCTGCAACGTGTAGAACTAAGTTTTGATATAATATTTGAAAAATGTTTTTGACTAAATTGCAAAGAATTTAAAATAAGTTTTTAGTCAAAAACAACTTGAAAATATGTTTAAGGGTTTTCAAAAGGCTTTGGAATGATTGAAAGTGTATTTAAAGTAGTCAAAACCTTGATTTTCAAGTGACCGTACCAATACGGTATTGGACCGTACCGATACGCCTGAGGGTTTCAAACTACCAGATTTTCCAATAGCCAAAACTTGTACCGATACGCTCAGCCGTATCAATACGGTGTGCCTTAAAATAGCCTAACGGCTAGTCGCGTACTGATACGGGTGTATCGCGTACCGATACGCCTAACTACCCCAACGGTCATTTCCCAATGGTCATTTGAATTTGCAGGACCGTACCGATACGCTAGGCAAGCGTATCGATACGCATCAGCTGAAGAGGCCCAACGGCTAATTCCTCATTGAGACCGTATCGATACGGTTTGACGAGTATCGATACGACAAGCTGTAGAACTACATTTATGGTGGAAAATAAAGGCTTCAACGGCTCCAATTCAATCCCAACGGCTAGTAACGACTACAAACTCATCAAGGAGTATAAAAGGGACCTCCAAGCATCTTGTAATGGTTAATGCTTCAATTGTTACAACATTATGATGTCAAAATTTGTCTAGAGCTTAAATTGTTTATTTCTTGCTTAGACAACACTTGTGAGCTTACATTGTTAAATTTGCTCAAGTGTTTAGGTTTTGGGCTCCTCACCTTAGAGTATGAGAACTTCAAGATGGATCCGGAAGAAAACATCGAGAAGATGTTTGATAGGTTCTCCACTATCACAAATGGAATTAAAGGTTATGGAGAAGCCATCCTAGAAGAGAAGCTTGTCCGAAAGCTCATCTACTCCCTTCCCGAGTCATGAGACTCAAAGAGGACCGCCATCATTGAAACCAAGAATCTCAAAACCTTGAAGCTTGATGAACTCATGGGGTCACTTCTCACTCATCAAATAATGAAGAAAAACAAAGAAGAGGAGAAGAAGAAGGAAGAGATTAGAGCGATGGGGAAGAAGAAGATCATGGAGCTAGGCATCAATGCAAGTGCCGTAGCTCTCAAATCCTCCACATGCCATCATGTAGATTCAAGTGAGGAGGAAAGTGAAGATGAAGAGATGGCCTATCTCTTCAACAAATTTGCCCGGTTCATGAAGAGCAAAATGGAAAAATCCAAGCATGAATCGATGAAAAAGATGAAGGACTCCCACAAATCCAAAAAGAAGGGATCATCTTCAAAACAAGCATCTGTGGCCACATGGAGTGATGAAGACTCCACCGATGATGAAGTAGCCCACCTATGCTTCATGGCCCTCAAAGAGGGGGAGGTAACTTCTTACTCGTCTATTTCAAATTCTTATACATTTGATGAGTTACAAGATGCCAATGATGATTTGCTTTTGGAATTCAAGGGATCATTTTCCAAGAACAAAAAGTTGATTTCAAAAATAAAAATTGAAAATGATTTGCTTTCCAAAATAAATCTTGAACATGAAGCAAAATTTAAAGATTTTGAACAAAAATGTTTTGATTTACAAAATTTGCTTCTTAAAGTTCAAAAAGAAAAAGATTTGATTTCCAATGAACTTGAAAAGAAAAATGTAGAACTAGTGTTTTGATATAATAAATTGAAAAATGTTTTGGACTAATTTGAAAAGAATTTAAAACTTGGTTTTAAGTCCAAACAACTTGAAATTATGTTTGAGATATTTTAGAGGGTTTTTGGCAATGTTTTTACTATTATTAAAGAGCCAAACTTGACTTTTCAAGCTACTCGTATCGATACGGTTGTACCCGTACCGATACCTTTTTGCCTCAGTTTGGTCACTGCCAAAACCCGTATCGAAACAGGCTTGGTTGTTTCGATACGGATCGGGATCGTTTCGATACGCCTGGTAAGCGTACTGATCCCCTTTTAGCCACCCCAACGGCTAATTTCCTAACGGTCATTTAAAAGTGAACTCGTACCGATACGCCCTCAAGCGTATCGATACGCCCAGGCTAGCAAGAGCCCAACGGCTAGTTTCTGATTAAGGCCGTACCGATACGGATCCAAGCGTATCGATACGGATGGCTGCAGAACAACATTTATGAAGGGAAATAAAGTCCTCAACGGCTTCAATTTGATCCCAACGGCTAGTAACGGCTACAAACTCAATTGGGAGTATAAAAGGGACCTCCAAGCATCAAGTAAAGGCTAATGCTTCAATTGTTACAACATTATGATGTCAAAATTTGTCTAGAGCTTAAATTGTTTATTTCTTGCTTAGACAACACTTATGAGCTTACATTGTTAAATTAGCTCAAGTGTTTAGGTTTTGGGTGAGTGCTTAGAATTGCAAACAAACACCTATTAGAGGGATTTCTAGTTTGCTAAGTCTTTCTTTGTACAAGAGAGTGTTTCCTCAAGCTTTGGGTAGAAAGCTTTAAGGATTGTAAAGGTTGCCTCCTTAGCCTAGAAAAGGGGACGAAATTCTTAGTGAATTTGTTTGGAAATCCTTATTGGGGAGCTAAGGTAGTGGATGTAGACCTTGGTTAGAAGGTTGAACCACTATAAATCCTTGTGTCATATTGCCTAATTTTCACCTCCTACTAAAACACCCAATTATCCAACTTCTCCACACTTGGCGAGCAAGAACGGTTGATAGAATCGAGCCCCTAAAATCTCAACAATTGGTATCAGAGTTTGGCTCAATCATAGAGGATTAACATCCTATTGAGAAGATCCGGCAAGCTCGATCATTAGTTCATCAATCGGCTCAATGGCACAATCAATCGATAAACCGCCTTTCTTCGATGGAAATCACTATGCCCATTGGAAGATAAAGATGAAATTCTTCTTGAAGTCAACAGGTTACAAGCTATGGGAAATAGTTGAAGATGGTTCGTTCGTGCCTCAAGGAAGCAAAGCGGAATGGAGTGCCGACGATCGCAAGAAGATGGAGCTTAATTGCAAAGCCTTGCACATGCTCTTTTGTGCTTTTGGCCCAACCATCTATGACAAGATGTCTTCTTGTGAGAGTGCCAAGGAGGTATGGGACAAGCTTGAAGTCACATACGAGGGAACCGATGAGTCAAGGAGACCAAGATTGGGCTCCTAACCTTAGAGTATGAGAACTTCAAGATGGATCCGGAAGAGAACATCGAGAAGATGTTTGATAGGTTCTCGACTATCACCAATGGTCTTAAAGGTTATGGAGAAGCCATCCCGGAAGAGAAGCTTGTCCGAAAGCTCATCTACTCCCTTCCCGAGTCATGGGACTCAAAGAGGACCGCCATCATCGAAGCCAAGAATCTCAAAACCTTGAAGCTTGATGAACTCATGGGGTCTCTTCTCACTCACCAAATAATGAAGAAAAACAAAGAAGATGGGGAGAAAAAGGAAGAGATTAGAGCGATGGGGAAGAAGAAGATCATGGAGCTAGGCATCAATGCTAGTGTCGTAGCTCTCAAATCCTCCACATGCCATCATGTAGATTCAAGTGAGAAGGAAAGTGAAGATGAAGAGATGGCCTATCTCTTCAACAAATTTGCCCGGTTCATGAAGAGCAAAATGGAAAAATCCAAGCATGAATCGATGAAGAAGATGAAGGACTCCCACAAATCCAAAAAGAATGGATCATCTTCAAAACAAGCATATGTGGCCACATGGAGTGATGAAGACTCCACCGATGATGAAGTACCCCGCATATGCTTCATGGCCCTCAATGAGGGGGAGGTAACTTCTAACTCATCTATTTCAAATTCTTATACATTTGATGAGTTACAAGATGCCTATGATGATTTGCTTTTGGAATTCAAGGCATCATTTTCCAAGAACAAAAAGTTGATTTGAAAAATAAAAATTGAAAATGATTTGCTTTCCAAAACAAATCTTGAACTTGAAGCAAAATTGAAAGATTTTGAACAAAAATGCTTTGATTTACAAAATTTGCTTCTTAAAGTTCAAAAAGAAAAAGATTTGATTTCCAATGAACTTGAAAAGAAAAATAATTTTAGAAAATCAAATTTTTATGTAAGACAATCTAGTGCCCCTAGATTTGTGAATGGAAAATGTTGTAGAAGTGTTTGGGTCCCAAAAGGACTAACCACTTCAACTAAAAAGGATGAAATTGAAAAATGGATTCCTAAGGGGACTAAATTTTGTGCTACTAATGTCTATGGATCCAAACAATTTGGATACCAAAAATTTCTTGATTGTCTTTTGCTAGGTGTGATGGAGAGTGATCAACAAGTCAAACTTTGAGGGGGAGCTCCATGCACACATAGGAAGAACACTTGAAGAAGGAAGGCTTCACATCCTCCCTTGAGTTCAAGTGTGGTAAAATCTAGTTGCTTTTTGTTTTTATTTTATTAATTTTTTCATTTAAGTCAACTAGATAATCATATATCTTGAACTAACATTCTTATGATGCTTTGAGTAAAGGGGAGCCAATTTTAAACCAAAATTTTAAGTATGTCAAATTTTTTTACCTTTATTGTTATTTTGAAACTTAATGTTTTAAATTCTTTTTGATATAACAAAAAGGGGGAGAAATGATTTGAAAAATTGAATTTTCAAATGAATAAGGGGGAGCTTTATTTGATTTCATATCTTTAATCTCTTATTCATATTTTTAAAGTTAAAGGGGGAGAATCCCAAACAATTTTTCAAGTTAGTTTTATTATATCAAAAAGGGGGAGATTGTAGAACTAGTGTTTTGATATAATAAATTGAAAAATGTTTTGGACTAATTTGAAAAGAATTTAAAACTTGGTTTTAAGTCCAAACAACTTGAAATTATGTTTGAGATATTTTAGATGGTTTTTGGCAATGTTTTTACTATTTTTAAAGAGCCAAACTTGACTTTTCAAGCTACCCGTATCGATACGGTTGTACCCGTACCGATACCTTTTTGCCTCAGTTTGGTCACTACCAAAACCCGTATCGAAACAGGCTTGGCCGTTTCGATACGGATCGGGGTCGTTTCGATACGCCTGGTAAGCGTACCGATCCCCTTTCAACCACCCCAACGGCTACTTTCCCAACGGTCATTTGAAAAGAATTTAAAACTTGGTTTTAAGTCCAAACAACTTGAAATTATGTTTGAGATATTTTAAAGGGTTTTTGGCAATGTTTTTACTATTTTTAAAGAGCCAAACTTGACTTTTCAAGCTACCCGTATCGATACGGTTGTACCCGTACCGATACCTTTTTGCCTCAATTTGGTCACTGCCAAAACCCGTATCGAAACAGGCTTGGCCGTTTCGATACAGATCGGGATCGTTTCAATACGCCCGGTAAGCGTACCGATCCCCTTTCAACCACCCCAACGGCTACTTTCCCAACGGTCATTTAAAAGTGAACCCGTACCGATACGCCCAGGCTAGCAAGAGCCCAACGGCTAGTTTCTGATGAAGGCCGTACCGATATGGATCCAAGCGTATCGATACGGATGGCTGCAGAATAGCATTTATGAAGGGAAATAAAGTCCTCAACGGCTCCAATTTGATCCAAACGGATAGTAACGGCTACAAACTCAATTAGGAGTATAAAAGGGACCTCCAAGCATCAAGTAAAGGCTAATGCTTCAATTGTTACAACATTATGATGTCAAAATTTGTCTAGAGCTTAAATTGTTTATTTCTTGCTTAGACACACTCGTGAGCTTACATTGTTAAATTTGCTCAAGTGTTTAGGTTTTGGGTGAGTGCTTAGAATTGCAAACAAACACCTATTAGAGGGATTTCTAGTTTGCTAAGTCTTTCTTTGTACAAGAGAGTGTTTCCTCAAGCTTTGGGTAGAAAGCTTTGAGGATTGTAAAGGTTGCCTCCTTAGCCTAGAAAAGGGGACGAAATTCTTAGTGATTTTGTTTGGAAATCCTTAGTGGGGAGCTAAGGTAGTGGATGTAGACCTTGGTTAGAAGGTTGAACCACTATAAATCCTTGTTTCATATTGCCTAATTTTCACCTCCCACTAAAACACCCAATTATCCAACTTCTCCACACTTGGCGAGCAAGAACAGTTGATCGAATCGAGCCCCTAAAATCTCAACAAAAAATAATTTTGGAAAATCAAATTTTTATGTAAGACAATCTAGTGCCCCTAGATTTGTGAATGGAAAATGTTTTAGAGGTGTTTGGGTCCTAAAAGGACTAACCACTTCAACTAAAAATGATGAAATTGAAAAATGGATTCCTAAGGGGACTAAATTTTGTGCTACTAATGTGTATGGATCTAAAGCAATTTGGATACCAAAAATTACTTGATTGTCTTTTACTAGGTGTGATGGAGAGTGATCAACAAGTCAAACTTTGAGGGGGAGCTCCATGCACACATAGGAAGAACACTTGAAGAATGAAGGCTTCACATCCTCCCTTGAGTTCAAGTGTGGTAAAATCTAGTTGCTCTTTTTTTTTTGAAAGGTAAACATGGGCCTCATTAAAAACCCCTTTCCTAGTGAAAAGGGAAAAGAGTGCCCCACTACATGTTTTATTAAAAATAAAGTCGTTACATGTGTAAGAAAATATAACAAAGCCATGAACCCAAAAAGCATGAAAAACTATCACCAGAAATGCCCAACCTTGCTTAACTTATGAGTCCACCTCACCCTATTCCTTGCTTGGCTAATGAATCAGCCTCAGTATTTAGGAACCTGGGTATATGAATAAGTATCATACCATATCTACCAAATAATTCCTTTAACTCACTCACTATGCCCATTGCTGCGGAACTAGAAAACTAACACCGGCCACCCAATCGCAAAGGCTTTTACAGTCCGTCTCTATGATTAATCTTCCCTTCTTCGTTCATTCCGAATCTAAGAACATCTCGACTCCTGCTTTCAACGCCGCAAGTTCCACCAATGCCGGTGGAATCTTACTTGTGGATTTCGAAAATCTGAATAGAATGTTTTCCTTGTCGTCCCTAAGAACCCCTCTGATGCCTCCCGTCGCAAGGTCATTCGACATCGCCCCATCGATTTTCAACTTGACGAAACCACTCGGAGGTGGCATTCTTTTACGCAGAACCGTCTTCCCCGCCGCTCCTTTGATCACATCGCAACCAACAGCCGGGTTATTCACTAACTGTTCGATCGAAATTTTAGCTTCAGGGTATCTAGCTTTCAGCCAGCTAGCAAGGCGATAACGAATGATAAACTCCACTTGAGCTCCATCGAAAATTTTGTTTTTAAAGACGATCTCGTTGCGAATTAACCATACGGACCATATTACCACACTAGGAATGAAGGACCACCAAATTTCCGCCTTCTTCGGAACCAATCCCTTCCAAGCTTCAAGGAAAACCATCGGCTTATCACTGAAAACTGTGAATACACCTAACCAATTACAAATATTATTCCACACTTTCCAAACCTGTAAGCATGAGAAAAACAGGTGATTGACCAACTCTGGCACCTCCTTACATAAGGGGCATAAATCATTTCCAGAATTTCCCACACCCCGCTTCGCTAACTCCGCTATCACCGGCACCATGCCCTTTATCACTCTCCATAAGAAGACTTCCACCTTCGGTGGAGCAAATCCCATCCAAACCGTATTTTTCCAGAAATTACTCCTGGAAGTTGCTGCTATTCCCAGGTCACGGCAAGACTTCACCGAAAACTTCCCGTCACTCGAACCTTCCCAACACAACCAATCGGTTCCCATTCCACTCGACATAAAGTTGTTTACGAGTGTTGAAAGCTCCCTCCATTGCTCGACTTCCCAGTCAAACAGCAGCCTCCTTAACGGAATTTCCCAACGCCAGCTATCATTCTCTTCCCTGCCAAATTCACCGACTAATGCTTCTTTTCTAGTGCACAACGCATAAATCCGAGGATAACGAATTGCTAACGTCAAATTACCAATCCAAACATCATCCCAAAACCGAATGTTAACATCATTCCCTACTTTAATAGCCAGATTATTCCTAATCAGGTTCCCCAAATTATCCTCTTTATATAAGGAGCAAGTGATGTCATACCAGATCCATTTCGTTTATCTTCGAGTGATCTTCAATGGCAGAAGCGAGACCCTCCCATTAGAAGTTTTAGCTTCGATCACCCTTCTCCACAGACTGTGGGTTTCATTACCGTACCTCCAGCTCCATTTACCAAGTAGAGAACGATTCAGCACTTTGAAATTGGATACGCCTAGTCCCCCCGTGTCTTTGGGTATACATACCGAGTCCCACTTGACCCAGTGTATTTAACGCTGCTCACAGTTTCCTCCTCATAGGAAGTTTGACACCATTTTATTCAACAACACCACTACTTTCTCAGGGATTTTAAACAGTGACATATAGTAGATTGGAAGGCTCGATAGCACTGCTTTGATCATAACCAACCGTCCGCCTATCGACAAGAACTTTGGTTTCTATCCGGCTAGGCGATCTCTCACCTTCTTCACTACTGGGTCCCATAAAACTTCTGAATTTTTAACAGCTCCCAATGGCAGTCCTAAATACAATGTAGGAAATGAGCCTGAGAGACATCCTACGGCATTCGCCCAACAAGATAAAGTTTGATCATCCACATTAATACCGTACACTTTACTCTTTCTCAAATTAAGCTTCAACCCTGCCGCTAGCTCAAAGACTCTCAAGACCCTTTTTACATTCCGCACCTGTAATTCTGACCCTCCACAAAAAATTAAGAGGTCATCTGCAAACTGTAGATGAGAGACCGACACTGACGAGGAACCAGCGCCCACTTGGAAGCCCTCGAAAAGGTTATTATCCACCGCCTTCTTGAGCATAAGACTTAACGCCTCCCCGACAACATTAAATAATAGAGAGGATAGCGAGCATCCTTGTCTCAATCCCCTAGATATCTCGAACGCCTCTGTTGGAACTCCATTAACAAGAACTGAAATTGAAACAGTGGAAATGCATTTGTAGATCCAATTGCACCACCATTTCGGAAAACCACAAAATTTCAGCACTTTAACTAGGAAATTCCAGCTGATAGTATCATAGGCTTTTTGGAAATCGACTTTGAACGCAACCCCTTCTGCCCCTGACTTCCTTCTCGCATCGATAGCTTCGTTAGCCACTAAAGAACAATCCAAAATCTGTCGCCCTTTTATAAAGGCGAATTGGGTTTCCCCTATCACTGAATCCATCACCTGACTCATTCGTCTTGCAAGGACTTTAGATAAGAGTTTGTATAAACTACTTACAAGGTTGATGGGACGGAATTCCTCAAGAGATGTCGGATTCAAATTCTTTGGTATTAGCGTTATGAACGAGTGATTAACTCCTGTATCCCAACATCCATTCTTGTAGAATTCGTCTAAAAACTTCAAAATATCATTCTTCAAGAGCGCCCATAATTTTTTAAAGAAGATAAGATTAAAGCCGTCAGGTCCGGGGGCTTTATTGCCGTCCGAATTTGCTAGCGCCTCCCAAACCTCAGCTTCCGTGAACCGACTTTGCAGCATGTTGGCTTGATCGTCACTTATACTGGAAAAATCCAGTTTCATATCCTCAACTTCCAATGCCGGATTTAGATTATAGTTTCTAGCGAAGTAGGACCTCACAGCTATTTTAATATCTTCCTTATTCGACAAAACTTTCCCCTCGAATTCGATACTGTGAATAGAGTTGGCTTGTTTTCTTCTTGACGCTACTAGATGGTAATACCGTGTATTCCAGTCTCCTTGCACGAACCAGTTTTGACGGGATTTTTGGTGCCACTGCATTTCCTCTTTACGATACTGAACCCAAAGGTTACTTCTCAACTCGCATAACTTCTGGAAATCCAACGGGCCTCCCTCACCTCTTTGAAACATGAATTCTAATTCCGAAATTTGACTTTCCAGTATGGGAATAAAGTTTAGGAAATTACGACCCTTCTCTCTACTCCATGCTTTAATCTGTTCCTTGGTCCCTTTGAGTAACCCACTGATTCGCCTATCACCATTTCTGTTACGCAACTTGCTGATAGAATCTGCAACCAATTCTTCAAACCCCTCCTCCAAGAACCACGAATTGAAACACTTGAAAGGCTTAGGCCCCTAGTCTTCCTTTTCCACCGATAACCAAACCGCGTTATGATCCGAAATGGATTTGTTTACAACTTTCTGGACTAGCATAGGGAATTCCGATACAAAACTTGCCGAGACCAAAAACCTATCCAGCCGGATAAAAGTGGGGGGTCTCTGTTGTTGGACCACGTGAACTTCCCCCCCCCCCCCAGCGGCAAGTCCAGCAGATCAACATTGTTAACAAAGTCGTTGAACAGCCTCATATTAGCTCTATTATATGAGAATCCGATCTTCACCTCCTCCCGTAAAAACACGTTGAAGTCACCTCCAAGGCACCACGGAATCTGCCATGTATTAATAAAACCCAGCAACTCATCGAAAAATCCTTCTTTCTCACTATCACACGAAGGACCGTAAATGTTAATGAATCCGCACTTGAATTTCGTTTTCTTCCAGACACCTATCAGAGCTATAAACCTCTCCTTAGTTACAACATCTGAAGCTTCAAACAAATTTCCATCCCAAATACTGACCATTCCCCCTGCAGAACCATTTGCTGGAGCGAATGCGAACTCGCAATCTCCAAAACCCCAAAGGTTTCTTACCATTGTTCTATCGATACATTCCACCTTCGATTCTTGCAAAAAGATCATCGAGCCCTTACACCGTCTGCGAAGATCTCTAGCTGCCTTTTTCTTCTCCTTTCTCCTACAACCTCGTATGTTCCATGTTACAACTGATAAATCCATATAAAAATAATTTAATTACAACCCGTAAAACAAATCCCTAAAATACCTCCCTTAATTCCCGTTCCATGTCCTTAATTCTGCTCATCACTTCGTTTCTTCCCCCTTTGAACGATATCTCCAGGATGTTGCAAATCTCCCACACCGACTCCGCTTCCAAGCCCACTGTCGAGACGTCTTCCCCAAGTCTTGAACTAGACGCAGCTTCCTCTTGTACGACGACCGGATTATCCAGGGCTTCCCGGACCACTTTCCTAAATCTTCTTCTACTGCCCACTCTAAAGAGCCCATTTATAAACAATGATGAAGAATTAACTTCCAAATTCTTGTATAAACCGAAAGAGGAGGAAGAAATATTTTTTCCAGGGCTAGTTCCCAACGCTTCGAAACTGTCAGGAACCCACTCAGACGACTTCCCTTTCTGTGTGAAACTTTCTCCTCTCGAAGTGCTAATGGCTGGGGGTTGAAAACTGGATCATGAATGATCCTACCCTCTTTACCAACATTGCAAGAGCCTGTACGATCTCCTTCTGATGGCCCAACCATCGCATTAAGATCTTGATTATCACTCGGGCCTACCACCACATTATGTTGGTCCGGCATGACTTGATTATGGGTTTCAATACCCGGTCCAGTATCAGAAGATGTAGACCCCTCTATATCCATATTTGTCCCCACTCCTTCCCCCAAGTCCATGTGCGTATTAGTTGTCGATTTAGGCGGCGGATTAAACATGTGCTCATTCCCGAGATCATGCTCTACAGTCCTCACTGGTCTCGACTCTTCGGATTCCTCTGTCGAAACCTCCGACGGCCGATCAAGGCCACCAACTCTGGCATCCCCATTCTCGGCCCTATCGACCGGCACCGATTGATCCTCGCTCACCGGCCACACATCCGCGAAATTAAGTTCCTTTGTATCACTCTCATCGTCTTCCTTTTCAGAAAACTTCCTCCCTTTTCTCACCTTAATCACGAAGGGAAAACCCATCGATGTCAGGCTGATTCTGTTTGGAATTATGGCTAAACTCACCGTTCTAATCATGAAAGACGCAATGTCCAACCGGTCTTTATCGGAAGTACCATCCTCCACCCCAACGAAGTAGCCCCATCTATTGCCTAATTCTTTAAAGAAGTTATCATGCCAGCATAGAAACGGGATTCCATAAAGTCTAATGTTGCAGAAATAATAGGGAATTCCATTGATCAATAACTTATCAATGTAGTCGAACCAGTAGCAAAGAGCAACTCTTTTGAGATTCCAGATTTCTTCTAATTCCTCGGCTGACTTGAATATTAGTACACACGATTCGCAATCCACTCCCCAATTCACTACCTTTACCTCTATGCCGTCGTTAAAGAGTGCTATTTGAACAAACTCGATTTCGAACTGTTCTTTAATTACCCCAACCATGCATTTCTTCATCCATGTCATTTCACTTGCAGGAACCTTGAAATCTTGAAGAGAAGGACCCTGCTTGGGCTTCTCATTATTAGTCAGAACGTCCTTGTACGATTGCTTACTTTTG
This sequence comes from Hibiscus tridactylites, assembly GCA_958450335.1. Classification (NCBI taxonomy): domain Eukaryota; kingdom Viridiplantae; phylum Streptophyta; class Magnoliopsida; order Malvales; family Malvaceae; genus Hibiscus; species Hibiscus tridactylites. The sequence goes on along the minus strand of OY288265.1, from coordinate 19,458,320 downwards.
TCAACCGGTATAAAGTTCACATTTTGATCTTGAAACCTATGGGTAGCTTCCTTCAGCACCTCCTCCCCCGCCTTCTTCTGTTTCTCCTTTCTTGCTCTGGAAACATCAACGCCTCTTGGGAACCTTGCCTTAGAGACTTTTATCGTCAATCCATCGATCACCATTTTGTCCAACCTATCGATCACCCTATCCATGTCTGACTTAGACACCAATGAAACGAATGCAAAGGTCACATCTTTGTATCGTTCTTTCTTGTTGACCAAAGGTATAAACAGTCTTGTCACCCTTCCATGGTTACTGAAAAGCTCTTTCAACATCGATCTAGGAACCCTTTTGCTAAGGTTGTCCACGAACACCGTCCAAACACTGTTCTCCCCTTTTGCCGCCGCCTGCTCCGCTACTTTACCAGCCAGAAAAGTCCCTCCTCTGGACACTTGGACTCCCCTCCGCTCCATTCCGCTCCTTGGTATTTGCTCTTTTTTATTTGATTAATTTTCATTTAAGTCAACTAGATAATCATATATGTTGAACTAACATTCTTATGATGCTTTGAGTAAGGGGGAGCCAATTTTAAACCAAAATTTTAAGTGTGTCAAATTTTTTTGTCTCCTATGTTATTTTGAGCTAAATGTCATTTTAAATTATTTTTGATATAACAAAAAGAGGGAGAAATTGGTTTGAAAAATTGAATTTTCAAATGAATAAGGGGGAGCTTTATTTGATTTCATATCTTAATCTCTTATTCACAATTTTAAAGTTAAAGGGGGAGAATTCCAAATAATTTTTCAAGTTGGTTTTATTATATCAAAAAGGGGGAGATTGTAAAACTAAGTTTTGATATAATATTTGAAAAATGTTTTGGACTAAATTGCAAAGAATTTAAAATAAGTTTTTAGTCAAAAACAACTTGAAAATATGTTTAAGGGTTTTCAAAAGGCTTTGGAATGATTTAAAGTGTATTTAAAGTAGACAAAACCTTGATTTTCAAGTGACCGTACCGATACGGTATTGGACCGTACCGGTACGCCTTAGGGTTTCAAACTACCAGATTTTCCAGTAGCCAAAACCAGTACCGATACGCTCAGCCGTATCGATACGGTGTGCCTTGAAATAGCCCAACGGCTAGTCGCGTACCGATACGGGTGTATCGCGTACTAATACGCCTAACTACCCCAACGGTCATTTGAATTTGCAGGATCATACCGATACGCTAGGCAAGCGTATCGATACGCATCAGCTGAAGAGGCCCAACGGCTAATTCCTCATTGAGACCGTATCGATACGGTTTGACGAGTATCGATATGACAAGCTGCAGAACTGCATCCATGGTGGGAAATAAAGGCTTCAACGGCTCCAATTCAATCCCAACGGCTAGTAACGGCTACAAACTCATCAAGGAGTGTAAAAGGGACCTCCAAGAATCTTGTAATGGTTAATGCTTCAATTGTTACAACATTATGATGTCAAAATTTGTCTAGAGCTTAAATTGTTTATTTCTTACTTAGACAACACTTGTGAGCTTACATTGTTAAATTTGCTCAAGTGTTTAGGTTTTGGGTGAGTGCTTAGAATTGCAAACAAACACCTATTAGAGGGATTTCTAGTTTGCTAAGTCTTTCTTTGTACAAGAGAGTGTTTCCTCAAGCTTTGGGTAGTAAGCTTTGAGGGTTATAAAGGTTGCCTCCTTAGCCTAGAAAAGGGGACGAAATTCTTAGTGAATTTGTTTGGAAATCCTTAGTGGGGAGCTAAGGTAGTGGATGTAGACCTTGGTTAGAAGGTTGAACCACTATAAATCCTTGTGTCAAATTGCCTCATTTTCACCTCCCACTAAAACACCCAATTATCCAACTTCTCCGCACTTGGCGAGCAAGAACGGTTGATCGAATCGAGCCCCTAAAATCTCAACATAACGGCTCTTTCTATTTCAAGAGTGTTTCGAAACGGGGTCGAGCGTTTCGAAACGGGGAACTGCAGAACTGCATTTATGGTGGGAAATAAAGTCTCCAACGACTCCAATTCAACCCCAACGGCTACAAACTCAAAGAGGAGTATAAAGGGACCTCTAAGCATCCAGTAATGGTCAATGCTTCAATTGTAATAGAACATATGATCAAATCGTGTCTTAGTTCTTAAGTGTCAATTCTTGTATAGACAAACACTAGTGAGCCAAAATTGTTAGATTTGCTCAAGTGTTTTAGGATTGGGTGAGAGCTTAATTGTGCAAACAAATACCTATCAGAGGGATTTGAGTTTGCTTATTTTTATCTCTTTGTAAAGAGGTTTGATCAAGGCTTTGGGTAGAAAGCTTGATCGGTTTGTAAGGGTTTCCTTCTAAGCATAGAAAAGGGGACGAATCAATAGTGGATTGATTGGAAATCCTTAGTGGGAAGCTAAGGTAGTGGATGTAGACCTTAGTTAGAAGGTTGAACCACTATAAATCATCTTGTCTTTATCAATTTTAGCTTCCACGCCTCTATCACCCAAAATTTCACTTCTCCACCACTTGGCGAGCAAGAACGGTTGAAAGAATCGAGCACCGAAAAACCCAACAAACATCTCACAAATCACACCTTGATCCTCGTTCAATCAAAATCCCTTCCTCAACCCGTTTTTGTTCACCGGAGATAATGTCGGTCATCGATAATCATCTCCGATCATCTTCTTCATTTCTTTGATGACCAGTAACCTTTGATCATCTTCTTCGATACTTTTTGTAATTTCCAACCACCTTCCCGCCAAACTCTAATCATCTTCTCCGGCCAAACTGTAATCTTCGACCACCGTCTGCAACTTTTGATCATCGTCTACGCCATCGTCAGAACGTTAAGACTACCAAAATTATTCATTTTTTATCTTAAACCTAGATCTAGTCCCTGTTTCATCAGAAACAACCCTCTTCTCCCATTCTTGGGCTATATACCCAAAATCAGTAGCCTCTCTTCTATTATTTTTGACTCCGACTAAAATCTTAGCACTCCGATCTCGATTCCGACGATACTCACGACGACGATGACAGCAAGATAAGTTCTCTACCCCTTTGATTTTTTTGTTCAAACCTAAATCTTAAACTGTCTATTAGATTTTAGATTTCTGATTTAAACTCTTGTTTAGACCTAGGTTGCATGCTATTGCTTATGGATTTGGCCTCAAATTTAGGAATCTGAACTTAGAATTAGGATTTTAACTATGAGATCTAGGGTTTTAGTGGTTTCGGCACTATCTTTAAGGATTTGTGGCTCTGGTTGTGTTTTTATTAGATTTACTTAATAAAAGAAGAGTTCATAGGTGAACAGTACCTCTATTGGTGGTTCTGCAACTCCGGCGAGCTTCTGGCAACGAATAATAGTTCCAGTTCGTCTTCCTCAAGCGCTTCTCCAACTTTTGGTGAGTCTCCTTGTTTTCCTCTCCTCCAATTAATGTTTCATTAATGATTGCATTAATCATTAACCGTCCTGTTTTTCTCTCTCTTGCAGGTATTTATAGCTGACCAGAAGGTGACGTTAGCCTTTTAGATAATCCGAGTGAATGGAAAATGGACGAATGGGCCCTCACCACATGGGCTGGTTTTGGCGGGAGAAAAAAAACACAAATGGGCTGAGAGATTTTTTGTGTTTGTTTGGGTTGGATATGGGTTGTAAATGGGTTGTTCATACATGAATTTCGGGCTTAATGTTTGTATTTTGGCTTTGTTTAATAGAAATGGACAATTTTTGGTATGTAAAATGGACCTTGTACGAAATATTTTGGACTTCTTTGAGTTATTTATTTATTTACTTATTTAATATGTATTTATATATTGTATATATTTTGGTTTTATTTACATAAAAAAATATATATATACGGGTACCCGGACGAAATACGGTTATTACAATCGGGCTCTTATAGTCAAGGGCGAGTCTAACATGTGTCATGTTTAGGGTGTGGTTAAAAGATGGTAAGTTTCGAAATTTGTCTTCGAACTGAAAATAATAGACTTTTTTATAATATTTTCGGTTGGATTTTTGAGTATTTTTTTGCAAGTATCGATACTTATTTTGTAAGTTTCATTACTTTGTCCCAAACTAAAAATTTATATATATATATATATATCCAAAAAAACTCAAAAAAATTAACCGAAAATATTTCAAAAAGTCTAACATATTCAGTTCCAGGATAAATTTTGAAACTTGTCGTCTTTTACTTGCACCCTAGACATGCTGCACCCTGGACCTTCCCTATATTCAATCCTCCAACCCAAAACACTGTTTTTTGCCCCTAAATTCGTTATTATAATATTTTGTTTATCAAATAATTAAAATATCAAATTTGATTGGTTAATCTTTTGAAAGTGTTATAATTATTTAATTTTAAAAATACGGACATATTGTACAGATAAATTGTTCAAGCTTAAATATTTTAAAGATAACAACACTTCGATGGTTCTACTAATAATAGTTATTTAAAAATAAAATGTTTTTAAAAGTCAAAATCTATTTTATTAAAAAAAATCAAAATCTATAAATTTTAACTTCTTGAATTGACTAACAAATTCAATGCAAAAAGTATTTTCACTTGAAAAACTATATATTTAGTATCGTTCGCGACTTCAAAAACTAGTTTTATTTGAAATGTTCAAAATGTTTTAGGATATGATTTTTATAGCTTATATGACGAATATAAATATTGTCTCTTTTTAGTATTTTTATTCATCTTATTACACTAAAAAAATTATGTATAGGATTAGGGTGTATAATATATGGTTTGGTTTTTAAAATTTAGGTTTTATAATTTAAGATTTAAAAATTAGAGTCAAAGCTTATGTTTTAGTTTTGGGTAAACCACATTAATGGTCACCGGCTATGCTCCAATTATCTTTTGTGTCCCTCGACTATTAGAAGTTACAAAATGGTCTCCCGACTTAAAAAAGTAACAAATTAGTCCGACGCCGTTAAAAATTTAACGACTGATGACGTGGCAGATAAAATAAATTGATATAATTATATAATCAGCACTCAAGTTATCCACTTATTTTAATTTGATCCTAATTCGAAAAAGTTATCTCATATAATTTTAATAATATATCAATTTAGTCTCATAGCTGCCCTCAAATCTGTCCACCACATGTTTGAGAAAATGACTCTAAGAAAACCCCAAAATTTGATCCTCTCAAGACGCTTTTTCTCTTCCTTTTCTTCGTCTTCTGGATCCGGGTCTTGATTATTTAAGCTCTTTTGGCTGAAAGAAGAGTAAAATAGTTCAATAAAAATAGATTTTTGATCTGGGTACGTATAGCTGTTGGTTCTATTCCGATTTTCTTGCTGGGGTTGGCTTCAATCATTGGTTCTTGTAGGGAGAGTTAATGAACATAGGGTTTTGGGTGGGATTGAATCCTAGGGAAGGGAAAATTAATGGGTTTTTTATACGTATCCGGTTGTGTGATGACCAAATTCGTATGTGATGTTGTCCGATCATGATTTTAGTATGAAGTTGTAAACTTGAGTGTGGAAGTGATGTATTTAGAATAAAGATGGTGAAAGTTGTTGTTTTAATAGGTGTTGGAATGGTTGGTGATTATGGTTTGAAAGATAGATGTAAGGGAAAAAATGGATAGAAGTTGATATATGGATGGAATAGAATCGATGTGGAATAAGGAAGAACCAACAAGATAGTGAATGTTGATCCAAACCTTACACGTTCTTACCCTTTGTGAAATGATGAAAGAAGGTTGGATGGTGACCCTTTAGCTATAATTGAGCTAAGAACCAACAATATAATCAAATGAAAGTGATGGTGGAAGGGTGGAACGTGACCCGCTAGCTAGAAAGCTAGGAACCAACGTTATAAACATAATGGAATGAAAAGGGAAATTTGCCACAAGACTAGCTTGAAAGCTGATAAAGTTCTTAAAGAACAATGAAGAGTACACTCTCATATATTTTTATGCCAAAAAAGGTCCTTACAAAGGCAAATGATCATCCTATTTATAGTACATGGCAACCTAGAATTTGAATGGACAAAACAATGCATTAAGGCTCTAATTTATGACATTCAATGGTTTGTCTTCAATCCTATCAAATGTGGCCGACCATTTGTGTAATTTAGAATGAATTTGGACATAATAAGGCTTGAATGAAGACTTATACACGTCCAAGTGATGGATCATTTGATATTCCACTTGCTTGGCTCTTAAAAGTGCATGTAGATAACTTGGAATGAATCTACCCATATTTCTATCTAAGTGTATGTGTCTCTTCCACTTTCTTTCTTTATTTCTCAACTTTACTGGCTGAATAAAAACATAATAAAGTCTTCTAAATGCTTCATTCTCCATGGAATTCAAAAAGACTCTCTTTTTGAATGGTGATAAAGATGACATGTCTCCTTAAAGAAGATGAAAAATCTTCAATTGTTTCCATCTTAATCCTAACGTGTAATGACACTAAAACACATAAAATATTAATCAAAATATGATAAAAATGTTATCCAAACTTAAAGAATTAATTGAACAAGTTCAATGAACTAGTTTAATTAATGAACCTACATGCTTAAATGAAACACATACATAAGTGAAGTATTTTCATGAATGAAGTGCTTGCATAAATGCAACAACAAGCATATTTATTCTCATGGAATGAATGAACTATTATGCAACTACTCATGCAAATTCTTATGCAACTTATTTCAACTTTCCAACAAACTCAAAACATTGCAAGATCTAATTGTTGTTGTCATTTCTTCATTCATTTTCCAGCATTGGCAAAGCAAACTTTCCACAACATCTTGAATCATTTTAGCTCTTTCACGAGTCATAGGACCTCTAAGAAATTCATTGGGATTCTTGATGGTTGTGATCACATCATTTTTTCTCCGAAATTAAAATGAATTAAGCGAATGGGAACGAGATAGCAGCAGTTGGGGAAATGGAATGCAGCAAGTACAACCGGCTGCATCTCCAATGTATTTGTTTTCTTTTACTCGATAAAGAAATGAATTTTCCTTTACTTAATTTTTTAATTTTTTGTTGCATTGCAAGTGAAGTTACGATAAAAAGGAAAGAAAGGAAGCCTAGTCGTAAATTGATTGGTTTTTGCAGCGAAAGTAAAAGGGTGAAAGTTTCCCAAATTCAACCATGTGGATAAAAAAGATTGCAGGATCTAGAGTATGAACAAGCACTTAGGTTTGCACAAGAACAAGGGAAAAAGATGCATAATTTATATTTTTTTGGCTCTTAAATGGATTTTGGGTGAAAATGAATTGAAAAATTAAAGGAGAGGAGAAATAGTAAAGAATATTGACTAAATTGATAGATTATTAAAATTATGTGGGTTAATTTTTTAGAATTAGGGTCAAATTAAAATAAATATAGAACTTGAGGGCTAATTATGTGATTACATCAATTTATATTAACTGTCACATCATTAGTCGTTAATTTTTTAACGGCGTCGGACTAATTTGTTACTTTTTTTAAGTTGGAGGATCAATTTATAATTTTTGATAGTCAGATGATACAAAAAATAATTAAAACATAGCCGGGGGACCATTTATATAGTTTACCCTCTAATTTTTTAGAGTTAGAGCTTGAGCTTGAGCCCGAGCATTGAAAAGGGTCAAATAATTTTTTCTCTTGAATATTTAAATCATTTAACGACTCTCAATTAAGATCAGAAGATAAAAACTAAACATAATACAATAGCAAATACCAAAAGTTTGGCAGACTATCCGATAAATGATACTTCACAAATGAGTCTAACAATTTGTGAAAGTAAAAAATCAAAATGTACCAACAAGAGTCGGGTGAAAAGACAAGGCACATTGCTTTCTTATGAATTTTTTTTGAATTCGAACTTTAAAAAAATTATTAAAAAAACTACAAATCTTAAATATAAACCATAAATAAACATGTAATTTACGAAAAAAAAAATCAAAATGTTCCTATACAATCATTAAGTCATTATGCATTTATTTTCAAGAGAGAATTTCCGAGGAAAGGGGCCTTTATAGAAAATTTCGAAGCCCAAAACGAGTCTAGCCCGACCCGAGATGGCTAATACCCGATCCACATATCAATATACAGTTCCGGGGGCATTTCCGTCTTTCAAATTCCAACCACCAAGTACTTAGGGTTCCAAACTTTCCCCATATATAAAATCCGAAAAAACCCTAGTAATTGCCTCAGCAATAGCATCTTGTTATACATCAGGTCAGCTTTTAACTCCATTTTCCTTCCGTCTTCACTTGTTTTCTTTAGTAAATCCAATTAAGGCTGCTTTTTTGTTGTTGTTGTTGGATTTGATTCAGATTTTGGTTGAGCAGATATGGCTAAGTCGAAGAACCACACCGCTCACAATCAGTCTTACAAGGCTCACAAGAATGGCATCAAGAAGCCCAAGAGGCACCGCCATACTTCCACCAAAGGGGTATCATTTTTGTGTCCTTTCTCCATTGATTTTTGAGTTATTATTATCTTTTTAAAAAAAATATTTTCTTGTAGATGGATCCAAAGTTCTTGAGGAACCAGAGGTATGCGAGGAAGCACAACAAGAAGAATGGAGAGTCCGCCACTGAGGAAGAGTAAATTTTAATGGGAAAAAGAATTAGCCTTGCTTAGGGTTTTCTAATTAGGGCTGTTTTATTTTCTTCTATGGATTTTAGTGTTCACTCAACTTTAGTATTGGTATTACTTATTTATTTTCGGGATTGTTGATTATATTTTTGTTGGAAAAGATTTGCAGTTGTGAGCTTCTTAATATCAAGAACATGTTTTGAGCTTATTTATTACATCCCTTTTTCCCTCTTATCATGTTCAACAGTTCGAGTAGTTAACTGATTCAGCATTAATTTGTGTGTGGGATTTTTAGCTATTGATTGCATGGACATGATTGTTATTTCCTGGATTTCATAATTTCCATTTCTGGACTGGAGGGATTTGCTGGTTGATGCTTTAATGTTGGGTATGGATGATGCATTATAGTCCAAGTAGATTTCTCTTTTGCTATGGATGTTGCATTACATGGTCCAAGTAGAAAATCGAGAAACTATGTTACTCGGACCCGAAGTTAGTGTGTCCGACACTTGTATGCTTGTTTTTTTTGCTGTTTTCCCATGTATTATGAGGGTCATATCTTGCATTATTATGTTTTTAGTGTTGGTCAAAGGCTGTGAATCAGTACTGTTCTTTCTGATGATGATCTTGTCATTGGTCCAGACTAGTTCCTTCTAAGAATTGTGATTGATTATATTGTTCATACTCGAAGTTGCCATAGTTCATTTAGCACTATTCATCAGAACATTGTCCTTATTTTGCATGCTAGTGTATTCTTAGTGAAGATTGCTGTTTTCCCAATCCGTTGTGGATTTCAATTGAGATAAAGCTTGGATTCGAGTCTTCGATCCCCATCTCATCTTCTTCATGTCTTGGGTTCAATTTGGGTATAGGGGAGGAGTTGTAGATATTGGGATGAGTGTTGAAGCAAATTATGTTCTATATTCATGAGATCTTTTAGTGTTCGATAGTCATATAGGTCTTGATTATATTTGAGCATGAAACATCGCACTTTTAAGGGTATTCGACTCCTTATCTTCCATCAAACAAACATTTAGTTAATCCTTGGATTTGTTATATGACTATATAGTTGTAATTTTGAAATTCTTAATTTAGTTGTGGATTTGATAAATCCAAATTTGTATACTTTCCATCTGTATATTGTATTAAATCTTAGTTATTTACAACTAATATATATTTTTTTCGTATAATTTATTTATAGCAAATGAATTCTGCCCAAAATTTGAAATTCAAGTTTCCAAATAGAGTATTAGAGATTATATTTCTATACAATGTATGTGATTTTCTTTAGATTTGGTTGAAGAAAGTTAATATCTTTCAAACTTGTAAAAAAACTTTTTTATGCAAAACTTCAAGGTAAGGCTGTAAATGAATTGAGTTTGAATTAATGGATATACGATTAAGTTCATTTGTTTGTTTTATAAATTTGTTTGTGTATTAAGAATTTTAAAATTGTTTATTTAAATTTGTGTGTTCATGTTCCATTATTTAATGAATAAAATTATGATGAGATATTCACAAATATATTTATTAACATATAACCGAGTATTTCCACAAATATTACTAGGATGATTTGAATTCACCAAACACTCTTCATTTATAAATAATTCACCAAAACACTATTTATTAATAATCCTAGTAAACAATAAGTGCGTTTAAAAGTCACTTAATAATTCTTTTAAAAAATTCACTCAATGATTTGAACTCAACAAGTGATCTAGTGATTTTTAAAAGTGTTGTTAAAAAGGAATTTTAGAAATGGATTTTAAAAAGTTGGTTGTAAGATTTCAGTGTTTAATATTGTTGTCAAAAATTACTTTTAAGAAGATAAATGATCATTTTAGACATGATATTGTAAGTTATATATATGATATTCAAATTCTCCAATGTTATAATATATGAAACATATCAGCTTAAATTATTATAAAATATAAAAATATTTTTATTAATAAATATATTTTTTTTAATAATTATACGTGTTCCATGAAAATATAACAAATTTAAAATATTTTATTTAAAAATTTGTCATGAATAAATATATATTATTTTAAAATTAAAAAATAATTATTAATTATATAATTATATCCTCATAAAAGAATAATAAATTTATAAATTATAAAAAAACACAATAACAAATGAAGGTTAAAATTATAATTTGACTCTCAAAATTACTTTTACAACCGCAAAAACTAGAAATTTGAGCTTTTGTATTTGAGGTGAAAATAACTTTTCAAAAGCAGTTTTTCTTCAAAAGTAACTGTTTAGCACGTCTTTTGGCCTCAAACAAACTTTTAAAATTAAAAGTTGTTTTGAAAAATAATGCTAAACAAAGCCTATTTTACTTTCGATACAAAGTTGCTTTGGTTTGCTTCTATGACAATCTTTGTTCTCTTATATTCTTTTTGTTTGAATGATTTAAACATGATTACAAAGTAGTATTTTTTTAAATATTTTTAACCCTTTGACAACACATGCATCCAGAATAATTTGAACCCGTGTCTCCTAAGATGATAATTATCTATTTTTTTACTGGGACACTTGTTGAGTTCCTTTTATATTCATTTAGGTCATCCATTCCACTCCTTTTTAGGTTTGATTATAATTAAAATTAAAATTTGTAAAAGAATATGTAAAAAATTATTTTATTAATAATTATATTGTAGTCTAATTATAATATTTATTTGTTGAAAAAAAACTTTGAATTGTTTTTTCTTTTTAATTTCCTTTCCTTTTCCTTTCGCTCATTTGAAAGGTCGGGGAAGGACTAGAAGCTCTTCTTGGCGCAGAAAATAGGGAAGAAGAGCAAGACTGGTAAGACAAAAGAAAGTTTCTTCAGCTTTCGTTAATGGCGGTTAGGGTTTTCTACTGACCCCCTCTCACAAGGGAAATTCTTATTTCTCTCCCGCCTACTATTCCAATACCCGAGCTTTTCTCTCTCCTCTTGTTTCCCAAAAGCCCTAATTCCATAATCTCTTTTAAATCTCTCAAGTTTTTACTTCCGAGTTTTCAATCTTTACGATTTCACGTGGCTGCGATGGGCGCTCAAGAGAAATCTCAAGGCAACTCCAATTCGCTTCAGGTCAGTTCATCTCTCGCTGTTCTTATTTGGGCCCTAGAATCTTGCCTTATTTTCTTCCAGTTCATTCCTAGGAATGAGTTGGGTATTCGTTTCGGCTTCTGGAGCTATTTTTCATTATTGAGGAATAATTGGAAGTAAGTGAAGTTCCTATGTTTCGATTAGTTTTAAATTAATTCTTTATAGGTAAAGTTGCGACTCTTTTTTCCCTGTTCCATAGTATTAGTTATTAGGTTTTGGTTTGAAGTGTTTGGTGAAGTGAATTAGCTTATAAAATGTGGTCAGGCTGTGTTTTTGTCTTCACTAAATTTTGTAGTATGACTCTACTTTAGTTGACGTCAAAGGATGTGTACTAAACTGCACCGACTGTTCGAAAGTAGTTATTCATTCCACCTGGTATCATTCTTTTGTTGGTTAGGTTACTAGTTAACTGGGATTTTAGCTTGTGTTGCTATGTTAGTTAACTGTAGGTGTTATTTTTTGGGGGAAAAGTCCTCTGCGGATAGACTAATTTTAGTGTCAGATTTTAACTTTCTGATATCTTGGAGTGAACTAGATTTGTACCATTTTTGGCTGGTGTCGTATATTCTGTGAATTCAGCGTGTTTGGGAATTCTATTTAAATATTCTCTAATTATCTTCAGTTATTTATATAGCAGCTGAAGGTTTAACTTCATGTTGTGGGTCTATGCAGTGTTTTAATGATAAATCCTTTAGTATACTGGACCCTTTTTCAGTCTCTGATTTTTGTTTCTTGAATTTTGCATGAGTTCAAATTCTATTTAACCCATCTCCTTTTCTTTTGGGTCAAATTATTTTACTTGTAAATTCAGCGAGTAAAGGTCTATCGTTTGAACGAGGACGGTAAATGGGATGATCAAGGAACTGGGAATGTTACTGTTGATTACTTGGAGGTCTGTTCAAATCTTCTATTTGATTCAGGTTTCTCTGTTTTGAGTCTGGATATACTGGATTTGGTTTTTGAAAAATAAGTTATTTAGTTAGATGAAAATGTCTTCCTCATTTTAAATGAATGCACATATATTCAGAGATCAGAAGAGTTGGCTTTGTTTGTTTTTGATGAAGAAGACAATGACACGTTGCTTGTACACCGTATCAGCCCTGATGATATTTACAGAAAACAAGAAGGTATTCTTTTGCCTTTACTAATAGCCGCTTCTGTTTGTGAAAATATCAGTTTGATTGGATGATATATGTGCATTTATCATCAGATACAATCATATCATGGAGAGACTCCGAGTATTCTACAGAATTAGCACTTAGTTTTCAAGAGAACACAGGATGCTCTTACATATGGTAATAATGTTTTTAAATTGCTTCACCCTCTTTCAATGCTTTTTATCTCAATTTTTATATCCTTTCTCTTCCAATTCACCGTGCTGGAAGTTTATGATGTCAACCTTTATTTCCTTTTCTTCTCCCCTTTATTCATCCTCTTTTTCTATTCCAGGGACAACATCTGTAACGTGCAAAGAAATACGCATTTCAGTTCTCTCAACAGTAAGTTTTGCTTGAAATCCTTGAAGCTCTTAACTCTTCACTCAAGTTGATCCAGATTTTGATCCCTGTAAATGGTTAACTCTCTTAGTAACTCTGGTCCAAACAAAGAATTTAAGTTCCAGAAACTGGAAATTTTGCAAAATGTTCTTTTTAATCAAATAATACATTTTTCTTCTGTCTTAGAGGTAGGAAGATGTTACTTAAATGGGATTCTTTTGTTTAGTGGTCATCATCTTCTACTAATGCACAAAACAACCGTTTTCTGAGAATGTGCAATGTTTTTGCATTAGACGTAATATCAAAGTTAACATTGTGCAATTTTGGAGTATCATGAATAACAACTCTTTCGTATGTTATTACCACAGGTGAAACATTTCACTCAATGAATAGTGAGTTGAGGGAGTTGCCAGCTGTGGAGCTTTCCACTCTCCCGATAATCCTCAAGGTTATAATGAATGATTCAGTCCTCTTGATTGCATTCTGTTTAGCTTTATTTTTGTTGCATGGTGTGAATTTTGGGGAGGGTTCTTTCTTTTAAAAAAATATTGGATATTTTCAGTCAGAATGCTTTTTATCCTCTTCTATTTTTTTCCATATGAATTTAAGGGGGTTTATTTATTTGTTTTTTATTTATGCATGTCTTGGATATCTATATTTGAGCTTATGTTATAATTACTTGTAAATTGTAGCATAGAGTAAGTGGTCTATTTTTGTTTTCTTTACGTGATATTTTTTAGTCCCTATATTTTCTGTATGCCCTGCTTATATTTCTTGGAAAGCTTCTTCATATTACTCTGTTCAGGAATACGTGTTCATACATTTTTTCATTAAGTTGATCGATTTTTCCCTGCAGACCGTGACTGAGAGTGGCATTGCTGATCAGATGCGGCTGACAGAACTGCTATTAAATTATGTATGCTTCTTTGAAAACTTTGCGCAAGCATATTGATTTCTTCTGTATCTAGATCTTGTGCAGTATAGTATTCTGTGATCAACTGCCATTGAACCATTGATAATGTTGGTATGCTGTCATGTTGAGTCGTTAAGGTATTAGTTGTGGATGTGTTATGAAGTTAGTAATTTGGTTTCCGCTGGCTTCTCGACCTTCTGAGATTGTGCAATCTCAGTGATCTTCCACGTCATATGGAAGAGAGATTAAACATCTTCTACATGTAATTATGAACTTTATTTCTTTGTTATTTTTCTTAATTTTCCCTATGTTTTTATTGTTTGATTTCCTGGTTTTCTTTGTTTCTGTTTCAACTTTATAGCTTAATAACTTTGTCTCGACTTTCTACCCGTGTTAATTCTAAATATTCAGACATGCTAAACTGAGTTTGATCTCAATGCAGCAAGATTTCTTTCAGAAGCTGATGGAGCTATTTAGAATGTGCGAAGACTTGGAAAATATGGATGATCTTCACATGATATTTAAAATAGTCAAGGGGATAAGTTAGTACACTTTCACTTGAATGCTCTTTATTTTTATAATTTTATTAACACATGCTTGTATTTTACATCTGATTCATGAATCCATGATTTCTGTTATTGGTTGTCTTACAGTTTTGCTCAATAGTGCTCAAATTTTCGAGAAAATATTTGGGGATGAATTGATTATGGATATTATTGGTTCTCTTGAATGTAAGTATATCACTGTTTGTTTACAGATTTATCATCAGTGACTGTTGCTGGATTGAATTGGATATTCAATTTACAACTTTACTTATATGTGGCCTTCCAGTAATAAAGTCGTGTTCAATTATTTATTATGCTAACAACCTTTGGCTATTACTTGATAGTTTAGCTTGTTTTAAGTTTATTTCACTGGATTTGTGTATTACTTGATAGTTTACCTTGTTTTGGTAAGATCGTTTCTTCTTCTTTGGTTTGCAGATGATCCTGATGTTCCTCGGGTGCAACACTATCGTAATTTTCTGAAAGAACATGTTGTTTTTAAGGAGGTAATTTATCCTTCAATGGGTCTTACTGCATGCTGTGTAGGTGTATATAGGGAGTTTAGATCTGGCGAAAGAATGTAAAAAAGTTTTATTCATATTGCAGGCTGTTCCAATAAAAAATCCAATGGTCCTATCAAAAATCCACCAGACATACCGAGTTGGTTATTTGAAGGTAAGGATCTTAAATGTTTACTTATGAATCCTCCTCATGTCTTAGATGTGTAATTCTTGCTTCTGATTGCTTCTTTCAGGATGTTGTTTTGGCAAGGGTATTGGATGAGGCTACAGTTGCCAGTCTCAATTCTATAATTCATTCTAACAATGCTATAGTAAGATTTTTATTGCTTCTTGTTAATATATTAGGCTATTTGTTTCTTTCGCACTTAACGGTGGTGTTTTTTTGTAGGTTATTTCTCTATTGAAGGATGACATCACCTTTATTCAGGAATTGTTTGCTAGATTGAGATCACCCACCACAGCTGCTGAATCAAAGAAAAGTTTGGTAATTACTGACATTGAAGTTTAATTGTATAAGTATTTTTCATTTGGTTATGAATGCTTCTTCATTTTCCATGAAACTAGTTGGTATGAGCGGCGTAACAAAAAATCCTTTGAATTTTATCACTTTGTCTAGGCAAGCCCTTTGTTAATAATTTTTAGAAGATCTTTTACTTGAGTTTTTTCCTATGCAGTTGTCAGTTTCTCTTCTGTAGTCATGACATCAGAAAATTAGTTAACAATTTGTACTTTAGAATTCATCTTATTATCAAGAGGTCATCAGGTTCCATTCCATCCTTAGAGCCTGAACAATTGCAATCATAGGTTGAAAGAAGAAAACTGATCTTCATACTCCATTCCCCTGTTAAATAGACCCATAGCTTGATCCAGTTCAAGAGATCATAACATCCTTATACTTCTGGTGTACCCAAATACGATATTAACCTATATTTTAGGGTGAAATGACAAAAAAAATCCATCAAACTTTATCGCTCTGTCAAGGTAAGTCCTTATACTTCTATTGTACCCAAATACGGCATTAACCTAATTTGACCAAAATATGTCATTGACCTTTAATTTGCTCCGAAATATGCCCTTTACCTTTATTAGTACTTAAATAAGCCCTTAACTTTTAATTTGTATGAAAGCCCTTAACATAAATCTATCTTTCATTTGATATAAAGGCTTATATGGATACACATTGAAGAATAAGGGTTTATTTGGGGTACAATAACAACAATGTATAAAATTGCGCAAGGCGCACTAAGGCGATAGGGGTCCTATAGCCTAGGCGCAGGCGCAAGGTGCACTTCTTGAAAATTAAAGATATACTTGACTAATTTGCATATATAACACTTAAACAGACCATTAAATCATATAATAGTTCAACAAAATCTCTCCATTTCATTAATTACCTTTTAACTTTCCAATCAAAAAGCATATAACATCACGTTTTATCATGCAATAGGAAGCATATATACTGTAAATAGACAAACCTAGCTATATGATAATGTTAAAAGGGTATATGATACTATAACATCATATGTAATCATCTTGAGATAACACATTATGCTCTAATATCGTTGGAAACATCGTGTGTTATGCTTTAAGTTCAAATTACACATTATTCTTTAATATCGTTGGACGAGTCATGATAAAAATAACTTGAATCAAGATTAATCTGAATTTAAATAATTCAAACTTGAAATAACTTTGCAGTGTATCGAACATTCAATTTTAATTCGAACTTGAAACTCGACCAAGTTAATTTAAATTACATTTGATTAGATGTTATTTTGTGTGGCCCAGATGTGTCCCGAGTTAGTATGTAAAAGATAATAAAAACAGAAACAAGACAAAAAAAACAAGCAATTTAAACTAGGCGTTGCCTTTCAGCGCCTTTTGTGCGCCACTGTGCGCTTCATTGAAATCGCCTCGCCTAGACACAATTACACGTTTTGCACTTGCCTCAGTGCCTTGAGGCGTGCCTTTTTAAACACTGAATAACAGCATAGGGGGTTACTTAAAAAAGTGAAAACAGTTTAGGAGTTTCTTTTAGTATTTTATCATATATTGTAATTCATTCATAAAACGTTTAGATTTAACCGAGGTTAAATGAATTAATGATTTGGTCTGGACTCTGGACTGTGAGTTTGCTTATTGCTCCCTTGCTTGTACTTTGTCTAAGGAGATCGATTTTTGTGTTTTCTTCTATGCCATTTAGATGTTAGATTTTTATTAGGTCCTGAAAGGTCTTGCTTTGGTTGATGTCAAATATTTGAATGTTTTCCATTTTGAATATCTGTTATCTGTGGATCTTTTCATGGTTCAACTATATGATCTATTCTAATTGATCTGGCATCAATTGTGTTGACTTTTTCTTTTTTCAATAGGTATATTTCTTGCGCGAATTTTGTAGTTTAAGCAAGAGCCTGCAGATGGTGCAGCAGCTTCAACTATTTAGGTAGGCTTTTCTACAAGTTAGACATCTGGTATCAACATTCTTTTCATGTTGCTATCATGATTCAGAAAGCTACAACTTGTCCAGAACTATATTTTAAATTAATTGTTTATATTTTATGGCTGAAGGGTTATTTTTTTCCTATCATTTAGGGATCTTATAAATGAAGGTATCTTTGGCATTATCACTGATGCTCTGCTTAGTCATGATAAAAAACTTGTACTAACCGGGTAATTCAATTTTAGTATCTCTCTTTAACTTTAATATGTTTCTGCTTTCTAGCTTAGTGTGTAAACTTTTCCCCCTAATTGCAGTCCTACTAATAAGTCTCTATAATGGATGCAGGACAGACATCCTCATACTGTTCTTGAATCAGGATCCAAATCTTGTGCGGTCTTATGTTGTTCGCCCGGAAGGAATTCCACTTTTAGGACTTTTGGCACGTATTTTATTTGAGATTTTTGGATGATATGATGTACTTATCGTATAGAAGCATTGCCATTTGATGAACTTACAAGATATACATCACTGTGTTAAATATGTTTTATGTGGAGATAGAATTAGAACTAATATAGTTGTATGCTCACAGGTTAAAGGGATGATAACAGATTTCGGGGATGATATGCACTGCCAGTTTCTTGAAATTCTCCGTAGTTTACTGGATTCGTTCTCATTTTCGGGAGCTCAGGTGCCTACCTTTATCTTTATTTTTATGTACAAATGTTACAGTTTGGTAGATGGGAAATTATAGACTTACACTTGACCTAAATTACAAAATAATTGGGGTAGGTTACACGAATTATTTAAGGTCACGTGACTTTTGGGTCTAGCTTATCCTCTTTTCCAACCTTTACCTGTCTTAAGTTGCTTTCTGCATGAGAATATGGTGCTTTTCTTTACTGCAGTTCTTAGAGAAGCACAGAATTCTATAAATTAGATTCTATCGTGGTTGGAAGATGAGAATCCTGAAAACAAGTTGAATTGGCTTCTTATGCATAGAATTATATAGTCATGTAAGTTATCCGAGAAGTGTTAGAGCTTGAGGGGGAGTGTAAGTTGACGAGGAGTGTTAGAGTTTTTATTTAATGTGTAATTAGAGTTTATTCCTAATCAGTAGTTTAGATTTAATAGAAGTCTTATTAATAAGTACTATTTAAATTAAAGATAAAAGTATAGTTTTAGTTATATTAGAACTCTATATCAGCCTATTTAAAGGCTTACTCTGTATACATTTGATAGTTAAGAATAATAAGAAAATAAAGAGAAACACATTGTTTTCTCTGGAAAATATCCTTTCCATCTTCTTCAAACAACAAATACCTAACCACCAATCACACACACACAAACCACCATCATTAATTGCATCTCCGGCCACCATGGCCCCTTTCTCACAAGTCAATTAATTAGATGAGTTCTCACAAAAGTTGGCTAAATTCTTACTTCCACGTCTAACTTGCCTAATCAACATTCATTAGGATTCGTTATAAAAAAGCTTCATTAGGATTACTGAGGTTGTTACTATATAACTTGGATATCATGGCAGAAGAAAGTTTAGAATTTGATTTTATTATATGTATCTGTTTATCATTGGAAAAATGTCATACTCTCAGATAAGTTTTAATTTTTTTTCTTTTTTATGCTGGTTTCATTTCTAGTTCCTTTTTTATTTACTAGTTCCATTTCTATCTGTAAGTGTTTGACTTCGTATTTGTTATTATTGCAGAGAGATACAATTATTGATATCTTTTATGAGAAGCATTTGGGTCAGCTAATTGAAGTCATAATATTATCATGTCCTGATGAGGTTGGCCAGTCAACGAGTAATCTGGCAAGCAATGCCGAAAGAGTTGAAAGTCAAAATAGCACAACGCCTGAAATTCTGTTAAACATATGTGAATTGCTTTGCTTTTGTGTTGTGCACCATCCTTATAGAATAAAGTAATCTCTTGGATACTTTTTGTGTATCATCTAGAAAATTTTGGCTTATTAATCCAAGATATTAATTGGCCTTTTCTTAATTGTTCAGGTGTAGTTTTCTCCTTAACAATGTCATAGACAAAGTTCTGTTACTTACACGGAGAAGGGAAAAATACCTAGTAGTTGCTGCAGTTCGTTTTGTTCGCACTATTCTCTCTCGTCGTGTAAGTGAGTTCAGTTTAAGCTTTAGAATAATTATATCCCATCAAAGTTGAATTGTTCACACTCACCCTTGATGATATCTTTAGAATGAAAAATGACATTGATGATATGAATGAAATTGGAGATGAAACTGTTTAGTGTCCAACTTTGCTTTTGACTGTTGTCGGTTACTTATGGGGACATGAGGAATTAGTTTCTCAGTTTAAAGATCTATTTATCTTTTGAGATATGTGGTATGTATATGTGGCTTTGATTCTTCATTTTATCTCATGTTATGTGACACCTTTCTCAAAGTGGACATAGGCTTGGGCCTAGAGACACCAAATTGTAATGGACGCATACCATCTCATATAGGGGTAATGAATAACATAAAATGTGGTTTGCTAATTGTTGGCATATCTTTCTGCCTCTGGTGTTTCTACTGTTGTCGTTTCAGATTGCTCAGTTAAAATTTGAGTTATTTTGTTTGAATGGTTGCTACATAGTTGGAAGGGTATAAAATTATTAAAAGGAAAGGATGGGTGCCTTTTCACTCTCTTTTCTGAACTTTTTCCTCCTAGCATGTTGTGCTTGTGATTTTTTGTATTTTTTTTTTCATTTTGTGCATTTGTAAGTTGCAGTTCGTAGGACTTTGATTTTCCGTTTTTATTACTAATTCAATTTATTGCAAATTAGCAATTTTTGGACACAATTTGATTAAAAGCTGTTACATATTTTAAATGGTTAAGTTAAGCTTTCATTTTGCAGGATGAACATCTGATAAATCATTTTGTTAAGAAAAACCTTCTCAAACCAGTTGTAGATGCTTTTGTTGCTAATGGAGATCGTTACAATTTGCTGAACTCGGCAGTCTTGGAACTTTTCGAATATATCCGCAAGGTGCAATGTTTATCTGCTCTATATAGCGATGTTAGACATCTATTGATGATTCTTTCTGCTAATAACATTGTTTCATGCAGGAAAATCTAAAATTATTAGTTAAATACATAGTTGATTCATTTTGGGACCAGTTGGTTAAGTTTGAGAATTTGGCTTCAGTTCACTCTCTGAAAGTCAAATATGAACAGGTATTCCAGTTACTAACCTATTTTACTGCTGAGACTTTGATCTAGAATTTCATCGATATGACTTGTCTGTTTGCAGTGCTTGGAAAATTGTGGAACAAAAGCGGATGTTAATGTATTGGACTCAAGAAAACGAATTGATGAGCGTGCTCTGGAGAAAGAGGAGGAAGACTATTTCAACGACAGGTATGCTTTCAAGTTTCATCAACAGATGACTTCACACTTTTTCCTCTGAGCCATTTCCACTGTAGTGATTATATCTGGATGCGTATGCAGTGACGAAGAGGATACAACATCTGAATCTCGCACTCGGAAAGTACAATCTCAGCCTGTTTCATCCGATGGAGTTGCTGCAAGCTACCCATCATTAAGGTATTTCAGTGACCTCATCCTAGATGGTTGATGACTAGAAATGCTGTACGGTATGCTTGGGTTCATAATTTATATTTTTGTTCTGATTTTGTAGCCCAAGATCTGGCGGACTCGTGGACTATGATGACGACGACGAAGACTACAGACCACCTCCCAAGCAGCAGACTGAAACCTCGGAAGATGATGAAGCTGCCCTGGAGTCCCTTCAGTTGAAGCGAAAGTTGATTTCTAGGGAGCATGAGAGCGACCTAGCTTGTAAGATTAAGAAGCAGGGTCTGGGTAAAAGCTCCAAATCAAAAGAGAGTGTATTTGCGACTTTGTGTTCAACCCTAAGCCAGGCAGTGCTTCCAAGTAAGACAATTGCAAACGCCATGCCTGTATCTGGTCGATCAGCTGATGGGAACGAAGGATCAGCTGAGGAAGATCATACGGAGAAAAATTCTAACAGTCCGAGAAGTTATGATAAAAGTAGTTCAGAAGAGGACAACCACAGAGAGAAGGAACCTCCGAGAAACTGTTCAGATTGTTTGCAGCCCTCAGACAGTAGCCAAGTAAACGGCGAGGACTGTCCCTTGATACCACCGAAATCCTCACCTGAAATGGCTGTTAATGGATCCTAAGGGTAATTTCAGATGCGCAGTTTAACTTGTTTTCTAGTTTGTTGTATTCGACTAAAGTCTGTGGTGTCAGTATGGGCTATTCAGAGAAGCATCAGGAAGTTGATGAGAAGGAAATCCAGATTGTTTTGTCTGTGGGAGGCGATGAACTGTTATGCTGCAGGCGGAGGGGAAGGGAAAAACCAAGGATACCACCAAGCTGATGCTTCTGTAGAACATTACCTGTGTTTTGGCTAATTGTACAAATATTTTTTAACATGCTGAACCGCGACAGATAGAATGGGCAGAGTAAAACTTGCCATGTATGAGTGTTAGCGTCCCCTCCCCTTTGTGGTGGGTGTGGGCTGTGCTGTTATAGTATACAGGGTTTGGGGTGATGACACTATTATTTGTACAGGGTTTTCTTGTTTAAATCTGGGCAAATTCATGGTTTTATTTCCACCCCCAACAAAAATTATCATACTTAGAGAAGTCCCTTGGAAACAAAATAAAAATATATGTGGCTGCTGGGATTCGAGCCCAGGTCTCCACGGCCACTAAACTGCAGCTTCAGTCAAACATGATTATATTAATTATATAAAACCAAAGATTTATTTCTCTTGTTTTGTCATGTCGAGATGCCCGGGTTGATACTTGGACCCAAACTTCCAATTTTGACGTTTTATTGCCTGATGGCTGCAATGCTTTGCTGCCCAGACATAGGATGTGTTCAGCAATGCCGAACGGGTACCAGTAGCGCGCTGAACCAGCGTTTTCTTGCCTAATTTAATGCCCAAACGAATGTTTCGTCGTAGCTGGAAAATTCAACTTCTCTGTAAACAGACGTTGAAAGCCAACCAACGTCTCAAAATTCTTGCTGAACGAAGCCATAGTCTACCTCTTCCATGGACATGAATGTCCTGTAGCGTGTGTGAGGTTAGCCAAAATTTTGACCAAATTTTAAATTTAAATACTTAACGGTTAATAGATCATAAAAGTAATATAAATATGTAATGGCAATTTGCAAGAAGGTTTTGATTAGTAGTAATACATTAATTAAATTTACTTTGATTGCTAAGGTTGTCATAAAGTACAACTATAAGTTAAAACATTAGCTTAAAACCATCCCATACAATTTACCTAATAAAACTTAAGTCCCAAGGTTTTATAAAAATAACACATAATATGTTTTCTGTCTCATTATGCATATACTTGACATGGTTATTGTTATAAGACCATAACGGTTGCTCTCAACAACTAGTAGGGAGGGCGGCAAGGAACCGGAAACGCCGGATGATAGTGGTACTGAAACTGTGGTTGCCCCGCCGTTGCTGGTGGAGGCGCAAAAGGAGCAGAGGAGGGAGTATAACTATAAAACTCATAGGGTGACGGTCCGGCATGCTGTCCACATGCAGAACCGTGTGGTTTGCTGCTCTTGCACTTGCACTTGCCATAGTGGTCGGCGGCATCGGCTCGATCCAAATGGTGTTTATGAGTGGCGACGTTGTGAACGCCTCGAGCGGCGCCTTGGATGGCTCCTTCGACGGCGGCCAAAGGGTAAACCAGGAACTGCTCGGCTACGCGGTGCAGCTTATCGATTCCGTATTCTACTGAATCACTCACATGGTTCCTCACCTGCTGGTTCCTCCCCATGGCCTTTTTTTTCTTTGTTTCCTTTCTTTCCTCTTTGCTTTTGCCCGGGCTTGTTCCTCCATCATTGTATTTATAACGAAGATTTTATCTATATCTTTCCTCATGTATGACACATGCAGGTATAGATACGAAAATAAGATGTTTTTCAAGCATTTTAATAAAAATAATTAACGCTTACTCATATCTTAACACTTATATTCGAATTCGAAAAAGAAATACATAAAGAGGAATAAAGTTTGTGGTTGAAATTTGAAAGTAATATATATACCTTATCAGGAATCACACATGGTGTAGAGTTCATATTCTTGACAGAAAAGTAGGGGTTATCAAATCAAAGATGGAAATAATAAGATTGAAGAATATTTCAGTTGCTTATCATTTACTCTATCTTGACTATATATATTGCAATGAGAAGGAAAGATGCTGGTAGATAACAAGGAATGTCTCCATTCCATATTTGTAGTTAGGGGTGTAAACGAGCTCGAGTAGTGTTGAGCTCGGCTCGTTAAGAATTCGAGTTCGAGTAGTGTTGAGCTCGGCTCGTTAAGAATTCAAGTTCGAGTAGTGTTGAGCTCGGCTCGTTAAGAATTCAAGTTCGAGTAGTGTTGAGCTCGGCTCGTTAAGAATTCGGTTCGAGTTCGAGTCAAGTCCAATTGAAGATCGAGATTTGACCGAATCAGACTTGAGTAGTCTGCGATCTGTCTCATCTCATTTATAACAATAATAATAATAATAATTGTTGAGTAAATTTATTAAAAAACAACATCATTATTATTATTATTATTATTATTATTATTATCCTACAACATACCTTTTAGTTCACCTTAATTAAAAAAATTATTATCCTATACACTAGTGGTGTAAACCAAAAATTTCTACAAGTGCCTTAGATTTAGGATTTATGAGCTTAGTTTAGGGTGTAGGGTTTTGGGGGTTTATGTGTATGGATTTATAACTTAGGGATAGTAGTTAGAATTTAAGGTTTAGAGTTAGAATTTAAGGTTTAGAGGTTAGGGTTTAGTTTTTAGGGTAATATGATGAGGATTTAGGTTTTAATCATTAAACCCTAAATCATAACCATAAATTGTAAAATTCAACTGCTATCCCTAAAATCAAAACTCATACACTTAAACCTCTAAACCATACACCATAAACTAAGTCCCTAAACATTAAAACTGAGTCGTTTGTGGAAACTTTTAGTTTTAGTTTCTACCGCAGTGTATCAAATAATTACCCTAAGAAAATAATGTATTATATTTTCGAATAGCACACGAACTTTCCGAGTCGGATATCGAGTAACTCGGCTCTTTAAGTACTCAAAATGAGTTCAAACTCGAATCGAATCTATCAAGTTGACTTTTAATTGAGTTGAACTCAAATAGCTTATATCTATCTCGTCTGATTAAGAGCCCTATTTGCAATAACGGTGAAGCTCTTCAATGAAGCGGATGCATTGTTCTTTCTTCCATAATTTAATTATAATTATAAAACATGTAAGCTCTCAAATCATGCACAATTTCGGTACGTGTTTGAACGAGTATATTTGAAATTTTCTAAAATTTGAGATGTTTTTGGAAAGATCTATGGAGAATCATTTTCTCATATCCATATTTTTAGATATACAAACACACGGATATCGAATACTTTGAAAATAAAACAAAAAACTAACACATTCAAAAGAGTTGATGAATGGAAGCATGAAAGATTAGGGAGGTTATAGAAATTTCCAAACCGAAATGGAATACATGGGCGTCCCCTTCCAACCGATGAGTAGGGTTTTTCCGTTCATATCGAGTGTACAAGAAGTCCCACAGGCAAAACTTTTGAGAATAAGGTCTACCTGGTACATGGATGACATGCTTAATTCTGTTTCCTCCATCATGTACCGAACCAAAAACGCCCTCCAAACATCGAACTTCACGTGCCGGATCTGCCTTTCGTCGCCTTCACTCGCTATCATGTTCCGAATCCCCTCACCGAAGAACACCGATTCCATGATCTCTCTGTTTTTAGTATCCTGTTTCATGCAAGTTGCCGAGCAATCGAAGTATGCACTGAAGAAAAACAGTACTTCGATGAAACGCTTCACGAAGATGGGAGAGTTATGGTTGGCTTCGATTTCGGTCACCACCATTACACAAGGATTAATAACTCTGAGTACCCTCATTATATTTTCGATCCGGTTCGGCATCACAAGCAGTCTCCGGAAAGTAAACGCCGCATATGCAACAACGGATTCTTCCGCATCGATTTCAAACAGATCTTCTTTAAGATCTAACATATCCGATACGATAACAATGTTAAAATCAAAGGGTATTCCCAAGCTCTGAGCAAAACTGGAGAGCCTCTTGCCGGTGTTCTCGACTAAAGCCTTTTCTTCGGTTGAGACGGCGGTTATTTTCAAGAGCTCCAGAGCGCATTCCTGTTGTGGAGATGCAAGAGCTTGCATTAAGATAGTCCATTGAACACCATGCCTTATTGCAAGATCAATGATGTGAACCCTTTTGGCCTGGCCAACATTTTCCACAATGGCCTGGATCCCTGCAAATTGTGTAACCATAGCAAATGGAAATTCTTGATGGCATGCCAATACAGTCGGGTTCATGGTCATCATCGCCTTCTCGATGTTAAACAATGGTCTCCACTTCAAACCCTTTGATGAACTTCTTTCGATCTTCTCCCCAAGAGCCTGGGTGAAATAATAGACTACTCGCTGAACCGGATTTCCGGTTTTCGACGACATGTAATCACATTGTTTCAGCAGTCTGCTAGCGCTTTCATATTGTTGGCACCCTATTTTCTCCGCAGCAGCTAGAAGAAGCACGGCAAGCTCGGCATCTCTCTTCTCCCGATCCGACAATCCCGAAAAACAAACATTAAAAGGATGATCAATCATGGAGATTCCATCAACAGTTTGGCCACATGACTTTATAAACATCTCTCCAGCAATCCTCATGATTTCTTCAGTCGAAAATTTTCTGTCTTCATCATCCCGAGCGTCGGATACAGTTATATCATCGTCGCTTCTTCTTTTCCCATGCAGCCGTTTGAATCCGTTGCCGTAGTTGTTGAGCAGTCCAAGGGAAGGTAAACAAAGAGGCTGCTGTTTTTCCTTCTTTGTCTCATCAATATCATTACAAACTCCATCATTCATCCGGCCGAAACACGTCGGAGTCGGAGTCGGAATCAATGGAGATTGAGCATTGAAACTCAGTCCATCAAGAAGACCATAAGCCGTAAAACTCTGTTGCTGCTGCTGCTGCTGCAGGCCTTGTTTCGAGAAACCGAAACCCGTGGCAGCCATCGATTCATCTCCATAGAATTCGTAATCAGAACGCAAGGAATCAACAGCTCCAGTTTCACCCCAATCTTCAACTCCATAAAAACCATTTTCTTTCCCTTTAACACCGCCATTAAAGCTCTCGAATTCTTTATCCGAAGAACTTAACTTATCCGGAGCTGCATAAACATTAAAATCATCCCAAGAA
Organism: Hibiscus tridactylites; assembly: GCA_958450335.1. Classification (NCBI taxonomy): domain Eukaryota; kingdom Viridiplantae; phylum Streptophyta; class Magnoliopsida; order Malvales; family Malvaceae; genus Hibiscus; species Hibiscus tridactylites. The sequence goes on along the minus strand of OY288265.1, from coordinate 19,431,454 downwards.
TACACGTCATTCCCCATGTTACACAGCAATGGGAACTAAGAGATCCCTCAAGTAAACTAAATAGAAAGCAATCAATAATGCAAACCATTTCAATATGATGTAAACAAGAAGATGTTTTTAAGAACAACAAGGAATATTATATTATATTATATTTGTTTTATGACAGATTCTTACATCTTAGTAATCGCAACCTTAATATATTTTTGATGTTTCCAAGGTGGCCTGCACCATTGATGGAAACCAACCATTTTACTTGAATGCCACTTGGAATAATGAACTCTATGACACAATTGGACAAACAGTTCGTATCTGGAGTTCAAACTATGCTACTCGAACTCAAATATAAACAAGATTTCTTTTCCGAATATAAGACCAAAACGGTTGTTTTGGACACGAGTGCTTCAAGAAAAAGTGAAATGTCGGAGGACTATCTATATGTCACAATCTACCTGATATCATATTGTCGGGAAAATAATGAATCAGACAATTGCATGGTTACAAGCACTAAGAACATAGAATGGTAAGCAAACAATAAGCAAAAGATCAAATGGATTTGAATAATCATGCAGTAAAACTTTGAATAGGACATGAAAAATGAGATCTTACAATGCAGCCTGCAACAAAGACCGGAGCTTTGAGATTGACAGCCAAGTAATTGACTTGCATTTTGTCCTTAATTAGTATATATTTTATGTGTTTTTCGAGGAAAATCAACTTATTAGCTGAGTCATCAACTTGGATTATTTTTTCTTTCAATGATGATGGTGTCACAACTTGGGTTTTATAATCATTCAGATTTATAAAATTTATTTATGGTTCTTTTCAAATAATTTAATTTTATGTATGAAGTTAAATCATTTGATTACTATAAAATTTTAAGATGTATCAATTTTTGATGCATATAGAGGGTAATTTTTTTTATACCAAGGATTTCTATTTTAATTTTATGATGTAAAATATAAATATCTGACACTCTAAAATCTTGAATCTTAGCATCTCAATCATAAATTCTAAACTTAAAACAATAAATTTTTAAACTTTAAACCTTAGACTAAACATTTAAATCCTAAATTAGAGTTATTTTTCATTGTCGATGCATGCAATATTTTCTCTTTATTATTTTAAATTTTCATCTTTAACAAACCTTCTTTTAATAATAATAAGAAATTGGATTTCATTAAAATAATGAAAAAGGAAAACAATACGTAACACCAGGGGTCATGCTCGGGCTCGGCTCGGCCCGGCTCAAAAATAGTATTACTGGGCTCGAAGCTCGCCGAGTTTAGAATTTTAGGCTTGATCGCGAGCTCGAATTGGACAGTTTGATTTCGACTCGGCTCGGCTTGTTGCTTTTCTCAAATTGCCTTTTTTTTTTGAAGTCCACAAATAACCATAGTACATTTTCTAAATTATACAAGTCCAGAAAGAGGATGTGATTTAAAGTATTTAACCATGATAACAAGTTAATAACACTAAAGCATACAAGTGTGTATATTATATTATATTTTTTCTAGCCGAGCTTGGGTCGACTCGGCTCGGCTTGGCTTGTTAAGGTCTCGAGCTGAGCACGAACTCAAGTCAAGCTCACTCGAGCCGAGGTTTGATCGATCCGAGCTCGAGTAGCTTGCAAGCCGGTCAGGCTCGTTACCACCCCCATGTAACACACCCAACATGAAAAGAGCCTAAGAGACTATGACCAGGGGCGGAGCCAAAAATTTATCCAAAGGGTGTCAATTTTTTCGAATAATATTTAAGATGAGTTAATTATTTATAAAGGGGTGTCATTTTATTTATAAATGTGTGTCAATTACATATATTTTTAAATTTTTATATACAAACTATATAAAATATAATTTTTTAAAAAAAATTGGGGATGGGTGTAGCTCCCCTGACTATGCATCCTATGAATAGAAATCATTTGTCCCTTTTCGATACCCTTGTTTATGCTTAATCATTGAAAAATTAGATTTATAATTTGAGATTATGGTTTAAAGTTAAAAGTTAAGAGTCCAATAGTTAATAAAAAAGCTCCGAGATTTTAGGAAACCCTAGTGATGAGTGCCAATCTTTCGCCGGCTGCCGGCGTTCAGATGGAAGCGGTGTATAACGACTCGAGTGGGCAACCGCCGGGGTGGTGGTGGACGTGTCTCTTCCACCGGCCCTGGAGCGGCAGGGTGCTCCGTTGGCTATGGAGGTGCAACCGTCTCTGAAGAAACCGAGGGAGGATGATGACCGACCGGAAGGAGGCGATGTGGATATGGTTGGCGACGGGGCTGAACATGCAACGTTGGAAGAGATTGCTGGTGAACAGCCGGGGTTGGATGGACAGGTGAATGCGCAGGACGGGGCTGCTGGTGAAAAGAAGTCCTACGCAGCCATGGTCGTGGAGAATTCGTCGAACGGCAGTGGTGTTGGTGGTGGCGACGCCATTGAGGGGCTCGAAGTGTCGGAGGCTGATTTTGTGGTTGACCGCAGTGGGCTCTTCCCCAAGATATCTTTCTCGGACAAAATACATGAGAGAATAGATGAAAGCATGAAAACAACTATTATCCTTCGGCCGTTGGGAAGATCGATAGGTTTTAAAACCCTTGTTAATCGTGTGCATGCGATATGGAAGACTGAGAAAAATTTTCAAGTGATTGACTTGGATAACAACTACTTCCTCGTAAAGTTCGAATCAATGGATGATTACACGAAAGTGCTGACGGGTGGTCCGTGGACTCTTTTTGGCTGCTATCTGACTGTGCAACCGTGGTGTCGGAATTTTTCGACTGCAGAGAAACATCCTTCCCAAGTTGTAGTATGGATACGCCTCCCGGGTCTTCCTTACAGGTATTATTCGAAGGCTTTATTTCGGCGTATTGCGGAGGTCATTGGTCATGTAATAAAAATTGATTATAGCACGGATATGGGTGAGCGGGGTCGTTTTGCAAGACTTGCTGTGGTAGTTGATCTTAATAAGCCGCTTTTGTCATGCATTGGAATCGATGGCTTTGTGCAGAAGTTGGAATATGAGGGCCTTAATGTGATTTGCTTCAAGTGTGGAAAATATGGGTACTTAGCGGACTTGTGTGTGAATGAAATCGGTGGTGGTGAAAAGGATATGGCATCGCCTCCGGTGGCTAGTGAGCCACAAGTTTCATCCAAGAAGGAGATGTCGAGGGAGGAGTTATTTGGACCATGGATGATAGTGGAGAGGAATCGTCGCCGGGGATCGCGGTTGAATGGTAATAGAGAAGGTGGTAGTTCGACGGTGAGAGGCGGATCTCGTTTTGGAGCTTTACAAGACTTGGGCGATGAGGATGGTACAGGGACGGAAGGTGGATTACCCCATAATATTAGTAACAATCACAAGGTGAAGGAAGTGCATGGTGCTGCACGTCCAACGGCTAAGGAGGGAGCGATTCGTTCCAATGTTGAGGGGCTGAAATCGCAAATAAAGAATGGCCCTATGCGATCTGTGCATGGGAACGCAGGCCCCAGTTCCAAAACAAAAGGAACGAGTGACGTGGGTGGTGGAAAACATAAAGTGGATGCTAATGGGGGTAAGCAAAACAGTGGCAGTAAAGGCAAGGAAATTGCCGTGGAAGTGGGTAATGGAGGTGGCTCGGTTAAGGACAGTGCTAATGTGCAGGGGGTTTCGGTCAGCGTGGGGGACCGCGCGGTGGGTGTTGTTCCATCCGTTGTAGGGGGTCAGCCGCAAGCGATTGTGCATTCACCGGGGATTGCGTCGGGTTCTCACACGACGCTCGTGATAAGAGAAGGACGGGGGGAATTTACGTCTACATCACGGTTCCGTAATGGTGGTACCGTCGGTAAAGGAGGGACTAATTTATCAGGAGTACAACGGAAGAGCTTAAAAGTCTCGAAAAAATCGGAGAATCGAGTTCCGTCGCGGCCTGTATTAACGGAATGGGTGTCAAATCTCACGTCGCAACTTGACAATCTGCAGGAGACGGGGCAGGCGCAGGTACCGCCACCAGATATGTGTATGCCGGCACAATCACAGTGCTTGGATAGTGCTATGGCGACTGATCAGGGAGTGGACGCGGGGAAGGAGAATGCTCCGCAATCGTAGTAAGATTCCCTTTCGTTGGCCTTTATTTTAGTTATGATGAATATTATGTTTTGGAATACACAGGGCGCGGGTAGTGCGGAGTTCCGTCGCCACTTTCGAAATTTTGTCCGTGAGAATAATCCGCAGATGGTGGCTTTATTTGAGCCACGTGTAAGTTTTGGTGAAGCAGATAGGGTTATTCGTAGCTTCGGGTTTCAGAATTCTTTCCGTGTGGAGGCGCGTGGTTTTAGTGGTGGCGTTTGGCTTTTATGGCGGGATGATGTGGAGGTTGTGATTCTTTCTGTTAGTAATCAGTTTATCCATGGGCGAGCCCGTAAGGTTAACTCTGAGCACTGGTTTTTTTTTACTGCAATCTATGCTAGTCCTAATGTGTGCATTAGGAAGTATCTGTGGAATAGTTTGAATCAGCTTAACCCTGGGGTTGATGTTCCTTGGGTTTTGGGAGGGGATTTTAATGTGATTCTTCGCAAAGAGGAGAGATGTGGTGGTTCAAGTGAGGTTCTAGGGGTCCGTTCTCTTTTTCATAAGTTTCTTGAAGATACGGAACTAATGGAGGTGGACTACAAAGGGGATGAGTTTACGTGGAGTAGAGGTAACTTATATCAGCGTTTGGATCGGTGCTTGGCGAATAGTGCGTGGTTTGTGGAGTTCCCGATGTTGTTTGTGGTTCATCTGGATAGGGTGGGTAGTGATCATTGTCCTCTCTTACTTAAGCCGATTGGTTCTTTGGTTTCTATGTCGGAACGGCCTTTTCGATTCTTGGCGGCTTGGCAGGACCATCCTGATTTCCGGGCGTGCCTTGAATCTTCTTGGGATGCCTCATCATCGGTGGTTGTTAATGCTCAGAATTTTCAGCATGCAATAAAGAAGTGGAATGTCGATGTTTTTGGTCATATTGGAAAAAAGAAGAAGCGTATTTTGGCGAGACTCAGGGGTATTGAGAGGTCCCTGCAAAGGTCCTACTCGGATTTTTTAGTTGCGCTAAGAAGAGACTTGTGGGATGAACTTGACCTTATTCTTGAGCAGGAGGAGTCAATGTGGTTTCAGAAATCCCGGAGCCAATGGATCGTATCAGGGGATAAAAACACTAGGTATTTCCATGCTTCGACTATGGCGCGACGTCGAGCTAACTTTATTGCAGGCCTGAAAGCAAGTAATGGACAGTGGATTACGGATCAAGCGGTTTTACGCGCAGAAGCCATTGCTTTCTATCAGCGGCTTTTCACAGCGGATCCGAGTTGCCAGGGATATTACCATATTCGAAGCTTATTTCCCGCTTTGAGTGATGGGGCGTTGCTAGCTTTAGGTAGGATGGTTACGAATGAGGAAATTAAAGATGCGATTTTTGATATGGGGCCGTGGAAGGCTCCGGGTATTGATGGTTTACATGCGGCCTTTTTTCAGCGTAATTAGGATGTTGTGGGAGATAGTGTGCGTAGATGTGTTCGGAGTATTTTTTTAGGGGAAGCATTCCCAGTGGAAATCAACAGGACTATTCTGGTGTTAATCCCTAAGGTCTCATCTCCTGAGACGATGAGTCAATTCCGGCCTATCAGCCTTTGTACGGTTATTTACAAGGCTATAACCAAGGTGGTGGTTAATCGGATCAAGCCGTATCTGCCAGATTGGATCTCTGAGAGCCAAACCAGTTTTGTCCCTGGGCGAGCTATTTCGGATAATATTATTATTGCTCAGGAAATTGTTCATTCTATGAATCGGAAAACTGGTAAACGTGGGTGGATGGCGTTAAAGATTGATTTAGAAAAAGCCTATGATAGATTGGAGTGGGGTTTCATTGATGATACTTTGAGAGATGTTGGGATTCCGGATAACCTTCGTGAGTTAATTTTACGATGTGTTTCTAGTGCCTCGACTCAAATTAGCTGGAATGGATCTTTAACTGACTCTTTCACACCATCGAGAGGGATCCGGCAAGGGGATCCTATTTCGTCGTATTTGTTTGTGCTATGTATGGAGCGACTTAGTCAGGCGATTAATCAGAAAGTAGCAGCAGGGCAGTGGAAGGGCTTCTGCACATCTCGGCAAGGTCCGATTATTTCTCACCTTATGTTTGCGGATGATATGGTACTTTTTGCGGAAGCTTCTGAGGAACAGTTGGATGTGATTAGGGAGGTTTTGATTGACTTCTGTAGGTTTTCAGGGCTTAAAGTTAATGTCCAAAAGTCTAGTATCTTTTTCTCAAAGAATGTTGTGAGAGAGATACGTCATTCTTTGAGTTCAACGGTGGGTTTTTCGGAGGTTTCAGACCTTGGTCGATACCTTGGAGTCCCTATGCTTCATAAACGGGTGACTCGCGCAACTTATTCCTACTTAATTCAAAAGGTTCGTGATAAGTTATCAGGTTGGAAAGCTCGTTATTTATCGTTTGCGGGACAGATTACGCTTGCAAAAGCTGTCTTGTCGACTATTCCATACTATGCGATGCAGACAACCCGGATTCCGCTTGGTGTCTGCGAAGACATTGAGAGGCTAATTCGTAATTTTGTGTGGGGGAGTTGCGCGGATAACCGGAGCATTCACTTGGTTAACTGGGATGAGCTTTGTAAACCGGTTGATATTGGTGGTTTGGGATTTAAAAGGTTGAAAGAACAGAATGATGCTTTTCTCATGAAAATTGGGTTTCAGTTGATAGACAGACGGGGGCAGCTTTGGGTGCGTTTTTTGCGCGCTAAATATAAATGCATAGACGTTATGCCGGTTTCGATTACTCGTAGTAATTGCTCACACCTTTGGAGAGGTTTATCGACAATATGGGATGTGGTTCGAGAGGGCATTCTTTGGCGAGTAGGGAATGGTGCTTCAATTGATTTCTGGCGAGATAACTGGGTCCGAGATGTTGGTCCACTGGAAGGGGCTGTTACGGATCCGAGTTTGATCCCGGCGGAGTTTGTTCCTCTCCCTGCGATGTGTGAGAGTAATGGGCAGTGGAGGGTGACGGAATTTCAATGTTGGTTTGATCCGGATGTTGTCGACAGCATTATGGCGATCCGGCCTCCCCTAGTTGATGGTGCGTGTGATGGTGTGGGATGGAGTTGGAACGATGATATGCGGTTTACGGTGAGATCCGCGTATGCAATTTCCGAACCGCATAATGGTTCCACTAGAGATGTGGTTTGGCGTTTGGTGCAACGGTTTCAAGGGCCGCAACGAGTAAAATGCTTCTTGTGGTTGGTTTGTAAAGGTCGGGTTTTAACTAATACTGAGCGTATGAGGAGGAACTTGGCGGGATCGGCTGCGTGTATTTCGTGTGGAGCAACTATTGAAGATGTCGATCATCTTCTACGTTCGTGTCCTATGGCAAGCATGGTTTGGAAGATGCTAGTGCCACGCGCGAAATGGGATTGGTTTTGCAGGGGCTCGGTTATTGATTGGGTTCGAGCCAATTTACAGCTTGGTGATGTTGGTTGGGGTGGTGTTGAACGTTGGGATTTGTTGTTTGGAGCCATTGTGTGGCATATTTGGCTTGCGCGGAATCGGAAAGTCTTTGCGGATGAGGTTATTGGAGGAGAGGACATTGTTGCTCGTGGAAGACGGCTTGTGCAGGACACGACTCGCTCATATGATAGTGTCGCGCGAGCTGGGCAGCCGTTGGGCGCAAGTTTTGGACAGCAACTTGCTGTTGCCGTGCGTGCTGGGCAGACGTCGGGCGCAAATGCTGGTCAGCAGCGTGCTGGCATGCGAGCTGGGCAGGTATCGGGTGTAAGAGCTGGGCAGTGTCGCTGGATGGCGCCGGATCTTCCTAGGTGGAACCTGAATATTGACGGCACACGCAGCACGAGTACAGGCTCGGCGACATGCGGAGGAGTGCTTCGTGATGGTGCAGGTCATTGGGGTGGGGGTTTTACGAAATTTATTGGCCGATGTAGTGCTATTGAAGCGGAATGTTGGGCGATACATGAGGGGCTGCTTTACGCCCTTTATTGTCGCATTGAGGATGTCATTGTGGAATCAGATTGTTTAGAGGTTATCCGATTGTTGCGCAATGGTAACAATAGGCGAGGCGAACCTTCCATGGTGAGTGCGATACGTGTCTTGACTCGTCAATTCCGACGATGTGATTTCTTTCATATTCCTCGAGAGGCTAATCGTGTTGCGGATGCTTTGGCTAAATTGGGACATTGGTCCGGCTATGAGGTGATGTACTTGGTTTCTCCACCGGATGCGATCTTAGTTTTGTTACATGAGGACTTACCCGAGTTGGGTTAGGTGTATGCTCGATGATATGTGTTTTTCGATGCAATGCTATGGTGAGTACTCTTTTCCTCCATTTAGGTTAGGGAGGTTTTTAACGAGGCTCGCCATAGTATTCTTTCCCCTTTAATAAAAAAAAAAGTTGAAAGTTAAGATTTAAAGTATTGAATATATGGTATAGCTTTTAAGGTATAAAATTTAAAAGTTCAGATAAGAACTTAAAATTTAAATTTTTAGCCATAAAAAAAACACACAAAAAGGAGGCATAAGAAATAAGATTTTTGTCCGTCTTTTATAGTTCAAAGCCACCAAGAAAATTCGAAAAAGTTAGAAGATTAACAACGTGAAAACCCAAAGGACTTGAAAAACATAGAAACAAAAGTTATTTCTTCCCTTAAAACTTCACATCATCTTTCACAGAGGAGTCGAAAACTATTGACAAAACCTCTCCGTCCTTTTTTGACTAAATACGGCAAAAATATTAGAAAAATATTTTGATACAATTTTTTTTTAATTTTAAGGTTTAAATTGTATGATGTAGAATTTAAGAGTTATTATTAGAATTTAGAGTTTAAAGTTTAAGTATTAGGGTTAAGAATTTAAGTTTTAAATTTTATAATTTAAATATAAAGAATTATGTAAAAAAATTTACACGACTAATGTATTAAAATATAACCTAAAATATTAATGTAAAAATAATGTACAAGAGAAATCAAAACATTGACATGACATCAAAAAGTATAATAGAATAATTTTCTCAGAAAATTTTGAAGGCTCCATTAATATTATAAACCGTTCTACTACTAATTTTAGTTGCATCAACAAACTAAAAAAGATTCAAATATATAAGATCGGCGACCATCTTTAATCAGGAAATGCGTCATATTATTTGTTTTATAAACCACAAATATCATAAAAATAGATGAAAAATATATCACAAAAGTATAAGAAAAATGTAATAATAATGCGCGAAAAATAAAAAAAGTAAAACAAAAAGGACTTGTTTTAAAATGAAAACAAAGAAAAAGAAACAACTTACGACACTAAAACAACATAACCAAATAAAACCGTTTTTTAACCTAACCCAACTTAAATTCACAAATAATTCCATTTAAGCATAAATCTTTAGTACTTAAATCCCCAGAGTAATGGGTTTTTCATACAAATTAGCCCAACTAAATATTCAAATGGGCCTATTTGTCCTTTCGAAGCCCATCTTAATTTTAATTTAAAAAATGTCACACACCTTCCAATAGTACTTAAATCCCCAGAGTAATGGGTTTTTCATACAGGTTTAGTTCGTTATTCGGACAGAGGTTACGGCGGCGGTGATGGCATTCGGAATTCGATCAGATAGTAATATGATGGCTGAAGACATGCACAACCTCAAGAAGTTCTGTCTATCTACCAAACACTTTTTTCTTGAAATACAGGAGAAATACCTGCATTCGACACAAATGTTCGATGCATATCTCGATATAGTTTTCCGAACCCCTCCAAACACATGAAAATTTCAAAAATATAACTTAAGAAAAGAGAAATGGTAGAGCTTTGTTACTGTGGTTAGGCAAATGTATACGTTGTCCGCGAACAAACAAGAGTTTGAAATAAGTACAGCGGCAACAATGAGGGAGCGGGAGCTCAATCACTTCTTACGAGCTCGAGCTCCAAGCCTCGAACATTAGAAGTGAAAAATGACATAGATCAATGGTAAATACTATAATGGAACCATTTCCGCATCAGTCAGTGAAATCAAAGGGACACATCTCAACATGCAGTCAAAGGTTGAGCCTTTGCTTGTATTGCTTTGTAGCAACCAAGACTGCATAATGGAAGCTTCGACTTGGAATCTCGATACTTGTATGTATTTGTACAATTCGGACCGGCGCATTTTTCCCGTGGCGGGGGATAACTAGAGGTAAAAGAAATGCATGAATAACATGAAATTACTGGAAAAAGCATCAAAAGCACGAGACGAACGAATTTAGAGTACCTTGGTGGTGCTGAATTGAATAGCTGTGGTAGACCAATATCTTCAGAAAATGTAACTGTTGTTCCACCAGGACCCATAACCCATCTCACTGTGTTTGGTGCAAGAGTTTCGGATTTGGTAGCCTTTCCCTGCATCAATTACGACATCGAAATGAATGGAAATAACACTACAAAGCACACAGAAAGATGCATGATACTTAGAAAGGGTCACGGACCTGTGCCAATTCATCCCGCTGCTTCTTCATCTTATCCTCCTTTTTCTTTCTTGCAGAATCTTGACCGAGTATTTTTCTGATTGCCTCAGCCTAAGACAATTCAAAGACCCTACTGAATGACATTTCTCGAATGACCATGGAGCAAAAGTAAAATGAGTCAAAAGAAATAATGGGTAAAAAACCTCAGCATCCCGGGCTGCTTTCTCGGACTGCATTCTACGTCTCTGTGCAGCCTCGGCCTTCTTCAACTGCAGCTCCACATCAGAAAGTTTCTCCTTTTGCTCTATAATCAACAGTCATTATTAAAACAATCAATTTCACGACGTTTAGCATTTAAAGCTCAAATATACTTAAAAACACATTGAGCATAAATTACCAATCCAAGTTATTACGAGGAAGTTAAGTGAAAGTATTGAAGTAGGGAAAGAACAAAAGGAAGTAAACGAAGTAGTGAGTAACGGAATTGCTAACTTTTAGGTGGCGCAGGAGGTAAACCATCGGGGAACTCAACAAGACCGGCACCTGGACCAGATAAGAGATCTTTCCCAGACTGAAGTACACAATTTCGTGTAGAGGGAGTTGATTCGGTTCTTCCATCCAGCTTCTTCCTTTTAGATTCAGGCTCATCGTCGGATTCACACTCGTCCTCTTCCACATAATCTCCATCCTCAAATATAGCACTCTCTCTCCCATTTATCTCATCCTCTTCATCTTTGTGATTCGAGAGACCATTTGAAGCATTCAGTCTCCCTAGATAACGGATTTCCTCATCTTCATCATCATCATCACTATTTATACTCACATCCAAGACACGCCTCTTAGGAACCCGCTTGCTCTTACGAGTTGGCTCGTTTCTGTCAGTTTCAATCCCGAGTGCCTTTCCCCTAGAAGAATGCCCCTTTCCATAACCGGCGCCACTTCTTGATAAATCCTTCCCTTGAACTCCATAGCCTTCTCCCTTATCAGAAAGATAGGAGCCTTTCTTGCCCTGCAGTGATTGTTTATGCATCAAACCATCAGCTCACAAGAAGTTAAATTGCATTATAAAGAATATCCGAATAACAAACGAGACGCATTAAATTTATATATACACACACGTGCGTGCGTATATATGGCAAAAATAAAAGTAATAAATGTCAATGAGACTAGATCAAAGACTTGTTTTCCCGAAACCTGTCCGAGAAACCACTCCCCATTGCAATGACAAATGGAGTAGAGAAGGATCAATTTCAACAACAGATTGCTGATCATGACAAATAAATTCTATACAAACAATATAACCAAAGCAGTGCTGTGTTCGAATTAGATGAAGATACCAGGAAAAGGGGCTTTTCTCCGGTTTGAGCAGCTTCGGAGAAATAGGAGCCACCAAAGGCATGATCAGCGGTGGAGTTAGTATGGATCGTACGCGTAACCCCACCAAGCTTGAGCTTAAGTTTCAGCTTATTCTCACTTCCAGACCCATTAGAACCATTCTTAAAATTTTGCTCTTCATTGCCACTACAACCTATGGTTGGTGATGGCGCTAAAAGGTAATTATGTGTAAACGTCGACAGAGTAACACGCGGACGACGTAATATGCTACTCCTCTTCTTCTTCACGGCACAGCCCACGATAGCTAACTTCGACCCACCAAAGCTTTCCATAATGGCCAGGAATCCAACTCTTAAGCAGAAAATGACACAAGTAAGCTCAAAACAAACAAGTGGAAGAAAAAATTTTAAGAAACCAATCCATACCACAAAATAAATTCAATAATCATGTTTACAATAGATTAACAAAAAGAACAAAATTCCAGCAGATTTATATCTCACACTTCTTTAGTCAACTTGGTCTTTTACAAGTCTAAATAAGTATCAATATAGATATAGTAGAAAATTTCTCATTACAAGAAAAATCAACCAAACCCAAGTTAAGATTTAGTAGAAAACAATCCTACATGTTTTCATCTCATATTTATCTAATAAGTCAAAGTATTAAATAAATAAATAAACTAAAAAATAACTGTCAATATGAAGCTCAAAATTCTCAATGCTAAGGCAAAGATTCATTAAAAAAAAGGCTGCATTTTTCACCCTAAAAAACTACAACTTGGAGCTTAACAAAATATATAGTATCCCATGAACTAGCTTCAAAGTATGCACATTTGAAAGATCAAAATAAAAGTAAAAATTAAAGCTTGCTACACGATTTTCCTACTGAACAAACAAAGGGTAAGAAAAACCAACAGATTAAAGAAGAAAATGAACAAAGAAAAATGCAAACACATACCCAATTACAAGAACTGAAAAAGAGAGGTAATCCCTTTACAGAGAAAGGGGTTTGTAAAATTTTATTTTGCTTTTGAGTTTTGAAGAAAATTTGGGTTTGAGAAAAGACCAGAGGGTTTAGCTCTTCCGGAAATGGCTTTTGGTAAAGGATACTGTGAGTATGAATTTCCAGTTTTCCGCTCCATTTTTATTTTCAATTTCTTTTTGGGTAAAGTACACCCTAGCTCACTGAACTATGTCAAATAAATTTTCTAATCATTAAACTTTCGAATGTTACCAAATAACGATTAAATTTCTTAAATTGTTATAAAATAGTCCATGTGACGTTGTAAATAATAATAATTTTTGATAAATTTAATAATTATTTTATAACATTTGAAAAGTTAATGACTAAACTCAAAGACTCCGCTTAAAACACCATAATTAAATGGTGTGACTAAAAGGATGAACCAACTATAATGGACAAAGTTTGAAGATACTTTCAAATGCTAATATGTCTAAATTATTTTTTTAGGAGTGAAAATTTAGTTAGTCGAATTGATGAATTTTATTTTATTATTTAAATTTTATTTAAAAATTTTACGAGTTAAATCGAGTGATTTGTTTGAGTTTATGTTCGAATTTCATTGTAAACGTTTATAATGCTTTGGCATTGATTGATTATAGTTTAAACAATTTTCTATAACCATATAGAATATACATATATATATATATATATATATATATATATATATATTCATATTTTTTACAAGTATGAGTAAAACCTGTAAAATTATTTAATAAATCAAATATCATCTAAAATTGTATAATATATTTATAATATTATTCTTTAAAATAAGAGATTTTGAGGAAATTTGTTTGATATGAGTATAAAGGAGTCAAGAATATGGTGAAAAGGAAATATTTGCAAAGAGTAGCAGGGAAATAACTAGATTGAATAAAATATAAAGTTGAAAGATGAAATAGTAAAATGATGAAATTTGTTTTCAAAAAATGGACTTAAAGTTACGTATGTATTCTAGTTATTCGAGTCTTATTTTATCATTCAATTTTTATTTGAATACTTTTCAAATCGAGTCAAATTATAAAACTCGAATTGATTTAAGTATCTAAAATTCTAATCAAATAAAAATATTCAATTTTTTTAAATCAAATTTATACTCAACCCTAAAATTTCATATGAACCCTTTTAAGTAATGTATTTAATAGATACGTCATATGTTTAATATACTTTAAATTTTTAAACTTTGACTTACCAATTAAACCTTAACCTAATTTTATTACTAGATTGTTGTGGACCTATCTATTATAGACAAATTTAGTAAATATATGAATGTCAATGGGCGGGTTTGGTGGGGATTCATTCCATTTCGAGTCTAATTGAGTATGAATGGTTATAGATTTTGCGGGTCGTAGAGCAGGGATGAAGATAAAAATTATATTCATCTGGGTGCCTACTTTACCAGTGCGTTATACTCGGGTACTCCGCTACTCGGGTACCTGTAAAACTCGGGTACCCGAAAAATCATGTATCGGGTACTCGGTTTATATATATATATATATATATATATATATATATATATATATATATATATTATTTTTTAATTCTAAAATTTTAAAAAAATCACATATTAAACATAATTTTTTTAAAAAAAGTTTAAACTTAAAATATATAATACAAACATAGAAATAATTTAGGAATTTAAATTTAGTTTTAAAGTAAAAATATTAAGAAACTTAAAATAGAAATATAATTTAAAATATAAAAAATATATATTAAAAATTATCGGGTCGGGTCGGGTACTCGGTAAGGGAAAACTCCCGGCCCGTGTCCCGGAAAAATTATTGTGTCGGGTAATTTTTTTATAAGATTGCCCGGCATTTTTAGGTTCGGGTCGTCGTGTCGGGTATTTTTGAACATCCCTAATGATGGGACAAGCGTGAATATTACTTTGTACCCTTCCCATCCCCGCCCGCGCATCATCCCCACTCATCCCGCATCATCACCACCTACCCCCAACGTATCTTATAACATGTCATTATAAATATTTTAAACATATAATTGAGTTTGAGATTGGTCAGACCAAATATATAAAATATTTTTAAAAATATCAATTTGAATCATAGTCAAACTTAAGGTAATTCATATTGATTTGTGTTGGGATATTAATGAGAAGTTCAATAAATATATATATATATATATATATATATATATATATATATATATATATATATTTAAAAGTACCAGTTTAAATTAGAGTCAATTTTAAGATAATTCATTTCGACTTATCTTATGATATTCATGAAAAATTATATATATAATTTTTAGGTTTATTGATATTTTTTTATTGTTGTTGCCGTCAAGCCTTCTTTCTAAGGTTTTTTTCTCCTCAGTCCTCACCATAATTATGTTATTCTTCTACTTATTTTAATTTTATTTTATTAATATTGTATGTTATTTAAATTCTATTGATATTTATTCTTATTTTCTAAAGCTTGTTTTTTCATTATTATTTTCTTTTTAGTTATTTTTACCTTATTTATTTGTTACGATAATTGAAATATTGTTTTACATGTTATTTTTGGTATTTTCGGTCTTTTACAATAGATTTTAATATTTTTTTGTCCAAAATTTTATGTTGTATAAAATCTAATGTTGTATACTATTATTATTATTATTATTAAAAATGGTGATCGTTGGAATAATGTCATATATATGGAGGGAGTTTGAATAAGAAATATTTTATATTTTTTTCATAAAAAATTGATTTATATTTGTTTAATTAATACTTCTAAATATATTATATGAATGAGTCATTGGACGGGTAAGAGGAGACTATGTGGGTCTTAAGACCCACGTGAGTGGTGGGGCGAGGATAGTTTTAGTCTTGCAGGGCACTTATGTTTTTAAATTTTGTATTTGCAACGGGTCATAAAGAAGGGAAGAAGATACAAACTCTTCATGAGGATGAACGTGGGAAGAGTACTCTTCACACTCTCTCTTCCCAATTGACATCCCTAAGTAAAGATGTCATACAGTTAATTCTCGATATAAATGTAGCTAGGTTGAATATAATTCATTTTTCATATTTATATACTTTTTTTATAAGTTCATATTTATATATCAAATTTAATGTTAAATAAATACTAAATAAAGGTATGTATTTGTGGACGGTTCAATTTCGGCATGTGCATTGGAACGGCAATAGAGTAGCCGACGCAATGGCGAAGCTTGGTGACCCATCGAGCTTGAATGGGCCCACTTTTACTAATCCTCCGGTGGAAGTCCTCTTTTTGCATGAAGACTTGGTGCTCAGTGGCAGTTAGGAGTTTTTGTTATTATGTTGCTTAGGTTTGTTTATTTTAAGAGTTCCTTGTTCATTTGTTTTATTGTTTCCGGTTAAATTTGGTTAGTTGTGTAATATTATCGTGTGTACATTTTTTCTTATTTAAATTTAGAGAAATTTTAATTTTTAATGAGACACATGATGATGTTTTTAAACAAATAAAGTTATGTATTTAGTAAAAAAAAAGAGAGAGTAAAATTCATTTCTCATATTATAAACTGCAGTTTATAATACTACTCTATATAAATAATATAATATATTATTTCTGATATAAATATATTTGAAATATATTTATATATAAATAATAAATAAAAAATATATAAATACTTTTATATTATAAATAATATTAAATATATAAATATATTATTATAAAAATAAAAGACTAATTTTCAAAACCCCAAATTCTAACAAAACCTTAAACTCTAAATCCTAAATTATTTATAAACTTTAAGGTTTAAGGTTTATAGTTTAAAGTTTTAGGTTTAAGATTTTGTTGGATATTTTGGGGTTTTGAAAATTTCGGAGTTTTGAAAATTAGTCTTTTAGTTTTTATAATAATATTTCAAAACCCCGAAATTTTTAAAAACCCAAACATCCAACAAAATCATAAACTACACATCTTAAACCCTAAAATTTATAAATAATTTAGGGTTTAAAGTTTAAGGTTTTGTTGGAATTTGAGCTTTTTAAAAATTCTCGGGGTTTTAAAAATTAGTCTTTTATTTTTATAATAATATATTTATCTATTTATATATTTAATATTATTTATAATATAAAAAATATTTACATATTTTTAATTTTATTTATTATTTATATATTAGTATATTTCTGATATATTTATATTAGAAATAATATATTTATATTATTTATATAGAGTAATATTATAAACTGCAGTTTAGAATATATACTATTTGTGCTGGAAATAAAATAAAGATGTTAATTTGGCTTAGTGGTTAAGATGATGCATTTGATTCAAAAGGTTCTTAGTTTGAATCCCATTGTTTGCATAATTTTTCATATTTTTCTCCAGCAAAACGACGCTATTTTAGGCAATTTAGTATCAAAACAACGGCACCAAAACAACGTGTTGAGTGGATCGAAAGATCGATAATTACCAAGAGGGGGGGTGAATTGGAATTTTAAAGGATTGTAGTGGAAATTGGCAAATAAAAATTGAAGAACAAGGGATTTAGAGTGGTTCAAGTTCCAAATGAACTCTACATCCACTACCTTAGTCTCACTAAGGATTTGCAACAATTTCACTAAATTGATCTTCCCCTTTTCTAGGACAAGGAGGCAACCCTTTATAATATCGGTTGATTTTTCTACCCAAAAATCAACCCAACTCTCACTCAATAGAACAAAGAAATTTGAAGGCTAATTAGGTATCTCTCAATACAAATGATAGCCCCAATACAAGCACTCAACTCAATTTTACAAAGTAAGAATGAAGAACACAAATTGGGATTTTACACAAGTTGGGATTTTTGCTCTAATGCTTGAATTTGATGTTTGGATGTTTGCTTGAAGTTCAATAGTTGTTGCTGATGCTTTTGGATGTCCCTTTTATACCTTCTCATTGATTTCTAGCCGTTTGGGTGGTTGGGAACATAAATGGAGCCGTTGGAACCCTCTCTTGCCACCATTAATGCTGTCTGCACCAACCCGTTTCGGAACACGGGAAACTTGTTTCGGGACGGACTAAGATAGAAAGAGCCGTTGGGGTGCATTTAAGAGCCCGTTTCGAAACGCCTTAGGGCCGTTTCGGAACGGTTTTGCCACTGGAAAAGGGTCGTTTCGGAACGGTACTAGACCGTATCGAAACGCCTTAACGGTTTTGATAAAATCAGTTAAAACATACAACGGTCATATTTTTCAAACTGAAACCTAGCCCCTGTTTCGGAACGGTATTGATCCGTTTCAAAACGAAATGGCTACTGTCAAAGGGTCGTTTCGGAACGGGCTTGATCCGTTTCGAAACACCCCTTTTATATTTAAAATTTCTGAAATATTTGAAATAAATGGACCTTTTTTAAACCCTACATGAAGAACAGTTTCGAAACGAGTTGTGCCGTTTCGAAACGCTCTTAAGTGTTTCGATACGCGTTTCGGAACGGTGGTCGACAGTGGTGAAATTGTTTCGAAACGCCTTGAGGCCGTTTCGGAACGGGTACGTGAAAAACACTGTTTTGGCTTGAAACACTTAGAAAAATATTTGAATAGTATGTTTTTAACTTAGGCATAATACTAAAATTATATGGGGATATTTTAAGGACTTAAAATTCGTTTTGACTTTTTTCAATTTAGTCCTTAGGTTTTTTAGTTATATCAAAATTAAAATATTTGTTTCACAATCTCCCCCTTTTTGATATAACAAAACCAAAGTTAGAATTTTTGAGAATTTTGAAAGTTTTGAAAATATTCTAACTCCCCCTTAATTTAAGATAGGTTTTTAAAACAATTTTGATTTGAAGTTTAAGTTTAAAAACCTTTTAAAAATTAAAAACGAATTTTAGTGTTGTGGCTCTTAAATTTCTTCTCCCCCTTTTTGTTAGATCAAAAAGAATAACATACGCTCATAGAGAAGATAAAAAATTAGTACCAATAAGCAATAATAAGCAACCATAGAATTTATTCATAATAATAATATCCAAAACATAATTCAAACATGAAGTTCAACATAATTCAACAATAAAATCCCAAATAAAAAGTCATAAGCATAGGTTCCTAAAAACATGAGAAAATAAAAGATGCAATCTTAATCCTAAAAAGCATAAATAATATGATATGATATGAAGATCCTAAGCCTCGTCATCATCATCCTCGTCATCTTCATCATCATCGTCCTTGGCTTGAGAATGGTGAAACTTCGTCCATTGCCCATAAAGAGTGGAGAAAGAAAGATCCAAGTTGGAATGAGAAGTTTCAAGAGAAAGAAGGCGATCCTCGACACTCTTCAAACTATTTCCCATTGTTTCAAAGCCCGAAGCAATGCTAGTGTCCAAAGCATTCATTCGAGTGTCCAAAGCATTGAACCGCTCGGTGAGGAAAGCCGTGAGGGCTTCATTGTTTGCAACTGGAGCTTGCGGTGGAGGAGCAACGGGAGCAGGATCCGCTTCTCTATCAACTCTTTCCCAAATACCATTCACATATTGGAACCCGGACTTTCGAAGGGAGGACTCACCAATCTTGGTCTTGCGAGGGATCGGAGAGTCGTAGGTACAGTCAATTCCAAGATGATGAAATAGGGCGCTCAAGACAATGCCATAAGTAAAGGATGTCAACTCATTTGTGTCAATAAGCTTGATATTATTGACTATCTCGGCAAAGATGATCTTAGGCACATTTGGGCGCTCACCCCTACGGAAACACTCTAACCAAAAATGATCTCTTTGACGAATATGAGAATATTTACCGTCGGAAGGGCGAATAAACCAAGAGACTATCAAGTGTAGAACACGATCATGCACATCCAAATTAAGTGCTTTACCGGTGAAAGTGCCAAAATGGCGTTCATCTTCAAGACCCTCATTTTTAAGTTTAAGAGCAGACTCCAAAAGTTTAACATTTATGACAACCTTTTTGCCTAGCAAGGATGACTCAATCCCTATGATCTCGGTTTTGGACTCATCATAAAGAAAGTGAGCATTAGAGTAAAAGATGAGTACCATATTTTTGTAGCAAACATCCGGAAGGCTCAAGAAATCCATGAGATTCCACTCATCCAAACGAGGAAGATAACGAAAAAGGAATCGCTCGGAATTGAGGAATTCAAGATCGATAACACGTTCCTTACGAACCGCGAAATCCTTGACATAAGCAAAGCGAGCACGTGCCTCCGAAGTTTTGAAGGATTTCTGAAAAAGCATCGTGAGATTTGGACGAATGCTCGATTCACCGGATTGAACGGCCTTGCGCTTTTTGTTCGATTGATCTGCCATCTAAAAACATTAAGCAAGTGTTTTAAAATTGAGTGTATGCATTGATAATTAAAATCAATCCAATAAGAAATCCCACTTAGGTTTTTGAAAACAAAATTAAAATAAAAACAGTTTAAAAAAAATACGATTGAAAAATTTTATATTCGAATAAAAAATTTTGGGATTTGAAAAAATTTTCACAAGATTTTGAAAACCCACAACAAAAACATATAATTTATACAAAAATAAAATTTTCTAACCTAAGATTCGAACATGAATTGAAAGAAAAGAGAAAAATTGAAAAATTACCTTAGTTTGGGATTTTGGATGATTTTTGAAGAAATCCTTGCACAAGATTGATGAAACTTGCTTAGACTTGAGTTGAAGATTAAAACCCCTCACAATTTTGTGAAAATCAAGGAGTTTGAGAGGGTATTTATAGAGTGGGAGGCGGTTTAGGATTTTAAGGGTTTGATAAAAAGTGTATTTGTGTCATTAAAAGCCCTAAATAAAGCATTCTGCGATGCCGTTTCGGAACGGTCAAGACCGTTTCGGAACGGACGGCTAGGGTTTTGACCATTTTAAAACCATAAACAGAACGTTTCGATACGCTGTTGACCGTATCGAAACTCCCTTTGACCCGTATCGGAACGCGTTCCGATACACCCCTTGGCAGAATCAAAAACGTTTCGGAACGCTTTTAAGCGTTTCGAAACGCCCTTCTCTCAGAGCTGGATTTAAGGTATCCGTATCGAAACAGGTTCACCCATTTCGATACACCTGGGCCTGGAAGTGCAGATGAGGCTCTAAAAATGCAGAAAAATGATCTTTTAAGAGGCCTAACATGCATAAATGTCATGAATGAGCAGGCAAAACATATTTAGGCATAAACATACTCCCCCTAACTATAAGCATGAATGAAATTAGGAGTTTAAACACATCAACATGGCATTTCACAAAATCAAGCATATTTAAGCACAAAAGAGGTCCTAAAAGGTCAAGATAGGCTAGCTAGACCTAACTCTCTCCTAAGGGACCAAAAACGCTCTTTGTCTAAGGGTTTTGTAAAAATGTCCGCTAATTGATTCAAGGTGTCTACATACTCTATAACCACATCTTCCTTAAGGACATGATCTCTAATGAAATGATGCCTTATTTCTATATGTTTGGTTCTAGAGTGTTGGATGGGATTTTTAGTTAAGCATATTGCACTAGTGTTGTCACATTTTAAGGGTATAGTTTCAACTTTAATTCCATAATCTAAGAGTTGTTGCTTCATCCAAAGGACTTGAGCACAACAACTCCCTAAGGATATGTACTCGGCTTCGGTGGTAGATAAGGCTACACTATTTTGTTTCTTAGAGAACCAAGATATGAGCATACTACCTAAGAATTGGCAAGTTCCCGAAGTACTTTTCCTATCAATTTTGCAACCCCCATAATCCGCATCCGAGTAAGCATGTAGGTTGAAGGTAGAGTCTCTAGGATACCAAAGGCCTAAACAAGGAGTGTCTCTAAGGTATCTAAAGATTCTCTTAACGGCTATAAGGTGAGACTCTCTAGGACTAGCTTGAAACCTAGCACACAAGCAAACACTAAACAAGATATCCGGTCTACTTGCGGTAAGGTAAAGCAAAGATCCAATCATAGAACGATAAAGCTTAGAGTCAACACACTTACCTCCTTCATCTTTGTCAAGCTTTGTAGATGAGCTCATAGGAGTGGCTTGAGGCTTTGCATTCTCCAAGCCAAACTTCTTGAGCATATCCTTTATGTATTTTGCTTGGTTGATGAAGGTGCCATCCTTCTTTTGCTTGATTTGGAGTCCCAAAAAGAATGAGAGATCCCCCATCATGCTCATCTCAAATTCACCTTGCATTAACTTAGCAAACTCTTGACAATGACATTCATTAGTAGAACCAAAAATAATATCATCAACATAAATTTGAACTACTAAGATGTCATTTTTATACATTTTTATAAAGAGTGTAGTGTCCACCTTTCCTTTTTCAAATCCTTTTCCAATCAAAAAGTTTGAAAGCCTTTCATACCAAGCTCTAGGAGCTTGTTTTAAACCATAAAGGGCTTTGGTAAGTTTAAAAACATGATTTGGAAATTTTGTATCTTCAAAACCCGGTGGTTGTTCCACATACACTTCTTCATTTATAAACCCATTTAAAAATGCGCTTTTAACATCCATTTGAAAAAGCTTGAAATTATGATAACATGCATATGCAAGCAACATCCTAATGGCTTCCATTCTAGCTACGGGTGCATAGGTTTCATCAAAATCTATTCTCTCTTCTTGAGTGTAACCTTGTGCTACAAGTCTAGCTTTATTTCTCACAATGTTACCACTCTCATCTAGTTTGTTTCTAAAGACCCATTTAGTTCCTATTGTAGATTGATTACTAGGCCTATCAACTAATGTCCATACATTACTTCTCTCAAATTGATTTAACTCTTCTTGCATGGCCATAATCCAAAAGTCATCTTTCAATGCTTCTTTTATGTTTTTAGGCTCTATGCATGAGATAAATGCAACATGGTTCATTAATTTAAGAGAAGAACGAGTGGTTACCCCCTTGGATGGATCACCCAAGATTTCACCATCTTTGACATAGTTCAACTCCCTTGGGTAGCTCACTTCCTTTTCCCCAATAGCCAAGTCCTTCAAGGCTTCAAGAGGTGGATCTTGTGTGTCTTCTTCCTTTGGTTGAATCTCATCCTCCTTTGAAGTTTGACCTCCATCAAAGGCATTTATGATTCCTACATCATCATCATCACAAGAATCCTTCCTAGGAATGAGGTTATCATCGAATACAACATGAATAGATTCTTCTACTACTAAAGTTCTTTTGTTAAATACTCGATAGGCTTTAGAGGTTAAAGAGTAACCTATAAAAATAGCTTCATCACTTTTTGCATCAAATTTACCTAAGTTGTCTTTTCCATTATTTAAAACAAAACACTTGCACCCAAAAGGGTGAAAATAGCTAATGTTAGGCTTTTTAGATTTTAAAATCTCATAAGGTGTTTTCTTTAAAATTGGCCTAATCATTACTCGATTTACAATATAACAAGCGGTGTTTGTGGCTTCCGCCCAAAAATATTTAGGTAAATTATTTTCACAAAGCATAGTTCTAGCCATTTCTTGTAAAGTTCTATTTTTCCTCTCAACTACCCCATTTTGTTGAGGAGTTCGAGGAGCCGAAAAATTATGGCTAATACCATTTTCATTTAAAAATTCTTCAAACCCTAAATTTTGAAACTCGGTTCCATGATCACTTCTAATGTGTGAAATTCTAAGTTCAAGATCATTTTGGGTTAATTTTGAAAATGTGATGAATTTTTCCAAAGCCTCATCTTTAGTACTTAAAAAGAGAACCCAAGTAAATCTAGAAAAATCATCAACTAGCACAAAAGCATACGATTTACCACCCAAGCTCATAGTCCTAATTGGCCCAAATAAATCCATGTGAATTAATTGTAAGCATCTACTAGTAGAAACATCATTAATGGATTTAAAGGAAGACTTATGTTGTTTACCCTTTGAGCATGCATCACAAATTTTATCATTTGAAAATTTTATTTTGGGCAAACCTCTAACTAGATTTAGAGAGACTAGTTTTTCCAAAACACTAATGCTAGCATGTCCTAACTTCCTATGCCACAACCATGCATCATTTTCATTTTGAGCAACTAAACATGCATGAGATGTATGAATGTCATCTAAATGCACCATGTATATGTTTCCTATGCGATGACCTATGAGCATAATACTATTAGATTTAATGTCTACAATTTTGCATCCATTTTTATCAAAAAGAACATTAAATCTCTTATCACATAATTGACTTATGCTCAATAAATTATGTTTAAGACCATTGACATACAAGACATTTTCAATGAGAATGGTAGAGTGATTACCTATGGAGCCAATACCTTTAATGTGGCCTTTGGAGTTGTCACCAAATGTTACTACTCCTCCACTTTTTGGCTTTAATTCTATGAATCGACTCTTGTCTCCGGTCATGTGTCTCGAGCATCCACTATCAAGGTACCATGAGTTTTGACTTTGTGCTTTGGCCTTGAAGCAATGCTCCCCCTACAAACAAAGATATTAAACCTTGGTTTTTGGTACCCAAATCATTTTGGGTCCATGAGTGTTAGCTCCCAAAACCTTGGTTCCCTTAGGGATCCAAGATGACATAGCAATAATATTATTAGATTTTACAAGTTCCTTAGGAACCCATACACTTCTAATTCTTTTAGCTTTACTATGTCTAGGGTAGCTACCTTGTTTGTAGTAATTAGTCCTTTTCTTAGGTTGGTGTGTTCTAGATGATTCTCCTATTTCATGTTTGACACTTCCAACATTTTTTAAGGACTTTTTGAGCTCATTTAGCTCACCTAACACCTTTTGGTGTTCACTATTGCATTGAGATAAAAGATTATTAAGATCAACATTTTCATCTTGAAAGAATTTAAGTTCATCTTTTAATCCTAAAATCTTTTTCTCAAATTTAGAATTAGCTAGAGTGAGTGAGTCATTTTTCTCATTTAGCTCTAAAATGATTTTCTTGTTTTTAATGACCGACTCCTTAAACTTCTCAACTAATTCATCATATACCTCTTGTAACTCATCATATGCATCATTTAACTCTTCATATGAAAAATCTAAAGTAGATGAGTTAGAGGTTACCAAGGAGGAATCTTCCTCAAGTGTCATGAGACAAAGGTTAGCCACTTCTTGTTCGTCATCCTCCGATGACTCCTCATCACTCCAAGTAGCAAGTTTGGCTTTGAGTTTCTTCTTCTTCTCAAAGCTCTTTTTCTTGAGTTGAGGGCACTCCGAACGGATGTGGCCGGGTTGTTTGCACTCATAGCAAATGATGGGATCCTTTCCTTCTTCTTTGCTCTTGCTCTTGAAGTCCATTTTTCTTTGGATTTTTCTACCCCGGTTGGACCTCATGAATCGTGAGAACCGTTTGGCTATCATAGCCAATTCTTCAAGTTCGTCCTCATCACTAGATGAGCTCTCATCAAGTTGTGAAGCTTTAGCCTTGAGAGCTATTCCCATCTTCTTCTTCTTTTCAACCTCGAGCTTCTCTACTCTTTTCTCTTCCTTCTTTTTCTCATCTTCCCTTCCTTGCTTCATGATCTCATGAGTAAGGAGAGAACCCACAAGCTCATCAAGCTTTAATGTCTTCAAGTTCTTCGCTTTGATGATAGCGGTTCTCTTCCCATCCCAAGCTTCGAGAAGTGAATAGAGTAGTTTCCGGACAAGCTTGTCTTCCGGTATGATCTCTCCATATCCCTTTAGACCGTTGACGATTGTGGAGAATCGATCAAACATCTTTGACACCGTCTCATCGGGCTCCATCTTGAAGTTTTCATAACTAAGATTGAGAAGTCCAATCTTAGTTTCTTTGACATCGTTGGTGCCTTCATAAGTGGTCTCAAGAGTGTCCCACACTTCCTTGGCACTTTCAATGGATGAGACCTTTGAGTAGATGTCCAGACCGAAAGCACAAAATAACATGTGGAGAGCTTTATCGTTGACTTGAATTTTCTTCCTCTCCTCTTCACTCATTTCGGCTTTCTTCTTCAACACCATCTTGCCTTCACCATCTTGCTTCAATGGAATGTATGGCCCATCCTCAATGACATCCCATACAAGGTAGTCACTTGACTTGATGAATAGCCTCATTTTGTTCTTCCAAAAGGAGTAGTTGTCACCATTGAAGAAAGGAGGCTTGGTGGTTGATTGTGACTCATACATGCCGGAACCGGAGGTTGAAGCCATCTCTTGATAATTTGATGATCACACTCTTCCAAGGATCTCCTCTTGTGGTTGTTAATCCTCAAAGAGTTAAGCTCTGATACCAATTGTTGAGTGGATCGAAAGATCGATAATTACCAAGATGGGGGTGAATTGGAATTTTAAAGGATTGTAGTGGAAATTGGCAAATAAAAATTGAAGAACAAGGGATTTAGAGTGGTTCAAGTTCCAAATGAACTCTACATCCACTATCTTAGTCTCACTAAGGATTTGCAACAATTTCACTAAATTGATCTTCCCCTTTTCTAGGACAAGGAGGCAACCCTTTACAATATCGGTTGATTTTTCTACCCAAAAATCAACACAACTCTCACTCAATAGAACAAAGAAATTTGAAGGCTAATTAGGTATCTCTCAATACAAATGATAACCCCAATACAAGCACTCAACCCAATTTTACAAAGTAAGAATGAAGAACACAAATTGGGATTTTACACAAGTTGGGATTTTTGCTCTAATGCTTGAATTTGATGTTTGGAGGTTTGCTTGAAGTTCAATAGTTGTTGCTGATGCTTTTGGATGTCCCTTTTATACCTTCTCATTGATTTCTAGCCGTTTGGGTGGTTGGGAACATAAATGGAGCCGTTGGAACCCTCTCTTGCCACCATTAATGCTGTCTGCACCAACCCGTTTCGGAACACGGGAAACCTGTTTCGGAATGGACTAAAATAGAAAGAGCCGTTGGGGTGCATTTAAGAGCCCGTTTCGAAACGCCTTAGGGCCGTTTCGGAACGGTTTTGCCACTGGAAAAGGGTCGTTTCGGAACGGTACTAGACTGTATCGAAACGCCTTAACGGTTTTGATAAAATCAGTTAAAACATACAACGGTCATATTTTTCAAACTGAAACCTAGCCCCTGTTTCGGAACGGTATTGATCCGTTTCGAAACGAAATGGCTACTGTCAAAGGGTCGTTTCGGAACGGGCTTGATCCGTTTCGAAACACCCCTTTTATATTTAAAATTTCTGAAATATTTGAAATAAATGGACCTTTTTTAAACCCTACATGAAGAACAGTTTCGAAACGAGTTGTGCCGTTTCGAAACGCTCTTAAGTGTTTCGATACGCGTTTCGGAACGGTGGTCGACAGTGGTGAAATTGTTTCGAAACGCCTTGAGGCCGTTTCGGAACGGGTACGTGAAAAACACTGTTTTGGCTTGAAACACTTAGAAAAATATTTGAAATAGTATGTTTTTAACTTAGGCATAATACTAAAATTATATGGGGATATTTTAAGGACTTAAAATTCGTTTTGACTTTTTTCAATTTAGTCCTTAGGTTTTTTAGTTATATCAAAATTAAAATATTTGTTTCACACAACGTCGTTTTGGTCTGGTGTCCAACTCATCATGGCGTTAGAAAGTTAACGGCGTGGTGGTATAAAGAGTCAAAAAATAAAGTTTGGTGGTAAATTTAGACCAATTCGAAGTACAGTGGTAAAAACGAGTCACTCTCTATAATTAAGTGGTACCTAACATAGTTTACCCTTTTTTTGTAATATGCATGTTCATTTTATAGTCTATATTCAAGGTGCGAGGTTGCACCTCTCAACAATATCGTCTCCAAAAATTGATCTCATGTATCTTGAGAGAGCAATGCATTACCGATGCGCCCAACACTTATTAATGCTATTTAATCAAGTGTTATATTCAATTTGAATGATGAAATTTAATGTAATATTTAAAAGTAATTCTTCCTTCTCCAAAATAAGTATCTTAACAGAAGTCTACAATAATTCTCATTCTAATTTAAATTTTTATTTCATTAGTAAAAATAATGTTCGAAGGTTCAACAAAAGTCCGACAATCTAACTTCTTAGCATAAGAGGCTCATGCCCTTGTGTCCTGGTGGCAAAGGTAGATGTTTATCATCCCTTGGGACCCGGGTTCGAGCACCAGTTATGTCATGCTGTGTGTGCCGTCTTTGAAAAGACTAAGAAAGTTGAACAGATGCTACCCTTGCATCGCACCAGCATATTCAAAAAAAAAAACTTCTTAGCATAAGAGGACATTGTCTTGTTTATTTTTTTATATGCTTAATTATAAAATAGGTGCTCAATTATATTTTTGTTTTATAATAGATATCTAAAATATATTTTGGTTGAATTAAGTGTCTAGCATTTCTTTTTTGTTCGAAATAGGTGCCTAAAGTTTTATTTCATTATTGCTTTAGGGTAACGCCGATTAAAAAAATTAATCATCCAATCAAAATTTGACACATGTTATTTTATTTTTCAAGAAATTGAAAAAAGAAAACAATTTAAAAAATCTAAAACTTTTCAAAATCTTCAAAACAGTCTCAAATCCCCAAATTTCAAAATTGACGTCATTGTCGCCGTTGATAGCCTCGCCGGACTCCACCACCATCATCGTCGGTGTCCTCCACCCATTTTTCCCAACCACCCATTATCGGTAATCGGGGAGAATTGTATCAATTGGACGTCGAACGATTGGATTCTTTCGCGTTCGTCGTTTGTCGTCCAATTGACGCGCCTCCCGCCGGTTACCGACAATGGGTGGTCAGAAAAAATGGGCAGGGGACTCCGGAGATGGCGATAATGGGCTCTGGCGAGACTATCGGTGGTGACAATGACGTCAATTTTTGAGTTTGGAGTTTGGGGTTTTAGGTATTTGAGACAGTTTTGTAATTTTTGAAAGATTGGGATATTTTTAATTTATTTTATTTACAGTTTGTTTTTGAAAAAAATAAAAAATAAAAGTCATGCGTCAAGCTATAATCGAGTAATGAATTTTTTGGCAAATTATCTTCAAAACATGTAAAAATGAAACGTTGAGCGTCTATTTCAGTCAAAAAAAACTTTAGACACCTATTACAAAAAAGTGGCAAAGTTTGGGCACCAATTTTATAATTAAGCCTTTTTTATACCATGCTTATTAAATTACCTAGACTCCTAAATTCTTAAATTAAAGGATATTATGCATTTAAACACGACAAAATTTATATCCCTTTTAAAAGTTACAATAATGATGATGTCAACCGAGTTAAGACTCATATTTAATTTTTTATTAGTGATTCAAAAAAATTAGAGCCAAAAACACATTTAAAATTATAAGCAATTATATGAGTTTGGTTGGTTGTTTAAAGCTGAAATTTGGCAAATACGCATGTAACCTGACTAATTGAGAATCAGAAGCTTTGAATGTAATTAAGTCCTCATAATTTTTTAGATTTATAATTTGGTCCCTAAATTGCAAATATGCGCAATTGGTTGTCAATTTGATGCCCAATTTAGTTGAGATTTCACCCACTGCCAGCATGCACACCTTAGGTTATAATGTTCCATCTAGATAATATAAAAAGAAAAAATGCACCTAATCTTAGTTAATCGTTACATGTTTGTTTCGACAAACTCAATGTAGCTCGCTCGGTTTGGTCTGACATCTAAGCCGAGTCAAAGGGGTTACATGTTTGGAAGAGCAGAAAATAACGAGAAAAAATAAAAGAGAATTTCTACTTTGACAGATTGGCAGAAAGCTTGACGGATCTCGAGAAAACGTTGAGACACGAGCTGAGCAACCATTTTCGAGTGGAGAATCCGAGACCCAAACTCCACCCTTACCGCCACCTGCTCTTTTTCTGCCTCCATCACTGTGGTGGCAACTTGGTGAGTGTGGAAGAACTATAATGGGTGATGCCGGTGAATAGGTGAGAGTGATTTGGGGTTTGAAATTTTTATTTTAGATTATTTTTTATTTAATAATAATAAAATATAATTTATTTTTATTGTAAATTATTTTTTATATTTAATAATAATAAAATAGGCCAAGTCATACCAAAATATCAATAAAATAATTTAGAGCTACCAAAACAGATCAGAAAGTAAAGTTTAGTGAGTAAATTGATCGTTTTGAAAGTTCAATGACCAAAATATGTCAAGAAGCAAAGTTCAGTGATGATCTGTGCAATTTACCCAAATTTTAAATTATACGAGTTATTCAAATTTTCATTTATAACTCAAACTTTATTTTAAATTTTTTCGAGTCAAGTCAAAAGACAAATCAATTATTTTTCATGTAGAATCAAGTAAAAAAGTACCAGTTTTTTTAATCGAATTGAATTTTGCTAGCTTATAAAGAAGGTTTGAAGAGGAAATACTTTTTTAAAGCATGGCAGGATTAATTGGAGAAAGCAGTATTGGTTACAGTTACAGTCATTGCTGTTTGTTTTGGTACAGTAGTGGTTTATGATCGTGCAAGAGTAGAAGTTTGGTGTTAATCAGTTGTTAATTTTGGTTTCTATGGCCATCAGTGTAAATTGTAGTGAAAGATTATTCTGGCTTGTGCTGTGGCTGTTTGCTTTTGTTGTATTTTTGGTGTTGATTTTGGCTTTGTTGAGAGGGTGTTTTGTGGACATAACCCTGGTTGAGTGCATTCTTTTTTCTCCATCTAAGTTAGAAAATGTTTTTCAACTTAAGTTATTTTTAAATGATAAAAAATAAATTTTGCTGAAAAAAACCGAAAGTTGAAGACAAAATCCAAATATACAACACAACATGAGGCTCTTTCAACTTCCAAGAAGAGTACAAATAGAAATGAGGATCAATTTACAAACCTTATTTCATAAAACATTACATCTTTACCCCAATTCAAAACACCTACCGTGCCGGAAATCGATGAAAAACGTGGTCGGAGCAACACCCTTAGACGTGGTGCTTAACCACCGTCACAGCGCAGGAGCCATTGTTCACCACGTAGTTGCTCACACTGCCCATTATAGCCCTAAGATAAAGCAAAACACAACATGTAATTAGAGCCATATGCTTCAAGATCTGTTGGATGAAATGTCTCACCTTTTAAGCTTGCCGAGGCCTCTATTTCCCACAATTATGCAGCTGAGAGGGATACAATTAATGGCCTCACATAGCTTCTCACGTGGATCGCCCCGGTAAACTTTCATCAGAATCTCAACCTGAGAAAGAATCATACATAAATACCATATTAAAAAAATCATAATATTCGGCTCTTTCGAGAGAAGTCTGCGAAGAATCATGGTCGGAATCGGATATCGAAATATTACTTCTTTTTGCTTAGCACCGGCGCTAACAATGTTCACGATTTCAGGGTCATGTTTTACTCCATACTTCTTCATGGTTGTAGGATCAGACAGTTCCGTTAAAGGGATAAAAGCTTCAAAAAATGAATAAACAATCAACAATTTTGTTTTTCTCGAGAAACAGTTGAAAAAGAGGGAAGATCATATACGTACGGGAGCCGGTGACTTCCCGGAGCTGCTTCTCGCCCTTCTCATAATGCCCTTCAGGCCGTACGGTAACAAGGATAAGCTGATCCCCTTTCCGGATAACGTTTTCCATTGCCCATTTCAAGGCATTCTTGCTACTTGGTGAGAAATCCATAGCCACGCCAATTCTCCTTTTAGCAACTGCCATTTTCTCAACGTAGATATATACGTATATACAATTATACGTATATTTGCAAGTTGAGAGGCTTGTACCAAAAGGGATTCTGTGTGTTTCTTCTTCTTCCTATGGATTGATCTGTTGTGTTGATGGTTGTTTAGAAAATTTGAGTGTGTTTTTATAGCTTCAAATATGGGGGAAAAAAGGGGCGAATAAATAGGAAATCCACGAAAATAGGGAAGTAGCGCGAGACTAGTGAAAGAATAGGGACGAGGCGGGAAAAAGTCTTTGTTTAAGCGGGAGTTTACGGTTTGTGGTTTGGTGTACGAGTTCTCATCTTTACGGACCGTTTGATGGAGACTTGAGAGGGTTTTGATGGAGATCCAACGGTGCGATAACTGTGGAGGTTCGATCATGTTTTGTTACTGCTGTCAGACTGTTGTTGCCCCACGTGGATGTTCCTATTTTGGAGATAAAATAACATTTATTCCGTAAATTTGATGATTTTTCCAACTTTACTAAACTTTTTTTAATCCTTGAACTTGATGATTTTTTCAGTTTGGCCCCTCTGGCCCATATTGACAACTTTAAACTCGATACCTAAACTTAGATATTATCACATATTTTAATTCATAATGAAATCTAAATTTAGAGATAAAGTTGAAAAAATATCAAGTTTCAGATTAAATTGGACAAAAGATTATTAATGTAATCTTATTTAATATACTTTATTGATGAGCGTGTTGTTTTTTATTTATAAATATAATATTATAAAATAATTAACAAAGTTTAGATACAACGATAAAATATATTTATAAATATAATTTTGTAAAGACAAAAAATATTGAATCATGTTATACACACAAAAATATTGGACCAATATTCTGAACACATTTTTTTTGAATATGCTGGTGCGATACAAGTGTAGCATTGTTCAACTTTTTAAGTCTTTTCAAAGACGGCACACACAACATGGCATTACTGATGCTCGAACCCGGGTCCTAAGGGATGATAAACATCTACCTTTGCCACCATGACACAAGGGGATGAACAATATTCCGAACAAATTTAAACCCACAAAAATAATGTAATTTATGAAACTTAACAAACCACATGCTAATCTTAAACCTCCAGAAAAGCTCAAATTACGGTAAATGCCATTGCTTATTCACTAAAAAGGCATATGATTTCCGGCGAAGTCGCCTTTTGTGCATGCGATACGTTGTTTTATGAGTCGTTTTAGGATTTGTGATGTCCATCACGTGTATCGTGAGGAAAATAGGGTTGCGAATGCGCTGGCTAAATTAGGTTCTTGGCAGGAATATGAGTCGATGAATTTTGGGCCCCCGCCTGATGCGGTCTTGAATGTGTTGCATGCGGACTTGCCTAGTTCGGGCTAGTGGGTTCTGTGTTGTTTCGTTTTGTTGTAATACTATGGCAAGTACTCTTTTCCTCCATTTAGGTTAGGGAGGTTTTTAACGAGGCTTGCTATGGTATTTTATTCCTTTATCTAATAAAAAAAAGGCATATGATTTCCGAAGCAGAATCTTAATTTTTTTTCTTTCAAAACTACAAAAATACCGCTTAACTATAAGGTTAGTGTAAATTTAACTATTATATTTTCAGTTTTAGAAATTTTACCACATAACTATTTAATTGATTCCAATCAAACCATCAATCGTTAAAACATAATGCAGAAACTGACGTGGCTGTTACATAAACTGGTATAATTACGCATTTGGTCTTCTTTATTTATACAATATATTAATTTGGTCTTAATTTTAATTTAATAAAATAAATCAATTATTAATTAGGTGATGACACGTATCACCACCTTATTAGAAGATTTTAGCTATTTTTATTTAATTGAATTAAATTCATTTAGCGAATTAAAACTCACAAATATAATATAATTTTAAATTTTTTATTTTAAATCGTGCACTAATTATAATTTTAAATATACACACATATATATAATTTTGTTAAATTTAATTTAATTATTATATTTGTTTAATTGTATTACATGTTTTTATGTATCATAAGTGTGTCGTGTTTGAATCTCTTAAAATCACATTTACTTCTTTTTTTCTAACATTAACAACCTGATAAACACATATATTAAATTGTGTATTTCATATTACAAAATCATGCTTAGTCTAGTGGCAAATGCATGCCACTTGCACCAGGGGTATCCTGGTTCAAATATGCCCAAGGCTAATTTCTTTGCTTTTCATTTTTTTTCTCCAATTAGGTGACACGTGTCATCACCTAATTGAATAATTAATTTATTTTATTAAATTAAAATTAGGACCAAATTAATAGATTATGTAAATAACAGGACCAAATGTATAATTATACCTATTTATTTAAAACTAGGTCATCATCTCCGTTATGTTTTAACTGTTGGTAGCTTGATTGGAATCACTTAAATAGTTACGTGATAAAATTGCCAAAATTATATGTATAGTGGTCAAATTGACATCAATCCTATAATTAAGTTGTCATTTGTGTAGTTTACCATTTTTTTCTCTTTAAAATCAAAAACATTTTCGCTCTTTCATTTATAAATAGTTTTAATTCAATAAATATCCCCCCAAAAAAAAAAGAGCGACGGAAAGGAATCGTTCACTTTTATAGTTTACTTCAGAGCAGTTCTTCAGTCATCTTCAAGATCAGAAAAAGTATTCCGTCTCCGGAGATCGGAAACGATGGCGTTTTGGTGGCCGATCATCGTTCTCGCCTTTGCTTATGCGATCTGCCGTTTCTTACTGATGCTCATTCCCCCAAATGTTCCATCCATTGATGTCGATGCCTCCGACGGTACGTATACGGATACGAAAAAACACGTATAAACTGTTCTTCTTTGCTTATACGTATTTTTATACTCGCTCCAGCTGTTAACTCTTGCCTTGAATTTGTTTAACACAGTTCTGGATGACGGGAACCAAACTCAAGAAAACAGCTTCATTTACGTGAGTATTTCTTAGTTTCTTAGTTTCTTATTTTGTTTTTGATTATTTTTCATTTTGTTTCCCATTTTTGAAGTAATTTATTCAATTCAAACTTTAAAGATTCGGTTTGTTTGGTGATTTTTTATTTATTACTTAAATGAGCTTAATGATTGTCGATTTAATGAAACAGCTTAGCGAGTTATTATAATGTGGCTCAGATTCAAGCTTATTTTCCAGTTAAATCTTAAATCAGAGTATCTTTTTGTAGTACTTTCTCATAGCGGACTGAAATGAATCTAAGATACACCCAATTGAAATTGATTTAGAAATTGAGTGTAATTTCTGCATCAATGCATGTAAAATTAGAACATAAATTTTGAATATGATAATTTCGTAGTTCCTTTTTTGTGTGAAATGAGATAGATGAATATCGATTTAATGAAATAACTTCAACAACTATTACAGTGTGCTTCAGATTCAAGCGTTCCTTTTCCTGTTAAATCTTAAATCGGAGTATTGTTCCTATTATTTAAAACAAAAATACTTGCTTTTACTGGAATGAAATGAATGAGGTAAAATTGATTGGAATTGATTTATTAATTAAATGTAATTTTTGCATGTAAAATTAGAATATAAATTTTGTATATGATAAATTTTTATAGCTATATGAATCTTACAACATGTTTGATTGGACTTTTGATTGCTTGTATTTTACTCTTGGAGAAAAAAAAAGGTTATTAGCAGACGAGTGTAGTTTTTGGTTATTTGAATCTCATGTGGAAATGCTGTGCAGATACCACCGAGAGGAAGGACACAACAATCAGACAGAAAAGTTCAATGCTATGAGCCAGCGACTATGAAATACTTGGGCTTTTTCCCAGCATTAACACCTGCTGAGGTTAGTGGTGTTCCGGATTACATTACTAGAATTTCTAATGAAAGAGTATTTATATGTTCATTGCTAGATCCTAAATGGTTCACTTTGTTAGTTTTTTGCCGAAGCTTCTGGGTGCATGTATGTACACGTAGACCACAGCCCGCTTCTGTGTTTGCTTGTTTGCATGAATGGATGTATAGTATTTCTACTGCTCATTGTTATAACTGTCTCTATGGTTTGCTTAGGTCAAGGAGCGTGTGGTGCAAACCCGGAAAGCACAGAAAATTTGGGCAAAAAGTAGTTTCAAGCAAAGGCGACAGTTTTTGCGGATTCTTTTAAAATATATTCTTGAACACCAAGAGCTTATATGCGAGTAAGGATTATGATCTTTATATGGACAGTGATTACTTATTTTTATTTTATTTCATTTCCCCTTTTTCTCACATTAAAAACTTCATATTCTTCGTTTTTCTTTCATGTATTTTCTATTTTCTTTATACTAGAAAAGTTAAACATGTTACTTGAATGCTTTTATGTGACCTATTGTTTCATCGTCTTACTTAAGAGTCTCTTCGCGCGATACTGGGAAAACAATGGTTGATGCCTCTTTAGGAGAAATAATGACTACATGTGAGAAGATAACCTGGCTTCTTTCAGAAGGTGAAAAGTGGCTCAAGCCTGAATACCGGTAATTCCAGCTTTTGAATACTATTTCTCCTTTTTAGATATTCTTGGTTGTATCTGGACAAGAGATTATCCATAATTGCATGCATGTTACTTTTTTATCAGTGAATTTGTAAACTCCACTGACCTTTATATGCTCATGGAATTTCAAGCAACTATTTGTTGCATATATTTACTTTGTTGTGCCTTCAACATTCTGTCCGCAAGCTTTGTGTCATAATCATTGAATATGAATGCCTATATATTCTACAACAGCATTATTTTCAATTCTTCTGAAAAATTAACTTTTAAGTGGCTTACTATTATGTTGGAATCGGTTCCCTCTGTTTGCGATCATTGAGCTCTGTGTGTCTATGTTAATATTCATTTGAACTTGTGCAGATCTTCTGGAAGATCAATGCTTCACAAGAAATCCAAAGTGGAATTTCACCCTCTTGGGGTAATTGGGGCTATTGTTTCATGGAATTACCCTTTTCATAATATTTTCAATCCAATGCTTGCAGCTGTGTTCTCAGGAAATGGTGTGGTAATTAAGGTAATTAATGATGGATCCTAATGCTATAGTCTGTTTTCATCCTTTATCTTATCAGTTCAAGAACTGCTGTATTGTCTCACTGGAACTGACAGTCAATTTTGACATTTTATCACTGTGCTCATTGGAAACAATGTGATAGGGTTCCGAGCATGCAAGCTGGTCCGGATGCTTCTACTTTCGGATAATCCAAGCTGCTCTTGCTGCAGTTGGAGCTCCTGAAAATCTGGTTGAGGTAATTACAGGGTATGTATTTATCCCAATTATTCTGGACACACTATGCTCTTGGTTTATATTCATGTAATTTTAATTGGACTTCTCTTTTGTAGTTTTGCTGAAACAGGAGAAGCGCTGGTATCTTCTGTTGACAAAATCATATTTGTTGGATCACCGGGTGTAGGGAAGATGGTATGATCTCATGAATGGCTCTGCTGTAGTAAATCTATTTATTTTCTCAATACTAATTACAAATTTGATTTCACCTTCCTATTATTCAGTTTGGATTTTATCATTATTGATTTTGTGGTCTTCAAATATGTCGAGATATTTTACAAAAAGCATATATTGAGAACTACTGTTCTTTAATACTAATAATGGAAAATAAACTACTCTCTTTTTTCCCCTGTTCATATGTTAGTTTTCAGAGCTAGGACTCATGTTGCTGAGGGATTTCATCATCAAAGAGTTTTATCTTGATGGGACTTCTTTTATTGTTTTAATTGCAAAGAGCTTGACATGTTTGCTTTTATTGCCAGATAATGGCAAAGGCTGCTGAGACTCTTATACCAGTTACACTCGAGCTTGGTGGGAAAGATGCTTTTATTGTGTGTGAAGACGTAGATATTCCACATGTATGAACCCTTTCCACCTGTTCCAATAACTAATATGATTGAACATATATTTTGATTGAGAGCTGAAATCGCTCTGATCAGTGCTGTTGAGAATGACCGTTTTTCATGATACAGGTTGCGCAAGTTGCTGTCAGAGCTGCTCTTCAATCAAGTGGGCAGAACTGTGCCGGCGCAGAGAGATTTTATGTTCACAGGGATATTTATACTTCATTTGTCAATCAAGTGACTAAGATTGTGAAGTCCGTTTCAGCTGTAAGATGTCCCTTCTAATACATCCTCCATGAAAAATGTTTTTGTCTGTTTAGGTCGGTATCATAGCCTGTTCTCCACCATGTTACATTACTGTTAAATCCAAATATTTACCGGCCATCCGTTGCCATTTGGCTGTTGCGTGCACCTGTGGCTGATAAACTATAACCTGCAGTTTC
The DNA here is from genome assembly GCA_958450335.1 of Hibiscus tridactylites. Lineage (NCBI taxonomy): Eukaryota > Viridiplantae > Streptophyta > Magnoliopsida > Malvales > Malvaceae > Hibiscus > Hibiscus tridactylites. Next base: position 19,393,876 of record OY288265.1, on the reverse strand, counting down.
AGCTTTCTGTTAGGTCTATAATTTGTGTGCTTACTTCTGGACTTTAATTGCTGCATTGATTGCTGAACTATCACTAGTTTACAAGCTAACTCCGCCTTCTGTGAAATGAAACTAGATTTCTGATGTTTGGATTTCTTCTATAGGGCCCACCACTAGCTGCAAGGTACGATATGGGTGCCATATGCTTGCAAGAGCATTCTGAAAAGCTTCAACACCTTGTAGATGATGCTGTAGACAAAGGAGCTGAAATTGTGGCTCGTGGAAGTTTTGGCCATCTAGGTGAAGGCGCAGTTGATCAATTTTACCCCCCTACGGTGCTCATAAATGTAAACCATACAATGAAGTTGATGCAAGAAGAGGTAAGAAAAGTTGTGCTAGTATTATTAAAATCTTCAGTGCCGAACTTTTTTTTTGTTCTCGACTAGTTCCCACTATTTTTAACAAAACTAGAATGCCAATGAATATTTCCCAAGAAAACCAAGGTCCGTGAACGTGGTTATGTGTGGTGTTTGCTAATTTTCATAAAACTTGATGGCATGCAGACTTTCGGACCGATCATGCCGATAATGAAATTCAGCACAGATGAAGAAGTTGTCAAGCTTGCAAATGATTCAAGATATGGGCTTGGCTGTGCTGTTTTTTCGGGAAGTCAAAGGCGTGCCAAGGAGATAGCTTCCCAAATACAATGTGGAGTTGCTGCAATTAATGATTTTGCATCAACTTATATGTGCCAGGTACTTCTCTTTTCCTTCTAGTCGTGTACGAGGTGGCCACCATTTGTGTATGCTTGAGTTGGATTCCATCAAATTTTCTTCGATCCCTATTAAAACAGTTCCAACTCCAAGTGTGGAAGTTTCTCTTTTTTATTTTTTAATCCTACTGAACTCAAGATGTGTATTGATCTTCCAGTCCCTGCCATTTGGTGGCGTAAAAGATAGTGGATTCGGGCGATTTGCCGGTGTTGAGGGATTGAGAGCTTGCTGTCTGGTAAAGTCTGTCGTCGAGGATAGATGGTGGCCTTATATAAAGACCAAGATACCAAAGCCTATTCAGGTCAGCCTTGCATCCTTAACTACTTCATTTGATGATTATTCTTTGAAAATGTTGAGACTAGGGTTATAATCGAGGAGCTCAAGATATAAGAAGCTCGACTTGAAATCCGAGTCTTGAAATTTAATCTTAGCTTCATCACAGTAAAGATCGAACTGCTCGAACTCACTCGATTAGGCTTCTTTAACTAGTAAAAAATAAGTTTGATTAGGCTCGTAAGTTATTTGAATAATAGGATACTTAAATTCAACCTGCTCAATTGTTTGAGCTTGAGCTCAACAATGATCGAACCAAATTTGAATTCTTTTTTGAGCTGAACCCTAGCAATGTACGAAGAAGAAAGTGTCTTGTTAACGCGACTAATCATTCTTCTCTCTTTTTCTATGCCAAACACAATAGTATCCTGTTGCTGAGAATGGGTTTGAGTTTCAAGAATCGCTGGTGGAGGCACTTTATGGCTTGAACATTTGGGACCGTCTTCGAGCTTTGGTCAATGTTCTGAAGATCATTTCGGAGCAAAACTCTGTCGCCACTAGCAAGAGAAATGATTGAGTTCCACATCCCTCACCTTAAACCAGTTAGTTCTACTTTCTCAAGCATTTATATTTCAGTAATCTAAATGAGAATACCCAACTTACCTTTTTCTAAAGCCTTTAAATGTTGTCTGTTTTGGGGGTAATATCTCTATCTGGCCATTACCTTTTATTCATAACAATTCCCATATTTGAATTTCGAGATGGTAGCAGGTTGAATTTCTAGAATTTTAAAAAAGATGGATGTGAATATTCGAATCTATCACTGTCAAACGTAAAAAGCAGATTCAGATAACGGATATACGGAATCCGAATACATGATCTATAAAAATAAAATGGATGTGAATATTTGAATCTATCAGCATCAAACGTAAAACCAGATTGATTCAGATAATGAATGTACGAAATCATGTGAATATATACAATTGAGCATAAAATCATATGAATATATAGAAAGTATATTTATGTTAAATGCATATAATATATAATATAGGGAAAAAGCTGCAGCAAAATGTTGGGATTTTGTAATGGACAAAGGAAAGGGAAATGGTAAACTACATGGCCACTTTTCAAAGAGCAGCTCTGAAAATAGGGTAACGGCAGGCATGCCAGGGAATAACATTAACTTGCATAAACAACAAACTGAATAACAACATTTTAAATTTCCAATGACTCGGATTTTAGCATTAGTAAGAATAAGATAACAGCACGTCAGCACCAAAGGCTAAGAAAGTTTAAGATTTACCGCAGAAACTTAGCATTACATGCAAGTGAAGAAAAAGCCAATTCGACGGCAGAATCAGCATTCATAACCGACTATCGCCTCAGATAGAGTTATATGGAGAGTGGAGACAATCTCCAGTCATCATAGAAAACTGCAACATCAGAAACATATCCTGAAAAGAAAGAAGCATATCTCCAATACAGGGATCATGTTCATACCATAATTTAATGAATTATATTGAGTCAATCTATGTAAGTGGATAATCCACTTCCAGGGACCATCCATGATAGTACCAAACTCGCATACGTATTTGGATTTTTGGGTGGCCAACGCGACTATCCAAGGATAAATAAGCATGCTTTTAGAGACATATCTCCGATACAGGGATCAGACCATAATTTAATGAATGTGACAAACTTGCTTAGAAAACGAATTTGAGGGAGACATATTATTATTTCTTTTAAAATTGAAAGGTGTAATTCAATTTTTCTCAAACATTGGGGTGTCAAGGTTTCCCAGACTTGTATACATCCACCTTACTGGTTAATGTATGTCTGTAAAACTCAGTCGAAAGTTAATGTCAAAACCAGGGATTTAAATAGCAGTCCGTAACTGTAATGACGACCACTATATAATAGTAGCGTCACCGTTTGAAATCGCGATACCCACAACTGTTATGTCCAGGCAATCACAATAAACGCAATACTATCGAAGACACGACAGCAACTGCAATAACATCCATTATTTATGTACGCAACTGTACTGAACATGTGTTGCAGGAAGAAGAGGATGAAGGTACTTCTTTGAAGAAATGGTGGTCAGGGGAATGAGACTGAAGGATTCCATATGTAAGATGCTGATTTAAAATTTTGGGGGTATGACTGAAGAAGCACACCACAAGATTCAAGAATTTATGAATTTCGGTTAATTTTAGAATACGAGTATTGGATTTATGAATTGTTACAAATGCATATCAAATATATAAATCGGTATTCATGCGGACTGTTCTGTTGCATCATTTTCATCATCATCGTCTCAACCTATGCTTGAAGTGCATTCTATCTTCTTCTTGCTCCGTCATCTAGGTATTTAAATTGCGGTTGTAGCCGCGTTTCTGGTGGTGTTGAATTTATTGTGGTTACGGACATAATGATTACTATTGCGGTCACTACAAATATCATGATCATATTTTTTTTCAAAAAACAAATATGATTGCGAACATAACGGTTACTAGTATCCGATTTTAGCACAATGCCAAAATTATTATACAAGGACCGTTATTAAAGTTACAGACCTCTATTTAAATCTCCACCCTCATCTCCATGCACTCAACATATCTCGCAGCTTTAGCTGCTTCTTTTTGTGCAATTTTCACTTGTGTTGCCTCCACTACTTCCATCTGTTCATTTTTTCTTGGAGTAGATTACGTAAATCATCATTAAACTTTACTCTCAAACATATTTTAATTACTAAAGTTTTAAAATGTTCAATTTACTCACTGAAGTATAGACATTGAACGTTTTTTTTTATTCGTTAATTTTTTGACGACGTTCATTTACCGACAAACGAAAAAATTTCTACAAGATCCAAATGGTGGAAAACTCCATCGGCGCGGAAGAAGTAACATACTGAAAAATGGGCTCTATCCGACAATAGAAAGAGATCGACGAGAGAGGAATTAAAAGGTTTTTGGCTGATTCGTGAACTTCGGAGCACTTTTCGATAAAATAGAAGTTGAATTCACACTCAGGGGCTGAGACGAAATGACTTGTAAAATTTGAGATCGAACGACTACTATCTATGACGGTTTGGAGTTTAAGAGTGATAAAAAATGTTCAATGTCTAAACTTTAGTGACAAAAAATATTCAATGTCTAAATTTCAGTGAATAAATTGAATGTTTTAAAACTTTAGTGACCAAAATAAGTTTAAAAGTAAAGTTCAATGATAATTTAACGTAATTTACCATTTTTTGTGGCGCAACTTCCATTGGTACTTTTCCGGCAATTTTCTCGCTTGTGTTTGCTTCCTTCCCGCCAATCTCCTATATGATCCAACGAATGCAAAGAATTAATTTTTAAACTCGTTTAACAAATATTTTAAAAAATTAAAAAATATAAATTTTATAATAATTATCTATAAGTTATATTATAAAACCAAAAGATTAATGAACATGAATATATTTTTAAAATATTTTGTAATTCAAGTTATAATTAATATATTTTCATATAATTAACGTAATTGATTTTAGAGTCAATTCCATTTATAAATTATTTTTTGTCAATCATATAACAACACCTTAATATAATGCAATAACTATGGATTAGAGTCGACGAGATAAGAATATGTATGGACATATATTCTTTTGTAATTACTTTTAGACTATTAAAAAAAAAAATGCATTGGACTCTTTAACATGAACCCAACGACTGGTCCCAGTGAAACAAGAGGATGATGTTCATTCTAAGAAACTCAAGTTCGAACAGTCTTATATGTAAAGTGTAAGTGTCTTATTTGGGATGGAGCTAGGATTCTAACTCGAGGGGAGCAAAATATATTTTTTTTAAGTAGGACGACAACTTACAATTATTCCATTAAATTTTTAATTTTTATTATATAGCTTAAAGGTATAAAAACTTGGAAGGGGCAATATCCCTCCCAATGTGAATGCAATTTTGTCCCTGTGCCTAAAGGTTAAGCAAAATATGAACATAATACTTTGACACTAATTTATTAAGATGAATTATTTTATGCAGTAGTGTTGGAAACAAAAAGTTTTCATAAGTGCCATAGTTTTAAGGCTTAGGGATTTAATTTAAGGTTTATGATTTATGTGTTAAAGTTTAGGGGGTGTGGTTAGAATTTAGGTTTATGATTAGGATTTAGGGTTTATAGGTTAGAGTTTAAGGTATACGGTTAGGTATTTAAGTTTTAACCTATAAACCCTAAACTAAATCCCTAAAATCTAACCACAACCCTAAAAATTCTAAACAACTAAACCTAAAACCCAAAGTAAATCACTTGTGAAAACTTTTTATTCCTACCACCCGTGTATGGTATAACTACTCATTTATTAAAGAGAATAACATATGTACATGCTTACATAGACAAAGACACATAGTGTGTGAGAGGGATAATTGTCCCAACTTTAATGGTTTAATTCTATTTTAGGCCACTAATAGTTTTAAAATTATTGCCGTTGTCCCTCTGGAAAAATTTTGATTTATTATTATTAAGATCATGTCAATTAAAATTAATGAAATTAAATTTTGACTTCTCATTTTTCCGATTTAATTACTTTTTTAAGAAATTTCAATTTGAAAATTACTAAATTTAAACCTCAACATTTTAATTTATATGTTTTGATTGCTCTTTAGAGAAAAATATTCTTCAATTTCAACAAGGCGGTAAAGAGTGGAATGAGTTGGTTTTTGGGCATATAGGGAAACGCAAAAATCATTTACTTGAACGTATCCGCGGAAGAACTTTGGCAACGTCCGAATCGTCATTCCTTGCCAATCTCGAAGTGGAATTGAAACAAGAGTTGGATCAGGTTCTTGAACAAGAAGAAAGTATGTGGCATCAGAAGTCTTGCAATAATTGGATTGCAAAAGGGGATAGAAATACTGCTTTTTTTCATGCAACCACTATGATTCGTAGGAGACATAATACAGTGCGGATGCTTGAGTTAGATGATGGCTCATGGTGTGATGATCTGGCCGTCCTTAAGGATATTGCCTGTGATTTCTTCCATAAACTCTTTTCTACTGAGCAGATTCATCCGATGGCGCTTAGCTACTGCGCGAACTTTAATAGGTTTGAGGATAGTGAAATGCACTGCCTCACAACGACCGTTTCTATGGATGAAGTGCAAAGCATTGTTTTTCACATGGCGTCGTTGAAGGCTCCTGGTCCTGATGGGCTGCCTGTCGCTTTTTACTAGAAGAATTGGGCAATTGTGGGACCTTCTGTTTATCAAGTGGTGAAACAGGTTTTTGAAGACGGTCACATGGATACTTGGGTAAATAAAACTCTCTTGGTTCTCATCCTCAAGGTGAAGAACCCGTCATCGATTACTCAATTTAGGCCGATAAGTCTGTGTAACATTGTTTACAAGATTATCACCAAGGTTGTAGTGGACCGTTTAAAGCCTTTCCTCCCTTCCTGGGTTTCATCTACTCAGACAAGCTTTGTCTCATGTAAACATATCACGGACAACATTATCCTAGCACATGAAGTTTGACATACTATAAATTCCAAGGTGGGGAAGAAGGGCTTGATGGCCATCAAAGTGGACCTTAAGAAAGCTTACGACAGGCTCGAGTGGAATTTTATAAAGGAGACTCTACGGGCTACGAGTATGTCGGCTTCTCTGGTTAGTATCATTATACTTTGTGTAACCACGGTCTCAACGTAAATCCTCTAGAATGGTGAACTTACAAAGGAATTTAAACCAACTCGTGGGATTCGTCAGGGTGATCCTCTCTCACCTTATTTATTCGTTCTATGCATGGAACACCTTTCTCAGGATATTACGAGACACATTGACAATGGCAGCTGGAAAGAAATTCACCTGTCAAGGAACGGTCTAGGACTTTCACATTTATTTTTTGCTGACGACTTAGTGCTTTTTATGGAGGCTTCGTCGGACCAAACGTAAATCTTGCGAAAGGCTTTTGAAGATTTTTGCATGGCTTCTGGCCATCGTGTGAGTATTGCGAAGACTCAGGTTTTCTTTTCCAAGAATGTCAATCTTGATCTCCGTAATGATATTACTCAAGCTTTGGGGTTTGAAAAGGTAATTGACCTTGGCAGATATCTTGGCATCCCGCTCTTGAACTCTAGAGTTACTAATGCAACGTTCGAATATCTTCTTGAGAACATGCGTATGAAACTATCTGGGTGGATTGCACAATCTTTATTTTTAGCCGGTAGGATCACTCTAGCTAAAGCTGTTCTTCAGGCCATACCGGTGTATGTGGTGCAGTCGACCTTGTTACCTAAAGGCCTTTGTGAGGAAATGGAGCGTATTATCCGTAAGTTTGTTTGGGGAAGCTCGACGCGTAAGAATGTCCTCTTTTTGGTCAAATGGAGCTCGATGCAAGAGCCTATTAAAGGTGGAGGCCTTGCTATGAAGGACCTATACCAACAAAATAGAGCGTTTATGATGAAAATAGGGTATTCGTTACCTACGAATGAGGATAAACTTTGGGTCAAGATCCTTAAGCATAAGTATAAATGGCGTGAAATTTTTCCAGAGACTCTGTGTGGTAATAATTGTTCACGTATTTGGAGGGGTTTGAGTAATGTGTGGGAGGATTTATGTCAAAGCATTTCCTGGAATATTGGGGATGGTCGAGACACTGTGTTCTGGTACGATAATTGGTCAATGGTGAGAGATTACTTGTTGAAGACTGCCTAAACTCTACGGCACCTGAACCGGCTTCGGTAGCTTCCTTTGTTACGGTTTCTAGAGAATGAGACTGGAATCAGCTTTCTTTGGTTCTCCCTATTCATAATCTACGGATGATTGCGGCTGTTCCACCACCGAAGGCTGAGTTGGGAAGTGAGACGATTGGGTGGAGATGGGATGAGAATCGTAACTTCTCTACGCGATTGGCGTATGGTGCCCTTCATCCTTCAACCAATAATAATGATAGGCAACGTTGGCAATGCATATGGTCTGCTCCGGTACCCAAAGAGTCAGGGTATTCTTATAGCTTTTTTTTGAGGAACAGTTTACTCACTAATGCTGAAAGACAACGTCGACACATGTTGGAGACAAGTCACTATCATCTTTGCTGTCGCGCTCAAGAGGACATTGACCACGTGCTTCGAAAGTGTACCGAGGCGAAGTTGGTATGGTTGAATTTAATTCTTGCTGTCCATTTTAATGATTTTATGTCTACCCTTTTGCAGGATTGGCTCATTATGAATCTGGATAACTCATGCCCTTGGAGAGGTGGTTACAATGGCTGGCCAAGTAAATTTGCAGTGCTTTGCTGGCAATTATGGAAAAGGCGCTGCAGTCTGCTCATGGACGCCAACTATGTTGAACGGACTGATTTCATTCCCTACTGCTTGCGACTTGGAGAAATGTTTGAAGCTGCCAACGTTCAGAACCTTAATGTAGTAGATGGCATTACCGATAGTGTGCGTCGTTTGCATAAACCAACAATGGGGTGGATTAAGGCTAATTTCGATGGAGCAGTTCACACAGGAAATGGAGATGCAGCTGTTGGAGGTGTTTTACGCGATGATACGGGGAGTTGGTTATTTGGCTGCGAAAATTGTTGCTGCTCAACTGGGAAGTAGTTATCCGACATATTCGACGTGAGGCGAATGGAGTCGCTGATTGTTTGACACGTATTAATACGGGAGCACCGATTGGTGAATCTCGCTTTAATGATGTCCCTGTGGAAGCTGCTACAACAATGCTGAATGATATGCGCTTTCTTAGTTATCTTTTCTCAGTATCATTCTTATAAAAAGTAATAATTTAATGACAGAGTGACGTAGTTCAAAATTTTCAATTTAGATGATTAAAGTATATGCACTTTTAAAGTCGATGGAGATTGCTTTGCTCTTTCCCTAGTTGTTTACTTTTTTCTTTGTTTGATGGTGACGATGTCAGTTTTGCTGTTGGTCGCTAACTATCTGTAATTCATATTTTTTTTATTGTTTGAATATATTGTTTTGTTTTCTTTTTCTTCGTACACATTGTTGCGCTTTCCTTTGCATATGTGACATGTTTTCTCTGTTTTTATGACATGTCTTTGTCTTATGACACGTTTTATGACTACTTTCACAGACGTTTGGTGTTCATTCGGTGACCCTCAAAACTTTATTTCTGATTCGTGTTTGTCGACGGTCTTGGATAGTTTGATCTCCTTTTGGATTGTTGGTCGATGTATTAAGAACTATGTAGCATATTGTCGCCTTTGGGAATATCCGTGAAAGGTGATTGTTGATTCTGGGAATTTCATCTAGTTCGTGTTTTGACAATTTCTCAATGAGGCATTGACCCTTCCTACAATAGACCACAAAGATTTTATTTGGTGCAAAGAGAAAATGTATGGCCTGATCGATGCAATACTTATCTTTTCTTTTTATTTTATTTTTGTTTAAATAAATCTGTTTGATTGATGTGTCAAAATAAAATGTAAAAGTAATATTGGTGTATTTTATAATATTAAATTTATAAATATACGTCATTAATACATTTAGTCAAATTAGATTAACACTGTTAATGTTGATTTTGGATGACGCCAAACAAGGAGGTGAAGAAGGTGGCTGATGATATGTGCAAGACGAAGTATTTATACATAATTTCTTTTTATCATTTCATCTATAATGATTTGATAGGTTAGTTTTGACAAATGAAATAATTTACATAAAATCTTAACTTTATTTTTAATGGTAGTTTTTCAATTATATGTTTTAATTTAACGTTATATTATTTAATGACATTATATCAGTTTAAAAATACGTTTAAAATAAAGTTATGATATAATTATATACTCGTGTAAGTATAAATCGAACAAAAATACAACAGAAAGATCAAAATTCATAAATAACTCTAGCTATTATTAAAATTGTATTTCAAATTAAGATGTGGTTGCACCACCGTCGAACATGTCAACCACCATAGAATAATTGAAACCACCATGACAACGCCTCAAACTACCATCGAATATATCAAATTCGACTATACAAAAACGTTTTTTTTTGCCAAGTATCTTTTAAGCACTAATTATATACTCGTGCATGATTTTTTTTTTTATAAAATTTGTCACATAATATTTCAATTAATCCTTCATACGTTTTTAATAATAATATTTTAATAAAACTTATATCCAGTATATTTTTAATTTACTTAACATTTTCACATTTTTCATTAAAAAAGTATAACATATATTTAAAAATTTTAATTTTTCAAATTCATTTCAATTAACGGATAGCGGATTACATTAGATGATTTGACTAGCGGATTACATTAGTTGATTTGACTAGTGGATTACATTAGTTGATTGTATAAAAGTATTTGGTAAAATTAACCAATAGTTGATAGATGTTTGATTATTTGAACAAACAAAATAACATATAAGGACATAATTTTATTTGATACTTGTTTGAATAATTTGTTAGTTATTAACATTTTGTATCTATTAATATTTTTGTGATTAAGTGAAGAGGTTTTACATTCTCATAGCGTGATTCGAATCCATACAAGATGAGGCAATATGAGCATCATTAGCCACTAGGCAAATCAATGGATCTCTGTATCTATTAATATTAATTAGATTATGAAAATTAATTTTTTAATATCATTACTTAGCATATATGAGGATGTACATATTATTTTTTATTTGTGAAATTATATTTTTAATAATTATTAAATTTAGATGTATACATTAATTTTTTATCTATGGAATTATATTTTGAATATAATTTTATTAATTATTAAATTTATATGTATATATTAATTTATTATTTATGAAATTATTTTTTTTAATTTTATTAGTTAATCAAATTTATGTTATTTAGAGATTTTTTTTATAAATATCAAGAACAAAATAGTCTTTACAAGTCTTTATCCAAAGAGTTTTCACCTTAATATGCTATTATAATCCTCTATTTACCAAACATTCAAATGAGTGAATTTGACTGGTCAAACATCTGAGAATGTTTCAAACCTCTAATTTTAGCTCAAAAAGCTGCTTACCAAACATGGTCAATATATTTCTCGGTTTAAATAGATAAAACTAATAAACTTTTTTTTATAAATACTATTGTTGGGTCATGAACTCATGACCTAAGAGGAGAGGAATAGGTGAGCAGCTCTAACCAACGGACCATCAACGCTTGTTCTAAAAAACTAATAAACTTTAAAAGTCTAGTTAACTTTCTTGCGTCATTTATTATGTTATATTATTTTGAGTTAAATTATTTTTATTTTTGATTAATTAATTCACTTTTTATGAAAATAATGGATATTTTTATCTGTTTTTGTGTCATGTTTTTTTGTCATATTTTGTGACACGTTTTTTAGGATTGATTTTTTCATCACATCTCAAGATGACATCTATTACATTTTTATTAATTGTTTTGGACCATCAGATTGAATACTGATAGACGTTCGTCATTACCGACGACCGGTCACAATTAAATTACGGTAATATCAGGTCGACAATGAGCCATCGTTACTATATACATTTTATCTTCGTGTTTATGAAGTTTATTATTTATCGACTACAATAATATTTGTTTGTATCTATACTAATAAAGAGAAAATACTTAAAAACAAACAACCATTAATAAAATTTACACCATTTACAATTTTAATCATTATTTTTAGAACAAAATAATTTATAATTAATAATAGTAATCTTTTTTTCCCATCTTGCTCTTTAACTTATAGTCAAAATAAACTGCTCTGAAAAGACTCCTTCAGACGTGCAATATAGAAATTGTTTTACAATCGATAGTCAAAATAAATATATTGCTTGTCAGAAGAGGAAACAATGTATTCCTATCTTTGCAAAATTTTCTTTAATATACTAATACTATTCCATTCAAAATTTCTTACCGTTAAGGGAGATTTATTTTTTTGTTAAATAATGAGGTATTATATTTGTAATAACGGAGAGTCGTCTCCAATCCTTCGTGTACTTTAAGTGAGATTAGATCACCTGAAATTTGATTATTTTAATAAAACTTGTTTTTTGTCGTTTTATTAAAACAACGAGTTTGCGAAACCAGAAAACAAGTTCGAGATTCGGTTACGTGTGGGGAAGGATGAGTACCAACAACGCCCAAAATTCATACAAAGATATTAAAAGCTCAAATGAGGAACTTCGACTGACCTCTAGTAGGATCTTCACATCATCTAGCCATAAAAACAACGACACGAACAAATCTCAGCATGACCGCGATAGAACGATTGATTGAACCATCGAAAGGGCACTACCCACGAGGTTCGAAGTGTAACACCCGGGTTTGGGGGCCGAGAGAAAATAATATTAAAATATTGTTTCGGATTTTGGTTTTATGATTAAAATAATAAATTAATATTTGGGCTTCGTATTTTCAAAATAAATATTTTATGTTGGACTTAAAATTGTTTTGGGAATCAAATCCCATGGATTTTTGAATAAATGAGATTGCCATCTCATTAATGACAAGGTTGTAATATTGGGGTTTTTTGAAATAGCCAAATAAAATAAAACAAAAACAAACCCCATTTCAATATCTTCATCTCCTTTTCTCCTTTTCAAACGTGAATACCACCCCCTCCTCCCATCTTGCTTTTCCATCAATCTTGCCTTCATTTTTGGAGCTCTTGCAAAGGTAACAACAAATTCTTTTTGTCCTCAATTTCCTCTTTCTTCTCATACCTTTAGTTTTCATTGAAAGTCATTATTTAAAGTTTTGTGTTTTTGGGTTTTTGAAGAGAAAGATGCAAACTTTACCATCCATTGCTTGAGCTTTTGATTCCTTGTTAATATATAAGTTAATATTAACCCAAGAGGTCCAATATATGTAATTTTTAAAGTGTTTTATAAGGATCCCGAATTTGGGTTTTGGTGGGGTTTTAGGAAGGTTTTTAGTAGAGTTTTGGGTGTGGTTTGTGTTGGAAATTGAGGGTTGATGTTAGGGTAATAGTTGGGGGCTGTTTTGGAAGCATTTGGATGTGCTAAAAAGGTTGAAATCATGAGTTTTGGTTAGGGTTTATGGGCTGCTCGGGTTTGGTGTTTTTGGGAGTTGTTCATGGCTTGAATTATTGTGTTTGTTGCTTGAATGGTGTTCCGGGTTTGCTACATTAATTGGTGATTTGATTTGAGGCTGTTTTGATTGTGTTGAGGTGATTAGAAGCGAGATTTTGTGTTGATGAAGCCTCGGGAACAAATCCGGAATTGTTGGAAGCTTGATCGACTAGTGTGTTTGAGCTTGGAATTGTCGGTGAGTGGTTAAATATTTTTAAATGGTTTTCAAGTGTTGGTTCAAGCATGTGGACTAGGTTGGGCTTGGTAGACCCACCTAGAGTTGGGATTAGAGTGGTAGCCTAATCCCAAGCTTTAGTTAGAGACCTTGGTTGATCTTTAAAGTGTTGATTTATGCCTCGTGTTTAATCTTGTTTATGGTGGATATGTACATGTTGTTATACGTGTATGTTGAGGCATGGCTTGTTGCATTGTTATATGCATGTTGATGATAAATATGATGGGGATATACATGTGTATGAAATATGATGTGATATTTGTATTAATGATATACATGTGGTGTTGACATGTGAGATGATATTATGAGGTGATTGTATGATCCGAGGATCATGGTGAGTACATGCTAGGCATGGAAATGTGGTTGTGCATGACGGTAAGTCATGGTGAGTACGTGTTAAGCACGAAAGTGTTATGAAATGATATTGTGAAAGATTAATGAAATGTGTAGTATTGGCACTAGTATGCTTGGGTACAAATGATCGATCATTAGGATGTTTAGTGTGCACACGTGAGTCAAATGCGCGCGTGGTCTTGATGATGGTAGTCATCAAGATGGAGTACGGGTTCGCCCAGAAATCTTCTTATATATATATTAGCCGGTGATGAGTGGAATCTCATCGACGGGCGTGAGGATGAGTGGAATCCCCTCCGCGTGAAATGAGGCGTGAGGATGAGTGGAATCCCCTCCGCGTGAACGGTGATGAGTGTAATCCCACCGTCAGGTAATGGTTGTGTTGTTGGATGTGAGTTCCAACGGTTATCCGCGTATTCGAGTCATAGCTAGGTGCCAATACGGATTGTGGTTTATGTTGTCAATGTGTGATTTTTGTGAGACAATTTGATTTGGGATGTGTTGCTAACATGGTTTAATATATGTGATTACATATGTTGTGGATTTAAACATGTTGAGCATGACATAATATTGAATATATGTTCATGCATCATCTATATTTATGGCTCATGTGGATCGAAGGTAAGATCATGAATTCTACCTTGGTTGTATGCTCGTGCTTGGACCCTGCATTGTCGAAGGTTTGTTTTATGAGCTTACCCTCACTAAGCTTTTATGCTTACACTCTCTTTTGTTTGACAATGCAGATCAATAGCTTGTGGGTGGTAAGGGCAAGGAAAGGTCTCCAAGTGTCGCTTTTGGTTAGCTCAATGTATGATCTTTAAATTGTAGATTGTAATAGTCAAGCAATGGGATAGGTATTGTTGATTTGAGTTTTGATGCATGTCGATGTTGGATTGGTTCTTGGATGCCTGGTATGATTTGTAAAGCTTGCTTATGATGCATGACTTGCATGCTTATATGTTTGTTCTAAGGCATGAACCTATAAGTGCTAAGTATGTCCTCTTTTGGGTAAATGTATGAATTCTTGAGATGCATGATCCTTGTACGTTTGAATGCCATGTGTGTTGACACCTGGGTTGTTAAAGGTTGTTTGTGTGCTGTTTGTGGCTAGGGGAGTCTTAAATTGCATCTAGAGTCGTGTTTGAGGTCGTTTAGCTGAAAATTGTGGACTTACAGTGCAGGGCGTATCGATACGCCTAAGGGCTGTATCGATACGTCCTTGCCTAAAGAACACAATTTTGGCTGGGCGTATCGATACGCGGGGTGTATCGATACGGCCCCAACTCTCTGGAATCCTGAGGAGTTGTGAAGTGTAGGGCGTATCGATACGGGGTTCAAGCGTATCGGTACGGTTCAACCTAGTTGACCAAGTGATGTTGACCGAGAAGGGTGTATCGATACGCTCAAGGGCTGTATCGATACGGTCTTCTTATGTTGACCATAGGGTGTTGACCTTGGTCAAGGTGTACCGATACCCTCTGAAGGTGTATCGATACGACCTGCTTAAAAAGGATAAATGGGTTGTTTTAATGTGCTGATTTGGTTGGTCGTTGTTATGGTGTTTGTGTTTCCGCTGTCGTGTTTCACATAGGACTCAAATATGCCATTAGACAAGATTAAATTAAAAGAAATTTTTAGGGTTGCTAACCAAGGGGAACCTTAACGGGTTTCGCTTCGGTTTTCCCCGTGTGGCCCACTCGGACCGGTCAAGCGTCCGGACCGGGACGAGGGGGTTACACTTGTTGGTATCAGAGCCTAAGGTTTTCGAGACCTTGGGCAGGTAAGTGAGGTAAGTTAAGTTCATATATTAAATTGCACGGTGTTTGCTTGCCATGTAAGCATGTTCCTTGTTATTCGTGCATGTTGTGATGTGTGATTGTTTGATCGTGAATGTATGTTGTTTGATTGTACGCGTATGTTGCTTGAAGCATGTTTAGTAGAGTCCCATTGCTTCTATTACATCGGAAAAAGGATTTTTAAGTGAGGGAAATCATACTTGAGCCACTTGGACCTTTCCTTTGCTAACCCAACTTGTATGTTAAATTGTTGATTGATTTATTGCTTTTAGTAAGTTTGAGGCCAATGTGTGGGCCGTGAATCGGTAAGTGGAAGTTGTGGTTTCTGAAAATGTGGATGATGTTGAGGAAGTTCTTTGCTGTAGTTAGGGGAGTATGGTTGTACCGGAGCTGAGATACCATTGGTTTGTTTGATTTAGGATGTATGTGGGTTGATTCTCGTTGGTGAGGGACGATGTGATCATTTCTGGCATTAGTTGATAAAAAGAGAAGTGAAGACCTATGAGTGGGAGTCAGAGTGGTATCGATGTCATAGTAGATAAGCCTTGGTACAGTTTTGGGTTTGTTTCCTCCGGTTGATTCTGAATCTGTACTTTTGTATGTTGTTAGCAAGTATGCAAGTTGAATGTGCCCGATGAGGTGTTAGAGGTAGGTGTGAGCACCTTAGTTCTTTAGACGAGATCAAGGTAAGGGTCTCGTGTGAGTAATCTGAAATTCAGAAACGTTAGTTGGTGATCGTTGGAGTTCGGCCTGTAGTTTTAATACAAGACATCCGATCAGTATCCGTAAGTGGGAATCGATTTGTACGATTAGGCCAGTGTGCATCTGAGTTGTCTTCCAGCGAGAAGGAGAGATGAAGTCACTTCCGATATAGTTGAGCCGAGAAGGAAGTCTTGAGCTTTGACTCCAGATTATTTGGTAGTGGGATGTTTCGGGTCGTCAGAACTGATATTATAGAACAAGTTCCAGCATGATAGTTTGTGTGTAATCAGAATTGAATTTTAAGGTTTTGAGATGCTCTAAGAACGATTTAGAAGAGTTGGATTTTGTTGAAGAATCAGCCTGAAAACAAGAGGGCCGAAGACTAACAGCTGTGTACTTGTGAAGTTGCAATTTCTGCGGATTCATCCGTTTGTGTGAGCATGAAAAGAAATTAGATATACTTGTTGAGATCTTAGACGTAGGGACACATGTGACTAGTTCTTTTGGTGAGATAGTGGTGGCCAGAAAGATGTACAAGAGATGTTTGTTGATGGTTCAGAGTTACGTGTTTCTAGAAGATGTGAAGTAATTGTCTTTTACGATTTCGATGTAACTTTTGACATGGTTTGGGCTTGTAGAACTCAGAGCTAGAGTATATGTTGAGACGAAGAGAGAGTTGCCTTGAAGTTGCGGATTTCTATGAGACCGTAGTGGTAGGTGTGGATGTGAACTCCTTATCGAATGTTGATCCAGCTTTAGAGGTCAAAGATTGACTGAGTTTAGTTGACAGGCTTGCCTAGCAAATGTAATTGATTTGATTTTTGAATGAAGATTAGACCGCAGAATGTTAGAATAGTTTGTGTTTTCCTAAAAGTGTTTGCAAGAATTGCCTGGTTTGTCTCCTGACAGAGAAGACGAATTTGTTATTGAGACCGTCTCCGAGCTTGCTTCTGCTTTGATTGCTCTGTATCTTATGACTCCCGAAAGAATTGAGAGTGTTGAAGAATTAACTTCAAGATTTGTTAGACCTTAGATTCATTAGGCCTAGTACATCATCTTAGAGTATGACAGTACAATTTGTGAAGAGGAGAGAAGACAATACAAGAATGTGATTAGATTTCAGACAGTTGAAATAATTGACAGTGAATAGTTAGTATCCGTTTCCCAGCATCAGTGATTTGTTGATCAGTTAAGGTGTGCTCCAGTCCTTTCGAAGATTAATTTGAGATCCGTTTACTACCAGTTGAGAGTGAGAGAGGGTGGTGTACCGAAGACAGCTTTTGGGGCAAGATGTGATCGCTTTGAGTTCCAAGCTATGCCGTTTCATTTGACTAGTGTGTTAGTTACTTCTATAGAAATGTTGAGCAGAATATTTCTGAGCTCCTTGGTCAGTTTGTAGTAGTCCTCATAGATGATACATAGGTATATTCACGTACCGAAGAAGATCATGACAAGCTTTGGAGTTAGTGTTGTAGATCCTATTAGAGAATCAGTTGTATGCCAAATTGTGCAAACGTGAACTCCGAGTTGGGGAAGATGTCCTCCTAGGACATGTAGATCAGACGAGTGTATTAGAGTAAATCCTAGGTAGGTAGAAGAATATGTGAGTTGGAAGAAATCGAAGACAGTGACAGATATCTATAGTTCCTAGGTCTAGCGATGTTACTATCGGAAGATTGTAAATAGTCTTTCGAAGATAGCTGCTCCATTGAACAAGTTGCTATAGAAGAATGTTCAGTTTGTGCGGTCAGATGCAAGACAATGAGCCCTTGAGAAACCGAAAGAAACTTTGAAGAGAGCTTTGACCTTGGTCTAGCCTTTATCAGAGAAAGAATTTGTGAACCATAGTGATGCGTTACATGTAGGGTTAGGTTGTGTGCTTATGCAAGACAGAAGTTTGTGGCCTATTCATCGAGGCAGTAGAAAGTACATGAAAAGAGTTATCCGACACTAGACTTAGAGTTAATTACAGTTGAAATTGCGTCGAAGATTTAGAGACGAAGTTTGTATAGTAAGAAATGCACAGTGTATGTACATATCATCAGAGCATGAAAATATTAGACGACCTAGGAAGGGTTGAAACTTGAACAACATGAGTTGTTAGAATTGTTTGAAGACCGTAATCACAAGATTGAGTACCATCCGAAGAGAGTGGACGTAGTAACCGATGTTCTGAGTTATACATGTTGATAGATTAGTAGTTGGGTTGCGAGATGTACTTGCCGAATTCAGTTTACCGAATGATAGTAGTTTTGTGGCCGAGTTTCATGTTAAGCCTACTTTCAGTCAGATACTTAAAGAGAAATAGTTGCAAGACAGGTTCTGACACCTCACGTGCAAGACATAGTGGGAGGAAGACCTCCAGAATACAGTTTCAGAGATGAGAGAGAGTTTTTCATTTCAGAGACGGAACAGTTGTGCTGATTGACACAATGTTTGAGACGTATTGTTTTGGCCGAAGCACTTGGTAGTTCGTTTGTATTGCATGTGAGTAGTATGAAGACGTATTGTGGGTCGAAGATGAGTATTTCTGGATTGAGTTGATGAATGTTGTGATTCATTATGAGAGTAAGTGTATAATTCGCCAGCGTGTCAAGACCGAGCATCAGTTTTCCCTCTAGTTTGCTACTTCCATGGAAGATTCAAAATGAAAGTGAGTAATAGAGATTCGAGATTTCAACTAGAATATTTTTGAAGACGTCTGCATAGTGTTTGGTTACCTGTCGAAGTCATATGGTTAGTCAGAAAAAGTAATGGGTCGAGTTTTCAGACAGTGCTGTATGAGATTGTGAATCGGGCTAGTTCTGTTGTTTATTTGTTGCGGCTACCACCAGAGTTAGAAAGAAGTTTGTGATGCGTTCCGTGTATCTATGATTCAGAAATTTGAAGCTGATCTGTCTCGTGCTATGTTTGTTGAAAAGATCGAGTTAAATTTAAAATTGACATGCGGTGGAGAACCAGTTGGGATCTTAGCAACGGATATATGTTGTTGTGTGGTAAGCATACCGAGATTGGTTAGTGTGTTGTGGTGAGAAGGAAAATGGGTAAGAGCAGACTTCGTGGTAATTCCTGTCCGCTAATTTTCGAGGACGAAATTTCCTTAAGTGGGGGAGAGTTGTAACACCCGGGTTTGGGGGCCGGGAGAAAATAATATTAAAATATTGTTTCGGGTTTCGGTTTTATGATTAAAATAATAAATTAATATTTGGGCTTCGTATTTTCAAAACAAATATTTTATGTTGGACTTAAAATTGTTTTGGGAATCAAATCCCATGGATTTTTGAATAAATGAGATTGCCATCTCATTAATGGCAAGGTTGTAATATTGAAGGTTTTTGAAATAGCCAAATAAAATAAAACAAAAACAAACCCCATTTCAATATCTTCATCTCCTTTTCTCCTCTTCAAACGTGAACACCACCCCCACCTCCCATCTTGCTTTTCCATCAATCTTGCCTTCATTTTTGAAGCTCTTGCAAAGGTAACAACAAATTCTTTTTGTCCTCAACTTCCTCTTTCTTCTCATACCTTTAGTTTTCATTGAAAGTCATTATTTAAAGTTTTGCGTTTTTGGGTTTTTGAAGAGAAAGATGCAAACTTTACCATCCATTGCTTGAGCTTTTGATTCCTTGTTAATATATAAGTTAATATTAACCCAAGAGGTCCAATATATGTAATTTTTAAAGTGTTTTATAAGGATTCCCGAATTTGGGTTTTGGTGGGGTTTTATGAAGGTTTTTAGTAGAGTTTTGGGTGTGGTTTGTGTTGGAAATTGAGGGTTGATGTTAGGGTAATAGTTGGAGGCTGTTTTGGAAGCATTTGGATGTGCTAAAAAGGTTGAAATCATGAGTTTTGGTTAGGGTTTATGGGCTGCTCGGGTTTGGTGTTTTTGGGAGTTGTTCATGGCTTGAATTATTGTGTTTGTTGCTTGAATGGTGTTCCAGGTTTGCTACATTAATTGGTGATTTGATTTGAGGCTGTTTTGATTGTGTTGAGGTTATTAGAAGCGAGATTTTGTGTTGATGAAGCCTCGAGAACAAATCTGGAATCGTTGGAAGCTTGATCGGCTAGTGTGGTTGAGCTTGGAATTGTCGGTGAGTGGTTAAATATTTTTAAATGGTTTTCAAGTGTTGGTTCAAGCATGTGGACTAGGTTGAGCTTGATAGATCCACCTAGAGTTGGGATTAGAGTGGTAGCCTAATCCCAAGCTTTAGTTAGAGACCTTGGTTGATCTTTAAAGTGTTGATTTATGCCTCGTGTTTAATCGTGTTTATGGTGGATATGTACATATTGTTATACGTGTATGTTGAGGCATGGCTTGTTGCATTGTTATATGCATGTTGATGATAAATATGATGGGGATATACATGTGTATGAAATATGATGTGATATTTGTATTAATGATATACATGTGGTGTTGACATGTGAGATGATATTATGAGGTGATTGTATGGTCCGAGGATCATGGTGAGTACATGCTAGGCATGGAAATGTGGTTGTGCATGATGGTAAGTCATGGTGAGTACGTGCTAAGCACGGAAGTGTTATGAAATGATATTGTGAAAGATTAATGAAATGTGTAGTATTGGCACTAGTATGCTTGGGTACAAATGATTGATCATTAGGATGTTTAGTGTGCACACGTGAGTCAAATGCGCGCGTGGTCTTGATGATGGTAGTCATCAAGATGGAGTACGGGTTCGCCCAAAAATCTTCTTATATATATATTAGTCGGTGATGAGTGAAATCCCATCGACGGGCGTGAGGATGAGTGGAATCCCCTCCGCGTGAAATGAGGCGTGAGTGTAACACCCGAGTCTAGGGGTCGGATGAAAATAATATTTTAATATTATTTGAGCTTGGTTTTATAATTAAAATAATCTTTTAAGTTTCGGGTTTCAAAAACAAATAATTTAATGTTGGACTAAATTGAATTGTTTTACATCTTGCATTGAAATTTTGAAAAGAAGGGAATTGCTATTTCATTAATGGCAAAACCGTAAATAATGGAACTTCATTTTAAAACCCTTTTTACTAAAGTAAAACATTGTCTTCTTCCTCCCCCATTTCACATATTTGAACGACCAAGAGCTCTCTCCTCCTACAATCACTATTCCATCACATAGCTTCTCCATTCCAACTCATTTTCGAAAGGTAACACCGTTTTTGACTTCTCCTCAACTCCCTCTATTCAAAAGTACACTTAGTTTTCATTTTCGTTAAGATTTTTGGAAAATGGAGTTTTGAAGATTTTGATTAAAAATGGAAACTTTATGTTGTTAAGCTTAATGTTTTGATTTAATATGGTTAGTTATGAAGTATAGGAGTTAAATGGTTCAACATATATGAATTTTTCTTGATTTTGAGCAATTCCCGAATTTGGGTATAAATGAGGTTTTTGGAGGGTTTTGGGTGAGTTTTTGGGGTTGTTTTAGGTGGGAATTGATAGTCCAATGGTGGTACTATGGTTAGGGGTTGATTTGGGATCATTTGTGGGTGTAAAAGTTGTTGGAAACATGGATTTTAGAAGAGGTTTTGGGGCTGTCCGAGTTTGCTTAATGTGGGGTGTGTTCATGGCTTGAAACATTACGAATTGTGTTTGAATTGTGTCCGAGTTAGTGTTTTGATGTTTGGGCTGATTTGAGGTTATTTGAATTGTATTGAGGTTGTGTAGAAGCAAGAACTTGGGTCGGTGAAGCATCGGGAGGAAATCCGGAAGCTTGAGGGTGGTTGCTTGCTTGGCTTGGAGCTTGGGAGCTTAGGTGAGTGGTTAAATGTTGGTTTTAAATGGTTGGTTCGAGCATGTGGACTAGGCCGGGCTTGGTAGACCCACCTAGAGTTAGGATTAGGGTGGTAGCCTAATCCTAAACTTAGTCTTGAGCCATTGGTTGAACTTGTATTCGATGAATATGCCTCGTAATATTTGTGATATGATTGCTTATGTATAATGTGTTATACATGTGAGGTGAGGCATGATTTGTGATGCTTATGGCATGCATGGAAATGGTTCATGATTGTGATCATGGTGAGTACGTGCTAAGCACGGAATTGATTGAAATGAATAATGTGGAATGAGTTAAATGTTGGCACTAGTATGCTTGAGTACAAATGATCGATCATTAGGATGTTAGTGTGCACACACAAGTCTAAATTCGCGCGTGGCCTTGGTGGCGTTGAGTCACCAAGGAGGAGTACGGGTACGCCCGGAAATTGTATTTATATTAGTCGATGATGAGTGGAATCCCATCGACGGGGCGCGAGGATGAGTGGAATCCCCTCCGTGAGATCGGTGATGAGTGTAATCCCACCGTGAGGTAAAGTGGTTGTTGGATGTGAGTTTCAACAGGTTTATCCGCGTATTCGGGTCATAGCTAGGTGCCAATATTGATTGATATGTGTATCAATGTGTTGTGAAATGTGATCTCTATATTTGGATGTTTGTATGTGATTACATATGTTGTGAAATAGAGCTTTATGAGCATGGCATATAATTGAATATTGTTCATGCATCTTTAACTTTTGGCTCTTGAGGATCTTTGGTAATTATGTATTTACCTTGGTTGAGATCGTGCTTGGACCTTGCATTGTCAAGGTTTGTTTTTAAAGAGCTTACCCTCACTAAGCTTATTGCTTACGCTCTCTCTTTGTTCGAAAATGCAGATCCTTAGTTCGTGGGTTGCTAAGTGCAAGAAGGGGGCCTCCAAGTGTGCTTCGTTGTGCTTGTGTAGCTACCAAGTATGAACTTTTGAATTAAGATGTAATGGTCAAGCAATGGGACATGTAATCGTGTTATGATGCTTTTGGACTATGTTGTTGTTGATGTTGTTTAGGAGCATGTTAAACTCCTCGTTTGTGCTTGTTAATTGGCTTTTGGGATGTATGCCATGCTTGTAACCATGTTAGTATTTTGCTACCTAGGTTTGTCTAAGTGGTTGCTATGTTTAAGCTTAACACCTTTAATGATATGTATGGATGTATGGCTTTGTGATGTTGTGCCTTGGTGTTTAGCCTTGTTATAATGATGTTCAAGCATGTTTATATGTTGGTTTGCCTTAGGATTGTTGTTAGTGTGATGTTGGAGGTTTTGGTGGTGTTTAGGGGCACCCTTGTGCCTTAAACCAGCTAAAACCAGTCTGCGGACATGGGGCGTTTCGAAACGGGCTGCCCTGTTTCGATACGGTTTCGCTACTAGAATTATTAGAAATTGGCGAGATTAAGGTGTTCCGAAACGGGTCTAGGGAGTTTCGAAACGGTCAAATCTCGTTGACCACGAGATGTTGACCAGGGAGGATGTTTCGGAACGGTTGACCTCCGTTCCGATATGGCCTCCTCGAGTAGGCTTAGATTTGTTGACCAGGTCAAGGGGTTTTGATACACCTTGAGGGTGTTTCGAAACGACTTGTTTAATCACATAAAAATGGACTGTTTTGTTTAGGTTGTTCGGGTTATTGCGTTGCGAATGCTTGTCTTCCGTTGCTGTGATCACATAGGAATTAAATGTGCGTTTAGAGAAGATTAAATTAAAAAGAAATTTTCTGGGTCGTTAACCGAGGGGGAACCTTAATGGGTTTCACTTCGGTTTTCCCCGTGTGACCCACTCGGACCGGTCTAGCGTCCGGACCGGGACGAGGGGGTTACACTTGTTGGTATCAGAGCCTAAGGTTACCGAGACCTTGGGCAGGTAAGTGAGGTAAGTTTAAGTTTTGAATTGATATACACGGTGTTTGCTTGCTTTGTAAGTATGATTGCTCGTATTACAAGTATGTTGATTGTTTGTTTAAAAGCATGTTGTTTGGGAGTCCCATTGCTACTATTACATCGGAAAAGAATTTTTAAATAAGGGAAACATACTTGAGCACTTGGAAGCCTTGCCTTGCTAACCCGATCTTGTATATTTTGTTTGTTGTGGTTGTAGTTATCGTTTGTGAGCGATGTCTAAGCCGAGGGTGGTTCGTCAGGAACCACGGGTTGCGGCTCCTGTTAATGAGCCGGAGGTTGGAGTTGGGGCTCAAGTGTTAGAGCCTGCTGCTGGAGTTGGAGCTCCTCCACCACCTCCACCACCACCACCTCCTCCGCCTGGAGTTGGGGTCGAGGATGGAGCTGAAGGAGAGGGACCTCAAGGTGGCCAAGGTGGCCAAGGTCCGGCTGTAATCGATATGACTCCGCTAGTGCAAGCTATAGCGGGAGCATTTCAGGCCGCAGTTGCGGGAGCTCAGGCTGCAGCTCAGCCTAGGTGTGACGGTGCTAGTCTACCTTTGGAGAGGCTCCGTAGCTTGGGGGCCGAAGAGTTCAGAGGATCTACTCCAGAGAGGTCGGAGTTATGGTTGGAGAAGACGGTTCGCATCTTAGCTCAGATGGGTTATGTGGGCGCACGTAGATTGGGCTGTGTGATTTCCTTGCTTCAGGGTGATGCCTACACCTGGTGGGTCACCATTACTACTGGAGTTCCAGAGGCAGAGATTGATTGGGATTTCTTTGAGTCTGCTTTCAGAAAGAGGTACTTGGGACCGAGGTATTTAGATGAGAAGAAGCGAGAGTTTATGACCCTTAATCAGGGAGATGCTTCTGTGACTGACTATGAGATCCGTTTTGTTCGCTTGAGTCAGTACGCTCCAAAGTTTGTTCCTACTGAAGTGGAGCGCTGTAACCGTTTCCCCTATGGGTTGAGCGAAGAGGTCAAGAGGTACACGTTAGCTTCTGACTACTCAGACTTTGATGTATTGGTCGCGAGGGCCAAGGACTTAGAGCACAGTTTGGGTTCGGCCAAACGATCTGGTGGTTCTAGTTCTGGTAAGAGGCATAACCACTTTGACAATAGAGATGCCAAGAGGCATAGAGGTGGCGGACATCAGTTTGACCATAGACGTGGTGGTGGCCATCATGGTAGGGGCCATCAGGGCCATAGAGGAGGAGGGCGTTTGCCCGAGTGCACCCGTTGTGGGAGACAGCACGCTGGTGAGTGTTGGGGTAACTTCCATGCTTGTTGGAACTGTGGTTCGAGGGACCACTTTAGAAGAGATTGTCCGCATCAGGCGGCACATGCACCGAACATTGCTCAGGCTCCTGCGAGAGCGAATGATTTTCAGAGAGGCCATGGGTGCGGCCGTGGCTACTTCTAGCCTAGGGCTGTGCACCTAGGGTAGATGTTCAGAGGAACCTTGCTCATGTTGTGGCAGTGCAGCCAGAGGCAGGAGGACCAACGAGAGTCTATGCTCAGAGAGAGGCCGGGAACGACACTAATGTGATAGCAGGTAATTTTGAGTTACAGTCTATGTCTTTGCTTTCCTTGGTTGATTCGGGTTCTACACATTCCTACATTTTGAGTGAGCATGCACAGAAGTTAGATATACCTGGTGAGATCTTAGATGTAGGTATGCATGTGACTAGTTCTTTTGGTGAGACAATTGTGGTTAGACGTATGTATAGGAGATGTCCACTGAAGATTCAGGGTCATGTGTTCTCTGTTGATATGATGGAACTTCCTTTCTATGGCTTTGATATTATTTTGGGAATGGACTGGTTAGTTGAGCACCGAGCTAGTATGGATTTTGAGACGAAGAGAATTTCCTTGAAACTTTCTGATGACAACGAGGTAGTAGTAGCAGGCGAGAACATTAAGTTCTTGTCTAATGTGGTGTCAGCTTTAGAGGCTCATAGGTTGATGGACTCCGGATGTGGGGCTTACTTAGCTTATGTTATGAATCCGAATATGAGTGAAGCTAGACCGAAAGATATTAGAATAGTTTGTGACTTTCCGGATGTGTTTCCTGAAGAGTTGCCAGGTTTACCTCCGGACAGAGATGTTGAGTTTGTGATTGAGACTGTTTCAGGGTCTAATCCAGTTTCGATAGCTCCGTATCGTATGGCTCCGAAAGAGTTGAAAGAATTGAAGAGTCAGTTGCAAGAATTATTAGACCGTGGTTTCATTAGGCCTAGTAGTTCTCCTTGGGGTGCTCCCGTGTTGTTTTCTGAAAAAGAAAGATGGTAGTATGCGCATGTGTATCGACTATAGACAGTTGAATCAGTTGACCGTGAAGAACAAGTATCTGTTGCCTCGCATTGATGATTTGTTTGATCAGTTGAGAGGTGCTTCAGTGTTCTCGAAGATAGATTTGAGATCCGGGTACTACCAGTTGAAGGTAAAAGAGTGTGATGTTCCGAAGACAGCTTTTAGGACTAGATATGGTCACTATGAGTTTCTTGTGATGCCGTTCGGGCTCACGAATGCACCTGCAGCATTCATGGACATAATGAACAGAATTTTTAGAGACTATCTAGACCGTTTTGTAGTTGTTTTCATTGATGACATACTTGTGTACTCGAAGACCGAAGAAGAGCATGATGAGCACTTGAGATTTGTTTTACAGAGATTGTTGAGCAATCAGTTGTATGCGAAGCTTAGCAAATGTGAGTTCTGGATTCGAGAGGTTGTATTTCTTGGCCATGTTGTTTCGGCCGAAGGTATCCGTGTTGATCCATCGAAGATTGAGGCTATTGTTGAGTGGAAACAACCTAAGTCCGTGACCGAGATTAGGAGTTTCCTAGGATTAGCCGGTTACTATAGGAGATTTGTTGATGGTTTCTCTAGAGTAGCTGCTCCTTTGACTAAATTGTTGCAAAAAGGAGTTAAGTTTGAATGGTCAGACGCGAGACAGAAGGCCTTTGAGAAATTGAAAGAAGCTTTGACAAATGCTCTAGTGTTAGTACAACCTGTATCAGGTAAAGAGTTTGTGATTTATAGTGATGCTTCCTACATAGGTTTAGGATGTGTTTTGATGCAAGAAAGAAGAGTTGTTGCTTATGCTTCTAGACAGTTGAAGATTCATGAGAAGAACTATCCTACTCATGATATAGAGTTAGCCGCAGTTGTGTTTGCATTGAAGATTTGCCGTCATTACTTGTATGGTGAGAAGTGTATAGTTTACACCGATCACAAGAGCTTGAAGTACTTGATGACACAGAAAGAGTTGAACTTGAGACAGAGAAGATGGCTAGAGTTGCTAAAGGATTATGATTTGACCATTGAGTACCATTCGGGTAAGGCAAATGTAGTAGCCGATGCTTTGAGTAGAAAAGTGGTCGTTGAGTTGAGAGCTATGTTTGCTAGATTGAGTGTGTCCGATGATGGTGGGTTGATCACCGACTTGCAAGCGAAGCCTTCTTTGATTCAGTTGATTAGAGAGAAGCAGTTGCAAGATGTGACTTTAGTTCCTCATGTTCAGGACATAGCCGAAGGAAGACCGCCCGAGTATAGTTTCAGTGGTGAGAGCTTGTTGTGCTTTAGAGATAGAATTGTCGTACCAGAAGATGTTGAGTTGAGACGTCAGATTCTGAGTGAAGCAGATTCGAGTTCCTTTTCTATGCATCCGGGTAGTACCAAGATGTATCGTGATTTGAAAAATGATTATTTTTGGGTTGGTTTGAAGAAAGATGTAGCCGAGTATGTGAGCCGTTGTATGGTTTGTCAGAGAGTGAAGGCAGAACATCAGGTTCCTTCAAGTTTGTTACAACCTTTGAAGATTCCGGAATAGAAATGGGAGAGGATCACCATGGATTTTGTGTCGGGGTTGCCTTTGTCTCCTTCGAAGAAGAATTCCGTGTGGGTGATTGTTGATAGGTTCACTAAGTGTGCTCACTTCTTAGCAGTGAACACTACGGATTCCTTAGACAAGTTGGCAAACTTGTACATCCGTGAGATTGTGAGACTTCATGGAGTTCCGAAGTCTATTGTTTCAGACATGGATCCTAGGTTTACTTCGAGATTCTGGGGTTGCTTGCATAGTGCTCTGGGTAGCCGTTTGCATTTCAGCACGTCTTATCATCCGCAGTCCGATGGGCAGTCAGAGCGAGTGATACAGATTCTAGAGGATATGCTTCGTTGTTGTGTGATTGACTTCCAGGGTTCTTGGGAGAAGCACTTACCGTTAGTTGAGTTTGCTTACAATAATAGTTATCAGTCTAGTATTCAAATGGCTCCCTATAAGGCTTTGTATGGTAGACAATGTAGGACTCCGATTTGTTGGGTTGAAATAGGTCAGAAATTGTTACTTATGCCGGATTTGCTTCAGGGGAGTACTAACAAGGTGAAGTTGATTTGTGACCGTTTGAAAGCAGCTTCCGATCGTTAGAAGTCTTATGCGGATTTGAAGAGGAAAGAGATTGAGTTCTCCGTGGGTGAGAAAGTGTTTCTGAAAGTATCTCCGTGGAAGAAGGTAATGAGATTTGGCCGGAAGGGCAAGTTGAGTCCGAGGTTCATTGGTCCATATGAGATAGTTGAGCGGATTGGGCCTGTAGCTTACCGTTTGAGGTTACCTTCTGAGTTAGAGAAGATCCATGATGTCTTTCACGTGTCGATGCTTAGGAGATATAGGTCGGATCCTTCTCATGTTATGCCCGTTGAGGAGATAGAGTTGAATCCGGATTTGTCTTATAATGAAGAGCCTGTTGAGATACTTGCTTCTGATAGCAAGGTGTTGCGTGGTGAGACCATAGAGTTGGTCAAGGTGTTGTGGAGACATAGAGGTGTGGAAGAGGCCACGTGGGAGAGGAAAGTTGATATGATTGAGCAGTTTCCGTATTTGTTTCCGTCAGGTAATTTCGGGGACGAAATTCCTTAAGTGGGTGAGAGTTGTAACACCCGGGTCTAGGGGTCGGGTGAAAATAATATTTTAATATTATTTGGGCTCGGTTTTATAATTAAAATAATATTTTAAGTTTCGAGTTTCAAAAACAAATAATTTAATGTTGGACTGAATTGAATTGTTTTACATCTTGCATTGAAATTTTGAAAAGAAGGGAATTGCCATTTCATTAATGGCAAAACCGTAAATAATGAAACTTCATTTTAAAACCCTTTTTACTAAAGTAAAACATTGTCTTCTTCCTCCCCCATTTCACATATTTGAACGACCAAGAGCTCTCTCCTCCTACAGTCACTATTCCATCACATAGCTTCTCCATTCCAACTCATTTTCGAAAGGTAACACCGTTTTGACTTCTCCTCAACCCCCTCTCTTCAAAAGTACACTTAGTTTTCATTTTCGTTAAGATTTTTGGAAAATGGAGTTTTGAAGATTTTGATTAAAAATGGAAACTTTATGTTGTTAAGCTTAATGTTTTGATTTAATATGGTTAGTTATGAAGTATAGGAGTTAAATGGTTCAACATATATGAATTTTTCTTGATTTTGAGCAATTCCCGAATTTGGGTATAAATGGGGTTTTTGGAGGGTTTTGGGTGAGTTTTTTGGGTTGTTTTAGGTGGGAATTGGTAGTCCAATGGTGGTACTATGGTTAGGGGTTGATTTGGGATCATTTGTGGGTGTAAAAGTTGTTGGAAACATGGATTTTGGAAGAGGTTTTGGGGCTGTCCGAGATTGCTTAATGTAGGGTGTGTTCAAGGCTTGAAACATTGCGAATTGTGTTTGAATTGTGTTTCGGGTTAGTGTTTTGATGTTTGGGCTGATTTGAGGTTATTTGAATTGTATTGAGGTTGTGTAGAAGCAAGAACTTGGGTCGGTGAAGCATCAGGAGGAAATCCGGAAGCTTGAGGGTGGTTGCTTGCTTGGCTTGGAGCTTGAGAGCTTAGGTGAGTGGTTAAATGTTTAAAGTGGTTTTAAATGGTTGGTTCGAGCATGTGGACTAGGTCGGGCTTGGTAGACCCACCTAGAGTTAGGATTAGGGTGGTAGCCTAATCGTAAACTTAGTCTAGAGCCATTGGTTGAACTTGTATTCGATGAATATGCCTTGTAATATTTGTGATATGATTGCTTATGTATAATGTGTTATACATGTGAGGTGAGGCATGATTTGTGATGCTTATGGCATGCATGGAAATGGTTCATGATTGTGATCATGGTGAGTACGTGCTAAGCACGTAATTGATTGAAATGAATAATGTGGAATGAGTTAAATGTTGGCTCTAGTATGCTTGAGTACAAATGATCGATAATTAGGATGTTAGTGTGCACACATGAGTCTAAATTCGCGCGTGGCCTTGGTGGCGTTGAGTCACCAAGGAGGAGTACGGGTACGCTCGGAAATTGTATTTATATTAGTCGATGATGAGTGGAATCCCATCGACGGGGCGTGGGGATGAGTGGAATCCCCTCCGCGAGACTAGTGATGAGTGTAATCCCACCGTGAGGTAAAGTAGTTGTTGGATGTGAGTTCCAACAGGCTTATCCACGTATTCGGGTCATAGCTAGGTGCCAATATTGATTGATATGTGTATCAATGTGTTGTGAAATGTGATCTCTATATTTGGATGTTTGTATGTGATTACATATGTTGTGAAATAGAGCTTTATGAGCATGGCATATAATTGAATATTGTTCATGCATCTTCAACTTTTGGCTCTTGAGGATCTTTGGTAATTATGTATTTACCTTGGTTGAGATCGTGCTTGGACCCTGCATTGTCGAGGTTTGATTTTAAAGAGCTTACCCTCACTAAGCTTATTGTTTACGCTCTCTCTTTGTTCGACAATGCAGATCCTTAGTTCGTGGGTTGCTAAGTGCAAGAAGGGGGCCTCCAAGTGTGCTTCGTGGTGCTTGTGTAGCTACCAAGTATGAACTTTTAAATTAAGATGTAATGGTCAAGCAATGGGACATGTAATCGTGTTATGATGCTTTTGGACTATGTTGTTGTTGATGTTGTTTAGGAGCATGTTAGACTCCTCGTTTGTGCTTGTTAATTGGCTTTTGGGATGTATGCCATGCTTGTAACCATGTTAGTATTTTGCTACCTAGGTTTGTCTAAGTGGTTGCTATGTTTAAGCTTAAAACCTTTAATGATATGTATGGATGTATGGCTTTGTGATGTTGTGCCTTGGTGTTTAACCTTGTTATAATGATGTTCAAGCATGTTTATATGTTGGTTTGCCTTAGGATTGTTGTTAGTGTGATGTTGGAGGTTTTGGTGGGGTTTAGGGGTACCTTTGTGCCTTAAACCAGCTAAAACCAGTCTGCGGACAAGGGGCGTTTCGAAACGGGCTGCCCTGTTTCGATACGGTCCCTTTGTTTTTGGCTGGGCGTTTCGAAACGCGTAGAGGCTGTTTCGGTACACTTTCGCTACTGGAATTCTAAGAAATTGGCGAGATGAAGGTGTTCCGAAACGGGTCTAGGGAGTTTCGAAACGGTCAAATCTCGTTGACCACGAGATGTTGACCGGGGAGGATATTTCGGAACGGCTGACCTCCGTTCCGATACGGCCTCCTCGAGTAGGCTTAGATTTGTTGACCAGGTCAAGGCGTTTCGATACACCTTGAGGGTGTTTCGAAACGGCCTGTTTAATCACATAAAAATGTACTGTTTTGTTTAGGTTGTTCGGGTTATTGCGTTGCGAATGCTTGTCTTCCGTTGCTGTGATCACATAGGAATTAAATGTGCGTTTAGAGAAGATTAAATTAAAAAGAAATTTTCTGGGTCGTTAACCGAGGGGCAACCTTAACGGGTTTCGCTTCGGTTTTACCCGTGTGACCCACTCGGACCGGTCTAGCGTCCGGACCGAAACGAGGGGGTTACAGTGAGGATGAGTGGAATCCCCTCCGTGTGAACGGTGATGAGTGTAATCCCACCGTCAGGTAATGGTTGTGTTGTTGGATGTGAGTTTCAACGGTTATCCGCGTATTCGAGTCATAGCTAGGTGCCAATACAGATTGTGGTTTATGTTGTCAATGTGTGATTTTTGTGAGCCAATGTGATTTGGGATGTGTTGCTAACATGGTTTAATATATGTGATTACATATGTTGTGGATTTAAATATGTTGAGCATGACATAATATTGAATATATGTTCATGCATCATCTATATTTATGGCTCATGTGGATCAAAGGTAAGATCATGCATTCTACCTTGGTTGTATGCTCGTGCTTGGACCCTGCATTGTCGAAGGTTTGTTTTATGAGCTTACCCTCACTAAGCTTTTATGCTTACGCTCTCTTTTGTTCGACAATGCAGATCAATAGCTTGTGGGTGGCAAGGGCAAGGAAAGGTCTTCAAGTGTCGCTTTTGGTTAGCTCAATGTATGATCTTTAAATTGTAGATTGTAATAGTCAAGCAATGGGATAGGTATTGTTGATTTGAGTTTTGATGCATGTCGATGTTGGCTTGGTTCTTGGATGCCTGGTTTGATTTGTAAAGCTTGCTTATGATGCATGACTTGTATGCTTATATGTTTGTTCTAAGGCATGAACCTATAAGTGCTAAGTATGTCCTCTTTTGGGTAAATGTATGAATTCTTGAGATGCATGGTCCTTGTGCGTTTGAATGCCATGTGCGTTGACATCTGGGTTGTTAAAGGTTGTTTGTGTGCTGTTTGTGGCTAGGGGAGTCTTAAATTGCATCTAGAGTCATGTTTGAGGTCGTTTAGCTGAAAATTGTGGACTTACAGTGCAGGGCTATCGGTACGCCTAAGGGCTGTATCGATACGGCCTTGCCTAAAGAACACAATTTTGGCTGGGCGTATCGATACGCGGGGTGTATCGATACGACCCCAACTCTCTGGAATCCTGAGGCGTTGTGGAGTGTAGGGCGTATCGATACGGGGTTCAAGCGTATCGGTACGGTTCAACCTAGTTGACCAAGTGATGTTGACCGAGAAGGGTATATCGATACGCTCAAGGGCTATATCGATACAGTCTTTTTATGTTGACCATAGGGTATTGACCTTGGTCAAGGCGTATCGATACCCTCTGAAGGTGTATCGATACGACCTGCTTAAAAAGGATAAATGAGTTGTTTTAATGTGCTGATTTGGTTGGTCGTTGTTATGGTGTTTGTGTTTCCGCTGTCGTATTTCACATAGGACTCAAATATGCCATTAGACAAGATTAAATTAAAAGAAATTTTTAGGGTAGCTAACCGAGGAAAAATCTTAACGGGTTTCGCTTCGGTTTTCCCCGTGTGGCCCACTCGGACCGGTCAAGCGTCCGGACCGGGACGAGGGGTTACACGAAGGGTACTACCCTTAACGCCATTTTTCATGGCTTTTTTATGTCATTTCGATGGCTTCCATTTGTGTGTGTGGCGCCATAAGCAAAGCTTCTTCCCTTTTATAGTTAATTTGGGGGAGGGATGAGTCACCTTGATTTTGGCCTGGATGCGATGCATTTTACCCCCCCCCCCCTCTTTTTTGCTTTTTTTTTTTATTTTTCACTTTTTTATTTTTTATTTCTAAACAAGATAAAATAATACATTCGAAAGAAAAATTTATTTATAAACCAAACATAAAATGAGTATTACAATGTTTTTATATTAGAATTGGAACATGTCATATGCAATTATATGAGCATCGATCTTTATAGTAGACGATCTTTTGATTGTTCAATCATAATACTTAAAAGAATTTTTCAAGGAATATGTATATTATTTTAATTTTGAAAATTTATATTCGCCCCTTAAAAGAGTTTTTGTAATGTACGGACGAAGAAGAACATAATATAGGATCGTGGTGTGATAGATGCATCTTGATTAATTTGGATAGAGCTGTTTCGAGATTTGTCCCCGGGGAGATAAAGGTCATTTTTTATGCAACCATGATACCTTGGCATGATGGTCCTTCCTGTTCAGCATTGCCAACGCCGCAGATGATGCCGTGTTGGATGTCAACGTTGAAGCGGTCCGCACCAACGTCAGGTACTACGTAGTGTCAGCGATATGGGTCGCCGGAGGAGGACTTACCATAAGCAGGCAGAGCGGTAGACATTAGACAATGCCCGGAAATCGTCGTTTAGAGACTATCCGATTTCGACTACGGTAATCTCGTGGTGTTTTCTAATGTGAACCCCAACAATGATGTTGTCCGCCTATCCTCCAACGTGCAAGTGAAGTTCGTCGGACATAGAGACATACTCTACCTAACATCAACGGTGTGGAAGCTCCAACATTAAAACAAAACGACCGGGAAAACGTGGGCGGAACTTAGTGGAGATGAAGGAGGCCCCGTTTGTGACCCTTTGAAGAACTGGTTCAAAATAGAGAAGACCGACTTGGGCCGTATCTACAAATTCAAGTACTGCCCTTGGGCACGTGGCTCCTCCATAACTTTGTGCAACGAAATCGAGAAAGCTCAAGACACCGATGGAAAAATGCGTTTGGCTCTCGCCGATGGCCCAAGTTATACATGGGTGTTTATCAAAGCAGGCGAACCAAATAAGAGCATTCGACAAGTTGTTCGTGCTTAATTGAAACACATCATTATGTATGAACTAATTACATCTTTAATGTTTGTTTTAAGTAAATAAAGCTGCCTTGTATGAGGCAGCAGCATGCTTGTACTTACAGGGTTTGCCTCTCGGGGCCCGACTTTGTACTCTTTTCAGCTTCATGAATAAAACTATTAGGTTATTTACTTAGAATTTCTACATATCAACAAGTTCACAATAACACCAATACACAACACATTGTTGGAAAAACAAACCGGTATAAAACAAAATATTAGCACTGGCTGAAAATTAATTCGAAAGAAATTAAAATAATATTTAATTGTTTTAGAAGCAAATGCATCTCCATTGTTGCAATCTTTGAAATTAACAGTCCTTCATTTTTCATACTTGATGCTACTCTTCTCAAAAAAACTTGGAATTTTATACATGTTATACCTAATATGTTCTCCGCCATTATTTTCCCACTCGCATGCCAAATCCTCATCTCGTATTTCTCATAAATTATACGAAATATCAAAGTTTTTTAGGAGTGACTTCATTAAGACTTGAGAGGATGGAAATCCTCTGCCACTTTTCGGTGCCATTATTTATATCCCTAAACTCAAAATTAGGTTTAGGGTTTATGGTTAGGGTTTAAGGAATTTAGGGTAGGGTGTATTTTTTAGGGTGTAGGGTTTATGATTTAGAATTTAAGGTTAGGGCTTAGAATTTAATTTTATAATATTCTTTAGTGTTGTGGCATAAGTAACGACATTAAAAAGGGGCAGAGAAGTTTTGCCCGACTTAAGAGGCCTTAACACTCATAATAAGCCAGACATTGAATCAATCTGACCCACCAGCTAATCCTATAAACTGGATGTCAAGGCTAGAATGTTGCATCCATAACATTCTACAAAGTAAGGGTGTATATGGTTCAATTTATGTTTAATTCAGTAATCTATTTTAATAACTACCTCCTACCGATTTTTGGTTCGGTTAACATCAGTTTTCAATTTTTTTATATTAACAATTGGCTTTTGAAATTTTGTATTTTATTTTGACAAAATAATTTTATATTATGACTCTTAAACATTAAATGACGCTGAATGAAGAAAACTATGTATAATTCCCTTCCACACGTGTCTACATATTAGAAGGGTTGTTTGTAGTTAGTTAGGCAGTTCTGTAAAACCCTAACTAACTTGTATCAGCTTAGCAGCTTATTATATAGCAAGCTTTGTATCTTCCTAAAGAATCAACTGAAATAAAAACCTTCTTTCATTCTTTCAACTTTGTATCTTCTACTAAGAAACGCAACATGGTATCAATCACTTCTTTTCCTGGGTTTTGCTGAAATCACTGTGCTTTCTGTCCCGGTTTCACCATGGTGTCTCACCCTTCTCTCGGGTCTGATGAAGCCTTGATTGAATTCTCCTCCAAGAATGCCAAAGCCTTTACAAATAAAAAGGTGAATGTTATCCTTGATGAGATGAACTTTCTGTTATGGAAACAACAAGTGCTTCTCACTGTTCGCAGTCATCGCTTAGAACGATTGCTCAATGGGAAAGTTAAGCCTCCTCTAGAGACGGTGGTTGATGATTCCCCCGCCACGATGGACAATGATGAATATGAAGAGTTTGTTGCACAAGATAGCACGCTTGTCTCGTGGTTGTTATCTACGATCAACCCTTATTTGCTATCTCAATTCATGGGTGCTGAAATGACCAATGGTGTATGGAAGACAGTCTTGCAGTTCTTTGCCAACAAATCGACCACGTTTGTCATGAGTTTGTATGGCAAGCTCCGTTCGTTGAAGAAAGGTGAAGATAGTATGCGAGTCTATCTCACTCGTGTCAAGGAGGTATGTGATGCTCTTGCCTCCTGTGGAAATCCTGTGTCATCCATGGAACAAGTTGCTAGTATCCTCAAGGGTTTGCCTCGCGATTATCAGCTGTTTATGGCTGTTATTACCAGTAGTTCTACTCCTTTTTCAGTGAATGTTGTTTACACATTGCTTATCGATGTAGAGGCTCAATTGGATGGGTTTGAGAATGAATTTGATGGTTTAACTCTCAGTGCAAATGTTGCACATGGGGAGAATCTGTCCACTGGATCAGGTTACTCTAATAATCAACGAAATCCAAGACCTCAAGTTCTTGGTGGAAGATCTGGCGGCAGAGGTCGTGGCAGTGAGCGCATTCAACGCCAATTGTGTTGCAAGAATGGGCATCTTGTTGATCGTTGTTGGCATAGATTCGATCAGGAATTCCCAGGGGTTACAGCTACCCAAGATCAACATCGAGGGGAGACTTCCAATGCTCATCTTGCGTCATATGATGTTACTAATCCAACTTGCAATTGTTGTGCTCGTGGTTCGACGGTGTCTAACCAACCTACAACCTCTCAAGCACATCTTGCTTCTGCCTCGGGAGATCAGTGGGTGGTGGACTCCGGTGCTACACACCACGTGACATCTGATACAAGCAACATTGCTCATGATGTTGATTACAGTGGACCAGGTAAGCTTATGGTTCGGAATGGAATGTCTTTAGGAATCGATATGGTTGGTCATTCTTCTCTCTTTACAGCATCTCGTTCATTGCATTTAAATGATTTATTACGTGTGCCTAAAATAACCAAGAACTTACTCTCGGTATCCAAGTTTGCTAGGGACAATTAGATGTTCATTGAATTTCATGCTGAGGATTGATGTGTTCGAGATGAAGCTTCTGGAGAGGTTTTGCTTCAAGGGCAAGAAAAGGATGGTTTGTATGTGTTTACTATGGATGATAGGTTCAACTCAGCTGTAGCTTATTCAGTGTCTAAGTCCAATGATGTATATGATTTGTGGCATAGACGTCTAAGACACCATGCCTTTGAAACTTTAGTCAAGATGTATAATGCAATGGATGTAAAGATTTCTTCGAATGATAATAAAATTTGTGTTGCCTGTCACATGGGAAAAAGTCACAAGCTTCCGTATGAGCATTCTCTTACAAATTATACTTCTCTTTTTGAATTGATCTTCACAGACCTATGGGGACCCTCACATAATGTTTCAAATGGCTTTAAGTATTACATATCATTCGTTGATGCGTATTCTAGGCATACTTGGATCTATCTCTTGAAGGATAAGTCTCAAGCATTGCCTGTTTTTCGATTATTTCAGAAGATGGTATTAAATCAATTTGGTGGTTCAATAAAAGCTGTTCAGAGTGAATGGGGTGGCGAGTATCGTGCCTTGTCTTCTCTTCTACTCATAGATGGTATAATACACCGCGTGACATGCCCTCACACATCTGAGCAAAATGGCGTAGTCAAAAGGAAGCACAGACATGTAATTGAGCTTGATTTGGTTCTCTTAGCTCAGGCATCCATGCCCTTACGTTTATGGTCTTATGCAGCTTTCACTGCAGTTGGAGTGAAATCTTTGGGAAGAAATCCAACTATGATGAGTTGAGAGTGTTTGGTTGTAGGTGCTTCCCGTATCTCAGACCTTTTCATGCACACAAGTTGGAGTTTCGATCAGAGGCTTGCACTTTTCTTGGCTATAGCCCTCAGCACAAAGGGTTTCAATGTCTGACACCTAATGGGAGTGTATATGTCACGAGACACGTGGTGTTTGATGAGATGACATTTCCATTTGCCAATCTCATAAGTGAGCTGTCAGGGCCTCAGCTTACTAAGTCACAAGCTATAAAGGTGGTCACTGATGTTAGTAAGTTGGACATGTCTTGTGTTCAGTCACAACATTTGAGTAGTACATCACAAGTGCTACCTAGTGATAGTCCTAGTGAAGGTGTCTCTGCCTCTCACAATGTGCATGATCGAGTTGAGACTGAGGCAGAAGCAAGGTAGGAGGATCAAGATGCACATGTACAATAGGAGGTTGAGGTTGACTCAGTGCATGGTTCTATTGGCCATGAGCAAGAGGAGGTGTCACGGGCGGGTGGTGTGTCTACAACTTGTGATTCTGACAATTAGGCTGCATGTGACATTGTGCCAGCTTTTGATTCTGAATGTGTTGTGCCTACAATCGAGGTTCAATTGAATATGCCCATGCCTACAACAACAAATCAGCATCCTATGTTAACAAGAAGTAAGTGTGGTGTGTTTAAACCTAAAGATTATCTACGTGCTTGTGATGTTGTAGAACTAGGTGATGTGTATCAAGCTATGCAGTCTGATAAATGGAAGGAAGTTGTGATTGCTGAGTTCAATGCGTTACAGGCCAATGGAACATGGACATTAGTAGAACTTCCTGAGGGCAGATCAGTAGTTGGATGTAAGTGGTTGTTTAAACTTAAAAAGAACTCGGACGGTTCAATTTAGAGACATAAAGCGAGACTTGTTGCCAAGGGATATTCACAAATCCCTGGTCAGGATTTTCGAGATACGTATAACCCAATGGTTAAATTCCCTACAGTGAATGTCATTCTCTCCTTGGCAGTTTCACAAGGGTGGAATCTAAGGCAAGTTGATGTGAACAATGCATTTCTTAATGGTGAGTTAGATGAGGATGTGTTCATACAGCAGCGACCTGGCTTTGAACAACAAGCCTCGAATGGTGTTAAACTGGTGTGTAAATTGAATAAAGCATTGTATGGTCTGAGGCATGCTCTACGGATCTGGAATGCCAAGCTTAAGGAATGTTTGATTAATCTGGATTTAAAGAATCAAAAGTTGATGCATCATTGTTTATCAAATGTAAAGATTCCATATACACATATATGCTAGTGTATGTGGATGATATCATCATAACAGGACACTCCTCAAAAGAGATTGATCATGTGGTTAGGATGTTGAATGACCAATTCTCTTTAAAAGATCTAGGTGACTTGCATTATTTTCTGGGAATTGAGGTTAAGCGAACTGAGACTTCAATGTTGCTCAACCAGAAGAAATTCATTCTCGAGTTATTAAGGAAGACTCAGATGGAGGGTGCTAATCCAACACCTACTCCTATGGTTGCAGCTCACAAGTTGTGCCAAGAGAATGCAGGGAATCCATAGTTAGATGCACATGAGTACAGAAGCATTGTAGGAACCTTGCTCTATGTGTGCCACACGAGACCTGATATCACCTACAGTGTGAATAGGGTGGCCCAATTTATTCATGCCCCGTGTGAACTCCATATGGTTGTTGTAAAGAGGATTTTGCGATACTTGGTTGGAACACTGAATCACGGCTTAGTGTTCATAGCTTCCTCTTCAGCATTGTAAGTGACAGCGTTTGCTGAAGCTGATAGGGGAGGCATCACAGATGATCGACGTTCAATCTCTGGTCATTGTGTGTTTGCGGGCAATGGCTTAGTCACATGGAGTTCTTCGAAACAAAAGGCGGTGTCACGCTCTACCATAGAGGGTGAGTACGGGAGCCTCGTTGATGCTGCAGCAGAAGTCATTTGGGTTGACTCCTTGTTGAAGAATATGGGCATTGCAAGCAAGGAAGTTTCAACCATCTGGTGTGATAACACCAGTGCAATTTCACTTACAACCAATCTAGTGTACCATGCACGTTCCAAACATGTGGATCTTGACATTCATTTTGTTCGTGAAAAGATGGCCATGAATCAACTACGTGTTAACTATGTTCCAGCTATACATCAAACGACAAATGGGTTGACTAAGGCTTTGACGAGACCATTGTTTGAGCTGTTAAGGGACAGAATCCAGGTGAAAACACTTGAGGAAGCAGGGAGAATGTTGAATGAAGAAAACTGTGTATAATTCCCTTCTACATGTGTCTGTATATTAGAAGGGTTGTTTGTAGTCAGTTAGGTAGTTCTGTAACCCCCTCGCCCCGGGCTAGACGATAGACCGGTCCGAGCAGGTTACACTGGGAAAACCGAAGCGAAACCCGTTAAGGCTCCACTTCGATTAGCAACCCTAGAAAATTTTTCTTTAATTATCTTGTCTAAATGTATCGTTTAGTCCTAAGTGTGAAAACGACAGCGGAAAATGAGGACAGACGAAACGTAAGGTAATTTAAATTTACCAAGTGACATGTTATGTCCAATTGCTTGCATTCGAAGCCAAAACAAATCATAAACGATGCATACGAGGCTCACAAGAAAGCTTACGACAAACGGGACTAAAGCCCAACATCGGAGAACCCTTAAAGATGCCAAAAGCCCAATTTACAGGCTTGTGTTTCGAAACAGGCTTGCCCGTTCCGATACACGAGCCCTAGTTTAAAAGCCATACCAGATCGTACCGATATGGTCCACTCCATTCCGATACGGGGGTCTCTAGTAACAAAGTGTTCCGAAAAGGGTTATGAAATGGGCCTTCATAGAGGCAAACTATATCGAAACGCGTACCGAAACAGGGGCTCACAATGTCAAATCGTATCGAAATGGCACCACCCCCGTTCCGATACGAGTATCCCTGGAGCTACACTTATTCCGAAACCACCACCCGCGTTTCGAAACACCTACACTCTGTGTGACCCTGAAAACAATTTTCTGCATCTACAAGTGTTCCCAAGTATACCCCAAAACCACAAGAAACAAGAAACAACAATCATACACTTAATCTAGAGGCATTTCATCCTACTACAAACATGATCGAGCACATAAACATACATGACAAGGTCATTCATTCAAAGAAACATACATCCTCATCATATATCATAAAACATGGTTAAAAGCCTTCAATACAAACACTTAGGCATTCATGAAGCAAGGTCTACATGCGTTCAAACAACACATAAACATCTCATAATCATGGTTTACAACTCCACAACATAAAAGAATTAACAAAATAGGAGTCTAGATACATGCTCCTACAACACGTAGCATCTCCATTGCTAAACTACTACGTTATTTACTAAACCATGCTTGAGCAACCACGAACGCGTTTGGATGCCCTTTCCTTGCTCCTTGCTAACTCCACACTAATGATCTGCATTGTCGAAAACGAGAGAGTAAGCTAGAAGCTTAGTGAGAGAGCTCTAAAACAAAACAACGACAATGCATGGTCCAAAGCATGTTATCCTTAAGACACTCACAAGGCATACATATGCACCAACATAGCCACAATTTCAAGAATACATGAACATGACATCTTACCTCATGTTATGCTAAACAAGATATAACAATTATCTTATCACAACCACCACTCATGAACAAGTATATTGGAAACTATTAGCTTACTCGGATATGCGGATAACTTCCGTTGAGATTTTCACCCTCAACGTACTCAAAAACATTTACCTTCCGGTGGGATTACACTCATCACCGTTCTCACTCATGGATGGGATTACACTCATCATCACATGCCAAGAATTTCCGGTGGAATATTACCTCACCATACTCCTCCTTGATGACTACACGTCACCAAGGCCACGCACGAATTTGACTCAACCGTGTGCACACTCATCCTAATGATCGATCATTTATACCCGATAATTAACTAGTGCCAATCATACTATACAAGCCACACCATGATATCAAAATCACGCAACACAACATATCCTCATCATTATACAACATCAATAGGTATATCAACATGCATAAACAAACACATACTTCACAAGCCCACATTATGCACATTAAGCAAAACTCATAAAGCACACAAGAGATTAAGCTACCAACTTAATCTCTACCTTGAATTGGCCTACCAAGCACAATCCAACACCACAACCACAAACTTGAACCAATTTAAAACCATTTTAAATGATCCACTCACCGAACTCCCTTAAGCACACCGAGAAAGTCGAATCAAGCCTCCGAACTTCCCAGAATCGAGCCCGAAGCTTCTCCAACGATTTCCCTTGATTCTAATCAACCAAAAAAAATACATTACTCAACCAAAACATCCACAAAACACTGTCACAAATCAAACTACAACCACAAGATCAATCCTCTACATTTCCAAGCCAAAACTAATACAAAAATCCCCATTTTCGAGCTCACACACAACCCATCAGAAAACCGTCGAATCCAACACCCAAACCATCCTCAAACACCTTCAAAACAACCCTCAAGAATTACCATATTATCAGCCCCACTCTTCTACACCAAACTACCTCAAAACCCCAAGTTTTCATCCTTTTAAAATATCCACAAAAACTCATTTCGGGATTTTCATCAAAACCCCACCATTTTGAGATATAATATACTTTAGGGCAAGATTAAAACATATATTAACTTTGCAAATCAAAACCCACATAAAAACCTAACAAAGCTTCTTCCATTTCCTTTAATTTTGAAAACTTGAAGAACAATAAAAATGATGTTTAGGAGAAACTAAAACAATGGAAATGTTCGGAATAAAGAGGAGAAGTCAAAAATAATTTTACCTTGAAGAGAGCTCTTGAAATGGTGAAAAAATTTGATGGAATAGTAACTAAGGTGTTTGGGGGGTTTTTGTCATGGAAATAGGATGAAGGAAGAAGATGAAGAGAACATTTCAAAAAGCCCCTTTTTCCACATAGTTTTCCTCTATTTTCAAAATTACCTTTTTGCCCTTAATAAAAACTCATGACCTTTTTAATTAAAACCAAGCCCAATTAAATTAAAACGAGCTCACGACTTGAACCCGATTTAACTCTCTTAACACCCGACCCCTAAACCCGAGTGTTACAAGTTCTGTGAAACCCTAACTAACTTGTATCAGCTTAGCAACTTATTATATAGCAAGCTTTGTATCTTCCTAAAGAATCAACTGAAATGAAAACCTTCTTTCATTATTTCATCTTTGTATCTTCTACTAAGAAACTCAACAAATGATAAAGTTTTAAAGTATTTTTTATAAATATTTATTAAAAACTTAATTTTTAGAGTAAAAATAATAATTAATAATGCACCTATAATATTGTAAGTATATAACAATGTTTTTTTTTGCCTTAATTGTTCTCTTATTGTGGGCGAATAAATGTTGTGGTTGTGACAAGCACTATCAGGCGATGCCCACGAGATTACGCTTGTCAAAATCTGATCGTCTTTGAACGACGATTTTTGGACATTTTCTACCGCTCTCCCTGCCTATGGAAGCCCTCCACCACCGGCGCCCCATATCGCCGACACTACATAGTATCGGACACCGGTGAAGACCTTATCACCGTCAAGATCCAACACGACATCTTTTGCAGCGTTGGCCATGCCAAACAGAAAGGATGATTGTGTGATTGAGAAGAAAAAGTGAAGAAATAGGGAAGATGTAGTGGTTTTCTAAAAGAACACAAAGATGTATTGATGAAGAAGGTATCATATCATTGAAATGAGAGTATGGCTTTAAGTACACAATTGGAGCAACAAATTCTCCTGCTGGCATAGAGAATTATCTAAACAAATTAAACTCATTTAAATTTAAAAGTAACTAAAACTGACTTATTTAAATCTTATCAAAACAACAAAGTAAACTACAACTCCCTTATATTAGGAACATTTGACTCATTGATATGCCATCCTCAAGCTGATGGGTAGTGGAACAACCTTCAACTTGGCAAGATGACGATGAAAAGCGGGCCAAGATAAAGGCTTTGTAAGAGTATCAGCGAGCTGATATGCAACATGCAAATGTTGAACAAAAATTTGGCTGCTTTGAACTAGTTCACGGACATAGTAAAAGTCAACTTCAATATGCTTCATCCTACTATGAATAACCGGATTTTGGCAAAGATATGTGGCACCAACATTGTCACAATAGATAATGGGTGGAGAAATAATCGTAACCTAAAGTTCATTGAGCAGCTTTTGAACCCAATTCACTTCAGCGAGAGCAGTGGCAACAACTCTATATTCAACTTCCGTAGAAGAGCGCGCTATTGTACGTTGCTTCTTAGAAGACCAACTAATGGGATTTTGGCCAAAGTAAAAAATATAACCAGACGTGGACGTTCGATCATTGACATCTCTTGCCCAATCAGCATCAGAATACATAGTAAAAGCCGAATTAGTCATAGACTTGATCTGCAACCCGTGTGATTTTGTTTGCTGTAGATACTAAAAAATTCTCTTCACAAAGGACCAATGAGTTACTGTTGGAGCATGCATAAACTGAGAAAGTTTGTTCACTGCAAAGCTAAGATCTGGTCATGTGAAGGAGAGGTACTGAAGTTTCCCAAGAGCCCGACGATATAAGGTGACATCAGTTGAAGAACTACCATCTTGAATGGTGAGAGATGCATTAGAACTCATCAACGTCTGAACGGGTTCACAATCTGCCATATGAAACTCAAGAAGAAGATCAAAGATGTATTTTCTTGAGAAAGTATAAGACCATCGGAAGTGGGAATGACTTCAACACCTAAAAAATAAGTGAGTCGGCCAAGATCTTTTATCGAAAATTTGGAACTCAGAGATTGGATGATATCTTAAATGGAAGAGGAGCATGTTCCAGTTACAATGATGTCATCCACATAGACCAAAATGTAAATCATATTACCGCCACGATGATAGATAAACAATGAGGAATCGGAGTTGGACGGTTGAAAACTAATGTGAACAAGATAATTCTTTAATTCATAATACCAAGCACGTAGAGCTTGATTAAGTCCGTA
Organism: Hibiscus tridactylites; assembly: GCA_958450335.1. NCBI lineage: Eukaryota > Viridiplantae > Streptophyta > Magnoliopsida > Malvales > Malvaceae > Hibiscus > Hibiscus tridactylites. Next base: position 19,349,064 of record OY288265.1, on the reverse strand, counting down.
AATGGCCTTGTTTAGTTTACAGACATAAGAAGGATAGTCAGGATGCTCACACCCCGGAGGTTGCCACATGTATACTGTTTCAGCAAGGTGACCTTGGAGAAAGGCATTGTTTACATCCAATTGATGCAACGACCAATTATGTTGAACAACAAGAGAAAGAATGAGACGAACAGTCACAGACTTGATTACAAGACTGAAAGTAGAATGATAATCAACACCAGGTCGTTGGGTGAAACCTCTAGCGACAAGATGAGCTTTGTATCGATCAACGGTACCATCAGGTTTGGTCTTTATCCTGAAAAGCCATTTGCAGTCTACAATATTTTTTGAAGCAGATGATGGAACTAATTCCCAAGTATTGTTGTTCGTTAAAGCATCAAACTCAAGTTTCATAGCTTGTAGCCATTGTGCATTTTTCTGGGCTTGTTTATATGTGGAAGGGAGTGAGGCTGGTGTAGCATGTGCTAAATAATCAAAAATAGGTTTTGGTTTGGTGATATTATTTTGTGAACGTGTTACTGGGTGATGAGCAGGGGGTGGTTGAGAAGCAATATCGATAGGGGTGAAGCAGGAAGGGAGGTGGAGAGCGGTGATACAAGTTGTGAGGGCGAGGAATGATCAGTAGATACAAGGTATTGTAAAGGTGGAGAAGTAGTAGAAATTTGAGAGGAAGGAGATACCTGATTAGATAGAGGGGGTGGTAGAGGAACTATGGCGGGAGACAAGGTGGATGCAACTCTTTGTGTTGAACATGTAGAGTGACCGGACGAGAGTGGTGCTTGCAATTGAGGACCAACCGAAATTATTGGAGGGATATCATAAAATTTGGTGGCTTAGTACAATGATCTGAATTGTTAGGCGCAAGTGTAGTATAATCCCTTTGTAATTGTGAAAAAAATTTATGTTGTAAATGAGAAAATATGTCAGAAAAAAGAAAACTTTTTTCATAGAAAACAACATCGCGTGAGAAGAAAACCTTATGAGATATTGGATCAAAACACTGATGGCTATGATGAGTATGTGAGTAGCCTAAGTAAACACATGGTGTAGATCGAGGTTCCAATTTATGTTTCACATATGGTTTTAACCAAGGATAACAAAGACATCCAAAAGTATAAATGTTTTTATAATTTGGTATGTCACCAAATAATATTCGATATGGGGATTGATCATCTAAAACTTTGGTTGGAAGTCTATTTATGAGATAAGTGGCTTCATGACAGGCAAACGATCAAAAAGAAGATGGTAGGGATGTTTGATGGAGAATTGCTTTGGCTGTTTCAATTATATGGCGATGTCTGCGTTCGGCTAAGACTACTTGTTGAGGTGTGTATGGTGGGGGAAACAATATGTTCAATGCTATTATTTTGAAGAAAGGATTTTAGGCCTGCAAACTCACCACCACCATCAGTGTAAAATGAAAGTATTTTAGTTTGAAAATAGTTTTCAATTACAGGTTTAAATTTTGAAAAAATTGATTGAACCTCATCTTTTCGTTGAAGAGTATAAAGCCAAATGTATCGAGTAAATTAGTAAACAAATATTACGTAATATAATTTTTTATCAATAGATAAAACTGACGATTGACCCCAGAGATCACTATAAATAAGTTCAAATGGATTTTTTCTTAACAAAGTGTTTTGAGAAAAAGGTTTCCAATGGCTTTTATTTGAAGCACAATAGTTACAATGATCAAAACTTGTCGAAGATGAGAATGGAATTGACAGTGTTTGAAAAATTGTTTGAAGTACTATTTTATTCGGGTGTCCTAATGTTTATGCCATAGATGTTGAGATTCCTTCTTATTAATGTAATAAGTGTGGTGGGTTGGTTCGCAATAACGACTCTCTGCAGGCCATTCATATAGTCCTTGTTTATTCTGGTCGCATGCCAACAACATCCCCGTGCGCAGATCCTTAACATGAAAAACAAAGGGAAAAAATTCAATGGATGTTAGATTATCTTGACAAAACTTGGAAATAGAGATAAGGTTACATTTAATATTAGGAGCACACAAAGTATGAGAAAGCTGAAACTTTTTGTTTGATGCATTTAGATGAACTGAACCAGTAGAAGAAATGGGAATTTTGTTACCATTACCCATTGTAATCTCATCTGTGCCTGTGTAGTCATGCAGATGTTGAATATTATTCGCATCAGTTGCAACATGATGAGATGCTTCTGAATCAACTATCCATGGCATAGAAGCATAATGGGCTTGAGCTTCTATGTGGTTATGAGAACATGAGCAACAAACATTGGTTGTGTGGCCAGGACGACCACAAAGTTGACAAGCCACACGATTGCGTTGAGTATTGCCAGGTTGGTGTTGTTGCAGCTGTTGTGGTTTAGAATTTTGAGATCGTCATGATTGTTTTTTCCTATTGTTTCGAAAAGCATTATGGCCAGATGAGGATCTTTGAGCAACTGCAGCGGTGATAGGAGACGAGGATTTTATGTTTTCTCTGTGTGTGAGAAGAAGTTCCCTGTTGATGAGTTTGTCATAAAGTGTTGGAGTATGCCCAAAGACCAATCATATGATGATTGAATATACATACTATTTTACTAGATTTATCAAGTAATGGCATTGCCGTTATTATCATTTGGTATGTTTCTGTGCATCAAACTAACCATTGGATAATAATGTCCATACAATAATATTATTATTGTTAAATAGAATCCTTAGTCGAATATTATTACGGGTATGGACAGTGATAATATATAAAGACTAATATGTGGTTGATTGATAACAAGTGTTGTAATTGACATAGAGATGTCAAAATCAACACATAAGTATTTGTTAGAGAACAACATACTGGATTGACCCGCTATGAGCATGTTTCTTGGGTAATTATGTGACAACCACAACATTGCTCATGATAAATATATGTATGATCCTCAGACTTGAGATCAACATGCTTTTAACATAAAGATTTACGTATTTTGACATAGTCAAACGTGTGTCGTAACTAACTACATTATAAAGACTGTTGATTGGATAGGTGATGACCTATGTAGTGAAATATGGTTGATCAAGAAAGGATTTGCCCCTCCTACATAATGGGAGAAATATCTTCGGCCACTTGATTGAGTGAGATTAGAAAATGCATGGTCATGCTCGAATATTATGATATGAGATATCATAGAGATTCGTTTATAATAATCTACTCAAGACATCAAGAAACACCAGATGGACAACGCAAGTGTGACTAAACCATGACTTGTGTTCATCTAAGATATAAAGGACAAAAAGATAAAATACATAAAGAAAGTTTATTCAGGAATTAGGAAAGTCAAACCATGACTTCATGCAACTTAGGTAGCAATGATGTATTGCTAGATGCCACTCATTGTTTGTAAAATTAGAACAGTTCTAATTTTGCTGCTAACGTTGCATGAACCTACAAGGGTCACACCCTTCGAATGAAATGAACAAAAATTGGAAACCATACTCCCTATTTTAGGGAGGTTGCCGAAAATCCCCTATGGGATAGGGGAAATCGGCAACTCCCTTAAATGAGAATAATATTGGATAAATATTGTATTTATCAAATATTATTTAGAGCATGGAAAATATTTAGAGACTTAAATATTATAGAATAAGATTCTAGAAATTTAAATATATATTTGGAATTTATATAATGTATATTTAATTCCAAGTTTATGTAGAATTAGATTCTACATAATTAAAAAAATATATTTAAATCCAAGTAAAGATAGAATGAGATTCTATATAATAAAAATATATATATTTGGATTAAATATAATGTATATTTAAATCCATGTTTTATGTAAAATAAGATTCTACATAATTAAATATATATATTTCATTTAATATTATTAAATATAATGTATATTTAATATAAACCAATTTCAAGTATAATTAGATTCTATGAATTTTGGTTGAACTTGGATTTAAGGAATTCAACTAGAATTAAGTCTCTGAATAATATTTAAATGGACAAGGGCTAGCAACCAAATCATCCTATTACTCCTTGCAAATTTCGACATATCCTTGGGAATTCCCTCTGGAATTTTCGACAAGTCCCAGATTTCTTCTGAGAAGTTGTTTGATATTTTTCCGGTGTTCCTCTTGCCCCCTGGCAAATTTCTGGCGTTTCCCTAGTTCGAATCCAAGTCCCGGTTGAACCCCCTGGTCGATTTCAGACTCCCTCAGAAATCCCTGGAGTGATTTCGAATTCTCCATGGAAGGTTTTCAAACCTGTCGAAATTTATCCCTAAGTGTTAGGGAGGCGGAAACTTTGTTCGTTTTGTTCGGGTGGACTCCGTAGAGGTCGTTGTGAACCTGTGACGATTCCAGTTTTACTTGACGTGGTTATTTTGACATACCGTCGGTTTTCCAGTTTCCAAAGTTTTAAAAGTAACCCTTCATCTTTTCACCCCGGATTCGTTCATGTACATGGATCCTGGTTGGATTACGTCGGAATAATTTTTTCGCTGCGCCACGGGGCGTACCGACGTGACCCAACATAAAGGTCATCATAAGAGATTGGGGAGTCTCGAGCTTGAATGACAGATGATAGAGAATCATACTCGGGTCCTAGGCCACTAAGTATTTTAACAGCAAGTTCAGTATCTGATATAGGGGCACCGGCGGTTGCAAGTTCATCTGCCACATTCTTGATGTCACATAGATACTCTGCTATGTTGTGAGATTGTTTAGTGATAGAGGCTAAGGTATTTTGCAAATTGAAGACTCTAGTGTTGTAAAGGTGATAGTTTGATCAACTGACGCCATTAAGGCATTATGAATTAGCTGATCTTGTTGAAACTAGATTTTATATTTTAGATTGGAGGTTTGAGTGTTGTCAATAGTAATGGTTCTTGGAGGGATAGTCATGGTGCCGTCTAAATAAGGATAGAGATCATGGCCAAACATGAGGGATTCGACTTGAGCTTTCTAGGTGACAAAGTTCATTGCGCCTGTAAGTTTTAATGGGAGTTGGGATCTTGGATTAAATTGAATTAGATGATTGGTGTTGTCCAAAGACACAGTGGAATCAGATGAATTTATCATGTATGAGGAATTGGCCATAAGGATGAGGGGGAAAATGAATTGAGGAAAAAAAATCTCGAAGGAGACTTGACAAGTCGTCGTTTAACCGGTCAAAATAAATTAATAAATTAACCTCTTTCAACAATAAATAAATAAAGAAATTGAATAAGTATAGGGAAAGAGGGTCGATCCGCAGGGAGATTAGCTGGAATTGTTGACTTGAATTTGTTGAATCTGAATTTCCAAGAATATCTGTAAAAGCAAAGGAATAAAAGAAGGGGGTGATATGATTTTTGGTGAAGTAATAAAATAAAATAAAATAAAGGAAATTAAAAGTAGTAAGAAAAACCAAGTGTGCAAATCAGCCTCGAACCAGCTCCTTCAATTCTTTCGATCATTGAAATAGATTTTTATTTCGGGGATCATGTCGGTTACAGTCTACGAGGCCCAACCCGTCGTAACTTGTTCTTCTCTCGAGTAACCAATCTTCCCAAGTCTATCTTCGAAAGACGGTTCTTAAATAAATCAACCACGACTATCGCCGTTAAAGTATTTAGAATAAAGCAGGAAAAACCCGACTCAGAAATTGTCTAAAAATAGAATCGCTTCTGATTTTATCTTTCCTTAGCGGACCGCCGCTAAGAGTGTTCACAGGAAGTCGAAATTTGCCACAGGTCGATCCTTCCTCCCAACTATGTTTTTAAGCGAATTCAATCCAAAGGGCCCTTTTTGATATGAAAAACGGTTAAAAACTTTTAGTAAGGCCGATTGCCAAACTATCTAAGCAGAAAGATAAAAATGATTTCCCCAAAAGAATTTAAGCAAGTTCAATTCTCACGAATCGAATTGACTTGGCTGGTTCTTGGCTTAAAGGATTTAGCTAAGCATAATATTGATTATCATGCTTAACTTGGTTTTTAGAAAAGTAATAAAATAACATAAAATAAATGAAACAAGAAAATAAAGAAAAAAACTTTTATTAAAGCTAAAAACTATTTACAAAGGAAAAGCTAAAAAAAACTCAAAGCTAAGAAGATGATCACTCAAATGATTGATGATCTAAGCCTTTACCAAGGGTGGTATTTATAGGCTTAGATTTACAAAGATAAAGTGATGAGATAATTTAAAATAATAAACAAAAGATAAATAATTCAAATGTTTTGAAATTTAAATGCAGGAAATCTAATCGGATAAGCTGATAAGCTCTCTTAGAACGTTCCAGAAGCTTCTAGAAGTCGCCACATCATTGCCACGTCACTGCCACGTCAGACGCGTCGTGCCCGGTGTCGTGCCCATGGTGCCAGTCATGACAGAATTATAATAAAAACTGCAGAAATGCCCCATTTTCACTGCTATTTCCAGAATTGGGTTCCTGCACAAAATATAACAAAAACAGCATGTATTAAGCAGCAAGAAGTCTCAATAGCTAGAAAAATAACAAATGAAATATGTCATATTTGAGAACTCATCAAATTCCCCCTCACTTGTCTCATACTTGTCCTCAAGTATGTCCGAAAGAGATATTAACGAAGAATGCATTTCTCAAGCCATTACAAGCATCAAGCATAATTATAAGAGTTCAAGTGCAAAAGAAATACCATGAAAGAGACACAGATCAAACCAAGTGGATATAAGCAAATAACAGTTTTTCATTCTTTCAATCGTCTATCAAGTAGTAATCAAATTCTAACTTAGTCTTAATCCTCACCAAGGTACACTCAAGAGCACTCAAAGTGTTTAAAGGTAAATGTGAAGCAAAATCACTCTAAGTCATGCATGAACAAAGGTTTCCATAGGCTTGTAACAAGTTCAATTCTCCACTACTTATTAGAATCGAGGTGCAAAAATCATTAGGTCTTTTATTCAAGGTGTAATGTGGGTTTAGAAAAGGGTAGAAAGATGAAGAAAAAAAAAACAAAGGAAGATGATCAATGCAAGATATAATAAACAGTGGAGACAAAAGAGAAGCTTAATAGTGGGCAAACAAACAATCTTTTTCTTTTCTTTTTTTTTCGAAACTTTATTTTTTTCTCTTTTTTTTCGAAGCAATTGCTTCATTTAATTCTGTTTTTTTTTTCATTTTTTCATTTTTTTCGGAAAAATTCTGCCCTTTATTCGAATTGCAGCCCCTTTTTGTCTAGCAATACAGTTTCTAGCATTTGATCAATCAAAAAGTTTGGTTGAGGGTTAAGCCAAAAAATGGAGTGTAAGGCTAACAAAGGCTCACTAGGCGATGAGAAAGGGTAAAATGGAAGAGGTTAAAGCCTAATGCCCAAATCATTTAAAGCACCTCATTCTAGTGTAGTCTCAAATCGTATACAAGCCACAAGTTCTAGATTCCTAAATTCAAGATGACACTCTCAAGCAAAAAAAAACGAGCATAAAAAAATAAGATGCATGCTCAAGGCTCAAATTCTCACAAAATTAGGCTAAGTTGATTAAGCTAGGAGAAAAATCCAATTATCACAATCAAGACAAATTGAAAAGAGATGTCAAACTATCATTATACTCATGCCATTTGATTATCAAAATGTCAACATTCAAATATTCCTATGCACTATAACAATTATAACATGCTGGATATAATGCAATGGCAAGGAAAATATTTTCTCAAAGTTAAATCAAAATCAAACATATATCAGATAAGCATGGCAAGTGGTTTGCTACCCTCCCCCTCACTTAAGTGAATTGCCACAATTCATAAAAATTAAGGAAATAAAGAGATGGTAAGGGCAAAAGATACTCCCCGTGAATGATGAAATTGAGTCCGCCGTTGGCATTGACTGGAATGTCGGTGATGGAGATCGTGGGGGAGGTGGACGGTGACTGGATCTCGGTCCGGCGGTGCTGTTGGAGAGCTGCGAACGACGACAGGCGGTTGGGGAGAAGGCGGAGGTGCGGTGGAAGCCGTATGAGTGGGGTTATCGACCGGGGCTGGGGGCTTGCCGTCGTCGACCACCGCGGCGTGGAGGAGGTGCGGGGACATGGTGAATTGCGGCTGAGTGAAACATATGGGTGTGTTTTGTTAGGGTTTGGTGGTTTTGTGGGAAAGAAAAAAAATGGGAAAAGAGGGGAAAATGAAGGGTGCAAAGGGCATGGGCTAAAGTGCTTCTTGTGTGAAAAGAAAAATCCTGCATAAAATTTATTAAGGTAATTAAAAAAAAGAAAGAAAATAAAAAATGAAACATAAATTAAATTATTAAAAAGGAAGAAAAAAATTAACGAAAAATAAACCAATGGGTTGCCTCCCATTTAGCGCTTTGTTTAACGTCGTTTAGCTCGACGACCTTTGCCGTGGGTTTTCCTGGTCATAAAAAAATAAAACAAATCAGTCAAAAATGCCGAAAGAAAATTTCCCCGGCAACGGCGCCAATTTTGACAAGTCGTCGTTTAACCGGTCAAAATAAATTAATAAATTAACCTCTTTCAACAATAAATAAATAAAGAAATTGAATAAGTATAGGGAAAGAGGGTCGATCCGCAGGGAGATTAGCTGGAATTGTTGACTTGAATTTGTTGAATCTGAATTTCCAAGAATATCTGTAAAAGCAAAGGAATAAAAGAAGGGGGTGATATGATTTTTGGTGAAGTAATAAAATAAAATAAAATAAAGGAAATTAAAAGTAGTAAGAAAAACCAAGTGTGCAAATCAGCCTCGAACCAGCTCCTTCAATTCTTTCGATCATTGAAATAGATTTTTATTTCGGGGATCATGTCGGTTACAGTCTACGAGGCCCAACTCGTCGTAACTTGTTCTTCTCTCGAGTAACCAATCCTCCCAAGTCTATCTTCGAAAGACGGTTCTTAAATAAATCAACCACGACTATCACCGTTAAAGTATTTAGAATAAAGCAGGAAAAACCCGACTCAGAAATTGTCTAAAAATAGAATCGCTTCTGATTTTATCTTTCCTTAGCGGACCGCCACTAAGAGTGTTCACAGGAAGTCGAAATTTGCCACAGGCCGATCCTTCCTCCCAACTATGTTTTTAAGCGAATTCAATCCAAAGGGCCCTTTTTGATATGAAAAACGGTTAAAAACTTTTAGTAAGGCCGATTGCCAAACTATCTAAGCAGAAAGATAAAAATGATTTCCCCAAAAGAATTTAAGCAAGTTCAATTCTCACGAATCGAATTGACTTGGCTGGTTCTTGGCTTAAAGGATTTAGCTAAGCATAATATTGATTATCATGCTTAACTTGGTTTTTAGAAAAGTAATAAAATAACATAAAATAAATGAAACAAGAAAATAAAGAAAAAAACTTTTATTAAAGCTAAAAACTATTTACAAAGGAAAAGCTAAAAAAAACTCAAAGCTAAGAAGATGATCACTCAAATGATTGATGATCTAAGCCTTTACCGAGGGTGGTATTTATAGGCTTAGATTTACAAAGATAAAGTGATGAGATAATTTAAAATAATAAACAAAAGATAAATAATTCAAATGTTTTGAAATTTAAATGCAGGAAATCTAATCGGATAAGCTGATAAGCTCTCTTAGAACGTTCCAGAAGCTTCTAGAAGTCGCCACATCATTGCCACGTCACTGCCACGTCAGACGCGTCGTGCCCGGTGTCGTGCCCATGGTGCCAGTCATGACAAAATTATAATAAAAACTGCAGAAATGCCCCATTTTCACTGCTATTTCCAGAATTGGGTTCCTGCACAAAATATAACAAAAACAGCATGTATTAAGCAGCAAGAAGTCTCAATAGCTAGAAAAATAACAAATGAAATATGTCATATTTGAGAACTCATCAAGACTAGAGAGGCTCTGACACTATAAAAGAACACAAATGTATTGATGAAGAAGGTATCATATCATTGAAATGAGAGTATGGCTTTAAATACACAATTGGAGAAACAAATTCTCCTGTTGGTATGGAGAATTATCTAAATAAATTAAACTCATTTAAATTTAAAAGCAACTGAAACTGACTTATTCAAATCTTATCAAAACAACAAAGTAAACTACAACTCCTTGATATTAGGAACATTTGACTCGTTGATATTTTCATGGTTGGCAGAATATTGTGTTTGGTTTGGCATGTGTTGGTTTGGTTTTTCAGGCCAATTTATAGATGTATAAACTTCATGTACCTCCAAAATTCATTGAGATATGGTACAACACATGTCAAATGTTAGGAAAATCATTAGTACCACCTACTACGTGTCCTATTAATTTTTAGGGTAAAATTTACAAATGATCACTAAACTTTGTTAAAAAAATTAAAATTTTAACTAAACTTTCAAATGTTACAAAATGACAATTAAAATTTATGTTTTGTAACAAATGGTAACTCAGACGTTAAGTACTTAACGTTGTTGTTATAAAACTTTGCATAATAACACATTTAATCATTTATATTTACACATTCAATCAATTTAGGCCTAATTTGAAAAAATTCACTAAATTTAACCCTTGTTATTTACAAATTTTGTATAATAGTTTGCTTGTTAATTGATCATTGTCAATAAAATATCGATTCATGAATTTGTGACTAACTGTCTGACCAACGATATTTCATAAACTTCTATACGAAAGCCGAAAATTCCAGCCCATAGATACAAATAGGGACGAACACAAGACATTTAACGTGAGGGTGCGAACTATTTTGAAGCTATATTAGAAATGTAGAGGTGCGAAATAAGATTGTCAATAGAAAATACAAAGGAAATTAGAGACTTAAACTAAAATTTTCAAAAAAAAATTAGGGGGCATAAGCTTCAACGACTAAATATATCTAAAGAAAGCATGAAAGATGGTAGGTGAAGGATTATTTCGTTTACTCTGCGCTTAAAATCTAGAATCTAGTCAATATTGAGTTCAGATTTCATCTTTTACGATTAGGATTATTATAAGGATAAAGTAATATTTAGTCTTAGTTTAAAAAGTTTTTCCAACTTAATCAATATGCATTAGTAAGAAAAAGCTCACTAAATTTAACCATTGTTAAGTACTTAACGTGGCTATTATAAAAAATGCACATTTAATCCTTTTATCAAGATTTTATGTGTTTAGTTAACTCATGCATGGAACTAGCAAGAAAATTCGATTCCGCAGTGGAACAATTTTGGAATTTTTCTTTAAGGACAAAATTAAAAGAAAGTGTACATAATGGGAGTTAAATTTAATGAATATTTTTCGAATTAGGACTAAATTGATTGAATGTGTAAATATAAAAGATTAAATGTGCTATTATACAAAGTTTTATAACAACCACATTAAGTACTTATCGGCCGAGTTACTATTTTATTACAAAACATAAAGTCTAATTGCCATTTTGTAACATTTGAAACTCACTACACCAGACTCGTTCTATAGTGGCGCTTCTCGTGGCATTTTATTAACAAACCTCGCTAATATTTAACTAATGTCAGCGTTTTGGACGACCAAGGAGGATTTCGGAAGAATTATTAGTCCGATCATTTTCTTTGTCCATGACATAGAAATCTACCGGAAAAATTAAATCGTTTACCTTTACCAGGACATTCTCTAGCAATCCTTCCGGGTAAATTATGGATATGTCCGCTAGTTGTATGGTTACTTTCGTATCCTTCAAAGGCTCAGTAGAAAGTGAGTTATAAAATGAAAGGGGCATAATATTAATAGATACCCCTAAATCACACATTGCTCGTTTAATACCCACTTTACCGATTTTGTAGGGAATGGCGAACATACCTTGGTCCTTCAATTTTGGCGGTAACCTTTGTTGAAAAACTGCCGATATGTGTTCTCCTAGATTAACTTTTTCAACTCCTATAAGACGACTTTTGTTAGTACATAAATCTTTCAAAACTTTAGCATACCTTGGGATTTTTCGGATTACGTCGTGGAGTGGGATGTTGATTTCCACTTTTTGAACCATATCTAGGATCTCCTTTTCTTCGGCTTGTTTATCTTTCTTCACTAATCTCTATGGGAAGGGAGGTGGCATGGCATAAGGGGATGGTTTAGGGGTCGGGTTCTGTGTATCGTTTTCAACGGGTGATGTTGTCGTTTCTTTAACTTTATGAGTGTCTACCTCTGAGGTTTTAGGTTCAACAACGGTGCCACTTCGAAGAGTGATGGTATGACATTCTCTTCTGGGTTTGTCTTGGTTTGCGAAGGAAGTTTACCTTGGGATGCAAGATGGCCTGCTGTCTGGGCTAGCTGGCTCATTTGTTTGTCTAACTCTTGTAAATGGGCCTCGGTACGATTTTGAATTTTTTCTTGGAAAATTGCTAAACGCTCAACTAAGGTTTCCAGAGACGTCTTTTGTTGTGGGTAAGGATGTCTTTGTTGGTATTGTTGATTTGGTCTATTGTTGTGCGCGTAACCAAAGTTTGACTAGTTTCTCCATCCCGGATTATATGCATTTCTTATGGCATTGGCTTGAGCAGTATCATCTTTCTGAATCATCGGACAACGGTGTGTCGGATGTTTTGAATTAGTACAGATTCCGCAAAGTCTAACTGTTCTTTTTTTATCTGTAACAAGAGATTGCACTATTTCAGCTAATTTATCAATTTTATTTTCCAAAGAAACAATACTTACCTCGCGAATCCTTCGAGATGGTTCATTAGATTGATTAAACCTTTGCTAGTTAGCGGCCATGGTTGATATTAACGTTTTTGCTGTTGTTGGAGTCATATTGACTAGAGCCCCGTCGCTTGTTGCATCTACTACTTTCATATCCATAGGCGTCAATCCTTCATAAAAATACTGGAGGAGGGTTTGTTCCGACAATCCATGTTGTGGACAACTTGCGCACAACTTTTTAAAATGCTCCCAATATTCATATAAAGATTCGGTTTTCTTTTGTTGAATGCTCAGGATACCGCGCCTTATTTCGCTCGCTTTTGCCGCAGGGAAGAACCTGTCAAGAAAGAGTTTAGCCATATCAGTCCAAGTTTTAACAGAGTTGACAGGTAAATCAAATAACCAATCCTTTGCGATATCTGCTAAAGAAAATGGAAAAGCTCTAAGTTTAATTTGGTCATCGGATACTCCATGAGGTTTTGTGCTTAGACAAACCACGTGAAATTCCTTCAAATGTTTATGCGGATTTTCGTTCGGCAAGCCGTGGAAAGTGGGTAAAAGGTGAATCAAACCCGTTTTTAGCACGAATGGTGTTTCACCATTTGGGAAGGTTATACATATTGGATGCTGGACATCGGGTGCCGCATTGAGTTGTTGAATCGTCTGATCTTCTTGATCTCCCATCAGATAATGATTTTCGTCGGTGTATTCAAACTTTGATCATACTTCAGACGTTATCTCTAGATCTCGTTCTAGGCATTGTTGACGCAGTCTCTATTTCTTTTCCCGAAGTGTTTGTGCGTGTAGTTTTCGGGCTAGTGCTTCGATCTCCGGGATGAGTTCAACTTGTTCTCCCGGATTACTCCTGGTCATAAATCAAATAAAACGATATTAGTAACTTTTGCCGTAGTCCCCGACAACGGCGCCAATTTTGACATGCGTCGTATAGTGTCAAAATAATTTCCTTAAACTTAAAGAAATAATTAAAATAAATAGTATAGAGAGAGTAAGGGTCGATCCACTAGGACTAGATAGTTTCCAATGTTGATCGCTTTTGACCTTTAACCAGGAAATCTGCAAGTAACCAAAAGAGGGGTTTTAGAGAGTTTAATTGAATGCCTAAAATAAATAAAATAAAGAAATGATTGAAGATAATTATGGATAGAGTTAGCCTCAAGCTTCGCTTCGCCACAACTCCTCTCGATCACTGAAAGGGTTTTTACTTCAAGCTCTTGCCGGTTACAGTCTACAAGGCTCAACCCTTGTAACTTGCTTCTCTAAGGTAAACTCAGTTCCTAGGGCAATCCTTGAAACTAAGTGTTAAGTTGATTAGTCACGGCAATCGATGCTAACCAAATGCTGCGCTTAGTGCTGGAGAAGCCCGTGCTCGGACAATTGTCTTAACAAGAATCGAGTCCGATCTTAATTCCCCTTAGTGGGCCGCCACTAAGTTTGTTCTTAGGGAATTGAATCAGCTACAAGCCTTTTCTTGTCCCCAACGGTAGATCAAGATGACTTCACCACGATGTGCACTTTCCGGGATGAAGTAAACGCGATGCTTAAAGGTTAAGTTGATTGCCTAACCTATTTTTCCGAGAATCAAGAAAGATGTTGAAAGTTTGAAGAACATTTATAATCTCACGAGGTAAGTTGGGTTTTTGCGTTGCTCTTGGCTATGGTGATTTAGCTAAGCATAGTTTGTAATGAAACCATACTTAGTTTTTTTTTTTCACAAAGGGAATAAAAAGAAAATGAAGGAAGAGAAATGTATTCAACTCAAAAGTAGAAGAAAACAATGAGCAAGTGATGATTTGATCTCACCCCAAAGTGGGGTATTTATAGTATCTAAAAAAACCTAAAACCTTAAAAAGATAAATCCAAAAATAATTCAAATTACATAAGATAATATCAAAGTTTGAAATTTAAAATACGTTGATAGGCTATTTGATACGCGGCTGATAGGTTATCACCGATGCTGACGTCAGCTTCTAGAAGGCACCGACGTGACGTCCAGTCAGCATTCATGCCCTAGTTCATGCCCATGAATCCACCCACGAATCCAGAACTTCTGCAGATTTCGGCCTTTTCCAGTCTGATTTCCAGCTACATAGTTCCTGCACGAAAAAGCACAGAACAACCCACATTTCAGCATCTAAAGTCATCCATTTAATCAAAACTAGAACTAAAACCATAAACAATCTAGCCACTCATCAGTTATGTATGTACAATCAACCAATAACCGTTACTAATCCCGTCACCGAGCAGCTTCCACTATGATCAAAGAAGGTAGTGATAGATTCGTCTTTCCTTCCTCTTCTTGGTTAGAAAAATATAAATTACATTACAAATCACTATATTACGAGTAAAATTATAATTAAGTCATGGTATTTGAAAAAAATACAATCTGATTATTTTATTTATCGATTGCTAACCATCAACATATATACCTAAATTTCCTTCCTCTTTAGGATTACCATTTGACTTTGTAAACATTACTTGAGTTTGCACTTTGCTTTATTAGATTGGATTGTGATAAGTTCTACTGTCGTTTAGATCATTTTCATATAGATTTTTTTTTAAAAATATTTTATATTTTTTAAAATTAACATGAATATATATATATATATATTTGAAAAGCATAATGTTTTTTAATTTTTGTTTAAAAATATTAAAAAATACCAAAATAAAGTTTTAATTACAGTCGAGAGTTCAAACAAGCCACTGAGTTAACATGACATGCTTGACTAAAATTAATTTTTCTTTAATTTTTTTTTTCAATCTTGAATTGATATTGAATCTTAATGAAACAAAAGAAGGTACAACCTTAACAATACAACCAATCAAAGATAAAATTTTAGGGCTATGTTCACCAAAAAAAACTAAAACATACAATAAAAAAAATCCAAAGGCTCAATAAAAACTCAAAGCCTTCTTTAGAATCTGACGTCCATCATCTATAGTAACTCAATAATCGCCGATAGTACTCCTTTGTCTCTATCCAACTAGATGCTTTAGAGATGATGGAGTGACGAGCGAACCAAAGCAAACTTACAGGCTGCTTCGTAAAATAAATCTATATACATCGACAAACAACCACAAAAGAGAATCTAAGCACTGAAAGATCACCGACAATCGCAAATCAGATACAAGTACGTGAGAATCTCTAAACGATCACAAGTCTACCACATAGGTAGGCTAACAACGTGCTACAAAGGCATACGAACATGCACAAAATATGTGAAAAGAAAGAAGTCAAACAAAAAATATTTTTATTAAAAATTAGAATAAAAAATAAATAAAAATGTGGAATATAAAAAAATAATGATAAAAATGAAAACGATAGTCAACAACCAACATCAAAACTAATATTGCCACCAACAAAATCAAAAGAAAAAAAAAGCCAGCGGCTGCTGATAGAGGGGAAAAAAGGGAAAAAGACTAATTTTTCTTTAATGGTTATTTCGAGAAATTTAGTGACGAAAAAATAGAACATAATTGAATGACTAAATGTATAGTTAAGCAAAATAGTACCACATCTTAAATGATGTTAATAGGACCACACTTTTTAATTCAATATTTTGTCGCGGTTTCGGGAGCACTACTACTTGTATTATATGTGATCGTGGTAACTCGTTTGATATTATCCATTTTTTTTCTTGTTTGGGTTATTTATTATATGAATCCGTTTATCACATCATTTATTGTTTTAACGTCCATAATTTTTATTCATTAAGCTGAAAAAAGTACTAAGTAGGTCCCCCAGAGTCAAACCCTGTAAGCATAAGCATGCTGCTGCCTCGGAATGAAGAAGTGGCCTACCTTTATTCACTTAAAACTAACGTTAAAGTAGTAATTAGTTGATGCTGCTGCATGCATGATGATAGGTTTGAATTAAGCTTGAACAACTTGTCGAATCCTCGCATTTGCTCTGTCTGCTTTGACAAACACCCAGAACCATGGATACTCTCCGTCATCGGAGAGAGCCAAACGCATTTGTCCATCTGTATCTAGAGCCCTCTCAATTTCGTTGCAAGAAGTTACGGATGAGGAACATACCGAAGGGCAGTACTTAAATTTGTACGTACCATCAATGGACCCCGTCTCTATTTTAAACCAATTCTTCACAGTGTCGCAACCAGCTTCTCCTTCACTCCCGCCAAGTTCCAACCATGTTTTTCCGGTTGATTCGTCCTTATCTTGAACCTTCCACACCGTCGATGTTAGGCACAGTCTGTCTCTAGGCCCAACGAACTTCAATCTCACGTCCGAGGATACGCGGACAACGCCATCGCTGGAGTCTGCATTAGAAAATATCACCGGACTACCGTAGTCCATATCCCATAGTCTCTGAACGACGATTTCCGGACATTTTCTACCACTCTCCCTGCCTATGGCAAGCCCTCCACCACCGGCTCCCCATAACCACGACTTTACGTAGTACGGGACGCCGGTGAGGACCTCGTCACCGTCACGATCCAGCACGGCATCGCCTGCAGCGTTGGTCACGCCAAACAGAAAGAATGATTGGGTGATTGAGAAGATGAAAAGAAGAAATAGGGAAGCTGTTGTGGTCTTCATGGTTAGCAGATTGTGTTTGGTTTGGTATGTGTTGGTTTGGCTTTGCAGGCCAATTTATAGAGGTGTAAGCTCCATGAACGTCCAAAATTTATAGGGATATGGCACACCACATTTCAAATGTGAGGTAAATTATTAGGACCACCTCTCACGGGTCATGTTAAAATTTTAATATTGCAGTAGCCCCAGGCCCCACCCCATAAGCTTTTTTGTTGTCTTGTTACTTATCATCCGCGTCTTCTTATTACAGATGTAAAATGGAGCCAAGTGTCTCGAATATTTTTCGAGACATGAGCGAAAACTTAAAAATCAAGCCAAGTGTCTCAGATATTTTTCAAGCTGTTTATCGTTGTTCACTCAGGTATTTTTATGTTACGGGTACTTATTCACTAGGAACAATCATTCTCTTTCCCTAAAGTCTCTTTCCCCTCATCTTTAAATATGATCGAGATTAGAATTAAGATTTGTAAAAAAAAATGACATTTATATATAACAAAAGTATATGTTATAGAGGTCCAAACTCCATGAACGTCCAAAAATCATTGAGATATGGTACAACACGTGAAATGTGAGGAAAATTATTAAAATCACCTCAGTATATGTATGGTTAAAATTTTCAATATCGCAGTACCTCACCCCGACATCACATGAATGGACGTGGCATTCAAAATAATTGAATCCAGAATGTCCCATTCCTAAATCTTATTATATATTTATAGGCTTTAAAAAGGGGATTCAAAGCTTGTAGTTTAAGAATGCGCAGGTATGGAATATATAAAATATATTTTGAAATATATTAATTATTAAAATATATTATATAATATAATTTAAATATAAAATATATTATATTTATGAAAGTAGATCGATTGTAAGGATATGATATAATATAATATTATAAAATTAATAAATAATAATAAAATTACAGTTTTTTTTAATAATTTTTACAACCGAAAGGAGAAGAGAAAAATGCTCCAGCTGAGAAATGAATTGCAATAAATATTCTTATAGGATCAGTTTATTCTGACAAAGCAATAACATCAAACGAATAGGCTTCGAGTAAGATAATTTTGGAATAAAGATAATTTTGGCCCATCATATTTATAAGGGTTGTCACTTAGCCCTCGTCCTTTATTTTAGTTAAATTTGATTCTTAATATTTTGAAACAAGTGATTTTTCGTTTTAACAAAAATAATGACTAAAACGTTTGATGAGTGCTCAATTATGACATATTTCATTTGTTATTTTTCTAGCTATTGGGACTTCTTGCTGCTTAATACATGTTGTTTTCGTTACATTTTGTGCAGGGACTCGCTTCCAAGACCACCGAGGGTCAAGGTTCAAAGGGAAGGTCTTCCAACAATGCCGACAAGCCGAGGGCAAAGGCAAGGCGAGCTAGGAGTCGAGGGAAGCGCTCCAGCAACACCCCTGCTCCACGAAGACGCGACGAGGGCGTCGCGAGATCGGGTGGGGGAGGATGTCACGCCCCGCCTGGTCGCGACCCAGCCAACCGAGGGGCACACCCACCCGGGTGCACCGAGCAGCACCAAGGTGTGCCACCCAGGTGCGCAGTGCGCGCCCGAGCAGCCCCACCTAGGTGCGCTGCGCGCACCCAAGACGCCCCACCTAGGTGCTCACGGGGCAACAAGGAAGAAATGAGATGCTCTAAGCATTATAAGGCCAAGGGCGGGCCAAGGCAAGATCTAGAATGGCTTAGAAGGCCCCACACGTCTCCAAACTCATCCAAGGGGTTCCAGAAGGCTCCATATCAATCTAGGCTCACCCGGAGGAACCTAGAAGACCCGAGAATGATCGAGAAGGCTCGGGACAACTCCGGACGACTCCGGAATATTCTAGAGTAACTTAGAATATGTTAGAGCTTTTAGACCATTTAGGAGTAGTCTAGAATATTATGGATGTATGTAGATAAGTATGAACTTATCTAGAAATATCTAGGCTTAGTAGATATTTTGGGAGGCAAACTCTCAACCGTCGGATCAAATAAATCTCCATCGTCCATTCGGGAGGTTGGAGGCTATAAATAGGCTTGCCTAGCTCATTTGTAAACCATCTAAGTAGCCATTCAAGCTCTCTTGTAAAAGCATACTTGTAAAAGCTTCCGTTGTGCAATACAAGGTAGTTTCCTTGTAAATCCATCTTGCTCCTTCGTTTTGCCATAAGCGTTGCGACATTAAGGCTTACTAGCATCGTGCCGAGAGTGCTAGTGCCGCACGGATTCGAGCTTGAAGAATAAGTCCGTGACATTATGCTCTTTTTGTTTCCAACGTGCAGATCGTTAGAGTTCGGGAGGCAAGCGAGCGAGGGAGGTGCTTTTGGAGTTCTCAAGCTAGTTCAAGTATGGTTTGCTTTTGTAATAATGCCTAGACAATGGGGTATAGAGTTTTAGGAGTTGGGGTCAAACTCCTTAGGAAATTTATGTTTGAGCATGTTAAACTCATGGTTGTGTTATGCTTTTGTTTCATGGATTGCGGTTTATGCTTGTTATGTTGCTTTGAATATCCCTAAACATGTATGTTGTTGGCCTATGTATGCCCTATGCTTGACTATCATGTGTATGGTGCCTTATGCTTGCTAAGTATGCCCCTTTTTGCGAAATTGCATAAAGTCTTGATTTGTATGATTTTCGTTAGATTAAATGCCTCGCATGTTAAATCTCGATTGTGGTTTGATGTATGTATGTTTGTATGTGCTTAGGGGAGTCCAAAAATGCATCTAGAGTCGTGTTTGGGGTTACCAAGTTCGGAATTGAGGAATTGCAGAGCATGGGTATCGATACGGTTAGACCCGTATCGATACGGCCTTCTTGTTCCAGGCCACGCGTTTCGATACGCGAGGGGGCGTATCGATGCCTTTTTGGTCACTGAAGTTACTGTCCATTTTGGTATCGAAACGGGCCTCTACCGTATCGATACGGTCATCCTAGCGTTGACCGTGAGAAGTTGACCGTTGGGGAGAGTATCGATACACTCTTTGGGGTATCGATACGGTCTCCACGGGTTGACTCTGACCAGTTGACCATGTCAAGGCGTATCGATACACTCCCTAGGTGTATCGATACCGCCTGCAGTCAAGTTTAAAATTGGACTGTTAAATGTTGTTTTGGGTTCGTTCGATTGTCTCGTGTATGTGGTTCCGCTGTTTGATCACTTAGGATTTTAATACTCCTCTAGACAAGATTAAAATAAAAAAAATAGGGTTGCTAACCGAAGGGGAGCCTTAGCGGGTTTCTCTTCGGTTTTCCCCGTGTGGCCCACTCGGACCGGTCATCCGGCCAGACCGGGACGAGGGGGTTACATTTATTGGTATCAGAGCTTGAGGTTTCCGAGACCTCGGGCAGGTAAGTGAGGTGAGTTAAGGTATTATGAGTGTTTTGCCACGAAAGCCTAAATTTTGTCTCTAGCACGGTGTATGAATGCATGCTATAGTGACCTTGTTGCTGTCTGAGTGTTGGTTCGAGTCCCCATTGTTAGGCGTTGTTGTCAAATAAAAAGGGAAAATTGTTTTGGTTTAAAGAGCTTGAGAACCGGAGTCCTTTGCCCCTTTGCTAACCTAACGTTTCTTTGTTATTGTGTGTTTGTTGTTTAGATTAAATTAATTGCTATGGTGAGACCGAGGGGACGGTCTAGGGCGAGTGGCCAGGCACCCGAGAACGTGCCTCCTGCTCTTAATGCTCCCGATGGTAATGGAGGGAACGTCGGAGGTGATGGTAATGGGCCTCAGGCTGAGGCTAATGTGGGAGGTAATGGGGCTCAAGCGGGCCAAGGTCAGGCAGGTCCAGATGTGGCTCATTTGATTCAGACTATAGCTGGAGCTTTTCAGACAGCTTTGGCCGGTATGCAAGCTGCAGCACCACCTCAGGGTGCGGGGACAGGATTACCCCTAGAGAGGCTTCGTAATTTGGGGGCAGTTGAGTTTCGTGGGTTGTCTCCGGAGGGTTCGGAAGGGTGGCTTGAGAGCACTACTCGCATCTTGGGTCAGATGGAGTGTTTGGATGCCCGTAAGTTGGGATGCATCGTCTCCTTGCTTCAGGGAGACGCTTATACTTGGTGGACCACTGTTATTTCCGGTATGGCCGAGGCGGATATCACATGGGAGTTTTTCAGGAATGCCTTCAAGAGGAAGTACCTCGGGGTTCGGTACTTGGATGAAAAGAAAAGGGAGTTCATGGCTTTGGTCCAAGGTAATAGGACCGTGTCTGAGTATGAGATCCAGTTTGTGAGGTTGAGCCAGTACGCGCCAGAGTTGATTCCGGATGAGAAGGAGAGATGCGAGCTTCAGATATGGGTTGACTACCGATGTGAAGACCTACATGTTGGCCTCTGACTACACTGAGTTCGATGTCTTGGTTTCTAGGGCCAAGGATATAGAGCAGAACCTGAGCTCTAGAGCACGTGCTGGTGGGTCTGACTCCGCGAAGAGACATGCGAACTGGGATAGCGATCATGCCAAGAGGCATAGAGATAGGAGGTACCAGCCGGATACGAGGCCTAGGGGTGGTAACTATGGTCAGGGCCAAGGGGCCAAGGGGCCGTTGGGCACATTCCGGAGTGCACTAGGTGCAGAAGACGCCACCCAGGTGAGTGTATGGGTATGTTTGGGGCGTGTTGGAACTGTAGCTCCCGAGACCATTTGAGGTGTGATTGTCCACACCCAGTTAGGGGAGGACCGGCTCCAGCGAGGGGTTTTGAGCATCAGAGTGGTCGTGGGCGCGGCCGTGGGAACTTCCAGCTGAGGAATGAGGGTCAGAGGAACTTGGCTCATGTGGTAGCAGTCCAGCCCGAGGGAGGAGGAACGGCTAGGGTGTACGCTCAGCGAGAGGCTGGGAATGACACTGATGTCATTGCAGGTAATTTCACATTACAGTCTTTGAGTTTGCTTTCTCTAATAGATTCGGGGTCAACCCATTCATATATTTTGGGCGAGCATGCAAAGTCATTAGGATTACCTTGTGATTGGCTAGAGGTAGGTGTAAATGTCACTAGCTCTTTTGGTGATACAGTGGTAGTTAGGAAAGTGTATAGGAGGTGTCCCTTGATGATTCAGGGCCACGTATTTCCGGTCGACATGATGGAGCTACCCTTTTATGGCTTTGATGTGATTTTGGGCATGGATTGCCTTGTAGAGCATAGAGCTAGGGTTGACTTCGAGACTAAGAGGGTGCTTACCGATGACTTTGAGGTTGTGGTAGTTGGGGAGAATGTCAAGTTTTTGTCCAATGTGGTTTCGGCTTTGGAAGCTCAGAGGTTGTTGGGTTCAGGGTGTCAGGCTTACTTGGCTTACGTAATGAACCCGGATGTGAGTGAGGTGAGACCTCAGGACATCAGGACTATATGTGATTTTCCGAGTGTTTTTCCGGAAGAGTTATCAGGCTTGCCTCCAGATAGAGCGGTTGAGTTTGCTATTGAGACATATTCCGATTCTGCACCGGTATCGATTGCTCCGTATAGAATGGCACCAAAAGAGTTGAAGGAGTTGAAGACACAGCTTCAGGAGTTGACTGACAGAGGCTTTATTAGGCCTAGTGTTTCCCCGTGGGGTGCTCCGGTTTTGTTTGTGAAAAAGAAGGATGGTAGCATGAGAATGTGTATAGACTATAGACAGTTGAATAAGGTGACAGTGAAAAACAAATATCCATTGCCTAGGATAGATTACTTGCTAGACCAGTTGAGGGGTGCTTCCGTGTTTTCAAAGATTGACTTGAGGTCCGGGTATTATCAGTTAAAGGTAAAGGATGTGGACATATCGAAGACAGCTTTTCGTACACGTTATAGGCATTATGAGTTTTTGGTGATGCCTTTTGGGTTGACCAACGCTCCAGCAGCCTTTATGGATATGATGAACCGAGTGTTTCATGAGTTCTTGGACAGGTTTGTGGTAGTGTTTATTGATGACATCCTAGTGTACTCTAGGACCGAAGAGGGGCACGATGAACACTTAAGGTTAGTGCTTCAGACCCTACTTGAGAATCAGTTGTATGCCAAGCTAAGTAAGTGTGAGTTTTGGATTAGGGAGGTGGTCTTCCTTGGTCACGTGATCTCGGCTAGTGGGATTAGTATAGACCCCAAGAAGATTGAAGCCATTGTAAATTGGAAACAACCGAAATCAGTGACAGAAATCCGCAGTTTCCTAGGTTTGGCGGGATACTATAGAAGGTTTGTTGAGGGGTTCTCGAGGATAGCGGCTCCGTTGACCAAGTTACTACAGAAGAATGTTCCGTATGAATGGTCGGATGCGAGACAAGAAGCGTTTGAGAAATTGAAGAAAGCTTTGACCGAAGCTCCTATTTTGATTCAGCCCGAGCCGGGGAGAGAGTTTGTGATTTACAGTGATGCATCTTATGTGGGGCTAGGTTGTGTGCTTATGCAAGAAGGTAAGGTAGAGGCATATGCTTCGCGACAGTTGAAGGTTCATGAGAAGAATTACCCCACACATGACATAGAGTTGGCTGCAGTGGTGTTCGCGTTGAAAATTTGGAGACACCATCTTTATGGTGAGAAGTGCACCGTGTACACCGACCACAAGAGTTTGAAATATTTGATGTCCCAGAGGGAGTTGAATCTTAGGCAACGAAGGTGGTTAGAGCTCCTTAAAGATTATGACCTTACCATAGAGTATCATCCGGGCAAGGAAAATGTGGTGGCCGATGCCTTGAGTAGGAAGGTGGCCGTTGAGTTACGAGCAATGTTTGCAAGGTTGAGTGTGCCTACGGATGGTGGGTTAGTAGCCGAGCTTCAGGTTAAGCCATCTTTGGTTCAGTTGATCCGTGAGAAGTAGTTGCGAGATGAGTCTTTGGCACCTCACGTGCAAGACATAGCCGAAGATAGGCCTACCGAGTATTGTTTTGAAGAAAATGGGATCTTATGTTTCAAGGATAGGATAGTGGTTCCGGAGGATGCCAAGTTGAGGCGTACGATCTTGAGTGAGGCTCACAATAGTCCTTTTGCTATGCATCCGGGTAGCACGAAGATGTATCGAGGGTTGAAGGAAGAGTATTATTGGGTTGGTTTGAAAAAGGATGTAGCCGAGTTCGTAAGTAGATGTATGGTTTGTCAGAGGGTCAAGGCTGAGCACTAGTTTCCCTCAGGGTTGTTTCAACCGTTGAAAATTCCAGAGTGGAAGTGGGAACGTATCACTATGGACTTTGTGTCAGGACTTCCGTTGACTCCTTCGAAGAAAAATTCAGTATGGGTGATTGTAGATAGATTCACCAAGTGTGCTCACTTCATACCGGTTCATACTACCTATACATTAGACAAGTTGGCCGAATTGTATATTCGTGAGATTGTGAGACTACATGGGGTACCGAAGTCGATTGTGTCAGATCGAGATCCGAGATTTACCTCTAGATTCTGGGAGTGTTTGCATCGAGCCTTGGGCACTTGGTTGCACTTCAGCACTTCGTATCATCCGCAGTCAGATGGGCAGTCTGAAAGGGTAATTCAGATATTGGAGGATATGTTGAGGTGTTGTATCATTGACTTTCAGGGGTCATGGGAGAAACACCTACCATCAGTGGAGTTCGCGTATAACAACAGCTTTCAGTCGAGCATTCAGATGGCTCCCTATGAGGCCTTGTATGGTAGGAAGTGTAGGACCCCGATTTGTTGGGCCGAGGCCGGACAGAAACTTGTGCCGATGCCCGAATTGCTTAAGGGAACCACCGAGAAGGTGAAGTTGATATGTGATCGCTTGAAAGCGGCTTCAGATCGACAAAAGTCCTACGCCGACTTAAAAAGGAAAGAGGTAGAATACTCTGTGGGGGATAAAGTGTTTTTGAAAGTCTCGCCTTGGAAGAAAGTGATGAGGTTTGGGAGGAAGGGCAAGTTGAGCCCAAGGTACATAGGGCCTTACGAGATAGTTGAGAGAATTGGTCCGGTTGCTTATAGATTGAGGCTCCCAGTTGAGCTAGAGAAGATTCATGATGTGTTTCATGTGTCGATGCTTAGGAGGTATAGATCGGATCCGTCCCATGTTATGCAAGTGGAGGAAATAGAGTTAAATCCGGACTTGTCCTACAATGAAGAACCAGTTGAGATACTTGCTTCTGATAGCAAGGTGTTGCGTGGCAAGACTATAGAATTGGTCAAGGTATTATGGAGACATAGAGGTGTGGAGGAAGCCACGTGGGAAAGGAAAGCTGACATGCTTGAGCAGTTTCCGTATTTGTTTCCGTCAGGTAATTTCGGGGACGAAATTCCTTAAGTGGGGGAGAGTTGTAACACTCGGGTTCAGGGGTCGAGTGAAAATATTAATTTAATAATGGTTCGGGTTTCGATTCCTAATTTTTAAATAATAAAATAATGATTTGGGCCCCGGGTTTTAAGACAAACAAAATTAAGTTGGACTATTTTTAAATTAAGCCCAAAAGTCATGGGTGGCACCTATTGTGGTTTCCCTTTTTCATTAAGGGCATTTAGGTCTTTGGACCTTTAATTTTAAACTAACCTAAAATATTGTTTTTGAGTCATCTTCTTCCCCCTCCACTATTCACTTCAACGACAAAAACCACTCTCCCTCTTGAAATACTATTCCATTCTATAGCTCTCTCATTCTTGAAGTTTTCTCAAAGGTAAGGACGTTTTTGACTTGCTCTCACCTTCCCCTCTTTGGAAGTACCACTATTTTTCATTTTTACCCATGTTTTGAAATATGAGTTTTTGAGAGTTTGATTTAAAAATGGTGCCTTTAATGTTCTTGACTTAATGTTTTAAGTGATTAATGATAGACATGTTGTTTAGGAAGCATAAGGTCCAATTTTTATGATTTTTAAAGAGTTTTGTTAAATTTCCCGGATTTGGGTTTTTGGGAGGTTTTGGGTTGAGATATGGGGATGTTTTATGTGGAAATGAGAGGGCCAATGGATAGGCTATATGTAAGGGTTGTTTTGGAGGCTTTAGGGAGTAATTTAAGGTTTGGAATCATTGGTTTTAGGGTGATTTTAGGGGCTGCTCGGGATTGTGGATTTTGAGTTTGTTTTCAATGGAAAAATTGATGTCTTGTGCTTGGTATGTAATCCGGGTTGATTATTTTGGAACATGGACTGATTTGGGATTGTTTGCTTGGTGTTGGAAGGTTTAGAAACGAGAAATTTGGTTGGTGAAGCTTCGGGGACAAATCCGGGGATTTCGGAGTCTTGAGCTTGGTCTTCGATCTTCTCTTGGATAACAACGGTGAGTAGAATTGTTGATTTTTGCATTTGTGCTCGATATGGATCCTTTGGGGTTTGGGTAGGACCTTGAGGGGTCACCTAAACCCGTGTGTAAGCCCCTCTTCTCTCATGTTGTTGTGATATGTTGAATGCTTATATGTCATGATCATTAAGTACATTTTGAGTTGTTAATTGTGTAGTCGAGTTGAGTTCGTGCCTCACGTGATGGTGGTCTAAAATACGGTGATGTGTAGTCCCACCGGTAGTGACTAGTAGGGTAGTACATTGATGTGTAGTCCCATTGGAAATCCACTAGTTGAAACGGTGATGTGTAGTCCCACCGTATGTGTATGTTGGTTGTGCTTGTGCTTGTGCAAACCACGTGTTGTTGTTGAGATTGACCCTTGTGCATCCATTGCTTTCTTGCATATAAATCGTATTTTGGAAAACTGCATGTTGTGAATTGTAGAGCCTCTCTCACTAAGCTAGCTGGCTTATGCTCTTTTTGTTTCCAACGTGTAGATCGTTAGAGTTCGGGAGGCAAGCGGGCGAGGGAGGTGCTTTTGGAGTTCTCAAGCTAGTTCAAGTATGGTTTGCTTTTGTAATAATGCCTAGACAATGGGGTATAGAGTTTTAGGAGTTGGGGTCAAACTCCTTAGGAAATTTATGTTTGAGCATGTTAAACTCATGGTTGTGTTATGCTTTTGTTTCATGGATTGCGGTTTATGCTTGTTATGTTGCTTTGAATATGCCTAAACATGTATGTTGTTGGCCTATGTATGCCCTATGCTTGACTATCATGTGTATGGTGCCTTATGCTTGCTAAGTATACCCCTTTCTGCAAAATTGCATAAAGTCTTGATTTGTATGATTTTCGTTAGATTAAATGCCTCGCATGTTAAATCCCGATTGTGGTTTGATGTATGTATGTTTGTATGTGCTTAGGGGAGTCCAAAAATGCATCTAGAGTCGTGTTTGGGGTTACCAAGTTCAGAATTGAGGAATTGTAGAGCAGGGGTATCGATACGGTTAGACCCGTATCGATACGGCCTTCTTGTTCCAGGCCACGTGTTTCGATACGCGAGGGGGCGTATCGATACCTTTTTGGTCACTGAAGTTATTGTCCATTTTGGTATCGAAACGGGCCTGTAGCGTATCGATACGGTCATCCTAGCGTTGATCGTGAGAAGTTGACCGTTGGGGACAGTATCGATACACTTTTGGGGGGTATCGATACGGTCTCCACGGGTTGACTCTGACCAGTTGACCATGTCAAGGCGTATCGATACACTCCCTAGGTGTATCGATACCGCTTGCAGTCAAGTTTAAAATTGGACTGTTAAATGTTGTTTTGGGTTCGTTCGATTGTCTCGTGTATGTGGTTCCGCTGTTTGATCACTTAGGATTTTAATACTCCTCTAGACAAGATTAAAAAAAATAGGGTTGCTAACCGAAGGGGAGCCTTAGCGGGTTTCTCTTCGATTTTCCCCGTGTGGCCCACTCGGACCGGTCATTCGGCCAGACCGGGACGAGGGAGTTACAGGAACTTACCTTTCCACCCCGCAAGCTTTTTCACTACCTTCTCAGCCACTGGTTTCCAAATGGCGATTGAATTTCTCGTGGCACCCAACGGTAGACCTAGGTAGGTCGATGAAAGGCTCCCCACACAACAACCCAATTTTTGTGCCCAATCTTTCACTTCATTTGCTGCAATGTTGATACTGTAAGGTTTGTTTTTTTTCAGATTCAGACTCAGCCCCGAAGCCAATTCAAAGATTCGAAGGATCCGTTTGATGTTCAATATATTAGCCAGCTCAGCTTTTACGAAAATAATTAGGTCATCTGCAAATTGCAGATGAGAAATCATGAGATCACTTTTACCCACTGTAACCCCTTTTATAACCTACATGCACGTTGCTTTGTGGATCAATGAGCTTAGAGCCTCGCCAACTATATTGAATAGGAACGGTGAAAGGGGACAGCCCTGCCGCAACCCTCTCTTGATTGAGAACATGTTAGTTGGTTTCCCATTCACCAGCACAGAAATTCTAGCTGTAGAGAGGCATAGGAAAATCCATTTCCTCCACCGAGGGTCAAATCCCATTTTATTAAGAATGAACTCCAGAAACTCCCAATCAACTGTATCGTATGCACGCCGAAAATCAGCTTTGAACACTATCGCCTCCCCCTTTCTTTTTTTCAAATCATCTATTACTTCATTAGCTATCAAAACGCAATCTGAGATTTGTCTACCCGATGTGAATGCAAATTGATTTTCACCTATAACTTCATTGCTGACTCTTCTAAGCCTCCTCGATAGAACCCTTGCAATAATCTTGTACAAACTGTTAACCAGAGAGATTGGTCTATAATCATCGACTGTTACCAGGCACGCTTTTTTAGGGATTAGCGCTATGAAAGAATGATTAAATTGTCTGTCCGTAACCTTCCCATTGTAGAAGTTATTAAAGAAGCAGAGAACACTGTCCTTGATAGTATGCCAAATTTTTTTTGTAAAACTCCATATTAAATCTGTCCGGTCCCGGGGCTTTATTGCCATCACCCGATACAATTGCATCCCAAATTTCTTCAGTCGAGAATGGCTCTTCAATCATCCTTGCCGACGCACAACTCAGCCTTTTTAGACTGCAATCAAATTCCTTCACTTGGATAGTGTTCGAGCTGTTGAAAGTCTATTTAAATACACCCTCAAATACATCTTCAATTTTATCCTGGTCTGAGTGCACTTGATTCCCCCATTCGACACTTGAAATAAAGTTTCTACTTTTCCTCAAAGAAGCAACTAAATGAAAGTACCTTATGTTTTTGTCGCCCTCCGCAAACCATTTAATTCTGGATTTTTGGTGCCATTCACGTTCTTCCCTTCTTAAGACATTTCACAGAGCCGATTTGAGTTTTTTAAGCTCTTCTCCGATCTGTGCATTATAGCCATTCGAACAACACTGATCTTCCAGTTCAGCAATTCTTGTTTCTAATTCCGATGAAGAGGCAGCTCTTTAGCACGAAACTCTTGCACCCAATCTTTGATTGCTACTTTAACCGCTTTCAAAATACTCCCCAACCCTTTGCCATACATCTTCATTCCAATTTTCCTTACCATATCGGCAATCTCAGGAGTCTCCAACCAGTGCGTGAACAATTTGAAGGGTATTGAGCCGATCAGTGCTTTATTTTTAGTAATTAAGACCGGTTTGTGATCAGAGATGCTTCTCGGCGGACATGATTGAATCAGATTTGAGAACCAAGAAAATGCTTCAGAGGATAATAAAATCTTGTCCAACCTACTTGCTGCCATGGAAGAACCACCACGAAACCAGGTAAATTTACACCCTTGAAGTGGCAAGTCTAGAAGATTATTGATTTGGCAGAAGTTACTCAACAATGAACCCACATCGGCCCCCGAGTTAACTCTGATCATGTCCTCAGTGTTCAATACATCGTTGAAGTCACCACCAACAATTACTGGCAGGCTTAAATTAGTTATGAAGAGTGAAACTTCTTCGAAAAAAACCCGTCTCTCACTTGAGTCATTGGGTGCATAGATGTTGATGACTCCACATTTTTGTCTGCTTGGTCCAAGGGATCCTACTAGAGCAATGAATCTTTTCCATATCACCATGTCATCAATCTTCAAAAAATCTGAATCCCACATAGCAATTAATCCTCCAGACGCCCCCTCCGAGGGAGAGAAAGCAAACCCATCAAAATTCCTCCCTTTAAGATGGTTCCCAATTCCAGGTTTCAACTTCGTTAGCTTCATTTCCTACAGGAAACAGATCTTA
Organism: Hibiscus tridactylites; assembly: GCA_958450335.1. NCBI lineage: Eukaryota > Viridiplantae > Streptophyta > Magnoliopsida > Malvales > Malvaceae > Hibiscus > Hibiscus tridactylites. The sequence goes on along the minus strand of OY288265.1, from coordinate 19,318,981 downwards.
CACTTTGATTTGCAAGTGACTTTCTGAACTGCCCTTAATTTCTCTGGTCTTCCCAATCCACGAATATTCCAGCAAAGTAACACTGTAGTCATCCGATTAATTAGACTCGAAAGCAACGAAATTACCTTCCTTACTGCCCGTCTCTACCTTCTGCCTCCACTAAACGAGCTACCACCAGATCATCAGCTGCATCGAAGAAAACTCCTAAGGAATTCCCCATATTTAGGGTTTCTAAAGCTTCAAATATCTCATTATTACTGGTCTTGCCATTCTAATTCTGGGATAGAGGGGGGATTTGGGTATCAGCTTCCGGAATCACCATTGATTTACCCTTTGGGGATTGGTTTTTCTTGTGTTTTTTGAATGCTTTTTTGTTTTTCCGAACTTCCAGTTTAGCTTTCCTGTTGAATACTCTTGATTCAATTTCCGATCTTGGTCGTGATCCTTCTTCCATGCCTCTACAATCACCAACACGAAACAATGGGCTCGTAGAAACAAGAGAAGCACCTCTGTCCCTACTAATCAGGCCCACTTCAACATTAACCAGCTTTGACCCTAACGAGGCTTGGGGGCTATGGGCTTTTGATAACAAGGTATCCACAATTGGGCTTTTACTTGAGTGGCCAATATTAATGGTCTCCACCGATTCTACCCTTACTTCATGTAGCCCATGTTCATTAGATGATAGGATGGATGTCTGGTTCGCTACCTCACGTGGTTTTTTGGGCGATGGTGGGACCCTGCTGTCTTCCATTAATGCCTCTTCATTGATGACAAAATCATTGCTAGCCGTTTTTGGAGTATCAGGTTCATTCCCATCAATAAAGTCCTCATAATTGCGTATATTGTTCCACGAAGCGTCACCATCACCATCGTTCCTGCACCCTACCGACCTTCGCCGTTAATGAAAATTATATCCTCTTCAAACTCTTCTGACTTGATCTTTATGTAATGGAAAGCCCTATTATGTAGTATCGTGAGCCCGTCAGGTATGTGAGAAGCTTTTTGCACTTCAACTAGCAGCTTTGCACAATCAAAACGCTTTAGGTTGGTTGTTTCCTCGTCAACCTGGATAACAGGACCCCAGGAGTTCCCCAAATTGTTGAAGAACGATACATTCCATAATTGAACTGGCACATCAGATAGTTCCACCCAGACTTTGATTTTCCTTTTGCCATCATACCCCTGAAGGAACTCTAGTTCATCAAACCAAGTGTTCAAGAACTCTTCTCGCCGCGACCATATTTGGAGCTTCTCTTCATTGCTAGCAGCACGAATAATGACCAAAAGACCTGCCCATGGGCACACTGAAACACAAAACCCGTCCGAGATGAAAGCCTCCTTGACAATTTCTAGGTTGTACATAGATTTTATTTTGCCCACCAGACACCAACTAGTCCATGTCATTTCTGACTGGGGAATCTTGATAATAGGATGCTTTCCATGGATTGTGTTAGCCATGTGGGGCTCCTCAACCGTCATAACTCTGACCAAGTCACTCATACGTGCGTTGGAGTAGGATGTTTTCATGTTATCCTCGTCATTATCCCTGAGTGTTGTTGAGTCTGACCGCACTTTACGTGTTCCCAAAAGCACATCTTTGAACGATCTCAAATCCCTTAAGGAATCACCACAACTTGGGTCTCCTCTTCGTAGAACTTCCTGTTTATATGGCCTATATTGCTTCACCACAGCTGGTTTGCTTGCTGGTCTCTCCATTGCTAAGAAAACCCTAATTTAGAAGCCATCCATTACCTTTTGTTAACGCACATTCTGCCTCTTCTTTGGTTTTGAAGCGAACGAACGCAAAGGTGACAGGTTTGTGCATCCTCTTCCGGTTCTCATATGCGATGTAGACGTCGATCACCTCTTCGTAAGATAGAAAGGCCTCACGCAACGATTTTGAATGGATTCTCTTACTTACGTTGTCAACGAATACTGTGGCTCCCAGACGGCGCTGAGCCTTGACCCTATCGGAGCCATGCACTCCCCAACCGACAGAGCTCCTAACTTTCTCCGACCAACAGAACTCCTTTCGCTCTCCTCTCCACACTGACGGACGATACTCCTCTCTCTCTCCTCTCCTCTCTGGCCGACGGATCTCCTTACGCTCTCCTCTCCTCTCTGACTGACGGAACTCCTCTCGCTCTCCTCTCCACTCCATTTCGTTAGGATTGGCTAATATTGTTTACATAATAGTATATAAGCTCGATTACAATACTCAACTTTCAAGTATATTATATGAGCTTGAATTGGGTTTGAGTTTGATAAGAGTTATTTAATATTAATTTAAAGTTAAAAAAATACAAATGTTAAGTAAAAGAATTTGATTAAACTACTAGTTAATAATTTGATTTATTAAAAATTTAATATCAATACCAACTAAATAAATTCAAATTTCATTTAGTCGAACCCAAATAATTTACGAGGACGTATATCTTATTTGGTGATCAAATGTAGATGTCCACCCGTACAATTCCTTTGCTTTATTGTTTGATGTTTTTTTATTATTTCTTGCAGTTTAATTGACAAGGCATGACCCCTCCATGTGGGTTTAGAATAACTTTAGGTAAATCATATGCAAATTTTTTAATGCATGTCTTTTTCATTTTTAAATTAAAAACAGATAGTGCATTCTACTTTAAGAACGAAATTTATGTACTAATTTTAAAGAAAATATTTTGAAAGGGACTATCAGAAATTTTATATTTTTTTTATATTTGTTTTGACGTTTAGTTTTTTTGGAACAATTTCTATTTAGGGGAGAAAGAGGAAAATTTATTCTTAATAAATTTCGAACCCATAATCTAAGATAGGAGGGTGTCAACTGAGAGCCTTAACCACTTACTCTAGAGAATGTTGATATTTTAACGTTTAGTGTGATAAAGATTTTTTTTTCTTTTGAAAAAACAATGATGGTGTTGGAAAATAGTTTGAAAATGGGGGAAATGGAGAAATGAGTGTTGGAGTCGCCACCGGCCACTATGGTAGGCCAGACACCGTTAAAAATCAACCAGAGATTCAAAATATTTGGGTTCGGTAGTCGGTTACGCGTGGGGAAGGATTAGCACCCCCACAACGCCCAAAATTGGTACCGCGTTGATTAAGTGTTGTCTTGCAAGAAAATAAAAATCCAAATTTAATTTAAAATTTAATCCCATGAAATATTGAGTAAGGGGAATATTTCTTTATTTACGATAACCGAGAAAGACGACACCCGAATGAGTCAGGATGTCACTTTCAAACCGGTTTTCAAAATAAAATAGAAAATATCACGGGTTTAGGACTTAAAAAAAACAAAATGTTAAGATGAAAATATATAATAATGTCGTATAATACACAAATAATATAGAAACATACACTAATACCATAAAATATTATTAAAAAAATTATATATGGAACAATAATAAAAAATGATAATAGTAATAATAAGGAATAATGACAATAAAATAATATAAATAATATACGATAATATGTAATATTATAAAAGTGTAAATTAAATATAGTATATCTATCTATAACGTGTGAAACAATATATATATATATATATATATATATATATATATATATATATATATATATATATATATATATAATATACATATTAATCGTAGTAGTAATGATGATATATAACATATACATATCGATCATATATATAAAAAAAACAACTAAATCCATTCAAAAAAGAAAAAGAAAAAAAGAACATATAATAATAATAATAATAATAATAATAATAATAATAATAATAATAATAATAATAATAATAACATGTTAAGGCTAAAAAGAGAAAAAAAACAAATTAAGGGAGTCAAATTAAAATAAATTAAGGGCCTAGATGCAAAGCTATTAAAACATGAAAGGACTGCGGGGATAAGTATTTTAGGGCGGAGGCCCTTATTCTGTAATTTACCCATGCTTTATTAATCAAACGGACTAAATCAAAATAAAAATGAAATCTGAAAATTAAATTAAAAGGAAAAGGGGACTGAATTAAAGGTTTAAAGAAAACAAGGGGGACTCAAAATGTAATTAAACCATGCGGTAGAGACAAAGTAAAAACAGCTTTAAACGGAGGGACCCAGTGCGTGATTTATCCATTTTGTTATTCTAAAACCAAAACATTGATTCATTTTTTCATTTTTTTGTTTTAGCCGTCTCCTCTTCCCCTTGTTTCACTCTTATTTTCAAACCCTAAAAACAAAACAACCCATTTTTGTTTGAATAAAACCTTTTGGCTTCAACAAAGATGATGATCACGATTTACTCCGACCGTGGAGGGAGACGACGGCGCCGAGATGGGTTCGAAACAAGGTAGGGTTCGAAATCCTTTTCTTTTTTGTTTAAATGATAAATAAGAGAAAATATTATACCTTCTTTTGACACTCTTAGAGTTGGATCTGAAATTTTCCTTGTTCCCTCCTTTGGTTCGAATGTATCATCTTATATGATTTTTTTTTTTGCGTTCGAAACAAATTTTGGATCTGGCAATCTTTTTTTATTTCATTCTAAAAAAGTCCTCCCTTACATTCCATGCATTGGGTTTTTTATACCCAGAATTTACATCATAAAAAACAAAGCAAGTTGTATTTTTGCAGGGCAGTGGGTGGTGGAGGCGACGTGGCGGCCGTTGGTTGGTTGTCTGGACGGTGGCGGCTCGGCTTAGCGGCGACGGCTTGAACGGCTGGCGGCTGAAGTGGAGGCAGTGGCTAATATTAGGGTTAGGGTTTTTTTTAGTTTAATGTAATTAGGGTTTTATGGATGATGGGTCATGAGTATTTGGCCGGGTATGGATATAGGTATTGGGTATGGGTTGTATGGGTTATTGATTGGGTTGTAAATAATAACAATAGAGGCTTATTTATTAATGTTGGGTTGGGCTGGTTTGAGTTTAGGCCCGGACAAAAATAGGTGTTTACAGTTGCCCCTCTTTGCTCATTGTTGTGTAACAATAATAGAGCAAAGAAAAAAGAACAACTATTTTTTTTCCGGTCAAATTTGGGTTTCTTCTCATTCGACCACCGTTTCTTGAGTTTCACTTGATCTGGTTGGCCGCTCTTGTAGGCAAAATATTCAAACAAGGAGATCCATTGGGGAGACAAAATGTGTTTGACATGCTTTGAATTTAACGACGATGCAGTATATGGAGAAAATTTGACCTAGCTGCAACACTGACGAAGAGGCAAGGTCTGCAAAACTTGATTCAGTTGATTTGAGGTGACATAACCAAATGATGAAGGTTCTAATCTTTGATTCAGCTCAACTCCGACGAAGAGGCAAAATCCAAGAAAGAAAGTGTTGACATTGGATCCAGAAGATGTCCCCATAGCTCCTAGATTGCTTTTGCATTTTTCCCAAATGCACAGGGATCAACGGTTTTGACTTGCCTTTACCAGTAGCCGTTTGCTCTGGACTAGTTGTACCATTCCCCTGGGTACAATCAGTTTGTATCAATCGTGACATTGGATTTTTTTTAAAGGATTTATTTTCCTTTAACCATTCGTGAAAATGGATTTTGGATGGACATTTGAATTGTCCATTGTCTTAAACTTTACCGTGTTTAAGCACGTTGTGCCGACATTTCTGTCGGACTTGCTTTGATCCAGCTACAACTCCGACGAAGAGGCAGGATCATGAGTTAATGAAATTGGTCCAGCTACAACACCGATGAAGAGGCAAGACCAGGAGTTAGTAAGGTTTGACCCAGCTACAACACCGACGAAGAGGCAAGGTCTGAAGTTAGTAAGGTTGATCCAGCTACAACACCGACGAAGAGGCAGGATCTGAAGTTGGGGGTTAGTAAATTCGGTCCAGCTACAACACTGACGAAGAGGCAAGACCATGAGTTGATAAAGTTTGACCTAGCTACAACACCGACGAAGAGGCAAGGTCTGAAGTTAGTAAGGTTGATCCAGCTACAACACCGACGAAGAGGCAGGATCTGAAGTTGGGGGGTTAGTAAATTTGGTCTAGCTGCAACACCGACGAAGAGGCAAGACCATGAGTTGATAAAGTTTGACCCAGCTACAACACTGACGAAGAGGCAAGGTCGAAGTCAAAAAATCTTGATCCAGCTCAACACCGACGAAGAGGCAAGATCTGTAGAAAGTCTTGATCAAGCTACAACTCTGACGAAGAGACATGATCGAAGAAGAAGTTTTTTTCTTTTTCTTTTCTTTTTTCTTTTTCTTTTCATCTTTTTTATTTTTTTTCTTTTTTCTTGATTCTTTTTTTTTTGTTTTTCTTTGATTTTTGGTTTGCTTTTTTTTTCTTTTTTCTTTTTTCTAACTATAATTCTAAGGTGATATCCAATGAGTAAAGTTTGGTCTAGCTGCAACACCGACGAAGAGGCAAGACCAAGATTCAATCGAGCTACAACACCGACGAAGAGGCACGATCTAAAAGAATAAAATTTGATCCAGCTACAACACCGACGAAGAGGCAAGATCAAAAATGTGGTCCAGCTACAACACTGACGAAGAGACAAGACCGGGAGTTGACCGAGCTACAACACCGACGAAGAGGCACGGTCTAAAAGAACAAATTTTGATCCAGCTACAACACCGACGAAGAGGCAGGATCAGAAATGTGGTCCAGCTACAACACTGACGAAGAGGCAAGACCGAGAGTTGACCGAGCTACAACACCGACGAAGAGGCACGGTCTCAAGGTAAATTTTGATCCAGCTGAAAGAGGTTTGATCCACTGCACCACTGACGGAGAGACTAGATCGGAATGAATTTTGATATTGCTACTCCACTAACGGAGAGGCTAGATCAGAAAGATTTTTGATCTTGCTACACCACTGACGGAGAGGCTAGATTTGGAAATTTTCATCTTCTACTCCATAACAAAGAGTATTGACCTGAAAATGAAAAAAAAAACACTAGTCAGTATTTGTTCAAAAATTTTGGATGCTTACGCTTATGCGTATTTGGCCTCCTTTGGGGCTAATAAATTGATCATCATGTTGTTGCCCCCATAGTCGAGGTTCTTCGGTCTCTTCCTTGGACCTGTTTTTATGCTCAAATGAATGTGTTATGGATGTATGTGATATGTCTAAATGTATGGTGACTTAAATGCAAGTATGATGTATGCAGTTAATTTGAAATGATCTCTGTTGAGTGGATCGTATTTTGCCCCTTAAAGGGATGCCCCTCATTCTGTGGTGGTCAGATTTTTTTGATTAAACAGTGCTCGATGCCTCGTATGTAAGGATGCCCCCAATGTGGAATTAAAACTTTACTTGCCCTGCAGTTGCGGGTCCTTAAGCTTGTCATGATTTTCACCGGTTAGGACATCTTCTTTTTGAAAACGAATGATCTTTTATTCTGAACGAATGTGATGATAAATGAAAGAAACATGCATGCTCTTAAATGCAATATTTATGTATAAATGTATATATATATTAATGCAAGTGAATGAATCATTAATATTTTAAGATGATGTAATGCAACTATCATGTAAATGAATGAAATAATGTTTCGAAAATGTAATGTAAAAAAAAATCAAACACCAAAATAGGTTAGTATAGTTAAAGATAATTAAATAACTAAATAAGTTGAATAAATTAAATAGCAACAAATGCAAAAATTGAAGCAATTAAAGTTATATACATGACATATAAATGGCAAACAACTGCATGAATAAATCTAGCAAGGCCTAACAAGATTACCGCTAAATGGGCAGAGTTTCGATATGACTCTAAAAGGTGGGCTCTATGGGCCACTATATGCAGTTAGGATCTAGAGTACTAAAGGGTACCCGAACTGTCGCTATTACCTACAAAGATAATAGGACATCGATTCGGGAGGATATGAGTCCTTATACCATACGGAGGCGTAAACCCCACGAAATATAAGGATCATATTCCGGAAGTGAATTACAATATCATACGGAGGTGGCCACCCCACGAGACAAAGTAATCACTCCCACTTAGCGGTTACGGAGCCCGGATAGCTCATGCATGAATGCAAAGGGATTAGAAATTAAATTAAAATCGAATTTTTACTTCCCTGCAAGACAACAAAAAAATCAACATTGGCCTGACTCTCTTAAAAGTATCCCCAGCAGAGTCGCCATCTGTGGTAAAGGTTTTTTTTGGAGACAATGATGTTGGTAAATATTTTAAAAATGGGGGAATGGAAAAAAATGGAGAAATGGGTGTTGGAGTCGCCACCGGCCACTATGGTAGGCCAGACACCGTTAAAAATCAACCAGAGATTCAAAATATTTGGGTTCGGTAGTCGGTTACGCGTGGGGAAGGATTAGCACCCCCACAACGCCCAAAATTGGTACCGCGTTGATTAAGTGTTGTCTTGCAAGAAAATAAAAATCCAAATTTAATTTAAAATTTAATCCCATGAAATATTGGGTAAGGGGAATATTTCTTTATTTACGATAACCGAGAAAGACGACACCCGAATGAGTCAGGATGTCACTTTCAAACCGGTTTTCAAAATAAAATAGAAAATATCACGGGTTTAGGACTTAAAAAAAACAAAATGTTAAGATGAAAATATATAATAATGTCGTATAATACACAAATAATATAGAAACATACACTAATACCATAAAATATTATTAAAAAAATTATATATGGAACAATAATAAAAAATGATAATAGTAATAATAAGGAATAATGACAATAAAATAATATAAATAATATACGATAATATGTAATATTATAAAAGTGTAAATTAAATATAGTATATCTATCTATAACGTGTGAAACAAATATATATATATATATAATATACATATTAATCGTAGTAGTAATGATGATATATAACATATACATATCGATCATATATATAAAAAAAACAACTAAATCCATTCAAAAAAGAAAAAGAAAAAAAGAACATATAATAATAATAATAATAATAATAATAATAATAATAATAATAATAATAATAATAATAATAATAATAATAACATGTTAAGGCTAAAAAGAGAAAAAAAACAAATTAAGGGAGTCAAATTAAAATAAATTAAGGGCCTAGATGCAAAGCTATTAAAACATGAAAGGACTGCGGGGATAAGTATTTTAGGGCGGAGGCCCTTATTCTGTAATTTACCCATGCTTTATTAATCAAACGGACTAAATCAAAATAAAAATGAAATCTGAAAATTAAATTAAAAGGAAAAGGGGACTGAATTAAAGGTTTAAAGAAAACAAGGGGGACTCAAAATGTAATTAAACCATGCGGTAGAGACAAAGTAAAAATAGCTTTAAACGGAGGGACCCAGTGCGTGATTTATCCATTTTGTTATTCTAAAACCAAAACATTGATTCATTTTTTCATTTTTTTGTTTTAGCCGTCTCCTCTTCCCCTTGTTTCACTCTTATTTTCAAACCCTAAAAACAAAACAACCCATTTTTGTTTGAATAAAACCTTTTGGCTTCAACAAAGATGATGATCACGATTTACTCCGACCGTGGAGGGAGACGACGGCGCCGAGATGGGTTCGAAACAAGGTAGGGTTCGAAATCCTTTTCTTTTTTGTTTAAATGATAAATAAGAGAAAATATTATACCTTCTTTTGAAACTCTTAGAGTTGGATCTGAAATTTTCCTTGTTCCCTCCTTTGGTTCGAATGTATCATCTTATATGATTTTTTTTTTTTGCGTTCGAAACAAATTTTGGATCTGGCAATCTTTTTTTATTTCATTCTAAAAAAGTCCTCCCTTACATTCCATGCATTGGGTTTTTTATACCCAGAATTTACATCATAAAAAATAAAGCAAGTTGTATTTTTGCAGGGCAGTGGGTGGTGGAGGCGACGTGGCGGCCGTTGGTTGGTTGTCTGGACGGTGGCGGCTCGGCTTAGCGGCGACGGCTTGAACGGCTGGCGGCTGAAGTGGAGGCAGTGGCTAATATTAGGGTTAGGTTTTTTTTTTAGTTTAATGTAATTAGGGTTTTATGGATGATGGGTCATGAGTATTTGGCCGGGTATGGATATAGGTATTGGGTATGGGTTGTATGGGTTATTGATTGGGTTGTAAATAATAACAATAGAGGCTTATTTATTAATGTTGGGTTGGGCTGGTTTGAGTTTAGGCCCGGACAAAAATAGGTGTTTACATTTAGTTGTTAGTGTAAGTGAACGTAAATCAACATTTTTTAACTTTTAATCCTATATATTATGGAGAGAGAGAAAATCATTTCACCCTATAAATCTCATGTTCAAATGTAAAGGAAAAAATTATTGCAATACTAATAATGTGTTCATTTAGTGGGATGAAACATTAGATTTTTTAAATAAGATAATACGTTTAGATTAGAAATGTTATCTCTACCATGAATATATATATAATGCACCGAAAACCAAGTTGCTAAAGAAACGTTGAAACAAATTCAATTCATCCCATGTGGTCTCTCACTTTTCAACTTTCATACCAATTTTGATTACTTTTTTACACTGTAACCACATGCATGCATGGCCTCCTCTTCATTCTTTTTTTTAAAAAAATTAATCAAAAAACATATCAATCAAGTATTATTTATGCATGTAAATCAAGTTCAATAATTTAATTTAATAATTATATTTTATTTTTAAATCTAAGTATAAAAAATAAAAACTAATTGTAAAAAAGTAAAATTTTAGAGTTAATTGCATCACGTTTTTAAATTGATCTTCATTTTAAATTGGTCCTTAAACTTTTTAAATGTTATAATTCCACCCCAAAGGCCCAAACTATGGTTTTTATTTAAAATTAGTCCCCAAATTTTTGAATGTTTCAATTTCATTCCTAAACCCTAAATTGGTCCTCAAACTTTTGATCATTTCAATTTCATCCTCAAATTATCGTTTATGTCACGTCATATTATTACATAATTCACATCAGTGTTTACATAACAATTAATATTTTTATAACAACTTTATTAACAAGAGATATGATAAGGATATACTGGTAATTTCATGATGAAATTGAATAGTTCAAAAGTTTAGAGATCAATTTAAACTGATAGTCATTATTTGAAGAGGAAATTAGGACGTTTAGAAGTTTATAAACCAATTTAAAATGAAGGTCGTGCTTTAGAGTTGTGTTATGCAGTTACCTCAATTTTAAATCCATATAGATTGGTATCCCGAAACAGACACATACGATCCATACTGCATGTACCAACTACCATAGTAAACAAAAAAAAAAAAAAAACATATATAATGCAATATTATAAATATATGGATAAAAAATATAGGTTTATTACATGTAAAAGGAGATTACGAAATTCAAAATAACTACTATATAGATATCTAATAAAACAATAAATATTCATCAATGTTACATTTTCAAATATTTTATTATTCAATTTACACTAATTTCAAAATCGAAATCCAAATTATCAAATATTATCACAAAATATTTTCTGAAAATCAATGATAGAATGGAATAAACAATCAATATGGAAAGAGAGAAGAATCCCAAGTTGTTTAAATTTCAAGAGACAAAGTTCTTTCATTCCCTAATTAAATACATCAAACTCTATCTCTTCATGTTAAAGAAAGGGCAATATTCCCTCAATTACTAATGATGTTAATTTTTTGGATAGATATTTAAATACTTTATACAAACGTGAAGATTTTAATCCGCGTAAAGTAAACAACATATGAACATCCTTAATTATTCGGCAATGAATTATGATGTCTTTAAATAAGTTGATATTAAGAAATTTGAGATACTATTTTCTTCTTCCGCTATCTGGACTTAGTCTAGACTAAATCAAACTAAAAAGATATTTTTAACGAATCGTCCCTTCTTTTGAAAAAAAAAAGTATTCCTAAAGTTAATGCTAAATTTCGAGTTTTGTTCACTTGGTTTATGCAATTGTACAAGTCTAAATTTAGTTTTTCTCAATTCTTTTATATATAATACTTGAATTATTCATAATCCTTCAGACAAGGATGAAACTATGTATATATTTTAGTATAATAGTATTTTAGGTCCTTATTGTAACGACGTTTTTTTCGAAATAAACTTTAAAGTGTCCCACCTTTTGAAAATGATTTGTTAAAAAGGGGTTTCTTTTGAAAAATTCGTGTTTTGGAAAAATAGTGAATATTTAGAGTCACCACCGGCCACTAAGGTAGGCCGGACACCATAAAAAACCAGAACCAAAGATTCGTTTGAAAGGGTTCGGGAGTTGGTTACGTGTAGGGAAGAGTTAGCACCCCCATCACGCCCGGAACTCGGTACCAAAATACTTGTTGCTTTTAATCGATGGGAATTATTTAAAATTTAAAATGAATTTATTTAGGGGTTCTTAATTGAAAATTAAACTTTAATCGTACGAGCTTTATCAAATCGGTGGTTTCAAATTAATTAGACATTTAATTAAAAAGGATGACGGTACACCGGAATAAAGACTAAACCGACATCATATAAGTCTGATTGTCGTGTTAGTTTAGGGTTCGGATCCCGTACGTCACCTTTATGCATGATGCAAGCAGATAAAATACGATGGCATGGTCTTTTTCGTTTTAATTACTTACGAATTTACCTTTAGACGATGCCAATTAATTCGAATATTTGGGGATTATCCAATAAGCTAGGATATTACAACCCAAATACGCGAGTTAATAAGTATCTTATTTTTATGATTAAAATTAATTATTATGCAAATTAGAATATTGAAAGTCACATGAATGACATCTAAAAATGCATGTCACAAATACACATTCGAGCAATTAAAAAGACTAAGCTATGCATGCATTAAAACCATATATTATAACATATATAATAAAACTATATAATATGTATGAAACTATATATTATAAAAAAACCATAGGATATCAAACAAGACCTAAATGCAACCACGTAACATGTATACGTCTAACAACCACAAATCATACATGGCAATCCCATACATTAAACATAAACATATATTTAACAATATGGCAGAAAGCATGAAAAGGGACTGAAATGTAATCAAATAAAATACGAGGCATGAATTGAAATGTGCATGATGACAGGGACTTAAACAGTTATAATACCACTAAAACTAATTAAATTGAAGAAACAAAGGCCCAAATTAAAAAGACGTTGAAACCTAAAGGGGCCAAAATGGTAATTAAACCATTCGAAGTCTAATTAAAATCAAAATGGGGATGAGATTGCGAAGCGACTCAAAACCACGAGGACTGGGGAGGGTATTTTAAAAAGAAGAAGCCCTTGTGCGCGTAATAACACAATGCAGAGGGATTTATTGAGGGAGTAAACCAATTTGAAAACACCAAAACTCTATAAAAGCATACCAAAAGCATTTGAGCCCCTTTTGCAAAATCTAACCCTAAACATAGACTCTCCCTCTCTCTCACGACATCGACACTTACAACGCCGGTCGCTGCTAATCGGCGACCGATGAACCCCTAAACACCCGAAAACAGAACCCTTTTTCAATCTAAAACCCTAGCCGGAACAAAACACCAAAGAGAATCCACTTTTGAAACTGTTTTTTTGCTTTAGAGCCCAAAACCGAAACCAAAATTTCAAAACAATCCCCCTTTTACATCGTGTAAACAGAACCAAAAAACATTTTCTTTGTTTTAAAATTCGAGATCGATCCCCTCTTTGTTGTTTGCTTCCCACCGATTCACCGCGTATGGTCTCGAGAGAGACCAAACGGCTTCTCACCGGCGAGGAGAAATGAACCGACGCGAAGGTAAAAAAAAATAGAAGACCCTAACTCTTTTTATTTTTTTATATGCTTCGAAACGTGATGAAAGAAGAAGACAATGATACCTCTGAAATTTGAGGTTTTTGTTGCTTCTATTGCTCTGAAATTCCCCATTTGAAAAACTTTTTTAAAACGTTTGGTTTCGGCTTTTATAAGCCCGAAATTACAATTTTTGTTACACGAAATTAGAACAAAAATGGCTATTGGTTCTGCTATCCTCTTGTTTGTATTCGTTATCCCTCTGATTTCTGTTTGGATTGCCTCTATGTAGTTCCTGAATTTCGTTGCATTTTTCTGACATTCTTTTTTGTTCGCATGCGATAAACGATTGAGGATGGGGACCAGGGGAGACGGAGCGGCTTGACGGTTGAGAAATCGGCGCGGCTGGACGTCGCAGAGCAATCTTAGCCATTGGTGAGGGGTCTGGAGAGCTTCGGAAAGGCTTGTGTGAAGGAGAGCCGGGAGAGGAAAAGGTGCACGTGGACTCAACGCGGGTAGTGGAGCGTCGTGCACACGCGCGTATGGGATTCCAAGAGTCTCGCGTAGGCGCGTGGAGGTTCTGGAGGCTTCCCTGCTTCGATCCTGACCGTTGATGGCGATCTCGATCTAACGGCTCAAATGGATGCGGCGCTGAAGGGTTTAAGGAGCCCCTAGGGTTTCCATCCGCGACACGATCTGGACCGTCGGATCTAGATTAGATCTGACAGTTGGTAGCTTGCTGCGCAGAACACAAAACATTAGATTAGGGTTTTTTATTTAGTTAGGCTTAGAATTTAATATATGGGCCTGTAACGGGCCGAAATATATGTATTTAATTTTTTGGGCTTTTAATTGTAAATAGACTCTATTTTTTTATAAATTGGGCTTATTTTTATTTAGTTATGTGTATTTGGCTTTATTTTAGTTTAATAATAATAATAATAATAATAATAATAATATAATAGTATAATAATAATAATAATAATGTTAATGTTAATAATATTAATAATAATAATAACAATAATAATGTTAATAATAATAATAATAATAGTAATAATTATAATAATATTTATGGTTTTTCAAATGGGTAATAACATAATACTAATGTCTATATATGATAATAGATAATACTATATATATCACTTATATATAATTAATACTAGTAATACCTTTGTTTTAGTTTTAATCATATTATTTAGTCAAAGTAGATAAACAAAGCCCATTATTGCAAAAAATATAAAATCGGGTTAACACCCGGACAAAATTAGTGATTACACTTATAAGTTTAAATACAAGTAAAATAGGGACTTTGTCCCTCCCAATTTTTAAATTTAAAAGCTTAATAGAGTCTTGCCCCTCCCAATGTTTGATCCTAACTCCGTCCCTACTTCCAAACCCTTAAACTAAAGTCAATTGTACTTGAGTACATTAGAATGTATAATTTTCATAAAAATATCAATCGAACTAAGACTCGATCAACAACGAAATATATGTAATTATTATTCCCTCGTTTAAAAGAAAGAAAGAAACTTAGGGAGGCTGCTGTTAACGGTTGTGAAATTAACCACCTTTGTTGGCCACATGCTTAGCACTAATGATTCAATCCTATGATTATATGTATGGACCCCAACCCCTCTTTCTCTAATTTTCAATGATGCATTTCATTTCATAGAATTTAAGCTAACCCAACTAATTAATTAAATAATTAATCAACTATATCCTTGTCGTATTATGTCAATTCTTCGGTTAATCCTCTTGATTTGATTTCGTTTTTGCATTGCGTCTTAATGTCAAACAATCAAGTCTTTCGGATCTTTTCAATTGATTTACTATTAATTTTATTATATCAAGTAAGTCTATTGATTTGTTAACTAGTTTTATTTTTAAATGTGACATTTTCTGTTTGTTTTCTCATCTGATTTGAAGTCAGTTGACTCATGACACTAATTCAATCACGAACATTATAAAGTGTATTTTTTTTTTTATCTTTTCTCAGTTGAATTGAAGTCACTTAACTCGTAATACTAATTCAGTCATAAGCATTATAAATAGTATATATATTTCAATATTTGAATTTTAATAGATATAATTTATATATCAAATCTCGTAATATCATCTTAATGAAGAAACAGATGACACCGACTCCATCATGAGCATTATAAATAGTATAAATAGTTCAATATTTTAGAGGTGTTAAAGTTTGAATTTTAATACCATCCAACTGGATGATTGAAGAGTTTTGTCTATTACGTTAACGAGATGTCCGATATATGATTTGCTCTTAATGTATCAAATACAACAAACTCGTAATTAGAACATGTATAATTAAACTTGTTAATTTTTAGGTTTATTAAAGGCAAATAATGGTTATGTTTAAATTAGGGTAGGGATTGGAACGTGTGTGTTGAGAATTTCAAACCAAAAATGAAAGGCTTTGAGAGTGAAGAGGCAACGTAAAGTTAGCTTAAAATTGGACATCCAATCAGAGCCAAGTGGTGGCCAGTGGATGGATGTTGACATCCCAGAGTTTTTATTTTTAATTTTTCTAAGATATTTATTCAAACGAGTTTAATTATTAATTATTCACCTTCTATTGATGTATATAAAAATGTTAATACAACTCGGAATTTCTTTTATTTTTATCGATTCCATCCATTAGTAAGTAGTAATTGTTGAATTCTGTTGGGAACCTGACGACTACGAATCCCGAGTGGTGATCAATTTGGGGCTGGTCTTGCAGTTGGGAGGTGTTTACTGTGAGGTAGTGGCTTCATTATTTTTTTTTGGCTTAGTCCTTATTTTTTAGTTATTGTTTGGGTGTTTTGGGGTTAATTTTAGGGTGTTGTTCTTCGGTTTTCGTGCTTCGTTTTTGTCGGACTATCATGTTGTATTCTCTTTTTTTATTTTAGGTTTAGAGAAATTTTTAATGAGGCATGTGATAATTTTAGTTGTATAATTTTTGTACTTAACGAAAATCATACTTAGATCAAGAAAAATTGTTGAATTATATATATATATATATATATATAAAGTTTTTAAAATAAATGACATCTAATTTCATAAATTAAAGGTTTTTAATAAAGTGGACAATATATATTAGAAAAATTAAAAACACCTAATTAAAGTACAGAAAAATAATCAAAACAATGGAATCTTAAAAAATAAAAAAAAATAATTAAAATATTAATAAATAAAAGAAGGTATTTTGATGACTTTTGATTCTAACTTAAACTAGAAAATATTAATTAAAAATTATCATAAACCCGGTGACAATTCTTTTAAAATAAATAATTATAAAATCACATCAAATAAGAATATAACTTACATGTTCCTTTTACCCGTTTCATTATATTTCCCAATAATAATTTTATGCCATGAGTATTATCAATAAAAAAAAAAAAATTATTAATACACGTAACATAAAATAATTAGTGAAACATATAAAAAACACAATAAAAGAAAGACGAGTTTTGTTCTCAAAATAAAAGGGTTTGATTTAGATTAGAGTAATTGTGATATTTATTATTCAACTTTCTATTTCGCTACTTTGTTGGTCATTAAATTTAAAAAAAATAATTTATTAACTAAACTTTCGATTTGCTCATATTTTGGTCACTCAACCATTAAATCATAAATAAAAAGATGACATGAAAGTCACATGTACCGACATAGGCTACTTTTTCTTGACATTAGAACCGCGTTGTTTTCCTTTTTTTATTTTATTTTTTTCGAAGATGAAAGCTTTATAATTTTATGAATGTGTCATGTCGACATTAAAATTACCATTTCTGGTGTCTTCTTTAATTATTTAAGACACTGACAAACCCGTCTCATTGTTCTTTACCAGTCTATTAGTTTAGAATTTTCTCAAAAATAATTTTTAGAATTTGTGAAACTCAACCCAAAACTTAAAACTCACAAAACTCTAAACCACTTTGATCTACAATAGCCACTATTTAATCAACACAAAAATTAGGATATACACTTCATTTCCTTCTTCCTTCTTCACCTCCTCACTATTAAAATTTGGAAGATAGTCCATTATCGAAAAATCAAAGGAAATCTGCAACCAATTTTTTCTTCATAAAAATGAAAAAATGTTTTGAAGCCGTTTTATAATTTTTAAAATATGAATGTTCACAAAATCGTTGAGGATTTACGACAGAGTGACTAAAATAAAGATAAATAAAAAGTTTAATAATTAAATTGAAAAATTATTTAATTTAAGTGAAAAAAATAAGAGTAAAAAAATAGTTGATCGATAAAATTTATAAGTTACCCTTTGGATTATTTTGTCATTGTTTATCAAAACCAAACACTCCAAAATAAACATACCATTTTGCTTATTCCAAAATATATAATATATTAGCTTGGGAATAAGTCGTGTACATAATAAAGGGGAAATCCCAAATTTTATTTTTCTTTCTTTTCCGATTCAAAAACCATGGAGTAAATTGAATTAAAATATGAGGGAAAAGGGGGAGAATAATGTATTTAATTTAACAGAAGAGGTTACCCAAGAGAAGGGCGATAATACTTACTAATAATAATAGGAAAATAAATGAGGATGACACTTGGCATTTCTCAATTAAATGAATAAAAAAACATCACTGGCCAGTCGGCGGCATTGCCCACTGAGGCGGAGGAGCCGAGCTAGAGGTAGCGGCTCCGGAGCCAGACAACAGATCGGCGAGAGCGCTCATGGCTCTAACCTGCATCTCAAGCGCCGCTATGTAATCAGTCGCTTCTTCAAGAATTACCGGCAACGGTTCCTTCCGGCAACCGGGAACCAATCTACCGAGGACCTTTACTTTCCTTTGAACCGTCGGCACACTCTTCGCTTTCAATTTCAAGACGCTAACTCTCGGTTTCTTCGACCGGCTAGTCCTGGTTACGGCAGCCACGGCAGCGGCGGTGGATCCCCTCTGCGACGATCTTTTCTGCTTTCGAAATTTCAGCTTAAGCCGGCTCGTCAAAATGGCTCGACTCCACCTGGTTCTCCCTTTAGCAGCGACGGCCAAGGCTCTATCGGCGGCTTCACGGACAGCTCGACCACCGCGCGGAGCCGAAGGAGTAGTACTAGTAGTGGTATTGAGATTGATTTGGCTCAAAGCTTGGAGAAGCTTGGATGAATAGATTTGCTGCTGCGCCTCTGATTTCCAGGCGGCGTGAGTCGGCTTTTGGTGGCTTTGTTGTTGATTCGCTTTCATCATCGGATTCTTCTTCTTTTTCCTTTTGGTACGATCAGAATTCGGTGTGTTCGTTATCAACGATGCCATATCTCACCAGACAAAACGCCTCTTTATTCACCGTAGGATACGGTGGATTATAATCGAAACTGTACGGGAAAAAGGAGAGGAGTTTAGAATTCAGATTCAAATCAAAATTCTGCAAAGAAAAGAGAAGAGAAAAGAATATGTTACCGATGTGATGAAATTGAGAGAAAAGGTGAACGGAACGGAAACGGGGTGGACTAGTTTGTTGTTATAGAGAGAGAGAAGGGGGGCGTTATAAGGCGAAAAATGGTATGGGGGGAGAGCAGGCGTCGATTTGACTCGGGTGGAGTCAGGACTCAGGAGTGAAACGGGTGAGGGTCAGACCGGTTGAGTCGACAGGGGGCTCACCTTGGCTTCCAACCTTTCTTAGCTTGCTTGACACGTGCACTTTTGGTTTTGGATGATCAACCCATCCTTGTTTTTTGCATCATTCCCCCCGAAAAGCTTTGTATTATGATGTGACTTTTTTTTCTCCTCTTTTAAGTGGATTGAATTTATTGGAAAACAAAATAAAAGAATATTTCGAACGAAATTAAAATATAGTAAAAAATAACAATATAAAGTAAAATGAAAAAAAACAAAATATTAGACTAGTAAAACACACATACAGTGAGCTGTAAGGATAAAGATAAGATGAAACACTAGTAAAAGAATGCACTAAACAAAATTTTTTGTCTCTACCTATCTACATGCTTAAAGATTAAAGTATGAGTGGGGAGCGAAACCAACAATCTTGTAGGTTGATTCATAAAACATATAAGATTGCATCGCAAACGAACCACAAAAGGAGATCCAACTACTAAAAAGACCGACAAGGCGACAACCACAAATCAAAACCGAGCATCGTGAAAAAATTATTCACGAACGTAAATCTACCACAAAAGGTAGGTGAAAACGTGTCATAAAATAAAATCGTACCACAAGGCAAAAAAAATATCATACCACAAATACAGATAAAAACTAAAAAAATGTCGAAATATATGACTAAACAAGAACGAAATATAAAAAAAAAAGAAAAAGGAAAATAATATTGATTGTGGCAACTAGCGCTAAAGTTAATGTTACCGTCGACCAACTAAGAGTTAATGGAAAAAAAGAGAGCGTAACTAGGGTTTGAACTTTTAAAAATATAATTATCGGTATTTGATATTTTAGTTGTTTAATTTAATTAAATATTATAAAATTTTATTAATATTTTTAATTTAATTTATTTCAATCAGAACGTTAAAATTTAAATCTTTAATTTTATTAAAAAGCTTAATACTTCCTTTTCTTTTACATTTCTATTATGATTATATAATAGTATTTAGTCATACTTTTTTAATCTTTTGATAACGTACACACACTTTATACACATAAATGTTCAACTCAAACTTCTTATGATGAATATCATTTTTTTTCACTAAACTTATATTAGATTAACTAGTGATTGATTATAAAGTTTACTTTACCATATGCACTTATAAGAATTTTTTGGTTCGACTTATTACTTATTTAACTAAGATATTGTTCCAGGTATATTATATATATTAATTATATATTTTGTTTATATTAAGATTTTTTATTAAATTTGAATTTAAAATTATCACAAGCTCAATAAAAGATTTATTAAAATCAAAACTATTTTTTTCTTTGTACTAATTTTGAGTAACAGTATTTCTTTCAATAAATAATTAAAACATTGACAGTTGCCTGAACATGAAAGTTAGTTGAGATTCGAGTAAGTAATTTTCATGTGAATCTATATTCTGACTGCTGACTGTAGATATGGATAAATATTTAATAATATCCATTTAATAGTATTTTTTTTAATTTTACAAGAATAGTAATGTATTTTTGAGTATGTATATTTGGATGATTGGTTAAGCTGCTCATTTTTGTTTTTTCTTATTTTTTTAGATTGAGTTTTAGACCCACTAGAAACAACCACTTTCTTCCCTTAGAGTCTTTTTCTTTCCCATTTAGGTAGGATTATGATTAGAATAACTATGATTTGTCAGAAAAACAAAAAAATAATGTGTTTTTAATTAATAATATTTTTGTTTATTTATTTTAAATAATATTTAAATTATTTAGATTCATTTAAATAATAAATTGAAAGATATTGTGTGTTTAAACTAGGAATATTAATTGAGTTGAGCAACTTACGAGCAGCTCAAGCTCAACTCGGTCCAAACTCCGTTAATGTTCAAATTGGTCAAAATTCCTCAACGCTCCACTGAAATTAACTTGACTAAAAAACTTAACGAATTGAGTCAAGTAATACTAGACGTGACTCAATAAGTACGTGAGTAGCTCGTTAATTTTTTTATAATATACTAATTTGATGTATTTACAAACTATTAATTTAGAGTTTAGATTTTGAAATTGCTTCGCACACTATTTTGATTGATTTATTTTTTTGCTAAATCTGTTCATTTATGTTTATATTAAACTACATATAATATTACTACATTTCACATATATTAAAAAAACAACATAAATATTCTAGCGAGCTTAACGAGCAATGTGTCAAGCAACAATTTTTTTAAGAAGCACGTGTCTAACATTTTTTTGAGTCGAATCAAACACTGCTCAGCTCGTGATTGACTCGCTTGATAAAAACATTTACTTTAAACACACTCAAAATTGCATTTTACAATAACGATGATATTAATCGAACTATAACTCAATCAATAATATTAAATTATAAAAAAATAATACACATAATTAATCAATTTAATTGTAAAACTTAGAAAATTATACTACAAAAGTAAATTAATAATCTAGAATAGATATCATCATCAAATCAAATACTCTTTATTTGGCCCAAATTTGGAAAGCTGACTTTCCACTAAAATTCAGCTCAAAACCAAGCAATTGGACACAAATACAATTTGAGTGTGTCCCATTCCCATCCCACGATGCCAGAAATATCAAAAATAGTAAGGAAAGGGTAGTGAGTTGGCCATGTGCAATTGGACACATATGTGGTGTTGGCTTCCACTAATTGACTGGAGACCAGGTCCCATAAAATATGTTTTTGTTTTCACCCCGTGCAATCATTAATGGAGTGGATGGATGGATCCACAGGATAAATGAAATGCATGTGCAATGTGGGTTGTTTCTCTGCCACTTGACTATCTGCCTATCTGGGGCATTGCTTTCTATTTTCTATTTTGTTGGGAAAAGGGAAGGGCTTTTGGAATTTTCCCCACTTTCTCACCTGTGGACTGTTATGCTCCACGTTTCCTGCCTTCCCGAGGTCCCCCTCCGTTCTCTTTTTTAATCCCTAAGGTTAAACATAGCTGAATTTATGATGCTGCGTTTTAATTTAAAGTTAAAAATTAGTATAATTAAAATATAAAATATCATAAAATATAATAATTTGGGTTGATGATTTCTCAATAAGTTTTAAAATTTGATTCTTAGTTTCATGACAAGTTTCGAAACTTAGCACTCACTTAAAATATTATAGAAAGATATAACATTTTATTTGTATAATAATATTTTATGTTCTATATTTTTTAACATTTCATTTGTACTATTTTTCAACCTTAAATTAAGACGCCACACACTCGCTAAACATAATTTATTCAGATTAAGAAAATAAAACACTCACTGATTCCCATCATTTCTTAACAACAAGGCCTCCACTAATTGATCGAATAAGAAGTTTTTGTGCTTTTTATCACTATTTTCATCATTTTTACCTGCTCAAATATCTCCACCATAGTCCTTATATTACATAAATTTCTAGTTTAATATACATGAGATAATATCTATTGATACGGTATAAATTATTCAATTTTATATCTTTTCAAAATTATTAGATAAGTGAAAATAAATTACTGAGATTTATAGTAAGAAATAAAGAGACTTTTACGAAAAAAGTGAGTGAATTATTTTTAATTTAAAACTTTAATATGAGTCATTAAACTTCTTCAATCTAAGGGTTTTAAATTAGTGTAAAACTATTTTAAATTTACGGATAAATCTAAATAATTTTACACTCCGTGAGTGAATTATAAATTTATAACTCTATATGTACATAGATATATGTATATATTAGCAATCTAGCCCTGGTTTCTAATTGTTCACATGCTAATTCACAGTTGAGTCACTATTTGAAATTTTCAAAATTTGAGATTAAATCAATGTTCACTTAATACTATATATATTACTATTTACATATTTTTATAATTATATTTAAATATTTTTAATTAATTTATAATTTATGCCAAGCTGACCTTAGATTACAAAAAGATATTGTCTATGACCTTGGTTACAAAGCTTTGTTCCCCCTCACCTACAATAGTTCAATAAGATTAATATTTTAATATAAAAGACAACAACTAGTTTGTTTGTCGAATCTTTTGCTTTTTTCAATCGATATTAGTAATATTTATATTCCAACACATTTACATATAGATATAAATATAAATTTGTACTCTTTAAATATGGGTTTTTAATAAAAAATATATTAATTAGCCTAGTAGCTAAGGAAGTTTATATTGTCTTATTTTATATAGGATCGAATCTCGGCATAAGAATGTAATATCTCTCTATTTAATCAAAAACCCTTATAAGAAAATAATAATCCACACTTTTTTAGTAAATAAAACAATGGAAAATACCACATACACTAGCGGTGAAAACAAAAAGTTTCCACAATCGCCTTAGATTTAAGGTTTAGAGACCCGATTTATAATTTAGGGTTTAAGTGTATGAGTTTATAATTTAGGGTTTAGAGTTTAGAGGTTAGGGTTTAGGTTTATGGTAATATAGTTAAGAGTTTAGGTTTTAATTTATAAGCCCTAAAATCTAAATTCTAACCGCACCCCAAAATTCAAAACTCATACACTTAAGTCCCTAAATTTTAAGGTGTTTGTGCATGAAATAATTACCCATAAAATAATGTAATCTCTAGATGCTCCAACTTCTCTAATATAATCAAGAGCCAAAATCATTTTACCATGTGCATGCATGCCAACGAATTCCAAAAAGAAAATTAAATGGGATGAAATCTCAAAAGTAAATGTAAGAATCTAAGACATTATGAGATGCCAGAGAGACTGCTTCCCCTGTGTGCGACATAAAATTCAGGATTTATTTAAACTATATTTGGAATAAAACAATGAAATTGAGAGTGAACCCTAATTATTCCTCTATATTATTTCTCATGAAACGTTTTCAAAAGCTATCCAAGTTTCAACACAATGTCTAAAGAGTAAATGTTCAGTCCTAGACTATGTATGTAATGAGGTAAGAAAGAAGAGCAGTTCAGATCAAACCTGCAGGAATAAGCAAGACGTTATAGCTCATGAAGATCTGATAATACAGTCTTGCTATGTCGATAAATTCGTAACTCGATCGGAAACGGAATTTGACATGAATTACAGCTCGAACCGGAACCAGCTTATCCTAAGGCAGAACAATAAACAAGACAGGCAATAAAATTATCTTTCACCAAGTAAACAAGCTTTAATCTAACTTGATTTAACCAAGCGAGCTGGAGTAATCCATAAATGTTTATACGACTTTATTAGCATTTGTTTCTACTATCTGAATTTCTCTAATGATCCCAATAAAGATGCATTAAGCTGATCAGCTCCAAAAGTCTTACCTATGTTGTCAAACCAAAATAAACAAAGGAAAGATAATAAAAGCAAACTGCAGCATCATAAGTAGAAACAAAGTGAGTCAATTTGAGATTAATTAAATGCTGAAAAGCTCTAGCTTGATGATTATTCCAAATTTCAGCACAAAGCAAGCACTCAATAATTATGTCACAATCCCTCATAGATAACCCAAAATAATTTTTATTATACTAAACGTTGCTTTAAAGTACAGCTAGATCTTTCATTAAGAAAAAGAGGGTTTTAACTAATTAACAAGTTATGTGGATTGCAGTACAGCCAGGCCTAGAAATTTAGTGGTACAAGTATTATTCATGTTTAAGTGGGTATTAGTGATTATCTCATTCATAATCAAACAAAAGTTGTGTGGATTACACCAAATCCTTCACTTAAATCCAGCTAACTTTCACACAAACAAAACCCTACTTGGCATGCTTAAGTGAAATCTATCTGCTTTTTACTAGTGACTGTCAGGCTTCTTTTTATTAACCTATTACTGATTTATCAAAACTGTCAAACTAGACTCTCGCCTGTCCCCTCATGCAACCACTTCCATATAAAGAGTTTATAAGAATGCATTTGGGTGTCACCATCTTTGTTACAAATATTTTATCAAGACTTTAAACTCTCTCTAAAGGAATTCATGTCTACTGATTTTATTTGACACATTTAAACATAAATATATCCGTGTTAAATACATACATATACGTATACACATACATATATCCAACACTACCTAAATTCATGTAAAATACTTCTCAAAATATTCCTATACCTTCTTACAATTCCATACTACCTCCTCAAAGAGAACCTATCGTTCCATATTTGCTGTCCTATCATGTAATGGAGCTATTTTATTTACTTGAAGGATAATAATAGTTGAAAACATAAATACGAAACTTGTCTATGTCTGTGACCTAAACTTTAACCTTAAGTATCTCACGCAGTCATCGAGTATGGGTTTAAATGAATCAATATTCTATGTGAAAATTTATTGTTTCTTAACCTATGCTACTAATGTTCGAGAATCAAATGAGTATATGTTTAACATCAACTATTTTTATCTTTTCGAAGTTTTTTTCCTTCATATTTTTGGAGGGTTTTAGAGGATCATTAGACACAAATGTGGGACAATAATTCAAAGAAAACCAAGACTGCAAGCAACATGGTTTTAAATTCTTTATAATAAAGTTTTCCTCAAGAAGAATATACTTTAGTTACTTAGAATAAAAGGGAATAAAGTTGTTACCATGGAATTAACAGGTTCAATTATCGACCAATTCATCAAACCATAGTTTCAAAATTCTTTCTAAGAGAGTTTTCATCCAGAAGAATATTATTTAGGTGTTTAGCATAAGGGACAAAAAGTTCAATTACAGACAAATAAAGGTGGCAGACATGCATATCTTTGCAACCAGACTCTACCCTAGTTGTTGCTAATTGAAGTCTTTAGTATGGGTGAAAATGAATAGAGTGTGTTCGTATAGCGTTCATTTATTAAGTTAAATGAACAAACATGAATAAAAATTTTATGTTCATTTAATAAACGAGCAAACACGAACAAAGGTGCATTTAGTTCGTTTACGAACAAGCTCGTTTATAAACTTGTTTATCGACTCGTTTATAAGTTCGTTTACCTAGCTCCCCTTTTCATTTTATTTTTTTACTATTTAAATATTGGTGAAGTTAGGGAAGAAATTGAAACATGGTGA
Source organism: Hibiscus tridactylites (assembly GCA_958450335.1). Classification (NCBI taxonomy): domain Eukaryota; kingdom Viridiplantae; phylum Streptophyta; class Magnoliopsida; order Malvales; family Malvaceae; genus Hibiscus; species Hibiscus tridactylites. The sequence continues at coordinate 19,292,720 of OY288265.1, read as the reverse complement.
ATTTCGGAGTTCAAACAATAAAGCCCAAGGAGCTTAGGTAGGACTAATGGCATAATTTCACCATTTTTGTTCAATTAACATGTTCGCGAAAAACGAACAAACACAAAACACTTTCAAAAATAAATCAACGAACACGAACATTGTATTAAAAATTTAAGCGAACACAAAACACTTTCAAAAATAAATAAACGAACACGAACATGGTATTAAAAATTTAAACGAACACAAACACTTTCAAAAATAAATAAACGAACACGAACATGGTATTAAAAATTTAAACAAACACAAACCGAACATGAACGCCTTCAAATATTAACACGAACACAATCTTGTTCATTCAAGCTTAGTTTATTTACACCTTACTATCACTTTAAGCTTTAGCATGTTACCAACTAAGCTAAAGTTAATAGCAAGCATCTGGATAAAAGAATCATTCAACTCATTAACATCGATTAGTTAAAATGTGCAATATCAGACCTATTAATTTGAAATAATGAAATGATCAGAACAAGACTCTAACATATTGAAAGTGCAACATATCATAAAAAAAATTAAACTCAAATCCCATTAATAAAAAATACCTTATGTTGGCGGCAGTCCCGTGAAAGAGGGATCCAATCTTGAATAGCAGAAGAAATAGAGGGAAAATAACGCCGCCGCTACAACCGTAAGAAGGAAGCTGAGAAATCGGACGGAGACATTTGTACGGACAAGTTCAGGCAACTTATCTATCTCTTGGGGCAGAGTGTAGAACTCGTTAATAGCGAACTCGATCAATGCATCTAGAACCTTCTTTGATTTGTTCTCCATGTCAACAGAATTCAATGCCTGGAGTCGAGCTTGTTTTAGAAGATTCACTACAATCTCTACTTCCTCTAAACCAGTCTTTGAGAAGTCTATTTGTCCATCTCTGTTTGCAGTGGTAATCTTTGAACAAGAACCAATTTCAGATAACGTTAACGTTTCTAATGAAGTTGAAAGTAATGGATTCGATAAGATAACCTGAAGCAGACACAGAGAATTTAGCAACCGAAGCAATAATGGAGATAAAGCGTATTCGCGCATTCAGATTAACAATTAATTGAAACGTACGCAGTTAATCTGCCTCCAGCAAATGCAATTCTTACTCAAATACACACGCATAGAAAGCAACGTAATAACTCGTACCTCAGCGGTCTCAATGTTGAAATTAGCATCCGAAAAAGCAGAAATCGAAGAGAAATCAATGGACTCTTCAGAAATATCAGGTAAAACGTCTTCCATCGGTGAAATGAACGCTTCGGTTAAACTGTTTCTAGAAATCTGCTACGAGAACAACTAAATAAATGAACTCAAAAGTGCAGAGGAAATTGAGAAATTATTGGTTATCAGAATCACCGACCTTCTTTGGGGTTTTCTTCGCCGGATAATCATTGGATCGGCGATGTTCTTTTCGCGGAGTTTGATTTTCTTTTTCTTTCATTTGCTTTCAAATCTCGCTCTATTTCACTTTCTTTTTTGGCGGGAGGTTTTCAATTTCAAATTTTACCAGAAGAAATTGACCTATTTATAGTTGATTTTATGGGGATGAAGAAATGGACCAATTTCAAATTATGTGTTTTATCAAATAAATCCATTTTTAAAATTTAAATTCTTAACCATCGAATGATCTCAGTAAAAAAAATTATTATTATTTTTAGGAGGCTCGAGTTTTAACATAGTTCTAAAAATAAACTCGCCAAGCTTGCTGACCACTCTTCTTTCGAAACGACCTTCCTCTCGTTGCCTCCTGCTGAAATTTGCCACGTTCTTGCTACTGATAGTTTAGCTTTATCTACTTTGTAAGCTCCTTGCTGTGCTGAGCTCTCTTTTAATTAAAAAATATATATAGAACTAGAAACTGATAACATAATTTGACGGGTTTTAATCATTTTAAATGGGCTTGAAGGTTGAGGGATTTTGAGTGCTTGGAAGATGCCCAATGGTTGAATGGGATAACATGCTATTTTAAAAACCTAATCCCAATAATATATTATTCTAGGGTAAACTATATGGTTGGTCCATTTTGTTTTTGGAATGTTTGATTTTGGTCATTAATTTCGAAAAAATTATGTTTTAGTCATTTATGTCACTGATTTCTAACATTTTGATCACATAGCCATTAAATCTTGTTAGTATGATCTCTTGTCATGTTAGTCAAAATGGTTTATTTTTAATTTGACCCTAAACTGTAGATAAAATATCAATTTGACCCTAAACTGTAGATAAAATATTAACTTGACCCTAAATTGTAGATAAAATATCAATTTGACCCATACATTTTATAAAAATATCAATTTTACCTTAAACTTTAGTTAAATCTCTTTATCGTCAGTAACCATTCTCCCCACCACCATATGATGCTCATCTCGTTGACGGTTGCTTCTTACTCATCGTCGGCCACCGTTGCCATTGACTATTGGGACCAACATTTTTAATCTCTTGAACGTGAATTTAGTGTTCGTTTCACCAAAAAGTGTCCCAAAATTTACAAATGTAATTAGATTCATCAAATTCAAAATAGTTACTATTATATTTTAGCCTAATATTAAATTTGATTCTTTATCTTTATTTGATTAAATTTTACTACTATTAAATTTTAATTTTTAGTTGAATTTATAACCCAATTTTAATTTTGAATAATGTTTACCTGATTCTGGAATTGATTAGTTTTTTTAGTCATCTTTTTTCCTTTTTGTTCTTAATTTTTGTGGTCTCTCAGTCAACTGATCAATTCGGAATTGTAACGGAAATATTAGTAGAGGATGGAAAACCAGTTAGTGTAGACATGGTAACCTCTTACATATCTCTTGAACCACATGGGTGCTAATATTAATGTTAATTTACTAGGGTTTTTCTTATGTTATCCGAACGTAAATTATCTGTCACTTTTTAGTATTTTTGTGTTGGCTCCCAACACTAAAAAAACTAAGCCTTACACTTTAATTTTTAACCCCAACTTGAAACTCAATTTTTTAGTGTTGAAGCACACAGAGAATCATCAAAAAGAGGCGGAGAGTTTATATTCGTTGAATCTAGTGTCTTGGCTAATACGTTGAGAAGTACTGAATTACAAAGGGAAATCACATGTGGAATCAGCTATCAATGCCTTGGAGTTCCACCATGTACTCATGGGACCCCCAATTCAACCTACATTCACGAGCCTCCCTACTTCAAGTTCAAGAACATGACGATGGAGCCTTCCGGTGTGAGGGATGCTTAGTATACCAGAATCGTCCCGGACATTTTCAGAACTTGAGCGAAAACTTAAAAAATAAACTCCTATAGGATGAAAGTGCTTACTAACTTTGGTGAGAGTATCACAACAGACCACATTTCTCCAGCAGGAAGCATCCGCAAGGCCAAGGGCAAAATTCTTAGTTGAACGTGGGGTGGAGCGCTAGGACTTCAATTCATACGGAAGTAGTCACGGTAACGATGAAGTGCTGGGTCGGGGAACTGTTGCTAACATTCGCCTTGCCAACAAACTGTTGAATGGGGAAGTTGGCAGAAGAGAGGAACCTTATGTATTCGATGCACGCGGCAATGGTTAAGTTGTTTAATGTCACAGTTTCTTTGATTCTTGTCAGCTCTACAATACCAAATTGTTAATTTGTTATTTTACACATTCCGATTGAGTATGGGTGTACTCCAGAGAAACGCCAAAAAATGAAGCATCCAAAAGTAAAAGTAAGAGAGTTGAGTTTTCTTTATTCAATTTCGAATAACAGTAAAAACATTGGGGTGAGAGAGGCTCGAACTCTCGACCTCAGGATTACTCAGAAGCTATGAGACCTACGCGCTAGCCAACTGCGCCACCACCCCATTGATATCTGCGTTGGAAATTTTATAATTTACCAGAGATTCAGCATATTAAATATAACAAACTATATATTAACAATGTAAAATTAGTTTAATATTCCTTTTGATATTTCAAGAAATGACTTAAAAGTGTTTTAAGTCATAATTTTTTATTTTTAAAAAATTATTTAAAATTTTATATTTTAAAGTTTCATCAATTCACCTATTCTATAATATTAACAATTAAATCTAACGAATTTTAAATATCAATTGTTGTGAGACATATTATAGAGTTATAACTTGACATTTTTAAAAAATGTTTTATTTAAAATATTCCTATAAAATTCTAAAAATTATTATAAAAATAATTTTAAAAAGTTGTAATGTCATGTGATATAATTTTATTTTTTTCATGTGACAATTATATTTGGAAAAGAATTTGTTAAGATTTAGAGAAAATTAGTTTCTGCAATTTAGAGTTTTAGGGGCAAATAATTTAGATTTTAACATTTAGAGTGAAATTAGATATGTTTGTGGGAAAATGTTTCTTCACTTTTAAACTAATTTTTTATTATTAATTTAACACTGATACTACAAAAATTAATCATTTTATTTCTCCATTGGTGCATTGGATAGTTATAATTGGTTGTGACCATGACTGATGTGGTAAGTCAGACTCATGGTATAATTTCTCTTTTCTAATTAACTCTAATTCTAACAATTCAACACATTCAACTTTTTTTTGAAAAGAAAAAAAAATAATATTATTGCTGGATCATGAGACCCCGATATAGGCCTCATTAAAAAAACCTCCCTAAAGCTTAGTGAAGGAAAAAGAGTGCACTATATCGGCATCAAATACATCATGTTGCCAACCGGCTCATAGAACCAACCAAGCTCACAATATAGTAATACTTAGAACCAGACGCACAATAGAGGTATACTCAGACTAACATATACCCACTCATGCTACTACTAAACTGCCAAAACAAGCCTGTAGCACCCTTATCTGCTTTCATTGCCAAGTATGAACTTCAATAATCAAGCAAACGTTGAGCAGCACCGTTTCCTTCTCTAAACTCAATTCAACCTTCTACATTTACACCTCATGGCTAATTGTGCAAAACAAGCTGGGGAGGCAAATTCAACCTTCTACATTTACAAAATCTATTAATTTAATCCTCAAAAACATCATAATCACCATTGATTCACCTGAAAATCAGCTTCAACCTTTTGGACTTGCTATAAAAACAGCCATTGCAGTCTAACGACTATTTTGCTAAACTCAACCAAACTTTTTTATCACATAAGTGTGTCAATTCATCATCCCATAGCAGAATTCAATACATGAAAGATTCAAAGCCTAGGTATCTGCTATGTTCCGAATTTTCCCATTTTTCCTACTCTTCGCTTTGTAAAGTATTCGTATTTGACACTTGTGCTCGATACAAATTGAGATACAGAAGAATATGATTCTGAAAATATATATGAAAAAAAAAAAACTGTTTTGGTACTTCCTCTGAATCTGCATAACATAACCAATCAATACGAAACTTGGGGCCTGCTCAAATGGTGCCAACTACCGTCTCCTTTCTGTATTTCTTTGTCCAGAGAATGTCATAAGTCGAACTCGAAGTTTTGCATTAACCATCATCCGAACAGCAATGAGTGAAATTCTTGGCGGAAAAGCTTTCCATGCTTTCGAGCAATAGACATATTTGCTGAATAAGAAATGGAACCAAAAGCAGACATTTGATTCACGATCCCGTTTGAGAGCCATCTCCAGCCGAGTTACGAGCTTGCTGAAATTGGATAGTGCATTGTCTTTGAATATCTCTAAGCTTGTTCAGTAGTTCCCGGAAAGTTGGCCGGCTCTGTGGATCACTGGTTTTCAAGAAGTTGCAGTTCCATGCATCAGACCTCAAATGCCATTTGTATCATAATTGCTAATTATAATGTATCATAATTAATGACTAAACTACTCCTACTTTAGCCAATTATCTAAACGGTTCTCAAATAATTCAGGCCATCACGGTGGTAGCGAATCTGATTGTAATGCGAAGCTTGACACTAGTAACGGTACGTGATCGTATTGAATTAACTTATTACCAGAATGCTACTGCTTGGATCTAGAAAATGAAAGCAAATATGTAAACATTATACGGAGATAAGTACCTGAGCCAGCAACTCTCAATTATGGAAGCCCACTGTGGATCTAATTCTTTTGGGATCTCAAGCTGTTGGTTCATGAACCCGACAATTGCAATCACCTGCAAGTATACTAAACACACTGTTGTTCATATATGTAGAGCTACAAGACTTGCAAAGCTCAATTATTTCTAGAGGGAAATATGCTCAGACGGGACCCAACATACAACCTTCTCTTTAGAAGAGATGCAGTTGGTTTGATGATGTTTATCTTTTTAATGAAAACTATACCTGCATCGGGTTGAGCCCATCCCAAGGTATCTTCCCAGTAGCGAGTTCCCATAATACGACTCCGAAACTATAAACATCAGACCTAAGTGTTCCCCAGAAAAACAAGAAATAAAAGGTCAGCACTCAGCAGTGAGAGAAAAGGTGAATGCGATGGGGCTTGGGGACAGGGAATATGTTGTGTAAAGTGAAAAAGAAAGTAGAGGATTTGCAACAAACTTCTCATTTGATGGTTCATTACGAAGAACCTCCGGCGCCATCCATTGAGGCTACAAAAAAGACATGGTACTTATAAGTCAACCAAGAAACTCGGAAGTCATGCATCCTCTCACAATGATTTAAAACTCATAGATTAATATTATTGATGAAGGAAGCAAAGGTTTCAGTTAATTCAGTCGATACCGTTCCTTTCCCGGTCCTTGAACTGAGATATGTTGCATGTTTGAGACGTGACAAACCAAAATCACCAACCTGTTCAAATAAAGTCTTACGTTTTACTTCAAGAAAGCAAAACGTATTTTCAAAACCTGGAAGCAAACTAGTAAAGATGCACATAACGAATGGCAAACCTTCACAGTCCAATTCTTATCAACTAGGAGATTTGAAGACTTCAAATCACGATGAACAATAGGCGGATTGTAATGATGAAGATAATTCATGCCTCGTGCCTGTAACAGTTCAATCAATAAGATGAATTAACGAACGAATGGCATCCAGTGGGGCAAACAAGAATGAACTGAAAAAATTGCAGTGAGGCACATGACGACACTATATCCACCACAACTACAGAATCATGAAATTGAAAACAAAAAATCCATAACTACTTGATACTCACAATATCCAAAGCCATATGAACACGTCGTCTCCACTCTAATTTTGCAGCATTCTTCTGTAGCAAGTGAAACAAACTCCCACTGCATCAATAAAATATAAATATAAGAGTTCATCACCAAAGATTTAACAAGTAAATTAAATCTACAGTCCCAAAGAACAATATATATGAAATGTGAGAGTTACATAAGACTACCAGCACAAAAAAGAATTTCAAAAAGTGGAGATCGGACCGTGAAAGGAATTCAGTGACAATGCAGAGACGTTGAGGAGAAGTGACGGCTCCCATGAACAGCAGAACATTTGGATGTCGCAGTCTTTTCATCAGAGAAACCTTCAAATCAAAAGAAAAATAGTGAGAGCAGCAATAAAAGAGGAAGAAAAAACTCAAAACAATAACAAATACAGTTATTTCAGTAAGTGACTGCAAAGAGATTGAAAAGTAAATTAACAACAAAGCACACCTCCTGTTTAAAGGAAATAATGACATCATCTGAATATTCCAGGTTTGGGAATATCTTGATAGCAACATCCTGCAATAACATTAACATGGTTGATTTGCACAAATAATAAGTTGATTACAATTTTTTTCATTCTTTCTAACATTTACATGTAAAATCAATACATAACTAAAGATCAAAAGGGTTCATGTATTGCAATGACATAATTGCTTACATTAATTGGAATCAACTGCAAGCCATAAGATCCCCAAATGGACTCAAGATGTTTCAGATTCAATTTTCTATATTAGACTTTAGGGATCATGCGTTGGTTTGATGAACCTATTACACAGTACCGTATATAACAATTGCCCGATGGACATGACACCATTTTTCCAACTTATACAAAATCTATTTACATGATAATATAAATATGGTTGGAACCAAAGGGCCAAAGAAAATAATGATATATCTTGCACCGAAATTTAAACTTAGATTAATATATAATGTGTTCATCTTATTAAAAATTAAGGCAGTGAAAGGAGCAGGAGAACATACCGATCCATACCACAGACCATGATAGACCGTTCCACAACCACCTGCGAGGAAAGCAAAGGATAATGAAGTAATTGAATAAAATAAAAACATCACTGAGAAATGAGTACAAAGTTCTCGGACATTGACATGATTATCTGGTGGACTTATGGGGGTTCATTCATATGAGGTCTCATTCATTTTTTATATTACCTTGCCCAATTTGCTCTCTGGTCGTCAACTCTTCCCACAAGATTTCGTAATCTACACAATCAGTGTCCAAGTCAATTCTATTAACAGGACTACTGCCTGTACTACCGGAGCTGCTGGAACTGCTTGTACTGTTAACATTAGCGGAAGATGACGAAGAACCCAATGCCTCATTGACAGGTCTATTACATTCATCAACATGGTCTTCATATTTTAAACCCAAATATGGGCTCTTTAGCATGAATGTTTCATTCTCTTGATCATCACCTGCCCAAGGCCATAGAAGACGTGCAGTCTTAGCCTCTGATTCTTTTCGATCATTCCCTTTCCGAGGCCAAGATATCTCTTTCTTAGCCATTAAGTTCATAAACTTTTGGCTTGCAGGTTTTCCTTCACTCTCATCACCACAATCTCTAGAGATTTTTACTGTGAACTCACCGTTTAAAGGACAAAATACACCAAGGGCATGTGAGTGTATAACTCCTCTGGAAGTTGCATCTTCATGATCAGAACGACCAACACAATTCCCGCCTTTCCGAATTGTGGACCTCACTTTGTTGCTCACCTTGGACGCCTGCGTTGGTTAACTCACAACAATCAACCGAAACCAAACTACAATTATAAGAAAATAAAGAAACCAACCACAAGCACATAGAAAGAATCAAGGAAACTAATACCAAATTTGATAACTTTGATGCAATTGAAGTTTGCAGAGGCTGCGGAGGATCGAGACCAAGTTTAACCGAGACAGCATTTCTAGACCGGCTAAAGACTGAAGAATCTGCTCCCGGACGCCTTTCAGCTGAAAACGAAAACACTGTCTCTCGAAAAGGAGTTGAATCACAGGTCACAGTAGTGATTCCAATCAAAGAACCATTATCATCATAGAAAGGAGTAACAGTTGCAACTGCATAATTCATCTTTCCCGATTTATTCTTAACCGGAAATATCCCAGTCCAATTCTCCCCAACTGAAACCCGATTAATTATAGTATGTGCAACCGCTAAATCCCTAGGATCAGCAACAACAAGCTTAAGGATATCTTTTCCTAAAGCCTCTGCTTCTGAATAACCATGAAGTATTTCAGCATGTCGGTTCCTGCAATAATAATAATAAGCACAAAATTTGAAGAAAAATAACAATTCAGAGATGAAATTGTTTAGCTTACTTATAAACTAAGAAACAAAATGCGAATCATGTTATGAATTACTAATTTGGAAAATAAAAGGAAACCCTTTCTAAACTTACCAATAAATTACACGGCAACTAAGATCGTATATATAAACAGATTGTCCCATAGACTGTAAAATGTTTAAAAGTTGATTGTCAGTGAGATTAGCGGCAGCTGGCCGTGAAATCCCGGATTTTCCTCCTCCACCGCCTCCGCTCTCTATTTGCAAGGGAGGTCGAAAAGGAACGGAACCTCTCTTCCAAGCCGCCGCGTTCCCGGGGAATTGCGACCGTTGAGGGGAAGCACAGTGGTATCTCAAACGAGTTGAGTCGGGATTTGAGTCACCACCGCCGAGTTGTTTTAACCTCGACATTTCTTGCTGGAGACGTGCATGTCCCGCTTCTAGCTCTTGGATTTTCCTCAGAAGATCATGCGTTTCCATTTCCATTTTCGGTTTCCTTTCTTTTCCTTGCATCCAATCAAATCAACTATAGAAATTTTATAATCAAAGTTTTTATTTATTTTTTACTCTTCAAACTCTCCTTTAAGACACCAATAACAAAACTTCTTTTGGCGGTTTTTATTTTATTTATATACCTGAACTTTTCGAAAAATCAACACGCTGACACTTACTGTATTTAGATTTCAATCGAATTTTTATATATTTTTTATATGTTTAAAATAAGTGTCTTTTTTAAACACTAGGCCGCTGAATTTATTAGAAAATATAATTCCAAAAGAAAGGAAGATGTAGTAGTAAAAATAACATACAATGTAAAAATAAAGTGAAAAAATAAATATTAGACTAGTAAAATATATGTCTAGTGAGCTGCAACGACAAAAGGTGAGATAAAATAACTATCGTATTTTATATGTCTTTGATTGAATTTTTTTTTATGTTACTTTGACATTTTATTAAATATCTTAACAGTTAAAAGACGTCGTAAGTGAATCTGGTTGACCTAAATATGCTTTTTCCTTACTACAATTTATTGTTGGAGTCAATTGTAAAAACAATAAGTCTATGATGTTTATTTTTCATATTTTTTGATGCATATGATATTTATTAATGAAAAGAATAATCAAAACAAGTCGCAAGAGCATCATTAAGACTACATATTAGAATGATTTGACTACAAAAGTTTGAGAAAATATATTATTATCTATTAAATTAATATTATAGTTTTGAAATGGTTTGTTTATTATTGAAAAATTAAATTTATCATTTATGATTGTAATTCTAGAGAATTAATGTTGCATATTTATTTTAATCTATTACAATTTGTTTATTTTGTTTGGGATAAGGATTAATTGAAGTCGGCGAGAATCCGTAAGAGATTGGTCTGAAGATGAAAAAATCGTCGAAATAATAATAAATTTTTGAAATAGTACCCATAAGTATTAGTAGGGATGTTAAAAAATATCTAACCCGACTGATTCAATATGATTATCCGTTAATCTGATCCGATTTTAAATTTTCCGGATTGGATATAGATCTTAATATTTTAAGTTCGAAATTCCGAAATTTTCATAAATACAACCTTCATATTCGAAAAAATAGTTAAATCAATTATATTTTCGGATAATTAAATATTATTATTCGATATTCGAATATTTAGATATTCATTTTTTAATTGAATACATATCATTATATCGTCGATCTGAAAAATTGAATATCTAAAAATATCAAATCTAGTATCCGACAATAAACACTCCTAAATATTAGAGATGGAATGAAGAATCTAAAACCGTCTAACCCGCTGTGTTGCCACTCATATGCAGAAGAACCATAAACAAATCTACATATATAGATCGTACGCATAAGGCGGAGATCATGGGTAAATTTCCACGCGCCATGGTCTCACTTACTCAGCACAAGGCTGTGAAAGTGATAGATTTAAACGTAACGGTCCAGTTCATGTTGCGCGTTTATGACACGCGGTATGGGGGTTACCCTTGTTTAGTAGGCGGGATTTCGGCTTGTACTTTTCTAATTAAATGCTCGAAGGAAGTGGACTTCTTTGGCCGTACGTCCGGGTTTTAAATTCGGAAAATTTTAAAATCAAACGGATTAAAAATCGACTAAATACAAACCACTAAATTAAGGTTATTGGATGAAGATGGTTTAAAAGTGACCGTTGAATTAGAAAAAGATGACCCGGTAAATAAGTTTGTAGTGGGTTATAAGGATTTTTATACATTTGGTAAGAAAATCAGTACACACCTTTTTTTCTTACAAAGTTGTAAGGATTTATGTACATTGGGTAGTAATTTGTGTACATACAAAAATCCTTATAAAACATGTACGTACATTTGGTAAGAAAATCGGTACATACCTTTTTTTCTTACAAAGTTGTAAGGATTTATGTACATTGGGTGGTAATTTGTGTACATACAAAAATCCTTATAGAACATGTACGTACATTTGGTAAGAAAATCGATACATATTTTTTTTTTCCAATTCTTACCCAAGGTTCACCACCCTTGCCTTTGGTGTAGCCATGTAGGAAATTGGGTACATACCGTTTTTCATATAAACTTTGTGGTAAATCTGGTACATTTTGTAGTAAAATATGTACATACACGTCAAACTAGGGGTTTCGAAACCCCAATTTTGGTTTCGAAAACACTTTGCCAATGTGCCATTTGTTTACTCAGGAGGTTTCGAAATCACTTGTGGTTTCAAAACCCCAATTTTGATAAATCTGGTACATCTCGTAGTAAAATGTGTATATACACGTCAAACTAGAGGTTTCGAAACCTCAATTTTGGTTTCGGAACCACTTTGCCAGTGTGCCATTTGTTTACTCAGGAGGTTTTGAAACCACAAGGGGTTTCGAAACCCCAATTTTAGTAAATTCAGTATATTTCGTAGTAAAATGTGTATATACACGTCAAACTAGGGGGTTTGAAACCCCGATTTTGGTTTCGGAACCACTTTGCCAATGTGTCATTTGTTTACTCAAGAGGCTTCGAAATCACTAGGGGTTTTGAAACCCCAATTTTGGTAAATCTGGTACATTTCGTAGTAAAATGTGTACATACACGTCAAACTATGGGTTTCGGAACCACTTTGCCAATGTGCCATTTGTTTACTCAGGAGGTTTCGAAACCACAAGGGGTTTCGAAACCCCAAATTGGGCACATACCCTTCTAGCATTTGGTTAAACTTTGTAAGAGATTCGGTAATACCGTTTTTCCTACTGATATTGTAAGGTTTCCCGTACTTTTTGTAGTATTTTCGGTATATACTCAAAACCTTACAGTTTGTGTACCAAATTAGGTATTCTCATAGAAAATTGTGTATGTACACAAATTATTACAATAAGTTCAAACCTTTTGGCCTTTGGTGAAACTTTGTAAGAATTTCGGTACATACCTCTTTTCCTACTAATATTGTAAGGTTTTCCGTACTTTTTGTAGTAATTTCAGTATATACAGAAAACCTTACAGTTTGTGTAGTAAAATAGGTATTCTCGTAGGAAATTGTGTATATACGCAAATTATTACACTAAGTTCAACCATTTTGGCTTTTGGTGAAACTTTGTAAGAATTTCGGTACATACCATTTTTCCTACTAATATTGTAAGGTTTTCCGTACTTTTTGTAGTAATTTTGTATGTACAGAAAACCTTACAGTTTGTGTAGCAAAATAGGTATTCTCGTAGGAAATTGTGTATGTACACAAATTATTACACTAAGTTCAACCCTTTTGGCCTTTGGTGAAACTTTGTAAGAATTTCGGTACATACCATTTTTCCTACTAATATTGTAAGGTTTTTCGTACTTTTTGTAGTAATTTCGGTATATACACAAAACCTTACAGTTTGTGTAGCATAATAGGTATTCTCGTAATAGATTATGTATGTACCTAAATCCTTACCTTGTAATAGTTTATGTATATACCATTTCTGTTATAGGTTTCCTAACAAAAGTGGTACAAATTCGTAATAAATTGTGTACAAGTTTTTACCCGATAAACCGGTTATGCCGTCATTTAGCCTTTAATTAGGGGTTGTTCCCTAGAATCTCCCTTTAAATTCACTAAATCCAAACTTTGTGTTCGTTAATCATGATTAAAAAATTCACTGAACTAACTAACAATCATTTGGTTCGATGGAAGAGGCACTGGATCCTTTTAGAAAGATTAAGAGTTCAAATTTTGATGTTATTAATGGAGCAAATTAGTTGGGATGTCCGTCCTTAAAATAAGTTTCTACAATACTCGGGATTAATCAACTAATGAATTAAATATCGATGACTATAAAAAACTTAATGGACTCATTGAACAACAATGATAGATTTTGACGATATAATTTAAGGGGGCTTAAATAACATTTTTTAAAAAATTTAGAGGTCTAATAAATTTTTTTAAAAAAATTGGACGACCTAACGAGAATCTTTTAAAAATGTGAGCGTCTAATTTTAAAAAAGATAATGATTTTTTTGACAAATTTGAGATATAATTAAAAATATTAAAAAATCATGTGAATTTTTGTAAATTTTAAGAGGAATTAATTAAATTTTAAACATATTTTATGAATATAATACAATTTTTTTAGAAGTTGGGATGCAAAACCCTTTCTTACTATATTTATCATCTAGCGTGTTGAACACTTTTTTTATTAAATAAATAGATATTATATTTCGAATTCATATAAGATAAAATAATATAATTATGTTTAGTCATTAGATCAATTAGTGCTTAGTGGATCTAGAATACTCTTTTTAGTTAAAATAATAATAAAATTGTATAAACAAATTAAAAAAATAAAAGATTTTTTTTTGGTGGTGGCATGAAATGATCCAACAGCTCATGTCAGCTTAACAAACCCGATCTGCTGTAGAATTCATAGCCATAAAACACAAACAGGGAAATGCCATGAAAAAACAATCAAAGCTGTTTGGTTTCCTATAAACAGGGGCACGTGCCATAAGCATCTGTTGCCACCCTCTTTTCACTATTCACGAGTTAACGAAACTCGGCCGTTATCAAGGAGGAGGTACAAGCGTAGAATTTCACGGCAGGGAAAATAGTTTTTTTTTTTTGGTAACTACTCTGTAAGGGTGAATGTTTGATCAAGTCGAGTTAAAAAATTTAATTTAATAGAGTTAACGACTTATATTTTATAATTCAAATTTTATTTGAATATTTTTTGCAGGCTCATTCCAAAAGTTGTGGAGGTTTGTGTTACTTTTTAAAATGAGGCCCCTTAAAATATTTTAAAATAAGTTGAAATTGTAAAATATAAAATTTTATCAAATTAAGATTGTTTTTTACAAAATAATTTTTTTGAAACATATGAAACTAAGACAATAAAAAAGTGTAACTTATATGAGGATGCTGATAAATTTATGATACTAAAAAATAAAAAAGAATAATTTATATCTCAACAAAAAAATAAAAGAAAAAGAAACACTATACATTTAACAAAACCACTGAACTAGAGAAGAAACAACCTTAAAGTTCTCAAAATCTTCAAATTCTCTGATTAGAAATTCAACTTTCAAAACACTAATTAAAAATTGTAGTATGAACTTTCTTTTTTAATTTTTAAATGATGAATATCACTAATTAATAGTTGAATCTAGAGTAATTGAAGAAGATTGAAACTAAGATTGACATAAATAAGATATTTTTGTCCGTTAAACACCACAAATTTGGTGGTTCTTTAAGAAGAATTTGTTACAATTGAATTCTTGAGATAATAATAGAGAAAATTAAAAGCTTTTTTTGTTGTTGTTGAATCTTACCATGTGAATTGATAAAGGAGGGATAACACGAGTTTTCTTGGTTGATGTAGGGAACAAACAATTGATGAGGAGAGAGAATTGATGTAGAAATTAAAATGACTGAATTCTTCAATAAGTTTTCTTCACGCGCGTGTATCATAGGAAAAAATATTTTTTTAGTTAGCAGATTTTTTTTCAAAGTGTGGGGTCCCCAAATTTTGAGGCTCTATGACGTGTCACATGCCACACTTGTAAATGGACGAGTCTGATCTTTCGAGATGAGTCAAATTAAATTGGATTGTTGGAGTTTATGTTCAAATTTAATGGTACACATTTATAATGTTATGATACTAATTAATTTTAATTTAAAATATTTTCCATAACAATATATATATATATATATATATTTATATATGATATATATATGGTAAAATTAGAGGACTCGGCTCGAACTTAGAAATTAATCTACTAATTACTAAAAAAATTAAATTATTCAAGTTATTCAAATTTTTATTTTATAACTCAATTTTTTTTGAATTTCTCGAGTCGAGTCAATACGAGTAAAAAAAATTTCTTGTCGGGTTTAGTCGATTTATTTCACCTAGCGCCTCATCCCGAGTTCAAGCAATATGAGGGCGACCCTTCTAAACCATTTTCTTCATGCACAATGTTAAATAAATTTTAAAAAGATATTAAAAATTTAAAAACACAAAATCGTCAAACTTTAAAAGATATGTAATTAAATTATTAATAAAAATTATAAAAAACTATTTATGTTAAATAAAATTATTAAAAGGTATGTGATTAAGGAAGTAGCCGTTACTCTGCGTATGACGTGTGTTAAAGTGAACAAATAGCATAACATGGGCAGGCACTCCATGCTACCACATACTCCAGTTGTTTCATCGGTGATTTACGATATTAGCTGTATGAATGTAGACACGATTAGCTGTATCCTGTATGAATGTAAGTGAATGAGGTTGCTGCATATTGCGAATAATAGGCACTCCCAACAATCTTAATCTTCCCTAATTAAAAGTATAGTTAGAGCCTAGAGGTAAGTACTCGCTTTCGCTCAAAGATATAAAAATATGCTTATACGGCCTTTAATCATTTCAAGCAATTGCAAGTTAGTACTACGGATCAAAGCATACCAACGGAAAGTTCTGTCATAAGTCACTATTAAGTTGCGGTTAAAATGAGGCGGTTTTATATAAATTTTTATTTAATTGGTATGAATTTGTGTAACTATACAAATTATTACAATATACTAAAATTCTTATCCAATTTTCTGTTCTACCTAAATTATTATCCAGTCCTACATAAATTCTTACCATTTTTGATAAAAATTTAGGGTAAACTACTCAGGTGACTACTGAACTATTTGCGTGTACCTATTTTGAACACCGAACTAGGCAACTCGTCAATTAAACCACCAAACTTATTAAATTGACCTATTTTGACCGCCACTGTTAAAAAACTAATGGATGAGAGATAGAGCAGTTAACGAAAATTTGTAAAATTACACATTTGGCCCATGTTATTTACTTATTATATCAATTTACTCATAATTTTAATTTAATTAAATAAAATTAATCATCAACCAATCAGATGATGAGACATATCACCACCTAATTGGATATATTTACTCAAAATTTAATTTATTTTTATTTAATATATTCCCCCTCCAATCATGTGGTGGCACGTGTCACCACCTGGTTAAAGGAAAATTGAAGATAATTGGAATAGCATTGGAGTGATTCAAACCTCGGACCAATGGGTGTTATACCAACACCTTTACCACTGCACAAACCTACTCTTGGTGATATAAAATGCACTATTTTAAATACATATTTTATAATGCAGTAAATGTTAGAAAAAAATAAAAATGGTTGAAAGGTGACTCCAACCTAAATCACTTGGGATGTGTAAAATCACACAAACCACCAAAAGAAAAAATATTTGAATATTTTAAATCGAATTTATTTTCTTTTAAATCGAATCTTTAATATTTTTATATTTAAATTAAATCGAATATTTAATAATTACTTTATATATTCGATTTAATTTAAAAAAATATATTTAATAACTACCAAAAGAAAAAAAATATTCAAATATTTTAAATCAAATTTCTTTTATTTTAAATCAAATATTTTTTAAATCGAATATTTAGTATTTTTATATTTAATTTAAATTAAATTAAATATTTAATTAATTACTTGATTTGATTTGGTGGTTTGTGTGATTTTACGCATCCCAAGTGATTTAAGTTAGAGTCACCTTTTAACAATTTTTACTTTTTTTTCCTAACATTTACTGCATTATAAGATATGTATATAAAATGGTGCATTTCGTATCACTAAGAGCATGTTGGTGTAGTGGTAAAGGTGTGGGTATAACACTTATTGGTGACATTTGTCACCACCTAATTGGAGAGGAAAATATATTAAATAAAAATAAATTAAAATTTGAGTAGATATATTCAACTGGGTGGTTGTAAAGTGCTCATAAGTCCTATATTTTATGTACATTTCATCTCATATTATTGCTATTTTCAAGTATATTTTAGGCATTAGGTGCATGCATACATTATTTACAGTATTCTTTGCTTTGCCTTGTGCTTGTTGAATATCTTTGATTTGGTGAAAAAAGATATTGTTTTAGTTTATAGATGCTAGAAGATGTCAGATGAAGAGAGGAGCTGATGCTAAGGCAACAAGCCAAGGAGCTGAATTGAAGTAGCTCAACACAGAGAAAGACAATGTCGAGTAGCTGCCGCCGCCATATATGCTGCCCAAGACAGCCACTTGAGGATTGGTGAATTGGAGTACGATTGGAAGAGCATAGTTTTCTGCATCCAATGAGCCCATTTGCGCAATTTATTGATGCCATATAATAGCAGATAGAGCCTTGAAGGACTGCCGAGTTTGCCGCCGAGCCAACCGTCCTTTCTACCTACCGAGGCAGCGAAAGCGTCGAAGCACCAATCTGCCATCTCCGGCTGAGGAAGCAAAGTCTAGCAGCGCAAAACAACTTAACTTATTCAACGCAGTTTCACACTACTGAGCAGCATAACCTAACTCATTCTATCACCCTGATCTCTTCTATCAAATTACTTGTGTTTATTTACTTTTTATTCTTTTATAAACTAAAATTTACTTGTGCATTTATTTCCCTTGTGCAGGAATTGCAATTCGAATAAGTTGTCCAATCCTCATGAGAGACGATATCTTTTATAATATAACTTGACAAGAGTGTGCACTTGCGCTCCTACTTAGAGAACACCCCAACGCTCTACAAGTTTTTGGCGTCGTTGCCGGGGATTGGTAACAGTAAATTCATTTTTATTTTTCTGCACCTTTAGTTTATTTGCATTTAATTTTTATTTTTCCTTTATATTCGAAAAAAAGAATTTTACAGTTTTCTTGTCTAGTGCATGACCAGAGCAAATTCATCGGGAGAAATCGTTTTCATAGACGAGATCGAACGAAGAGCAAGAAAGCCAAAAAATGAAGCAAGAGAAGCCCTCGAAGAAGCTAAAGAAAAAGGAAAAGCATAGGCAACAACGGTTAACGGGCAAGACGACAACCCTGCCAATGATGCTCAAAACGGCAGGGATGGGCAGCAAGATCCGCTGCCTAGACAGCAACCAATTCGACCTAGGCAGTAGCCACCAGTTCCGCCCAGGCAGCCACAATATGTGCGCACCACTAGGGATTTGGAGCACGACTTCAGAGGATTTGATCCAACTATGACAGAGCCTGAAATCGAAGCTGGCCACTTTGAGTTAAAGCCCGTGATGTTCAATATGATAAACACACTGGGCAATTTGGAGTAACTACCGCGGAAGATGCCCGACAGCACTTGAGGGGATTCCTAGACATTTGCAGAGCCTTCAAGATACATAGAGTCCACCAAAATGTGCTTAAGCTGAGATTATTTCCCTATTCACTGAGGGATAGGGCAAAGTAGTGGCTGAACAACCAACCGACGGGGTCATTCAATACTTGGACGGAGTTGTGCAAAGACTTCCTAGATCGTTTCAGTCCTTCAAATGTCACCGACAGATTGAGAAACGAGATCGCAGCCTTCTACCAAGGGGATGGCGAACCAATGTATGAAGCTTGAGAGAGATACCAACAGATGCTAAATAACTGCTCGCTTCATGGTTTCCCATCCTGGACTCAAGTGTCATTGTTCTACAATGGAGTAAATCAACCGACACGAATGATGCTCGACGCCTCAGCCAATGGAATCATCTTGGATAGACCACCTGAGGAGGCATTAAAGATTCTGAACAGAATTGCCAAAAATGACTACAAGTTTCCTACAGCTCGCCGCGGCGGCATAAGACGGCCATCTGTTGTGAATGAAGTAGAAGTCACAGAATCTGTAAATGCCCGCCTGGATAAACTGACACAACTGGTAATGAACATGGCCAAAGGGAAAACATATGAGGCCCAGGCTGCGGAGCCATTTTGTGATGAGTGTGGGGGCAACCACGATTCCTCTGAATGTAGTGAATCCGCCAACTTTATGGGAACTTACGAGAGGAACAATAGGCTCAACACCAACATATACAACCCAGGTTGGAAGAAGCATATGAATTTCTCATGGAGTAACCCCAACACGGCTGCAAATTCAACTCAGCAACTAGAAGGATATCAGCAGAACCTGTCAAGAAAGCCGTCTCAGCAGCAACAAAATACGAACAATAACTCACTTGAATCTACTCTACATACTTTTATGTCTCACACAAGTGATTTTATTGTTCGTACTAATAAATTTATTGATAAGACTGAGTCTTTATGGACATGACTGAGATGAGGATGAACAACCAAGAGGCTACAATAAAGAACTTGAAGACCCAATTTGAGCAGTTCACGGAGATCATAAGCAACAAGACAATGGGTGTATCATCCAGCAGCACAGAGGTCGCAACCAAACCCACCTATGAGCAGTGTAAAGCGATAACTGCAAGAAGTGGGAAACAATTGGATGAGCAACCGAAGGAAAAGCATCCATAACTACCCGCCGTAGCAGCACATGAACAACCCACTGGGGCAGCATGACAAACTGATGCCCAGACAGATGACGGCAGCTTTGAGACAGATAATCTTGAACCCCCACAGATTAGATTTCCATGTAAGAAACGCATTCATGGCATCCGTCTGCCGCCACCCTTCCCCCAAAGGCATAAACAGCAAAAGCAAGAGCACCAGTTCAAGAAATTTTTGGATATACTCAAGCAAGTGCACATTAACATCCCACTCGTGGAAGCTATACAAAACATGCCAAATTACGTGAAGTATATGAAGGATATGGTTTCCAAGAGAAGAAGAATTGGGGAATTTGAGACGATAGCTATCATTGAAGAATGTATGGAAATGATGCATTATAAGGCGCCGATCAAAAGGACAGATCCAGGCAGCTTCATCATTCCATGCAAGATAGGCATCAACCATGACATGAGAGCTCTATGCGACCTAGGAGCAAGCATTAATATGATGCTCAAGGCTTTCTTCAACAAAGTAGGATTTGGACAAGAAAAACCAATCTCCATCATGCTCCAACTTGCTGACCATTCCTTCGTGCAACCGGAGGGAAAAGTTGAAGATATCCTGGTACGAGTGGGCAACTTCATTTTTCCAGCTGACTTTTTCATCCTAGATTGTGAGGCAGAAAAGAACGCCCCCATCATCCTTGGGCGACCATTCTTAGCCACGGACAGAACATTAATAGATGTGGAGAATGGGGAAATCATAACGAGGGTAGACAATCAGAATATAAAGATACACGTTCTACAACCCACGAAGCCAGCAAAGGAAGAAGAAGTCTACCAAGACATACATGCCTCCAAGGTCAACACAGAAACAGGGCAAGGCAGCAACTGGTAGGGCAGAAATCAGAGCAACAAGAACCCCAAGGAGTTGGATAACCTACCTAGACAAAAAGCAAATCACAACAAGCTCAGAAAGTGGTTATGTTTGGGAGATGCACCCTAATGCACTCCCAACATAACTTAATTTATTTTTAATTTCCTTTTTTATTTTTATGTTTTAGGATTAGATTTAAATTTAATGCAATTTATTTTCCACATTTTTATTTTTATTTTAGTTTTCTTTATCAAGTTAATTATTTTTATTTCAGGTTTTAGGAATAAATAAGCATGACCAAGAAGAAGGCCCAACAAAGAGCCCTCCCACCATGCCGCCGAGACAGCTGAAGGCAGCCCACTGCAAAAACGCGCAACGACTAGAAAACCACTAATGGCTAGCTGCCAACGGTTACATCGTAATAGGCATTTAATCCCATATAACACGCGCCACAAAAATCTGCCCGTTGGAATTTGATGCCACCGCGACATCTCTCGACAATCACTATATATACCTCACTATTTCATTCATTCTCTTCACTCTTTCTCCTTGCTTAAACCTCTTCTAAAGTCCACTTGCTCTCTCAACTATTTTCAGATTACAACCGACTCACAGCTATGGCAGCATCACAATCCAAACCCACCTTCTAGAGATTCTTCTCCGAGCTTGACCAGAAACGACACAAAACTCAATTCGCCAACAAGGCAGTTTGGGAAGAGCAAGGGTTCCACTACTCGCATCAAACCTGAGACCTAGGTCTCGAGCCTGCCCTCTTCGAGAAAATTCACGGCCAAGGGTGGGAGATCTTCGCAAAGCAGCCCGAGGTGGCCAACATCACCCTCGTCTGAGAGTTTTACGCCCACCAACCCCGCCCGGAAATCCCATTTGTCTTTGTTAGAGGGGGGCAGTCAAACTCAACCCTTCCACCATCAACATGTTTTATGGGCTGGAGATGGACGGCAACCCTAATGAGGAGTAGAGGCAAACACTGACAGCATGGGACTACGACCAGATGAAGGACAGGCTGTGTGAACCAAACACTACGTGGCTGGCGGGAAAACACAGCGGATCTGTCCAGCGCTGTGTTTGCTGCGAAAGCAATACTGTGGAACACGTTCATCAAGAGATGCCTACTGCCCACCTCCCACAACACAACTGTTGACCAGCCCTGTCTTGCCTTGATACATTCAATTATGAACAACCGACTGATCAACGTGGGCGACATTATTTGCAAGGAAATCCACAACTGCTACCGAAAATCCAAGGGCAGACTCTACTTCCCCTCCCTCATCATCGGGTTGTGTGCTAACTTCAACATCCCCTCCGACCCCAAGGACGTGCTGACGCCACGAAGGGAGGGCTGGACAAGGAAGGTCTGGCTCTAGATGATGCAGACACCTAAGACAGAACCGGTCACACCCTCTCAGTTATCAGCTGACAACATCGTTGCCCTGACAGCTAGAGGTAGTACTGAAGCTGCCCAAAACTCTGAAGTTATCCCGTTGCTCAACACACTGATCGACAACAACAAAAGAATAGAGAAGCAGCAGCTGACCTTCATGAAATACGTGGGGGAAGTCCAAGAAGCCTTTGTGGCCTATCTCTTGCAGAAGTTCCCCAACGACAGCCCCTCCCTACCCACATTCCTAGAAGACTTGGCTACCACAACTAATCCCAGAGAGACTACACCATCAGAAGCAGTGTCCCGCCACGCCGCCTTCCGCCGCCAAATGCCCTTTCCAACGCGGTACCCGTCCTACTCAGCCACTTCTGGCTCTAACACGATGGCCGACACTTCAAAGAGGCATCAACAACAATTCTCTCCAGCCTTCACGGCGGAAACAGTGGCAGACACCTCTCCGTCCAACAATGTTAAGCAGTAGACGGCAGCAACAACGACACCCATGGCAACAGAGGAACCACCGGCAGCTTCAACGGAGGAGCCAAGTAGGAAAAGAAAACGACACATAATCTCAGCCGAGTCGGAGGAGAAGGAGTCAGAATCTGAACCGGAACAAAGTGAATCTCCTCGTCCTACGCTCAAGAGAGTCCAGCCACCACGGACATCAAAGATATCACCTGCCAAGTCTGCTGCCCGGACATCTGCCAACCGCCGCCTTGTCATCCAGTCTTCATCTTCCTCCTCTACCGCAAAGACTCCATCATCATCTCAACCATCCAACAACTTCTAGCGTTGTTTCTTTTCTTTCTTTTTCTTATTTTTATGATTTAAACATTTATCTTGTTTTTTATTTTTTTATTATATACATTGAGGGCAATGTCCGTCTCGAGTTTGGGGGGATTAGCACTCGTCATGTCCAGGCATATAATTAGAGCATATAGGTTGCGTAATGTACTTGCCTTAAAAAATTAATCAAAAGAAAAATCTTGTTAGAACTTGTGCCTATGATAGGATAGCTGACTTTAAATTTTTCGCACCAACTAAAAAGAACTTAATTTTGGGGAAAGCATAAAATAAACTTAGAATTTTTCTATAAAAGCCAAAAATTAAAAACACTACTGTTACTTGCTGAATTTGATTGAACTTCTGATAAACATTGCCTACTTGAATTATATGTAAAATTCTAACATGGTTGCAGGAAGCTACCGCGGCATGCAACAAACAGAAAAAGAAAAGCACTACCACGACAGAGAGAGAAAAATTATGTTGTCTTTCCCTAGAGGTGCCCGAAACTGGCTCTAGGAAGAATCACGTGCAAGGAAACTTTGCTATTGTAAAGTCCATGAATCTGAAAATCTTTGAAGTGACGGACAAATTAGCATGAGTGAATGAAAGTATTCACGGGATTACTCTACTCAATGGGTTCAGGATTTTGTAGTTTTCTCCTATCTTAATTTCAGACCTAGAAGAGTAGTTGTGATAAGCTGAAGCCCTTATTTCCATGATTATAAAATGTGTTTAATTATGATGCCTCGGCAGCAACCTTATATTACCATGACATCATCTTTTTTACTTAGAATACTCTTCAGATTCAGCATGTACACAGTTTCTACACACACTTCACTAGCATTGTAGTTTAATTCTGAGGTAATTCATGTTACTCTCCTCTCACTAATCTAATGATAGGTGCCACGACATTGAGGTGCTAAATCAAGTTTAAAACAAGTTTTTCTTTCTGATTAGTGCAAGGGCAAGTATGTTTAGGATTATATTGCTTGAGGACAAACAATAGTTCGAGTTTAGGGGTGTGTAAAGTGCTCATAAGTCCTATATTTTATGCACATTTCATCTCATATTATTGCTATTCTCAAGTGCATTTTAGGCATATTTAGGTTCATGCATACATTATTTACAATATTCTTTGCTTTACCTTGTTCTTGTTGAATATCTTTGATTTGGTTAAAAAAGATACTGTTTTAGTTTAGTATTAGTTTCAGGTGCTAGAAGTTTTCAGATGGAGAGAGGAACTGATGAGCTGATGTTGAGGCAGCAAGCCAAGGAGCTGTACTGAAGCAGCTCAACACAGAGAACGACGATACCGAGTAGCTGCCGCCACCATATCTGCCGCCCAAGGCAGCAACTTGAGGATTGGTGAATTGGAGTGCGATTGGAAGAGCATAATTTCCTGAGTCCAATGAGCCCATCTACGCAATTTATTGATGCCAGATAACAGCGGACAAAGCCGCCCAAGAGGAGATCATCCAAGGCGGCTTAAGCTTACTTGTGCCACAAGGAGTCCAACTTCAAGTCAAAGAAGTCAGATTTAAAGGATGCATTCAATGCAAAAGCTACTTTATCATAAAGAAGACTTCTACTCTAAGGAAGACTTACCCTAGGCCATGCCCTATATATATCCGATCATATCTTGTATTTTAGAGCAACTCACATTTAATAACTACCAAAAGAAAAAATATTCAAATATTTTAAATCAAATTTCTTTTATTTTAAATCAAATATTTTTTAAATCGAATATTTAGTATTTTCATATTTAAATTAAATTGAATATTTAATTAATTACTTGATTTGATTTGGTGGTTTGTGCGATTTTACGCATCCCAAGTGATTTAAGTTAGAGTCATCTTTCAACAATTTTTACTTTTTTTTCCTAACATTTACTACATTATAAGATATGTATATAAAATGGTGCATTTCATATCACTAAGAGCATGTTGGTGTAGTGGTAAAGGTGTGGGTATAACACTTATTGGTGACATTTGTCACCACGTAATTGGAGAGGAAAATATATTAAATAAAAATAAATTAAAATTTGAGTAGATATATTCAATTGGGTGGTTGTAAAGTGCTCATAAGTCCTATATTTTATGCACATTTCATCTCATATTATTTCTATTCTCAAGTGCATTTTAGGCATTAGGTGCATGCATACATTATTTACAATATTCTTTGTTTTGCCTTGTTCTTGTTGAATATCTTTGATTTGGTGAAAAAAGTTACTGTTTTAGTTTAGTTTTAGTTTTAGATGCTAGAAGCTGTCAGATGAAGAGAGGAGCTGATGCTGAGGCAGCAAGCCAAGGAGCTGAATTGAAGTAGCTCAACACAGAGAAAGACAATGTCGAGTAGCTGCCGCCGCCATATATGCTGCCCAAGACAGTCACTTGAGGATTGGTGAATTGGAGTACGA
This sequence comes from Hibiscus tridactylites, assembly GCA_958450335.1. Classification (NCBI taxonomy): domain Eukaryota; kingdom Viridiplantae; phylum Streptophyta; class Magnoliopsida; order Malvales; family Malvaceae; genus Hibiscus; species Hibiscus tridactylites. Next base: position 19,267,066 of record OY288265.1, on the reverse strand, counting down.
TTGGAAGAGCATAATTTTCTGTGTCCAATGAGCCCATCTACGCAATTTATTAATGCCATATAATAGCGGATAAAGCCGCCCAAGAAGAGATCATCCAAGGCGGCTTAAGCTTACTTGTGCCACAAGGAGTCCAACTTCAAGTCAAAAAAGTCAGATTTAAAGGTTGCATTCAATGCAAAAGCTATTTTATCATAAAGAAGACTTCTACTCCAAGGAGGACTTACCCTAGGCCATGCTCTATATATATATCCGATCATACCTTGTATTTTAGAGCAATTCTTTCCACCACTATGTTCTAAATTCTTTAGGGTTTGAGTTGTGTTGTAAAGTAGTTGTGAGAATGGTTGATTAGGTTTAAGTTTGTTTTTGCAATAAATTCAAGGTTTGCTTGTTTCATGTTCTTTATTGTTTTCAATTGAGTCGAGAGATCGTTTGGGAGCAATCCATTTGTTTAGTATCGAGAGAGTTAAACTCACGAAAGAATTAAACACGATCTCATCAATACCAGGTGTTGATCAATCTAGCCTAGACATAGGTTAGGGTTTAAGGCGACTAAAAGAGGACGAACCTAAGGTTGTTGTTCGTTGCAAGATTCACGCCGACGAGTATCAGCTGCAGTGGGAAATAACAATATTCAAAATTAGACATAAGCGGGATCATTATCGAAGTGTTCTGTCGAGCCTTGAAGGACATCCAAGTTTGCCGCCGAGCCAACCGTCTATTCCACCTGTCGAGACGGCGAAAGCGTCAAAGCACCAATCTGCCATCTCTCACCGAGGTAGCAAAGTCTGGCAGCACAAAACAACTTAACCTGTTCAACGTAGTTTCACACTACTGAGAAGCATAACCTAACTCATTCTATCACCCCGATCTCTTCTATCAAATTACTTGTGTTTATTTACTTTTTATTCTTTCATAAACTAAAATTTACTTTTTCATGAATTGCAATTCGAATAAGCTGTCCAATCCTCGTGGGAGACGATATCTTTTATACTATAACTTGACAAGAGTGTGCACTTGCGCTCTTATTTAGAGAACACCCAAACGCTCTATAGTGGTGACACATGTCATCATCTGATTGGTTGATTAATTTTATTTAATTAAATTAAAATTGAGACTAAATTGATATAATAAGTAAATAACATGGACCAAATGTCTAATTTTACAAATTTCCGTTGACAACCACATCACCCCTCCGCCACCCATCCGTTAGTTTTTTAACGACAGTGGTCAAAATAGGTCAATTTAGTAAGTTTGATAGTCTGACTAATGAGTTGCATAGTTCAGCGATCAAAATAGGTACACCCAAATAGTTCGGTGGTCACTTGAGTAGTTTATCCAAAAATTTATGTAGGGTCGTATTTTAGCTGCACCCGATGGTGTCTCACCTTAGCATGTCCCCATATCAATGGATCAAACCAAGACATGTGACTAGTGGGTTTTTTCTAACGTGAGGCGCCTTAAAATGAGGCTAAAACGAGGCGCAACCAAAATTTTTACAAAAACTGTAAGAATTTCGGTATTGTTGGGCTCGATGGTCACAACCGAAATGCTTTCCAAGTGGTGGAGAAGAATGGTTTTTGGGTGATTATTGTGGTGGTAGAAGATAAGAAAAAATAAGAAGAGATTTAGAATGGTTCGGCTTTCTAACCAAAGCCTACATCCACTACCTTAGCTTCCCACCAAGGATTTCACCAATTCACTAAGAATTCTTCCTCTTTTCTAGGCTAAGGAGGCAACCTTTACAAACCGGTTAATCTTTCTACCCAAAGATTAACCAAGACATTCTTGTACAAAGAGAATTCAAAGCAAACACAAAATCCCTTTACTAGGTATTTGTTTGCACAATTAAGCCCTCACCCAATTCCTAAACACTTGAGCAAAATTGACAATGTAAAGCTCACAATTGTTGTCTATACAAGGAATGTACAATTAAGCTCTAAAGACAATCTCTCATCATAATTGTTGAGTTGATCACACAATTACAAATGGCCAAAAGGGGGTGAATTGGCGATAAAAAAATTGGAGGGTGAAAATTTGGAAGAATAAAAAAATGTGACACAAGGCAATTAGAGTGGTTCAAGTTCTCCAATGAACTCTACATCCACTACCTTAGCTCCCACTAAGGATTTTCAACCAATTCACTACTTGAATTCTTCCTTTTTTCTTGGATGAGGAGGAAACCTTACAATTTGATTAAGCTTTCTACCCAAAGCTTAATCCAATCACTTTTACAAAGAAGAGTATTTGGTAAACTCTACAAATTCCTCTCAAAGGATAATTGTTTACCCAATTACAATTTCACACTCCCCAAACTCACAATAAGATTAAAATGAAGAACAAAAGAGTTGGGTACAAGGATTTGACTCTAAAGGTACAAAGTTTTGATTTGAGTGCTTTGTTATTGCTTGTAGGTTCAATGGTTGTTGTTGGTGCATTTGAGACTTGTTTTTTATACCATTGTATTAAATTCTAGCCGTTTAAATAGTTGAGATCATCAATAGAGCCGTTGGGCTGTAATTTCCCACAGCAAATGCTGCTCAGCTACCTAGCGTATCGGTATGGCTCGGGGGTGTATCAATACCTATCTCAAACAAGAAAGAGTTGTTGTATCGATACGGTTTAAGGGGCGTATCGATACGGGAAGGTGTATCGGTACAGATTTTGCTCATTGGAATCCCAACTTTGGTTTTGATAAAAAGTATATTGGTACGCTCACTTAATGTACCGATACGATTTAACGGTTATTTAAATTTTGGGATACCAACTAACTAACAAGCCAACGGTCGAAAATTAAATGCAAAGATTTTGTAAAGATAAGAAAATCGTATCGATACGGTTACAATGCGTATCGGTACACTATAGTTTAAAATCTTGCCCAAATGAATATCGTATCGATACGGGGTAATACCATATTAGTACGCTATGATCAATTAAAATTTCAGTGCTGAAAAACTGTATCGATACGCCTTGGGGTATCGATATGCCTGGGCTTTTGTTTAAAATAGGTTTGAAAACACATAGAAAGACTAAGTGAATTTTGAACCTTTAAGTGTGTTTTGTCTTGAAATATAGTTTGGATCAAAAAGGCTTGTCAAAAAGTGAGACTTTGAAAAGTACTTAAAAATGTATTGTTTTGCTATTTAGCCCATAAGTCTAAGTGTTATATCAAAATCAATTTTAGTTTCACAATCTCCCCCTTTTTGATATAACAAAACCACATATAAATTTTTAAGTTTTGAAACTTTTGAAAAGCTTACTCCCCCTTAATTTAATATAGGTTTTCAAAATTAACTTTTAAGTTTTTAAAAGTAGGCTCTATAATCCTTCTCTCCCTTTTTGTTAGATCAAAACATAAGCACAAGGTAGGATAAAGCAACAATAATATTAATAATTCAAATGCAAACATCAAATTAAACTTCAAAGATAAAGCAAAAAAATAGTTCAAAGTAAAAAAAATCCAAACTCAAATCCTAAAACATAGATAAAAAGCATAGAGTACTAAACATAGGTGCATAAAATGAAACTAAATGACATGAGATGATATGCAAACTGCTCGTTCCCATCATCGTCATCTTCGTCCTCTTCATCCTTATCGTCTTGAGTAGGTTGATTCCTCTTAGATTGGTTAAGCCAAGCACCATGGAAAGCGTTGAGAGAGACATCCATGGAGTTTTGTTGAAGAGCGATGGCTTTCACTTGATCCTCCAACGATGTGAAGCGAGTGTCAAGACCCTTGACTCGATTTTCCAAGGATGTGAATCGAGTGTCAATGGCTGCAAACCCGACTTCTATGTTTGTGAATTTTTCATTGATGAATAATATTAGATTGTCCATAGAGGAAGAAGCAATCGGAGCACCTTGAGAGCTTGAAGGAGCATGTGGAGCATCGACCAGAGCATCTTGTCGAGGAGCTCGAGGGACACGAACCCATTCATTATTAACATAAGAGAAGTGAGCACGAGATAGGGAACGCTCATCAATAGGTTGGCCAAGGGGTTTGTGAAAATCATGTGTGCAATCAATCTTAAGGGAGTGAAAGAGGTGACTCAACATCGTAGAATAGTAAAAGGATTTTACTTGGTCAGTGTGACGGTGTTGGACTAGGTAAACAAGACCGACAAACATGATTTGAAAAAGGTTAGGACGTCTACCCTCCCTAAAGCACCTAAGCCAAAAACCGTCTACTTGACGGATTGTGGAAATTTTCCCTCCCGATGGACGAAGAAACCATGTAACAATGAGATGAAGGATTCGATCATGAGCATTTAAAACATTTACGGAACCTAGAGGACCTTGACCTAAGGACTTCTCATCATCAATTCCTATGTTTTCAAAACCAAATGCCTTGCAAAGAACATCTTGATCAAGTTGAAAGGTTTTGCCCATTAGATGTGACTCGATTGCAACAACATGTTCTCTATCCTCATCATGAACACATATAGCATTAGAAAAGAAGATTATGACCAAGTTTCTATAGACAATGGGAGGAAGGTTTAAAAAGTTAATAAATTTCCATTGTCGAATCAAAGGGAGGTATTGAAATTTAAAATGTTCTGAGCTTAAAAACAGAATAGACACGACACGTTCTTCCCTAAGAGTGAAACCTTGAAAGAGCTTATTGTTAGAATGGATGAATGGGTTGATGTGAATGTACTAGATTATTGACAAAGCTTTGCTTTGATGTGTAGATCAAAGACCCTCAACTAATTTTTAAGATTGATGGAAAATTTTGAAGAATTGAGGGGAGTTTTATAGTGAAGTGCGGCTAGGGTTTGTAGAGGGAAAATATGGGTTTTTAAGTTTGAAGCATTTTGTCAAAACAACTCTATTTTAACTCTCCGTCGAGACTGTATCGGCACACTTGTAGAGCGTATCGATACGCGTGTGCCCTGATTTTTAATTCAATTTTAATACCATATCGATACGCGGGAACGTATCGATACAGTTTGACATGTATCACTTCCCTTGACTGACCCGTATCGATACGTGGGACCATATCGATACCTTTTGAATTTTATCATTCCCTTTGTTGAACCAGTATCGATACGCTTTCAGCAATATCGATACGCCTTTACCAGATAAGGCATTTTTGATAGACTTAAGTTCAAAAATCCAACTTTAAACGTTCTTAAATGCATATGAATGACATATGAACAAGTTTTAATGGCTAAAATTAATGTATACTCCCCTAGCAACATGCATAGAAGCAAAAGGAGGCAAATTAACATAAGCATGAATATCAATCAATTTCAAGAAAAAATTTGACCATTTGGGACCTAAAAAGGGTCAATAAAGGATAGTTAAACCTAACTCTCTCCTAAGGGTCCAAAAGCGCTCTTTATCTAAGGGTTTTGTGAATATATCCGCTAATTGGTTCAAGGTATCAATATATTCTAGAACAACATCATTTTTCAACACATGGTCTCTAATGAAATGATGTCTAATTTTTATATGTTTGGTTCTAGAGTGTTGGATGGGATTCTTAGTGAGACAAATGACACTAGTGTTGTCACACCTAAGGGGTATGGTTTCTACTTGAAAACCATAATCTAAGAGTTGTTGCTTCATCCAAAGGACTTGAGCACAATAACTCCATAAGGATATGTACTCCGCTTCGGTGGTAGATAAGGCTACGATATTTTATTTCTTAGAGAACCAAGATACGAGCATACTACCTAAGAATTGACATGTCTCGAAGGTGCTTTTCCTATCTATCTTGCATCCCTCATAATCCGCATTCGAATAAGCATGAAGACTAAAGGAATAATCCTTAGGATACTAAAGGCCTAAGTTAGGTGTGTCTCTAAGGTATCTAAAAATTCTCTTAACGAAAACTAAGTGTGATTCTCTAGGACTAGCTTGAAACCTAGCACACAAACAAACACTAAACATGATATCCGATCTACTTGTGGTAAGGTAAAGCAAAGAACCTATCATGGATCTATAAAGCTTAGAATCAACACACTTACCTTCTTCATCTTTGATAAGGTTTATGGAAGAGCTCATAGGTGTGGCTTGAGGATTTACATTCTCCAAGCCGAACTTTTTGAGCATATCGTTCACGTACTTAGCTTGATTTATGAATGTACCATCATTCCTTTGTTTGATTTTGAGTCCCAAAAAGAATGAGAGCTCCCTTATCATGCTCATCTCGAACTCACCTTGCATTAGCTTAGAAAATTCTTTGCAATAACATTCATTAGTAGAACCAAAAATGATATCATTAACATAAATTTGTATTACTAAGATGTCATTACTATATCATCTTATGAAAAGTGTAGTGTTCACCTTACCTTTTTCAAAACCTTTTTCAATTAAAAAGTTTAAAAGTCTTTCATACCAAGCTTAGGAGCTTGTTTTAAACCATAAAAGGCTTTGGTTAGTTTAAAAACATGATTTGGAAATTTTGAATCCTCAAAACCCAGTGGTTGTTCAACATACACTTCTTTATTTATAAAACCATTTAGAAAAGCACTTTTTACATCCATTTGAAAAATCTTGAAATCATGGTAACATGCAAATGCTAGAAGCATCCTAATAGCTTCCATCCTATCTACGAGTGCATATGTTTCATGAAAATCAATTCCCTCTTCTTGAGTGTAACCTTGAGCAACAGGCCTAACCTTGTTTCTCATTATGTTACCACTCTCATCTAGTTTATTCCTAAAGACACATTTAGTTCCTATAGTAGATTGATTACTAGGCCTTTCAACTAGTGTCCATACCTTACTTCTCTCAAATTGATTTAATTCTTCTTGCATAGACAAAATACAAAAATCATCTTTTAATGCTTCTTTAATATTTTTAGGCTCAATGCATGAAATAAATGCAACATGGTTCATTAATTTGAGAGAGGATCTAGTAGTTACCATTTGGATGGATCACCCAAGATTTCAGCACCTTTGACATAGTTGAACTCCCTTGGGTAAGATACCCCATTTTCCTCAAGAGCCAAGTCCTTCAAGGCTTCAAGAGGTGGATCTTGCGCATCTTCTTCTTTAGTTGGAATCTCATCCACCTTTGATGTTTTCCTCCATCAATGGCGTCAAGGATCCCTACATCATCATCATCACAAGAGTCCTTTTTCGGAAGGAGGTTATCATTGAAAACAACATGTATAGACTCTTGTACTACTAAAGTTCTTTTATTAAATACATGATAGGCTTTAGAGTTTAAAGAATACCCTAAGAAAATAGCTTCATCACTTTTAGCATCAAATATACCTAAGTTGTCTTTTTCATTATTTAAAACAAAACACTTGCAACCAAATGGATGAAAATAGCTAATGTTAGGATTTTTAGATTTTAAAATCTCATATGGTGTTTTCTTTAAAATTGGCCTAATCATTACTTGATTTATAATGTAGCAAGCGGTATTTGTGGCTTCCACCCAAAAATATTTAGGTAAATTATTTTCACAAAGCATGGTTCTAGTCATTTCTTCTAATGTTCGATTTTTCCTCTCAACTACCCCATTTTGTTGAGGAGTGCGAGGTGCGGAAAAATTATGGCTAATCCTATTTTCACTCAAAAACTCTTCAAAACCTAGATTTTGAAACTTGGTTCCATGATCACTTCTAATGTGAGAAATTTTAAGCTCAAGATCATTTTGAGTTATTTTAGAAAATGTGATGAATTTTTCTAAAGCCCCATCTTTTGTACTTAAGAATAGAACCCAAGTAAACCTAGAATAGTCATCAACAAGTACAAAAGCATACGATTTACCACCCAAGCTCATAGTTCTAATAGGCCCAAAAAGATCCATATGAATTAATTGTAAACATCTACTAGTAGAGACATCATTAATGGATTTAAGTGAGGTTCTACGTTGTTTACCCTTAGAGCATGCATCACATATTTTATCATTAGAGAATTTGAGTTTGGGTAAACATCTAACTAGATCAAGGGAAATCAATTTTTCTAAAACACTCATGCTAGCATGTCCTAATTTTCTATGCCAAAGCCATGAGCCATGTTCATCATGTGCAACTAAACATGTATGAGATGTATGAATGTCATATAAATGCACCATGTAAATATTACCTATTCTATGCCATATGATCATCAATTTATTTGTTTTAATGCTCACAATTTTGCAACCATTTTTATCAAATAAAACATTAAAAACTTTTTCACACAATTAACTAATGCTCAACAAATTATGTTTAAGACCGTTGACATATAAGACATTTTCAATGAAAATAGAAGAGTGATTACTAATGGAGCCTATTCCTTCAATATGGCCTTTGGAGTTGTCACTGAAAGAAATTATGTTCTAAGAATCTACTCTTGTCATCGATCATATGTCTTAAGCATCCACTATCAAGGTATCATGAGTTTTGACATGAAGCTTTGGCCTTGTAGCAATGCTCCCCCTACAAACAAAGAAATTAGGCTTTGGTTTTTGGTACCCAAATCATTTTGTGTCCATGAGTGTTAGCCTTCAAAACCTTGGTTCCCTTAGGAATCTAAGAAGCAATAGCATTCATGCTATTAGAAATAATGAGTTCCTTAAGAACCCAACATTCCTAATTCTTTGACTTTTAGATTGCTTAGAAAAATTTCTTTGTTTAGGATGAAAAAGTTTTCTTTTTACATATTGGGTTTTAGAAGAATTTCCTTTTTCAAAATTGTTTCCCCCAATAGTAATAGAAGTTTTAAGATTATCAACTTCCTTTGTGTGATAATCTTAAAAATCCGAAAGAAGTTTTTCAAGATCAAGATTTTTCTTCTTAAGATCATTTGAAAGATTTATTAAGTATAAAACCTTCTTTTCCAATTCCGAGTTAGTTTTTGAAAGAGACCCATTTTGAGTTTTTAAATCAGAAATATTTTTCTTGTTTCTCAAAATTAACTCCTTATATTTTTCAACTAACTCATCATAAACCTCTTGCAATTCATCATATGGATCTTGAAGTTCATCATAGGTAAAATCAAAATTAGATGAGTTATGGTTTACCTTTGAATCATCGTCAATGGACATGAGACAAAGGTTAGCCACTTCTTCTTCCTCCTCGGATGACTCCTCGTCACTCCAAGTTGCTACTTGAGCTTTGAACTTGTTCTTCTTCCCAAAACTCTTTCTCTTCAATTGAGGGCACTCGAAATGGATGTGGCCGGATTTTTTGCAGTCATAGCGAATGATTTGGCCCTTTCTCATCTTCTTTCCTCTTGCTCTTGAAGTCATCTTTTCTATTGAACTTTCTACCACGGATGGACTTCATGAAGTGAGTAAATTTTTTTGCCAACTGTACCATCTCCTCATCTTTATCTTCACTAGAATCGCTTTCATGATATGAAGCTTTAAGAGCAATTCCAATCATCTTCTTCTCCTCCATTTTCTTTTCTTCTTCTCTTTCCTTCTTCATGATCTCATGGGTGAGTAGAGATCCAACAAGAGCATCTAGCTTGAGAGTGTTCAAATCTCGAGCTTCAGTAATGGATGTTCTCTTGCTATCCCATGATTCCGGAAGAGAGTACAACAACTTCCTTACTAGCTTGTCTTCGGTGAGATCAAATCTATTGACGATGACCGAGAATCGATCAAACATCTTGGAAACACTTTTATCGGGATCCATTTTGAAGTTTTCGTAGCTTAGATTGAGTAGCCCAATTTTTGTTTCCTTGACGTCACTAGTTCCCTCATATGTTGTCTTGAGGGTGTCCCAAACTTCCTTGGCATTCTCGATCGAGGACACCTTGGAATAGATATCCAGACCAAGAGCACAAAAGATGACATGCAAAGCTTTATCATTGACTTGCATCATTCGTCGATCATCTTCGGTCATTTCGGCTTTGACCTTTGGGACAAGTCTTCCTTCATCGTCTATCTTCATCGGTATATATGGCCCTTCTTCAACTACATCCCACACCATGTAGTCGGTAGACTTGATGAAGAGCCTCATCCTATTCTTCCGATATGGGTAGTTATCCCTATTGAAGAATGGTGGCTTGAGACTCGTAGAGGTTGGAAGTGGAGGTGGATGTCATTGCTTGACAAGTTGTTGATCAAACTCTCCTAGAATTGACTCAAGAGGGTTGTAATCCTTCCAATGAGTGTAGCTCTAATACCAATTGTTGAGTTGATCACACAATTGCAAATGGCCAAGAGGGGGTGAATTGGCGATAAAAAAATTGGAAGAATAAAAAAATGTGACACAAGGCAATTAGAGTTATTCAAGTTCTCCAATGAACTCTACATCCACTGCCTTAGCTCCCACTAAGGATTTTCAACCAATTCACTACTTGAATTCTTCCCCTTTTCTTGGATGAGGAAGAAACCTTACAATTTGATTAATCTTTCTACTCGAAGCTTAATCCACTCACTTTTACAAAGAAGAGTATTTATTAAACTCTAGAAATTCCTCTCAAAGGATAATGGTTTACCCAATTACAATTTCACACTCCTCAAACTCACAATAAAGGATTACAATGAAGAACACAAGAGTTGGGTACAAGGATTTGACTCTAAAGAACACAAGAGTATTTATTAATCTTACATTTTTTTGTAAGAAATTTGGTATATACCGAAATTCTTACACTTTCAAAATTTTAAACTTTTTGTAAGAAATTCAGAATATACTAGAATTCTTACACTTTTTGTAAGAAATTCGATATATACCGAAAAAATCGATACCGAAATTCTTATAAATTTTTAAGAATTTCGGTTGCGCCTCATTTTATCCTCATTTTAAGGCACCTCACCCTAGAACTTCTTGGGTAGTGACGACCCCTCCCACTTAAATCATGATTTTAATATTCGAATTAGAAATCGATTTGACGAAATCTTTGATTTCTAGTTAAACTGTTTGGACGCCGATTAGGGATGAAAATTGGGTCGAGAATATTCGAAAATTGTGGGGATCTGAACTAATGGGGATGAGGAATAACCGAAATCTTCACCCACGAGGACGGGGACATGGATGTTTTTACCACCGAAGCTCAAATGGGGATGGGAATGAGGATTGCTATATCCAAACAATATGGATAACCGAACCGTAACCGTATAAATAACCGCAAGGATCCCCGAAAATATCTGCAAAGATTCCTGATATTTTACAATTTTTTTAAAAAATATATACTTAACTTCCATTTACTTATATATCTAACTTAATATCAATATTCAAGCTCATCTAAATATTTGTGCTTTTTGTTTAAACCTTAATAAGTTTGGGTGACATCTATAGTAATTTACCATTTTTTTGTTAATTAAGAGTATATAATCTCTTTATCTCCCACTTTTTGGCGTTCATGTTACTCAAAACTCTATTCCCCTTCAAGTAAGAAAAGTCACCATTCTTTTCGGCCGCTAGCCAACTTCGAACGTCTTTGATCTTTTTCCATGACAGCAAAATATCTTACCTTATACATATATATATAAATGTGGTTTCTATTTTATTAATCTATTATAAATATTATTGTTTTGTAGTTAACCATAAAAATATTATTGTTCAATAGTATATATTGTATTTATAAATGATCAATTAAAGCAATTTGCCTCCTTGGTTTGCTTTTATTTTACCTACTACATAGTTGAATATTGCTCCTATATAATTTGAAGTAATTTATATATTTTTAAGTATAATGAATATATGATTTGTAAATTGAAATCGACCTTATATTTTAGTCTGTAAAGTAATAAATTTTGTTTAATATTTTGGGACGGAGATTCTCCGAAAATCATAGGGACCCGATGGGTATGAGGATGAAAAATTCCTCGAAGCATCTAATGGAGATTCTTCGAAACCGTACCCGCAAGTGTTGGGGACGGAGTGGAGAATGTAAAATCATCCCCGCTCCACCCGATTTTCACCCCTAACACCGATTTAATATTAATTAAATAGAAAAATTGAAATTCATAATTGATCGAATGATCAAGAATACTCATATTATCTTATCTTGTATAGACTCGAATCTCAATATTTAACTTAAAAATATAATATCTTTTTATTTAATAAAAAATTAAATAATAAAATTTAAAAATATGTATCCAATAAGACGTGTAGTACAACGGTTATGCTACAAACATTTGAAAAATATCAGCAAAACTAAGTAAAAATTAGGTGGGCCATCATAAAAGTATTGGATTTTTCATTGAGTTTAAATTTAACAACCAATAAAATTAGGATAATTATTTAATATACTGGCGGTGTAAATTAAAAGTTTCCACAAACGCCTCAATTTTAAGGATTTATGTTTAGTAGTTTAGAATTTAATAGCCATGAATAGAATTTAGAGTTTATAGGTTAAAACTTAAATCCTCAACATATTACTCTAATCTCTAAACTTTAAATCTTAACCCTAGCCCCTAAATTTTAACTATTACCCATAAATTCTAAACTCCCACACCTAAACCCTACACCCTAAACTAAGTCTCTAAACCTTAAATATATGACACTTGTAGAAACTAAAAGTTTCTATCACTAGTGTTAGTGTGTTAGATATAAATCCATAAAATTATTATATTCGACAAAAATGTTATAGTGATGTTGAATATTTTCTTAATGACCTGTAATTAGAAGTTTTAAAATCAAACATTGTTAACTTAAATACGCTCCCTTTAGGTTTAGGTTTCAGAAACTCGTTCAATATTTTTTTCATTAATTCTTAGTTGGTTGGTGGTGACGTAGTTTTAGTACTGATCATTAATTGTTGGTATTCTTTTTTCTTTGTTTTTATATTCAATTCATGTTTTCTTTTTTTAATTTTTTCATTTCTTTTAATTTTTATATACATTTGTGGTACGTTTTTTCTCTCTTGTGGCACGCTTTTATCTTATAACACGTTTTTGCATATCTCTGTGGTAGATTTACGTTCGTGACTAGTTTTCTCACAACGCTCTGCTCTAATTTTCGGTTACCAGTGGTTTTTTAATAGGTTGATCTCATTTTGTGGTTCATTTGTTGATACAATTAGATCTATTTGCGAAGCAACCTGAACGAGTTTTGTTTCCTGCTTCTTTTCATCAGTGTTTCATCTCATAATGTCGTTGCAACTCACTCAGGGTCGAAAATAAGATTGAATATTGGGAAGGGCCGAAATATTGAATTTAAAAAACATATAATGGTTTATTAGATATTTAAACTCAAAATTCAGAAGGAAATGTCTAATTTGTCTAGTATTTAAACTTATAAGGTAGCACCATGAACGACTGCTTAGGGGCCAAAACCAACCTAGAGCCCCTAAAAATTAATTGTTTTTATTTTTAATTTTTAATTTATCAAATTAATAAATTAATCTAACATTAAAATTTAATTCTATTTCCCAAATCATTTAGTCATCTCCTTATTATTCTCCGACCTAACGATGAAAAAATAAATGATATAATATTTTATAAAAATTTTGTATTTATTGTTCAAAATCAAACTCCATATCATACTCACAATTCAATTCCTTCAAATTTTCTTAACAAAACAATGAAAATGATGTGTTTGACAAAGTTTAATCATATTTCTATAGTTTATTAATGAAACATTAAATTAATTGTTCAAAGTAATGAGATATGTTTTTGCTCTATAGGGGTCTATTTTTTTAGTTTTCACCCGAGGTCTCGAAAATGTTCGAGATGACATGGATAAAGAACTAAATTGTTATTAAAATAAAAAATCCGAGAACACAAACTCATCTTTCTTTGGTTTAGCCTTACTTGATTAAATATTTAATAAATTATTATATTTTTTAAATTTAAATACTTGTTTTTGTACGGACCAAAATAGTATTAGACCAAAATTTATTTGATATATAAAATTTTTAATAGGGCTTGGAGCCCTAACATAACTCTGCCACCGAACTCACTAAATGTACGTTTCATTGTTTTGAAGTTTCGTTTTCTAGTTTTTTTTTTTAATTTAGTTTTACTTTGTTTTATTATTTTCGACTATATTTTTATTTCGTTTAGAATGTTTTTTTATTTTGTTTTCTAAAGAAAATATCCAACATATTGTCAAAAAAGTTTAAAAATCCGAAATTTTCAAAAAATAAAATAACATATAAAAATTCATAGAAAAATTTAAATAAATAAGAAAAAAATATGTAGTTAGGTTCGTCAAATTTCTCTTTATATAAAATAAGTGTTGTAAATAGCTTAAAAATAATTGATAATTGATAATTAATGTTACATTCATCTACATTTATTCTAGTAATATTTATGAAACTACAATTGGAAAATCCACAATTAAAACTCCTAAACTTGAGTTACTTGACCTTTCATCTTAGACAAATCAAAACGACAACAAGGGCAGCGTTTCTTCTTCTTCAGCCAGGTAACAATGCAAAGTTCATGAAAAGAATGCGAGCAAGGCACGCAGGCCGCTTCGCCACCCACCACCAATTCTTCCAAACAAATCGGACACTCCTTCCCCGCCTCATCAACCACCGTCTTCCCCACACTCTCCGCCACCTCTTCCGCCGTCATCGCCACCCCTTCATCGTCGTCTTCATCGTCATCGTCATCATCACCATCCCCAAAGTCAGGCACGTCATCCACGACAGCCTCGACCGCCACCTCCATTCTCAACACCTTTCCATCTCCATCCCTAGCCTCCGCCGCCAAACGAACGGCGGTGGCCGCTATTTCCTCAACCATCGACGGCTGAACCGGGACGCGCATTGAGTTAAGCATGTCCAGAACGGCGCCGTTTCCATCGTTAATCAAGTCGTCGAGAGGAAACTCGTGGATGACTTGAGAAATAATCCTCCCGACTTCAGCAAACGGTTCATCTCCGGCGCCGGGATTCCTCTGGACGATGATAAACGTGGCCTTAACCTCGATTTCGAACACAGAAGAAGAAGACGCAGATTTGTTTTGCGGGGCTTCCATGTCGATGTGATAAGCTATCGAATCCGCAGCCATTATTTATTAGTGAGAAAAATCATGAAAAAAATGCAGGGGAAGAACACGAACTGAACACTGAGAAAATGGGGAATGGCGGATTCGGATATTTTATGAATTTTGAAGAAACGAGTGGGCCCGGAATCCGCCTCCTTACGCGGTTTGCTTACCGCTTGCTGTCGGCCAGTTGAAGACAAAGCCCATCCATTTGGGATAAACCGGTCTCACATGGCTTAATATACCAATTCGTCCCTGAAAATTGGCAGGTTTTCTCAACTTGGAGTCTAAACCTTTTTTTCTTTACAATTTTGGCACCTAAATCTAGCATTTGTTTCAAAGTGGTACCCGTACCTATGGCTAATGCTAGGGATGGCAAATAGGCGGGGCGGGTGCGGATACCCCTTCCCCCATCCCCATACCCACCTAACATTTTCATATCCACCACCTACCCACCACCCACGGCGGGTACAATTTTCAAATCCACACCCGCCCACGTGGGTGTATTCTCAAATCCATCCCCATACTCACCACCCAATTGGATACCTATTACCCATCTCGTACCCGCCTATACCCACCTACCCGCCTACCTGGCAGTAACCATATCACATAAAACATGAAGGGATAATCGCACCAATGCCCCATATACTTTGACGGAAAGTTCAATGTGGTGCTTGAACTTTAGACGCGTTTAATGTGCCCCTGAAGTTTTATTCCGTCATTTAAAACGCCCCCGACCCTAACACTGTTAACTTGTGATGTGGTATAACTAACTTACACCGGTGTAAGTTCTACTGAACTATAGCTAACTAACTATGTCTAACTTACACCGGTGTAAGTTAGTTATTATGTGAGAAATCTAAGGGTAAGACAGTGCAAAGAACTAAAGCAATGAACTTGAAATTTGAATAAAGAAAAAAAATCTTATATTGAATCAAATATCTTCAAAGTCACATAATATGGCAGGTAGCATACGAGGAAGACGGGTGCGGGGCGGGCGGGTGCGGAGCGGGCGGGTGCGGGGCGGGTAAGGTCTTAAATCCACCACCTACCCACTACCCGCGGCGGGTATGACTTTTTATATCCACACCCGCCCACTACCCACCAAACTCATACCCATCTCCACCCCAATTGGGGTGGGTGCGGTGCGGAATCCGCGAAACTGTACCCGTCTGCCATCCCTAGCTAATGCCATTTATTTTTTTTTTAATTAAAAGAGAGAAAGTTAGTCTAAGCGGCGAAGACAATCAGACTACTCTAAACATCATAATCTAGTCCGCTCCTTAAGAGTTCAGAATAAGTAGGGATTCTGTCTTGTATCAAGGGATTGGAACCAGCAATAGCGTGAATTTCACAAAAGGATTTAGGTTTGTAACAGGCACAGCCACTCGAATCTACTTAAGTTAACACAATCCTTTTCTCCCGGGTGTTTATGAAGGATCCCCAGAGTTGTTGCTTCTATATTCCAAATCTGAAACTTTCCCTGTTTTCTTCTAGGAAACGCTTGTTTTAACGATGGGTATTCATCCCAAAAGTTAATTTGTTTCTCATCACCAAATTAATGCGAAGCGGCATCTTCTGGATGCTGAAGAGGACGAGTGATACTTTGCCAATTCCTTTTCATTATTAAATCCAATAATCTCATCCAAACCTCAAAAGTTACATCGGTTCAAACATTAAATGAATCAAAATTTTAAAATCTATATTGATTCACACATATCGATCATATCTAAAATCAATGTTCATCTGTCTAACTGAAAGGTCTATAAATTGGGGGAGTTTAACGTAAACAATAAATTTCAAAATTTGTAAAAGATTTTTATGTTGGGTTTTTGGGATTTTTGACAAGTTTTAAAATTTAAAAAATATTTTTCAAAACTTAATTATTTTGATAACATTTTAATTTATTCGACAAAATTTCGAAACTTTTGGTACATCTAATATTAATATATACAAATAAAATTGATAATTAGTGCAACTATACGAGTAACTACTATAATATTTTCAGGTATTATAGTCGAAGGTATGCTGGAACAGATGAGTCAATTCTGGCCAATTAGCCTTTGTACTATTATTTTTAAAGCATAAAGCCTTTTTTTATCTCATTGGGTCTCAGAAAATCAAACGAGTTTTGTCCTGTGTAATCCATTACAAGTAAATCTTTACGAAACATGTAATTCACTCGATGCGAAGGAAGAAAAGAAAGAAATGTTGGATGACGATCAAAATCGATCTTGAAAAAACATATGATAGATTGGAATGATTTTTTTATTGATGATACCCTCCGTGATATTAGCTTGCCGGATAATTTGGTCAGGCTGATCTTGCAGTGTGTATCCTCTATTACCACGTAGGTTCTTTGGAATGAGAATGTGTCAGACTCGTTTACACCTTTAAGAGGCATCGGACAACGTGATCCGTTTTTCTCCTACACATTTATCCTTTGTATGGAACGACTTGATCAGACCATAAACATTGTGGTTTCCTTTGAGCAATGGAAAGCATTTCGGACTTCAAAAAATAGCTATGGTATATCACAACTCTTTTTCGATACATTTTTGTTTGCAGAAGCTTCTGCAGCGCAGTTGGAGGTGATTCAAGGTATTTTTAGTCGGTTGTCGATTAATTTGAGGTTTGGTATTCAGGAGGTGGATGATCTTGGGAAGTATCTCAGGTTCCGTTACTTCACATACGAGTCACTTCCAATTTGTATAAATACTTAATACAAATGTTGGAGCGTAAATTGAGTGGATGGAAAGCGAAAACCCTTTCCTTAGCTGGTTGGATTACTCTTGCCAAAGCAGTGATCTCGGCTATACCAATTTATACGATGCAATTAACACGATTATCGAAGAAAGTTTGTGCTAATATCAAGAAGGCTAAATACAACTTTTTCCCCTTAAAGTATACCCGATTTCCCAACTTGCCCCCTAAACTTCATTTTGCCCACTTTTCCCCTTAAACAATTCGCCGTTACACATTTCCCCCCACTCCGTTATCTTTTTCCGTTAAAAAAAATTTCGGCCAATAACATCCTGTCACGTCATCAACGGGTTGACTAAGTCAATCCGCCTGGTTTTATTTAAAGGGTAAATTACATGTCAAGTCTGTCAGGTTTGTTTTTTTTGTTCAATTTAGTCACTGAAAAGTCTATTTTTACCTTAAATTGACCCCTATTTGTTTCTAATTTTTATAATTTAGTCCACTATTTATTATTATTAATAATATTATTTTATTAAAACGTTAATATTTAATAAAAATAAATAAAAACAAATATTTTAATACTAAATTAGTAATTTTTTAGATTCGAATTCCAATCAAATTCTAATTATTAATTCTAATTTCACTATATTTGAATTATAGTTTTTGAGTAAAATTCAAATTATATTCGAATTATGTTCGCATTATATTCGAATCATATTCAAATTATATTTGAATCATCTTCTAATTATATTCGAATTATTAATTCTAATTTTGCTATATTCGAAATATATTTTTTTGAGCAAAATTCAAATTATATTAGAATTACATTTGAACCATGTCTATATTATATTCGAATCATATTAAAATTATTTTCGAAATATAATTTGAATATGATATTTCGAATGTAATTTGAATATGATTCGAATATAATATGAACATGATTCGAATATAATTCTAATATAATTACATGTTTTTTCAACTATTATATTCGAATCATATTCAAATCTTGTTTAACAGGTAATTATATTCGTATCATGTTCGTATTATATTCAAATTATGCTCGTATTATATTCGAATCATATTTAGAATATGATTCGAATATAATATGAACATGATACGAATATAATTACCTGTTAAACATGATACGAATATAATTACCTATTAAACATGATTCGAATATAATTACCTGTCAAACATGATTCAAATATAATAGTTCAAAAAACATGTAATTATATTAGAATTATATTCGAATCATGTTCATATTATATTC
Organism: Hibiscus tridactylites; assembly: GCA_958450335.1. Classification (NCBI taxonomy): domain Eukaryota; kingdom Viridiplantae; phylum Streptophyta; class Magnoliopsida; order Malvales; family Malvaceae; genus Hibiscus; species Hibiscus tridactylites. Next base: position 19,248,264 of record OY288265.1, on the reverse strand, counting down.
GAATCATATTCAAATTACATTCGAAATATCATATTCAAATTATATTTCGAAAATAATTTTAATATGATTTGAATATAATATGAACATAATACGAATGTAATTACATGTTAAACATGATTCGAATATAATTACATGTTAAACATGATTCGAATATACTATGAACATGATTCGAATATAATAGTTGAAAAAACATGTAATTATATTAGAATTATATTCGAATCATGTTCATATTATATTCGAAATATCATATTCAAATTATATTTCAAAAATAATTTGAATATGATTCGAATATAATATAGACATGGTTCAAATATAATTTGAATTTTGCTCAAAAAATATATTTTGAATATAGAAAAATTCGAATATAATTAGAAGATGATTCAAATATAATTTGAATATGATTCGAATATAATTTAAATTTTACTCAAAAACTATAATTCAAATATAGTGAAATTAGAATTAATAATTAGAATTCGAATCTAAAAAATTACTAATTTAGTATTAAAATATTTATTTTTATTTATTTTTATTAAATATTAACATTTTAATAAAATAATATTATTAATAATAACAAATAATGGACTAAATTATAAAAATTAGAAACAAATAGGGGTCAATTTAAGGTAAAAATAGACTTTTCAGTGACTAAATTGAACAAAAAAACAAACCTGACAGACTTGACATGTAACTTACCCTTTAAATAAAACCAGACGGATTGACTTAGTCAACCCGTTGATGACGTGGCAGGATGTTATTGGCTGAAATTTTTTTAACGAAAAAGGGTAATGGAATGGGGAGAAATGGGTAACGACGAATTGTTTAAGGGGAAAAAGTAGGCAAAATGAAGTTTAGGGGGCAAGTTGGAAAATCGGGTATACTTTAGGGGGAAAAGTTGTATTAAGCCTATTAAGAAATTAATTCGTCACTTTGTGTGGGTATAACTAGGGTTGTAAAAATAGGTAATCGGATGGGTTTCAGGTCGGTTACTGTCAAGTCGGGTAAAATCGGATACAAGTCATTTCAGGTCATTTTTATGTTTTGACTTGAGTCGGGTCGGGTGCGGGTCCATTTCAGGTCGGGTCCATTCCAGGCCGGGTCAAAACGGGTCGGGTCCGAAGCAGATAATTGACAGGTTAATTCGGGTTCGGATACACTTCAGGTCGGGTTCATTTCGGGTTCGGGTAGACTTCAGGCCGGGTTCATTTCAGGTCGGGTTCATTTCAGGTCGGGTTCATTTCGGATACGGGTAGACTTCAGGTCGGGTTCATTTCGGGTTCGGGTAGACTTCAGGTCGGGTTCATTTCGGGTTCGGGTGGACTTCAGGTCGGGTTTATTTCAGGTTGAAGTAATTTAAAAAAATAAGGAAAAGAAAAATAAGGAAAATAGGTCAATTTGGAATAAAAATAAAGTTATGTGAAGTATAATGAACAAAAATATCAAAATAAATTTAGAAAACGTAAAAATACAATGAATATGGGTCAAATTGGAATAAAAATAAAGTTTTGGGGACTAGAATGAACAGAAATATCATATTAAAATTATAAAACATTGGGCATTCATTTGAAAAACAAATGAATATGGGTCAATTTGGAATACAAATAAACTTGTGGGGACTATAATGAAAAAAAACAAATTAAAAGTATAAAACATCAAACAAATGAAAAATAATGAATATGTGTCAATTTGAAATAAAAATAAAATTTTAGTGACTATAATGAACAAATATATAAAAAAGATTATAAAATACTAAAAAAGAAATTAGGGTCAATTTGGAATAAAAATAAAGTATTAAGGACTATAATGAACAAAAATATCAAATTAAAACTATGAAACATTTTAAAAACAATGAATTGTGATCAATTTGGAATAAAAATAAAGTTTTAGGGAGTATAATGAACAAAAATATCATATTAAAATTAGAAAATATCGGGCTAATTTTTTTTTAAAAAAATGAATAGAAGTCAATTTAGAATACAAATAAAGCTTTGAGGACTATAATGAAAAACCATCAAGTTAAAAAACTAATGAAGAAATGTACCAAATTATAAATAAAAAACATTGGTGAATATAAAAAAATAACGAATAGGGATCAATTTGGAATTAAATAAAAGTTTTAGAGACTAACATAAAAAAATATTATGATATTAAAAAGTTAAAAACAATAGTCTAAATTTAGAAAAATAAAAATAAAAAGGGCTCAACTTGAAATAAAATTAGTTAATTAGATGTTAAGGACTATAAATTATAAAAAATAAATTAAAATTAAAATTAAATATATATATATATATTATAATACATATGTATATAACAATATATTAATTAATGTATATGTATACACTATACATATGTATATATATATATATTATATTATAGGGTTTAGGGTTTTAGACTTTTAAGTTCCTACATACATTAAATAATAAATACATACATATTACATACATACATACATGATACATACATAACTTACATACATACATTATGATTAGGGTTTAGGGTTTTATGCATACATGATACGTACATTAACATTATAAAACCTTGAACCTTTAAAACTAAAACACATACCCTAAAACCCTAAAATTGAATCACTAACCATAAAACAAAACTATAAAACAATATCAAATCAAATTAGTATGACTTAAAAAATATATACTAAAATATATATTATATATTTTAGTATGCCTTATTATTAAATTTGTCTATATCTTAGTAAAAATTCTATATGTACTATGTATTTTAGTATATATTAGATTTTTATTTATTAAAAATAAATATTTTTATTTATCAAGTTTATATTTATTTTTACTAATTACTTATTAAACAAACCTTTTATTTATTAAAAATAAATCTTTTAATTATATATATAATACATTTTGTTAGATACTTAACATTTAAACTATTCAAATTATAGATATAGACTTTTTTATAATAGTTCATAATATTACTTCATATCATATATTAAAAATATCATTATTACTTATTAAGTATCAATTATCAAACCAGGTCAATATCAGTTCAAGTACAAAACAGGTCGGGTTAAAAACATGTCGGGTCCAAAACAAGTCGGGTCTAATAACAGGTCGGGTTCAAAACAGGTCGGGTTCAAAACAGGTCGGGTTAAAAACACGTCGGGTCCAAAACAAGTCGGGTCTAATAACAGGTCGGGTTCAAAACAGGTCGGGTTCAAAACAGGTCGGGTTCAAAATAGGTCGGGTTTAAAACAGGTCGGGTTCAAAACAGGTCGGGTAAAATCGGATCTCGGGTCGATTCAGTCAGGTAATATCAAGTAATTTGCCAGGTCGGTCTCGGGTTCGGGTTCGTTTCAGTCGGACACAGATCGGGTTCGGTTGCTACAGTAACAGGTTCAACTCGGGTTCGGGTTAGCAACAGTCAGTTACAGTTCGGGTTCGGGTCATCAAATTTTCGGGTCAAATCAAGTTCTGACTCGAATAGGTTTCAGGCAGGTTTTCAGGTTCTGACGTGTTTTTACAACCCTAGGTATAACCTTGGACAAAGGATGTGTTCACTTGGTGAGTTGGGAGGGTATTTGCAAACCCATCGCTAATGGTGGTTTGTGATTCCGGTATCTTGATGAACAAAATGATGCTTTCATGAAATTAGCTTTCAATTTGTTAGCCAACAAAAAGAGTTTATGGGTCCGAATTTTACGTGCTAAATATAAGTGTTTGGATAATTTCTCGACTTTGCTTCGAGCTCAAAATTGCTCTCTGCTTTGGAAAGGTTTGAGTATGGTTTGGGATGACATTCACAATAATGTCACATGAAATATCAGTAATGGTACGAGTGTGGACTTTTGGCGAGATCCGTAGATTATGGACACCGGAGCATTAATCCAATATGTTGCGCCACCGAAGGCTGGGGAATCCGGGTCTTGGAGTTGGAACAAATTCCAACATTTGCTACCACATTCCATTTTACTTCGATTGGCAGCTGTGAAAGGGCCTAACCCATCCATTCCTATCATCCTATGAATAGTGTTGGATGGAACGGTTTACAAATTACAGTGCAATCAACCTATGAATTAGGGGTGGGTTTCGGTGCAATGGAAATTACTTCATCGTTTTCCAGGGCTACAAAACATTTGAATTTTTCTCTGCTTGGTGTGCAGCAATAAACTAATGACTAATTAGGGATGTAAAAACAGGTAATCGGACAGGTTTCAGGTCGGGTTCTGTCAGGTCGGGTAAAATCGGATACAAGTCATTTCAGGTAAAATAAAAAAAATTGACTCGACTCGGGTCGGGTGCGGGTCCATTGCAGTCGGGTAATTTGCAGGTCGGGTCTATTTCAGGTCGGGTCAATTTTCAGGTCGGGCCCATTTCAGGTCAAACTCGTTGCAGATCGGGTAAAAACAAGTCGGGTAAAATCAGTTAATTGGCAGGTAAATTGCAGGTCGGGTAAATTTCAGGTCGGTTTCATTTCAGGTCGGGTTCATTTCAGGTCGGGTAATTTTAGGTCGTCGGGTTCATTTCAGGTCGGGTTAATTCAGTTTCACCAGAAATGAACAATTTTGAATAAAAACAAAGTTTTATGAACTATAGTGAAAAAAATAATAATAAATAAGAGCTAATTTGGACTAAAATAAAGTTTTATGGACTATAATAGGCTCAATTTTGAATAAAAACAAATTTTTATGGACTATAGTGAAAAAAATAATAAATAAGAGTTAATTTGAAGTAAAAATAAAGTTTTAAGGACTCAATTAAATTGAACTAAAATTTAAAGGACTTGAATAAAAAACTTATATAATATAAAGGGCTTTATTTATAATTTATCCCCAAATTGAAATTCAATTTGGGAATTGGGCGGTTTCAAAATAAATTTTCCCGCCCATATATATTAATTTTCCCGCCCAACAATTAATAATTATTATTAATTATTATATTTAGTCCAAAGCCTAATAATTAATAATTATTATTTATTATTGATATTATTAATTATTATAAATGGGTGGTGGGATATGAGCCCAAAGGCCCAAAGCCTAAACTTTTACTAATAATTATTAATTATTAATTATTATATTATAAATACAATATATAACTTATAAGTTATAAGTTTATATGTATGTATGTATATATATATATATATATATATATATTATATTTATACATTATAGGTTTTAGGCCCCATCTAAAATAAATGGGTGGTGGGATATGAGCCCAAAGGCCCAAGGCCCAAACAATTACTAATTATTATTTAATATTAATTATTATATTATAAATACATTATATAACTTATAACTTATAATTTATAAGTTTATATATATATATATATATATATATATATATATATATTATTTATACATTATAGGTTTTAGGGGTCATCTCAAATAAATGGGTGGTGGGATATGAGCCCAAAGGCCCAAACTATTACTAATTATTATTTATTATTAATTATTATATTATAAATACATTATATAACTTATAAGTTATAAGTTTATATATATATATTATACATTATAGGTTTTAGGGCCCATCTAAAATAAATGGGTGGTGGGATATGAGCCCAAAGGCCCAAGGCCCAAACTATTACTAATTATTATTTATTATTAATTATTATATTATAAATACATTATATAAGTTTATATATATATATATATATATATATATATATATATATATATATATTTATACATTATAGGTTTTAGGGGCCCATCTCAAATAAATGGGTGGTGGGATATGAGCCCAAAGGCCTAAGACCCAAACTATTACTAATTATTATTTATTATTATATTATAAATACATTATATAACTTATAAGTTTATATATATATATATTATATTTATACATTATAGGTTTTAGGGGCCCATCTAAAATAAATGGGTGGTAGGATAAGAGCCCAAAGGCCCAAGGCCCAAACTATTACTAATTAATATTTATTATTAATTATTATATAAATTATAAGTTCTAAGTTTATATATATATATATATTATATTTATACATTATAGGTTTTAGGGGCCCATCTAAAATAGATGGGTGGTGGGATATGAGCCCAAAGGCCCATGACCCAAACTATTACTAATTATTATTTATTATTAATTATTATATTATAAATACATTATATAAATCATAAGTTATAAGTTTATATATATATATATATATATATATATATATATATATTATATTTATACATTATAGGTTTTAGGGGCTCATCTCAAATAAATGGGTGGTGGATATGAGCCCAAAGGCCCAAGGCCCAAACTATTACTAATTATTATTTATTATTAATTATTATATTATAAATACATTATATAAATTATAAGTTATAAGTTTATATATATAATATATATATATATATATATATATATATTATATTTATACATTATAGGTTTTAGGGGCTCATCTCAAATAAATGGGTGTTGGGATATGACCCAAAGGCCCAAGGCCCAAACTGTTACTAATTATTATTTATTATTAATTATTATATTATAAATACATTATATAACTTATAAGTTATAAGTTTATATATATATATATATACATTATAGGTTTTAGGGGCCCATCTCAAATAAATATGTGGTGGGATATGAGCCTAAAGGCCCAAGGCCCAAACTATTACTAATTATTATTTATTATTAATTATTATATTATAAATACATTATATAACTTATAAGTTATAAGTTTATATATATATATTATATTTATACATTATACTCCCTCTGTCCCACTAAAATTGTCACATGTTGACAATTTTTGGATCAAACTTTTTCAACTTTGACATCTTATAATTTAAAATTTATTATTGATAAAAATATTAAAAATATATTTTAGAAACCTTGAATCAAGTAGTTTTTAAATATATTTTTTATAAATTTTAATTAATTAAAATTTTTAAATAAATTATAGTTAAAGTTGAAAAAAAATGACCAGAAAAAAGTCAACATGTGACAATTTTAGTGGGACGGAGGTAGTAGGTTTTAGGGGCCCATCTAAAATAAATGGGTGGTTTTATATGAGCCCAAAGGCTCAAGGCCCAAACTATTACTAATTAATATTTATTATTAATTATTATATAAATTATAAGTTATAAGTTTATATATATATATATATATATATTATATTTATACATTATAGGTTTTATGGACCCATCTAAAATAAATAGGTGGTGGGATATGAGCCCAAAGACCCAAGTCCCAAACTATTATTAATTAATATTTATTATTAATTATTATATAAATTATAAGTTATAAGTTTATATATATATATATATATATATATATATATATATATATATATATATATATATTATACATTATAGGTTTTAGAGGCTCATCTCAAATAAATGGGTGGTGAGATATGAGCTCAAATGACCAAGGCTCAAACTATTACTAATTATTATTTATTATTAATTGTTATATTATAAATACATTATATAACTTATAACTTATAAGTTATAAGTTTATATATATATATATATATATATATATATTATATTTATACATTATAGGTTTTAGGGGCCCATCTCAAATAAATGGGTGGTGGGATATGACCCCAAAGGCCCAAGGCCCAAACTATTACTAATTATTATTTATTATTTATTATTATATTATAAATACATTATATAAATTATAAGTTATAAGTTTATATATATATATATATATATATAATATATATATATATATATTTATACATTAAAGGTTTTAGGGGCCAATCTCAAATAAATGGGTGGTGGGATATGAGCCCAAAGGCCCAAGACCTAAACTATTAATAATTATTATTTATTATATGATAAATACATTATATAACATATATGTTTATATATATATATATATATATATATATATATATTATTTATACATTATAGGTTTTAGGGGCCCATCTCAAATAAATGGGTGGTGGGATTTGAGCACAAGGCCCAAACTATTACTAATTATTATTTATTATTAATTATTATATTATAAATACATTATATATAACTTATAACTTATAAGTTATAAGTTTATATATATATATATATATTATTTATACATTATAGGTTTTAGGGGCCCATCTAAAATACATTATATAATTGAAAGACAATTGTTTCACATATTATATAAGTATAATAACATTAACTTAATGTTAAACATAATACTAACTTATATTTTGTATTTATTTTAATTTTATGAACATAATAAAATTTATGAACATAATAAAGTTAACATAATATATATTATAAAGCATAATAAGTTTAATATATTATATTATCTATATATTACTAATATATTATATACTTAGTAAAAATTATGACAAATCTTTTAAGTATATAATTTTATTATACATAATATATATTTTTATACTTAAACAAATTTCTAAGTATATAATTTTATTATACATAATGTAGTTACAAATTAAGACAAATTTCTAAGTATAATGGAAGATAAAAATTTTCTAAGTAATGAAATTAACATAATCTACTAAAAAATTATTAAGTTTATAATGAACATTTTACACTTTAAATTATTTAACATTTTTAGCCAGTACATTAGTTCAGGTCAACAACAGTTCAAGTTCAAAACAGGTCGGGTCCATTAACAGGTCGGTTCAAAACAGGTCGGGTAAAATCGGATATCATGTCGATTCAGTCGGATAATATCAGGTAATTTGCCAGGTCGGTCTCGGGTTCGGGTTTGTTTCAGTCGGATGCAGGTCGAGTTTCAGGTCAAAATTAACAGGTCAGATTCGGGTTCGGGTCATTTTCAGTCGGACGCAGATCGGGTTCGGTTGCTACAGTAACAGGTTCAACTCGGGTTCGGGTCAGCAACAGTCAGTTACAGTTCGGGTTCGGATCATCGAATTCTCGGATCAAATCAAATTTTGACTCGAGCAGGTTTCAGGCAGGTTTTCAGGTCCTGACTTGTTTTTACAACCCTATGACTAATGACCAATGACCAACGAGGTCTTAGCCGCTAGAATCAAGCGTGTGGTTGTTGCTAGGTAATGCTAGTTTTAGTACATTTTATTTTAAGAGGATTATCTCGTCATGTGTATTCTTTTTTTTCCATTAAGTTTAAATTTTTTTATTGAAGTATGTGATAATATTTCATATTTATATAAAAAATAACTACCTTAATATTTGAAACCCTTAAATCAAAAGTAAATATATGTTTAATTACATTCGAATTTATAACTTTTAAGATATAACAATAATGAATTTAATCAAACTAAAACTTGCTTGGCATATTTTTAGCATTTTTTAAAAAAGTTTGTATAAATAGAATTAATTTCACCACGTCTTCAAAATATGATTTTCATTTTGAGTTGACCCTTAAACTTTTGAATATTTTAATTTTGTTTTCAAACTGCGACTTCTATTTAAAGTGGTTATTAAATTTTTTAACATTCTAATTCCATCCTTTAATTATTGTTTATGCCGTATCATATTATTACATAATACACATCAATATTTACATGACAATTAATAATTTTATTAGCATACGATGTGATTAACATATATTGATAATTTGAGAATAAAATTATTATGTTTAAAAGTTTAGAAACTAATTTAGGATGGGGTTATAATTTAAGGGTGAAATTAGAACGACTAAAAAATTTGAAGACTTATAGTTTGGAGAAATATAATACAAATGCAATTAACTCCTGTAAATAACTATATCTAAATATTCGAATAATTTTTAAAAAACTACAAGTCAAAAAGCTTAAAGAAACGCACACCACTCGCTCTTTGAACGTCCCTCATGCATCATTCTTCACCTTCCTCTTCTCCTAGATTCCTAACAAAATCTATGGATTTCATTGTTTTCCTGAATATTGAGGATTTGCATGTCCCCTGTTCTTTCCCCTTCTTTCTCATCTCTTTCTTCCATTTTCTCTCCAACATGAAATCCATCTCCAAATCCTTGATTTTCGCTCTTTGTTGTTGTACTTTCACTATCAGCACATTTCATGTTCTCGGAGAAAACAGTCCAGAACCAGAACCAGTCCCTTTTCTCCTTTCTTGCGGTGGTAAGGAAATCACCGATTCCGATGGCCGGAATTGGATTCCCGACGGAGAGTTTCTAGCTTCTTCCGACAGTAGAGACGATACAGAGGCCGCCACGGCTCCATACCCAGACCCTTTATTGCCATCACCAGTTCCATACATGAACGCGAGGATTTTCAGATCATCGTCAACGACCTACAAGTTCCCGGTTTTTTCCAAGTCCCGGCTATGGCTCCGGCTCCACTTTTACCCCACTACTTACGGCAACCACGACCCTTTCCGCGCCTATTTCTCCGTCGCCGCCAATGGCATCACGCTTCTCAACAACTTCAGCGCTGCCGTCACCGCGAAAGCGATCACGCAGGCTTATATCTTGAGGGAATTCTCATTGATGCCGGTCGTATCGGGCGATCTTAACCTTACGATCACTCCCTGTAAAGAATCGTATGCTTTCATTAATGGCATTGAAGTGATCCCTATGCCTGATATATTCCAAAAGCCCGTTGCCATTGTTGGATATAGAGATGAACCTCTTGATCTCCGTGGCTCGACTCTGCAGACCATGTTTAGGCTAAACATAGGCGGAGAGTTCATTGCGCCGCAAGAAGACTCCGGCCTTACTCGGACGTGGTACGAAGATTTGCCGTATTTGTCCAGCACTTCGATCGGCGCCACCTCCCGGGCTAACAAAGATGTTACTATCCGATATACGGAGGAAGTAACGGCAGACATTGCGCCATTGAATGTGTATAGCACGGCGCGGACGATGGGGCCTTATTCGAAAATTAACCTGAAACATAACCTTACTTGGATTTTCCAGGTTGATGCAGATTTCACATATGTTGTTAGGCTACATTTTTGTGATTATCAGCTTAGTAGAATCAAGGAAAGAGTGTTTGATATTTTTCTTAACAACCAAACAGCACAGCGAGGGGCTGATGTGATTGAATGGTCAGGATCTATGGGGAAACCAGTTTATAAAGATTATGCAGTCTTTGTTTCGGGTCTACCCGGAGCGGGCGAGATTCGGGTGGCATTGCATCCGACCATATCGACGACGCGCAAGCTCAATCGTTACGATGCGATTCTCAACGGATTGGAGGTTTTCAAAGCTAACGACACGAATGAGAATTTGGCCGGTCGGAATCCGGTGCCATCGGAAATGCTTACTAATGCAGAAGAAGCATATAAACAACACCAAGCATCAGGGTCTAATGTTGAGGAAATGGTTGCTGGAGGGGTTGCTAGTAGTGCTGTACTGATTGCCCTTGTTGTTTTTGTTAAGAAAAAGAAGGACAATGTTAGTGCTAGTAAAACTGTGAATTTGTTACCAATTGATGGAAGTTCCCATAGAAAATCGGGGTCGACCGGAAGCTTTGTGAATATTGCGGCCGGTCTTTGCAGGCATTTCTCCTTATCGGAAATAAAAAACGGAACCAAGAACTTCGACGAATCGCAGGTTATCGGTGTCGGAGGATTCGGCAAGGTTTACAAGGGTACAATAGATGGAGGGACTAAAGTTGCTATCAAAAGATCAAACCCTTCTTCGGAACAAGGGGTGGACGAATTCCAGAACGAAATCGAGATGCTCTCGAAGCTTAGACACCGGCATTTAGTCTCTTTGATCGGATTTTGCGAAGAAGCCGGGGAGATGATATTGGTCTATGATTATATGGCTAATGGGACATTGAGGGAACATTTGTACAAAACTGATAAACCTCCCCTGTCATGGAAGCAGAGGTTGGAAATATGCGTTGGAGCTGCAAGTGGACTTCACTATCTTCACACCGGCGCAAGGTACCCAATCATACACAGAGATGTTAAGACTACAAACATTTTAGTGGATGAGAATTGGATTGCGAAAGTTTCCGATTTCGGACTATCGAAATGCGGTTCAACTCTTACCCAAACTCATTATAGTACAATGGTGAAAGGTAGCTTCGGTTACTTGGACCCAGAATACTTCCGTAGGCAGCAATTAACCGACAAATCCGATGTTTACTCATTCGGAGTAGTCCTTTTCGAGGTGTTGTGCGCAAGGCCGGTATTGGATTCGAACTTGCCAAAGGAACAAGTTAGTTTGGCCGATTACGTTCAGCATTGTCAAAGAAGAGGAACACTCCGTGGAATCATTGATCCACATATTAAGGGAGAAATGAACCCAGAGTGCTTTAAGGTATTTGCGGACGTAGCGGGGAAATGTATATCGGATAATGGAATCGATCGACCTTCGATGGGCGATGTGCTTTGGAATCTCGAGTTCTGCCTTCAATTACAAGAAAACCCGGGAGGAGTTGATATGGCCAATGATGCTTATGATACACATATTGCAACACTCCCCGTTGATGAAGAGATAGTTGACGATGAAGTCTATTCCCCCCGGTTAGCTCCTGTTTTCTCCATGATTGCGGATCCTAGAGGAAGATGATACATATGCTACTTGGATTCCAGTATGAGTTTCATATGTTCGGACAATCGTCTATCCGTATTTTGGATACGGATATAAATATACTCTAGGAAAAATGAAACACTCAAAACAACATAACTTGTGTCCGGGTTCGAGCCGAAGCCCAAAAAATCTTCACAGCCATTCCTCAACCGCTGCTCAACCTTGTGTCAGTAGTCTCCTTTTTTTTAAAAAAATTTCGACCCGGACCAAAACAACGTCGACAATAACTACGAAATAGTTATTTGAACATTCAGAACTTGGTCGTAGAGCTCTTAGAATCGGTAATTGATCTGTATCCTCAGGCAAACATGTTCCTTTTTTCAAATGTACATTGAAAAGTTGAAGTTTAAACCTAGAAATGTAAATTTTTTGTTGGATCCCAATAGTCTTCAAATTAATCTTCATGATGAACATTTTCAATTGCCATGGTGGTTGATAAATCTGATGTCATGCACAAAAAATGACGGTTTAATTGTGGTTTTAGTTCTTCTACAATGTTAAAACTTGAGATTTAGACCAACGAGTTGGTCCAAATAGTAAGCAACTTGGTATTGCGAGTTTGAAGCATTGTGTATGCAGAAAATTCATGCGGGAGACTCACCCACCAAAATTAGATGTACAACGCGAATCGGTTATATTACTCAGGGCAAAACCCTAGAAAATTGAGAGGAAAAAAGAACTTTAATATTTAATCTTATTCTCTACTTGATGACATGATTCAATGTCATACACAGGGACGGTTCTATGTGTAATGTGGGAGGGGCAATTGCCCCCCCTAAATTTTATGGGTTAATTATATTTTAGTCTCTAATAATTTTGAAACCGTTGCAATTAAGCCATTTTCCCTTCTTTGCCTCTCCCAAAATTTTTATGGTTTATTATTTTTTAGGACCTTGTAATTTAAAATTAATAATTTTAAACTTTGACCCCTTTTTTTCTAGTTTAATTACTTTTTGAGACCTTTCAAATTTAAAATTTATAAAATTAAACCTAAAATACCTTGATTTTTACGATATAATTACTTTTTAAGATCCTATTATTTCAAAATTAATCGGTCTGCCCTCTCGTAGTTCAATCCTGGCTCCATCCCTGGTCATACATTATGTGTCAATGAATCTTCTCTCGAATTAGGGTTAACTCTTGGATCAAATTCACCGTGATAACAGTTTTATGAGGATTATTGTATTGAAAATCAATTAAATCTATTTAATTACAGTGGAGTGAATTAAAGTTTATAAAGAAAGAGATTAATTTTGTCAAAAACAAAGAAAGAAAGAGATTGAATGTAAATATATAATATAACTTGTTTGCATATTCGTGGAATGTATAATTAATTGTTTTAAACCAACAATCAATTACTCTATTTGGATGAGACATTAGATCTTTTAAGCAAGGTCAGAATTTTAGATCCTGACGTTGTAAATGGAAAAAATTAAGTAGGGAAGATCACCCTCATATTAAGCCCCTGTAAAACTTGATTTTGATTATATAATGTGCAATTAATTTTTTTTTGAATTCTTTAAATTCTAAACCAGATTATATAATGCGTAAGTAAATAATGAGAACTATTATTTTTAAAACAATAATCATATTAACACACGTGTAAATGTTGAAAATTAAACATATTATAATAAAAAGAAAGAAAGAGATTGAATGTAAATATATAATGTTAACCATATGATTGGAGGATGAAAAATAATTTAATAAAAATAGTTAAAGTTCTCCTATTTGGTGGTGACACGTGTTATCATCTAATTAAATAATTAATTTATTTTATTAAATTAAAATTAGAATTAAATTGATAGAGTGTATACGTAACGAGGACCAAATGTATAATTATACCCTTATTTTTTAACTGCCACGTCACTCTGTCGTTAACCTCTAACGATTAGTGGTCAAATTGCATCTAATTTAGTAGTATGGTGGTTTCATTGCTTAGAAAAAAAGTAAGGTGATCAAATCACGACTTTTCCAAAAGTATAGTGGTCATTTATATAGTTTACCCTTAACTTTTTAAGTGGTATCAATCAAGCCACTTGCGGTTAAACTTGATAGTTAATAAAAATTAGTATAATTAAACATTTTAGTTCAAGTTATTTATATATTATATTAATTTAGTTATAATATTAATTAAATTAAAAAAATTAATCATTCAATCAAATGATAAAATATGTCACCATTGTTAATTTTATTTTTTATTTTAATATTTTTTATAATATTTTAATATTTTTTTAATAAAAAAGTATGCTTCTCATGGGATTTTAACACAAGACGCATGAATTGAAAAGCCACAACCCAACCATTGAGCCAAACCAATTTTATGGTCATTGTTTACAACAAAATATATTAAAGGCTAACTGCTGGCAGTCCGATTGGTCTCCTCTAGTAGTTGCAGCAGACCCATTTGTTCAGTGAAGCACTGAAACTGTTTCTTATTTGATTAATGGGTTTATGCGACATACCCTAACACGTGTCAATTGATAAGATTATTAAGATTATTAAATTTAGTTAATATTATGACTAAATTAATATAATCTATAAATAATAAGAATAAAAATACATAATTATACAAAATTTTATTAACTGTTACATCACCTTCTCCATTAGGTTTTAACGGAAAATGGCTTGATTGATACCTATAAAAAGTTAAGTGATCTTATTAACACAATTAAAAGTATGGTAGTCAAATTGACACCAACCCTATAGTTAGATGGTGTCATTTAAGTAGTTTACCCAAAGACTTATACTTGAGTTTCTTTGAGCTAAAAGTATTTACAAGTTACGTAGTATATGTCTATAGATATTCTTAACCCTTTGACAATGCACATACACCATGTAGACATAACGACTTAAATTTGTGTCTCTTAAAATGAACATTATCCGTTTTTCCACTAGGACACTTGTTGAGTTCTTCTTTGAGTGATAAATTTTATTCTTTAAATTGTATATTATTAAAAAAAATGAGAACTTAAATTTGTAACATGTTTATGTGAACCAAATAGATAGATATATCATTCATTTTCAAGATGAATCAGAAATAGAACCAACACAATATTGTAATAAGATTATCCATATGAAAATACTAATGCAATATGATAAATAGCAAGATTATCCATAAAACATAATGAAGTTTAACATACTTTTTTCATAACATTCAACCACCATCTACATTTTAAGATAACCTCCAATAAAGGATACTCGTCCATTTCTTGTGCGGCCATTAAATCCATCAAACCGGCGAAGTTTCCCAAATGGCAAGTCGAACGGTACGGACGGACAAACGCCACTACGTACCATAACCACCAGTACCACCACCGACACTACCATTAACATTATTATTGAAACTAAAGGGTCCGAATTCTCTTTTTTCGATTATAAAAAGTAAGTGATTTAATACCATTTATCGGATCCAACAACCCCTTTACCTCCGTGATATATTCTAATATATTAAGCTGTACCTGTAATATATACAAAGATAGAGCCAGAATTAGAAGTTCGGAGGAAAAAACATAAATATTAAAAAATAAAAGAAAAGTTTAGTGCATTAAGGAAAACAAAAACTAGAAAATACAAGAAACGCATCGTATAACTTACAACACTGAATTTTGAACCATTGGATGTTCCGTATAATTCGGACAAGGAATAGAATCCACAATCAACGTACCGAAATTGTAAATAAGCAATAGAAGGGGTATGCCAGATATATATTTCAGAGACATTAGATTTTCCCATCTCAGACCATTCTTCACAAAGATTAGGGGTGAGCAAAACTCGACTCGAAAAAATCGATATTTTTTTTCAATTTCGAGTTATTCGAGTTGTTCGAGTCAACTCGATTAACTCGAAAAAATTTCGATCTCGAGTCGGTTTGGAATTTGCCCAACTCGAAAAATCGAAAAACCGAATTTTACAGTTTTGCAATTTAATCACTGATTTCACTTTTCTTCAATTCCTCCTTCATTTTAAGCCATTTTTGACCAAATGTGAACAACGTATTCCTAAACCAGCGTAGAATACGTATTTATCTTCAATTTATGTTTTTGAAAATAAATTTTATATTTTTTCAATTCAGCCCTTTAACTTTGTATGATTTCCTCATTTCTTCAATATCTCCTTCGTTTTAAGTCAATTTTGACCAAAATTGAACCACATGCTCCTAAACCAATGTAGAAACTAGAATATTTATTTAGCTTCAATTCATATTTTTAAATTAAAATTTTTACTTTTGTAATTTAGCCCCTCAACTTTGAATGTTTCTCATTTCTTTAATTTCTCTTTCGTTTTAAGTCTATTTTTTACTAAAATTAAACCACATGATTCACTAACACTATATAATATCTATATAACTTCAATTCACATTTTTAACAAATTTATTCTTTTTTTAATTTAGCCCTTTAACTTTATATTTTATTCAATTTGATCATTCAACCGATTTTTTTGTAATTTTTTCTTTACATCAATTCATTGACTCATTTATACCCATATCAGTACTTTATCCTTAAAAGTTCCTTATTTAAAAATAATATTATAAATATATTTTAGAAGTTTAGATGATATTTTTTTATTAAATAACATTACAAATCTTACTTATGCATGTGAAAAATAATATGAAGAAATATATATATATATATATATATATATATATATATATATATATATATATGCATATCTTATATCAATAGAGAAAGTAGTTTAAATTGGAATCAAATCGTACTATAACATGGTAAATAATTACAATTAAATTTGTATAGAAACTCGAAAACTCGACTCGAATTTCATAAACTCGACTCGAATCGAAAAAATTTCAAATTAAGTTCAAGTCGTAAAATATAACGCGTCAACTCGAATAACTCGAAATTTTTAGACTCGACTTGACTTACTCGAACGCTCACCTCTAACCAAGATTAGCATTTCCAGCCGGCACTATTTTTACCCTACTTGGGGAACTCATTTGCAAAAAGTATACAAGTAACGATTTCCCTTCCTATTTAACTCTATCACATATATATAGGTAGCATGAGTTATCAAACTAAGAGTCATATGCCAATGAACAGACTCTTTCAAGGTCAATTTATGGCAATGCTACATCTACATCTACTCACCGGGTAGATTACCCAACTGAGATGGCACATGATTTACTAATTAATAAATGTTATACAATGTATCTTTTAATAAGCAATAAATACAATACAAATAATACATCTTTTAAGTTTTATTAGTAAATAATTTTCAATATTATAACTACAATACAATTAATACATCTTTACCCATAAACAAATTTTATAACTATAAATATAATATAATTAATGTTTTATGTTGTTTAATATAATAAGAAGAGAAACTAAGTTAGTAGAGGTTATGCTCGAAAAGGAATTAATTTAAATCTGATCCCTAGAGTCTACAATGTTAGGGCAGATGTTTTAGCTAAAAGGGGCATTGGGTAGTTGTTCTGCTCTTGCTATATAGATTACTCGGTCATGTAAGCTGTAATGTAATTTTTTATTTTATCAATAAAAATATTAGTCGGGGTACTCTTTCCCCCTTCGATAGGAAGGATGTTTTAATGAGGCCCACAAACTTTTCAAAAAAAAGAAGAAGAGAAACTAAGTTAATTAAAAAATATTTTGACCCATCGTAATATCATGTTCCGCTAGTTTCTAGATCAACGAGTGTGATCTTTCTTCAAACAATAGCCCTTGAAGAAATATAATATTTCGAAATTAAGATGAAATAGTTGGATTTTGTTCTTTTAGAACAAAAAAATAGTCTATAGTTCATATATTCTAATTTTGGTAGTTTCGTTTCATATATATTTTTAAATAAAATTGACGTGATTGCATGATAGTATAATGTTCATACTTTTTTTTAACATTTTGATAGGCATACAAATACATTTAGCATAATGCCTAAATATGTCCATAACATTTCACACATTTGTCACTTTGGCTCTCTTTTTTGGAAGTAATTTAGTCCTCAACATTTTATTTTTTAACAAAAGGGCCCTTCGTTAGATGGAACCGTTAGTCAATAATTTTCGCTGACTAGGTAGGGACACATGGACTGTAATGATAATGTGGCATGTTCACATGAATGTTAATGATGACATGGCTTTATACCACGTCAACGATTTTTTTTTTTGTAAAAAATATTATATTTATTAAATTAATCGCAACTAATTGAACGCTCACACCTGACAACTTCCAATTAATTTAAATTCTAAAATTTTTAAAGTTGGTACGCTGGATGTATCAAAACTCATGCGTTAACCACTAGACCAAATTAACTTTTTTGTTATGACTTGATAAGAATTGAATATAACATAAAAGAAAGGGTTTCATTAAATTTTAAAAAAAATTCAAGAGTCATTCGATTGAGAACAAGACAAAGGAGGACATGGGCAGTGCAGTCATCCTTAACTCTTCTCTCACACGGCCACTGCCATTCAAGGCGTCATCCTAAATCTATAAGTAACATATAATATAGAGAAAATTCAATTTAATAGATTTCGTAATTATTATATAATAAAAATAAAAAATAAATTTTGTTAGATGTAAATAAGGCATAATGTAAAAAAGAAAAAAATAATTAATTAAAGTTATGTGACAATAATATGTGAGCGAGACAATGAATAAAATAGAAAGTGAGGGTAGACGAATTCCTTTCATATATAAATGTAAAAGTACTTGATTTATTTATTTTAGATAATAATTTTGTCTAAATTTAAAAATAAAGTTATATAAAATTATCTATGAAAATAAAATAATTTTTTAATCATTTAATAATAAATAAACGTAAAAAATATAAGATTATATTTCTTGAAATTTATATCGTATAAATGAAAATATAATTGAAAATATTATTAAAAATATTTGAATAGATAAAGTAATAAACATTAACTAACATATTAATTAGCATGTATGTTTTCTATAAAACTATTAAATAAACATAAGTGGGTAAGTAGTAGAGAAAGTTTTCTCCAAAGTTCATCTATTCTTATTTAATGATAATTAATACGTTTGGAAGTGATAAAAACCTCTTCAATTATATATGATTTAATTTCTTTCATTATAACTGGACTCCTACCAAATTATTTAGAATTGGGTAAATTATATGGGTGATTAACTATTGGGTATGAACTATTTTAACTACCGAATTACAAAAATTCAAATTTCAACCACCAACTATTTAATTGGACCTATTTTGACCACCGACCGTTACAATCTAACAGAGAGGTGACGTGACAGTTAATTTTTTTTTTGTATAATTACACATTTTATCATGTTAGTTACACATTATATTAATTTGGTCATAATTTTAATTTAATCAAATAAAATTAATCAACCAATCAAATTACGACACGTGTCACCACTTGGTTAAAGGAAAATTAGAGAGTTAGAACTATTTTTGGTGTGGGTTGAACCTAAAATCTCTTGGATAAAAACCTAAACCAATACCGACGCATTAACCTATTCATATTAATACAAAATTACACCCTTATATATATATATATATGCACTCTTATTCCTCGCACCAAATCACCATCCCTATCAGCATTAGCTAAAACATATTTTATGCCTGGAAAACATTAACAAAGGTTAGGTACCTGAAAATGCCACATTGTAAAAGTTCTGCAATTCAACACCCCATGTTGCAGAGGGTTGAATTTGCATGAACGCTTGCTGACCAATAAGGAGAGAGCGCAGGGGCCGCATTCAATGGAGACCGGTGGAGGCTACGGCCTCTTCAAAAATTGAAAAAAAATCTAAGTTGGACTAATGATAAAATTATATTTTAGCCTCTTAAAAACATATAATTTATATTGTTGCCCCCCTTTAAAATTAGAGATTTTTAAATAGCCTTTCAAAAAATTAAGTTCCGTCACTAAAAGAACAGGATGACGTTTAACAATGAATGAAGAGTGTTCTATTTGTCGACTTCGATCGGAGGATGTTGTCCATGACTGTTCTAAAGCAAGGAGCGTGTGGCAACAATTAGTTGCACCAGGAAAGCTACCGGAGTTCCAAAGGTTAGAGGTAAGCGATTGGTTTCATATATAACATTGTTTACTCTGATAGATATGTACTCAATTTTCCTAAGAGATGGATGCCTCGTTTTGTAATTATTTGTCGGATATTATGGACCAGAAAGAACAAATGAACCTTGGGTAGGTATGTTGTACGGCATGTTAAAATGCGGCTAATATACGGCGTGGCCGTTTTTTTTACCCGGTTACCAACTTAAAATGTTACATATATTAGTAATGATTTCGGTTGCAACCTAAATTGTTATGATTTTAGGTAATATTTCAGGTTTAGGTTTTCCAAACTAAAATGCTATATGTATTGGCAATATTTTAGGTTGAAACTTAAATTTATAACATTTTAGGTTGTAACTTAAATCATTATGATTTTGTATAACATTTTAGGTTAAACATAAATTTTTTCTAAATTGTTATTATTTTGGGTAATATTTCAAGTTTAAGTTTTAAAACTAAAATGCTATGTCTTGGTAACATTTTAGGTTGAAACTTTAATGGTTATGGTTTTTCATAACATTTTAGGTTGAAACTTAAAATTTTACTCACTTCAACCTAAATTATTATATGAGATCTGATCGTCCAATAATGAAAATATTTCACGACAAATATCAAAACTTTGCTCTAAGTTTTACTGAAAATCAAGAATTCTATCTTAAAAGCAATATTACAATTTTCATCAATTACCAAATTCTGGGTTTGAATTGTTAAAATCAAGTTTAGATTACTCATATACTTTAAGAAAACTTCATTACCCAGTATAAAATCTTAGTTTTAGGTCGAAATTAACAAAATCACCATTAAAGAGTTAAAAAATTGAACATAAGCTATTTTTTCATCAATTGCCTAATTCTGTGTTTAATTTGTTAAAATCAAGTTTAGATTAATCATATACTCTAAGAAATATAAATTACCCAATAGAAAAATCTTAGATTGAGTTTGAAATTAACAAAATCACCTATTTTTGGGTTTAATTTATTAAAATCAAGTTTAGATTACTCATATACTCTAAGAAATCTTCATTACCCAATATAAAATTTTAGCTTTAATTAAAAATTAACAAAATTACCATTAAAGAGTTAATGAACTTGAAACTCAGCTAGACTCAAAATAAGTATTGAAACTTAGTTGGAAGTTTCGAAACTTACAAAAAATGTATCACTCCAACCTAAAGTGTTATCCATAATAGTTACATTTTAGATTTTAACTTAAAATGTTATATACATTTTTTATAACATATTAGGTTGCAACTAGAAATGTTATCTAAGTTTCTAAATTTTAGGTTGCAACCTAAAATATTATATATTATAGTAACATAAATGTTACATATTATGGTAAGTTTCCATACTTGTTAGTAAGTTTCGAGACTTACCATGTCAACTTAAAATGTATATGTTTTGACAACATTTAGGTTGGTGTGTACATATTATAGTAAGTTTTGATACTTGTAAGTAAGTTTCTAAACCTACCATTGTTGAGATGATCAATCGATGACAAATGAGCAAGAGGGGGTGAATTGATAATTAAAAAATTGAAGGGAGGAAATTGAAATAACAAAAAAGATGGACAAGAGATTTAGAGTGATTCAAGCTCTAACAAGTTCTACATCCACTACATACCTTAGCTCCCCACTAAGGATTTCAAACAATTCACTAATGAATTCATCTCCTTTTCTAGGCTTAAGAGGAAACCTTTACATATCGATCAAGCTTTCTATCCAAAGCTTGATCAAGATCACTCTTTTACAAGAAGTTGTGGCAAACTAAAATTGACCTCTCAAAAGGCTAATATTTTTCCCAACTTACAAGTGCACTATCCCCAAACTTGAAATAAAGGATTACAATGAAATTAGACAAGTTGGGTACAAGGGTTTAACTCTAAAAGGCTCAAAGAGATTGGATTTTTGTTTGAATGATTTTCACTTGATCAATTAGTTGTTGTTGTAGCTTTGGAGGCTTGCTTTTATATCCCCTCATTGGTTTTTAACCATTTAGGTAGATGAGATAATAATTAGAGCTGTTGGAGACTATTTTTTCCATTATAAATGCACTTCTCAGGCAGGGCGTATCAGTACACGAGAGCCCTATTTCAGTACCTGTAAGACATAAACTAGTCGTTGCAAGAGTAAACGCAGGGGAGTATCAAATCGGCCTTAGTGTAAAATGTGGGTGTAAAGTGTCCACAAGTTCTATATTTCATGCACATTCCATCTCATATTATTGCTGTTTTTGAGTACATTTTAGGCATAATTAGGACCATGCATTGCATTTTACAGTATTTCTTTACTTTGCCATGTTTTTCTAGATTATCCTTGTTTGGTAAAGAAAAGGTATTGTTTTAGTGTACTTTTGGTTTTAGGTACTATAGGCTGATAAAGGGAAAGTGGAGCTGAGGATGTGATGCTGAGGCAACGAACCAAGGAGATGTACTGATGCAGTTCCAGACAGAGACAATAGTTGCGGAGTAGCTGCCGCCACCCGCCGTGCTGCCCAAGACAACAGACTATGGAATTGGAGAACCAAAGTGTGATCTGTAGAGCAGAAAATCCTGAGTCTTTCGGTGTTGTCCACTCAATTTTCTAACGTTTGTAGCAGCGGGCAGAGTCGCTGAAGCTAAATCTCGTGATTGCTTGCGGAACAAGGACTAGACCTAGCTAATGCCTATATACACCCATTGTAATTCTAATTCAAAATAACTTAGGTTTTTCCTTAGGCTTAGTTTAGGTTTTCTTGCCGTCGACATGTTCTAATTTTCTCTTTGGGTTTAGGTTATGTTGTAATTAGTTGTGAGAACGGTTGCTTAGGATTTCAAGTTTGTTTTTGCAAATAAAATTACAAGGTTTACTTATTCCATGTTCTTCATAGTTTTCAATTAAGGCGAAAGATTAGTTTAATTCTATCCATTTGTTCAGTATCGAGAGAGTCGAACTCACGAAAGGAGTAAGTATGATTTCATCTATAGACAGTGCGACCAATCCGACCTAGACATAGGTTAAGGGTTTAAGGCGGCTAAAAGAGGGCGAATCAACATTGCTGCCTTTGCATGATTCCTGCTACGACTGATATTATCTGTAGTGGGCATCAACAGAACTCTGACTTAGACAGAAGCAGAGTCACTTTCGAAGCGTTCTGTCGAGCCTTGTAGTTCTGCCGAGTTTGCCGCTGAGACACAATTCCATTCCCCTGCCGAGGCAGCGAAAGGGTCTCATCAGTCTTCCTGCCATCCACCACCGAGGCATCAGAGTCTAGCAGCGCAAAACAACTTGTCCTATTCAACGCAGTTTCACACTAAGCAACAACATAACCCTGCTCTCTATATCAATCTGATCACTTCCTTTTTAATTACTTGAGTTTTTATTTTATTTTACTTTTCTTTTCAAACAACCAACTTACTTGTGCATTTATTTTTCTTATGCGGGAACAACAATTCGAATCAAGCTGTCCAATCCCTGTGGGAGACGATATCTTATATACTATAATTTGATAGGAGTGTGCACTTGCGCTCATAAATAGAGAACACCCCAATGCTCTACAAGTTTTTGGGGCCGTTGTCGGGGATTGGTAACATCGAAATTCATCTTTTATTTCTGCATTTTTATTTCTTTACATTTTATTTTATTTTTATTTTTAATCAGAAAAAAATAATTTTACAGTTTCATTTGCTAGTGTATGACCAGGGCTAATCCAAAAGAAGAAATCCTCTTTTACGACGATATCGAACGAAGAGTAAGAGAGCTCAACAAGGAAATCAAAGTAACCCTAGGAAAAACCAAAGAGGAAAAAGAAAAAGCAAAGGTAAACATGGAACCTGCCAACAATGCTGTGAACGACAGAGATGAGTAGCAAGACCCGCCGCCCAGAGAACAGTAAGATCCACCGAGGCAGCAACCCCCTCTTCCGCCCAGGCATCCCCAAAATGTTCGAACCACTAGAGATTATCTGGAACATGACTTCAGAGGGTTCGGTTAAATAGTAACAGAACCTGAAATTGAGGTGGATCACTTCGAGCTAAAGTCTGTTATGTTTAACATGATCAACACGTTAAGGAAATTTGGAGGAACTGCCACAAAAGATGCTTGACACCACTTGAGAGGATTCTTGGACATCTGCAGAGCATTAAAAATACACCATCAAAGTTGTTGTGCCTTTTCCCTGAACTGGATCCTCCCGAACGCTTGGTCAGCCCCAAGCTATGCTCGATGTCCTTGGCCCTAGCGACCAAGACATCAAAATCAGAATAATTAGTAGCAAAGGTGTACCTCTTGACCTCCTCATGAAGTCCATACCTGAACCGATCACAACGGTCCCTCTCAGTAGGAACCAACTCCGGAGCATACTGACTCAATCGGACAAAACGGATCTCGTAATCTGTCACTGAGGTGTCTCCCTGAACAAGAGCCATGAACTCCCGCTTCTTCTCATCTAAGTATCTCGGGCCCAAATACCTCTTTCTGAAAGTAGTCTCAAAGAAATTCCAACTGATCTCGGCCTCAAGCACGCCGGTAGTAATTGTGACCCACCAAGTGTAGGCATCACCATGTAGCAACGAAACTACACAACCCAACTTACGAGCCCCAACACATCCCATCTGAGCTAAAATACGGATTGTCTTCTCCTGCCGCAACTCTGACCTCTCAGGCGTAGATCCCCTTAACTCATCCGCTCCTAGGCTACGGAGCCTCTCAAAGGGTAAGCTAGCATCATCTCCTCTCGGATGAGCTGCAGCCTGAAACGCTCCCGCTATAGCTTGAACTAGCGGAGCCATGTCTATCCCTACAGGACCTTGGCCACCCTGGCCAACCTGAGGTCCCGCTCCCTCAGCTCCAGCCTCGCCTTCCACATCAGGCTGAGGAGGTGGTGGTGGAGGAGCTCCGACTCCAACAGCAGGCTCTTCCACAGGAGCCTCCACTCCAACCACTGGCTCATTAAAAGGAGCCGCAACACGAGGTTCCTGGCGAACCAACCTCGGTCTACATCTAGGCCTCAACATAACCGCTCACAGATAAAAACTACAACCATAACAACAACATACAAAACAGGGTTAGCAAGGGCAAGGGTCCAAGTGGCTCAAGTATATTTTCCTTTACTTGAAAATCCTTTTTCTAATGTAATAGAAGCAATGGGACTCTACTCAACATGCTTCAAACAAAATACTCAAACGATCAAATAAGCAAACATCAAGCATTCTTGATAAACAAGCAAACATGCTTACATGGCAAGCAAACACCATGCAATTGCAATACAAGAATTTAACTTACCTCACTTACCTGCCCGAGGTCTCGGAAACCTCAGGCTCTGATGCCAACAAGTGTAACCCCCTCGTCTCGGTCCGGGCGACTGACCGGCCCGAGTGGGCTACACGGGGATAACCGAGGGGAAACCCTTTAAGGCTCCACTTCGGTTAACAACCCGAGAAAACTTTTTCATTTATTATCTTGTCTAGATGGATTCAATTAGACCTATGTGTGAAGCGGCAGCGGAAAACAAGACTCACAAGAAGACTAACATCAAACAAGGCCTAAGCCCAACCCTTGAGACCCATTAGAGATGTCAACAACCCCATCTTCAGGCCTGTGTTTCGAAACATGGGCCCCAATTTAAAAACCAAACAATTGTACCGAAATGCATCCACCCCGTTTCGAAACAGGAGTTCATTTCTCCTAGACGTTCCGAAACACGTTCCGGAACAGGCTCTCACAGTAGCCAAAACGTTTCGAAACTCGTATCGGAACAGGGGCTCACAGTAGCCAAACTGTACCGGAACGCGTTCCGGTACGGGTGTCCCTAGAACCACACCCGTACCGAAACAACTTCCCTCGTTCCGAAACGCTTGCAACCAGTGAGTTTCCAAAACTAGTTTTAAACATCTCTAAACGATCCCAAACGACCCCAACGACTTCATGAAGCAAGGCACAACATGCAAACACAACTCTAGAGGCATACACCCTATTACAAGCATGCTCAAAACACATAACATACAAGATAGAGGCATACATTCATAAGGGATCAAGCATTCACCAGGAAGAGACATACATTGCATATAAAGGTTTCATGCCTTAGAAACAAAACACATAAACATTCATGACATGCAACATAAGCATGATTTACAATCCAAAATAAGGCATCAACAAGCCACACCAAACATCAACATATCAAAGGAGTCTAAACAAGCTCCTAACACAAAACAACAACACAAATCCCCATTTCTTAACTATTACATCCTTAGCTTAAAAGTTCGTACTTGATGATAGCAAAAGCACAAATAGCACACTTGGAGGCCCTCTCCTTGCACAAGCAACCCACGAACTAGGGATCTGCATTGTCGAACAAAAAAGAGCGTAAGCATAAAGCTTAGTGAGGGTAAGCTCATAAAACAAACCTCGACAATGCAGGGTCCAAGCACGAGCAACACAACCAAGGAACAATACATGATTTCTTACCTTTGAAACCACAAGAGTCAAATATATATGATGCATGAACATAATATTAATATCATGCCATGCTCAACGTCCACAAACACAACCATGTGAAATACATATATCAAAATGTATTGGCACCTAGCTATGACCCGAATACGTGGATAACAACCGTTGAAACTCACATCCAACAACTCAAGCATCACCTTACGGTGGGATTACACTCATCACCGTTTCACGTAGAGGAGATTCCACTCATCCTCACGCCCCGTCGATGGGATTCCACTCATCACCGACTAACATATAAAAGAAGATTTCTGGGCGTACCCGTACTCCATCTTGATGACTACCATCACCAAGACCACGCGCACATTTCGACACTCGTGTGCACACTAAACATCCTAATGATTGATCATTTGTACCCAAGCATACTAGTGCTAATACTAACTCATTTCACAATCTTTCATAACACAAATTTCTTACCAATTCCCTTGCCTAGCATGAAACCACCATGATTTACAATCATGCACTCACATTACATCAACCACATGCATATCACAATGCATCAACAAATTATCATGCCTCAATAACACACATAGCCACAATGTGCATAGCAACATTAACCACAATTAACATATGAGGCATAAACACAACATTCAAAGTTCAACCAAAGGTCTCTAACTAAAGCTTGAGATTAGACTACCAATCTAATCCCAACTGTAGGTGGGTTTACCAAGCCCGACCTAGGTCCACATGCTCGAACCAATGTTTGAAAACCAATTTAAAACCAAAGAACCACTTACCGGACTTTCCAAACACAAGCAAACAACCGATCAAGCTCCCAACGGTTCCAGATTCGAATGCGAGGCTTCACCAACATAAAACCTTGATGCTATCAATCAAACACAAGCAAAACAATCACATTTCAGTCCACAAATAAACTGAGCAAACCCGGAACACAATTCAAGCTAATACCCGACCCAAAACACTCTCAAAACACCATTTTCGAGCAGCCCATAAGCACAGCCAATAACCCTCGATTCCAACGCTTTTAAAACACCTAATAGTTTCCAAAATAACCCCTAACCATCATACAACCATTAGCCATCAATTCCCAACACTAAACAGCCCCAAAACTCACCTTTAAACCCTTTTAAAACCCCAACAATCCCATATCCGAAAATCATTATAAAACCTTGCAAAAATCACATATGTTGGACCATTTGGATAGGTAATAACATAAATAATGATAAGGAATCAAAAGCTTTAACATTGGACAATAAAGTTTGGATTTTTAACTTAGAACTTGAAAAACTCAAAACTAAAAAATATGGGTTTAAATGAAAACTAAAGGTATAGACATGAAGAGAATGATGATGACAACTCAAAAACGTATTTACCTTTCAAAAACCTTCAAAGATGATGCAAGGATGTGATGAAATAGTAACCTTGAGGAGGAGGGGAAGTTTGTCGTGAAATTTGGTTTTTGGGAGGGGAAGAAGATGAGCAAAAGCTATCTTTTAATGTTTTGTTTTATTTTAAAAGCCAAATACCTTTTTACCCTTAATGAAATGAGGTATTCACAATAGTATGAAATCCATGGCTATTTGGGTTTTGATTTAAAACAAGCCCAACATAAATTTATTTGTTTTGAAAATACAAGGCCCAAAATAATATTTTAATATTTTTAATTACACCCAACCCCCAAACCCGGGTGTTACAACTCTCTCCCACTTAAGGAATTTCGTCCTTGAAATTACCTGACGGAAACAAGTACGGAAACTACTCAAGCATATCTGATTCCCTCTCCCACATGGCCTCTTCCACACCTCTATGTCTCCACAACACCTTGACCAACTCTATGGTCTTGCCACGCAACACCTTGCTATCCGAAGCAAGTAACTCAATCGGTTCTTCATTATAAAACAAATCCGAATTCAGTTCTATCTCCTCAACGGGAATAACATGAGACAGATCTGGTATATATCTCCTAAGCATCGACACATGGAAGACATCGTGGATCTTCTCTAACTCAGAAGGCAATCTCAAACGGTAAGCTACTGGCCCAATCCGCTCAACTATCTCATATGGACCGATAAACCTTGGACTCTACTTGCCTTTCCGGCCAAATCACATTACCTTCTTCCACGGAGACACTTTCAGAAACACTTTCTCACCCACTGAAAACTCAATCTCTTTTCTCTTTAAATCACCATAAGATTTTTGACGATCGGAAGCTTCCTTCAAACGGTCACAAATCAACTTCACTTTATCAGTAGTCCCCTTAAGAAAATCTGGCATAGGTAACAATTTCTGACTCGTTTCAGCCCAATAGATCAGAGTTCTACATCGTCTACCATACAATGCCTCATAAGGAGCCATCTGGATACTAGCCTGGTAACTGTTGTTGTAAGCAAACTCGACTAAGGGCAAATGCTTCTCCCAAGAACCCTGGAAGTCAATCACACAACAACGGAGCATATCCTCTAATACCTGTATCACTCGCTCTGACTGACCATCTGACTGCGGATGATACGAAGTACTGAAATGCAAACGACTACCTAGGGCTCCATGCAAACAACTCCAGAACCTCGCTGTGAATCTCAGATTTCTGTCTGATACAATAGACTTCGGAACTCCATGTAATCTCACAATCTCGCGGATGTACAATCCCGCCAACTTGTCTAAAAAATCTACGGTGTTCGCTGCTAAGAAATGAGAACACTTAGTGAATCTATCAACTATCACCCAAACAGAATTCTTCTTCGAAGGAGACAACGGTAACCCTGACACAAAATCCATAGTGATTCTTTCCCACTTCCATTCCAGAATTTTCAAAGGCTGTAACAAACCTGAAGGAACCTGATGTTCTGCCTTTACTCTCTGACAAACCATGCAACGGCTCACATACTCGGCTACATCCTTCTTCAAACCAACCCAAAAATAATCATTCTTCAGATCTTGGTACATCTTAGTACTACCCGGATGCATAGAAAAAAGACTAGAATGTGCTTCACTCAGAATCATACGTCTCAACTCAACATCTTCAGGTACTACAACTCTGTCTCTGAAACACAACACATTCTCATCACTGAAACTGTACTCTGTTGGTCTACCTTCTGCAATGTCCTGAACATGAGAAACTAAAGATACATCTTGCAACTGTTTCTCTCTGATCATCTGAATCAATGAAGGCTTCACTTGCAACTCTGTAATCAAACCACCATCCCCTGATACACTCAGTCTAGCAAACATAGCTCGCAACTCAACTGCAACTTTTCTGCTCAACGCATCAGCCACTACATTTGCCTTACCCGGATGGTACTCAATAGTCAAATCGTAGTCTTTCAACAGTTCAAGCCATCTTCTCTGTCTCAAGTTCAACTCTCTCTGAGTCATCAAATACTTCAAGCTTTTATGATTAGTGTAAACCGTGCACTTCTCACCATACAAGTAGTGACGCCAAATCTTCAACGCAAACACAACTGATGCTAACTCGATGTCGTGCGTAAGGTAGTTCTTCTCGTGCACCTTCAACTGTCTCGAAGCATAAGCAACAACTCTCTTTTCTTCCATCAGAACAAAACCTATACCTACGTAGGAAGCATCGCTATAGATCACGAACTCTTTCCCTGAAACTGGTTGTACTAACACTAGAGCATTCGTCAAAGCTTCTTTTAACTTCTCAAAGGCATTCTGTCTCGCATCTGACCACTCAAACTTAACTCATTTTTGTAACAATTTAGTCAATGGAGCCGCTACTCTAGAGAAACCATCAACGAATCTCCTATAGTAACCCGCTAGTCCTAGGAAACTCTTAATCTCAGTCACTGACTTAGGTTGTTTCCACTCAACAACAGCTTCAATCTTCGTCGGATCAACACAGATACCTTCAGTTGATACCACATAGACAAGAAACACAACCTCTCTAATCCATAACTCACATTTACTCAATTTAGCATACAACTGATTGCTCATCAATCTCTACAAAACAAGTCTCAAGTGCCCATCATGTTCTTCTTCTGATCTTGAGTACACAAGGATGTCGTCCATGAAAACAACTACAAATCGGTATAGATAGTCTCGAAAAACTCTGTTCATCATGTTCATGAAAGCTGCTGGTGCATTCGTGAGCCCAAACGGCATCACGAGGAACTCATAATGACCATATTTAGTCTTAAAGGCTGTCTTCGGAACATCACATTCTTTTACCTTCAACTAATAGTACCCTGACCTCAAATCTATCTTCGAAAACACTGAGGCACCCCTCAACTGATCAAACATGTCATTTATACGAGGCAACGGATACTTGTTCTTTACTGTCAACTGGTTCAACTGCTTGTAGTTGATACACGTCCTCATACTGCCATCATTCTTCTTCACAAACAACATGGGAGCACCCCAAGGCGAACTACTAGGCCTAATAAAACCTCAGTCTAACAACTCCTGAAGCTGACTTTTCAACTCTTTCAACTCTTTCGGAGCCATACGGTACGAAGCAATAGAAACTGGAGTAGACCCTGAAACAATCTCAATCACAAACTCTACATCTCTGTCAGGAGGCAAACCCGGTAACTCTTCTGGAAACACATCCGGATAATCACAAACTGTCCTGATATCTTTTGGTCTAACCTCGCTCATATTCGGATTCATCAAATACGCTAAATAAGCCCCACCACCTGAGTCCATCAACCTATGAGCCTCTAAAGACGACACAACGTTCGACAAGAACTTAACGTTCTCCCCTACTACCACTACCTCGTAGTCATCAAAAAGCTTCAACGAAATTCTATTTGTCTAAAAATCTACACTAGCTTTGTGCTCAACCAACCAATCCATACCCAAAATAATATCAAAATCGTAGAAAGGAAGCTCCATCATATCAACAGGAAACACATGACCTTGAATCTTCAACAGACACCTCCTATACATCCGTCTAACTACAACTGTCTTACCGAAGGAACTAGTCACATGCATCCCTACGACTAAAATCTCAACAGGTATGTCTAACTTCTTTGCATGCTCACTCAAAATGTAAGAATGCATGGAACCCAAATAAACTAAGGAAAGCAAAGACATGGACTGTAACTCAAAATTACCCGCTATCACATTTGTGTCATTCCCTGCCTCTCTTTGTGCGTAGACTCTAGCTGGTCCACTGGCCTCTGGCTGAACTGCCACTACATGAGTAAGATTCCTCGGTGCCTCTATCCTAGCTGCAACAGCCCTCGGCTGGAAGTAACCACGACTGCGCCCACGATCACTCTGATAGTCAATCGCTCTTGCAGGAGCCTGTGCCTGAATCGGTGCCTGTGCCGCCTGATGCAGACACTCTCTCCTGAAGTGGTCTCTCGATCCACAGTTCCAGCAAGCATGATAGTTCCCCCAACACTCTCTTGAATGTTGTCTCCCATATCGGGCACACTCGGGCAAACGCCCTCCGGCTCTCTGACCCTGATAGCCTCTACTATGGTGGCCACCGCCACGCCTATGATCAAACTGATGTCCACTGCTTCGATGCCTCTTGGCATCACCACGATCAAAGTTGTTGTGCCTCTTCCCTGAACTGGATCCTTCCGAACGCTTGGTCAGCCCCAAGCTATGCTCGATGTCCTTGGCCCTAGCGACCAAGACATCAAAATCAGAATAATCACTAGCCAAGGTGTACCTCTTGACCTCCTCATGACGTCCATACCTGAACCGATCACAACGGTCCCTCTTAGTAGGAACCAACTCCGGAGCATACTGAATCAATCGGACAAAACAGATCCCGTAATCTGTCACTAAGGTGTCTCCCTGAACAAGAGCAATGAACTCCCGCTTCTTCTTATCTAAGTATCTCGGGCCCAAATACCTCTTTCTGAAAGTAGTCTCAAAGAAATTCCAACTGATCTCGGCCTCAGGCACATCGGTAGTAATGGTGACCCACCAAGTGTAGGCATCACCCTGTAGCAACAAAACTACACAACCCAACTTACGAGCCCCAACACATCCCATTTGAGCTAAAATACAGACTGTCTTCTCCAGCCACAACTTTGACCTTTCAGGCGTAGATCCCCTGAACTCATCCGCTTCTAGGCTACGGAGCCTCTCTAAGGGTAAGCTAGCATCATCTTCTCTCAGCTGAGCTGCAGCCTGAGCTCTGACAACTGCAGCCTGAAACGCTCCCGCTATAGCTTGAACTAGCAAAGCCATGTCTATCCCTGGAGGACCTTGGCCACCCTGGCCAACATGAGGTCCGCTCCCTCAGCTCCAGCCTCGCCATCCACATCAGGCTGAGGAGGTGGTGGTGGAGGAGCTCCGACTCCAACAGCAGGCTCTTCCACAGAAGCCTCCACTCCAACCACCGGCTCATTAACAGGAGCCGCAACATGGGGTTCCTGGCGAACCAACCTTGGTCTACCTCTAGGCCTCGACATAACCGCTCACAGATAACAACTATAACCACAACAACAACATACAAAACGGGGTTAGTAAGGGCAAGGGTCCACGTGGCTCAAGTATATTTTCCCTCACTTAAAAATCCTTTTTCCGATGTAATAGAAGCAATGGTACTCTACTCAACATGCTTCAAACAACATACTCAAACGATCAAATAAGCAAACATCAAGCATTCTTGATAAACAAGCAAACATGCTTACATGGCAAGCAAACACCGTGCAATTGCAATACAAGAATTTAACTTGCCTCACTTACCTGCCTGAGGTCTCAGAAACCTCAGGCTCTCATACCAACAAGGGTAACCCCCTCGTCTCGGTCCGGGCGACTGACCGGCCCGAGTGGGCTACACGGGGATAATCGAGGCAAAACCCGTTAAGGCTCCACTTTGGTTAACAACCCGAGAAAACTTTTTCATTTATTATCTTGTCTAGATGGATTCAATTAGACCTATGTGTGAAGCGGCAGCAGAAAACAAGACTCACAAGAAGACTAACATCAAACAGGGCCTAAGCCCAATCCTTGAGACCCTTAGAGATGTCAACAGCCCCATCTTCAGGCCTGTGTTTCGAAGCAGGCTTGCCCGTTTCGAAACACGGGCCCCAGTTTAAAAACCAAACACCCGTATTGAAACGCTTTCACCCTATTTCAGAACAGGAGTTCATTTCGCCTAGACGTTCCGAAACACGTTCCGGAATAGGCTTTCACAGTAGCCAAAACGTTTCAAAAGTCGTATCGGAACAGAGGCTCAAAGTAGCCAAACCGTATTGGAACACATTCCGATACGGGTGTCCCTGGAACCACACCCGTTCCGAAACAACTTCCCTCGTTCTGAAACGCCTGCAACCAGTGAGTTTCCAAAACCAGTTTTAAACATCTCTAAACGATCCCAAACGACCCCAACGACTTCATGAAGCAAGGCACAACATGAAAACACAACTCTAGAGGCATACACCCTATTACAAGCATGCTCAAAACATATAACATACAAGATATGGGCATACATTCATAAGGGATCAATCATTCGTCAGGAAGAGACATACATTGCATATAAAGGTTTCACGCCTTAGAAACAAAACACATAAGCATTCATGACATGCAACATAAGCATGATTTACAATTCAAAATAAGGCATCAACAAGCCACACCAAACATCAACATATCAAAGGAGTCTAAACAAGCTCCTAACACAAAACAACAACAAAAATCCCCATTGCTTAACTATTACATCCTTAGCTTAAAAGTTCATACTTGATGATAGCAAAAGCACAAATAACACACTTGGAGGCCCTCTTCTTGCAAAAGCAACCCACGAACTAGGGATCTGCATTGTCGAACAAAAGAGAGTGTAAGCATAAAGCTTAGTGAGGGTAAGCTCATAAAACAAACCTCGACAATGCAGGGTCCAAGCACGAGCAACACAACCAAAAAACAATGCACGATTTCTTACCTTCGAAGCCATAAGAGTCAAATATATATGATGCATGAACATAATATTAATATCATGCCATGCTCAACGTCCACGAACACAACCATATGAAATACATATATCAAAATGTATTGGCACCTAGCTATGACCCGAATACGCGGATAACAACCGTTGAAACTCACATCCAACAACTCAACCATCACCGTACGGTGGGATTACACTCATCACCATTTCACGCAGAGGGGATTCCACTCATCTCACGCCCCGTCGATGGGATTCCACTCATCACCGACTAACATATAAAAGAAGATTTCTGGGCGTACCCGTACTCTATCTTGATGACTACCGTCACCAAGACCACGCGCGTATTTCGACACTCGTGTGCACACTAAACATCCTAATGATCGATCATTTGTACCCAATCAT
Source organism: Hibiscus tridactylites (assembly GCA_958450335.1). Lineage (NCBI taxonomy): Eukaryota > Viridiplantae > Streptophyta > Magnoliopsida > Malvales > Malvaceae > Hibiscus > Hibiscus tridactylites. Next base: position 19,213,132 of record OY288265.1, on the reverse strand, counting down.
ACTAGTGCCAGTACTAACTCATTTCACAATCTTTCATAACAAAAATTTCTTACCATTTCTCGTGCCTAGCAGGCCACCACCATGATTTACAATCACGCACTCACATTACATAAACCACATGCATATCACAATGCATCAACAAATCATCATGCCTCAATAACACACATAGCCACAATGTGCATAGCAACATTAACCACAATTAACATGTGAGGCATAAACACAACATTCAAAGTTCAACCAAAGGTCTCTAACTAAAGCTTGAGATTAGACTGCCAATCTAATCCCAACTCTAGGTGGGTTTACTAAGCCCGACCTAGGTCTACATGCTCGAACCAACGTTTGAAAACCAATTTAAAACCAAAGAACCACTCACCGGACTTTCCAAACACAACCAAACAACCGATCAAGTTCCCAATGGTTCTGGATTCGAATGCGAGGCTTCACCAACACAAAACCTTGATGTTATCAATCAAACACAAGCAAAACAATCACATTTCAGTCCACAAATCAACTGAGCAAACCCGGAACACAATTCAAGCTAATACTCGACCCAAAACACTCTCAAAACACCATTTTCGAGCAGCCCATAAGCACAACCAATAACCCTCGATTCCAACGCTTTTAACATATATAATAGCTTCCAAAATAACCCCTAACCATCATACAACCATCAACCATCAATTCCCAACACTAAACAGCCCCAAAACTCACCTTTAACCCCTTCTAAAACCCCCCAACAAACCCATATCCGAAAATCATTATAAAACCTTGCAAAAATCACATATGTTGGACCATTTGGATAGCTAATAACATAAATATTGATAAGGAATCAAAAGCTTTAACGTTGGACAATAAAGTTTGGATTTTTAACTTAGAACTTGAAAAACTCAAAACTCAAAACAATGGGTTTTAATGAAGACTAAAGGTATATACCTGAAGAGAATGATGAGGACAACTCAAAAACGTATTTACCTTTCAAAAACCTTCAAAGATGAAGCAAGGATGTGATGGAATAGTAACCTTGAGGAGGAGGGGAAGTTTGTTGTAAAATTTGGTTTTTGGGAGGGGAAGGAGATGAGCAAAAGCTATCTTTTAATGTTTTGTTTTAATTTAAAAGCCAAAGACCTTTTTACCCTTAATGAAATGAGGTATTCACAATAGTATGAAATCCATGGCTCTTTGGGTTTTGATTTAAAACAAGCCCAACATAAATTTATTTGTTTTGAAAATACAAGGCCCAAAATAATATTTTAATATTTTTAATTTCACCCTACACCCAAACCCGGGTGTTACACAACCGACCCCAAAGATGAGATGACGATAGCAAAAGAAGGGTGGACCAGAAAAGTCCGCCTGAAGATGATGTAAGCCCTGGAGATAGAGCCCATAACGCCCAACCAGCCTTCTACCGCCCAGCCTTACACTTCAGCCGCCCCCGGTAGCACTGAAGCTGCCCAAAACAATAAAGTCCTCACGCTGCTGCGCACCCTTATCGGCAACAGCAAGCGCATCGAGCAGTAGCTGCTGACCTTCGTGAAATACGTGGAGGAAGTCCAAGAAGCCTTTGTGGCTTATCTCCTTCAAAAATTCCCTGATGACGAACCCACCCTGTCTCCAGACTCGCAGACCTTGCAGCAGCCACCCCAGCACAAGGAACGCCATCTGCCGCTGCTACCCGTCATGCCGCCTCCCGCCGCCAGGTGCCCTCTCCAACGCACTATCCATCTTACTCAGCCACCATCGTATCTAATACGGTGGCAAACTTTCCCGAGAGGCATCAACAACACCATTCACATGTCGGCACGGCAGCGACTGTTGCGTGTAAAAGAGTCTATCGTAATTGTAGTGCAAGTGTACACGACGCAAGTAGTAAAGTGATACGAAGTATCGGATATCGTCTCCACAGGGATTGGGCTAATGACTTCACCTTAGTTTACTGCATGAAAGTAAAGGGAATAGTTTAGAAAGTTGTCACGAGAATAATAAAGAAAAACGTAAATAAAAGAGTTGGAATATCAAGATAGAGAGAATGGGCTGGTATTGAATTGCTCAGTAGTGCAGGTATTGCGATGCTTAGGAACTCCAATTCTGTCGTCGTGCCCGTCGCCGACAGCACCTGTTGCGGCGGCTGTCCGTTGGCTGTCGCGGCAGCAAACACACCAACTCCGTACTTCAAGTTTGGCAAGAATCCCAGATCTGCCTTGGCCTATCCCTAGGTCCAAGTCTGTCGATGATCACGTCTTGATGATACCTCCCGGCGTGAATCGAAGGATGAACACCGATGTGTATGAATTCTTCCTTAGCCACTTAACCTTGCCCTATACCTAGGCACAAGATAGTTCAACTATAAACTAGAGAACTTGCTCTTATTTCTTTCGTATACTTAACTCTCCCGATGCTAAGTAAATGGATAACCTCACAATGCTCTCTCGATGCTCTTGCAAGATATTAAAACCAAAATAAGAGAACTTGAAGTTTATTTTATTGAACTTGGAAAATCCTAAAACAAAACAACCCTTGCAACTACTTTACAAAACAACCCGTGGCCCTAGGGGGTTTTTAGAACATAACGACGGCGGGTAAACGGCAGGGGAATTTAGGTTATCGGTTATGGGGTATGGAGTATGATATCTCCTAGGTTAAAATCTATGCTCTTATATAAGCTTTGGGCTCAAGTATTCTAAGTTAACAAGGATTACAACTTTAATTAAAAGTAAGATTCTAATAAAGACTTAATCTCCAAGTATCCTACTTTTCAGCCGCCATCCTTGTTTCTTGGGATTTCCTCTCTTTGAGCTTTGGCTTGACATATCTTTTGATCCGGGGCTTGGAAAGTTATTTAGTTTTCACACGACAGACGAGAAGATTTTTCTCTATCTATCGAGGTCCACTTTACTTTTTCTCTCCGCAAAACTGCTGTCACCTTGCTGTCACGACAGATCCATGGCAGCATCGTCTTCGTCGTCTGCTTGTCCAGTTCAGCTCTTCTGTTTCTCTGCCCTGCGCCCGCCTTCTCCGTCTACGATGGCAGCAACCTGCAAAATAAGCCATCTTTTAGTAGAATCCGTGCCTTTAATATATTTGTGATGTTTTATTGTAAACTGACCTAAATGCAATGTAATGATGCTTGAATGCGGCAGAAAAATGGGTTAAAAAGGGTGTAAATAATAGAACTTTTACACACTCAACAGCGACAGTGGCGAATACCTCATCATTAGAGGAGATTGAGCAGCAGCCGCCGGAACCAGCTATAGTAGTAGTAGCAACAGCAGCAGCCATCCCAATGGTGATAGACCCTCCAGCAGCACCACAGTGGAAGGCACTAGAAAGAGGAAGCGACACATCATAGCCACCAAGCCTGTGGACGACGAGATATAGTCAGAAGAGAGCGAAGCATCTCCTGCCGCTCCCCCTGCCGACCCTCAAGAAGAGCCTCGTCCTACACCCAAGAGAGTCCAGCCGCCGTGGATAACATAAATATCACCCGCTAAGTCTTCCGCCAAGACATCTGTCGGCCGCCACTTCATCATCCAAACCTCTTCCCCCTCCTCAGCAGCAAAGACTCAAGCCTCCTCTCAACCCTCATCCAATTTCTAGTTTTTTCTTTCTCTTTCTCTTTTTTTTTTTATTTTTCTGTTTTCTTGTTTTTATTTTTCTGTTATTATTTTTCTATTTTATTTTGTGCATTGAGGGCAATGCCCAACTCAAGTTTGGGGGGGATAGCTTTCGCATCTTTTTGTCTAGGCATACTTAGTAGCATATAGGTTGCATTGTACTTGCCTTAGTGTTAATTGGAACAGAAAAAATTGTTATATAACTTGTGCTTATGATAGTTAGCCAATTACTTATGTTCGCACCAATAATAAATTGAACTTAATATGGGAAAAACATGCAAAATGACTTAGAAGTTTTTTATTTGCCAAAACTGCCAAACACTACTGTTACTTGCTGAATTTGTTAGAATATCTAATGAACATTGCCTGCTTTGTTTTTAGAATTCTTTGTAAAGTTTTAACAATGGTTGCAGGTAGCCGCCGAGGCAGAAAACAGAAACAGATAAATACAGCATTGCCACGGCAACCGAAGTAAAAACAAAGAAATATTGTTGTTTTACCCTAGAGGTGCCCGCAACATGCTCTAGGAAGAATCATGTGCGAGGACACTCCGCTGCTATCAAAGTCCATGAATCTGAAATTTTTGAAGTGACGAACAAATTAGCATGAGTGAATGAAAGTCTTCGTGGGATGACTCTACTTCATGGGTTCAGGGTTTTGTAGTTTTCTCCTATCTTAATTTCAGCCCTAGAAGAGTAGTTGTGATAAGCTGAAGCCCTCATTGCCATGATTAAAATATTGTGCTTAATTGTGCTATCTCGGAAGCAACCTTGTATATCATAACAACATCTTAGTTTATCTAGTTATTCTGCATAATTCAGCCTATATACAATCTTGCACACACTGCACTAGCATTAGAAATTAATTCTGAGTTATTTTCTTGCTAAGTTCCCTTCAGTAATCTAAAATAGGTGCCACGACCTTGAGGTATGAAATCAAGTTAAAAACATATTTTTCTTCCTGGTTAATATAAGGGCAAGTATGCTTAGGTTGCATTGCTTGAGGACAAGCAATAGTTCGAGTTTGGGGGTGTGTAAAGTGTCCACAAGTTCTATATTTCATGCACATTCCATCTCATATTATTGTTGTTTTGAGTAGATTTTAGGCATAATTAGTACCAAGCATTGCATTTTACAATATTTCTTTACTTTGCCATGTTTTCCTAGATTATCCTTTGTTTGGTAAAGAAAAAAGTATTGTTTAGTGTACTTTTCGTTTTAGGTACTAGAGGCTGATAAAGGGAAAGAGGAGCTGAGGATGTGATGCTGAGGCAGCGAACCAAGGAGCTGTACTGATGCGGTTCTAGACAGAGACATCAACTTCCGAGTAGCTGTCGCCGCCCACCGTGCTGCCCAAGACAGTAGACTATGGAATCGGAGAATCGGAGTGCGATCTGTAGAGCAGAAAATCCTGAGTCTATCGGTGTTGTCCACTCAATTTTCCAATGTCTATAGTAGCAGGCAGAGCCGCCGAAGCTAAATCTCGTGATTGCTTGCGGAACAAGGCAACGTGATAAAGTCCACATTCAACTCAAATAATCAGAGTTTAAAGTCACATTTAATGTGAAAAGCTACTTTGAAGACTTCTACTTCAAGAAGGACTAGACCTAGTTAATGCCTATATATACCCATTGTAATTCTAATTCAAAATAACATAGTTTTTCCTTAGGCTTAGTTTAGGTTTTCTTGCCGCCGACATGTTCTAATTTTCTCTTTAGGTTTGGGTTATGTTGTAATTAGTTGTGAGAACGGTTGCTTAGGATTTCAAGTATGTTTTTGCAAATAAAATTACAAGGTTTACTTATTCCATGTTCTTCATAGTATTCAATCAAGGCGAAAGATTAGTTTAATTCTATCCATTTGTTCGGTATCGAGAGAGTCGAACTCACGAAAGGAGTAAGTACGATTTCTTCTATAGAAGGTGCAATCAATCCGGCCTAGACATAGGTTAAGGGTTTAAGGCGGCTAAAAGAGGACGAATCAACATTGCTGCCTTTGCATGATTCATGCCGCGGCTGGTATTATCTACAGCGGGCATCAACAGAACTCTGACTTAGACATAAGCGAAGTCACTTTTGAAGTGTTCTGCCCAGCCTTGTACTTCTGTCGAGTTTACCGCCGAGACACAGTTCCATTCCCCTACCGAGGCAGCAAAAGGGTCTCAGCAGTTTTCCTGCCATCCACCACCAAGGCAGTAGAGTCTGGCAGCACAAAACAACTTGTCCTATTCAACGCAGTTTCACACTAAGCATCAACATAACCTTGCTCTCTCTATCAATCTGATCACTTCCTTTTTAATTACTTGAGTTTTTATTTTACTTTTCTTTTCAAACAACAAATTTACTTGTGCATTTACTTTTCTTGTGCAGGAACAACAATTCGAATCAAGCTGTCCAATCCCTGTGGGAGACGATATCTTATATACTATAACTTGACATGAGTGTGCACTTGCGCTCATAAATAGAGAACACCCCAACGCTCTACAGGGGGTCGTATCGAAACGGTTTAGGCCGTATCAGTACGATAGTTTCTCACTAGAATCTGAGGAAAAAGTCTTTGGAAAAATGCATCGGTACGCCTAAGGGGTGTATCGAAACGTTTAACTTGTTTTTGCAAAGGCGTATAGAAACAGACATAACCCATATCGGTACGATATAATTGACTTTTAAAGCTTTAACTCACATTCAACGGTTGAAAAATTTAATGCAAGAATTTCAAAAATCTTAAGCCTCGTATCGGTACACTGACGTGTTGTACCAAAATTGAGGATCGGTATGCCTAAGACTTGTACCAAAACTCATAAGTAAAACATCCCAGGTTGAAGACCGTATCGAAATGGGAAAGCTCGTATCGGAACACCATAACGAAACGGGGTGAGTCGTATTGAATCGATGTGTTCAAGTAAAATTCCAGTAGCCAAAATCTGTATCGAAACGCTATAGGGCGTATCGATACGCCTGAATGATTTGATTCAGTTTGGGTTGAAACACTTAGAAAATTCTTTGGGGGTTTAAGTTTTGACTTTGAGTACTCAAAAATTTATTTACTTTTGCAAATTGGTCTTTGAATAATGTGTTATATCAAAATCAGACATAGGTTTTACAATCTTCCCCCTTTTGATTTAACAAAACCAAAGTAAAATTTTAAGTAGTTTGAAAAGTAATCCCCCTTACTTTAAGCTAGGTTTTGAAAAACTTTAAAAAATTTGGCTCTTTTAATTATCATCCCCCTTTTTTTAGATCAAAATCAATGGATTATGCAAGATATAAACATTGAAGCAATATAAAACAAACAACATAAATATTATTAAGTACTTAAAGCATAAAAGTTCAAAGCAACATAAATCCAAACTCAAATCCTAAGAACAAAATTCAAAGCATAGGTTCATAATCAAATAACATAGGCGCATAAAATTGAAATCCTAATATGATATAATATCATATGTCATGAGATGCATAAGCCTAACATATGTCCCCATCATTGTCATCCTCTTCATCTTCATCTTCATCATTGGCTTGTCTTTCTTGATATTGTAACCATGCACAATGAAAGGCGGTGAGAGAGATGTCCATTGAGTTTTGTTGAGATTCAATTGAAGTAACTCGATTCTCAATGGTAGTCACTCTTTCCTCCAAGAATGTGAAGCGAGTGTCGATGGCGGCAAAACCGGAAGTCATGGTTGTACCCAAAGGTGCAATATTAGTCCCCAAAGAAGTAAATTGCTCATTGAGATAGGCAATGAGAGCATCCATAAAAGGTTGGGCTACCTGAGCTTGAGGAGCCGCTTGAGGAGCTACTAGATCAGGTTCACCACCTTGAGGAGGATTCGCGAGATGAACCCATTTTCCATCAATGTATTGGAATTTAGAACGAGAGAGTGAGCGCTCATCAATAGGATCAGTGAGGGGATTGACATAATCTTGTGAACAATCAATCTCCAACTTTGAAAACAAATAGCTCAAACTAGTGCCATGTGTGAAGGATGAGAAAATGGTGGTGTGGCGATGTTGCATGAGATCAACAATTTTCGCAAACATAATTTGAGCTTAATTTGGGCACTTACCCTCACGAAAGCATCAGATCCAAAAATCATCAACTTGTCGGATCGTTGAGAACTTCCCACTGGATGGACGAAACCACCAAGTGATCATGCGGTGAAGGATGTGATCATGTGCATCGAGGACGGTTACGGAGCCGCTAAGAACATGTCCTAAGGAGTTTTCATCATTTATCCCAATGTTCTCATACCCCAAAACATTTGTTAAAACGATTTGATCAATCTGAAATTTATTCCCCATGAGGTATGATTCAATGGCTATAACCTCGCTTCTATCGGGATTATGGAGACATCGGGCATTGGCATAAAAGATAAAGACAAGGTTACGATATAAAATGCTGAGTATGCTAAAAAAGGCATAAATTTCCATTGATGTAATAAATCAAGGTATTTGAATTGAAAACGCTCAGAATTCAAAAAAGAAATAGAGGTAATACAATCACGACAAATCTTATAGTTTTGGTATTGTTTAAAGTGAGCCATACCGGCGGGACTTGTAAAACACTTTTGGATGATAAAGGTGAGGTTTGGTCTTGTACCATCGTTTTCGGAAGATTCTCCAACCTCACTAATTCTTGGTCTCTTTTTAAGGGCCATGAGAAAACCTGAAATTAAAATCAAACCAAAAACATGTATGCATAAATCATCACATTAGATCCAAATAATTAATCCAATGGTCAAATTATTGTAAAAACATATACAATATAGTTTAAAAAAACATATACATGTATAAAAATAATTTTTGGTAAAAGGAATTTTGAAAATATACGACATAATTTTATATTCGAATTAAAAAATTCAGTTTTGAATTTTCTACAAAATATTTGAAACCCATGTTATATACATACTAAAAACACAAATTTTGATTAGAACAATATATAAACAATAAAAAAATTAAAAAGAAAAGAGGTTTATACCTTGAATATGGAATTATGGATGAATGAAGGGATGATGATGCACCAAACTTGATGATATAGCTTAGGCTTGGTTTGAAAAACAAAAACCCTCAAAAGATTGTGTGAAAAACAAAAGGGTTTGAGAGGATTTTATAGGGAAAATTAGATTAGGGTTTTGAGAGAAAATAGAGGTGTTTGAATTAAAGTGAAATTTGTTCTTTAATGCTCTTTTAAACTCACAATGACGATGCGTACTGATACGCCACGTGGCGTATCGAAACAATGGATCGGTACTCTATTTAAGTTGTACCGAAACATGATATCGTACCGGTTCAGGCTTGTATGTACCGAAACACGTCCAAGAACCTGTATCGAAATGTGAAGGGTCGTTTCGATACACTTGTGCCAGAATATGCATTTTGGGTAACAAGAAGCTCAAAAATTCAATTTTAATCGAATTGAAATGCATGTATATGACATATGACTACATATATGGACTGAAACAGATATATACTCCCCCTAGCAATAAGCATAGATGCATAAAGAAGCAAAATCATAAAAGCACGGCAATCAATCAAATTCAAGCAAATTTGGACACCAAAAAGGCTCTAAGGCTCAAGAAAGGCTAGTCAAACCTAACTCTCTCCTAAGAGTCCCAAAATACTATTTGTCTAATGGTTTAGTGAAAATGTCCGCTAATTGGTTCAAGGTGTCTACATATTTTAGAACATCATTTTTTAAAGCATAATCTCTAATGAAATGATGTCTAATTTCTATGTGTTTTGTTCTAGAATGTTGGATGTGATTCTTAGTGAGACAAATTGCACTAGTGTTGTCACACTTAAGGGGTATGATACCTACATCAATTTCATAGTCTAAAAGTTGTTGCTTCATCCAAAGGACTTGAGCACAACAACTTCCGGCCGATATGTATTCCACTTCGGTAGTAGAGAGTGCTACGCTATTTTGTTTCTTAGATAACCAAGATATAAGCATACTACCTAGAAATTGACAAGTACCAGAGGTACTCTTTCTATCTATCTTACAACCTCCAAAATCCGCATCCGAGTAAGCATGTAAATCAAAGGAGGAATCTCTAGGATACCAAAGGCCTAAACAAGATGTGTCTCTAAGGTATCTAAAGATTCTCTTAACAACTATAAAATGCGATTCTCTAGGATTAGCTTGAAATCTAGCACACAAGCAAACACTAAACAAAATGTCGGGTCTATTTGTGGTAAGATAAAGCAAAGATCCAATCATAGAACAATAAAGCTTTAAATCAACACACTTACCTCCTTCATTCTTGTCAAACTTTGTAGAAGGGCTCATTGGTGTGGCTTGAGGATTCACATTCTCTAAGTCAAACTTCTAGAGCATGTATTTGATGTACTTAGCTTGATCGATGAAGATCCCTTCCTTCCTTTGTTTAATTTGGAGTCCCAAAAAGAATGAGAGCTCCCTCATCATGCTCATCTCAAATTCACCTTGCATAAACTTAGCATAATCTTGGCAAAACATTTCATTAGTAGAACCGAAAATTATATCATCAACATAGATTTGGACTACTAATATGTCTTTGTCATTTCTTTTAATAAAGAGTGTAGTATCCATCTTTCCTTTGTTAAAACCTTTTTCAATTAGAAAACTCGATAACCTTTCATACCAAGCTCTAGGAGCTTGCTTCAAACCATATAAAGCATTTGAAAGTTTAAAAGCATGGTTTGAGTATTTTGGATCCTTAAAATCGGGTGGTTGTTCTACATACAATTCTTCATTTATAAAATCATTTAAAAATGCACTTTTAACATCCATTTGAAAATGCTTGAATTCATGATAACATGCAAATACAAGAAGCATCCTAATAACTTCTATCCTAGCTACGGGTGCATAGGTTTCATCAAAATCAATTCCCTCTTCTTAAGTGTAACCTTGAGCAACAAGTCTAGCCTTGTTTCTCACTATGTTGTCGCTCTCATCTAGTTTATTTCTAAAAACCTATTTAGTTCCTACAGTATACTTATTATTAAGCCTATTAACTAATGTCCAAACTTGACTTCTCTCAAATTGATTTAGTTCTTCTTGCATGGCCAATATCCAGTAGTCATCTTTTAATGCTTTTTTTGATATTTTTAGGCTCAATGCATGGAATAAATGCAGCATTGCTAGCAAGTCTAAGGGAAGATCTAGTGGCTACCCCTTTGGATAGATCACTCAAAATTTCACCACCTTTGACATAGTTGAACTCCCTTGGATAAGTGATCTCCTTTTCCTCTAGAGTCATATACTTCAATGTTTCTAGAGGTGGATCTTATGCTTCTTCTCCTTTGGTTGGAACTTCTTCCATCTTTGATGATTGCCCATAATCATTGGCTTAAAAAATCCCAACATCATCATCATCACAAGAATCCTTCCTTGGAAGGAGGTTATCATCGAAAACCAAATGTATAGACTCTTCGATAACTAAAGTTCTTTTATTAAATACTCGACAGCAGGGACGGAGCTAAGATTTGAAGTTAGGGGGGCAAAACATAAATTTTGAAAGGTGGGAGGGGCAAATTCACAATTATCCTAATTTTTTCCAAAAAAATATAAGAAATTAAAGGGTAAAAAAAATTCCCCCCTACCGGGGGGGGGGGGCCACAGCCCCTCCCGTTGGAGCTGTGGCTCCGTCACTGCTCGACAGGCTTTAAAGTTTAAAGAGTACCCTATGAAAATTGCTTCATCGCTTTTTGCATCAGATTTACCTAAATTGTCTTTTCCATTATTCAAAACAAAACACTTGCATTCAAATGGATGAAAATAGCTAATGTTAGGCTTCTTGGATTTTAAAATTTCATAAGGAGTTTTCTTTAAAATTGGCCTAATCATTACTCGATTTATAATGTAGCAAGCCGTATTTGTGGCTTCCGCCCAAAAATACATAGGTAAAGTGTTTTCACAAAGTATGGTTCTAGCCATTTCTACTAAAGTTTAGTTTTTCCTCTCAACAACCCCATTTTGTTGAGGAGTGCGAGGAGTGGAAAAATTATGGCTTATACCATTTGAGTTACAAAAATCCTTAAAACCTAGATTTTGAAATTCGGTACCATGGTCACTTATAATATGAGAAATTGATTGACCAAGATCATTTTGAGTAAATTTTGAAAATATGATGAACTTTTCTAAAGCCTCATCCTTGGTACTTAAAAATAGAACCCAAGTGTATCTAGAGTAATCCTCAAATAAAACGAATGCGTATGATTTTTCCACCCAAGTTCATTGTCCTAATGAGGCCAAAAAGATCCATGTGGATCAATTGTAAAACTATACTAGTTGAAACATCATTAATAGGTTTAAAAGAAGTTCTTTTATGTTTTCCTTTTGCATATGCACCACAAATTTTATCAAGTGAAAACTTAATTTTAGGCAAACCTCTAACTACATATTTTGAAACCATTTTTTTTCTAAAACACTCATGCTTGCATGTCCTAGTTTTATATGTCATAGCCATGAGTTATGTCCATCTTTAGCAACAAAGCATGCATTTGAAATGTGTATGTCATCTAAATACACCATATAAATATATATATATATATATGTATTTCCTATGCGATGATCATTGAGCACTATTTGATTTGTTTCAATGTTCAAAATTTTGCAACCATTTAAATAAAAAAGAACATTAAAACCTTTATCGCACAATTAACTAATGCTCAGTAAATTATGCTAAAGATCGTTGACATACAAGACATTATCAATGAATATGGAAGAGTGATTACCAATGGAACCATTTCCTTTAATGTGGCCTTTGGAGTTGTTACCAAATGTTACTACTCCTCCACTTTTTGGCTTTAGCTCCAAGAATCTACTCTTGTCAACGATCATGTGTCTTGAGCATCCACTATCAAGGTACCATGAGTTTGCACATGTAGCTTTCGCCTAATAGCAATGCCCCCTACAAACAAAGAATTAGACTTTGCTTTTGGTACCCAAATGATTTTGGTTCCATGAGTATTAGCTCCAAAAAACTTGGTTCCTGTTGCGTGTAAAAGTGTCTATCGCAATGTAGTGCAAGTGTACACGACGCAAGTAGTAAAGTGATACGTAAGAATCGGATATCGTCTCCACAAGGACTGGGCTAATAGCTTCAACCTGGATTTACTGCTCAAGAGGAAAGATAAATAGTTTAAATGTTTGTCACGAGATAATAAAGAATACTGATAATAAAAGAGTAAAGGATTTAGAATAGAGAGAATGTGCTGGTATTGAATTGCTCAGTAGTGTAGGTGTTGCAAAGTCTAGGAATATATGTTCTGTCGTTGCGCCTGTCGCGGCAGCACCTGTCGCGGCAGCGGTCAAGAATCCCTGCTGTGCCTTGGCCTATCCCTAGGTTCAAGTCTGTCGATGAACACGTCTTTGATGATACCTCCCGGCGTGAATCGAAGGATGAACACCGATGTTGTTGAATTCTTCCTTAGCCACTTAACCTCGTCCTATCCCTAGGTCCGAGATAGTTCAACCATAAACTGGAGAACCTGTACTTATTCCTTTCGTATACTTAACTCTCCCGATATTAATTAAATAGATAATCTCACAATGCTCTCGCGATACTCTTGCAAGATGTTGAAAACCAGAATAAGCAAACTTGAAGTCTATTTTATTGAACAGAAAAATTCCTAAAACAAATGCAATCCTTGCAACTACTTTACAAATCAACTCGTAGCCTTAGAGGAAGTTTAGAACATGATGAGAAGGGGAAAACGGCTAGGGTTTTGGGAAGAAGGCTAGAGAGTAAGATATCCTTCCCTAGGGGAAAACGGCTAGGGTTTTGGGAAAACGGCTAAAGTATAACTCTATTAAACAATAAATCTTCAGAGCATATATCTTTAATTCGTCCTTCCTTCTTGCTTGGAGTTTTCTTCCTTGAACTTTGGGCTTGGCCTTCATTCTGTTCTAGGGCTTGGAAAAATATAAGGGTGCTCCACGACAGACCGACTTAATTTTCTCTTTCTGTCGAGGCCCACTTTGCTTCTTCTCTTCACCATTGTTGTCGTCCTTGGCTGCCACGGCAGCGACCATGGCAGCATCGTCCTCCTCGTCTGCATATCCAGTTCCAGCTCTGCTTCTTTACTGCCCAGCGTATGCTTCTCCACTGCCCTCCATTTGCTACAGCAGCTAACTACAAAAGCAACCAATTTCAGTAGAAACTGTGCCATTTAATATATTTGTGATGTATAAATGAAATCTAACCTAAATGAAATGAATTATGCTTGAATGCAGCAGAAATATAGGTTAATTAGGGGGTAAATTATAGAACTTTTACACACTTAACACACCCCCAAACTCAAGTTTTTGCTTGCCCTCAAGCAATTTAGACCTAAAAAAGAAAAACAATATTTTTGTTTGGCTTAAAACATTGAACTTTTCCTTACTTACCATTCATTCCCTATTGTGAGCAACACCTTGTTGGATAATTCAGGATTCATCCAGAACCTTGCTATAATTCTCGTGTAGTGTGTGCATGCTTGTGAACAATTATATGCCAAGACTCCCTTAGTTTACTAGAATAGTTAAGCTTCTAACTTGAATTTTTATGCCAATTTTCATCTTTTTGGAGGCAATTCTTAGGCTCCTTTAGTTTTTATGCAGACTCGATTCTATTTTCTCAAGCTTAAGTTTGACTAGAGCCGGTTTCAATCACCTCTAGCTAACTTCCTCGAGCCGGTTTCGAGCACCTCTAGGTGTATTGAGTCTATTTTTTCTTAACTTCTTTTCCTAGAGCCAGTGTTAGGCACCTCTAGGGGCAACTCAAGTGTTAAACTTTCTATTCTAGTTTACTAGTAGAGTTCTAGGCAGTATAAGAGTCAGAAATGGTGTTTTAAGATTTAGAACTATAGCAAGGCTCTAAATTGCTCCTAAAACTATCCTAAAGGCACTGCCACGACAGAGGCTGCCACAACAGGTAAGTTCAGTTCAACGACTTAAGCTAAATTTTCATCAAATTTTTTTTGAGCAAAAATAAACTAAGTAAAAGACACAATTTTTTTAACTGAAAAGACTCCATTAATGGAGGGATGCCACCCCAAACTCGAGGGTTGCATTGCCCCCAATGCAAATGACATAGATGAAAAAGAAAAATTAAGAAAAACAACATCACAAAATATAAAAAGGCAGACAACAATATAAGATAAGAAACTTAAATTTTCAGGCGCTGTCGTCGCCGCTGCTGCTGCTGAGTTGAATCTGCCGACGGGCAGTGACTTTCTTAGCTGGTGCTGGCAGGCGGATGGGAGAAGCAAAAGTATTCTTGGTTTTGGCCTCCCGTGGAGGTTGAATACGGGTATGAGAGATATGAGGTGGTTTCTCCACTACCTGAACGTCGGAGCTGCTGCTGCTCTCGCTGTTGCTGCCGCTGTCAGATTTTTCTTTTTCTGCTCCTGTTTTCTGCCGTTTCTCTGGTGTGAACTCCTTGGACAAGTCCCTCTTGATAGAGGGCTCGTTGTCGGATGCCGCCCAGATTTCAGAGGAAGAAAAACCAGCAATATACCTATCGAGGTCGTCTTCAGGCTCCTTTCTTTTGGTTCCTCGGGCAGTTGTGTCGGCTGTGCGGCTGTCGCCTGCAGCAGTTGTGGCAGGGGTCGGAGTAAACGTAGCAGATGGCGTTTTTGGCGTGGCAGCAGGGGTAGGGGTATGGGCAGGGGTGGTGGCAGCAAAATAATGATTGGGGAAAGTAGGGAACAGAGCATCGGGGAAATTAAGAGAGGTGTGGATGAAATGTACCGTGGCGGTGTTGAAGTCTCTGATGAAACTCATGAGGCCGAGCTGTCGTTCCTCCATTTTCTGTAGGCTGCCTGGGTTCAGTGGGCTCTGTCGGCTCGGCTGCCGTGGCAGTAGGGTCAAAAGACGAGAGGGGCGTGGTAGCTTTTAGTTCCATCGGGCTGAGTATGTTCCTGTCTGTCCAGCCTTTCCCCCGAACTCGTAAATCCTCGGCAGCTTCCGGTACATGATGGCCGTGGCAGAGGGCAGTGATGAGATATGGGTAGAAGAGTGGTCCGGTCGGCCGGTGTGCGCAATCCAATATGCCCTCTCGAACATATCTGCCAACGTTAATTGGCATCTCATGTAATATGGAATGGATGAGGGCTAACCTTGGTTGGTCGACTGTTGTGTTGTGAGAGGAGGGCATAATTCGTTTCTTGATAAAAGCATTCCAGAGCTTTGCCTCTGGCGTTAGTTGAACTCTTCTCACCGTCCTCAGATTTTTCGGATCAGTATTCCACTCGGTACCCTCGTCTGTGAGTTCTGCCATCACAGTATCGTAGTCGGCAGGCTCTAGACTCTTGAGAAATCTTTGGTGGCCATCTTCTTTTCTTCCCACATAGAACCCGTAGAGTGTATTGATGTATTCGGGCTCGAATGATACCTCTTTCCCTCGGACTATAACTGTTGTTGCGTCCCTGCTGTCGATGGCAGCATAAAAGTCCTGGACGAGAGTCACGTTCATTTCCTCTGGTTGCTCCGTGAATATCTGCCACTGTAGGGCTCTGATTTTTCGGGCTATGAACGGCTGCAGCCCCAGGTTCCCCGTTTCGGAAGTGTAGATGAAACCTCTCTCCTCCCACATATCACAGATCTGGAAGGAGCTTGGAGTGGATGCTGCTGGGGCAGATCTTGAGGCAGAGCTTCGGCGGGTATTTCTAGTACTCATGTTGCAAGGACTGTAGAAAGAAAATGAAAGCAAGTAAAATTCTAGAAGAAGCAAGTAGAGAGAGTAAAAGTGAGTGAAAATGAATAGTAAAATGGGGTTTATATAGAGGGGGATTTTGCTGCCCGTTGGAGCTGTAACGGCAGGCGCGAATAACAGGGCCAGCTGTTACGCGGTTTCTAACACGTCTGTCACGCGTTTCCGTGTCTGCTGCGCGTCTGTTACGCGTTTGTGTGTCTGCCGCGATACCGTGTTGACATGCTGGATTTTCCGCGTCTGTCGCGGCAGCTGTAACGATAGGCTCCAAAGTTGGCTTTTTGGGCTGATGGAAAAATGGTGGGCTGAATTCACTTCTCCTCTTCTCCTCGTCTCCTTTATTTCCTAAAAAATAATAAAAATAAAAACTTTAGTTCCTAAAAATAAAATAAGTCTAATTACCTAATATATATATAAATAATAAATAATAAATAAATAAATAAATAAATAGGTTAAATTAGGGATACCAGGAGGGGCATCTCCTAAAGTAACCACTTCCTGCATTCTTGGGGCTTCAGTCCCCTGATAATGCTTCAATCTTTGTCCATTGACTTTGAATTGGTGCCGTCTTTTAAAGATCTAATCGTGATGGCACCATGGGGAAAAACCCTGCACCACTTGGAATGGGCCAGACCATCTAGATTTCAGCTTCCCTGGGAAGAGTTTTAACCTAGAGTTGAACAACAACACAAGCTGCCCTGGGTAGAACTGTCGTGGCAGCAACTTCTTGTCATGCCACTTCTTCGTCTTATCTTTATAGATTCTTGCGTTGTCATAGGCCATTGTTCGAATTTCTTCAATCTCATTCAGATCAAAAAGCCTTTTCTGTCCTGCTTTGTCCAAGTCCATATTCACTGCCTTGATGGCCCAGTATGCTCTGTGCTCAATCTCAACAGGTAAATGGCATGTTTTCCCATAGATCAGCCGATAGGGTGACATTCCCAATGGAGTTTTGAATGTTGTTCTGTAGGCCCATAATGCATCATTGAGGTGTAGAGACCAGTCTTTCCGAGTTGGCTTAACCATCTTTTCAAGGATGTTCTTAACCTCTCTGTTGGATATTTCAGCCTGTCCATTGGTCTGAGGGTGGTATGTTGTTGCGATCCGATGTTTGACACCATACTTTTTCAAGGTAGCAGCTATAACCCTATTGTCGAAATGCCTCCCTTCATCACTGATGATCGCCTTGGGGATGCCAAATCTGGAAAAAAATGTTTTTATGCAAAAACCTCTGAACCGTCTTGGCATCGCTTTTCTGAGTAGCGATCGCTTCAACCCATTTGGACACATAGTCCACTACCAGGAGGATATATAAGTTTCCACATGAAGTTGGGAATGGTCCCATAAAATCTATCCCCTAAACATCGAAGATCTCGACTTCAAGAATGTTTTGCAGTGGCATCTCATGTCTCCTTGAGATGTTTCCAGTCCGTTGACATTTGTCACAGTTTTTGTAGAATGTCTGGGCATCTTTGAACAGTGACGGCCAATAAAATCCCGACTGCAAAACCTTGGCAGCAGTTTTGTTACCTCCTAAGTGTCCTCCATACTGTGAAGCATGACAGTGATGTAGTATAGCTTCCTGTTCATACAGTGGTACACATTTTCTGATAACCTGATCTGCACAATATTTGAAAAGAAGAGGTTCGTCCCAATAATAATGCTTAACATCATTTTGGAACCTCTTCCTAGCTTGATAATTAAGGTCAAGAGGAGTTATTCCTCTAACTAAATAATTAACGAAATCAGCAAACCAGGGGAGTTCAGAAAACTTACCTGCCTCCATGGCTGTCGCGGCAGTGCTTGTGGCAACGAATAGTTGCTCGTCAGGGAAGGTCTCCAGTATGTGTGTCTCGTCTGCCGGTAGACTCTTTCCCTTCTCTAACCTTGACAAGTTGTCTGCAACTTGATACTCTGTCCCCTTTTTGTCTTTGATTTCAAGGTCGAACTCTTGCAGTAGCAGAATCCAACGTATCAGTCTAGGCTTTGCATCCTTTTTGGTGAACAGATACTTCAATGCAGAGTGGTCTGTGTGGACTATGACCTTCGTTCCAAGTATATAGGAATGGAACTTGTCAATAGAGAACACCACAGCTAACAGTTCCTTCTCTGTTGTGGTGTAGTTTACTTGGGCGTCGTTCAGTGTTTTGTTGGCATAGTATATGACATGAAAGAGCTTATCTTTTCTCTGCCAAAGTGCTGCCCCGACAGCATAGTCACTAGCATCACACATAATCTCAAATGTCAGTTTCCAATCTGGTGGCTGTACTATTGAGGCTGTTACCAGCTTTTCTTTCAGAACCTTGAATGCCTTAGTACATTCAGTGTTGAAGTCGAAGGGACGGTTCTACTCTAGAAGATGGCATAAGGGTTTGGTGATCTTCGAAAAGTTCACTATAAACCTCCGATAAAAACCAGCATGCCCTAAGAAACTTATGATTCCCTTGACTGTGGTGGGTGGCGGCAGCTTTTCGATTACCTCGATCTTAGCTCTGTCGACTTCTATGCCGCGGCAGCTTATTTTATGGCCTAGGACTATCCCTTCATCCACCATGAAGTGACATTTTCCCTGTTCAATACCAAGTTTGCTTTCTCACATCTTTCGAGCACTTTCTGTAGGTTGCCTAGGCAGCTTTCAAAATTGTCTCCAAAGACAGAAAAATCATCCATCAATATCTCCAGGAAATCATCCACCATATCAGAGAATATTGCCATCATGCATCTTTGAAAGGTCGCCGGTGCATTACAAAGTCCAAATGGCATCCTCCGAAAAGCATAAGTACCGTATGGGCATGTGAACGTCGTCTTTTCTTGATCTTCCGGTGCGATGGCTATTTGATTATAACCTGAGTAACCATCAAGAAAACAATAGTAAGGCTTTCCTGCTAATCTATCAAGCATTTGATCAATAAAGGGCAAAGGGAAGTGGTTCTTCCGGGTAGCTTTGTTAAGCTTTCGGTAGTCTATACAAACCCTCCAACCGGTCACAGTCCTGGTTGGGATTAGCTCGTTTTCTTCATAGGTTACCACGGTTATTCCTCCTTTCTTGGGAACGCACTGCACCGGGCTCACCCACTTGCTATCCGAGATGGCATAGATTATTCCAGCATCTAGCCACTTTATGATCTCCTTACGCACCACCTCTCGCATAGCATTGTTTGGACGTCTCTGTGCATTAATGGTCAGCTTATGATCATCCTCTAAGAGGATTTTATGCATGCATAGTGCCGAAATGATGCCTTGGATATCAGCTATCGTCAATCCAATAGCCTTTTGTGCTGCTGCAGCATCCCTATCGGCTGTTGTTCCTGTTCCTGATCAACTTGGAAGAGATGATTACGGGCAACATATCATTTAAACCAAGGAAAACATATTTTAGCTGCCATGGCAGGGGCTTAAGATCTAGAACAGGGGGCTCTACAGTTGATGGCTTTTGGACTATATGTTCATCCGAGGTATAGTTTAAGGGCTCAAATAACTTACCTGGATGATTGCCTATCCAATTTACCTCCTCTTGATCTTCAGTATCAGATGTATCAGATTCTGAGGAGCTGCTGTCGTCGTCGCTTCCGTGACAGTCTTCTAAATGGCTGCTGGGGCAATGGCCAATTTTGATGTTGTGGCAGCCCGACCTGATGTAGGGTTGGTCAATGGTAATTTCAGTGATAGCCTTGCATTCTTCTTCTGCATCAGCATGTTTCATTTCCTGGAGAACATTCAGCTTGATCTCTTGATCGTTCACTCTCATAGTGAGTTCTCCTTTTTCCACATCAATCAGTGATCTTCCTGTGGCTAAGAAGGGTCGCCCCAGGATGATTGGTGCATTTTCATCTGCTTCACAATCTAAGACAAGAAAGTCAGCAGGAAAAATAAATTTATCCACTCTTACCAGAATATCTTCAATTTTTCCTTTTGGATGAACGTAAGAGCGGTCTGCCAGCTGCAGTACTACTGTTGTGGGCCGAGCTTTTCCAATACCTAATTTCTGAAAAACAGATTTGAGCATTAAATTTATGCTAGCACCAAGATCACAAAGTGCCTTACCCACAAATTTATCTCCGATTATGCATGGTATGATGAAGCTCCCAGGATCCTTCTTCTTCTGGGTGGATGCTTGTGCAGAATACTCATCCAATACCTAATATCTGTTCTGTCGTTGCGCCTGTCGCGGCAGCACCTGTCACGGCAGCGGTCTGTTATTAGTCGCGGCAGCAATCACACAACTCTGTATTTCAAGCTTGGCAAGAATCCCTGTTGTGCCTTGGCCTATCCCTAGGTTCAAGTCTGTCGATGAACACGTCTTTGATGATACCTCCCGGCGTGAATCGAATGATGAACACCAATGTTGTTGAATTCTTCCTTAGCCACTTAACCTCGTCCTATCCCTAGGTCCGAGATAGTTCAACCATAAACTGGAGAACCCGTACTTATTCCTTTCGTATACTTAACTCTTCCGATATTAAGTAAATAGATAATCTCACAATGCTCTCCCGATACTCTTGCAAGATATTGAAAACCAGAATAAGCAAACTTGAAGTCTATTTTATTGAACAGAAAAATTCCTAAAACAAATGCAATCCTTGCAACTACTTTAAAAATCAACCCGTAGCCCTAGGGGAAGTTTAGAACATGATGAGAAGGGGAAAATGGCTAGGGTTTTGGGAAGGAGGCTAGAGAGTAAGATATCCTTCCCTAGGTCGAATTACATGCCTTTATATAGGCATTGGGTTCAAGTTTTCTAATATGGCAAGCATACAAGTTTAAACTAAAGTACAACTCTATTAAAGACTAAATCTTTAGAGCATATATCTTTAATTCGTCCTTCCTTCTTGCTTGGAGTTTTCTTCCTTGAACTTTGGGCTTGGCCTTCATTCTGTTCTAGGGCTTGGAAAAATATAAGGGTGCTCTACGACAGACCGGCTTAATTTTCTCTTTCTGTCGAGGCCCACTTTGCTTCTTCTCTTCACCATTGTTGTCGTCCTTGGCTGCCACGGCAACGGCCATGGCAGCATCGTCCTCCTCGTCTGCATATCCAGTTCCAGCTCTGCTTCTTTACTGCCCAACGTATGCTTCTCCACTGCCCTCCATCTGCTACAGCAGCTACCTGCAAAAGCAACCAATTTCAGTAGAAACTGTGTCATTTAATGTATTTGTGATGTATAAATGAAGTCTAACCTAAATGCAATGAATTATGCTTGAATGCAGCAGAAATATGGGTTAATTAGGGGGTAAATTATAGAACTTTTACACACTCAACAGTTCCCTTAGGAATCCAAGAAGTAATGGCATGAATATTATTAGAAGTAACTAGTTCCTTAGGAACCCATACACTCCTAATTCTTTTACCTCTAGAGGGCCTTTGGAAGCCCCTTTGTTTGTGGTTAACAAAGTTCATTTTTACATAGTTGGGTTTTGATGATTGTCTTTTCTCAAAACTAGATTTCCCAACTTTATTCAAAGAAGCTTTGAGATCATTCACCTCTGTATTGTGTTGATCATGAAACTCGAAAAGAAGGTTGTTTAAATTAACATTTTCTTTTTCAAAATATTTTAGATTGTCTTGTAAATCACAAACCTTCTTTTGAAGTTCGGAATTGGTTTTAGATAAGGAATCATTTTGTGTTTTCAAATCACAAATGGTTTTCTTGTTTTTCAAAATTGATTCCTTATCAAAAGTGAAATCAAATGTAGATGAGTTAGAGATTACCTGAGGATCTTGTTCAAAAGCCATGAGACAAATGGTGACAACTTCTTGCTCCTCTTCATCGGATGATTCCTCATCACTCCAAGTAGCAACGTTTACCTTGAGTTTCTTCTTCTTCTTGAAGCTCTCCCTTTTGAGTTGGGGATATTCGGTTCTTATGTGCCCCGACTTCTTGCACTCATAGCATATGAGTTGATCCTTCTACTCCTCTTTGTCCTTGTTCTTGAAGTCTCATTTTCGATTAAACTTTCTTCCTCTATTGGACTTCATGAACCGAATGAATATTTTGGCTAGCATAGTCATCTCCTCATCTTCCTCCTCAATTGAATCACTCTCTTCAAAAGAAGCTTTGAGAGTAATTCCGGGTTTCTTCTTCTCTACCTCTTTCTTTTCGACCTACTTTTCTTTTTTTTTTCTTCTCTTTCTTGCTTCATAATATCATGAGTAAGAAGAGAACTCATGAGAGCATCAAGCTTAGAAGTCTTCAAATCCTTTACCTCGATGATGGAAGTTTTTTTCCCATCCTATGACTCGGGAAGAGAATATAGGAGTTTCCAGACAAGCTTGTCTTCGGGGATGACTTCTCTGAAGCCTTTGAGACCGTTGACGATGATGGAGAAACAATCAAACATCTTTGTGACACTCTCATTGGGCTCCATCTTAAAATTCTCGTAGCTCAAGTTGAGGAGTCCAATCTTGGTTTCCTTTACATCGTTTTTGCCCTCATAAGTGGTCTTGAGCGTGTCCCACACCTCCTTTGCACTTGTACACGAAGACATCTTCGAGTACATATCCGGTCCAAGTGCACAAAAGAGCATGTGCAAGGCCTTGTCATTAACTTGTAGCTTCATTCTTTATTCATCTGTCATTTCTTGCTTTGGTTTTGGAACTTGCCTATCTCCTTCTTGCTTCATCGAAATGGATGGTCCATCTTCGATTACATCCTAAAGGACATAATCATTTGATTTGATGAATAGCACCATCCTATTCTTCCAATATGGATAGTTGTCTCTATTGAAGAAAGGCAGTTGGTGATCGATTGAGACTCGTACAAGCTTTAAGCAGAGGTAGATGTCATGGCTTGAATGTAGATTGATGTATCTCTCTTAGAATCTACTCAAGAGGATGTTAATCCTTCCGATGAGTGTAGCTTTCATACTAGTTGTTAAGATGATCAATCGATGGAAAATGGCCAAGAGGAGGGTGAATTGACAATTAAAAAATTGAATGGAGGAAATTGAAATGATAAAAAAGATGGACAAGAGATTTAAAGTGGTTTAAGCTTCTAACAAGCTCTACATCCACTACCTTAGCTCCCCACTAAGGTTTTCAAACAATTCACTAATGAATTTGTTCCCTTTTCTAGGCTTAGAAGGAAACTGTTACAAATCGATCAAGCTTTCTACCCAAAGCTTGATCTAGATCACTCTTTTACAAGAAGTTGTGGCAAACTAAAATTGACCTCTTAAAAGGCTAATATTTTGCCCAAATTACACGTGCACTCTCCCTAAACTTGAAATAAAGGATTACAATAGAATTACATAAGTTAGGTACAAGGGTTTGACTATAAAAGGCTCAAAGAGGTTGGTTTTTTGCTTGAATGTTTTTCACTTGATCAATTAATTGTTGATGTAGCTTTGGAGGCTTGCTTTTATATCCCTTCATTGATTTCTAACCGTTGGGTAGCTTAGATCATAATTAAAGCCGTTTGAGACAATTTTCCCGTAATAAATACACTTCTTAGGCAGAGAGTATCGCTACAAGGGAGCCCCGTTTCGGTACTTGTAAGACAGAAACTAGCCATTGCAAGAGTAAATGCAGGGGCGTACCGATACGTGGGGAGGCGTATCAAAATGGTCTTAGTGTAAAATGGGGGTCATATTAAAATGGTCTAGGCTGTATCAGTACGATATTTGCTCACTAGAATCTGAGGAAAAAGTCTTTGAAAAAATGTATCGGTATGCCTAAGGGGTTTAAGTTTTGACTTTGAAACAATTTTTAGGTTTAAAATCATTGTCATGTGTGAGACTTTTATGTACTTAAAAATTTATTTACTTTTGCAAATTGGTCCTTGAATAATCTGTTATATCAAAATCAAACATAGGTTTTACAACCATGTCAACTTAACATTTAGGTGCAACCTAAATGTTACATATTATGGTAAGTTTTCATACTTGTTAGTGAGTTTCTGAACTTATCATGTCAATTTAAAATGTTATATCTTTCGGTAACATTTAGGCTGGTGGGTAACATTTTAAGTGTCGTGTTTTTTAACTTACCGACTAATGTTACATATTATGGTAAGTTTCCATACTTGTTAGTGAGTTTCTGAACTTATTATGTCGACTTAAAATGTTATATTTAGGTGGTGGGTAACATTTTAAGTGTCATGTTTTTTAACTTACCGGCTACACACACTCTCGGTTACACATTTTTTTCTTAATCTAACAAATTTTTTGAAGTTTTGATACTTACCACAACCGAAAGTGTTATTAAAAAGTATAACATTTTCATTTCCATGTTTTACATTTCAGTTAGTGTCGCATTGTAGTTGCACCATAACATGTCGAATGTTAGTGTAACAATGGAGTCGCCACCGGTCCCTTTTATTATATTAGGCAAACCGGAAACCTAAAAAACTAACCAGATTGAGGGTTCAGGGTACAGTTACGTGTGTGGAAGGATTACCACCCCCACCACGCCCGCAAAATGACGTTTACTTGATCACTAATATTTTCCTTGTAACCCAAAAGAATTCGTGCAAGGATTAATACAAAAATTCACAAACCTCTAAAATTGACTCAAATTTGCTCATCGCTGAGAAAACCCAAGTCAATCTAGACCCAGGGAGATTAAGGTATTAATCCCTAATATCTAAAAATATAGTCTCGCAAAGGAGTTTTGGTCATTCCCCAACGGCTAGGAGAAGACCAAATTCACCCTAATGAAAAAATATCTCATTTTTCATGATGCAATAAAAATCTTTTTTAAATGATGTTTTATTAACCCTTATTAATTTTATGGGTAATTTTAATGTTCAATGTTTATTATTATTCTTAAAAGCATGTGTTTAAAGACACTAATCCTGAAAGGCTTTGTCTAATTATTTAAATTTAATGAAGATGGATTATTTTTTTTAAAAGATTACCTAAAAAGTCTTATTTACAATTAAATATTTATTTACCACTTTCTTAAAAAATTACCAAGTTAATTTTTATTTACCATTATTTATTATTAATAGATTATTTACCTTTTCAAAAAAAAATAACTAGGAATTTTATTTAACTATTTACATTTAAGGGAAAAATACTATCTTACTAAGTTAATTATTATAGGGTAAATTATTTTAGGAATCTAAACTCTAAGTATTTACAATTTAACTTTAATATTGGTAAATGAATATCTAAGCCATCTATATGGTAACAAACCTAAAGGTATTTATTTAAAATTATTTAGCAAGTTTTTATTAAATAAATATTTATTGTTAAGGAATTTATTTACCCTAATTTTATTAAATTAAAATGCATGAAGATGAATACATTGAAGAAAGCAGTAAAATATGAGTGAATCAAACAACGAATCTAAGTGCATAAAATAAAAATAAAAAAATAAATTAAAAGTAAAAAGGGAAAATAAATTGAAAACAATGGGATCGAAACGCGAGCTTATCGACTTGAGGTACGGGCTTAGCGGCGTCACCGTTGTTGCTGTCGCTGTCGGACACCGCCCACTATATGTCAGCAGCGTGCCGCCGCTGTTGCCCTTGCTACGGTGGCGATACCGACTCTATCCTTTAGTGATCAAGGATTCTCCACAAACTTTGATTAATTCAAGTTTTTACCCCTTCTTCTCCCTATTCGAAATCAAATGACCAAAAAAATATCAAAAATATAGAGACAATATTTGGGTAAAGTACCTCAAAAAATCACATGTATTACTCTTGAATTTTCTGTGTTACAAAGAATGAATCTTGTTTGCGTGTATTTTTCTGTCTTTCTCCATGTCTAATTACAATGAAATAAAGCCTATTATAGGCTTTAAGAAACCCTAAAAGCTTAAAAATACTAAAACCCTAAAATCATAATCCCTTCCAATGTTCAATATTCTTGGAAAGGGAATAATAACATTACTTGAGCATCAAACTCTTTCCTTGCCTTCAATAAAATTCAAAATAATTAAAAACAAATAGGAAAATGCCTAAGCTTGATTTTAATTACGAATAATCAATAAGTTAATTGAAAATTCGTGATAAATCAAAATCTCGTATACAGTTTTTTGCATTTCACTGTCTTTAGTAAAATGAGCATATTTTGAGCTCTCGATATCCGATTGAGGCGTTTCAAGATGCGTTGGAAAGGTAACTGAAAGACAGTCAATACATAAGAAGATACCTTGGCACAAAAATACTTGGACCCTATCAAAAATTTACCATAAGTCTGCAGTGAGGAATCCTTGCACATAGCTTAACTTTCCGTACTTGTCGAGCAGGATCTCTTGTAATTTTCTCATATTGACATGGTTAAGATTTTGTGTGGTTCGTAAGATAAAATTTAAAATATTTTAATAAGAATGATATAATAAAAATTAGGTCAATTGGGTATTTATTCATGGACTCCTCTTTTATATTTTTAATAGACTATTTTATTGACTCTAATATTTTACAAATATAAAATTTAAAGGGAAGATAAAATTGGGTGACTACAATTAGACAAACCCCTTTAATGTAAAAAAAAAACGGCAATAGAGTAAATGCCTTAAAATCAACTTAATGAGCGCTAGAAATTGGTGCAGTCTTGGGGGAAGTGTTTCACGCAAACCAACCCACTACACGCACACATTTAATGTTAGAAGAATTTACACTTTAGGTCCTTCTGTTTTTAGGTGTTTAGCGATTAAGTCCTAATTCTATTTTTTTTAAATAGATAATTAATTATTTAATTGATCTTAAAGTTTAGTTTAATTAAGGGTTAATTGTAAAATTATGTGAATAATGTAATTTAGTCTTAAAATTGTATTCGATTAATGATTTGCTTAATTTAGGATTAATTATGATCCGACTTAAAATTATTACTTATAATTAAAAATATTCATTTTTCATGTTTGGATATCACATGTTTTTATTTTTTAGCATGCTATTTAGTTTCTATTTATTAATTTATTTGCTTCATTTTCATATATTCCTTTTTTATGATAATTCTATTAATCAAATCGTACATTTTGTAACTCTTTAGACGTAATAACCCCTTTAGGTATTATTTTTGAGCCTTGTGGGGTGCTCTAATTTTCTTCACGTGTGATCGACTATCGAACTCAACGATAGCATCGGTTCAGACGCAGATCCACATGTTTTTGTTTATACCCATCTCAAACCTATTGATTTTCTAGATTGTTTAGACAAATTGTAAAATTTGTAGTCTTCTAACCGGCAATTTTTAATGATTAATCATTTTTTAATTATTATTTGGGAAAATGGCTCCCAAAAAATATTATTTGGCAAAATGACCCCCAAACTTGCCACGTCGGTGAACCTCGCGTTGTGTGGGACGCGAGGTCTGATATCGCGTTCTGCACAACGCGAGTTCAGTCTACGTGGCCTTATTGTTTGTGTTAACGGTATTATAGTACCTCGCGTTCTGCAGAACACGAGGTCCACGAGAATTTGAAAGGGCGGCTGAATATATTGCACAGACCTCGCGTTCTGCAGGACACGAGTTCTATGCAATTCTCGGCTGAAGAACAAGGGAAAACAAGTGTGGGTAGGCTTGTTTGAGCCCAATTTCAGGCGTGTAAATCGTATATTTTTAGCGATCATCGAGTTTGGGGTCGTAGTACTGGAAATTCTCTATCGTATGATACCAACATGGTTAATTTCCGTCCATTCTACAATGGTTTAAAATGGCTTCGAAAACCCTATGTTATCATCATTTTTTGAATGAAGTTGCATTTGAACAAATGTCGATTTTCGGTTTAGTAATCCCATAAAATTTATTAAAAACTTCAATTAAATAAACATTTTAAAGTTTAATTATAATAGGTAAACAAAATTATAATACGACATTATAAAAATCAAATGTGTGGAATATAAATATTAAAAATATAAATACAAATCAGTAAAAAAAGACTAAAAATGCCTATGTCCACTCGTTCCGCAGTCGGGTGGATGACGATCACGATCCGAATACCTCCGACCATCGTGTGGTGGTCCCTGGTCCCCATCATCCTGACCATCGTGTGCCATATGCGGATCTGTGCTAGGCCCAGACGGGGAGAAAAACAAGCTACCCACCGGCGTATTATCCACAATGCCAAAGTCATACTGAGATGGCAACTGTGGATAATCGATAAGCTGAAGGTCAGTTGTGGGCGTATGGGGACGATAGGCATCGGAGGAGCCGAATTGGGGTGGAGGCATCATCTGCTGGTAACTCGATGGGCAGCTATAAGTATGAAATGCTGCGCCAGAAGATGATGCCCCTGTAGTGTCATGTCGTGGTCTCGGACCGCGCTGCGTCGACTGCCTCTGCCTCTGGCTCTGGGTCGCTCGACGGCTTCCGCGTGGGCGGTTTTGGGGTTGCTGGGGAAGCCCTGCATCGCGCTCGGTCTGAGAAAGGATATGCGGCAGCCCATTGAGCCTATACCATTGGTGGTAATTGAAAGCGACCGAATCGGCCCATTCCATAATTTGTTGGAGAAGCGGTGGGCGTTGGGCAAATCGATTAGCCCAAATCGCTATCCAGGGAGCGTGGTACTCAGACCAGTCAACCTCCGTCTTCCCCTGGCGCGTAAGATTGTGGAAGCGGTCTATATTTTGCGGAACGGCTAGAAGATTTTGGAAGAACCCGAACTGTCGGAGAACCCTATCCGTAGCATGCCACACGACAATTTCGTAGTTGAGCAGCGGCACAACGGAAATCCAGAGCTGTTGGTCACGCAGAATATCCGGTGGAGTAATCTGCCGAATCTCCTCTGAAGCGTAGGGCCTCCACACGAACTAAAAAAAATGAAAACGTTTGTAACGGTTATATGAAATATTATTGAAAAAAAATAGTATGAAAAAATTCAAATTAATTTTCGAATTATCTCTTTCTCCGTCAAGCTATCGAAAGCATGTCTGAATTCTTTTTGGGAGTTCGGCAGGCCGATGTGGGTCAGTGTGCCGCTCCACCTATAAATAATGAAAAAAATTCGTTAAATAAAATAATTTAAAAATAAAAAATATAGTAGATTACGTAGTACCTCCGTAGAAGCGGAAATAACATAGCGGCGGGCTATATAAGCGGTGGTCTCAAAATAGGCATCCGAAACCAAACCCAAGCTTGTAGGAGTAAACAACATCCTTCCATCGATGATCTTGAGGCATCAACGTTTCTACAGAGCTCTCTGTAAAGAAACGCCAAGACAGCTGATCCTCAAGATTTTCTGCCAGACTCATTTAAATCTGTAAGATGACGAAGCCACATCACGTACACCTTTGTGCGGGATTTGTCTGGCATTAATATCCCGCCAATAATGCGCAAGATGTGGGCACGCACACACCGCTGTGAAAATAAAGATTTAATAAAGACATCCTAATTAAAAAAAATTGTAACTTCTTCCTAAATTTAATAAAGGCATCCAAAAAAATTAGTAAAGGCATCCTAATTTGCAAATAAATATACGCGAGTTCATCCTAAATATTTAATAAAGACATCATAAATATTTAATAAAAACATCCTAAATATTTAATAAAGACATCCTAATTTTCAAGTAAATATTTGTAATTGCATCCTAAATTTATTAAATAGATCCTAAATATTTAATAAAGGCATCCTAAAAGTTTCATAAACCATCGTAATGTTGAAATAAATATTTGTAATTTCATCATAAATTTAATAAAAGCATACTAAATATTTAATAAAGGCATCCTAATTTTTAAATAGAAAAAATACCTGAAGTGTAACTTCATCCGCATCGGGAGGAGGGGCTCCAAATTGAGCCTCCAAATATGATAGGTCGATTTTTCCACCGTCCCACACTTCGTCAGGGGGCATCACGCCCATTTGTTCAGCAAATAGAGTTGGCCAATGGGCCAACGCTACACCCGTAATAACGCTGCCGTCTGTAGGCAACCCCAGAAGGTAGGCAACATCCTCCAGCGTGATTGTTGCCTCGACAATTGGAAGATGAAACGTGTGCGACTCGGGCCTCCACCGTTCTATCAGCGCGCTGATCAACGATGGTTTTACCTTCACCCCCTATATACCGTGCTATGTGGCCAAAACCGACGCGCTGAATCCACTCCATAATAGCATCAACGGGTGGGATGTTGATACGGTTAAGGTAACATTGTAAATTACGTTCGTATCCCTTCAAAAAAATAAAATAAAATAGTTAGTAAAATAAAAAATTTAATTAAATAAATTTTTTTAAAAATTAATAGGAAAAAGTAATACCGCTGGATCTCTTCTCCAATATTGATTGCAGTGAGTCGCCTCATTGCGTAATAAGCCGTCCATTATATCAAATGAAATATAAAAATTGCCGATAATTTGTTGTAAAAAAGCTAAAGAACTCGCGTTTTGTGTTTGATATGGGGGGTAGGGCCTCCAATTTATAGAAGACCTCGCGCCCTTTGGGATGCGATTTTAATGAACCTCGCATTCTGTAGAACGCGATATCCATATACCTCGCGTCCTATAGAACGCGAGGTTCATTGAAAAGGCGCGTCACGGAACAGACGCGTGAACTGAACGGTCAGAAGTGACCTCGCGTCCTATAGAACGCGAGTTTCTAAAGACCTCGCGTTCTACAGGACGCAAGGTCGTGGGGTTTTTTAAAAGAAGACTTCCCGGGCAGGAAAGTCATTTAATAATAATAATAATAATAATAATAATAATAATAATAATAATAATAATAATAATAATAATAATCATAGTAGTAATAATAATAATAATTATAATAACAACAATAATAATCATAGTAATAATAATAATAATAATAATAATAATAATAATAATAATAATAATAATAATAATAATAATAATAATAATAATAATAATAATAATAATAATAATAATAATCAACAACAACAACAACAACAACAACAACAACAACAACAACAATAATAATAATAATAATAATAATAATAATAATAATAAACATAATAATAATAACAATAATCATAAAACTAATAATAATAAAAAGCAGAATAAAATTATTATTAGTAATAATAGTAAATATATAATAATAATAATAATAATAATAATAATAATAATAAATGTATTTAAGTATATAATAATAATAATAATAACAATAATAAATGTATTTAAGTATATAATAATAATAATAATAATAATAATAATAATAATAATAATAATAATAATAATACACAATATGTTGTCATTAGTAACTACAAAAATAACGACATATCGCAATATTTGAGAAATTAGTTTGAAAAAAACTTCCCAAATACGCGCTATGTTGCCATTAGTAGCTGCAATCGAAAACTACTTACGTGAATACAGAAAAAAATTTCTGCGGGTGCTCCTTGCCTCCCCAAGAGTTTGCTATTTATAGAGGGAGGTGAATCAGCTGACGTGGCAATCTCGCGTTCTGTAGGAGACTCTTGGTGACTCTTTTCTGAAGTCAGGATCAAAGAAGCAAGGGCGGATTCAGATCGACCAGAGTGAAAGAAGCCGATGCCGATTATATTTCTCCACCTGAATTTTTTGCATATACTGTTTTGTAAATATTGTATCCAGTTGTCTCAATTTACTTATTAACAAATACTTGTTGAAAGTTGAAAGTTTTGTTAGATGAAATGCGAAATAAAGTTTTGATTCGAGTTAAATTTACTTATGTGGTGTTTTTCCTTTACTATAAATACCAACGAATTCCACCATCATTTACTCATTCCAAATTCTCCCTAAACACCCAATCTTTGCTCCTTATGACAAAATTTCAGGCAACATTTTATTTTCTCGATACTTATTTTGAGTCAACAATCACCGACAAAATGTCACTAAAAGATTTAATACAGTTGACAACAATCGAGGTTAGTAAACGCACCGACAAACAAATTTCTTCCTTGGAATGTCGAACCCCAACACCGTCAGCAAACGAAACGCACTACGTTATGAAGCTTACGAACGAAACAGACGTTCATAACATGTATGACCGGCTCAATTCCGTTAGAGCTAGAGACGTCGATTTAAATGTTAAGTTTGATGAGGTCAACGCCGACGAAGGTAGTACGTCTGCACACGTACAACCTGCTCCGAACACTGAACACTCACCGTCTTCACCGGATGTTGATGCGGCTGCTGACGAGCTGCAGCTTTTTATGTACAGGCGTAGACAAAGAAAACAACAGTTGATCGAAGAACTAAACCTAAGTTCAGACGTGTCCACTGACTACGATGATTCGGATTAACCATAAACTTCTAAAATTATCTTCCAATTATGTTATATGCCGTTTTTTTTCATCATTTATTAATGTTCAACGGACCTTGCGTTATGTAAAACTGCTAGTATTCAATTACATTACTAAACTACAATTGTCTCAGTTATTCAAACATAAAACGAGTACATAGTACGAGTTTTATTAATTCTGACGGAATCTCTGTCTCAATATATATAAAGGGACCTCGCATTATGCATCACTTGTAGTATTCAATTACATTACCAGACTACAATTGTCTCAATTATTCAAACATGTTCTCAATTACACAAACAGACAATGAGTACACAATACGATTATTATAACTTGTTACGGAATATCCGCGACAAAGCAATTAAAGAGACCTCGCGTTCTACAGAACGCGATATTCATAAGACCTCGCGTTGTGTAGAACGTGAGGTCCTGCTTATCGCGTTCTGTAGAACGCGATGTTCGTAAAGCCCGCCTTCCGGGTACCATTATCCCTTACTTGTCCATTATTTGCCTGCTTATCGGTTTTAGGAAATGGACAAGGAAAGTTACCTCTCAGAACCATTATTTGCCTTACACAACAGGATTCTCCGGGATTTCAAGTGGCAATAATTTTCCCTATATATGAAGCAGAACCATAAAACGTAAATTAATGTTTCAATTGCCAAAACAATTCCTAAAATTTTTCAAGTATTAAAAATTCATAAGTCTTTCACAAAATATTCAAATGGCCAGACGAGGCGTTACTACTCTAGTTTACTACGATGGGCATATATTCGACGATACCGAACTCGGCGTCGTTTTTCACTACGAAGATCCGGTAACGCTAAAGATTCTGAGGAGATTATCATTCAAAAAGTTGGTAAAGGAACTGGAGGCAAATGTCTCTCATTTCGATAACCACCGTTTGTCCGACGTGAAGTATCGGGTGCTAACATCTATAGCCCCTTTAAGGTACTCTGTATGCCAAATTGCAGAAAATGCTGATGTGGACATGATGCTGGAAACCCACTTCGATTATTCATTGGGGGGCCCCTCGAGCTGTATACATCGTTCTTCGAGTCTAATCTAGTTATCCAAATACCAAGTTGGGGCCGGGCAAATTTCGACTTCGATCCAAATGCCAACGTTGATAGCCTGACCGCAAGTCTACGATGTGATTTTAACCTACTGTGCCAAGACAACGAGTTTGGTGCATCGTCATCTGCTCTTCCAAGGCAATCATGCGTAGCTAGTATCGAGTTCGACCTGAACCAACCCCCAAACGATGAATTCGATGCACCAACAAATGCATCGTACAATCCATACAATCCTTATAGTTTTGGGGGGGGGAGGGAACGTCGGCTCCTTTCGTTGCGCACGACCATGAAGCATCATATGGCCGACACTCAATGTATGTCCCTGGCACCGACTACGGTCAACCATCTATGGGGAGACATTCTTCTTTTGGAGGTGAGGGAGCGTTGTCTTCTTACGCTATACACGACCATGATTCTTCATATGGACGACACTCAACGTATGTCCCTAGCACGAAATATGTTCAACCATCTATGGGGGGACATTCTTCTTATGGTGATCTTGATTTTGGTCTTGGAAATGCGGTTCGTGAGCGATCTCGTGAGAGGTCTCCCGATCGTCGACCCTCATCCTCGCCTCCAAGGGTAGTGGTCGACGAAGCTCTACTATTCCAGCTCCCGGAGGATGCTTCTGACGAAGAACCGATTAGAGAACTCGGGCTCGACGGAGACGAGATGGGGCCATTCTATGATGAACCAGAAGACTTGACAGTTCTATCGGAAGACAATACCGTTCCACCACCAGATTTTGACGAATAGCCGACTACCACCAACTTTCCTGTAGACGCAACACCAATTTCTATGTTCCAGCCACCATCCCACTTCACAACAGTTGATATGGATGCAATGGACGTCCCTGATTTTTCGCATGAAGACACAATAGATGGCCGAGTCAACCGTTCTGATGGTGAACTGAGAATTGGTATGACGTTCTTCACAAAGGATATTGCGGTGGCGGCAGTTAAACAGTACAACCTTCGTCATAATGTCGAGACGACAGTGGATAAAACCCAATCCAAATACTACAAGGCTTATTGCGTCCAAAAAAATCAAGGCTGTAAATGGAAAATCTGTATATCACAATTGAAGAGGGCAGGCGACCGTTGGACAATAACAAAACTTGAGGGGCCCCACACATGCATCGTTGCTAGCCTCAACCAGGATCACAATAACCTGGATGCAAAGTTCCTCGCAGACATCTTTTCGACACTGGTGAAAAAAAATCCCACTCTGTCGGTCCCTACATGTCAGGCTGCAGCTCTAGCTGTCACCGGCTACCGTCTTCAATATTCCAAAGCATGGTATGCAAGGAAGCGGGCCAAAGAGGAAATGTATGGCCGATGGGAGGAATCTTACAAAGAGTTGCGCCCGTGGCTTAATCTCCTGTAGAAACACATCCCAGAATGGTTGTCAAACTTGATACGGTTCAGGCATACGAAAATGATCGTGTTGTCCGAGGTGTTTGTCAATTCCACCGGTTATTTTGGACTTTCCCCCAGTGCATCAACGCATTCAAGCACTGCAAACCGATGGTCCAAATCGACGACACATGGTTGTACAGAAGATATACACAGACCCTACTTCTAGCTATTGCACATGACGGCAATCGCAAATGCGTTCCTGTTGCATTCGCAATCGTCCAGAAGGAGGATTTAGAGTCTTGGAAGTTCTTCCTTTGGAACCTACGAAAATATGTCCTTGATCCTGTAATACGAAGAAGGGATGAAGGGGTATGTGTTATTTCTGACAGAGGCACAGCGCTGTTGTGGGCGATACAAAATTTGGGTGACTATTGGAAGCCTCCATACATTCACCACCGTTTTTTCTTACGACACATAGCCGCAAACTACTTGTTGCAATACAAGAATCGTGATGAACGTCAAATGGTGCTCGATATGGGTACGTCCTTTATGTCATTTTCATTTACTATATTACTTGTTACTCGCTTTCATTTACGACCTTTTTGCATGTGTTTTTCGCCCATAACTATTCAACTGTCATCCCGTAGGCAACTCGCACTACAAACAAGAGGTGGCTGACCTGCTCGAGGAACTGAGAGCGAGAAACAAACATGGCGCAGAATACCTTGAAAAAATCCCAAAGGAAAAATGGCTTCGATCGTATGACGAGGGTAAACATTATGGTCACATGAAAACGAACTTGGCTGAGGCAGTGGACTCATCACTGAAGGGAGTGCGACTGTTGCGTATCACTTCCATTGTCAAAACGACCAATTATCGTTTGGCTACCCTTTTTGCAACCTTGGGAAGGCAAGCAACTGAGTACATGGTAGGTGGACACAAATTTCATCCGGATTTCCGCACAAAACTGCATACTCAATTGGGCCAATCAAGATAGATGACTGCAACTCTCTTCTCGCGAGAAGGACACATGTTTCGTGTTGCTGAATTTTCCAGGCAGTTGGAAGGCATTCAACACAACACGTACGTGGTAAATCTGAGGGAAAGAACCTGCGAGTGCGGAATTTTCAAAACATTCAAATACCCCTGCGCACACGCCATTGCTGCTTGCACTAACCAACGAATACAATACATGCATCTGGTTGATCCGGTATACTTACTCGAAACGGTGTTTAAGGTTTACGAAAAAAAGTTTCCTCCAATCGGAAATGAGGTTGATCCGAATGCCGTGGACACTGAACCGATCATACGCCCAGATCCAGCACTACTACGAGCCAAAGGACGTCCACGTTCTACAAGAATACAATGTGCCGAGGATATGGTCGAACATCGAGAAAAAAACGGACAAAGGAAGCATTGTAGTGTATGTAAAAATCCTGGACAAACAGCTCCTAAGTGTCCTAACCGCTCAGCCCCTCGTCTTAATTAATTATTTTTAATTTGTATATGCGAGTTCGCCCATGACAATCGAATCAATAAAGTCACTCTACTTCGATTTATACAGTACGCCATCTTATATTTTCAATCATTCAAAAAAATATGTTATGATAGTGTTTTCGAAGCAACTTTAAGTCAGTGTAGAATGGACGGAAATTAACCGTGTCAGTGTCATACGATAGAGAATTTTCAGTACTACGACCCCAAACTCGATGTTACCTAAAAATTTAAAATTTCTACGTATGAAATTCTGCTCGAACATGCCTATCGACATTTGTTCAAATGCAACTTCATTCAAAAAAAGATGATAGCATAGGGTTTTCGAATCTATTTTAAACCATTGTAGAATGGACGGAAATTAACCATGTTGGTATCATACGATAGACAATTTCCAGTACTACGACCCCAAACTCGATGATCGCTAAAATATACGATTTACACGCCCGAAATTGGGCTCGAACAGGCCTACCCACACTTGTTTTCCCTTGTTCTTCAGCCCAGCTTTGCACAGAACTCGCGTCCTGCAGAACGCGAGGTCTGTGTAATATATTCAGCCGCCCTTTCAAATTCTCGTGGACCTCGCGTTCTGCAGAACGTGATATCAGACCTCGCGCCCTATACAACGCGAGGTTCACCGACGTGTCAAGTTTGGAGTC
Source organism: Hibiscus tridactylites (assembly GCA_958450335.1). Taxonomy (NCBI): domain Eukaryota; kingdom Viridiplantae; phylum Streptophyta; class Magnoliopsida; order Malvales; family Malvaceae; genus Hibiscus; species Hibiscus tridactylites. Next base: position 19,176,141 of record OY288265.1, on the reverse strand, counting down.
ATTTTGCCAAATAATATTTTTTGGGAGCCATTTTTCCAAATAATAATTAAAAAAGGATTATTCGTCAAAAATAGCCCTTTTAACCGGATTGTAACTCTGACACACCTTGACCCATCGAGAGGAAATGCCTTAAAATCAACTTAATGAGAGTTGAAAATCGGTGCAGTCTCTGGGGAGAGTGTTTCACGCAAACCAACCCACTTCACTGACGTGTGCACATTTTATGTTAGGGAGAATTTACACTCTAGATCCTTCCTTTTTTTAGTTTTTATCGATTTAGTCTTAATTCTATTTTTTTAGTTTAGTGTTAATTCAATTCGTCCTGTAAATTTAATCCCCTTTAATTAGGTCCTTAAGTCATTCTTTTAGGGTTTTTTAGTTTTTTATGTTCTGTTTTAGTAATTCAGGGCAAGGACGAAGCCATGATTCCCCATGAAGAGAGAAATTTGCTTATCTTTAAAATGAGTAGGGTCTTAAAATAAACAAACAAATTATAAAATTAAGGGAGTTAGAGTTTTATTTTTTTGGGTAAACTATACTAATGACCACCGAACTATGGGGTTGGTATCGATTTGACCACTATATTTTCAATTGTGTTAAATATACCACATAACTATTTAATTGGTTCCAATGTAGCCACCTGCCGTTAAATCATAACAGAAAGATGATGTGGCAGTTAAAAACAAATTGGTATAATTATACATTTAATCCCTATTACTTACGCATTCTATCAATTTAGTCCTAATTTTTATTTAATAAAACAATTAATTATTTTAATTAAGTGATGCCACGTGTCACCACCTCATTGGAGGACTTTAACTATTTATATTTGAATTAATTATTTGAGATTTGTTGTACAACATTTATTATTTATCATTAATAGCAGGGTTCTCGGCATGTTGGTCATTCTCAAGAGCATTACAATGCCAGACCTCTGTGTCTTCGTGAAGGCTTGCTGAATATTTTTTTTATTTATATTATTGAACTCCATCTGCATTTAGAAAGCATATAAATATGCAAATGAATGGATTTAAAAAAAATAAAAAAAAAATGTTGTTGCAGGCAACAAGTGCTTTGGATGCAGTTAGTGAGCGCTTGGTCCAGGATGCATTGAATCATCTAATGAAAGGCAGAACAACAGTAGTGATTGCTCATAGATTAAGCACAGTTCAGAATGCCCATCAAATTGCTCTTTGTTCAAATGGGCAGATAGCAGAACTGGGATCCCATATGGAATTGCTAGCTAGGAAGGGGCAATATGCTTCATTAGTTGACACTCAAAGGCTGGCGTTTGAATAATAATCGAATTCAAGAGACACCTCCCGAACAAAGACCGAGTAAAAGAGGAAGATCTACACACACAAAAAGGTGAGTAGTAGCATAGACTTTGGTGCCAATTCTTTCTAATTGCTGCAGCCTTAACTAGAAGGTTTCATATTTGGTGTAACCTTGATGCTAAGACAACTCAGTTATGGAGGTTGAAGGACATGAGTTGACAAAGTTAAATCAAAATGGGAAGGTGTTTTACATGCTTGTGGTAAGAGGAGGCAGCAGTGGTGGCAAACAGTTGTATAAAAAGAGATAATAGCAGTGGTAGCATTGTAACGTACAACATTTGTGATTCTCTTTAAGGATAAATAATAAATGTTGTACAATAAGTCTCAAATGTTTGTTTGGCTTGATGGTAAATAAGTTTATTTTTTTCCAAGAGGACACAGGTTCGAACCTTACTACTCTCATTGTAGAGTAAAATTTATTTTCTTCCTTTAATGGGGTGGTGACACGTGTCACCACCCCATTGGAGGAAGAAAATAAAATTATTAACTCAAATATAAATAGTTAAAGTCCTCCAATGAGGTGGTGACACGTGGCATCACTAATTAAAATAATTAATTATTTTATTAAATAAAAATTAGGACTAAATTGATAGAATGCATAAGTAATAGGGATTAAATGTATAATTATACCAATTTGTTTTTAACTGCCACATCACCTTTCCGTTAGGATTTAACGGCAGGTGGCTACATTAGAACTAATTAAATAGTTATGTGGTATATTTAACACAATTGAAAATATAGTGGTCAAATTGACACCAAACCAACACATACCAAACCAAAAACAATCTGCCAATCATGAAGACCACAATAGCTTCCCTATTTCTTCTTTTCATCTTCTCAATCACACAATCATCCTTTCTGTTTGGCGTGTCCAACGCTACACACGATGCTGTGTTGGATGTTAACGGTGACGAGGTCCTCGTCGGCGTCCGATACTATGTAGTGTCGGCGATATGGGGTGCCGGTGGTGGAGGGCTTGCCATAGGCAGGGAGAGCGGTAGAAAATGCCCGGAAATCGTGGTTCAGAGACTACGCGATGTTGACTACGGTCATCCCGTGGTGTTTTCCAATGCAAACTCCAACGATGGCGTTGTCCGTGTAAATTCGGACGTGAGAGTGAAATTCGAAGGACCTAGAGACAGGCTCTGCCTGACATCGACGGTGTGGAAGGTTCAAGAAAAGGCCGAATCGTCCGGGACAAGGTGGGTGGAACTCGGCGGGAGTGAAGGAGAACCTAGTTGCGACACTGTGAATAGTTGGTTTAAAATAGAGGCGAGCTTGGGGAGTGGACCTATGTACAAATTTAAGTACTGCCCTTCTGTATGTAGCTCATACGCAAATTCTTGCAACGTGATCGAGAAAGATCAAGATACCGACGAACAAATTCGTTTGGCACTCTCCGACGACGGCACAGGATATCCATGGATATTTATCAAGGCAGACGAAGCCAATGCGAGGATTCGACAAGTTGTTGCTGCTTAATTGAAAGTAATCTGGTCATGCATGAACTGAAATTAGTACTCTAATGTTAGTTTTAAGTAAATAAAGGTTGGGCCAGTGCCTAATAATGAGAGAGCTTATCATTAAAGCTGCCGTGTCTGAGGCAGCAGCGTGCTTATACTTACCTCTCGGGGCCCGACTTTCTACTCTTTTCAGCTTAATGAGTAAAACTTTATTTTCTCAGCAACCAAAAGGATCTATACAACATAACTATGGACACAAACAAAGACAACACCTAACATTCGATCCATCCAAAATACCAATCATGTACACGAATACGCAATATAGGCTAGGCTGAGCCCTTGACCACCTCAACTACCGTCCCCTAGCTATGCTCCTTTAAGAAATGATAACTCACACGATTTTCCACTCAAATAATTGTTAATTGCTAATATACGTAAAAGTATCATGGTCAAGTCATGATGTAAAACCACAATAATAAGTAGATTAAAACAAAACAATAAATTTATGGATCAAAGTTCTTATAAACTCCGACGATGTGTCAAGTCAGGACGTTAAACCACAACAGGTATTAACAATCGTGAAAGCATAGAATCGAGGTGTTTGGATTTGGGGATTTTGGTATTAGGGTTACGAGAGGAAAAGGGGGTCGAGAAAGGGAGAGAGAATATCGAATAGAAAAGTAAAAACGGTAAACTTTATTATTAAGAATTTATCCATATATGATTGTACATACATATAATAATAAAATATAAACTGATTACTTAAACCTAACAACTATAACTAACCCCTATTCTTGCCAGCTAATCTTGAACATTAATAACTAACTATCAATACAAATGATATCTCTAATCGCCCCCCCCCCCCCCCCCCCCTCAAGGTGGAGCATACAAATTTTGTATGCCCAGCTTGCCAATTGACCGAAGGAAATCAGAAGTAGGAAGAGCTTTTGTAAAACAGTCTGCCAACTGCTGTTGAGAAGAAACATGGAGAAGTTTGTTGATGCCTTTCTGAATTTTTCTCGAATGAGGTGACAATCAATTTCGATGTGCTTCGTGTGTTCATGTTGCACAAGATTCTCAGCAATCTTAATGGCAGATTGGTTATCACAATATAAATTGGCTGATGAAACATGAACCTGCAGGTCAGAAAACAAGTAATTAAACCACTGTAATTCACAAGCAACATCAGCCAAAGCCCTATATTCAGCTTCAGTAGAGGATCTAGATACAGTTTGTTGTTTCTTTGATTTCCAAGAAATCAAAGCATTCCCTAAGAAGACACAAAAACCAGTAATGGATCTTCTAGAATCAGGGCAAGAGGCCCAATCAAAATCTGAAAAAGCACTAAGACTTAAATCATTTGAAGCAGGAAAGAAAAGACCATGTCCTGGGCTACCTTTTAGATACCTAAGGACTCGATGAGCTACTGTGAGATGAACAGTAGTATGGCAAGCTAAAAATTGAGATAACTGTTGTACAGGATATGCAATGTCAGGCCTAGTGTTAGTTAAGTAAACTAACTTCTCAATTAATCTTCTATACTCAGTAATATCAGTAAGAGGACTGCCTTCTGATTTACTCAATTTAACAATTTTAACAATATTAGTAATAGCAGGCTTGGAACCCAAGAAACCTATTTCTTTTAGAAGATCTAAGGTATACTTACGCTGACATAAATTTATACCTGCAGAAGACCTAGCAACCTCCAATCCAAGAAAAAATTTTAAATTGCCAAGATCCTTTATCTTAAATGTATCATGCAAAATAGTTTTAATAGCAGAAATTTCAGACAAGCTAGGACTTGCAATTATAATATCATCTACATATACTGCTAAAGCAATGAATGTAGAACCAGTGCCTTTAACAAAAAGAGATGTATCAGATGCAGCTTGTTTAAAATGAAGAGATAATAGGGTAGATGTTAATCTTTCATTCCACTTTCTACTGGCTTGCTTCAATCCATATAGACTTTTTTTAAGTTTGCAAACCAAATTAGGATTAGGAGAATTAAAACCTGGTGGTAAATCCATGTAGACTTCTTCTTGTAGAAAACCATATAGGAATGCATTGTTTATATCAAGTTGTTGTAAATTCCAATTTTTAGTTGCTAAAACAGCCATAAGAGCCCTAATAGTATTAATTTTTGCTACTGGACTAAAAGTGTCTAAGAAATCAATACCAGACTGTTGGGTATAACCCTTTGCTACCAACCTAGCTTTATACCTCTCTAATGTGACATCTGACTTTAATTTTGTTTTAAAAACCCATTTACAACCAATTGTACTTTTGCCAGCTGGAAGAGGAACTAATTCCCAAGTTTCATTTAGTTCTAAGGCTCTAATTTCTTCTTCCATAGCTTTAGTCCAACAAGTATGCTTAATAGCTTGATTATAATTTTTAGGCTCATACAATATAACAGCATTATTTATATATGAATTATGAGCAGCAGAAATTTTATGATATGAAACAACTTGAGAAATAGAATGAGGGATAGATCTTACTTTAGGAAGATCAACACTGTAATCTTTGAACTTTTGTGGCAGCTGTCGGTTTCTAGATGGCTTGGAAGGAAGCACAGGAGGTTGAGGTACAACATCATCTGTCCTTTGAACTGCTATAGGAACAGAATTATTATTTTCTGGAGCTAAGGATGTTGATGCTTCAGGTAAAATTAAATCATGTGATGTATTAACACTAGGTTTATTAGTACTAGTATTCTGAATAAAAGAATCTTGAACTTCCTCAAGAAAAATATCACTATCATAAACTGGAAAAATTACATCATTATTAAACTTTGGAGAATTAACAAAAAGGAAAAATTGATTCAGAAAAAGCAACATCCCTAGATATAAAAACACTTTTAGCTTCTAGATCATACATTTTAAAACCTTTTATGTTTCTTGGATGTCCAATGAAAACACATTTAACAGATCTAGGATGCATTTTAGTTTTAAGTTTTGGTAAAACTGAAGCATAAGCTAAACAACCAAAAACTTTTAGATTTGAAATGTCAGGTTTTGAATTATACAACATTTTATGAGGAGTTTTATTTTCTAAAATTTGAGTAGGTGTAAAATTAATTAAATGAACAGAATGCAATATGCAATCAATCCAAAAGATTAGAGGTAAACCAGCTTGAAATCTCAAAGCCCTTGCAACAGTTAAGATATGTTGGTGTTTTCTTTCTACAGTACTATTCTGCTGAGGAGTATAAGTACATGAAGTTTGATGTAATATGCACTTTTCTTAAAAAACTGAACCATCTCAAATTCCTTCTCATTATCAGTTCTTAGACATTTAATCTTTTTAGAAAACTGAACCTCAACAAAAGTGTAAAATTGAACTATAAGAGTCCTAACTTCACTTTTATCTCTCATAGGGAAAACCCAAAGGTATCTACTTTTGTCATCTATCACAGTCAAAAAATAGGAATGTTTATATAAGCTTTTCACAGGAAAAGGACCCCAAATGTCCATGTGTACTAAATCAAAAACAGAATTAACACTAGTAGTGCTAGTAGGAAAAGGAAGTCTTTTCTGTTTTGCCAAATGACAAACTTCACAATCATACAATACACCAGAAGGTATAGAATTATTCAAAGCCACAAAATATTTCATCCTCTGAGAAGAGGGATGCCCTAGTCCAGCATGCCAAAGATCTAGGGAAACAATACAAGAAACATAATTAAAAGATGAAGAACACACTGACAGATCAAGCTGATACAAGCCTTGAGATTGCTTAGCTATACCAATCGTCTTCCAACTCTTAACATCCTGTATGAAACAAGCATCAAAAGAAAAAAATTAAAGAATATAAGTTTTCTTTAACAAGCTGAGAAACATAAGTTAGATTAAATCCATAATTGGGAATGTGAAAAAATATTATACAAGGTTAAAGAATGATTTAATTCTACTGTTTCAACATGACAAAGTTTTACAATATCATTATTAGAGAGTCTAACATACTTATCAGATACTACCTGATACTCTTTGAAAAAACTAATACTATTAGCAATATGATCTGTGGCTCCAAAGTCCACAATCCAGGAGACAACAGAAGCATCATTATTAGAAATGGAAGAAAGGATAATACCTGATTCAAGAACAGGTGCAGAAACAAAATGAAAAGTGGAAGATAAAGCATTCACTTGAGACTGATGTGTATGCTGGGAATCAACATTTGAATTCAAAGAACCAGAACCAGAAGCCCTTTCTTGAAGCAAAGTAACTAACCCTTCATATTGCTCTTTGGTAAAAGTCAAAAGCTGATTATCAAGATTTGGCAAAGACTCAGATTGAGCTTGATTGACTTTACTAGACTGATTCCTAGTCTTATACCCAGGGGGAAACCCATGCTTACGATAACACTTGTCAACAGTATGACCAACTAACCCACAATGAGAACATATAGGCTTTTTATTACTAAAATTGGATGGTGGTCTCTTCCCATTATTATCAATTCTATAGGAAACATTCTTCCCAGAACCTTGACTATTAAAACGACCAGCCATTAGAACATTCGAATCACAAACAGGAACAATAGACCCTAAGGTTCTTTCATGCTAAATGATAAAGGCAAAAATTTGATTTATAGTTGGCATAGGTTTCATCATCAGGATTTGAGATTTTTGAACAGACAAAGACTCATTCAATCCACGTAAGAATCTAAGGATAAAATCATGTTTCCTATACTTAATAGCATGACAATCACAAGGATTCAATGGTCTTAAATTAGAAATTTCATCCCACAAAACTTTTAACTGCGTATGATAAGTGGTAACAGACATGGTACCTTGTTGAAGAGAATAAAACTCTTGCAGTAAGTCAGAGATTCGAACAACATCACCTTGATTAAACCTGTCGAACAGATCGACCCAAAGCTCATAGGCGTTGTCAATCTAGATTACACTCTGGGCAATCTCGGGGCTGAGAGCGCGTTGAAGCCAAGACAAAACAAGATTGTTGCACTTGACCCACGCGCAATATGTAGCCTCATCTTTCTGTGGTTCTTTAATCGAGTCATTAACAAACGAGAGCTTGTTCTTCGAGATGAGAGACATCCTCATAGATCTAGCCCACCCATGATAATTGCTTCTGGTGAGCAGCGAAGAAGTCAACACCGGCGCAGGATTCTCATTCGGATGAATGTAAAATTCACTAGACGGATCATCGGTGCTAATAGAACGACTCTCCGATGAAGGCGAAAACGAAGAGGAATCAACTGATACCATATTAACAATCGTGAAAGCATAGCATCGAGGTGTTTGGATTTGGGGATTTTGGTATTAGGGTTACGAAATGAAAAGGGGATCGAGAAAGGGAGAGAGAATATCGAATAGAAAAATAAAAACGGTAAACTTTATTATTAAGAATTTATCCATATATGACTTTACATATATAATAATAATAAAATATAAACTGATTACTTAAACCTAACAACTATAACTAACCCCTATTCTTGCCAGTTAATCTTGAACATTGATAACTAACTATCAATACAAATGATATCTCTAATAACATGAGTATCTCTTCACTGCTGGAATCATGTTACGCTCAAGAGGCTTACTAAATTATGGGGTACTAAGATTTTGAAAATTTAAACGAGACAATTATGAGGCTGTCCTAATAATTTGTGGGATCAATTTATTTCAGCTACAAGACGAAAGCAATAACTTTTATTTTCGGGGAAGAAAATGCAATAATTAAGTGGATAGCATCAAACGAGTTGCCACGGAACACATAAAGCAAGTGGTAGTGGTCCCAAATAGTGTGAGTTTTATTTTAAGTTATTTGAGTTAACGATTATTATTTTATAATTTAAATTTTATTTAAAAATTTTTAGTTCGAGCCGAATTTTTGAGTTTTTGTATAAATTTAATTGTAATTATTTATAATGTTATAGTACAGATTAGTTCTATTTTAAATGATTTTTTCTAACCATGTAAGGTATACATATATATATATTTTTCATATTCTTTTACACATGTATAAGTAAAATTTGTAATGTTATTTAATAGAAAAATATCATCTAAAATTATAAAACAGATTTACAGTGTTATTTTGAAAGGAAAAACTTTGGAGGATAAAGTATTGATGTGAGTATAAAGAAACTAAAGAATTGCTGATAACAAGTTACAAAAAAAAATATATAATTGAAGGACCAAGTTGAATCAAATATAAAATTGTGGAACTGAATTACAAAAAATGTTAAAAATACGAATTGAAGAAACGAAAAATTGAAAAAATCCGGAAGGAAAAGACGAATGATTGAAGAAACGAGATGAATAACGTTTATTGGTTAATGGTCAGTTTAGAGAAGAAGATTAGAAAGGGATTACGGTGTTTTGATTAAAAACGTTTAAAACACGAAACAAAATAAATAAAAATGTAGCAATAATATTAGTTTTTTAAAGGACATTGTTAATGGTGAAAGTGGGAGGTTTTTTAGAGTACTAATAGTTTTTCACAGGGAATTTTTAATTGAAAACATAAATAATTAATGTGTTACTTAAAGATGTGGGGTACTAAGCTATTGAATTTTTAAACGAGACAATTACGAAACCTTCCTAATAATTTACCTTACAATTGAAATGTGTTGTGATCTTTGACAAAATTCGACGATCAACTCGACATTGATTTTAGATCCGAATTGAATCAAATTCGATCGGACTTAAAACAATTCATTGATTTTACTTTTTATAATCCGAATATGATTTAATCAATCCAACCTAAAATCTATTCAAAGTACTCGATTTATTTCCTGATAATAAGATGAAAATGATAAATAACAAGACAACAAAAGAGCGGTTGGAGTGGGGATAATGTCGTATTAAAAAATTTGGTAAAAATCACAAATGGTCACTGAACTTTGTTTAAAAAACAAAACGATAACTAAAGTCACTACACTAGACTAGGTTTTTAGCGGCGTTTTTTTGTTCTATAGCGGCGTTTTAAGCGCCGCTAAAAACATTAGTGGCGCTAGTAAAGGCGCCGTAAAAAAATGCCGCTATAAGCGGCGCCGCAAAAGATAGCGACGTTTATGTTAAAAAAAACTCCGCGAAAAACCATGACCTATAGCGGCGTTTGGATATTAAAACGCTGGGAACGTAATGGATTTCGCGGCGTTTGAGGGGGAAAATGCCAGGAATGTTATGGATATAACGACGTTTGAGAACACAAACGCCGCAAAAATTCATGACCTATAGTGGCGTTTCTTTACCAAAATGCCGCAAAAAGCAATGTTTTTAGTGGCACTTTTGTTAGCAAATGCCGCTAGGCTTACTGCCTTTACAAAACCTCATTTTTAATGTTATACTACACAAATTTAACCTGTAAAAAATAATAGTAAAATGAAGTAGAAATGCTTATCAACCAAGCAAAACAAATGAAGTAGAAATAATACTAAAATGTAATTCAACATTTAAAAAGTTCAACGTTTACAATATAGTTCAAAGTTCATTACAATGCACACATGAACGATCTAAGATAGAGGATTCTTCTTTAACATCGCCATCAGTTCTTGAAATTGATTATGGAGAGCCTGAATGTTGCTTCTCTTTCAGCGTCTCTCGTTTGTCTCTCAGCTTCTCTTGCAACTTCTCTCTCTTATCTTTCAAGTTCCTTTGCTTCTCTCTCAGCTTCCTTCGCTGCTACTTTGGCTTTAAATTGAGCTAACTGTTGTTTTAAACGATTAACTTCTACATGCGAAGACTGGCTCTGTGATGGCATGTACTGAGATGAGCTAGGTCCAAAATATATTGTTAGAGTAACGAACGATCCTTCACAGCGAACCCGACCATATCTTTCAGGACCCAAAAAATCAGTAATAATTTGATATTCCATCTTATCCACATTAGTAGAACCATCAGTTGAAGCCGTAGCTTCATACTCCGCCCTTTCCCCCCTCAATTTCGCCTGATAATCAAATAAAAATTGTTAAAAATTTCAAAAGATTATTTAAAATAAAAATGTTGTGCTATTTTTTTTTTTGAAAAGCATGTATGATTTTATTAAACAAGAAATCATACAAGAAGTAACAAACACTCTATTTGCATGTGCAGAAGTAACAAACACTCTATTTGCTATACAACCATACCCAATCACGACGCACAATACCACTCTTTGCCAAAGTATCCGCCAAACCATTTGCCTCTCGATAGATATGGTTGAAGCACACGCACGGTAACCTCGCAATATCCTCCTCAATCTGTTGAAACCAAGGCCATAACTTCCACGGCCGTTTCTCAGAGCTCGACAACCAAGAAATCGCTACCATAGAATCCGATTCCACCACAATTGAGGACACCGTGTCAACCTGCATCTCTCGTAACAATCGCAGCGCATAAGCAATCGCTTGGATCTCCGCCACATTTGAGTCCGCAATTCCAATCGATCCTGAAAACATGGCCAAAATACGGCTACCACTATCCCGAAGCACTTCGCCGCACCCCGCCCTTCCCGGCTTTCCCTTCGCAGCGCCGTCCACATTAAACTTCCACCCTCCCTCCACCGGCGGCCTTCAAAGACTAAGTCGACGTGCCACATTTTCCTCCTTTTGCAACGTCCAGCAAAGCCGCGGGCATCCCCACCAGCTTGCCTCGTTCACGCATGGTTCATGCATAAACGCTCGAGTCCAATAAAGCGCTCTGAGCTGAGCCAGGAAGAAAATCATTTTACTCGTCGCCCGCTTCTCTTGGAAGACCAGCTCGTTCCTCCCCAACCATAGAGACCACAGAACACTAGCGCAGCCGATCATCCACCATGCGCGGATCTCCCCATTGAACCAGCTCCCCCAACACTGTGCGATCCATTCCTGTACCGTACGCGGCCATACAACCGCTACATCCCACCAAGCAAAGAACAATTCCCATACCTCGACGGCAAATTGACATGACCATAGAATGTGGTCGCTACTGTCCTCCCCCACTGCACACCAACGGAAACCGATCGATTCTAGCGGGATAGGAATTCCACGGTCATAGAGCATGCGCATAGTCGGTAAACGATCCACCAAAATGAACCATAGGAAACATTGTATTTTTGGTAAAAGAGGCATGTTCCAAACCGATCCCAACAGTTTTGTATCCGATATCCCCACCGCACTCATCAACTCATACAATTTTCCAACCGCAAACCTTCCCGACACATCCTGTTTCCATACCAATCGGTCTTCGACTCCCACATGAACGCTCACCGCTACCACACTCGCCTTTAGATCATCTAATTGTTTTACTTCGAAGGCCCTCAGCTCCCTTCGAAAACAAGACTTCCAATCCCCCATCGGATAATTCAACATCTCATTCACAAAGCTCAGCTTGTTAATTGCCAAACCAAAAAGGCGCGGGTACACTACCTTTAACGGAACATCCAGCGCCCACGCGTCCCACCAGAACAACACCGACCTCCCCTCCCCCACAAGCCAAATAAACTGTTCTTCGTTAGTAAACGCTGCCACTAACTCCTCCTCCTGCACTTCAACAATCTGTTTCCACATCGCCGACATATGTCTCCTCCCCTTACTCGGTAATTTCCATTGTTGAACTTCATACCCATAATTTGCTTTGATCACCTCCTTCCACAATGACTTATCCGCTTGTGCATAACGCCACGCCCATTTAGCTAATAGAGCCAAATTTCGCGTGCGCAAGTTCACTACCCCAAGACCACCCAATCTTTTCGGTTTACACACCACTTCCCAACTAATCCTACTCATCTTCGACCTCTCCTCCGATCCTCCCCACAAGAAATTCCGTCGAATACAGTCGATTCGTCTAATAACCTTCTTAGGTACCAAAAAGATACCCATATAATACACGGGTAGTGCCGAAAGGACCGAATTAATCAGAAGCAATCTGCCCGCAAAAGAAAGGGATTGCCTCTTCCAACCAGCAAGTTTCCGACGTACGGTGCGGATCAAAGGTTCCCACACTTGTTCCCCACGCGGATGGACCCCTAACTTGACCCCTAAGTAAGCAATCGGCAACTCCCCCATTGCACAGCCGAGAATCGAAGCTATCTCCCTCATTACCTCCATGTCGATGCCCACGCCATACAAACAAGATTTTTCATAATTAATTTGAAGTCCCGAAACAAATTCAAAGCAAGACAACACACGTTTTAGGTTCCTCGCCTCCTCGATGTCACCGGAAATGAACAACATTGTGTCATCCGCAAATTGGAGGTGCGAAAGCCACACATCCCCCACCACTCTAACACCTTTGATCAACCCCTTTTGTTCCGCATTTATCATATATCTATGAAAGAGCTCCGCAACAATCACAAATAAAAGAGGTGACAACGGATCACCCTGCCGAAGTCCCCTCCTCATCTGGAATTCCCTCGAAGGACTACCATTAACTAAAATCGATAACCGGGCTGAACATACACACTCCATAATCCACTCCCTCCACTTCTCCCCAAAACCCATATCACACATAATTCTATTTAGGCAGCTCCAATCGATACAATCGTAAGCCTTCGCAAAGTATAGTTTTAAAATCACCCCTCCATTAGCCCAAGAAGATCTCTTCAAAGAATGTATTATCTCATTAGCTAGCAAAATGCCATCCATTATTTGTCTACCACGGATAAACGCTGATTGTACATCCGAGATTAACGATGGCAGCACTTCTTGTAGGCGTTTCGCCAAAACCTTTGCTAGGATTTTGTAAACCGAATTCAGTAAACAAATCGGTCTATAATCTCCAATTGAGCGTGGACAATCTTTCTTCGCTATCAAGACAACAAACGTGGAGTTCATTCCTGGGGGCAAGCGGCTGGACTCATAGAAATCATGCATGAATCTCATCACATCATCCTTTAGAAAACGCCATCCTTTCTTAAAAAATTCGAACGGAAAACCGTCCGGCCCCGGCGCCTTCTCCCCTTCACAACTGCCTATCGCGGCCCACACTTCCATATCCGAGAACTCAACTTCCAGCCCCCTTTGCTGGTCCCACGATAACCTTTCAAACTGCACATGAGGCACCATGATCCCCGCGGATGTTGGCTTATCAAAATGCTGCTGGAACTCTTTTCGGAACACCATTTTCATGCTTTCGGGATTGGTCTCCCAACGGTCTCCTGCTTGTATACCAGTAATATGATTATGAAGTTGTCGAATCTTCACCATCTTATGATAAAACCTCGTGTTTCGGTCACCCTCCGCCAACCATGTCACACGCGATTTTTGCCTCCAAAAAGAGTCCCTCAATTTCGATATCTTCCATAGACTCTTATACAACTCCCTTGCCCTCAATTCATCTTCCCGTGACTGCCCCATAATCCCCACATTCGTGTCCAGCACCTCCAAATCCGCTACCACACGGTTATATTGAATATCAAGATCCCCCATCCCCCTATTCCAACCTCTCAGCAAATTCTTTAAACCCTTCAGCTTTTGTGATATCCCCATGCCTACCTCGCTCAAAGAAAGTTTATTCCATTCCTCCTCGATATGCACTATATCTTTGAGCCAAAAATTATAGAATCGAAATGGCTTTGGTCCACTATCATAAACATCCCCCATCATCATAATTGGCGAGTGATCGGACAATTCCTTCGGCAGATTTAAAACCGTCAAACCCTCAAATCTGTGCACCCATCCTTGTGTCACAAGGAACCGGTCCAATCGGCTACCCTTTCCCCCCGGACCGAACCAGGTAAATCTCTTTCCCTGCATTGGCACGTCAACTACACCAATATAATCAATGAAATCACAAAATGAACTCATACCTTTCGCATTGTGGTTGCCGCCTGTTCGTTCCTCCTCATTTGTCACCACATTAAAATCGCCACAAAGGCACCACTCCATAGGTTGTTCCCGCATCACCAATTTAATACCCTCCCAATAACTTTGTTGCTCCGCATATGAACAAGGTGCATATACACCAATCAAACCAGCCTCCCAATCGTCGGCAACCCACCTTCCCACTAAGATAATCACATTTCCTCGCCAATCCTTCGATCTCAATTGGAACCCCTTAGGATCCCACATTGCAATAATGCCCCCCGCTCTCCCATCCGATGGTACAAAGAAAAACTCGACCACGTCTTCATACCACATTTGTCTCACCACCTCCAACGTTACTTGTTCCATTTTGGTCTCTTGAAGAAGAGCCAAAATGCATTTATGTTGTCGTAGAACACGTTGTATAGATCTTCTTTTCGATAGCGCTCCTATTCCCCGGACATTCCACGACAACACTTTCATTGTTTGCTATGGCTTTTGATTGCGCCCTTCGATTAGGCGCGCAATATTACTGATCACTTCCTCTTCCCGGCCCTCCGTAACCGCTCCTATCAAGTTCCCCAATTCGACAATTTCTCTAGCCTCACGCAATAAACCTTGTTTACGTATTACAAAATCTGAATCGGAAAGGGAACCATTTGCGATTACCTCATTTGCCGATGGTGATGGCTTTTTCTTCCGCGGTCTGCCCCGCCCTTTTTTTATTTGTTGATCAACTGTCGGCTTCTGTCCAGCCGTCGCCAAGCAAGCATCAATTTCCTCAAGTTGCCTTATTCGTTTCTGCTCTCCATTAATTTCAACTATAGTTGCTTTATTAGCCCTTGGCATCTCTATCCGCGGGCCATTCGCCACTGGGCTTAACTCCTTTCGTTGTTCTTGCGACTGCTTTGCACAAATGATACCGACTTCCTGCACAACACCTCCCACATCACCCACACTCCGTTCCCCGTCATCCCTACTGATCATCCCCACCAATTCATCATTCATCCAACTGGAAGTCTCCACTACACCCCATCCCTCACGTTGGTTTTCCTTCCAAATCCGATCAAGATAACTCCGGTCTACCATAATCTCATCCATAGCCTTCGTTGCCTGTTTCGAAATCGAATTTGGTACCACTGTGCCCCCCATTGATTCATTATCGATGTATACCGAATTCGTTTTCCAATTGACAGCATTGTCTCCCTGATTGGAATTGCTCTCACTAGGCTCATTCTCACAACTACAATCGCATTTGGGGCCTATCGCTTCCTCAAATTCCAGCACACGGATTTGATATATTTCCTTTCCCACTTCTAATTCGACCATTTCATCAATATGGTACATCCAATCCGTTTCTATTTGGATTCTCGCCCTTTCAAAAGACGACGGTCGTAACGTTTCAATATCAATCCGCGTCATCACTCCCCAAATGGCCGCGATGTTTTTGAAAGAATCCTCCGACCAAGCATGTATCGGCATGTTTCCTATCGAGAGCCAAATTCGCCGGCTTGGTATCACCATTGTTGGTGTCCATGGTGAGACACTCTCCAACCAATAATCCAGACGATTTGATCGTAAAGTTGCTTCCCTATTGTCCACATTATCGAACATCAGCAAGACCACCGCTCCGGATATTCTCATCACTGATAATCCTTCGAATCCAGCAGTTTCCAGCTCATTCGCTAATTCCGCGATTTGATACGGTTTGCGGCAAAAACCCACAGCACAAGTTTGTAGGGTTTCCGATTTCTTCTCATCAATAACCCCTATTGCTCTCTTCCGTTGGATCAAATCATGTTGGTCATCTGAAGGAGAGCCGTGTGACATCAAGATACCACCCTCACTCCCTTTCGCCGTTGACAAATTATTCTATCGGCTGGGACTTGTGATGCCACTCGGTTCGCCTGTTTTGCGTTCACAGGCTGTTGTCGCTGACTCGATTGGGGTTTTTCAACCTCCTTTTTCCGAAATCGATTCCCCCCTCATACGCCATCGAAATTCTAATTTTGGATCCATAGAGCCAGAAACCATCGAGCCTCTCAATAACTCTGTCAGCATCCGTCGCTGATGCCATTCGCACAAAACCAAACCGGGTTCCATCTCTCGCTCGTTTCCAGGGAACATAAACGTCGACTACGACTCCATGGCGATCAAATACTTGCCATACTCCCTTCCAATGGAGTTGATTTGGGAGGTTTGCCACGAATAACGTCCATACCTTGTTCCCTCTTCCCTCTCGCCTTGCTCCCCACTCTCGCATCTCTCTCTTCTCTGTGTAATTTCTTAGACGATGCTTTTATTTCTACAAAATGTTATACTATTGATATAAATATCACATAATCCAGATTTGTGTCCAACAAATATATCATAATGTTTGCAGCTTCAGGAGTCATAAGAGAATCATTCTTTCTGGTGTGTGTAATGTCGAAGAGCTTTATCCGTCCAACACTAGTACCGATCGCAACTTGATAAGCGTATAATAGAAATTAGTACTTACGAAAAAGTAATACATCATTGAAACAATCAATAGTTAAAAAAACACCTCGTCATTAGCTATACGAGCAAAGCTCTTCGACCCAACAATGTGAGTAAACTTCTGTTGATGTCTGCTAGCAACTCCAATGCGCTCTCGCTCCTACAATTTAAAATTTATATTACGTATAAAGTCAATGTTATAATGCTATAGTATTATTTTTTTTAAAGTGGATCGATCACACCTCTCCTTTAGTTGAACTCCAAAACCTAACTGCATCTTCCCACTGATATTGGAGAATTCCCGGTGGGACATTTTGTAGCTTTTCTTGAAGGCTGAGATTATTTTTGAAATATGTCTTCTTCATTGCGCTCTTATGGTCTCTCCATTCCTTACCTATTGAATTTTTCAAATAGTCATCTCAAACCTCCAAAGAAAATTTATCCTACAAATTACACAGTCAAAGTAAATATCATTATTATGTAACAATAATGAATTATATATTACAATGACATTACTACCTTAACCAGATCAAGAGCTTGGGCCAAACTGATTTGACTAAATGTATTAATGACGTATACTTAAAAATTTAATATTATAAAATACACCAATATTACTTCTACTTTTTATTTTGACACATCAATCAAACTGATTTATTTAAACGAAAATAAAACAAAAACATAACATATCAAAGGTTTCACAGCATCCCAAAAATAACCAAAAAGAATATATATATATATATATATATATAAAGAAAAGAAAAGATAAGTATTGCATCGGTTGGGCCATACATTTTCTCTTTGCACCAAATAAAATCTTTGTGGCCTATTGTAGGAAGGGTCAATGCCTCATTGAGAAATTGTCAAAACACGAACTAGATGAATCCCTAGAATTAACAATCACCTTTCACGCATATTCTCAAGACGACAATATGCTACATAGTTCTTAATACATCGACCAACAATCCAAAAGGAGATCAAACTATCCAAGACCGTCGACAAACACGAATTAAAAATAAAGTTATGAGGGTCACCGAATGAACACCAAACGTTTACGAAAGAATTGTCTACAACTTACTTAAGTGATAATATTAAACAACACAAATCAAACATTGTTAATATCTTCCGAAATCAACTCGCTTAAGTGATAATTCCAAAAAGAATTGTCTACAACTTACTTTGCTTATTTGGTTGAGCTATAAAATTAATTTAAATCAAAATTAGTATTGAAATTAAATTTCTAAATCTAAATTAGGAGCTTAAGTCATAAAATTTATAATATAGTTGTTTTATATATGAAAATTATCTCATGCACTGACGGTGAGAACAGAAAGTTTCCACAATGGCTCTTAGTTTTAAGGTTTAGGGGTTTAAAATTTAGAGTTTATGATTAAAATTTTTGGTTTAGTGTTAGAATTTAGAGTTTAATGTTTAATTTTTAAGGAATATGGTTAGACATTTATGTTTTAACCTACAAGCCTTAAATTTTAACTCTAGACTCTAAATTCTAACACCCATAAATTCAAAACTTCTACGGTTAAATCACTAACCATTAATTCATAAACTCTAAAATTAAAGAGATTGTGAACTTTTTTGTTTTCACCACCTATGTTTGAAATAATAATAATAATAATAATAATAATAATAATAATAATAATAATAATAATAATAATAATAATAATAATAATAATAATAATAATACAAAATCCTTATAAAAAATTAAAGTAAAAAAATACCCTAATTATTTTAATAAATAACTGAAAATTAATTAAAACAAGAAAGAGTGAGAAGTAAGTATTTGTAGACCCCACAAAAACTAATAAATGAGAAATAAATTAAAATAAGAGAATATCACGGGTTTTCTTCTTCTTCTTCTTCAACTACCGGGGGCAACTCTTCTTCTTCTTAAACGTCTGCAACTCAACCTCTGTAACTAAATAGATTGACCTCGTTTCCCACCGAAACAGATCTAACGAGGAAGCAACTTGAGGAAATGCAAAAGAGGTATGAACAGCTTGAGGAAAGGGCTAAAGAGGAGAGGTTGAATTTGATACATACATACTTTCAAGTATGTTCGTTGAATTTCTTCTAGTTGATTAACTAAATATTACCATATTAATTTATGTAATTTGGGATCAAATTGTATAAACAGAAGATTAACTTCTTCAAATTCCAACAACTAGATATTTAGGCCACCATCTTGGAATTTTCAATGACGTACTAATTTTTATTCGGTCAACATCTTATTTACCGAAAAAAGAATATAATATTTTTTTGTTTGCTCATTACTCATGAGTTCACACAACTTGTAACGAAATAAATATATTAGTTTAATTTTTGTAATAACTTCGTCTTGCACGTATCATCGGCCACTGTCTTCACCTTTTTGTTTGGCGTCATCCAAAATCAACATTAACAATGTTAATCTAATTTGACTAAATGTATTAATGACGTATACTTATAGATTTAATATTATAAAATACACCAATATTACTTCTACTTTTTATTTTGACACATCAATCAAACAGATTTATTTAAACAAAAACATAACATATCAAAGGTTTCACAGCATCCCAAAAACAACCAATATATATATATATATATATATAAAGATAAGTATTGCATCGGTCGGGCCATACATTTTTTCTTTGCACCAAATAAAATCTTTGTGGCCTATTGTAGGAAGGGTCAATGCCTCATTGAGAAATTGTCAAAACATGAACTAGATGAAATCCCTAGAATCAACAATCACCTTTCACGCATATTCCCAAAGGCGACAATATACTACATAGTTCTTAATATGTCGACCAACAATCCAAAAGGTGATCAAACTATCCAAGACCGTCGACAAACACGAATCAGAAATAAAGTTATGAGGGTCACTGAATGAACATCAAACGTCTGCGAAAGTAGTCATAAAACGTGCCATAAGGCAAAGACATGCCATAAAAACAGAGAAAACATGTCATATATGCAAAAGAAAGCGCAACAATGTGTACGAAGAAAAAGAAAACAAAACAATATATTCAAACAATAAAAAAATATGAATTACAGATAGTTAACGACCAACACCAAAACTGACATCGTCGCCATCAAACAAAGAAAAAAAAGTAAACGACTAGGGAAAGAGCAAAGCAATCCCCATCGACTTTAAAAGTGCATATACTATAATCATCTAAATTGAAAATTTTGAACTACGTCACTCTGTCATTAAATTATTTTTTTTATAAGAATGATACTGAGAAAAGCTAACTAAGAAAGCGCAAATGGTTAAACATTGTTGTAGCAGCCAAGCCTCCATGTGTGTTTTAGTGTATCGTGAATCACTCATTTAAGGTAACCCCGTTTGAGGCATTGTACGGGTACAAGCCCTCTACTCTAATGTAGAATCAGGATTCCCAAGTCAACAGTGTGCAGGAAGAAAGAATTGCGAGGGAACAACTGAACAAGCTACTTAAAAAATAATTGAAAAAAAGCACAGCAGAGAATAAAACATTATACAGATAAGAGAAGAACATAAAGGCAATTCGATGTGGGAGATGAGGTGTACCTGAAGCTGCAACCATACCGACAAACTTCCTTAGCTCTGAGAAAAAACTTGAAGCTGATTGTGAAGTACTATGGACCCTACAAGGTTACACAGCGTATTGGGTTAGTGGCAGTTAGATTACTGCATGAGCATTTTAAGCTACATCCCGTATTTCTTGTTAGCTTATAGAAAAGGAAGTTGGGACACAAAAATGTCACCTCTATGGAACTGCATGAAACGACTGAAGATGGGCAAATGAAGGTTTATCCCGCCATAGTTCTGGACAAGAGGACTTGATCCATGATCGATTTGCAATCAAACATCTGAAACTTGAAATCACTCACCGACAACGTACTTCTTTATGCCGGCATCATTGGCTCCATACTTCTTCTCCAACGTATTCCAAATGATTTTAGCACTCTTTTCTTTAAGGAACATGTCAAAAAATTTATTAGACATGTGACTTCAGAGATGGCCACAAACTGTCTCGTTATCTTTCTCAAACTTCTCGAAGGATAATTGAGTGGAGGTGTCAGCAACGACCACCATTGTATCGACAACATCTGAGGATGGTGGCAGGGGTTGCTCCTTGAACAACACGTAGTCAAGATCAAATTGCTCGAAGAAGATCAGCATCCTCTAGGACCACCTTCGGTAGTTTGACCCATCGAGTGCATCAAGTTTGGAGTAGACATTTTTGCAATATGAAATTGTTTCTAAATTGTTCGTAAGATTACGGCAAAATCAAACTATTAGCAATAACTAGATAATTATAAACAAAATAAAGTGCACATAAGAAACTGTGTAGCTCCGATAATCGTACACCCAAAGATAGGTGTGGACAAAGGAGGAATTGCTCTTCTCACATAAAAACTAAAAAGAACCTTGAAAACAGAAAACTCAAGATGCATTAAAATTCTGAAAACCCTCTCTATTTATAGGCTGTACACAGTGGGTTAAATACGGTAAACTGAATCGGTCTTAAACACTTATTTTTGAATTTAACAGCTGGTCAAACTGCTGAAATTGAGGCTTGTTAACTATCTGATAAAAATCAAGAATTAATTAGCAAATTAATTCTGATTTTATTCTAATTAACATACTAATTTACAGCTTATTAAAATGTTCCAGTTTTAATAATTCACCTTTAAATTTGGTTCAAAAATTCAAATTTTTAGAAAATAATTCTAAAGAAATTCTTCCGAATTTTTTTTAAAGAGAGAAAACGCGCACGGCCGTATCGAAGTCATATATTTTCACGACCATGAACCGAACCAGGTTAGGACATTCTTAAAAATTATACATACACATACAACCGTGCATGGAAAATCTTCACAAAGAGATTTACTACCCAATGGGACATTCTGGATTCAATTATTTTTAATGTCACGTTCATTCATGTACTATCGGGGTGGGGTACTGCGATATTGAAAATTTAACCCATACATGTACGTGTTCCTAATAATTTACCTCACATTTCACGTGCTTACCATATCTCAATGATTTTTGGACGTTCATGGAGTTTACACGTGGCTCGATTTTTAGATTTTCATTTAGGCTCAAAAAATATTCGAGACACTTGGCTCGATTTTCATCTCTAATAAGAAGATAAATAACAGGACAACAAAAAAGCTGATGAGGTTGTGCCTGGGGCTACTAATTATAAAAATTCATAGAGATTTAGTGCCATATAATATTATAAAAATAACATGACCCGTGAGAGGTGGTCCTAATAATTTACCTCACATTTGAAATGTGTTGTACCGTATCTCTATGAATTTTGGACGTTCATGGAGCTTACACCTCTATAAATTGGCCTGCAAAGCCAAACCAACACTTACCAAACCAAACACAATCTGCTAACCATGAAGACCACAACAGCTTCCCTATTTCTTCTTTTCATCTTCTCAATCACCCAATCATCCTTTCTGTTTGGTGTGGTCAACGCTGCAGGCGATGCCGTGCTCGATCGTGACGGTGACGAGGTCCTCACCGGTGTCCCATACTACGTAGTGTCGTGGATATGGGGCGCCGGTGGTGGAGGGCTTGCCATAGGCAGGGAATATTAGCAGAACAACCACCTAGCTCCAGCAAGAATTTGGTTACAACAAATTCTGCTATAACAGCTGTAAACCTAGCTGCTCAACTGCCTCTCATGCAGTTACGAGAAGAGTAATCTTCAGCTGCAGCAGCAGCCTTGATACACCCTCACTCTCTCGATCCTTCTACTCTTCTTATATATACCTTGTATTAGCAAGTGTAAAGCAGCTAAGTTTGAATGAAATGAATTGAGTTTTCACTCTATTATTCTAGCTCAATTAGGGTTTATACTGTATGTTTAACATGGTATAGACGCCATTTTGATCTTGGCACCCTTTGCTTCCGTTTCCTTCTTCTGATTTCCTTGTTGGTTCTCCTTTGTCATCATGCCTACTGATGATTCCTCGTCTGCTCCTACATCCACCTCCATGGATGACTCCACTGCTCAGGGGTTTTTCAACAAACAGATTAGTGTCTGCCTAGATGACACTAACTTCCTCCTCTGGCGTCAGCAGGTGCTTATCATGGTTCGTGGGCAGGGGCTCGAACATTACCTTGACTCCGATTACACACCGCCGGTCAAGTTTCTCACAGAGGCAGATGGCACCAAGGTTTCCAACCCCACTTATCAGAAGTTCTTCAAGCAGGACAGTTCGCTTGCTTCGTGGTTGCTCTCCACCATCAGTAAGTCGATCCTTCATCATCTTGTTGGCTCTGAAACTTCTGCATCTATATGGAAGACTATTGTGCTTCGTTACTCCAATTTATCTACTACTCGTGTGATGCACTTACACTGCCGCCTTCGATCTCTAAAGAAAGGCTCGCTTTCCATTAGTGATTATACTGCGCAGGTCAAGGAAATTTGTGACCTTCTTGCGATCTGTGGAAGTCCCATTTCTGAGATGGAACAAGTTGCCACAATCCTGAACGGCCTTCCATCTGATTTTGAGTTAGTTGTTGCTGTCATTACAGCCAGCAAAGAACCCTACTCGTTTGACAGTGTTGTCTCTCTGCTCACTGATGCTGAGACTCGCCTTGAGGATCCCATGCACCTTTCTGTTGGTGTGCATAACACAACGTTGGCTTCTGATTCTTTTGGCTCCTCTACTCGTGGTGGTTATACTCCTACTCGTGGTGCTCATGGTGGTGGACGTACTGGTCCAGCTGGTCGTTTCAAGGGTCGCACTCGTCTCCAATGCCAAATCTGTGGCAAGCTTGGTCACCTGGCAGACCGTTGTTGGCACATGTTTGATCAAGGTTATCAAAGCTCTTCCAAGCCCTCTGCTGAGACTCATGCTTGTTGCTGCACTCATGATGCACCT